>JALMGA010000005.1:54961147-56377397 GCA_023333525.1 Aspidoscelis tigris stejnegeri | reverse complement strand
ACTGAGTGATGTATTGGCAAATGATACGAGCAGATCCCAGCAAAGTGGTTTTCTGTAGCTGGCAGATGGGTATTTTGTTAATGCCAATGCTTTTCAATTGCCCACTAAGTTGTTTCAGGACTGCCCCCAGTGTATTGAGAACCACTGGGACCACCTTTGCTGGTTTATGCCAGAGTCGCTCCAGTTCTATTTACAGATCTTCATATCTGGTAAGTTTTTCTAACTTTTTTCATCAATTCTGCTGTCGCCTGGAATAGCAATGTCAGCAATAAACACTTCGTCTTTCTCCATGATTGTGATATCTGGCGTGTTATGTTCAATCAGTCTGAAGTCCCACAGTAGTTTGGCTTGTTCATTTTCGACCATTTTTTTCTGGTTTATGGTCCCACAAGTTCTCTGCAACTGGCAGATGGTAGTTCTGGCATTAGTTCCAGAGTATCATCATCATCATCATCAATTATTATTAATAATAATATTAATTAATTGTTATTCTTAATTATTATTATTAATAATAATAATATTCAACAGTAATACTCAATAATACACTTGTGATGTATTGGCGTACAATGTGTGCAGAACTGAGCAGGGTGGTCTTTTGCAATTGGCAGATGGTAAGTTTGTCAATGCCAATTGTTTTCAAGTTTATTAGTAGTAGTATTAGAATTATATATAGTACCAGCATCTTTTTTTTAAAAGATGTGTAAGAAATAAGAAGCCACTTCACACCAGATTTTAGAATTTTGTTCATGGATCATTTGCCTTGAATTCTGGCAACTTTCCCCTAAACTTGTATTTATAACTTGCCAAACTCAGATCCGTGTGTGACTAAGACTTTGTACTCAAATACGTGGCAGGCACTGGGAAGGTGCTTCAGCAGAAACCACATCACTAAGCAACTCTCAGTCTCTAGTTATGCAGATCCTGACAAAGTGAGGGATGGGGCACTCATTCGTACAGCTCCTTGGCACCATGGGCAACCATCCCATGCCTCAACAGGTGGCTTCATGCCACCAAAAGTGGAGATATGCACTTGGTGTTGCCTTCTCTCTCTTTCTCTCATTTCATAAGAACACAAGCACATAAGAGAAGTCCTTCTGGATTGTGCCACAGTTCATCCAGTCCAGCATCCTGTCTCACACAGTGATTCATCAATTGCTCATGAGCATCTCAAGCAGAAGACATAGGTGAAGCCTTCACCAGCTCTTAACTCTCTGCACATGCCTTTAGGAGCATCCTGCCAGTTTCTCCAACCTGGAGGCAGGACTTGAACATCCATTCTAGTATTCACTTGTTCTTCATGGATATATCTAAACCTTTCTGAAAATCCATCCAAGTTGGTTGCTGTTACCACCTCTCTCAGTAACTATACTAGAATATTGTTTCTCTTAAGTATCTTAAAAGCTGCAAGAAACTAAGAAATACTTCCTGCTTCCATCTGAAGCACTTTTCTCTTCATCTCCTATTTTGGAATATATATTTATCTTTCTTTCTATCATTGGCTCATCTTAGTCCCAGCAATGACTATTATTTAAAACTAAGATTCAAATATCCATGTAAGCTTTGGGCTTGCTGGCGTGTATATAAATAATTAATGTTAGAACAATTCCTGTAATCCTTATCTTGACACTACTGACAAGATTATGTCTGCATCTCCTATGCAGTCCATAATTTTTCTATGACTTGCATTTTTACAAACTCATTTCAAAGCAACATGTGCATTTAATGTTTATTTGTGCTGTTTTCTGTAGTTTAAACTTTCCAATTGCCACTGTTACTTGAGTAACATTACATAATTGTAATTGAATAATAGGTAAAATCAAGAAATAAACTTTCCAGAACAGGGGAAAGAATGCTGAGTTTGTAGGTGTAAAATCCTGGAGAGATCTTTTACTTTTCTTTTTCTTTGTGCAAAGAAGTGATATTAAAAATACTGTATGTGTTTTTCCTTTCGAAATTCTGTATGTGATTTGATTTATTAGTGATATAACACATTAACAACTGAATATTTATACTGTTCCTACCTTCACACATACAGGCAGAATGAGAGAATGTGTGGCTTACCTTTTTTAATGCACTGTGAAAATATTTCTCTTCTTTATATCACAGTGATAATTAATACTGTATATTGAAAACTATTTCCAGGCCTTTTAAGTTGGTAGTTACAATTAAGAGTTTTGCAGAATTCTGAAAGCATGAAAATGAAAAGTAATTGGCTTCTCCAAAACAAAACAAGCTTCTTTCAGCTTTACTCCAGGGTCAGCTAAAAACTGTTCTGTAAGCTTTTCAATATGAAGCACTAGCAGTTTGGTTACTTCTTGGTTCAAGTAGAATCCCTTCCTTTTTTTACAGGTTTGGCTTGTTCCAAAATATTCCCCAGTGCCTAACAAATCCAAATCCTTTCTCTTAACACAGCTGCCACATCCACATACTGAAGCCCTTGAACTCCACCTGTCTAACTGGCTTCTTCCAAAATCAGATTTGAGATCCAATGTTCAGAAGGTTCAGCACCTTGGACCTTCCCCTTTCCAAAAGGCTTCAGTTCTTGATTGTTATCTACTTGGGGGTGGTGGTGGTGAGTAAACAGCTACACCACCGCTTCTCATAGGCTGTCCTTATAATAAGAACCAACCTCCTTTCCACTTATAAGCAAGAAGTGATGCTTCCTACTATATATTTAAGAATTTACATACTTTGGCCCTGAGCTCCATGAAGGAAGAGGTGAATGTAAGTGTTACATTAGTAAATAATTTCACTGCAAGTCTTCTACCTGGGCGGGGGGGGGGGGGAGATAAAGAAAACTGAAAAAATAAAGTACCATGTTTGCACTAACTGATTCCTCATCCTCACTTTAAATCAAGAAAGACTGCAGGCTATATTCAACTTCTGAAGCTTGAGGAAGAAATGCAATTTGTACATCTCTATTATCTGGCACTATGTATGACCCACTCTTTATGTAGATCCTGTACTTAATTTGAATCTGTATGGCTGATTAGCAGACACTATTACCTGAAGAAAATGAGTTATTTTTTTTTCCAATTACCTAGCATGAATTAGATAATCAGAATCTAGGTCATTGCATATTTTTGAAAAAATAAAACCCAACAATCCTCCAATCAAAGTTACTCTAGCATATGTCACATCTAGCAGTAAAAGAGAAAGTTGTTAAATGTTTCCTGGTGCTTAAGTGTCAGGATTTTCTGAGGCAGAGTACTAATGCTACATTTATTAACAGCTATGTGAGAGGTTGTATATAACTAATGCCAAACAGCAGCTAGATTAGGCTCTTAAACACGCTTCTCTCTTAACAGTGTAAGTTAATAATTTGTTAGAAATGAAGATATTGAGTTCAGTAAAGGTTGCCTTTTCTACCCAATCAAGCATAAAAAGCATAATGAGATAAGATCCAGGGCCAAATCCAGGAGTTTGATGATCCACCAGAAATAGTTTCAAGCAACACTCTTATTGGACTGATATTCCATCACTATAGCTAAAAGTTTACACATTTGAAATCTGCTATAGTTTCTGAAAAAAACACAAAGCAGGACATTTTGTGACACCGAAGGAAACTTAAAACAGTCATTTCCTAAACTGGCCCTTCATGCATACAGATCTGGACCAAAGAGCCTGTGGTATGGATCCTGGGGCCCCTCATTCCCAGGTTAATGTGGATCAAGGAGGCTCTTCCTCCTGTTAGTACAACTGAATCTGCACGAGACCTAGCCATATCCAAATTAGGAGGCACTTAATCCAGATCTGTTGAAGACCTGAAAAATTGGGACTATAACTGGAATAAGGCCCTTAATCCAGATCATGGAGGAGTGCCTATGGTAAACTAAAAGAGCAAGGGGATGGGAAGGGGAAAGTAAAAGACCAACAGAGGGTAATGGAGATGGGAAGCACTCGCAAGATCCAGGAGAGGCAAAAGATGGAATTTCAAAAGTCCCATGCTTTTATATTTTTTCGACTTTGGGGCTGGACTAAGAGGGAAGGACATTTTGGACTGGAGACTGGCTAGCTGAAAAGGATTTTGGGAATGGGAGGAGCCCAGGTACAATGGGATCCAATCACATGGCTTTCTGTGTTGTAGTGGAACAAAAAAATGAGGCTAGTGCTAGGAGTGGAAGGTTCACATGCATCACATGTCAGGAAGTAACCTGTTAGCATACAAACAAGGGGTTCCTGATGAGTGTAATAAAAATGACTCAAATTCCAGCGATAAGAAAAATGTTTACCTACTATTTTGTTAAACATTATGTTTTAAAATAATGAAAAGGAACTCTTTTGGTATTTTAGTTAAAAATGTACTATTTCTGCAGAGGCTTTCACTATTCTGGAGAATGCAAGACTTTTTAATATTGATATGTAAATGTGCTTTAGCTTAAATAGAAAGGAGGCATTTAAGTCAGAGAAAAAAAATTCAATAGCTTGTGCTTTTTAATACTCTCTTCTTGAATATTGGTTCTAAATAAATTAAGTTTAGTATTGGAATCCAGGCCACTGCTGGTCAACTTGTACATTCAACGTATCGTATTATGCCAGTGCTTTATGTGTCCACCCTGACACAAGGTGCATAAATTCACATTCACTCTTATCACTGGAATCAGAATTGCCTATAAATTCACATAAATTCACTCTTATCACTGGGATCAGAATTGCTTTGCTTTGGGACTGGTCCACCACATATGATACAATGTTCCTATATGGTCTTTTACATTCTTATCAGGGACTTCAATATACATTTTTGAAAACTTATACGGGGTAAAGTACCATGTGTACATCATTTTCTTAAAAAATTCTTCTGATGTATAACATGCTGTGAAATTCAGATCCTTCACCCATCTTACCCCCATTATTCCCTATTTATATTATATACAAAATTTCTAGCTGATGTCACTATACGTTCTTTAATTTGTTCTTATTCTAAATCTATTTTTAACAATAATATATAGAACATTGCAATATTATCTCTCTCCCCCTTTTCCCCAGGCTTGCTTCCCTCGTTCAAATTTGTAATTCCTGTTGTCAGCTTTGAATCTCTCCACCAGTTGCTCATAAAGCAGCCATTGTACATCAAAGCCCTCCTGGGTTAATTGCTCTCCGGACTTCATCTCATATTCATTTCTTTCACAGTTCCAGCTCAGCAGCTTCCATTCTCCCCTTTTACCCAATTCTCTATGGAGTGCTTTATGTGAGGAGACCTGGGTTGGGATTTCTTTGTAGAGTCTATTTTTGTATATGTTCCATACTATTAACAAGGCTTGTCTTACAAAATTATTTTTGAAAGCTACATTAACTTGGTGCAGATCCTAGCAGCTGATGCAGGTAATACAGCTTCATTTGAACTGGCATGCTGTAGGGAAGATGTTTTGGCCAATACTCACCCACATTCTGGCTGCTAGTGGTACTGATTGTCCGTTTTGTTCAATTCTTCAGAAATATGGGTACTGTGATTAATTTTAACTATTGTTTTATACACAAATAGTGGACAACTTCAGGATCACATCAGTCTGAAAGAGACAGGAGTAGAGTTGCACCAGTTCAGGTTACTCTTGAGGAAATGACTTTTGCTTTGTCAGTTTAAGATCTGTTATATCTTTTTATTGTTGGCCTTTTTTGCATGTGCAACAAAGGCCCCATTAGGAACCTGATAGGTATCCAATTGGTACCTTCCGCAATCATGACCCTTAAGGACCCCATTCTGAACGTGTTGTTTGCACAAACGCCATCAAAATCTGGATTTAATGGGGTCTTTGGGCCTTTAAATCCAGATTAAAACAAGACTCCTTTGATCATCTCTTCAATCCAGTCTTTCACCATAAGGAATGGATCAGAGGCCGCACTTCCACATGTATACCAGACCAATGAGGTCCTGGGACAGCCTAGTGAGGTAGCTCTGGCTCCACCCCTCAACACAAATGCTATGTAGGCCCGCACATCCTTTGTCTATGAAGCTGAGCACAAGCTGTGTAGTGGCTATGTAGGCAGCTATGAACCTGTGTCTCTCTGCCACATCCACTGTAACTGGAGATGAGCCCTTATTGACAGCTATGTGGGTCAATCATGCTGTACCACTGGCAGACCTTCCTGCTTGGGCCTAATCGAACCTAATTGGAGCCTCAGGATGGGTGTTACAGCGTCTACATGGCAGCCCTGTTTAGCAACCATTGTCATCGGGTGCTAGACGACCTATGTGGACACATGGGGTCCTCACTATGATGTGGAAATACTTGGACTGTGTTCCACAGGGACTGGATACCAAAGATCTGTATCTTCTTAATCCGGATTAAGAGAGGTACATGGAAAAATGCCCCTTGAATTATTTACAGTAAATAGCCAAGATTCTCCAAATTTCAGAAGAGCATTTAGCATTTTTATTGAGTTGGTAAGTGGAATATTTGTATGTGCTGAATTGTGCATCTTGCATAACTAAAGTAAATTGTCATTTGAGCAATAAGATTTATTTAGAGATTGATCAGTAGGAGACACAGGCTTCATATAAAGATCAGTTATTTATTCTGCTATATTTGAATATTCTGGAATACATATGGATATTTTTGAATATCCATGCTATATTCTGGAATATTCAAATATAGTGCAATAAGTAATGTCTGTATGCAACCAGAAATACATTTTTAAGGCTCAACAGTTTGAAAGAAACACGTCTGCTCCTATTATATCATCTTCACATGTAGAACCTTTTATTATACTATGTGTAAAATTTGCTTATTTTTTACATTTTCATATATACAGATGTTATAAAGCACATGTGCACAGACACATATAGTCTACTCCTCCCCAAAAAATTGTTCAACGTAGTTATCCATTTTTAAATTGTAAGTTATATAACATAAGTTATAAGTCTCATCAGCTTATAAGAGCACATTTATAAACTTCGTGCCTCAAGAAATAGGCAACAAAAAAGCAACTATTTTTAGTAGCCTTAACTTCCATAAATGTGCAGGACAATTCTTTAATAAAAACTACACAAAACCTGTGTGTCACAAACAATTTGCATTAAAAAGTTTACATTACTGGAAAGAACAGAAAGAGTGTCTTACATGAGCCAGTTTGGCCTAGTGGTTAAGGAGACGGACTCTGGGAATACCGAGTTTGGTTCCGCACTCCTCCATGAAGCCAGCTGGGTGACCTTGGGCTAGTCACAGCTCTCTTCTGAGTTCTCACAGCCCCACCCACTTCACAGAATGTTCTGTTTTGGGGAGAAGAACAGAAAGCTTTTTCAGCTGCTTTGAGCCCCCTCAAATGGGTGAGAAATGGGGAAGAAAGCCAACTCTTCTTCTTCTTATATTATGGAATGTTGTGAAAAAGTAAATAGGTAAAAATATACTGTATATAGACTCATTCCAATCTGGGGCCCTTCTGCACTTGGCTCACTGGTCACCATGCAGCAAGCTCAAGAATGAAGCCTCTGCACTTGAAGGAGCCATTTCTGAATCAGCTCCTTCCATACAGGAACACACTGGGACCTGGTTAAGCATAGGTACTGGAGGATCACATGATGTGCTGCGCAAGTGCACCGGTGCATCATGTGGCCTGGTGCACAAGTGCAGGTGCATGACACATCATCATTGCCTTGGTGATGGTGCTGGCACACGTGCACTTGGACCCAAGATAGTGGCATATGGACATGTATCTGCACTTAAGTCTGTGGACATGTGGGGAGAGGGATCACATGTACTAGCATTTGCTAGTATGGACACTTAGTAAACATGTGGGGAGCTTTGCCCTCTGCTGTCCATGGACAGATGACAAAGTACGAATTTCCACCAGTTTCAGGTAGGAGTTAAGTACTGAACCTGCCTTGCTGGTTTTCCTCTATCTTGTTGGAGAGGCTTCCGTGAAGGCACTCAGTACCTGGGGGCAATAACAGACTGGATGTAAACCAATAAATTGAAAGTTAATCCAGGAGAGAGGTACTGTATGCGAGAGGGCCATGAGTTCAGGAAATTATGAGGTATCTGTTTCTGGAATGGGTTGTTTTGTCCAAGAAAAAGGAGGTTCATAATCTAGGGGTGTTCCTGGATTTATCACTTCTGGGTCTTTTGTGTGTAGAGCTTTCCATCTGGAGATTGTGCAATGTGCAACCTCGTAAGTGCTCTTTTGGCCTCTGAAGAGTACCAAAATAGGCCTGGAGATGTCACCGTGGCCTCCCCAAAGGTAAGGGAGAGCACCAGAATAGAATGGGAGTCCATAATAGTGTCTCTGGGCCTATTTTAGCACTCTTCTGAAGCCAAAATGGCACTTCCAGGTTTGTGCATGCAGCTCCCCATAAGGGGCTCATGCGATGCGTTGGGAGGTGCGCATGCAGACCTGGAAGTGCTTAGGAGAAAAGCGTGTGGCAGTAGTGCAACAAAAGGTTGGTGGGGGGCAGGAAGGGAAGGTGTGCATGAATACAAAGTTCTCCACACATTTGGGGGGAATCCAGCTGAACTTGAATGTTCTCACATTCGATTAGCATCAAATCGAATGTGGGAATTGGCTTCATGCACCAATTCCAGTAGCTAAGAGTGATTGCTTCCATCTGCAAATGGTTCACCAGCTTTATCCTTTTCTAGATAGCAATAACTTGACCACAGTGTTCTATGTTCTGGTAATCTTTAGATTAGACTATTGGGATGCACTCTACATGGGGCTTCCCTTGAAAATGGTCCAGAGGCTGCAGCTAGTGCATTATGTAGCAGCCTGACTGTCAATGGGAATTTCTGGCTGGATGCATCTCACACCATTCTTGGAAGATCTGCAGTGGCTGCCTATTTGCTAGCCGACTCTCTAGATTAATATAATATTGTAACCCGCCCTGAGACCTTCGGGTATAGGGCGGGATAGAAATACAAATAAATAAATAAATAAATAAATATCCAAGGTATTGGTACTCAAGCCCTGAATGGCTTGGGCCTCTCTTATCTGAAGGACTGCCTCTTCCCATATAAACCTGCCTGAGTATTGATATCTCAGAAAAGAGGGCCTTTTGTCTCTCTCAGAGGTACAAGAGGCTATATTTAAAATATGTTTTCGGTTATTTTATATGATTAAAAAAAACTTTTGATCCACTCTAGGTCCTTTGGATGAAGGGCAGGGTATAAATTCATGAATTTTAAAAAAATCAGTGAATATCAGTAAAGAGAAAAATGATACAACATATTGTGGAAGGTTATTTCAAAAGTAGGGTGTTCCCACCAACATAATTTGATATATTGCCACTCCCATTTACTGAATCAATCTAGTTCTTTTATATAAACCAAATTGGATTAAATGGGAGCCACAAAGCAAAAGGACTCAAATGAAGGGTTTGCCAGGGCTCCCATTCTCTTCAATTTTGATTGAACTTGCCTAAGAGAACTTCTTGATGAAGTGTCTTAATCATGATAGCTAAGCAAGACTCTTGACATTGAAGAACGAAGAAAATTGCCAGATCTGACCCTTCTCTTTATGTGTACTTCACACATCCTAAATTACAGTAATGTTTCATTCACCAACCAAATTCACAAGGTAAAGTTCACAACATGAATGCTGGCTAAGCAAAGGAAACAACATAAATTGCCACTGTGCTGAGTAAATTGATTTTAAAACAGACTCACTTGGCTGTAGCACTCTTTGTAGAGCAAAGTTTCTGCTGATGATGGTACACTTGGTGCTAAGGTCAGAGTAGATAATCTGATTAATAATCAGCAGATTTACAAATTGTGTGCTCAAAATAGATGTTGTTTTATCTGCAGTGAACCCCAGCACAATCCTTTAACTTTTCCATTTGCAGTCAGCACCAGGTTTTTAAATGCAGCTTCTTAGAATTAGGGGCCAGGGATCATCTTGTCTGAAGGGAGAGGTAAAAAGGTAATGAACAAGAGAAAAGGTTCTTAAGCGAATTTCATATGACCTTGATCTAAACACCTAAGCATTATCCACATGGGTACCATTATCTGGATACCCCTGAGGTTGTTAATTTGTATGTCCCTGGACCTCTTTAACTGCTGGGTCACTTAATAACCCCCAAAAGTTGTCTTTCCTTTGGGGCATTTCTGGTGACTTTGGGATGATGGCTGTTCCACAGGCATTTCCCACCCATCGTGGACCTTTTCTGTTCCAGTGCAAAAAAAATGCCTCCCTGAATCGTACTATGACGTTTTCAAGGACAGAAGGTGCAGTGGTTTTTTTCATTGCACTTTTCACCATTAGGGCAGCTTGCACATGTTCCGCATAAGCTGCACCACCATGGGCTTCACTTCACTCTGTGGTGGCATAGCATCAACTTACAATAGACCCACTGAAGGTAATTAGGACTGACACTGAATCCAGATGACGTTTACTTATTCTGCTAGATTTGGAATATCCAAACCTAGCAGAATAAGTGATGTCTAGATACAGTTCTAAAGATGTCAGAACATAAGAAGAGCTCAGCATCCTGTCTCATACAATAGCCCACCAGTGGCTTATGGGCATCTCAAGTGGAAGACAAAGGCAAATTTTTCACCTGCTCCTAATTCCCTGCAAATGGCCTTGAGAGGCATCACATCTCCCTCTCCAGTAGGGATATGCATAAATATTTGTAACATTCAAAATTTGTATTAAAAAAAATAAACAGGATCTTGATCCAGATTTATTATAGACCTAATATATCAGGCCTACAATCTGACCTAAGGGCTATAATCTGGATCACGGAGCTGTTCCAAGGAGGTGTACAAGGAGCTCTAAATCCCAGTAGGGTGCCATAACATACCACTAAAAATTATCCCCTTCACACCCCGAGGCTAGGATCTGTCACAGCACAGATGTAGCTCTTGCATCTCCGAGATCAGATCTGGTAAATCCAGATCTACTGATCCAGATCTACTGTGCCTCAGTGCAAAAAGGCCAAAGACTGATATTAGCTGAAATACTATTTTTTAAAAAAACAGAATGGGGAAGGATAGAAGCTCATGGCTCACAGCATCTGATCTATTTTAATTATTCATTCCTATCACCCTGTTACAAGAAAGAAAGAAGCTTGTATGTCATGCCAAATATTCATTGCTAATAGACAATCTGTAGCTACATAATAGGAGCTTAAGAAGATATGAAATGCATCTCAAGGGCAACTGTGACTTCTATAGTTAATATTTCAAGCAGATGTCTGTTCAATAATTGAACATGTATTCCTGTGTAGCCACTCTTTGGGGGAGAGGTGAAGAATAGCTGGATTATTTTTACACCGAAACCCTAATATTTAAATAAACAGGGTGAGTGAGTCTAGGAGGAAGTGCATTGTGTGGTTCTTATGCCATGTTACTACGTATTTCCTGATACTTTGTTAATACTAAGGGCCTTTTCACACTGGCTCCAGTGGGACAACTGGAAGCTGCTACCACATGGAGCATGCTCATCGCGGAGGACCACTTCTATCCCAGAAGCGGTTCCACACATGCTAGAGCATGTCCCAGGCATAAAGGGCTCTATAGCTATAGCAGCCATCAGTAAGAATATGCCAGCATAGCTCTATTTGCACATCTTTGGGTGTATGGAGCTTGGGTCAGCTGGTGCTGCCATGGCTGCACACCACACTGCCCAGTTGCTGTGGCAAGAGCACCGTGCATGCTCATTGCTGTGGCAAGTTGATTACAGGCAGCATTGTAGGATACGCGAGGTAAGTTTCAGATGCTTCCTAGTACTTAGCCAGCCTTTGTGCCAGTCAATTGTGCAAAAAGGCCCTAAGATATCATTTAGAAAGAATTGTTGTCCTATCCATTTCAAATAAATGTTTACTGTTCAGTTGGTTTTTTTTTGTTTGTTTGTTTCATATAAAATAAATGACCAAAAACTTTTTACCCCTTTGTGACAAGTTTCCAAAGATCCCCCCTTCCCCTCCAGTGAGTAAAGCCTTCAAAAATCAGTCCACTGTAATAAATTATTTGTTGCCTTGAGAGGGGGGGGGGGTGTTTAGACAAGCCACGGTCTTTCTCCTTTTCTGATTTTTTTCACCTTTCACACTAGCAACACAATATTGCAGATTTGGTACTTTTTAATACTTTTCAAGTTAAATTTTTTAAGAATAGAACAAGTCCATTAATAAAATGAAGGTAAAATGCCAGCAGGGGGAGGAGGGCTTCCCAGTGTTTTGCACTGAGTGTCCAGTGTATGTCTATCTGCCCACTGGGCAGAAGTCCTGGGTCTGTGCTCAGTGCAATGAGCTCCAGGCTCTCAGGGAATGTGTTTCTTCCCTCAAAGCCAAGGTAGCAGACCTGGAGAAGGAGATAGAGAGTAACAGGACTGAGGGTGAGGCCTTCAGGGATGCAGTAGGAGCATCCCACTCCATGACAAGCAGCCCTCCCAGCTGTCTCGGAGAGTGGAAGCCTCAGGCAGGGAGGACATCAAACCGAGGAAGAGGGACAGGATCCCTTAATCGGGACCCCTTCCTCAGTGGATGTGCCTGTATCCTCTTGCACTGAGGATAGTCCTTCACAGGTAGCAGGAGGGGGGCTTCTTGTAGTGGGCAATTCGATTATCAGGAATATAGAGAGCAGGGTTTGTGATGGGCGTGTTGACCGCATGGTGACTTGCCTGCCTGGTGCGAAGGTTGCAGACATCACGTGGCATCTAGATAGGTTAGTAGACAGTGCCGGGGAGGAGCCAGGTTTGGGACAAGCCAAACCTATACAAGAGGGACAGGTTACACTGGAACCAAGATGGAACCAGAATGCTGGCAATTAATATTTAAAAGGTTGCAGAGCAGCTTTTAAACTGATCCCTGGGGGAAAGCCGACAGGAGCTGGGCAGCATCTGGTTTGGGACCCTCAAATGAGGAGGGCTGGAAATATGCAGATAATGCTGAGCAAAGTGGGGGATTAATCAATAGTATGCAAATAGAACGATGCAAGAGGCAGTATAAGGATTCACATGTTCGACAGCAGAATATGGACCAGAGGAGTGAATATAAATGTATATATGCTAACGCCAGAAGCCTTTGAGCTAAAATGGGGGAGCTAGAAAGCTTAGTTATGGAAAATAGAATTGATATTATTGGCATAACTGAAACCTGGTGAACCAGTGAAAACCAATGGGATACAGTCATCCTAGGTTACAGACTGTACAGGAAAGACAGAGAAGGACAACATGGAGGTGGTATAGCCTTGTATATTAAGGAAGAGATAGAATCTTACAAACTGGAATGTCTAGGTGAGTCTGACTCTTCCACAGAAGCAGTGTGGGTAAAAATACCAAGCCAAAAAGGAAGCCTAATAATAGGGACATGCTACTGTCCTCCCAACCAAATGCCCGAAGGAGATCAACAATTGGAAAAGGAGGTAAAGGAGGTATCCCATAAAGATAGGGTCATTATAATGGGGGACTTCAATTATCCTCACATAGACTGGGTGAACTCCTGTTCAACTCAGGAGAGAGAGAGAAGATTCCTAGACCTGCTAAATGACTGTTCCATGGAGCAAATGGTCATGGAATCAACCAGGGGAAAGGCACTCCTGGACTTGATCCTAACTAATGCTTGTTTGTCACTGTACCTGATCCAATTGGGAACAGTGACCACAATGCAGTAACCTTCAGCTTAAATACAGGGAGTAAGTTCTTAATAAAGTCTAACACAGAGACCTTAAACTTTCATAAGGGAAACTTCCCCAAAATGAGGAAATTAGTCAAAAGGAAATTGAAAGAGAAAGTCAAAAGGGTTCAATCACTTCAAAATGCATGGAGACTACTTAAAAACACAATAATGGAAGTGCAACTAGAATGCATACCTGTTCTCCTCATTTGGACAAGCCTTCCATTTTCTAAATGACCTCTTCTTGTTTTTAATGACTTCGTCTACTGTGCTTGTGAGAAACTCACAAGCACAGTAGACGAAGTCATTAAAAACAAGAAGAGGTCATTTAGAAAATGGAAGGCTTGTCCAAATGAGGAGAACAGGGGAGAGCATAGACACTGGCAACACAAATGCAAGTTGTGATTTGTATGGTGAGTGGGAAAGTCTCTCCGTTCTCTCCAGTGTGCATAATATCTCAATTGCTCCTGAGCAACAAAGTTACATTTGGCTAATTCATTCAAGGAAAGCCATGTTTCATATTAATCAGATATACAAGGAGCAAAATAGCTCTTTAAAGAGGTAAGTAGATGTGTGCTACATATAAGTCAAAAAAGAGAAATGAATTGTTAAAAGAAAATACATAGACATATATTTATGGTTTACAAATGCAAATTTTCAATTGCAAGCTGAGAAATATAAGCTCTGCCAAATAAAACTCACCAGATACACAATACAAGAAAACCGAATTTAGGATCCCCTTGAAGAATGACAAGGTTGTGACTGAATTTCCCTAAAAAGGGAACTGAACAAACACAATAGAGTATGATCTGAGAGCATTAAGCAAAGAAGCAACCAAGATGTTGATAAATATAGCAAGCCTTAGGCCTCTTCTCCACTTAGAGGTAGTGTTGACTCCGTGCAGCAACTGTGCCACTCCCTTTATAAGGTATGACACCATTTACAGAGTTTTCTTTCTTTCTTTGCTCTCAGTGGAGCAGCCACAACCATCACTAAAGCACAACCTCCATGCTCAGAAACGAAGATAAGGAGAAATCATTTTTGGCAGCAATTATGACACCTCCCCCATGAACCTGGAAAGAAGAGGACTCCATTTGAAAGTGGAGACTTCACTATAGTCCACGGTGATTTAAAAATTCCTACAAATTTACATCTCCCCAACATCTTAATCATTTCTTTATCCTCTTCATCATAATCATGTTTCCATCCTCTTCATCACAATCAATTCTAAAGCATGTGCACACACACTTATAAATGAGTGTCTTACAAAAACAGCAAGAAATGTATTTTTAAAAACCCTCTTTCTTCATGCAGTCATATTTGTTTTTCTTTGAGACAGGTTTTTCTTACTCAGTGTTGACAAGTTCTTTTTTTCCCCATGCCAATTTGCTTTCAAATATATGTGAACTATTTTTGAAAATGCAATTTAGGTTTGTCTGTTCAAATAGACACAGTGAATATGCTAATAAGTCTTGAGCAGGGAATTTTGCATAAACAACTCATATTGTATGCATTCTTTTATTTTTTATTTTTTCATTTGCAATCACAGAATCATTCAATCATGGTTGACAGGGTTGCAAAAGACCTTTTGGGTCATCTGTTCCAATCTATCTGAGGAAAACAAACTGTTTTCCAAACTAGTTTGCTGATTTATTTTTAATCTGGTCTTCTCTAAGTTCTATAGAAACCATCCCACACAACATGCTATTTTCTAATTGCCGATGTTTTCCAAGAGGAACGTGTGACATTCTGCTTTCCTAACTCACGACTTGTTTCAATTATTTTCCAGTTGCATCTGTTTAGTAACTTTCCGTACTAAACCCCCCAGATAGTCTAATAATCATCTTTCTAGGCTGTCTTTTGGAGAAACAGTGTGCTACCCTAGTGACCTTTTCCTGATCATCCAGATTTAATGTTGCTATCTAGGTCGATGCAACTGAAATGAGAGAATCAGAATATCAGATCCTCAGGAAATGGGCAGGATCAACCTCAAAAGTTGCACCAGAATTAATGGATGAGCACAGCATAACTGATTCAGGAGAGGCTGTCTCCAAAATTCTTCACATACAGCTTATGTTGAAATTGTAAAGCACAATTATAATTAATGGCCAGAATGAGCCAAACTGACATATCAGACACATTACCAAGTTTTGAATATGCATGAAAATTGACAGATTTAAAACTCAGGTTCAACTGCTGGATTCAAAATGCACATGTCAGAGAGTGATATTTTACCCTTTAAAATAAACTTTTTATGAGAATCCTCATATTTTTATTTAAGGTCACACTCTGACATAGCATTTAATCCGTTTAGAGGCCATCTGCACATTGCAGCGTTCTGACAAGGATTTGGGTTTGCCTAGCTTTTGTGTGCCAAATTGGCAAAATCTGGACTAAAGTATATTTGGATTAAGTGAGTTCTCAGCTCGGTTCAAAGCATTAGCCCATTTTATTTTGGAAAATGAGAACAGGAGTAAGATCATTTCTGCACTGGGTCTTATTCTGGATTGGATCTCCATGCTAGTGCAGGCTATAGCAAGTCTTAGATAGGGCCTGCCAAAGTCTGCACCAGTGTGTCAATGGCAACCCCCCATCACGGGATATAATCCAGAAAGAGCTCAGTGCAAAAAGGGCCTAAGAGTATTATAACAAGTTTCAGGGCAGGTAACAGTTCAAAAGAAAGCAAACCAAAGCACATTCAAATGTAATAACTAGTATCTACCCCAGACCCACCAAGTTACAATTACAAACATTAGAAGCAACCAAATACCACCCCACAGTAACTTCTAACTGGAAGGGGACATTGCATAATCAGGGTGTAATCAGAAAAACACACACACACCACACAGCCCTCAATTATGAGACATATACCAGAGAAGATTTTAAAATGAAATCTAGGACAGGTTCCCACTAGGGAATTTAATCTAGGATTTTTAAAATGAGCATTTTTAACATCACCAAGGTCTAGTTTTTGCATTCCCACAGCTAGTTTATAATGTGGGTGCATTCTCCATTCTTTGGTGCTTGGCAGGGGAGGAATCCCCTATAAGAAGTGATCACTTATTGAGCATTATGAATTGACTGCAGCACTTATAATGTCATTGCAATGCTCATAATAATCACTAAGCATTGAAAGTAAGCTGTTAAGCTGCCTGGCCATGTGCTGTCGGCTGAATTCCTCCCCAATATTTCTCTTATCTGAGCTTTTACTGCTCTGCTTCCTGCTCAGCCAATTGGCTGCGAGTGGATAAGTGGAAGTGCCACCCAGCCATTCAAATATGCAAATTGGCTTAGGGTTGTCACTGTAAGGCACCATGGGCCAAATATTATTTACTTTATTTTCTCACTCATTTTCTCTGCTGATTAGTGAGTTTTGAACTACGATCCCCATGAATTGTCTTTTCTTTCAGTATAGAAATGGGAAAACATCATTTTAAAATCATATAGCAACTGCCAGGTTGTGTCACTTAAAAGGTAAAGGGGAACTATCAGTCTTTCCCATCTAAGGGCATTGGCCTCGCCTTCATTTCTATTAACTGCACAGGCAGTGATAGAATGTTCAGCCATTGAGGGCTGCAGCCAATCAGAGGCCGCCCTTCTAGCTCTAAGGGCAAACAGCTGAGCTAGCACATCCATAGGATTCCATTCCTAGGATGCAGTACCAAGAACATTTTGAAATGGCATTCTTTTGTTTGAGAATACAGTGGCCACAGGGTGAACATTTTTTGCTAACACCCCCCATTGCCAAACTAACATGGAAACAGGCTCCCTTTAATCCAGATTTTCTGGCTGAAGACCACATTGTTGACCTCATTAATGGGGTCTACAGAAAATCCAGATTAAAGGCTGAGATGTACCCATATGATCCGGATTTCCCCAGCGGCAGTGGAAACAAATGAGTCCCAAATGGGTGCCGTGGTGGAAATGGGGTCATCCGGCTCACACCCAAATGGGTCCTTAATAGGTGCAAAAATGTGTACTTTCTGCCAGTGGAAAAACACCCATGGAGTAATAGCAAACATCTCTGCAGCCAAATGTTAAGGCAAGAGGTTTAGCAAAGTCATATTTCAACAAGGGAGATGCAGATAACATCCACACATGCTCACTCTTATTCTGTTTACAGCAACAACCTCTTATTAAGGATATAGAGCATACAGCTAACAGCAAATAGCAACTTATCTGAAGACATTCTGCTAGCTACTATCCTTTATAGTTAGAAGCTTGTCCCTTTTTGACATTGTCCTTACGACCATGTTCCAACTCTTGATGTTTATTGCAAACATTGCAAGGTACTGCTCTGTGGAGTATAGAGGAAGTTTCTGGAGTAGATTGAGGCCTATGGTCTTCTCTAGTATTTTTTGATGCAAAGGAGATGGCAAATGCAGTGCTGTATTGGTTTGCAAGTTCTTGGTGAATTTATGCATTAAATTATTTTCAAGATGACCATCTTGAATACTCCCAAGCAGGGGTGGTGGGTGTGTCATACCGCAAATGCCGCCGAGCACCCAGCACCCTGGAACAGACACTCCAAGATAGAGTTTAGTTCTACCATAGATTTAAAAAAGGGGGGGATCTGTTAATATAGAAGGGAATGTGACACCCAGAATCGTCCAGAGTGACTAACGGCCAGGAAATTCAAGGAGGTGCTGCCAGAAGGCAGGCCTAGGATCACAGGTGATTGGCAGTATCCTAGCTCCAAGATGTCAGTACACTTTGCGGATATACGATAATAATATAATAGCCATTATAATATATATGCTATTTAATATTATTATATATTATAATAACAATGAAGCTTCTGTAGGTATCAATTCAGGCCCACCTATATGGTCAGCTTGGGTACATTCCATCGTATTCTGCTGGAGCCATCTGGGAACTGATAGTTGTCTAAATTGTAAACAAAATTATGTATCACCTTATACTTGAAGTGCATTCTGATTTTAGGTTGAGGTAGTCCAGTCTTTGGGCCCTTCTGCTGTTTTCCCATGGCATGATGGGAACTGCAATTCAACATTTTCTGAAAACCATACATTAACCAAATCTGGTTCATAGCAGACAGTTATTTCTCAGCAGAGGTTTGTCTCTTAAAATGCCTTCTATAAATTGTATGGGGATGTTAAATTGCTTGCATGAATAAGGAAGTAAAATGGCATTTTGAAGCTATACAGACTGTGAATGTTTTCTTTTGTGGTGATAATTACTTTGTAACAAGGGTGTCAATAAAATGTATTTCAACATCCACATTATATTTTTATGTAGTCATTTCTTTCTAAAAATCCCATGTGTGCCATGTTTACATTTTGTTGTGGTGCCTCATAAGGATAAAGTATGGTACATTAATTATTGCTATACACTTGCTCAAGTGAAATAATGAGCCTACTTTTTACACCAAGCATACTCAATTACTGCCTATTTTGCTTGAAACAAAACTGAGCAAAAGATAGAGATAGCAGCTCTGAATTTGTTACCTTGAAAATGTAAATGCACCAGAATGCATTATACATTCAGATAAACATCTTCAGCTGCTGTCATCTGCTCTGAGAAGTGTCTGGAAAATAAACAGGGGCTAATGACACATGCAAAACGATGCCAGGATACTGGAACTTAGCATGACAGTATAAACAGAACATACCTTGCTGTGCAGAGATAGAGAAAAATGGGCAACCTTCCTGATAACTGTGAAACTAAGCTACTTTCAGCATTCAAATCATGAGTCACTCTGACAGATGCTACACAGTGATGAACTACAGAAACATGGCCTTTATCTCCCACCAGGTCAGTCAAGTCCATCCTACTTCCCTGTTCTGTCTACACTCTTGAAAATCACCACAAACTAAACTACCTATTGTTCTAGCCTGCAAGAACACCCTCAGAAATGGAGATGCAGGTGTTGACAATCACTAAGGAAATCAGAACTGTTGCTGTTTTCTGTTTCTCCCACTAAGAAAGTTTTAGCTACTACCTTTATTCAAAGCTCCTGGAAAATTTCAGGAAGGAGAGAAATTAATTTTGTTTTGATGGTTTTTTTTTTCTGTATAATATTTTTAACCATAACGTACCTGTAGAGATGTGCCAAACTGGTTTAGTTTGAACCTATTCAGATAGAACAGGGTTGTTTGAAAGATTGGCTGTTCTAATGAACCATGCAAAAACATCCTTTTTGATTTGAGCTGGGAAGGTGTTCAAAGGTGCTTAAATCAAACCTGAACAGCCTGCTATTTGGAGAAAAAAGTTTGAATTTGAACCAAACAAAGGGTTGTTCAGGTTAAATCAAGCCAAATAGCATTTTTTTTAATTTGTGCACATCCCTAGGAATTGGATTTCAACCACTGCAGTGTAGCCAGCACTCGTGACTTGTGGAAGTTGACCACAAATTCCATATTCGTACTCTAAATGGGTATATATATATTCACACATTGTCTGAATCATAAGCACACACTCCAATAAGCAAGACCTGTGAAATGTTTCATTGCCGTAAATGGATTGACTTTTGTTGGCAAGAAAGCTGGAATAGAATAGAATAGTATAGAATATCCAGTCATTAGGAATACCAATAAACGTTTTACTAATGCTATTTTGAATACAGGTTTTCAGTATGAGGCCCATTCAAAGATCAAGCGCTTATTTAGTTTGTCTGACAGTTTAAAAATCATCATTCTCATCATCTCAGAAGGAGGAAGAAGTATCCCGCCACTATGTGCCATCTTTTCAAACACATTTTCCCTTTTTGTTTAGTCCTCCAAAAATAGCTAACCTTCTGAGTGTAAACTATTTCCTAGCATTTAACATTTCTTAGAAAATAAAAAAAAGTTCAGAAATTTAAGGATTAAATTAATCAACAACATACCTATCTTTGTTATTTTTGAATATATTATCTGGAACAATAATTTAAGAGATAATATAATAAGGAATCAAATACTAAAAATATGGGAGACGCATATACAAAATCTTGAGCCATCCAAATTACTTGATGGCTTTTAAAGATAAATACAGAAAGAAAAAGTATTTTGTTTTTTAGGACTTATATGAAAAGGTTCAAAGTCTTAACATGTTCTTTATAAGATCATGGCACCAGATGAAGGTAAGGTTGGGGATGCCCTGGCTGTTTACTTGTATTAACTAGTGGAGTTAAAATTGATATTAAATGTAAGGAAACTTTTTTTTTAAAAAAAAGTTTGCAGATGTTAAAAGACAGTAGTGTAGATAATTTTCATACTGCTTATGTTTGAGTGTGTGCATTTGTAAATATACGCAGAAAAGTGAATGTTTATCCAATTGTTTATCCAATTCAATACAGTCCAAATCAACAAACACCAAACATATGTTTAGACAATTGGAGAACTACTAACATTTGACATCTTTTTGCAAAATTCTATTTTTGTTTTATTTTGGTGACAGGTTGATGATTGTATTTTATGATGTATTTTAGACTTGATATTTTATGTTATGTAGTGAAATTTTATATTTTTAAAAATTGTTTACTATTTATTATTATTTTATGACAATTCTATTTCACATTCCACTTTGTAAAAAAACATCTCAAAGCAATTAACAAAATACTAAAAACAAGGTTAAAAACAACAATTAAAATCACATTAAAAATTGAGTGGCTCTTTCTGCCATTACCTTTAGTTAGGAACAAGGCCCCACATAATAAGCTTCTGGGCCTCATAGGTCCACCTGTTAATGCAGATCTGTGAGGTCATGCTCCTGCTGGAATGCTCCATCTGCATTAGATGAAGCATGATCCTGATTAGGGAGGCCCTTATCTGCAATACTGCTAGATCTCTGGTAACTTTCCTAGTGGTATCATATATTTTTCTTTAAAAACTATAAGGAAAATGATTAAACTCACAGGCACCCCATAGGTAAGCTCCCAGGATGCCAACTGAAACTGGATCTTTCACTAGAGCTGGAAGAGGGCAGGGCGGAGAGGCAAGAAGCTTATGCAGCAGGTATGAAGCCTGTGCTGGGCAGTCTCCCCCTTCTCCACCACCATTCTAGCAACAAAAGGGATGGACACCCAGGAGAGGGCCTTCTCAGTAATGGCCCCTAGGTTATGGAACAGTCTCCCCCTTGAGGTATGTCAATCACCTTCACTGTACATATTTAGGAAGGCAATGAAGATACACCTCTTTGTCCTGGTCTTCGGTTAAATGGGGATACATTTTCCATTCCACTTGCAGATGCTGTTGTTTTAATACATGCTGTTATTGTTTTAATAATGTTTGATTTTAAATGTTGTTAACCACCCAGAGATCTCCAGGTATAGGGTGGGATAAAAATGCAAATAAATAAATAAAATAAATGGTTGTACCATCACCATCTTCTCTAGAACTTTGGCCAAAAGGAAAAGGGGGAAAAAATGATTGTGACCAGATCAGATGGTAGTTGTCCAAGGTCTTAGAGTCCTCCAAAGATCACTTATGGAAAGCATGCACCACCATGCCCTTAAAGGAGGACAGACTCTCATCCTCACACAAAGAAACATTAACTATTTCCAGGATCTAGTCAGCCTTCCCTGTCTGGCTGTAATAAGCCAGGCTGAGCAAGGGAGAGCAGGTGAGCAGTAGGCAGCTTGTCCACTAACATGTTGATTAAAGAAGTATTTTAAAATATACTTCTGTATGTATTTTTTGCAGTCTACGAATGAATGGATGGATAATCAGCATGTTTACAATATGCCTTGAAGTATGAAATTTAAAATTCCATTTTTTTTCCTGTGCGTAGAATCTTAAATCTCTTCTGAGTATCCTGAAGCCCGACAATAAAATTGAACTTCTTTAATGAAATAAAAAGATTTTTTCCTCATTCTATTAAAAGTATATTGTAATTAAATTCAGAATTAAGTTAACTTCAAAAAGATAAATATTTTTATTAATACTATTTCTGAAACATAGAGGGTGCTGTTACATTAATGGACAGCACATTTTACCAAGTGTGCAATATAAAACTTTCAGATTTGCTACAATATAGAAGTAAGGATATTGTTAATGATGAAACGACAATTCTGGGGGGTTTTTTTGTATTTGCAAAAAAAAAAGATATAATAAAAGAATAAATAAATGTTCACACAATATATCATTTTGAATGAGGTATGAAGTACTAAATATTCAGTGATCTCTTTAAACACTTTCTGGTCCCTTAATACAAAACACTTAGTTCAAAATAGCACTGTGAACGTTTTATTAACCTTATTTATTATCCCACCTGCCCCAAACCCTACCTCAAATATACAAAATATACTATTTTGTTTATTGTATTTACTCCTACTGCAACTAGTGGGAGACAAACATAATTCTTGGTCAGTTTCAAGAAATTCTTAAGAGTTCTAAACAGAATGGATTGCCCTTTATATGGATTTCTGTAGGTACTGGGCCCTTTCTGCACTGGGCTTTATTCTGGATTGTATTCTGGAATAGGGACCAGCCATACACAGGCTAGTACGTCTGTCATAGCCTGTAGAAGCATGCAGATGGCATGTTCCTATTTTAGGATATAATCTAGACCAGGGGTGTGCATGAATGCAATTTTTTGAGATTTGATTCAAATTGAATACTTGAAAATAAAATTCGTTTTGAATGTTTAAAGTTCAAACTTAACTAAATTCGATTTGACTTAAGCAAATTTGAATCAATTCATTCAAATTTTTCATTCAAATTTGCACTTACAAATGTCACCAACATTTGTAGATGCCCATATGCATCTTCCCTGAGTCCGAACAAATAGATCCGAAATTTGGTTAGAACAAATAGATCCAAAATTTGAATCGAATCTTTGATTTGAATTCAAATGTCAAAATGGCTTCTTCTCTGGCTTTTCCTTCAGCCCTCCCATTAATTATCAAGTCTTTCCCTGGCTCTAAAAGCCTTGGGAGATAAAGGGTTTTCTCCTCTTCACAAGCTTACACTGCACACTACTCACTGTCCAAGGTGCTGAATCTTTTCACTCCATGCCGATGCTGGTCAGTATAATGGCGAATCTAACCCATGTGGAGAAAAAAACTACAGCTGTTCCTTCTCTTCCAACTGCATATTTTCCCCACCAGGTACCAGAGAATGTGACATCACAAGGACCTCTGACCTGCTAAATACCAGCCTTCATCCAACCCCCACTCCAGATGTCATTTCCTCCACACCCCCTTTTTGGCTGTATTTAAACCCCTGGCAAGATTAACATGCTCTCTTTTCCTCCTGACTTCTGCTCCAGACTCTTTATTTCTCTCTCTCTCTCTCCCCCCCCCCATTTTTCTGTTCTTTTCAGGTCAGCCATAACATATGGTTGATCCCCAGGATACTAGCTGGTGGAAGCCTGGGTAAATCTTTCAGAACAAAGTTGATGATTGCAGCAGCTCCCCAGCTGTTGCCCCCAACGTCCCTGAGCCAAGTGATCGGTTGCATATCCAGAATGCAACACCTAATCTAGACTAGGGCTAACTGAAGAAAGAGTCCAGGTTTCTGAGCGCAAGTGAAATGAAGACGAGCAAATTTTTTTTTTGCAAGTTGCATAACATCCATATACTTCAATTTCTCATATCTGCAATTTGAAGATGTATATATCCATTTATAAGATAGAAGTATATCCATTCAGACTATGTATGTATGCAAATTACATACATTTTACTAGGTGCCTTTCTGCACTGGATCTTATTCCATATTATATCTCAGAATAGGGACAGCATGCTGTCTGCATGCTGGGGCAGACTACTCCTGCCCCTACAGGACCTGCCATAGTCTGCACTAGCATGCAGGTGCCATGTCCCTATTCCGAGATATAATCTGGAATAAAGTCCAGTGCAGAAAAGGCCTAGGTCAGTGATGGCGAACCTTTTGAGCTCAGTGTGTCAAAATTCGCAAGAAAACCTAGCTTAACTCGTGTGCTGTGTCACTTCTAGAAATACCCATAATTTTGTGATATTTGTAGCTCTAATAAAAAAGTTATATTTTTGAATAATTCTTTACATTAGTGACTTTTGTTGCTGAGTTTCGTTTGCTAAATCTTCAATCGAAAGTTGATATTTTGCACACTTCAAGAACAAGCAAGCACTACACACCTAAGTGCCAGGGTGACCAGGTGTGTCACCCAAAAGGGCTTGGCGTGTCACCTGTGACACGTGTGTCATAGGTTGGCCATCACTGGCCTAGGTGCTAATCAGTACATACAGATATGAAAGTACACTTACATATCTATATGCATCTCATACGTATCTGTATGCATTTGGGTACGAAATGCATACAGATATGTATGACACATACGAATGTTGTCAACATCCATATCTTCAAATATGAATGTTGTTGACATTCATATCTTCAGATTCAAATCTAACATTTTAATGAATAGATTCAAATGTATTTGATTCAAATCAAATTTTGTTGCATTCATATTCTAAACATTTGAATTGAATCATGTTTTGACATTCAATTCAAATCAAATTTGAATGCAAAAAAATATTTGTGCACATTCCTAAAAACAAGCCTTTCTTCTTCCTCCTCCTCCTCCTTTCCCCATAAACACTATTAAAAGGGAGACTGTACAGAGGAACTCTGCAGGTTTACCCTCAGCAGAAGTGTGCAGGGTAGAATTGGAAAGACAAGACTCCCACTTTGAAAGCCTCCCTGTGATCTCTCTGGAAGATGTTTTGATATTCAATCAATCAAAACACAGTGTGGAAGCTGCTTTTTTCTTCAGAGGGAAGAGGGAACAGCTCCATTATGAGAGAAGCTTTAAACAAAGCCAGCAATAACCTGAATGTATGAACCAAACAGGAAAAATTGTTAATACACATTTTTTTTCCTTTCTGAAGCACGCCTTTCCATTAAAAAAAAAATCAAAGAACACATTCATTAGTCATATCATTACATACAAATAAGAACATCGAAAAAACAGTAATATTACAACCAAGTTACAGTAAGTTTGAGAGGTCCTTGGGCAGCACAACAGCTGTTGTGAATTTCCTATTTATTCTGTTTTTACAAATAAATAAAGGTATACTATTGATCACAATGACTTGCTTAATAGCATTCCAAGACTAGGAAGACCAGCCTCAATTACAGTAAAGCTTGTGTTGTAACTTATTATTTCAGTATGCAATTGAATACATCCTATTACTACAATTGACCAAGATCATTTTAATGCTTTTAAAAACAGTGTGGGAGACCAAAGAGAACCTTGGATCTTTGTTCTTTTCTTACCACCTTTATGGAAGTTCTTCATAAACTAATACTGTCTCCATTGTGTGAAACTGGAAATGAAAATGTTTTGTAATTAACCTTCATAACAATAGATCAAAAAGCAAACAAATAACTAGGATGTAGAATGGATTTCTGTCTACTCATAAAATTGCTTCTTTGTTTCATTGTGTTCTATCCCTGGAGGCTAAAATATGAATCTAGAAAAAGCTGGTGGGTTGTTTTTGTTTTCTTTGTTGGGTATCAATGGGGTCCCTGAAAATGTCCTAAATTTATAGACCGTAGGATTGGGGACCACAGAATAACAGACAGGAGGTTGAAATTTAGCCTTCCAAGTGGATGGGATTAAGTGAATAACAATGGAGAAGAAAGATAAGTTCAAAATTAAAATTAACATTTTATAAGTTTGATTTCACTTAATCACTTTTAATTTGTTGTGTTAGTTCTAATCTATAGTCAGAAAAAGGGTGATACAAAATAAGGATGTATCATAGTTTGTTAAAAGGGATGTGAGATTTATTTGCCTCACAGAAATATTCAGGATTCCAGTGTTAGCTGGCCTTCTAGCTTTTCTTCACATGGAAAAAAAAATCAACCTGGGATTGCTGCTTGAGATGAAAAACACTCTGTTCTTAGTTGGGGTATTAAAATATTTTTGGGATTCAGGTGCTCTTCTCTGTGCCTTTAATAGTCTGTCCTGCATCACTGCTAATCTGTACACGTGAGGATAATCTTAGTGTTGTTTTTAAGATGTAAATTTGTCAGAACATCTTTGCAGTGCAGGTATTTACCCATATGTTTCTGTTATTTTAGAAAAAGCTTAAAATAGTGCTATGTTTCATCAAAAATTATGTGTTAGATGAACAGTGAACCTCTGATGAATTCTCAAATTGCTGGAATACCTGTTTTAGTGCTGGTTTCATATTATGTTTCTTGTTTTTGTGGGGACCAGGAAAATAAATAGGGGGTGCTCCAATTATTTTTAAAAAAAATTTCATCTAACTAGTTGTTAACTTCTTCAGTTTTCAGCCACAAGTACCATTTCTGCACTTACTGTTAATCAGGAACAAGGGCCTACAAAGTCTCCTTATAGGCTTTACTGATCCTGACTGATCCGAGTCCTTCACTGGAATTATCTGTCTACATTAGACAGAGCACAGTCCTGATTAGGGATGCTTTGATCAGGAATACCAGTAGACAGTGATCCAACAGTAGTGAGGGGATGTTTTTTAGTGGTGAGCCAAAGCAGGCTAGCCCCCAGAGTCCTCAGAGCATGGTCTTAGAGGTCTTGTCTTTGAGGCCAGGATGGGGGCTGGTCTGGACAGCTTTCCACGGCTGGAACCAGAGGGCCTGGCTGGTCCAGACCCACTGCTTCCAAAGATGGATAAGTAAGTATATAAAAAGCTATAAAATGTGTGCTCCTTTTTAAAGGCACAGCACTGCAAGCAGTGTAAAATTCTGGATGACCTCTTTCCCATAACTGTACATATGTAACAAAATCCTGGAATCTAGACCAGATGGTGCAAGAGACCATTAACAGCTATGGAATTTTACATTCAGATCAGTGTTCTATTTCAGGTAATAGAAAGTGCGGGGCTGGAATCTACATTGTTATCATGTTACAGCCCCTTCTTGGGTCCACTAACTCAAAACTCTGGCAATAACTACTTTTTTTTGCTTATCTAAAGCCTCTTCTGGTACAACGTTTAAGCCATTAGAGTTCAAACCTTGGATAAAAGCAATGGCAAGATTGACATTATAATGTGGGTGCTGAAACTGAATAACTGGTGGGATTAAAGTGCTTTCTAAAGCTTCGTTTAGACAGCACTTACTTATTCTGCATAATTTGGACAATCTGTAATAAAGCACATCCAGTTACATTTCATTCTGGATTATCTATGCTTTATTCTGAATTATTCAAATAATTCAGAATAAATAAGTGATGTTTGGATAAACCTAACGTCAAGAATGTGGGTTTTTTCTTTAATGATTGATTTTTTTTTAATAGTCAAATAGAAACAGGACTTTTGCTTCAAAAGAACAATGAAATGAGTAGTAAAGGACTTTGCTAAATAATTCAATATTAGGAGAGGAGGTTAGAGATCAGATAAATAAATGTAAACCTTTGAAAACTCCAGGTGCAGATTGTTTTCCCGCTAATTTCTTTAAAGCACACAGAAATGAATTACTTCCACACCTGACTAGTTCGTACAATTATTTATATAACCTGGGTGAAATACTGCCATCATGAAGGGAATTGGATATTCCTATGCTTGGGAAGGACCCCATAAAACCATTCTCTTTGAACATATTATTTCATTCTTTTTTCAGGAATACTGACTACCCCTACACCCCTGTCCATGAATGTTTTTCTTTTTTTGCATTGAAATTTGAGTTGAATAGAATATCTGAAAATTAGAATGCTTAAATCCAAATGTCCATAAATCCAATTCGAATCTGCAACATTCAAATCCATACATTCCAATGTTAGGTTCATATTTAAAGACACAAATGTCAACAACATTCATATCTGTTATACTTATCAGTGTACATTCCATATATGTCCTGTTTTATCCCATATGCATCCCATTTTCATCCTGCATTATAAGCGCAAACATGCATAATATTTGCACAGATATGTATGTAATATATACATAAGCCAAACCATGCAGATTCTAAGCACTGTTCCATATCAACTGATGCAAACTACCACCCAAACCATGATGCAGTTGGCCTACAGAACCTCCAACTACTGTTGCAATTAGCCCACATCCCCATTGATCTAACTCTGGATCTTGGTAGCAGAGGTGAGGTGTCTTCAAAGGCAATGAGAAGACACCTTCAACATGAAGGCAAGGTGTTCTTTGTAGGCACCCTTGCAATTAATGTGGCCACTGTTGTGAAGGCACTGTCACACAAAACCATGGCCGCATCCCCATTAGAAGCGTAATCCAGTTTCCCTAAATCGAAATAACAGAACTGGATGCAAACGCGAATTTGCCTGATCCCATTACTTTCAGCCAGAATCGCATTCAATCCGGATTCTGAGGATGTACGTGACTCAAGGGGGGACTCCTGTGACTACTTTTTAAAAACTGCTTTTCGGGGCTGCCCTGTCCTCTTCCTCCTGGTGTGAATGAGCCACCCATAACAGACCCCTTCACAGAGCCTAGCTGGGTGGCTGGGTGGCTGCCACTTGCCTGGATGGAGGAAAAACGGCAGCGAAGAACCAGCAATTCTTTCCTTTCCCCTCCTCATTGCTCAGGGCATGCAGCAGCAGCAGCAACTCAAGCCCCCTTTGCCCATCACCGTCACAGCCAAACATTCACACATTTCCCCAAACAGGCAGCTGCTTTCCTTTCTTTTGCCTTTTTTAAAGATCAGAACTTTCAATGGCAAGATCGTTATCACATTATCAGGTGTGAAGTGGTTCGATCGCTACAGTGTACCTTTAAGCAGTGGATTTTACAGCTTGCTTTGGAAGCAAGCTATTGGGGGAGGGAAACTCTCATCCCTTAACACGGAAGGGTTCCCACAGTAAAAAATGTAAAACGTTTCAAGCGCACGAACCGGAGTGAGACCTGTTGAAATGAGGATTAACATTTACAATGTTTTCGGGCGATTTAACACGCAGAAAGCATGTTAAGCCAAACTGACGCGGGGTCTGCCAGGATTGAAAACGTTTTGAATTCGAAATAAGCTTGCTGTGGGGATTTGCCCCATGTGTCTGTTCTTCCTATATTTGTTCTACATGCTGATGGCCCTACCTTGATCCAGATCAAAGAGCACTAGCATGGATGTAGATCAGGTTTTTTTTCCTTCCTTAATCTGGATCTAAAATGATCCGGATCTAAGGAATGGGTCCTTCAACTAATCTGGATTTAGCAGATCTGGATCTAAGGAGGTACCCAATGTGTCTCCATTGGTGGTGTAGCACCCAATAGCAATGGGTACTAGGTGTGTTCACAGTGGAAATGCTGGAGCACCCATGTGGTGAATATGAATCTACCCACATGGTGCCCACCCATCACCCCATGTTTTTTGGGGAGTGCCACATGTGTGTGTGCAAACTCCATAGATGCTTCGGAGTTTCTTTGAAGATTCTCCAAATCAGGTCTGGAGAGTCTTCAAATATTGCAGCAAATTGCTCTGGGGATTCTCCAGAGCTTTGGACAAAAGTTCTGTAGAAATGGCATTAATCTGATGAGCCATCTTCGAAGCCTGTTCCATTCCCCAGAGTTTCATTCGGACCCATCTTCTGAGATTATGCACAGGCTTCAGAACTTTGGGTTTTGGGGCAATTCCCATGGGTGCCCCAGAGCCCCTGCTAGACCCCATTGCCCAATCATGGTGGAAACATGCTCCGTATAATCCACATTTGGTGCCTAAGGACCCCATTATACAGGAAATCCAGGTTATAGATCCTGAAGGACCCATTTAATCCAGATTTCCCTAGAACAGGTGGAAACAAATGTGGCTCTAATGGGGTCTGCAGTGGAAATGAGGTATTCCTGCTCTGAGCCTAATGGGTCCTTAATGGATCCCTAATGGGTAATTAATGGGTACTTAGTGCTAGTGGAAAAAACCCTCGGGTCTACAGGTAATCAGGATTACTGAACCTTTAGCAGAGCTCTGATCTAAATTAACATTAGTTCCATGAAGACCAGGTATACTAAATAGTTCCTTGATGTGGATTAACAAGTAAGTGCAAAAAAGGGTCTCAGTTAATGGAGATGTTGATATTCTCTTCCATTTTTTATTCACATAGCAAAAATATATCTGTGCTACTTCTACATCCTTCCAATTCAGCCCTAAAGAAATTAAATGAATTATGAAACTAAATAATTTTCAAGGCAAAAATGTCAAAATTACCCAAGCTCATATTACAAAGAAATTGTGTAAAGAAGAATGGAGGGGGGCACCTAACTTAAATTATGATTTTGATGCTTTTTTATCACCCACCTCTTACATCATTGAAGAAACTTTCAATATAAATGGTGTAAATCTAAGAGGAGAATGTTCCCCCATTAGATTCCGTATTCCATAGAAATAATATTGCTAGCAGACACATGACATTTGACAACCACATTTTAGTGGATCGAATGCAGATCTGGGTCAAAAGAAAAAAAAACCCTCCTACCTACAACGTCTTCACTAATTAAAACAATCAATTTATGATAACAAATGATATCTCGGAAAGGATAGAATTAAATGGTTTAGACAGTACACAAAGTTATTTCACTGCACAGCAACAAATAAAGGAAGTGCTACTTCAGAACATGCTGTCACTAATAAAATCTAATTGGCTTATACTGTATATAACCTGATCTTAAGTATTCTTTAAAAACAAGAAATAAGACAAGCTGTTACATGTCAAGGCTCATTATTTGAAAGCATGTTAAAGATGACCCTCCCCCATAAAAAATTAAAGGGTTCATCTCAAAAATCTATTCTTTATTCATTGATCTACAGAAATCTTTAAAAGATAAAGTCATGGGAAGCTGCTAATCAGACATACAGGGATCTGTAGAAGAAGACATTTTGTATAAACTTAATGGTTTATACAAACATTACAGAAATGGTACCCCACAAATAGAAGATGAGGAAATTACACATGAATGTAATTTTCAGACAGCATAAAATACCACTTCACCTGGCTAGAATATCATGCACTAGGAATGCAAGGTATTGGAGAGGAAGTGATGACAGACCTTATTATTATCACCTCTGGTGGAAATGTCAAAAAGTAGAAAAGATTTGGGATGAAATATACCAAGATATTAGGAAAAGATTCCACAACCCACCCATGAAAATTGCAAGAACTTATTTGTTAGACAATTTCCATATGCTAGGAATCGATATTCACCAAAAACAACTTTTACACTACTAATTATATCCACCCAAGACTGTAATAGCTAGAAACTGGAAGAACATTGAAAATGTAACAATACAAGAGTGGTATAAAATGTAATGGGAAATACTAATTAACGACTGCACAAATTCTACAAACTAGGCATAGAAGAAGTAGTGTTGAACAATAAACTCTCTAGAATATGCTCTTCACTGTTAGATCAAATGGACATGAGCCATAAATTAAATGTATCAGAGAAATAAGCCAGAGCCTGGGAGAGGGCTGTTGAATTGGATAAGGACTCTGAGATGTATGCATGATATTTTAGGATGTATTGTGTATGATTATAATTACTATGTTAAATAAAGTTTGGATTTTTAAAAAGAAAAAGAAAAGCTGAAAGTTACCCAACTTTTTTTTTTTTTTTGCTCCCTTTCAGTCTATTTTTGTGCCTGATCTCAGAGTGTACTATTGAGTATAAGAATAGGGGTCTGTTCTCATTTGGCTTTATTCTGGAATATCTTCTAGAATAGGGGGCTACTGCAGGCTATAGCAGGCTCCAAATGAAGCCTGCCAGAGTCTGTATTAGCATAAAGACAACAGACCTCTATCCTGAGATATACTCTAGAATACGGCCAAGTGTGAACAGGGAGCTGCAGGGAGTAGAAGGCACAGGGCAACAGATGCGCCTGAGGACCCATAAGCTCAAGCAGCACAGCCCCTATGGCCATATCTGAGGCATCGGCCTCCACGACGAATGGTGCGTGTGGGTCCGGGTGCTGAAGTATTTGTGCTGACATAAACCACATCTTCAGGACCTCAAAGGATGCTTGGGCCACTGCTGTCCACTGGAACTGGCCCTTCCCTCGCAACAATTGGGAGATGGGCTCGCTAGGGTTGCGTAGTCCTCAATGAACTCAGAAACCACTGTACATCCTTCCTATTGCAAGGGGGCTGCCAGAACAGCACCACCTCTACCTTGTACCAGTCCATGGCCATGCCTTGAGCCAAGACCCTGTAGCCCACCTCCTGATGATCAAAGGCACACTTTTCCAACTTGGTGTACAGGCGGTGCTCCTGAAGGCGCTGAAGGACAGCATGGACATGGGCATCATGGGCTTCCTGGCTGGGAGAATAAATAAAAAAATTATCCAGGTAGATGATAACAAACCAATCCAAATAGTCCCAGAACACGTCGTTAATTAAGTGCTGAAAGATGGCTGGGGTGTTACACAGGAAAAAGGGCATGACTTTGTACTGTCTTCCACACGTCCCCAGCTCAGATCCTCACCAAGTTGTAGGCCCCCCTCAGGTCCAACTTGGTGAAAACCTTTGCATGGCGAAGCCACTCCAACAACTCCAGAATCAGAGGCAGGGGGTACCGGTTCCAGATGGTGATCTTATTCAGGGCCTGAAAGTCATTGCAGAGGTGTAACTCCCCACACTTCTTGCGAACAAACAGTACTGAGGTGCCCGCATGAGACTTGGAGGGATGGATGAACGCTCACTGGAGGTGCTTTTCAAGAAAATCTCTCAGAGCCACCAGCTTAGGCTCCAAAAGTGAGTACAGATGGCCTGCTGGAATAGGGGCCCCTGGCACCAGGTCAGTGGCACCGTCATAGGACCGGTATGGGGGAAGCTGATCCGCCTCCTTCTTGTCAAACATATTTGCAAAGTCCCGGTACTTCTCGGGCAGCATCACTGAGCAGTCCCAGGCCTCTGTGGCCGAAACCCTCTCTGGCTAGCAGTGCTCCTGGCAATACTCTGACCCGAACAGGAGTTCTCGTCAGGACCAGGAAATATACAGGTCATGCCAAGAGAGCCAAGACATGCCCAACACCAATGGGAAATGAGGGACCGCCACCAGCAAAAAACGCATCTCCTGCATGTGGCCCTGGATCTCAAGGTGGAGCACTGGAGTCCGGTGTGACACCGGGCCCGACCGAAGGACCTGGCCATCAATAGTCTCCACCAGCCTGGGCTCAGGCAGAGCGTCCAGCAGAATGCCATGACGTTGTGTGAAGGCTAAGTCCATAAAGCAGCTGGAAGCCCCCGAATTGATCATAGCAAGACTAGGCTGCTGAACCCCAGGCTTCACTGGGTCTGGGAGATCAGAACTGGTCCTGGCACCACTTCAGGTTCCTCCTGCACCTGAGGAAGTGAGTCCTCCTCATCCTCTGAGTACTTCTCCTGGCTGACCATGACACATATAATATTAAAAAGTACTGCATGATTTGAGCTAATGAATGTTTTCACAGGATTCTCACTCAAAAAGAAGAAGTTCACCTGGAACCTCTGACTGATTATGGATTCAGTCCTATTTTCTTCAGGCTGTAAGACAATGATAATCATTTTTATAACATGTCTATTTTGCTCCAGTTTGCTTCTTATATTTCAGTCAGACTGTTTACTTTTCCCTTTCCAAGAATGACTGTAGAATGTGAAGGTGAGGAAGGTACAGTTTTCCCTTTGTCATATTGCAAGAACATACTATTAGAAGGTCATCATACTAAGGGCTTTTCTACATAGGGCCCTAATGTCTGCATGCTGGGGTAGACTTTGACAGAACCCACCTGCCAAAGACTGCACTAGCATGCAGATACCAGAGGCCTTTTTGCATTACAGCTGGAACAGCTGTAATGCAGTTAGGCTAGGACAGTCTGGGACACTTTCCCCATCTGCACTTAGGCAGGAAAGGAACGTGTCTACACATGTTCCTACCTGCCTATGTGTGAATGGGGAAAGTGTCCCAGACTGTTCTAGCCTGAAAAGGCCAGACAGGGGTGGGGACGCTCCCCCCTAGGCCTGCCCACCATTGGGTGAGGGAAAGCTCAGGAGCGGGCAGATTTGGAAGCGCCCTTCCCTGGTTCCTGTGAGTTCTAGGGGATAGGATCATGTCCCCTAGGGTCCGTAGGGACCCACCTGGGCACCCACCCACCCACTCACTGGATGAGTGTGTGCACGTTCACCTACCTGCTGCCTGTCCTGGATCCAAGTGAGCTGGTCCTGGGCTGGCCAGCCAATCAGAGGCCATGGCGCATGCATGGATGCACAGCACAGTGCTGCCTGAGCCAGCTCACTCAGAACCATGACAGGCAGCAGGTAGGTGAACGTGCGCACAAGTGCCCCGAGCCGGGGGGGGGGGTGCCCAGGGTGGGAGGTGGTCCCATGGGGTATCTGATGGGTTCAGCCACCTAGTTCCATACGGCTGAACCCCACAGAGGGTGACAATTTGCCCCGATGGGCCAGGGTTCTCTTGGTAGACTGGCCTTACCCATTTAGTGCTTCAGCTCGGGCCAGCCCCCCAGCCCATAGACAGCTGCAGTCTGACCCCTCCTTGCCCTGGAAAGGGGTGAGGGGGCCCAAAACTGGGTGTCTCCCCAATTCCTGAAGTCACGATGGTCCTGCAGGAACCAGGAGAGAGCCACCCTCCCCCCATGAGTGCAAACACTCACCCTGCCGGCCCCAGGGTACAGTCTGCCGTGGTCGGTGCAGGTGCACACGCTCCTGGTAGACAGGACCCACTGGGTCTCATCTACTGGAGTGCGCACGGCTGCACAGACCCATGGCAAATTGTACCCCGGGGCCAGCAAGGTGAGTGATTTGCATGGGCCTGCCACCTTTTGGGCCAATTTTGGGCCAATCGTGGTGGGGAGCCTGTCCCACAGCTGTCAGGGAGGGAGGCGTGTGAACGCTTCCCTCCCTGGACTGCTGGGGACGGATCACAATGTGCTGGGCTGCGTGTAGAGCACAATTAAGTGCTCTACATGCGGAACGCCTGGAGGGCACTCGGGGACAGGCTGAGGCAGTTCTGAACGGAACCACCAGCCCACAGGAGTGAATGCTCTGTCCCCATGGGTCCTCCATGTGTTCCAAAAGGCCGAGTGCAAAAAGGCCTCAGGTCCCTATTCCAGGATATATTCTGGAACAAGGTCCACTGGAGAAAGGACCCAAGAAATAAAACAAGCAAACAAAACAACACAAGAAGAGAGAAATTGCTATATAGACTTTCAAATGTTCAAGTTTTTAAAGTTGCAGACTAAGACAAAAGTTTAAAAGGAAGGAAAGAGAGGTAAGGAGAGGAAGAGAAGGCCTTGATAATTTGAGGGACAAGATTTGATGCTTTCTGAATATGACATTATATCAGTTTGCCAGAAGCAAAATAGACCTTTTAACACTCAGGGAACTGTCCCAGAAGATTTATCATTTCTGACAAGAGTTTAAAAGGGAAGAGGCTTCTGCCTCAAGTAGGAGTGCAACTTTTTTAAAAAAAATATGACAGTGAAAAAGAAGAACCTCTTAGACAGTTTGACAAAGCATGTTTGCATCTTCTAGCAATTAGAGAAAGAAAAGGAAGTTTTTGATTATTGCTCACTCATGGAAAAATATGTAATTTTCATCTTTAGCCATAGAAATTTCCTTAATGGTACATTGCGCCAATAAATACCTTCAGTGTAATCCTACAATTGTCTGTTGATTTGTGACAGTTGTATGTAAATGTACTGTACATTTTTCATACGTTCTCCAGTGAGGCCTTTGCTAACAGTCAGTGACTGTTCACACTGAAATGTGCTAATTTTATACACAAAGTCTTGTTTAAATCAACACACATACTCATGTGGTATAAAATCCTTACATAAATACAGTTCAGTGAGGATAATTATTATGATTTACATTGCTCCTACATCTCAAAAGTGTTTGTGTTTTTACTGGGGCTACAAGCCTAACCTCCTTGAGAGCAAGAACCACACAGCCCCAAAGAACTTGCTTCCAGTAAATATGGCTAGGATTGTACTGCAAGTCTTTCAGTACTATTCCAGCTATTTGTTTGTTATTTTTATTGCAAAGGGTGAAGAAAGTATATCAAGGTAACCTACGTCTTATTTTACACAAAGAACAAGTTTATTGCCTAATACTGCATACTTGTGACTATAGAATGAAATTGAGAGAATAGTATGGTAATGAAAAATCTTGGCTTTCCTGCCCTGCCTCCCTTTGTTTCAAGGGTCGTTTCACACTATGTCTCTGGTAGCTGGGGATGGATACCACTGGATTGCTCTAGGCATCTCCACTTGTGGATGCTTAGGGCATTCATAGCTTATGTGTGAATGGCTGTCTGGACAACACCATATTTGAACTCTGATGATGGAACCAGTGTATCTGTGTGGTGCCATCACTGGGTCATGCGGCTCTTTTCCCATGCTAAGAGCCAGTAAAGAACAGTTTTGCACAGCAACAGAGAACAGAAAAATGGGGAAAGTAGCCAGATTGACAGCAGTGGTGCCCAACTGTTGGGAAGAGTTTCAGATGGCAAAGAAGACCATCTGAGTTGGCTGTCATGTTGTGCTAGTTGGCTCTGTCTTGTCCTTTTCCAGAAAAGTTTGCAAACTGTAGCTAGACTTGCTGAGGCAGAAAAAGAACATCATCTGGACTAGCTCTTATACTGTGTTTCTCACCTTTGCCCTCCTAGCTGTTATTGCTGGATCAGTTTTCATTTCTTGTCTCCTTTCCCTTCTAACATCCCACCCCCAAATACCTTTGCAGCATACTGCAAAGGGTAGCATACTTTGATTTTTGGAAGTTGTGTTTATTTCACAGGAGCGAAAATTGCTCATGAAGTATGCTCTCCATTTCCATTTGACATTAACTTCTCAAAGCCCAGACTAGTCATTTTAATTTAAACTTGATGTTTTTAATTGCAAGTAATGCTCAGCTTTTCTTTTCCAAGCAGATCTTCCTTGAGATCTGGAGAGAAAATGAAACCTCTCTCTTTCCCTTGGGTTATTTCAAAAACTCAGTGAGCTGTTACTTCAGGGAATGCTGGCACTTAATAAGCTGCATCCTTGGGGATCTCCTATGCACACAGTGCAACATCCATTAGCTGCAGAGCAGAACTACTTTGTGGAAGGCTGCCCTTCAAAAACTCTCTCATTTTTTAAGAATGAATATGCTGGGAGTAGGTGGAAGCAGATTTTTTTTTTAAAGGATTACAACAATTCAAGAGCATAGATGTTCCTCCAACACAATTGATCAATTTGGAAAACCCTGGCTTTTTCAGAAAATAGACACAAGCAAATCTGTTTGCTGGATATTCTGAGAAGACTCATAACCTTCCATTCCAAAAAACTTTGTGGGCTTCATGGAAGAGGTGCATTGTCAATAGCAGATTTCCCTAGCCCAAGGGGCTACAAGAGCAAATGAGACGGGCCTGTAGGACCAGATCAGATGAAGAAATAGTGAATTGTAGCATGGGGGTAGGGGTGCACTTAGGAAAGGAGTGAAATTGGAATGCAGTCCTTGGGAGAGGCTGGGGTGCAATTGGGAAACTTGATGTGCCAGGCCACATTTTTGGTAGGGTCACATATCATTTGCAAGCAGACAATTCTAGATTCAGGTCACATTTCTTCAAAGCAAGGCATGAGGTTTCTCCCCACTGCACAAGTGGCTTGCATAAGCCTAGTCCTTTAAATTTATCTTAAAGAACTGTGACATAAAGGAAGCTGAAAAGAGTGATTTGCTTAAGGTGAATCTACATACTTTTCATGAGTTCTAGAATATATATACTAGACTATATGCATTTCCTGGGTCCAAAAATTGTTCCCTATAGAGTGTGTTTAGAGGGTAAAACAACTTAATCTTCTAATGACACAATTGTGCTTGAGTAATATCTTCCACAAATAAAATTTGACTTTTTATGCATTGTCACATAGACAGAGTTTAATTCCTAAGTGCATCTTGGTTTCCTCTTCATATCTGAAAAAGGGCCACCTATATGGCAGAATTCAGTGATCCAGTCACAAGTCTGGGGGGCATGGTATGTACATCCCAAGTACCTCCTGCCCTCACAGGGTTCAAATTTCCACACACTGCAGTTAAGTGATGGACAGGAAATGAGTATGCAAGTAGCCATATTCTGTCTCACCTTAATAGTGCCAGACAGAATAAAATCAAAGTAAGTTTATCCTGCTGCTGGTATCTCCCCAGATGGTTGCAGTGCAAACTGTCCATCAGTCATTACTGGCAGGACACTACTGAGGCTGTGGTCCTGATAAGGTGTTAAAATGCAGTTGCCAAGCTCAGGAGCCTCAGAGCAAGTGGCCTTCTTTGGCCATCTGAAGCCAGTCATTGATTGTGTCTATACATGGCAAGAAAGAATAATAAAAGCAACTCAAATGTGACCCGTGGTAGTTGCCATATATCCTTTAATGCAGATGACGAGGGAATCTTTTTTATGTTAGGTTTTTTTAATTTTATTTTATTTTATTATTTATTTGTTTTTTGATTTTTTTTAATTTTTTTTATTAATTATTTTTAATTTTATAATTTTTTTTCATTTTTATATATTTTTATTACCTTTTACAATAAAATTTTTACATAATTATGCACTTATACATTCTTCCCTTTTCCCCCCCTCCCCACCCCCTCCCACCCCTAAATAATGAATATTCAATAACATTTATGAGCTAAGGGTTACATTTGGAATACAATTCTTAACTGTAATTTAACTAATTCACTTCTGACACTCGCTTCCAGGTAATTCTTAACCTCCCTCCATTTGTTTTTACACCTTCTTATTTTTACTAAATCATTTTCAAAATTTTCCCGACATTCTCGAACCTCTACTGCAATCAAGGCTATTATATATTCATACAGTTTCTGTATTTCCCATTTAGTTGCATCCTTCCATCCATTTACTACTACCAATTGGGCCGTCCTAAGTATGGAACAAACTACTTCCCTAGTCTCTTTTGGCCTTATATTCTCCAAATCCAATTGAAATATTACTATCCTTTCATTTAAATTAATATTAAGTGCATATATATTATTAATCATGTTTTCTTTTCTACTTCCTTCCAAAACACCTGAACTCTCTGACAATGCCAAATCATATGTAAAAATATTCCTCTTTCTTGACATCCATGCCAGCATTCTTCGGTTACATTTGGAAAGAAGTGCGACAATTGTATTGGTGTTCTGTACCATTTATGTATTATTTTCATTCTTGTTTCCCATATTCGTCCATATTTTATTTTTTCCATTCTCTGTATTTCCTTTTTGACTTCTTCTCTGTTTATTCTTATATCATCGTTCCATATTCCTCTTATTTCTTCATATATTTCCTCTCCCACTGTCATTAACCCCTTATATATAATTCCTGCAATACCTTTTTCACTCTTCCTCACTTTTCTTATTATTTTATCAAATACTTCATCTTCCTTATTAACTATCTCTCTAATTCTTACTTGATCTATATAAGTCTTTATTCCCCTCGCTTGCAGCCAGCTTCCTCCCAATAGTTGTTCTAATTCCCTTAAATTTTTGGGATTACGTCCCGTATCATATAAATCTTCAATTACTTTTATTCCTCTCCTATATAATCTATTTAATGCCCATTGTAAACCATCCTCAGCTCCCACATTTATTTTCCAGATTGTAGCTAATTTCCCTTCCTCCTGTGCAATTTTTCTTTTCCTTTTACTCCATATTTTCATTGTGCCCCAAAAAATTTTACTCCATTCCTTTGTTCTCTTGGTAACCAATTTCTATATATTAATTCCTTTCCTTCTATATTGTTTATTTTTTTTCTAATTTAGCCCATTTAGACTCTCCATATTGTAATTCTAATAATCTTTGTATCTGAAAAGCATCATGGTAGCCCTCTATACTAGGTATTCCCCATCCACCTTCCTGCTTTATTGCCGTCAACCACTTATATCTCAATCTCGGTCTTTTCTCATCTGCCACCCATACTTTAATTCTTCTATCCCAATTTTTTAACATCTTCTCTGATACTGCTATAGGGAGTGTCTGAAACAAATAAAATAACTTGGGCATTATAAATATCTTTAACACTCTTATTTTATCTAAGCTGCTCAAAAATTTTACATTCCATTTTTTCAATAATTTTTCAATCTGTTTCCAAATTCTTTTATAATTTCCTTCCATTATTTTACAGGGGTCCCTATATATCCATACCCCTAAATACTTTATTTTTTTAACTCCTAGCTTCAATCCGGTCCTTTTCCTTATTTCCAATTGCTCTCTCGGTGGTGTATTCCAAAATAATATTTCTGATTTCTGTATATTCACAAACAGCCCCGACTGCCTCCTGAAGTTCTCCAATGTCGGTATTATCACTTCTATCATTTTCTGAGGTTCTTCAGTTATAATCATTGCATCATCTGCAAACAAATTCAACTTTACTTCTTCCCTTCCTATCCTAAATCCTTTCCATTGCACATTATCTCTAATATTGTTTGCCAATACTTCTATTGCCAAACCAAATAACCCAGGAGAGAGTGGACATCCCTGCTTAGTTCCATTTTTTATACTTAATCTTTCTGTTTTTTCTCCATTCACCCTTACATATGCTATACATTCCTTATATATTTCCTGCAGCATATCACAAAATCTTGGACCCATATTTAATTCTCTACATAACCGAAATAAATATTTATGAGAAACTTTGTCAAAGGCTTTATATACATCGAGTTTCAAAATACAAGCCTTCCTCCTCTCCCTTCTAGCAGTCTCAACCACATTTATCACCGTTTTTATTGGATCTCCAATTTTCCTCCCCTTCACAAATCCGTATTGATCCTCTCCAATGATTTTAGGTAAGATTTCCCTTAACCTATTTGCTAGTATTTTTGCAAATATTTTATAATCTTGGTTACACAAACTTATAGGACGATATGATCCTGGTAGCTCCAAATCTCTCTGTGGTTTTGGAATTACCACGATCTCCGCTTCTTTCCATGATCTTTTTTATGTTAGGTTATGTCGTATCACAAAAAAATAAAAAATAAAAACAGTCTTAAAATATAATTTTATATTAATGCAAACAAAATGAAGTAATAAACAGATGAATAAACTTGCCAAGAACTAACCAGCTAGCTCAGTTCAGGAGAAAAGGTGGAGAAAGACATTTTAAAAAAAGCTTTATTCCATCAGAATATTTTTATATATCAGCAAAGAGTAAAAATAATATTATTGCACTTGATCACAAATGTGTCCTTATTTGAATAAGAATTTGAAAAGATTTCTGTATTTCCCATCTGTTTTAAAATTGCTATGTGTGTAAAGTCAAGTCCTGGAAAAAAGAGAGGTGGAAAAGGCACTTTCCTGCTTCCAAACCATGGAGAACTTCATTAGCTTACATACAGGGGTCTCACTGTATTTTGTTGGATTCTTTATTCTTGTCAAGCTTTCTGTCAGGCAAGACCACCACCGTTCTATATCTATAGTATAGCTATTGGCAGCTTTCAAATTTGCTGTCCATTTTGACATTAATGGGTTAGCGACAGCAAGTTTACAGAATTCTGCAAGCAAGCTTCAGATATGCTTATTTGCCAGACTTCACCTTTCTTGCTGTGAACAGTTCCACTTGACATTTAACAAAATGTATGTGCAGTAAATGCATTATGGATTGCTGCTTGGTTTTGTTCCAGAAAGCAATACTGTATGTTAGTCAGATGCCAATGCTTTATTTGGATAGAGGACAGATTTAGTGTACATAATCTGCATAGGCCATATGGTCCAAATTCATAGTATATTAGTCAGAAAAATCATGTGGAAAAACACAGGTGTTCCCGCCTCCAGTAAAAAAAATGCCAGCTTACCTCAATATTTCTCTGATGAAGTACTAGTCTGAAGTTTGGAACCAGTGAAAACATTAATTGCAAATTCCTCTTTAACTTTTTGCTATTACTTATTATTCCAATTAATAAGATATAAAACCTATAATGAAATCAGTGAAGAAAGTTGAAGGCAGCAGATTAACATGTAGCAGTTTAGGGTCATGGTCACACCTTCATTTTAAACTGTCTTCAGGCCATCTTCTATTCATTCTGCTCACACCTCTTTCCTCCAGTTTGATTTATAAGTGGACTTTCCCTCCTCCATTAGTACTTTGCGTTGTGAACATAGCAGCCCTAACTGAGGAGTAATTGAGGACAGATTATCAGGATTTGGATGTGACCACAATTAGGATAGTGCAAATTGAATGTGGGAAAATTCAGCTTTGGCTGAACCCCACCCCCTAACGAATATTCGTGCACAAAATGAATACAACCTGCCCCACCCCTCCATTCCTGCCCCCTCTTACCTGTCCTCCTCACCACCACCACACCTTATTCTAAGGCACTTCTGGGTCTGTGTGCGCGCACTGAAAGTGCCTTTTCTGGGCTTTGGAAGGCCTATTTCAGCCTCTGGATAGCACAGAAAGAGGCTCAGGACACCACCGGAATGCGCCCAAATAAGGGGGCACATGGGTGGCAGGCGAGACCTGGGGTGACCTGATATCTGATGTAAATAAATTCTAAGAGTCACACATTATAGATAAGTAAAATGTTGAACAAAACAAGAAGTTGTATGCTTCAGGTCTGTTCTTCAACATGCTCTCTTCTACTAGTATAGTATACTTTTCTATTAGAAGCTCCTAGAACCAGATCAGTGAGTGCAGAAAGGGCTCATGTTCTTAATAGAAAATAAGTTCCCTGTTTATGAACTAAAATAAAGGATTTTACAGTAATTGACTTTGACGCTGAGAAAAAGTATTTGGCCTCTTCCTGATCTGTTGTGTTTTTTGCATAGTTATCACACATGATTGTTTCAGATCTCCAAGAAAACTTTAATACAAATGGAAGACAACCTGAGTAAACTAAAAATAACACCTTTCAAATGATTAGTTCATTTAATGAAGGGGAAAAAATATCTAACACCTATAATACCTTAAAAATTATACCTAATTGTGTCACCTTCAGCAGCAAGAGCAGCAATCAAATACTTCTGATAAGTGAAGATCAGTCTTTCACATCACTATGATGAATATTCCATTTTTCTTTGCAGAATTACTTTAAGTAAGCCACATTGGAAGGACTATGAAACATGCGCTGCCTGTTAAAAACCTTAATTTTGTCTGTTTTGAGGCATGCAGAAATGGATTTGCTCTTGTACTTTGGATTGTTACCTTGCTGCATAACTCAATTGTACTTTAGCTTCAGATCATGGGCTGATAATCAGACATTATAATTCAGGATTTTCTGGATTCCATCATTTATGGCAAGTCATCCAGGCCCTGAAATAGCAAAGCGCTCCCACATTATCACACTACCACCATTGTTTGTTGGCATGATGTTCTAAGTGTGGAATGTCATGTTAGCTTTGCACTATGCATAAAGGAACCAAAGTCTTCCAATGTGTTCCACCTTTCACTCAGTTCACATAATGTTATCCCCAAAGACTTAAAGGTTATATGTGTGTGTGTGCATGTTTATGCAAATATGAGATGAGCTTTCATGTTCCTCTTGGTTAGCAGTGATTTTTTCCTTGCAGCTGCCATTTTTGCCCAGTATCCTTCTAATTGTGGAAACATAAACACTGACTGTATATGAGATGAGTGAGGCCTGTAGTTCCTTACATGGTGATCTGGGTATGTTAGTGATTTACTGAATGAGTCCTTCATAGACTCTTGGAGAAATGTTGGTAAGATGATGTGGTGTCACAGCTGAGGCTAGTCTCACATCTTGCCAGGCGCCTCAGTTCCTTTTATTACTGGGCCCTGACTTTTAATATTGACTCAGCAGTCTCATTCCTGAGCCAACAATCCATCCCCCTCCACAACACACGCACACCTCAACAGGAACAAAAAATGAACTTCACTTTATTGTTACCATTTGGTTAACGTAACAGTCTCAGAACTTTGAGCATTTCAGTCAACAGAACTACTCAGGATCCTCTCCTATCCTTCTTCATAGGCAAACTTTGGGCCCAATTATTATCCTTTTCCCTCCCCAGTGAGGCATAAGATCAAGAACAATTATGCTCTAACGGCATGAGCTTTTAAAGAGCCCGTTCTGCTGTCAATGTTCATTGATTGGCTGGCCCCTGAGCCAGCTAGCCCCTCCTTCCTGGGATTCCAAAGGCCATGCCCCCTTCAGCTTGTCTCTTCCACTAACTTAAGACAACATAAACCCCTTAATTCTACCTACCTTCCCCCTGTGTTATCACAGATGGCAGCTTCTCGGAAGAGTCGCCGTTGTCCAAAGGTATCTCCCCCCACCCCAATTTGGAGATAATGGGTCTTAGAAAGGCCTTTGTAACACTTTCCATACCAATATATTTCAATAACTTTCTAATTTCTTCTGGAATTTATTTTGATTGTAGCATGGTGCTGATATCTTTTAGTCTACTCCATATTGCTGCAAATGTTCCACTTAACCGAGCAATGGATTCAGTAGCATTGGCAGTAATTAATCTTGAGGAACTGGGCTTCTTTCAAATAGCCCTTTTACCAAACACCCCCCATGTGCATCCCCCCACTCCCATCATCTTGTTTAATTTAACCCAATTCTCGATTAAATCTGGTTTGTTTGTTGACTGAGTAAGAATAGGGGGAAATAACTTTTTTCAGATAGGCAATATATTATTAGTTCTTCTCCCCCCCCACACACACAATAAATGAAATAATTATTTGAAAACTATGTTTTCTATTGGCTCACGTTGTCTTTATGTTGATACTGAATTTTGTTTAAAGTTATGAAGCAATTAATGTGACAAATATGGGAAAATGGAAGAAATCAGGAAAGGGATAGATACTTTTTCACAGCATTGTAAGAATACAATGAGATGATTAAACAGCTACTGAAAAAGCCAGAGCCTTCTGGGGTCGGAAGCTTACAAGCCATGAACACATCCTGTTATGGTAACTGCAGAGCTGGGAAACTTTCATTCCTTGGCTTCAGTGTTTCTATTTTCAAAGTCTGGACCACATGACATTTTACATCACCAGTTGTTAATAGATTTACTTACTAATTTGGATGTAATTAATATGCCCGAGCAAGCATGCCTATTAAGAAAGATACTTTAGAGCACATAGATTTGATTTTGACCTATGCAGCCTTTTCTGTCCTCCTCCAATGTATGAAGTAAAACCTTCTAACTTTACTCCAGTGGGATACTATCTTGAACAATATGGAATAGAAGGGTGAATGTGTGGGAGAGAGGGTGGTAATATGTGATATATAATACAGTTTGAATATTGTTATGTTATGTATCTTCAGAAATAGAAGAAAAACTGCAGCTCTGAGCATGCATAGCCATCCCCATCTTTGATAGCTGTGGAACAGTAGCTGCGTGGGTCAGCTGCAGCTGTGCAGTTGCATGCCATATTGCCTGATCACCTTGGCAAAGTCTCAGCATGATGGCTATTGCTGAAGTAAGGTAGATGTTCTCAAGCAATCCCAAACCATTTATTCATTCTCTTTCTTTTATGTGTGCTGTATGTATGTTGGCATTGGTTGTAGATGGGGAATTTCTGTGTGGAATAAAAGAGAAAAAAACCTTCCAACTAGCAGACACCCAAAATGTTTCATCTCAGTCCCTAGTATTGCCCAACATGGGCATTACGCAGGTACATTCAAAACTCTTAGTAGCTTAAATGTTCTCTTGACAGCATATAATGGTTTCTTTTGCTGGAACAACTTTACTTATGCTTCTGATGGCCCTATAATGAGCTAAATGCTGGTCCTGGTTACTTTGCCCTCGGAGCTATTCTTATTCTAGAAAATTAGAATGAAGAAAGCCCTTTTGTGTAATTCATCTTCCTATGAAAATGCCATTGAATGTTCCTTCGATATTAGTGAACCCTATCCCCAGATCACTTCCCTGGGTTTGAAGGATCATTGCATCCTTCTGGTGGCTGAGTACATATATTCCTGCAGTAACCACAACGAGGCAGACCTCCTGCATCATAATGTTTAATAATGTAAACAGAGATACGGCTTTGTGCCTTTAGCAGTGCAATTCATCTTCTTCTTAAATACCAATGTTAGGATATTTTACTTAGGAGATGGGAAGGATGTTTTATTGCTATTAATATAACAAACTTGAGGCAACCTATGCTCAACATAAATTTACCAGCTCCACTGCCATGCTTAAAAAAAGAAAAAGAAAAAGAAAGAAAGAAAAGAAAGAAAGAAAAGGAAAAACAGTGTAAGAACCATTGATCTTTACTGGGCGAGGCACTTGGGGAGTGCTACTCTGTTTTTTCTCCTTGATTTTTCTGTGACTTTTGTTATGATCGACCATGAAAAAGTTTGAACTTCCCATCCATGGGAAGCAAAGGGCAAATTTGCCCAAAAGTGGGCTAAGCATTCACACTGACAAATGTTTAGTTCACCCAAACGTTCCCTCCATGTGTCTGGACACTTACTGGAGGTGAGTATGGGTGTCCAGGTGTAGCCCTGGGCTGTTTCCACACAGGGGCTAATAAAACCGGATCTCTGGCACTCGGATTTAGTAAAACCGGTTCCCAGGGGAACTGGTTTTAATAACTCCGGATCACAGATAGATCCGGTTTAACGGGGTATATCCGGATCTAAGAGATCTAAGATCCAGATCTAAGAGATCCGGATCTACCCCGCACCCCTGCTGCTGCACACGCGGCGTAGATCCGGATTGGAGGCGAGTGCTGTGCGGACACACAGCACCCAGCTCCGATCTGGGACGGAGGGCCTTCCCCCCGCCCGCCATGATTGGCTCGCTGGATGTTCGTCTTTCTGATGGTCTTCACCCAGGATGCAGCACGCCTGCGTCCTGAGCGGCTCCTGAGTGGCTCCTGAGCGGCTAGGGCTGCTACTGGCAGCACTTGCCCTCAGGAGGCGTTCTGAGCAGATCCCTATTTTTCAATATTTTTCTCGACCATCATTTTACAGCTATACAAGCAGTAGAAATCTATCTGTCTACAGATCTGTCAGCAGTTTCTGAGAAAGAACAAAATATTTTATTGAACTTATTTCATGGCAACATCATTCAAAAGAATGAATTCATGATATAGATAAATCAAGATACAGATCAGTGGTTCTCAGCCTTCCTAATGCCTAGTTCCTCATGTTGTGGTAACCCTCAACCTAACCCTAACTCCCAACCAGAAAATTATTTTCATTTTCATTGCTACTTCATAACTGTGATTTTCATAGAATCATAGAATCATAGAATGGTAGAGTTGGAGGGGACCTCCTGGGTCATCGAGTCCAACCCCCTGCTCAAGGCAGGATCTCCTAAACCATCTCAGACAGATGGCCGTCCAGTCTCTGCTTGAAGACCTCCATCGAAGGGGAACCAACCACCTCCCGTGGCAGCCTGTTCCACTGGTTGATCACTCTTACTGTTAGAAATTTTTTCCTAACATCTAAACTAAATCTTTTCCCCTGCAGTTTCACCCCATTGTTTCTAGTTCTTCCTTGAGAGAGTGAGAACAGGGCTGATCCCTCTGCCTTGTGACAACCCTTGAGGTATTTGTAGACAGCTATCATGTCTCCTCTCAGTCTTCTTTTTGGTAGACTAAACATTCCTAGTTCCTTAAGCCGTTCCTCATAGGACATGGTTTGCAGACCATTCACCATCTTGGTAGCTCTCCTTTGAACCTGCTCCAGCTTGTCAGCGTCTTTTTTAAACTGGGGTGACCAGAACTGGACACAGTACTCCAGATGAGGTCTGACCAAGGTAGAGTAGAGGGGGATAATAACTTCACGTGATCTGGACTCTATGCTTCTCCTAATACACCCCAGGATTGTGTTTGCCTTTTTTGCAGCTGCCTCGCACTGTTGACTCATGTTCAGTTGATGATCTACCAGGACACCCAAGTCTTTTTCACATGTGCTGCTGCTCAGCCGAATTCCTCCCATTGTATATGTGCTTTTTTCATTTTTCTTGCCCAGGTGCAGAACCTTGCATTTTTCTTTGTTAAATACCATTTTATTAGTTGCAGCCCATTGTTCGAGTTTCTCTAAATCTTTTTGAATCCTCTCTCTCTCTTCTCTGGTGTTTGCAATCCCCCCTAGCTTTGTGTCATCAGCAAACTTGATCAGTTTCCCTTCAACTCCCTCGTCCAGATCGTTTATAAAAACATTAAACATAACTGGGCCCAGGACAGAACCTTGTGGTACTCCACTTGACACTTCCTTCCATTTGGATGTGCAGCCATTTAAAGCTACTCTTTGAGTACGATTACTAAGCCAGTTTTGAACCCACCTTATAGTTGCCTTGTCAAACTCATATTTGATCAATTTTTCAATGAGGATCGCATGAGACACTTTGTCAAATGCTTTGCTGAAATCAAGAAATACTATGTCTACTGCATTTCCTTGATCAACCCATTCAGTGATTTTGTCATAAAATGAAATCAAGTTAGTCTGACACGACTTGTTTGATACAAACCCATGTTGACTACTGTTAATTACTGAATTCCTATCCAAATGCTGACATATGTGTTGTTTAATAATTTGTTCGAGAATCTTTCCTGGTATTGAAGTCAGGCTAACAGCCCTGTAGTTCCCTGGGTCTACCTTCTTCCCTTTTTTGAAGATAGGAACAACGGTTGCCCTTCTCCAATTGTCTGGGACTTCTCCTGTTCTCCATGACTTCTCAAAGACTACTGTTAACAATTGTAATGTAAATATCTGATATGCAGGATGTATTTTCATTGTTACAAATTGAACATAATTAAAGCATAGTATTCACATCAGCCACAGCTGAATATAAAAGTGTTGTTTTACCTCCAATACTGCTGCTTTCTACACAGTAGTTCCTCTCTACCATATTCGTATGGGGTGTATGTGATAGGGTTGGCGCGATGATGTCATCATGCCAGGTACTCGTATGTGGGCTTATCTGCATGTGGGTGGACCTGCCTGGAGACAGATAGAGGAGTGGTGTCTTGGTTCCTATGTGTTTTCTGATGGTCTTAGACAACCCCTGTGTAAGAGAAGATCGACCCCCAAAGAGGTTGCAACCCACAGGTTGAGAACCACTGATATAGATCATCTGCATCAGTAGGAAGAAAAAGAAAACCTGTACCTTTAACTCATCTGCCTCTTCAATAGAATTCAGGCATCGGGAAGGGCTGAGATAGGAAAGCTGCTGTTCCTTGTAGTGAACCATGCACAGAAGCACTGCAGATGAGAACCTCAATTGCTTGAAGAAACAGCATCCTTCCACTGCTTCTAGTGGTGTGCATGAATGCATTTTTTGCATTCAAATTCAAGTCAATTTAAATATTCAAATATTCTATTTGATTCAAATTTTAAAAATCCAGTTTTTCAAAAATCCGATTTGAATCTGGATCCCAAACTCGAAAATACGAATGTGCGCGCATCCGATTTTCATCCTGTATGCATCCCGTTTTCATCGTGCATTATACACACAAATAAACATGATATTTGGATGCGAGATACAGTGATCTATTCAGTCAAATGTGTTAATTCGGATTTCCAAAAATCTGATTCAAGCTGAAATTTCAATATTCGTTGGATTCGAATCAGATGTCAAAATTTTTGAATATCCATGCACATCCCTTACTGCTTCTTCATGAGATTTATTGCTCACCTGATCCTATCCTCTTATGGTGATAGGTGAGCTGTAAACATATGTGGAATCCAGAAACTTTGTGAATTTACATTTCCAGTATTTATATATCACCATTTAAGAAAACTCTGGCAAAATTCTGTAAATAAGTCAATGGGATAAAAATGTTCCTTTAACTCTTTCAGTGTTTTAGAAAATGAGTGCATCTCTTCTTACATTAGTCTGACCTCTGCTGGAAAGAAATTTCATGCACTAATAGGTCCAAATGAGGAAGACCTACTACAGCTTTATTCATGGACAAGATTCCAATATCTCCTATCTCTGAAGGATATCTCCTATCTCTGACTGGATTCTCCCAGTCCAGCCATGACTCACTGAAAATGCATATGGATAATGTTTCATTGGTCTTTTCTTTCTCTCCACCATCCATATAACTAAAATAATCTAAGTATATTAGGGATGGTCAAAACATGTTCTTCACCTGTGCAATTCTCACCAATTGCAAAGGTTCAGAACTTTGTATTCAAACTAAATATTAGCTATATTCCAAGACTGACCCTCATATGGGAAGTGGAAGCTTTTATGCCTTTGTTAGAAGTTTCACAGCAAATTTGAAGTGAATTTGGAGACTAGCACATTGGAAGTGGCTCCATTCACACAAATGTGAAAATCTGTCCCATTTGCTTTGATGTGAAGCAAAATGGGGCGGGGGGGGGGAGAGAGAATATGCACATTCCTAAATTGTATTACAGTTTGAGCTTCTTTCTTTGGAATGGGCCAGGGTCTGCAATTCTCAAAATTTATTTATTTTTCTAAGATCCAGAAGCCACTCTCTTATTCTATAGTCCTTTGAATGTTTTATACGCAACTTCATTTTCATACTCCATGAGGTAAAATACAATCTGTTTAACAAGTAATGAAGCAAATTGGTTATATTCCTTTACATTAGAATTAATGGGAATTCGTGATTCCCTATAACTTTGTGATCTGAGGACAAGAATAATATATTTCCACACAATAGTCATTATCTGACAGTGCTTAATGGCAAATACATAAATAAATACATACAGCTACTCCTTGTGCTGATTTTTGTTCTGCAGGAAACCAAATTATTAAACCACCAGATCTGTCAGTCCTTCAATTTCAGTCACTAATGCATTAATTAAAAATCTTGTTTAAATTATTTCCAGAGATATATTCAGTTGTATGATACGGACTGCTTACATTTGCCAAGACTTCTGAAACCAACAAGAAACTTTGGCTAGTATCCATGCCCCAGGTGCCCCAGGCATACAGATTTCATTGGGATTGAAGCAGTCTAACTGAGCACTGGATTTCAGCCTTTTCCATAATTTAAATTTGCTAATGTTGAAGTACAATACCATGCCTGTTCTTATTTCCAACTATTACACATGAATCTCTATGCAAAATGATTCAGTCTCACACAGAGTGAAATTAAATTGTAGGAATGTCATAATACCTGGATGTATGGCCTATTTGCAATGCAGTTGAAGGAAGCTGTGCTCACTGATGGAATAAATAGCAGTACTTTCTTTCTCTTTTTTGAAATGGAAATTCTGACAAAGCTTGGATGGCAGTAGTAATTGGAAGAAAAATATGAATAATTCCTATTGGTAGCATTATTGGTCATGTATTTCACTTGATGTTATTAGTAAAAGAGTAGTTCAACAAGAAGAAGCATCTGTACAAAGTCTTTCTTTAGTGCTATGGACAGGCTAAAGTTGGCCATATTCACTAACAGACAAAGCCTATCTTCCACAGTGCCACTGTTTTGCTGGGGCTAACACTTTTAAACACCTAATAGCTGATTGATATCTGGGGCTTGTTTGCAGTTGGGTATATTCTGGAATATATCTCGGGACAGGGGTTTGTTGTCCACATGCTAATGCAGACTCTGGCAGACCTCACTCGGAATATCCTATAGCCTGCTCTAACATGTGAAGATCAGGCCCCTATTCCAGGACATATTCCTGATTAAAGCCAAGTGTGAATAGGCCCCTGATTTGGAAATAAGAGTCATCCCTTGTATAAAACTATGGATTGGTTCCCTCAAGCCATTGGGTGGGCCAAAACCACAACTTCCATTTTCAGAAACTTCTATGGGTTTTCTGGGCCAGTGCATCTTCATTGCCACAACTTCAAACATCAACTGGAACACCCCAAATTCTTCTCTGGTGTCTGGAGGGGAGAACGAAAGACATGGCATGGGGGCCAGGCATCCCAGCTGTACTGATTTTTGGTGGCTAATCATCACCTCAGTTTCCAGGTTAGTAGAAGAGATATAGCCTCAAAGTCATCGTGAAGATAGTCTAGACTCTCAGAAAGTCCAGGAGCCCTGTGGAAGATAGGGTTAGTCTATCAATGTAGGTCACTATTGAATTTTTTAAAAAAAAAATAAAGAGGGGAAGCCATATTTTACCAATGATACAAAAACACATACTGTACAAGGTCATGTTATAGAAGGGACAACTTCTGCTCTAAAAGAGTTCAAGAAGCTACATCTATATACACATACTGAATTACATAAAATGGTATGTATTGCAGGATTTTTTCACTGATTTAGACAATAATTCCTATCCAGGGAAAATAATCTGTCAAGACACTCATATAGCATAAAGTCAATACATCAAGAATTGAAAAACAAATGAATGAAAAGCAGATAAACAAAATAGATAAAGGGATGTGCAAGAGTATTTGAAACACTCAAAATTCGATCAAATTTGTTCGAATTAGGATATTTGAATTCAAATTGAATGTCTATACATTTTTAAAGCATTCAAATGAATTTGAATCTTTTGAATCATTCTTACGAATTATTTGAACATTTGTATGTGTACAGATACGTATGCATTACATATGTATCCATATGCATCTTATTCGTATCTGTATGCATTTGTACGGATATGTACAGGATGAAAACAGGATGCATACGGGATAAAACAAAATGTGTACAGATGCGTATGGGTGCATCCAGGGGCGTACGGGTGCATATGGTTTCGTACAGATGCCTACAGACACATACACATTTTGTTAACATTCATATCTTTAAATATGAATCGAATATGAATAGATATGAATGTATTTGAATCAGTTTAAATTTGAATACATTAGTTCTTTCTCTATTCATTTAAATTTGAACATTCAGATATTCAATTCAAATAAATTAAATCCGAAAACTGTATTTGTGCACAACCCTAATAGATAAACCACAGGGATTTCACTGGGGAAAAGATGACTGAAAACATATTCAGTGGTACTGAAAACCACTATGAGAATCCAAACACAACATGGACAGCCATTTAGAATTTACAATCAAGAACCACCATTAAAGGGGTCTACAATGGGGTCTTCAGGCATCAAATACAGATTATACAGAGTGTGTTTCCACCGCAATCAGGCAATGGGCTCTAGGGGGGGTGCACCCATGAGGGGGTGCCCTGAAACCCAAAGCTCCGAAGCCTGTGCACAATATCCAAAGCCAGCTCTGAAGCTGGCTCTGAAGGAGGATCCGAAGGCAGCTCCAAAGAATAGCACAGGCTCTGAAGAGGACTTCACGTGAGACCAATGCCAATCCTAAGGGCCTTCGTCAAAGGCTCCAGAGAATCTTTGAAGTTTGCAGCAGATCGCACTGGAGAATCTTCGAAGAATCTCCAAAGCATCTATGGAGATTGCACCCCCTGTCCCCACAAAAAACCTGGGGTGACTGGCAGGCTCCACATGGGTCAATCCAGATTTCCTACATGGTTGCTCCAGCATTTCCACAGCAGTCAGGCTAGCACCCATTGCTATTGGGTGCTGCACCACCCCTGAGGACGCATTGGGTACCTCCCTTAATCTAGATCTACTAGATCCGGATTAGTTGAAGAACCCATTCCTTAGATCCAGATTAAGGGAGGCCAGTGGAAAACACCCCCCCCCTCCTGCTTTATTCAGTGCAACTGGGCAATTTGGTGAAAACTGCTCAGTATCACTGCCTGGTGAATTTCTGCAGGAAGGTTTTCCCACAGCCTGAGGGGCACAACAGAGAAAACCCTCTTTTTTGGCTCCTTGCCAAGGACAACCACCAAAATTAGAGCCATCAGAAGATCCTCTTAAATGGACCATAGATGCTGGAGAGTCTTCTTCTATGTACTTGATCTTCAAATAAGAAAGCAGGGACTTCTTTATATATGAATGAAATCCAGCCTATACAGCAGAACTTGGTATATGTTCATTTCACCTTTTAAGAATGAAGAATTAATGATAGATATATGAAGCCTAACATGTAGAATGGACTGTGACAATTCTATATATCTCTTCAACAAACATATCAACAGAGGTTTCCCAATGTGAGAAGAGACAGAAAAGAGAGATCAGAAAGAGCCTGCAGGCCAGTTTAAAATTCAAGAGGTCAGTTTCAAAGGATAGAAAAGGTGGCTGAGGTGCTAAGTAAGAAGAGGTCAACTTCACACGCACCCACATGACTAAAGTAAAAAAAACAAACAAAACCTCTCTGTTGCTGCTAAGGTGACTGACCACGAAGATGGAAAGAAAGAGAAAGGCAAAAGCAAATTCCAGAGAGATAGAGACATTATTAGCTGTCAGTGCTGAGAAAGTAGACAGAAAGATCTGGTTCAGTAACAGAAGATAAAATAAGGAGAGATCTCACCTAGCCAGGGAGCATGATGTCAGAAAGAATTGTGATGCAGTCTGCTGCAGAAGCAAAGAGTCAGCCTGTTGACAGGAAGAGAGGTGGGAAAGCTTTAATGATATCTGCTCAACTAAGGGCAGTTATAGGGTTGCAAACAATGACAATAAATAGGCACGAACCAGATATTGGAACTTTCAGTTCCACAAACTTTGACCAACTCAAACGTAAGATAATTTGAGGAACATTGATCATGCATTGTAACTTTTTTTCTTAAAGGTTTTTTTTTAGTGTGTGTTTGTGTATGGTTTTTTTAAAAATTATTTATCACAAATTATGCAGTCCAGTTTTCCACCTTTGAGGAAATCACAGGGGCTAGCACACTTGAAGTGCCATGGATTAATTTCACCCTGGGAAAACCACCTTCATGATGATGGTAGAATTGTGACAGGTAAATATATACATTGTGACTAGGCACGTACATGGATATTTGCATTATTTGTTATTGTATGAATTTGGCTGAATTTAGACATTCAGATTTGAATCAAATGTTGCCACATTCGAAGGCTGACATTTGACTTTGAATTGAATGTTTCGGAACATTTGTATGAAGCTTCAGTACATTTGTGAACCTGGGAGATGGGAAAGCAGCTGTCCCAGTTGCATCTACAACAGATCCAGAGTGGATTCAAAGTGGATTGAGAACAGATTCAAAGTGGATTTGGGGTGGATTTGACATATTCCGAGCAGATACATATGGGATATCTAGCAGGTACATTTAGTTTACATATGGGATTCATATAGGATTCGTATCTAACATTTGTATCAAATTTGTAAGGAACATTTATATCAAATGAATCCTACCACATTTGAAGGGGATCTATTCGAATGAATACAAATTTTCTTGCATTCATTCACATCCCTAATTATGACTCTTCATCACTTCTGGAAGGGCATAAGAACAGGATTTGCAGATTCTTATTGAGATGAAAAATATTAATCAAATAAAGAGCCGATGTATGTTTTGGATTTATCAGTTTAGGGACGACTTGATGAGAGAGTAAGTATTGTGTGTGAAATGACATCCAAGTCTACAATGTTTTCTCAACCTGCTTGTCTACAAGTGTACATTGGCAAGATCTTGCTTGGAAAATTAAGCATAAATCTAGGGTGACTTATCATTGGCCAATATACCAGACCAGCAAACATCCTAGGAGCCTTCCTTCCACATGCCGATGCAATCTAGGGTAAGGCAGTATGCATTAGTATGCCTGCTAGTCAGATATACTAGCCAATTGGAGTTAGCTGTACGCACTGATGTGAGCATCTGTCTAAAAACACTACATAAATATGGGACTTTGTTTCATCATTATTATCCTGAGTACACATTTTTGAAATATGTATGCTGTGTTTTTTCCACTACAGGTCTCCTTTTTCAGTAGGTGGACACATTTTGGATGGGACACCAAATTACACTCTTGAAATGTGTCTCATATGAGGCTAAAGCTGGCATGATCTCGAGAGTGGCATGGGGCTGCTGGGCTACATTGGGGGGGGGTAGATGAGGCAGGGGATATATGAAGCACAGTTAGTGGGTGTGGCACCATGCAGCCTGGGATCTGTCTCAGAACAGGCTGTCCAAATGTAAATGACTTTTTTCCAGGACAGAGGGACCACTCCTGCTGGGAATAGTTCCTTTACTCACATGCATAAGTGCGGAAAAGTCCTAAGATACATTTGGTCAAGCAGACTTCTAATTAATCCTGTTATGAACTTGTGCCATGATCTGACACCTTTGTCTATACTTCCTTGATTTAAATGACATATTAGTTCAGTTTAATATAGATGAAAATTCAAAGCCAAGTCCAATCTTCATTGCAGGGATAGACAAGTGATAGTCTCTCAGTAAGTTATGCAAAATGTCCCACATAGTTTCAGATATTTAAAATACCACAGGAATCTGAACTTAAATCCACTTTTAACTTCCACACCTCTACCAAGTGTACAGAAGTTACTTTCAAATGCTTCAGTCATTACCTCTTAAAATATTTCGTATTTTCAAAGAAGCAGAAAACGAATGTAGCAAAGATTTATGCCATTGAATATTATAGCTGATTACTTCAAAAAAAAAAGAAAAAGAAAGACATGCAATTTTTATGACTTTATTTAAAACTACCGGTAGGTTATTTTTCATAGAAAAACTGAGTATTGGAAGACAAGTTTAATTTCTATAAATGTATGATGTAGTGGTATGAAACTGCAAATTATGTTGCATTGTTGAAATTATTATTTTGCTAAAGTCATTCAATGGTGCATTGTGAATTCCCATTATATCTTTCAATAACGTAAGTGTAATACCCTTCCTCTTTGCCTAACACAAAAAAGCTAAGAACTTTTAACAATTTGTTTCCTCCAATAATTCATTATAAATGATGTTCTTCAGTTGCTTTCTGAAACCCTATTAGGCTTTTTCATGAATTTCTGTGAATGAATTGCAGAACTCTTTGCCTTTCCACCTCTACCAAAACGATTATTGCATGCTAAAAGGCTAACCACATATGGGAACATCATTTGCCAATAGTGATATAAAGGGAAGTGAATTTGGATTAATTTGGATTAATTAAAACCCAAAGGTACTCCAAACTCTGAATCCCAGGGGTGGTAGTGAGATTGTTTGCACATAGGCTTTAAAAATGAAAAAGACCCTTAAATTAGACACATAGACACACAAAAAATCAAAAGTCATTTTCTTCCTTAAAATCATCCAGTTTCTTTATTCCAATACAAAAATGAACAGGAATTACCAAATTCAACACTTTGTATGGAAGAATGCCAAACAATATTGGTAAGTATATATTTTCAACAAATATCAAGGAAAAGTTGATCTTTACAAAACATCTTCCCCCAAAATGCCACTATTTCCCCTCAAAATGCCACTATTTCCCCTATTTTGCTGGGAAATATGCATTTAATAAGCAACCCACTTTTAAACAATCAGTACAAAATATTATATTTCAAAAATACCAAGATTCTTAGAAAAAAACTCCCAAAATACCAAAAGAAACCCCCAAAATGACAAAAGTGACATAAATGATAAAAATGACAAACAATGACAAAATAATAAAAAATGTCAGTTTTGTAACCTCTGGCAAAGAATCTGGTAAGAAATAGAGTAAAAAATAATAAACCATAAAAATCATAAAAAATCTATTAAAACCTTCCTCAGACATTTCTCAGGCATCGCATAGCAGGAGGAAGAATATTCCCAAATGGAGAGAGATGGAAACAAAAGAAGCACCTAATATTATTGTAATATCATATATAAACAATCTTAAAAATCGTGAATGCCAACATCCCAACCCAATTACAACACAATTACAATCTTGGAAATTATGGCAAACAAAATTATTGCAAACAGTCTCCCCATTAATAGAATAAAACATTTTCCTCCAATATAGCAATTAATAAGGGGACAAACTTGGGATCATCTGAGAGAAGCAAATCTAATCACAATAGAAGACTTTTATGATCAAACCAAATTGGTAAAACGTCAGGATATAGATCAAGTCTTTGAACAACATCAATTAAATTGGTTAGAAAAAAAGAACTTTAATTCAAACACTGACATTTCCTGCACTTACTCAGATAATAGGCAAACTACTTACTCCTATAGAACAAGTTATAAAGGAAACTAACAAATCATTTAAAGGTCCAGTGTCAAAAGTTTATAAACTATTAACGGACACACATACTTCATTAGACCATATTAAATCCCTGTGGGAAATGGACCTGGCAATGAACATACCAGAAGAAGACTGGGACAGAATAACAAATAATAAGCAGATATGGATGAAATCAATGAAGATTAAGGAAACATATACAAAACTAATCTATAGGTGGTACTTAACACCAGTCCATATTGCAAGAATAACAAGATCTCACACAGGACAGTGCTGGAGAGGATGTAACGATACTCCTACGTACTTCCATATGGTATGGGAATGCATGCCCTTGCAGATATTCAGAAGGTCAGTACAACAAGAAATAGCAACAATAACTGGTATGACCCTCCCTCTAGATCCACAGATCTATCTTTTTCAAAATCTTAATTCAATTCAAACTTCTTCTGACCTTAAAACTCTCTTACATTTCATGATTCATGCAACAAACATAATAATAGTTAAATAATGGAAGCAAGCACTGAATATAAGAGAATGGTATGCACAACTTTGGGATACTGCAATGAATGAGTTTGTGACTATCTTAAAAAACAAGATGTTGGGAGAAGGATGACAAGATGTGCGGAAGAAAGTCTGGATTCCTTTTATCAGGAATGTGCAAAACAATAACAACATTAATATTCCTCACGAAGTTCATTTCTTGAGAATTGTAAACTAAAATTGCACTGTAACAAACACATCCATGTCCCGGGAGAAAGGGGGATGGTAGAAGAGGAGGGTGAAGGGTGGGTTGAAAAGTGTAAATGTATAATCTCTTTAATTTCTGCATTTGTGGGGGTCAGGCCACTCCTGCTGGAACTGTTCCCACCAAACTCCAAAGATGTCCTCAAAAAGTACTGTGCTTGAGTTTGAGGAAGTTCAAAAGTATAGCATTCCCATAGTGTCCTTTCCACCAGACATCTTCCATCGGGATGTACCCTGAGGCCTGTTTGCCCTTAGGCCATTGGTAAGCTCTGGAGAAGAGCTTACGCACATCCACTAGGCTGCTACAGCCTAGAAGCGTCCCCTGCCCTCACCAGAGCTGTACTAATTGCTGATAAGGTGTGAAGCACTAAATGTACTTGTTTGGATAGATTCCCTTAATGTATTTGTATGAATTCTTATGGATATCCGATACGAATGAATATGGATCCTGTATATGTATACATATTGGACAGGTAGTCCTCAACTCCAACACTTATTGAATATGTATCCTTTACTAACGCAAATGTATCTATAAGTATTCGATATGCATCTGATACAAATGCATACAGATCCTGCATATGGATCCTCCATATAGATCCTATACAAACACATACATATCAGGTACATATCCTATATCAATGCATATGTATCGATACATATCTGATACATATCCTATACGAATGCATACGTATCAATATGTATCCCCAGTTTAACAAATGTAAAACTATTTGTATGCATGTTCTGAAACATTTGCATGAATTTTAATGTACGGATGTCCTAACATTTGATTCATGTACGAATGTCTGAAGTCATATGAATTTGTATGAATAACGAATGTTAGGAGTATGTGTGCCCATCCCTACTGCTGTTCTAGGGCCTGTTTGTATTATCAGGTAGAGTGTTTGAGGTTTGTTTGCATGCTGCTGCTGCCAACCTGGAATTTACTAAGCCTGCTCCAGTTCTAACTAGCTGAGGACAACTAAGATGTTGTCCACAGCTTGACCAGGAACATCTAGGTACCTCCCAATCAGCAGTGTTTGCATTATTTTCCAGGTGCAATGCTACAAGTGGACATGGTGGTGCAGCTGTGACGGCACAATCACGTGCTGTGCCCCAATTGCCATGGCAATGTCCAGGCATGCACTGGATATTGCTGCAGCCATTGCCATTGAAGTGATCAACTGTACTTCAAATGCTGGTGGTGTGATTCAGGATTTCACTAACCTTTGAAGTGTGGATGGTTCTCTCTGTGCTTCATCTTCACCTCATTGGAATGGTATTCTTATACCATGCCACTGAGGAACCACATGGGCCCTAGGTTCTTCTCCATTCTGTTCTACTCATCCATCATGTTTCTAAATCAGAAATTTGTTCATTTTGCAATACAGTATTTGTCTAAATATCTTGCCCACTGGTGTTTTTAGTTAGCCTCACATCCAGAAGCATGCACACTTTATCATTGCTTTAAAATCTTATTTTCATTGTATTGTACTATTCTTTTTTCTAATGTTTTGTTTGTGTGCATGTGTGTGCAGAAATGTTTTGAAGATGTGTTTCTGAGTCACTCATTATTGACCTGGGCAGTTTTAAAGAACCCAAACCAACAGCCTTGGAGGGTAGAAGAGTTGTAAGATCTCTGGTTTGATTCTGAATTGACTATTCCTTATTAATTGGAAACTATCCAATTGAATCATCTTTTTTTTTCTTAGATTCCTTCACTAATGGTTTGCTTATACTAAAACGACTAGCACGCAAAGAATAAGTGGGAATGAAAATAGACTGAAATGGAACACTTCACTTCCACAGTTCACAACATATATATTGTGCCCCTGAGGCAGACCTGCAGGAATTGCCAGAAGTGTGGGTCATTTTTCATGGATTTAATATAGAAATTATTTTCTGTATAGGAAGTAGAAAGAAGTGCTGAAAAGAAAAGGAAAAACATGGAAATACCGTTCCACAAGCAAACAAGTTTGTCTTATTCATGAACAATTATTATGCTATACAAGCGCTGCTACTGATGGGCAGAGGAAAATATAGCTCAATATTTCTCACTGTCACAATGATAGCTTGTAAAATGACGTGGAATCCATTCTGACAGGAAGTTATCCGCTAGTGGCAGTTTATTCTTGAGATCATTCTGCAGTCTTCAAATGGACCGGAGAGTTTCCATCACATTAATTAGATGTGAATTTTCTGGATTCTACTATGATAGACCAGTGTGCTGACTCAGAGGTGTTCACAGAACAGTATTAAAAATAAAATATCTTGGCTCAAATGGGAAGAAGTGTAGTGATGATGAGAAGGTTGAAAATAAGCTATTAAAATAAACTGAAACTTCACAGCTATAGGAGAAATAAGGGTACATATTAAGCTGTACAGCATTTTCTAAAACCCTGGTAATGGGCTGTGGATAAAAAAATGCTTCTTTTGTGAAGTCTTTTTTTAACTTCTCATGTTACACATAAATGAATAAGGAGTTTCTGCCCACTAAAAACCAATTACTGAAGAATGTTATTTCCATACAGCAAGTTTATAAGGTGAAAACACTTAACCTGGAGATGATATCTTCTTTTCCTTCTTTTATTTTTTAAAGAACAAGCTATTAATTTCCTTTCCAAAAGGGCACAGTTTTATTCGTTAGTACTTGTTCCTTATTCTTCTTTTAATAACAGATAGTGGAAGGTGCCTACAAAACATCCTGATAACAAGCTTCTGTATATTATTAGATAAAATCACACCTTTTTTGGATCCCAAAAAGTACACTGATATTTCTATTCAGCTCTGCACTTATGCACCTGCTGCCTTCCTGGAACATTAATCAAGCCCCAGACAGAATGGAAATCAATATGACCCTGAAACATAGCCCTGAAATACTGAGAAATAAACGTGAAAAGAGACAGTTTCTGAAGCACATTTGTAAATGTTTTCTGAGGATTGTGCAAACATGGAAAACTGAGAGTATTTTGGCTACTCCCTATCTGAGATAGCAAAAAGGTGAATTTTAGATGAGATAAAGTGAGAGAATGTATACCCTAAACTGTACTATCAAAGCCTAAGAACCAGATCTAACTAGCAGTTAGACTAATAAGGAGTGAGGGTCACTTCATGTCATACTAGTTGGGACAATGGGACACCTGTAATCCAAAATCACTTGAACAACTCCAAGTTGTCAGAGGGTTATCTAGTTAGAAAGCTGATTTAGGCAGCAACATATATAGTACTGTTTAGTATATCAAGGGCCTTTTTTCACTCTTACCTTAAATCTAGAATGCTAGTTCAGAATGGAATAGGCTAAGACCCTTCCTAGTACACTTTGGGCCTTTCTGCACATGCTCTAAAAATGGATTTAGAGCCAGATGTGGGAAGGATTAGTACGTGGCTTCCGCATAGGGAACCGAATTAGGGTCCCTTTGAGGGTGCCACGTCTGCACGTCAGCACGCAAAACTGGTTGATTAAACTGCTTTTGCCACTGAATCCTACTGAGATGTAAGACCTGAAAAAAACAGGTCTTACATCTGGCTTTTCCCCTTAAACTTCCTGGGGGTCCAGATTCCGTCCCAAGCAACAGCAGGGGAAAGGTCCCTTTCACCCTAACAAACCTGGAAACCAAGCAAACTAATGAAGGGGCACCCCCGGTTGGGGGGCCACCTAGTTCACTTTTACCAGTTCTGGTCTCAAGAGTGTTCAGACCAGTGGGCCCTCGCGGTGGTTTCTCAGGGGTATACAATTGAATTCATGCCCACCCCCCAGATAGGTTGGTTGTCTCCTCACTGTCCTCCAACCCAGTGAAGTGAACTAGGGTGGTGGAGGCCATCAACAAGCTCATATTGGAGAGGGTCATTGAGCCTGTCCCAGAAGATCAAAGGGGGCATGGGGTATACTCCGTTCTGTTTTTTGTGGAAAAGAAGGATGGTTCCCTATGGGGCTTCTTGGATTTAAAGTCTGTCAATAAATGGGTCAGGTGGAGAAGGTTTAAAATGGAATCTTTAAACAGCATCAGGGGGTACCTAGATAAAGGGGTGGCCCTCAGTTCTCTGGATCTCTGCTCTGCTTACAATCACATTCTGATACATGAGGAGTCCAGGCCTTTTTTGCGTTTCTGCCTGGGGGGGGGCAGAACTTCCAGTTCCGCTCATTATTGTTTGGGTTATCAGGTTCCCCACATGTGTTTACTGTTATCAGAGGTGGTTCGATATCTAAGACTCCAGGGAGTCGAGATTTATGGTTACTTGGATGATCTTTTGGTGGTAGAGTGATCCATAAAAGAAACAGGTTCAGCTATACCCCTCACCTTAAGCACCCTAAAGGATTTTGGATTCTTGGTTAACCTGGAGAAGAGTTCGCTATGCCCTTCCACTTCCATTATACACCTGGGAGCCTCGTTAGACACGATCCAGTATCTGATCAGGCCCTCTCCAGAGAGGGTGGAGAAGATCCTGGCCTTGGGGGAACTGGTGAGGTCTTTGACCAGAGTTGACATTATGACTTTAGCTTCTTTACAGGGTACTATGGTCTCCTTTATGGATATCTGTCCTTGGGCCAGGTTACATTCCAGAGCGCTTCAATGGTTTCTCCTCCCTTACACTGATGTCATTGCTGCGGCCCAGAAATTGCTGGTCTTGGTTCCACCCCAGGTCCTGACCTTTCTCTCGTGGTGATCCTTGAGGGCAAATTTAGAAAAAGGAGTACCCATCAGAGATCTGGCTAGGATCACAGTTACCACGGATTCTAGCCTGGTGGGCTGGGGTGGTCATTGCAGAGGGCGCACTGCGCAGGGAGTGTGAGATGGGAGGAGGCTCACCACCCCATCAACTGATTAGAACTAAAGGCAGTGTGGGAAGCGCTTAAGGTGTTCCTTCCCTTGGTTAAAAACAAAAATGTGCTTATAGCTACAGATAATATGACCACGAAGGCCCATATTAACTGGCAGGGGGGCACAAAGTCCAAGTCTCTTATGCTGTTGACTTTTGAGTTTTTATCTTGGGCTGAAAGTAACCTCTCTTCTTTGTCGGTGATACATGTGCAGGGGGACACCAATGTGGTGGTGGATTGACTGTCGAGGGCCCTCATACCACATTCAGAGTGGAGGTTGAAGCAAGAGGTGTTCCACCACTTGGTGAGAGAATGCTCAGGTGGAAATCTTCCTGTTTTGTTTCCCCACTCACGGGGCCTGGGCAGTGGATGCTTTGACAGCAGGATGGCTGGAGGGTCTCTTGTACACCTTCCCTCCCCTTCCCCTCCTTCCCAGGGCAATCTAGCTGATAAAGGACAGAGGGGCTCAAGTGTTGCTCATTGCTCCGTTCTGGCTGAAATGCACATGGTTCGCACACCTGCTGTCTTTGTCTCTGGTTCCTCCCAGAAGCCTTCCTTCTATTCCGGATCTCCTGTCTCAGGGGGGAATGTGCTGCACCCAGATCCTCCCTGGCTGGCCCTGATGGCATGGCTTGTCAGAGGGGGTGTCTGCAACTGCTGGGACTGGAGAGAGATGCCGTGGACACTGTGATGGCATCTTGGAGAGATTCGACATACAGGATCTACCATGTGGCATGGAAGGCTTTCTGGGACTGGTGTCGGAGGGAGGGGGTACCACCGGAGAGACCCTCGCCAGTTCAGTTGGTGGCCTTTCTACAATCTGGACTTAAGAAAGGACTAAAGTTGAACACTTTACACAAACAGGTGTCCGTGATTTCAGCAGTCTTGGACTTTTCAGGGGTTCCAAGATTGTCAGAGGATCCCTTGGTTAAGCGTTTTTTAGGGGGGTGAGAGCGATTGCCCCACCAGTGACGCACCATTATCCCAAGTGGGATCTTCATTCTGTGTTAACTATATTACAAAAAGAGCCTTTTGAACCATTAGAGTCAGTTGATAGAAAGTTTATTTTTTATAAAGTGTCTTTTTTAGTGGCTATGTGTTCAGCTCACAGAGTGTTGGAACTGGCTGCTCTGTCCATCGAGCTGGGTCTTTGTAGATTTACACCTGACAGCCTGGTACTCCGGTTGGATCCGTCCTTTCAGATGAAAGTGGATTCGGTTTTTCATCAAAACCAGGATATCTACCTTCTGGTTCTACGAGCAGGTTCCCAGGAGGAAGTGGATTGGGACTGGCCTTCTCTGGATGCCTGTAGAGCAGTGAGAATATATTTGGAGAGGACAGTGGACTTCAGGAAGTCTCAACATTTGTTTGTTTGTTTCTCTGCAGGGAAATTGGGGACTAAGGCTTCCCCCAAGGTCTTTGTGGCCTGGGTGCGGGCGTGTATTGTTCTATGTTACCAGATGTTTCCCGGGTGGCAGACTCCCAGTTTGGCCTTCCGGTGCTTTCCTTCGGGGGCCCAGAGGTGGTAAAATATGGGGCCCCTGGGAGGGAAAGGCTCTTGGTTTTGGGATTGTGTATGCTGTTGTCCCCACCCAGTGGGGTTGCTTGGGTATGTCCCACTGTACCAATTGTAAGGGCCAGTTGGAGAATAGTATGATGAAGACCTTAGGGATCATCCATTCTCTCCAGCCCATCAATTGGGCCTTCCCGTGGTTTAATGTTGTTGTTTGTGTTTTCTCAGTTGGGTGTGGGATGGCACTGGGAATCAAGATCAGGTGCTGGGCTTTATAGAGCCAGAAAAATCAACGCCTACTAGCAGTTGTGGAGGGGTTGCGGAGGAAGATCAACCCTACTCTACCAATTGACGGGCTGGAGAGAATGGATGATCCCTAAGGTCTTCATCATACCATTTTTAGTCCGGATGCAGGGTCAAGTACAAATTGAACAGTCCCCATGCATTTGCTGATAACGTGGGCTCAATTCGGATACAGGTATCCCCATGCAAACTGTGCTAAACCCCTGCATGGGGGGAACAGCATCTTTTTCTCTTTGCCCCAGGCTGATGTCACCAACCTCTGTACCGCCTGCTGTAGTGATGGCAATGTCACCCAACACCTCCTTCCCTGATTGTGGCACATAGGGCTAAAAGGCAATAAAAATATGATAATATGAAAAATAATATGAAAAAGCTGGATCACTTTGCAAAGGTGCTATGGGGTTTGGCTGGAGTTTACCGGAGGTGTGCACCTCCACTCCACCTGATATGGCAGCTTAGCACTTGTGCGCAATTTAGATTAAATGATCATGCCTGGCTTGGCGATCAAGGAGGGGATGGTGGAATAATGGTCATGGAAAGTGACTCGTGGGGTGGCGATTGTGTCTTTTGCTGTAAAACTGGGGCACTCCGTTATTGCATGCATGTTTCAGAAGCTGCTATTTGTCTTGCACATTCACCAGACTTGGCAATAGACGAAGGGGGGGGGGTGAATAATGGTCATGGAAATAGACTTGTTTCTGTTCAGTCACCATTTATTGCCAAAAAATGCCCAAACAGTTGCGATCTCCAATGCACAGGACAGGAACGACAAGCACAGGATGTGAAACCCGCCCGCTAATGACATGAGCATCAATCTCCTCCCCAAATAGCCCAGGAGCATCCCCATGCATGGACTCAGCCTTCAAAATAATGCAGACTTGGCTCCAAAACTGTACCAACAGCAGTTTTCTAGAGGACTAAATTTAGTGTGGATTTGGGCGGTTTGGTTCGCATGTAGCCCAGTTAGGGGGCTTTGCATGGGGCGCTCCTTGCTGAATTCGGATTCAATTTGCACTATATAGTGTGTCTCTTCCCTCTTTTTATCTCACTGGAGGAGGTGCAGCACAACTTGATATCATCTCGCCAGCAATGGGCCTTCTGAGACCTTTCTGCTGCATCAGCCAGTCTAACTGAGGGGGGGAGTGGGTGGGGCAAGTGTAGCTAGCGTCTCAGGTAAAATCTCCTCCTCTTCTTGACATTCGTCCTTATGTCTTGGGGAAGGGGGAGGTGCAGCAGCCATGCCCAGCACAGCCCATACACAGTCAGGAGGCACTGCATTATGGGCTGATATAATGTATGAGATTTCTGAGGAGTGTGTGTTTGTTTGTTTACTTGTATTCTGCCTACTTTACAATGACCTGAAGCAAACAAAAGTCAATAAAAATATTAAAGAATGAAAGAAGGTGTTTTTTCCCCCTTTTCATTCCTTCTTCTCCACTCTGTGCTTCTTCAATGTGGGTTTTCTTTTATTCTACACCTACTTCCATTTTATTTTCAGCTGAGAAGAGCCTAGGCAAGTTGTTACTGGATGCCCAATAAAAACTTGCAAGGATTTCACTGCTTTTTGAACTATAGCAATATCTACAAAGGAAAGAATAGGAGTTTTATTTCATTTGTGAAGTAAGAGGAGATCTGAGCTTCCAGTGCCCCCTTTAAAACTGGCAACATGCTGTTTGCATAATGCCCACTGTCCCTCCCCTTCAAAATCACACCTAAAATCAGGCACCTCACCAATCAAGATTTCAGCCAGGGAAACTTTAGGTGTGATTTTGATGAGTGGGGGACATTGCTTCTACCTGCATCAAGATTTGTTGCAATCTCGACACAGGAGGAGGGGGGATAGCCTTCTCTGTCCCAAAGCAAGATTGAGCTGATCTTGCTGTGAGGGTGAGACAAGATTTTTCCACAGTCAAGATCACAGGCAGGAATCTCCACCTCAGTTTGGATAGCAGGGGACTTAGAGCTATTTGTGCTTGTCAAGATCACAGCCATGATCTTAATGAGTGGACAGCCTTTCCTCTACCATCAGGATTGAAGCCAGGATATCTCAAAAGCATGCCACATCTAGATTGTCATGGCAATGTCTGGACACATTGCTATGATGATGTGGCCTTTCTTGCCCTGGCATCCACACTTTGAGCGTTGCTGGCCCAATCCAGGGCTTATCCACCCTGCTGGATCATTACCTGATTGTACCATACCGTTCAAGTAAGTATGAACAGGCCCAAGGCATTTTAGCAAACAGACAACAATACAGTCTTATGTGATTACTCATAAGTAATTCTCTGTGAATTTACAGAGATTTCAGGTCTTTCTGCACAAGAACAAGAAGGGGTCTATGGACCTTCTTTCTGCATGCTTGTGCAGTTTAAGAGATGCCGTCTCCATTCCTAGTACACTCCCGCTGCACAATGCATGGTCCATGAAAAAAATACAGCCAAATGGAATTCAGCAGTGGTGTGGGCATCTAAATATGGTGAGTGCCCTCAGAGTCCATCTTCCTACTTTGTGGAAGGATTACCTTCAGGGGTGTTGCTGACCCTCAAGCATCCTGGGAAAAATGTTGTATGTCCAGGCACTAGGGATGTGTATGAATATTCATAACATTCAGAATTCATACAAATTCAACTGAATTCAGACATTTGAATCTGAATTGAATGTTGGCATATTTGAAGACTGACATTCAAATTTGAATTGAATGTTTTGATACATTCATATGAAGCTTCGTATGGGATCATATAGGATTTGTGTGGGATTGAAGGGGATTTATTCAAATAAATATGAATTTTCTTGCATTAAATTCAATGCAAATCAAATACAAAGAAGACCTTTCTGTCACCCATGTAGACACAGCTGATTGTCCACCAGGCACTTTCCATTACCCTTGTAGATGTGGTCAAAGTGTTTGGATATCTAGAAGATTAATGTTAGACTTGTAGCTGTGCTCTTTCAGAGGTTACAGAAGTAAAGTATTATGTCAGATACATAGTCTATAAAAATTATCTTGGTTCAATTCACATTTACAGTAGAAAGTAGTAGAAAATAATAGAATCTGGGTGAGATCTCAAAGGCTGTAATTATAGTTCATTTTCAGTGACAAAACTCATGCTTAAATAGTTTTATAGAAAATTCAAATAAATAGTTATAGCATCTTCCAATGTTTTCTAAAATGTACTGAAATACTATGTTACAATTAAAGACAAAATAATCTGTTCATAAACAAAATGGATTCCTTACAACTTCATGTTGAAAAGACTGGTACTTTCTTCTATTCAACAAAGCTTATTTAAGAAAAAAAAGAAGAGAGAAAGTTCTGCAATGACTCTTTCTTATAATGACAAGCTTTGATGCCCTTCCCTGCCTAGAAAATGCAAAGCTTTTCTTATGTCTAATTCAAAAGGAATGCACTTGTGTTGTCTCTTTTATCTTTTTCATTAGAAGATTAAGCCTTTCTCTTTTTTTCCCCCAGACTTCCATGTAGACTACTATACGAAGGGAAACAGCAAACATCAATATGGATTTCAATAGATTTTTTCTTGTTTGCACATCTTGTATCTCTTCATGGCATGCTGCAACTGTGAGTAATACAATGTTTTCATTGTACCTGTTGTGGGGGCATCTGGAAAAGAATACCCATAACTACGTCTGTAAATGTCTGCTTAAATAGAAGGGACTGACAAGATTAGTTTGGTCTTATGGTTAGCGGGTGCTGGGCTCCTGTCTTGTACTCAAAGAGTTTGATTCCACACTCCTCAACAAGGCCAGCTGGGTGACCTTGGGCTAGTCACAACTCTCATCTAAGCTCTCACAGCCACACCTACCTCACAGGGTGTCTGTTGTGATGAGAACAGAAAGCTTTGTCAGCTGCTCTGAGTTCCCTTAAGGGTGAAAAAGGGAGGTAGAAAAGCCAACTCTTCTTCTTCAAAACATTGTTGATGAATCAGCATGGCTGCAGAAAAAAGTGAGGGAAAGTCCAGTTACTTAATATTTGATAGCGATCCTAGCTTTCCAGAAGGGGGGGGGGAAGGAACTCTTCCCTTCTTTTTCAATAATGAAAAAAAAATCACTGCCAGAAAGATTGAGATGTGTGTGTGTACGTGTGTGTTAAATCTTCTTTGAGGAGTAATAACATTCTGGCAAAAACACACACACTCCCTTCCCTACATTGCCCTTCCCCCTTTCAGCACACTGCGTTGTCGTCCCTCCCCCAATGGAACAAAGAACATTGAAAGCTTTTTGGGTTCTCAGAAGAAGACTCAAAATAATGTTTTGTATATGGTCCCTAATACTATATATCTTATGCTGCTGCTGTGTAAGAAGCTACAGTACTGAAGCCTTGGCACAGTTTTTACAGATCTTTCTGTGTTTGACTTCAATTCTTTTTGTCCTTGACTACTGAAATGACATTTGATGGAAGGAAGGAAGGAAGGGGGGAGGGAGGGAGAGAGAGAGAGGTCACCACTGCTTAGGTTGCTTTGGAAGTAGATAACTATGAATAGCCATTCTGGAAAACTAATCATTTTGAGTTTTTGAAAAGCTGGTTGTCTTACACTGGCAAAAATATTGGTCTGTATTGACCTACTCTAGATTAATTTGTTTCCTCATTATTCTGATATCATATTTTTTACTGTGCTTATGTAAAGTCTACACTGTTCTGAAATCAACTTGTGTATATTGGCCAAATCCAGGGTAAGAGGAAGGAGTTGTGTAGCCATTGAGGCTTTGGGAAGATTGGTTTGTAAGGTAAGGTTGTGATTATAAGGGTTCTGAAATCAAAGAAAAGCACCTCAGAACAATCAATCATACTCTGTAGCTTACGTTTATTTATTCAAACTGCATAGGGCCATCAGCTAACTGCACACCATTTACATCAGTGGTTCTCAACCTTTTTAAGGCCTCAACCCCAAAATGAAGTTCCAAAAGCCTTTGCGACCCCAGGGATGGGGCAGGGGGCAGGGCGGGGCGGAGCCGGGGGCAGGGTGGGGCGGAGCCGGGGCGGAGCCGGGGGCGGGGTGGGGTGGAGCTGGGGGTGGGGCGGAGCCGGGGCGGGGTGGGGCAGAGCTGGGGGCAGGGCGGAGCCGGGGGCGGGCCCGGGGCGGGCCGGGGCGGGCCGGGGAGACGCTCTGGCTGCCTGTTCCTCCAGCCTCTCTCTGGTGGAAGTGGGAGAGCCGGCTGCTGCGGGCGTTTGTTCGTTCTTTGTGGTCAGCGGCAGAGGGACGTTGCAGGGCGGGGCGGAGAGGCGAGGGAAGGAAAGGGGGCAGAGGAATGTGCCGGGGAGCACTCGGCGGCGGCGGCCACCGCCGCCGTTGAGGGGCATCGCGGGGGCGTGCAGGGGGGCCAGAGGGACATGGCGCGACCCTGGGAAAAGTGTGGTTCAACCCCGCGTGGGGTCGCGACCCACAGGTTGAGAACCACTGATTTACATGAATGTCACATTGCTTGCGAATGAAGTCTTAGTCCCACTTCTGAGTTTGTGTCTGTCACATGGACAAACTATGCAACTTTTCACATTTCATGCTATCTTGGTCTCTACCAATATGCAATAGGAAGCACAATCCTTAAGGGAACCTGAACACCCCAGTTTATTTATTATTTATTTATTATTTACATTTCTATCCCGCCCCATACCCAAAGGTATCTGGGCGGGTTACAACCTTAAAACGGTAGATTTAAACAGAATATACATTAAAACACTTTAAAAATTCAACAACACTACCTTACAAAATAGTACAAAGGTGTTTTATGTTGGAAAATCAGGCTTGTGTTATTTTCCCAGAGTTTGCAGTGTAAGACTCTGCAGTGATGCCAAAAAGCACCACTCAAAAGACTAGTGAAATAAAAGTTAGCTTTACTTAAAACACAACGGGCGAATCCCCACAGCAAGCTTATTTCGCTTTCCCTAAACCGAAATAATAGAACCAGATGCAAACGCAAATTTGCCTGTTCCCATTACTTTTAACTTAATCGCATTTGATCTGGATTCTAAGGATCGTATGTGGCGTACGTGACTCAAAGGGGGACTCAAGTGGCTACTTTTTAAAAGCCGCTTTTTGGGGCTGCCCTGCCCTCTTTTTCTTAGTATGAACACGCCACCCATAAGGGACCCCTTCAGGGAGCCTAGCTGGGTGGCTGGGTGGCTGCCGCTTGCCTGGATGGATGAAAAACGGCAGCAGGCAGCCAGCAATTCTTTCCCCTCCTCTCCCGATTGCCCAGGGCACACAGCAGCAGCAGCAGCAACTCAAGCCCCCTTCACAGCCACAGCCTTTAAAACAGAACCTCCAGGGCTTTCTTTTCCTCTCCCTTTCTAAAGGTCAGCACTTTCAGAATTGCGGAAATTTGCAACATCGTTATAAGGCGTGAAGTGGCTAGATCGCTACAGTGTAGCTTTAAGGAGTGGATTTTTATAGTGCCTGTTTTGAGGGGAGGATTTTTCCAATGAAATCACTACCTTTGGAAGCAAGCTATTGGGGGAGGGAAACCCTAAACACGGATTCTCATCCCTTAAAACTGTACTGTACACACAGTAAAAAATGAAACACGTATCAAGTGCACAATCCGGAGTGAGACCTGTTGAAATCAGGATTGAGATTCACCACGCTTTGGGGTGGTTTAACATGGGAAAGCGTGTTAAGCCAAACTGCCGTGTGGACTCCGAGGATTGAAAACATTTTGAATCTGAGATAAGGTTGCCATGAAGACACGGCCAACAGGAACAATATGATACAGACTGATCTGTTCTCAGCCATCTTAATAGGAAGAACTAAACAAACTAACTGAAGTCCAAGCTCCATCTCCCCCTTTAGCAGGTTAGGCTGACTTCTCTCTCTCACACACACACACATGAAATGCTGTATTTCCAACATTTTATTGATTATTACTGCTACTAATAATCAGTTTAAGACCACCATAAATCTATCACATCTGTTCTTATAGTATACAGAAAAGGCCAAAATTTAGATTAATAATCTAATGATTTGTACGTTAAGAGTCAATGAAAGCTCACAACCTGCTTTGCAAAAGGAAGGGATAAGGCTCCACTTGGATTCTCTCTCTGATTTTAATCTGCTGCACTCTCTCATTCATATTCAGCCTTGTCTGTTTGCATTCCTGATTGACCTCAAGTTTCCTCTAATCTCAGCATAGATAGCTTTGTCTTCGAAATGTCATCTGTGCAGCAGTACAGTTGGAAAGTGTGAAGGGAGTGTAAGAAGGCTTAGTGGCTAGAATGTTTTACACACTCAGTACTTACAATCTCTAGCCCTTTCCGCATTCTCTTTTGATATGATTTGGGAACCTCTTAGACCAGATCCTGGACCTCCTCATTTGCACATTAGTGTGGATCAAATGAGGTCCCATCCCCACTTAATCCAGGTCCATCTGCACAAGACAGAGTCAGATCCAGATTAAGAAGCTTTTCATCTGGATCTATTGTAGATCCGTTTAATCAGGTCTACAATCAGACTAAGGGCCTTTTCTGTATCATGGGAGGCATGCAGATTAAAAGCCAATTCCACCCAGCATAGGAACTGTCATTTGGAGGTATGGAGGGAGGCTGTCACGCTCATGCAAGTTTCACAGCTACAGGGAAGCATGATCTGGCTCAGTACCGTCAGTACACATAGTGCTGATTTGGCCCATTCCTCAACAAGATCTGGATCAGTGGGTCCAATTACTCTGGATCCACTGATCCAGATCAGCTGCAGGTAAGTGCAGAACAAACTTTATAGCAAACTCTTGCTTCATTCCTGACTCTGGACCTAAGATGGTGATTTTGACACTGAGATCTTGAATTAGTACCTCTGCATCACCTGTGCAATGTACAGTTGTTCCTTGGTTATAGGACCTTAATTTGCATCACAATGCAGGCAGACTGGACCAGTGGGGGAAGGGCATGTGGATCTATAAGGACCCACATTAAGGGTTCATGAAGAAAGGCCATAACTCTGGGTTTGCCTGTATATGTCCCACAGTTCCCCTATAGATTTCAAATTCAAATTTTTGAAAGGATGCCCGCAGCAACCAGCTTCTGTATGTTCCACTTTTATACATTGTCAAGGATTTCAATCCATTTCTACTTGTCCCCTGATCATTTGACATGGATTTTCCTTGTTTTCCAAGGAAATTGAAGAGCTTTAGATTTCAGTGTCTTTTCTTGAAAGAGATGCCACTAGGTATCTATACATCTTGAAGGCTAACACAAAATCAATCTGTGTGATTATGCAATTTGGCTGCATTTGTGGTGCTAATTTATCTACTAGCATCTGTAAATTACTTTATTATAAAAAATTCAAAGGCTTTGCTGAAAGCCAAATTAGGCCTGGTAGCAACACAAAAACATTATCAACAAGGGAAATCTCAAAAAACTGCCAGCAGACAACAAAACATCAAGTGATGTGTTGAAAGACATAAAATGTGATATAAATTCATTAACTGCTGACTTTTGTTGTTTTAGGCGAGATCTGAGTAAAAGTGCATTGCTTGCGAGTTTGCCAAGCTGCCCTACAGGGAGCCAATTTACTTATTTACTTACTCTTTTTTTTATTTTTACTTAAAAAAAGCTTTCTACTTAAACTTCTGTCTTCTAAGAAGTCACTATTCAACTAGACTGATGAAAGGTAAGGAACACTTTATGAGCAAGGACAATGTATCTTTCCAATAATGCAATAGTTCATTGCATTTTAAATTCCCTCCAGCCCTTGAAATGGGGCTCAATGAAGTCACCATTAAAAAACAGAAATGGCTGTGTATATACTGTATATTCACTCACTCACTCACTCACTCACTCACTCACATATACACATAGAAACACACATTGACTAAGAATATATGAAGAACCCTGCTGGATCAGGCCACAGCCCATTAGTCCAACCACTTGTCTCACACAGTGGCCCAACTATTGCTTCTGGGCACTCTAAAGCAGAAGACAAAGGCAAAACCTTCACCTGCTCTAGACTCACTGCAAACAGTCTTTAGAGGCATCCTGCCTGGAAGCAGTTCCTAAGCATCAATTCTAGTAATAATTGAGATGTCTGTCCTCCATTAATGTGTCTAGCTCTTTCTTAAAGCCATCCAGGCTGGATGTTGTCACCACCTCTTGGTGGTAAATTCCAGACCAACAACCCACTGAGTGGAAAGAAAAACAAAAAACTAATTCCCTTTGTTGGACCTAATTCTCCTGCCCATCATCTTCATAAAGTGCCCCTGCTGCTAGTGTTGTGCAACAGGGAAAACAACTTTTCTCTACCCACCTTTTCCGCACCATGTGATTATATATAATACAGGCCGGTTCCCTCTTAAATAATACAAATTTAAAATTGTATTAGTTAACAAAGAGGAATGACTGGCATATAATAGCAAAGCTGGCAGTCTTCTACCTCATGCACCAGGTGAGGTATGAGTCCACACATTCTTTATCCTTCATGCAGGTTTCAGTTCAGGATTTGGCTAACATGTATATAAACCATTATATTCAGCAGGGAGACCAATTTTCACATGTGTTCAAACAGAATAGCGGCCCCACAATTCGTCATCTACTATTAGCTCTACATAATTATTTTAAGGCTGCACCACAGCTGAAGATTTCCTGCCAGCTGCTTTCATGCTGGACAAGCAATGTCCCAGGAAATCCAGTTTTGCCCCAGTGTGAAGATGGTCCAGCTAGGAACTGAGCTGGTAGATTTCTTCGTCTATAAATTGAAGAGGAAGAGACGTCATGGGGCAATCAAATATTCTGAGACTCATTGTTCAGATTGTGTGGGCATGGTTATTCCCAGGAGCTGGTTAGGAATGGGCCATGAAAATGCACCACCCCCAGAATTTGGATGTTGGCTGAAGATGTTCTAGAGCCCCACACAGTGCTGTGTAGGTTGCATTGCACTCATCTCTCCAGTTCCATTAATAAAGTAACAAGGAAAGGAAAAGAAACAAAGGAAAAATAATAAGAGGTCATAGAATCATAGAATCATAGAATGTGTCCGGGAAAGTTGCCCGCTCACCTACAAACACACAGCTGGTAAGAGATTGCTCCACAAAGATACAGCCCCAAACGATGTCCGAAAAGCAGGAATCCAAAACAGTCCAAGTCCAGGGTTAACGAGGGTCGTACAAACAGTCCAGTCCGAGGTCAGGGCAGCCAGAAGGGTGGTCAACGGGTACGTTCCAGGGTCTATGGTTTCCAAGCAGTCCAGGAGTCAGATACAGCAGCTTTCTCTTAAGGTGAACAAATAGTTTCTGACAAAGGGCTTGAGCATCTGCCCCGTGTTTTAACTTTGCAGATTGAGTTCACAGGTGCAGGTGATCTGCATGTTTCTGGGCCAGCCTGTTTGATCTTCTTAACCCTTGCTTCTCTGCTCTCCTTTGCTTAAAGCTGGGGATCTCTGGGCTCTGCTGTTCCCTGTCTCCCACATCCTGCACCTCTGCTGTGGTAGGGCTGGGCTGCTGAACCCCAGGTTCCAATGGGGCTGGGGGGTCAGAACTGGGTCCTGGCATCACCTCAGGTTCCTCCTGTACCTCAGGAAGTGAATCCTCCTCATCCTCTGAGTCATCATCCTGGCTGACCATGACAGAATGGTAGAGTTGGAGGGGACCTCCTGGGTCATCGAGTCCAACCCCCTGCTCAAGGCAGGATCTCCTAAACCATCTCAGACAGATGGCTGTCCAGTCTCTGCTTGAAGACCTCCATCGAAGGGGAACCAACCACCTCCCGTGGCAGCCTGTTCCACTGGTTGATCACTCTTACTGTTAGAAATTTTTTCCTAACATCTAAACTAAATCTTTTCCCCTGCAGTTTCACCCCTATTATCTGTTGAAAATTGAAGAAAACTATCCTTTTATGCAAAAGAATAAATGAGGGAAATTACTGGTAAAGGCTTTTAAAAAATAGGAAAGAAAAGAAGCTGAATTATAATTTTTAAAAATGGAGTACCTGCCAAGGGATATCATATTATTTCAATGGAATTCAGCTGTTAGCTGTGAATGTATTCCCACAATGGACTTCATCCATGTTGAATCAAATTGTTTGCGACATAAGATCTATTTTTAAAATCATCACTTGAATCAGTAACATTGCCACTTGTGCTGCTGGTGACACTTTTAAACGTAGTCTAATTTTAAGACTGGAATTTTAAACATTATTGTAAATAGTAAGTGAATAAAGGTTACCAGTAACATTGTAAAATTTAACCTGAAAGCCAGATCCAAATCTATCAAAGACTTGTCCAGTTTTTTAATCAAATGCAATGGAACCAGTGCTTTAAAGGTATAATCTCAGGTGAATAATGATACTATGGAATTTACTACTAGAAGAAGTGGTGAAAGCAACCAACTTGGACAGCTTGGACAGGTGTATCAAGGGCTACCAGAATGGATGCACAGGTACCACCCCCAGGCTGGAAAGACAGGCAGGATGTCTCTAAAGACCATTTGCAGGGAGTCAAAAGCAGGTAAAGTTTTTGCCCTTCTTCTGCTTAAGAATGCTCAGAAACAATTGGTGGGCCATTGTGTGAGACAGTAGCAGAACTTGATGGGTACTGGGTACTTTGAAGCAATGTAGATATTTGTCATGGTTTATGGAAATAAAAAGAATGTTTGCACATTTCTAATTACACCTGCTATGACTACTGTAATCCCTAATATCATTTTTTCTAAGTTGAACCCAGTTTAAAAAGTGATAGAAGTGTTGTTGAACTACAACTGTATCTTTGGATCAGTTACACCATTTTATCCCATTCTTTCAAGATTCAGCTAGAGCTAAAGGCTGAAATAGAATAAAGAATAAAGGGCAAGATCTCCACAGCACTTTTATGGTGTTTTGAATGCACCATTGATGGCACACTGTCTGCATGACACTGGTCCCTCATTGCACATTCAGTCTGCAAGAGCAGGGTGGTGACTCCACAGATGCCAGGCTCTTCCCACACCATGCTGGCACTCTATTGTAGACTAACAAGGGAAAGCTCTCAGAAGCACGGGCCATGTCCCCAGGCAAGTCATTTGGCTCTGATTGGGTTCATATTTGACCAGGTGCAGGACCGAGATCGAATGTTGCCTGTCCCCATTCTGTTCCCAGTAATGTGGGCTGGGTGTGGATGCAGCTGTCCTCATGCAAACCATGCCAAACCCCGGTATGAAGGGAGCAGCAACATCTCCTCTCCTCTCCGTCCCCTCTCTCCTCATTGGAAGCAGGATTAATGTCACCCCACCCCTGTATTGCCTGCTGCAAATGCTGCATAACCCCCCCCCCTTAGTGGCACAGAGAAGCCAGGACTGAATGGCCAAAATAATAATTTTTTAAAACCCAGCTGTTTGAGCAAAGTTGCTATGAGATTTGGCAGCAGTTGAGCAGTTTTGAACACCTCCGCTCCACCTGGGAACCATGAGAACACCCAGGAAGTGGAAAAGGAAGAAAAATCAAGCCATTATCCTGCCTGCCTTGGCAATAGAGGAAGGGGGATGGAATACTTGTATAAAAGAGTCTTGTGGGCAACGAAGGCCATTCAACCCCCTCATCGTTTCAGCTTTAATGCCATTTACTCCACAAAAATCTCAGCAGTTGTGATCTCCAATGCACAGGGCAGGAGTGGTGAGCACAGGACATGAAACCCAATCTCCCAATAATGTGAGCACCAATCTCCTCCCCAAATAGTCTGGGACTGTCCCCATGTGCAGGCTTGACTCGCAAAGCAATGCATGCCAAGACACCAAACCGTGACAAGAACAGTTTTTTCCAGTACCAAATTTAGTCCTGGTTTGGTCCTGGTTTGGGCCATTTGGTCTGCAGAAATTGGACCAAATCTAAAATACATGGGGATGCCCCTTCCTGAATCTGATTTCAGTTCAGAGCATAATGGGCATGGGAACATGCCCAGCAACTCTTAGACAGGATCTTTTGGGAAAGAGGTTTTAAAAATGAAGAGTTAACTGGTTCAGTTCCCAAAACACAAACAGGCAGTTATAAACACATCCCCAAACAATAAAAATATCCATTACGAAATGAAATATTTATTTAAAATCCAATAAAACTTTCAGGATAACAAAAATATCCTAGAATGTTTCAGAGGTAAGGATTCCCTAGGCAGTGTGCATGAAGTATTCGATTCGATAGGAATTGGATGTGGCAAAATTTGGCTTTGGCCGGATCCCACCCCCACAAATGGGGCTTTTTTTGGCCTCTGAAGAGCACTGAAATGGGCCTGGGGATGCCACTGCAGCCTCTGCAAAGGTGAAGGGGCACATCAGAGGGGAAGGGGAAGCTGAAACAGGCCTTTCAGTTCTGTGTTGTGCAATCCCGGAAGTGCTTTTTCAGCCTCTGAAGAGCACTGAATTAGGACCAGGAATGCCACCGCGGCCTCTGCAAAATTAAGGAGGTAGAAGGGAGGGGAGGGGAGGGGAGGGGAGGGGAGGGGAGGGGAGGGGGAGGCCACAGTGGTGTCCCCAGGCCTATAATGGTGCTCTGTGGAGGCCAAGACAGGCCTTCTATTTCTGTGAGCACAGCTGCCCATCCAGGGATTGTGCAACGTGGTGGGACCTGTGCTCACAGAACTGGAAGGCCTAGGATGAAGGCAGGAAGCAGTGGCAATGCCAGGTAGGTGGGGCTGTGTGAGGCCACAGGAGGGGAAAGGGAGACCTGGGGCAGATGGGAGGCCTGGGGCCATCCAGTATTTGCCAAAGCTTCGACAAATACCACATGATCCAATTTGTGGATGAATAGGGCTTGTGAATGAGGTTCTATTTGCTGGAATTTGTATATATCTGTACAAATTGCGAATGTGCTGAATATTCATGCACATTTCTACTAAGCAGGATTGCACTGGCACCACGCTTCAATAAGATGGTTGTAATATATCTGAGACTTGTTAATCTTGTTTGCCAGGGAAATGAGGTTGTTTTAGCTTAGAATACGATGGGAAGAAGGGAAAAGAAAGGTTTGTAACCCAATCCAGGTAGAAATCCTCATTCTAGCAGCTCAAAAGGTAAGTTCTAACCTAGGAGGCAACACAGATAATTTTATTCTCCAAGCACGGCATGGCACAACATGGCGTGACTAGAGGGTGGAGTCTCTGGTTCCATCGGAATTTTAACCAGTAAAGTTCCACGAAGGTACTGAAACAGGTTCAAGAACTGTGTAGATAAGCAAAGACCCTTTCTGCACTTGGCTGTATTCTGGAATATATTTCAGGATTGGGGTCCATTATCCACACTAATGCAGACTGCAACAGAGACGTTTTCGCACGGAGCTGAACGGAACGCGAAAAAGACAGCTGCGGACACGTCATCTGCATTGCCCGAGCGCGGCTTGCGCTCCGACGTGTCTGCAGCTGTCTTTTCCGCGTTCGAAATGTAGAGCACTTTAAAGTGCTCTACATGCGTTCCAACGCGGACGAGCCGCCCGCAGGCGTTCGGGAGGAGAAGCGTTCGCGCCTGCTTCTGTCTCCCGAACAGCTGCGGGCTCGCCTCCGACGCCGGCGCGGCTTCGACAATCAGCTGTTTGACAATCAGCTGATTGTCGATCTGCCTCCACGGCTGTCTCCGCGCCCCTGGCCGGCATTTGCCGGCTAAGACAGCTCCCGGCGCTTTGAGCATTCGCACACAGACGCTCCGGAACGCGTTTACACGCGTTCTGGCGCGTCTGTGTGTGAACGGGGAAAGCGCCCGGAGCTGTCTTAAGCTTTCCGCCTGAACGCGTTCCGTTTGGAACGCGTTGCAGTGCGGAAATGCCTCTGGTCTCACCTGGGGCACATACCAAAATGGAAGCACCTGGCAATGAAACAGGGTGGGTCAGAGGCTTCTCTTGAGATGCCCATCTCCAGGCACTTCCCAAGACATGTATGGGATATGGCCTTAGTAAATATAAACCAATAAGAATCGTGTGGGAAAGTTAGCACCAGTACAGTGCCCCCTCTATAGTAAAGGACAATTAGCATTTCCTGACCACACAAAAGTCTGCCACTCAGCTTCAGTTTTTTATAACCAAAGATATATCCCAAGTATATCCTCCATTTCCCCCTACATAATCAGAAAAAACAAAATTCACAGGCTTTGAAAAAGCAGTTAGAATTAAATGGATCTCTGTAATGATACACTTATACAATTCCTAGCTAAAAACCTTTACATTTTCCATGTAACTGCAGCAAGGGAAAGGCAAAGGACGATCCACTATATTCATTTGTATTTTATATCTCTGCATAAGTATCTTTATGAGCATAGGGCCTGATTCTCTGGATTAATGTGTACAATAAAATTAGAATGATTGGAGAACTTTTAAAAATGGAAATTGCTTGATGTTTGGTTACTAAAAATACAATAAAATCATTGCTTTATAAATGAAGGAGTGTCATTCGTTCATGTAGGGGGAAAAATGAAGTATTAAGATACAAGAGAAGAAAAATAAGACAGTATTGTAGAGAGAGAATTTGATGCTGGCAAAGATACAACTGATTTGGGAAAGGAATTTTTGAGGGGCTATTTTTGTATTTTAGATTGCATTTAAGCCATTCCTGGTTTTTGCCCCAAATCCAAAGTCCCCAATACTGCTCAAGGGGACTGAGAAGGCATTATTATCTGAGTGTGGGATGCTGGTACTCTGAGGACACCCTGTCATGTTGATTCAGTTCATGACACATCAATTGGGGGGAGTATCATACCTTTGTGGCATGGCCGGAAGTCCCAAAACAACCATAATTCAGTTCCGCCAGCACCCCCCTCTCTGATCCATGCAGCACCAGTCTGAACAGCCTCTAGGGAGGTTGAAGCACAACCTGGGGCCTATTCGCACTTGGATGTATTCTGGAGTATATTTCAGGATAGGGGACTGTGGTCTACATACTGATGCAGACTCTGGCAGGCCTCACTTGGGGCCTGCTTTAGCCTGCACGAGCATATGGACAGCAGGCCCCTATTCTGGGATATATTCCAGAATAAAGCCAAGTGCGAATAGGCCCCTAGTCAGCAACTCCAAGGTGCCTATTCATCTCCATGCATGTGTAAACGAAACCTTAAAAGCACTTCTGTATCACTTTGGATGTTGAATCCTTGGAATGGCCTCTAAAAATATTGTATCTGTCTTACTTATTTATGCAGTTGTGCAGTTGTGCCTGGCTCATCTGGACATAACAATGGTATTTACTTCTATGCCAGATCAAAGGCTACTTTATTGTGCCATGCAAGAATTGGGTTCTTGGCAACACTAAATTCATTGTAGTTGTTCATATCCTGGCTTACTAGATGCAAATTGATTCAAGCAGAATTGGCTTGGGCAGGGCTTTCACAATCAGGGAGAAGCAACAGCTCCTAAAAGAATTCCCCCTCCAAACTCATTCAAATCCTATTTAAGCATTGTGGATGCTTTCAAAGGAAGAAGGAAGCTCAGATGAGAGCAACTAGAGTAGACTCCATGATTGCACTTATCTGCTCACCTACTTTTTTCCTCTTGAATACTTTCCTAGGAGACTCTCAGCCTTCATATGTAACACCATCTTCACTTAATCCTCTTGCCAGTATGTTTGAAAAGATGAAAAAGAAAACTAATATGTTGCTGTAATGAGGCAGGATATGATGCTGCAAAATGATGATGTGGTAAAAGGTGAGTCTGACTCTTCTGCTTTGTTCTCTGAAAGGGTTTAGGGCTGGCCCTGAGAAAAGACTGAATTGGGAAACATTTCACCATTTGTCAAGGTATTAATATCAAATTATTAATGGTGATTTACTGACCAAGAAAAAAAAAAAACATTATTTATTCCTTGAGCCAGGTGAAAAATTGGTCTTAAATCTGTCTGATGGCAAGTCACATAATCTCTCCGAGAGCAAATGATGTTAACAAAATGATATTACTTGCTGGAATTTTTGCCTGATAGGCAGGCTAAGCTGCTTCTTTATTACTTAGGCTCCAAGCCACTGTAGCAAATATCTTATTTTATATCTTGGTGTGCATATGTATATGTGTGTGTATATATAACCCAAAGGCCTAAAGGTGGATCACAATAAAGTTACTATAAAAGGAAATAAAGTAGATGAAATAGTAGAAGTGCCTGGCAGAGAAGTAAGTCTACATTTCATTACAAGCAAATACAAGTTTCTGAGAAATAAGATAACAGTGTGTGGCATATGCACATTTGTACACAGATATTTTTTTTCACCTAAGATCTACAGATTATCCCAGTCCCAACACACTACAGTAAGCTACTTAATTGATTTTTAATGTCATATTCTGTTACACTTGTAACATTTGGCAGTTAAATTTGAAGCCAAAGTAGGCATATGAAATATGTATTCCATGGGTAGACCTGATTTTCATTCAAATAGTAACATGGGAGTTGCAATTTCTGGAATTGCAGAAGGTTGGGCAGGCAGGAGATTGTTACAACCTTTTTCATCCTCCTTGCCCCCAGCAGCTATTCACACTGATAAGAAATTTCCCATTGGCTGTACCTGTTTATGATATGCTCTGGATTACATCCCCGCAAAACAGGCTGCGAGGACACACCACCAATGATCGCTCACTTATATTTTGTGGCAAAATTGGAAAATATTTTAGCTCCTTTGCAGTGTCACTGCAGTATATGAAAATGAAATTACTTGAAAGTAATCACATTATTATGTATTCCACCCCTAGCAGACCTGCTTACCTCAAGGTTATAAAGCAGAATATATCTAATCCCTTGTTATTTCGGAAGCAAAGGACGACAAAATGGATCAGTAATACATTGTAGCAGAGCACAGTAAGCATTATGGCTCCCATATCAAAAATTTCTTGCATCAAAATGAATTGTATGTCACATAAAACAACTGACTTTTTGCACTGCCTCTAACGCACCCTCATTCTCTCTTCACTATCTCTGGTATAGGAACTAAAGAATATTTTCAAACAAATATTCAATAGTGGAAATGTCTGGACTAATTTTAACTGCTCATTCTTGGAAGTGAAGAGAGCAAAATGGCATTGTTCTTGCTTAGATTCACATGGACAATTTAATATAACAAATGACAGTTTTTAACTCTCCAGCATGCTAAACAGCTATAATCATGAAATTTTATGCAAGACAATTTTTATGCATCCTCTCCAATGACTGCCTCTTTCCAGCCAAGTGAAAATCTGGAAAAAGAAGAAGGCAAAGGGGGAGGAAATAGGCAGGAAAACAAGAAGGGGAGTTATACTAAGGGCAGGTAAGTGTGATACGTGTTGCTAATGCCACTGTGCTCTTGTATGTAACAGGATCCATACCATGGTGGATCCTACCGAGAAGCATAATGAGAAGTGAGTGCTGGCTGCTGACAGAGTTTAAAGTCTGAGAATATCTTAGCATTATATTGGGATTGCCACACAAATCCATGGCAATCTCAACATAGCCCCAGGGTATAGATGTGAAATCCCAGAATGACACTATTTATTGCAGGAGAAAGAATATTCAACACTAGGGATATGCACGAATGCAATTCTTGAATTTGATTCGTAATGAATATTCAAAAATCTGAATGTATTCAAATATCAAAAAACAAATATCCGGACATTCAATTTGCTACCAATACATTTGTATGTATTTGTACAAATAATTTGGACATTTGTATCTGTACACACACATCTTGGACATACCTGTACGCATCCATACGTATCCCGTATGCATCCTGTTTTCACCTTGTGTGGCTGCATATGGCTGTGTACGAGATGCATATGGGTACATACGAGATGCGTATGTGCCCGTACAGATATGAATGTCCTAATTATTCATATGAATAAGCCTTGATGTGGCATTGGGATTGTCTGTTGGTCTTGCCACATTGCTGAGAGTCTGATGGTATTTCTTATGTGTCTAGAAGCAGCCATAGAGAAACACAGAGAACAGGAACAAGGGAAATGACAGAGGGGAGAGGGAGAAATACTGGGAAAACAAAACTTATGTCAAGTGGAAATTAGCAACAAGGACATGCATGGATGGAGAAGAATATTGAGAAAACAGTATAGGAAGAGAAAGAAAAATAGGGAAACTTTGTTGCAGATGATTCAGGACACAGCATGATAGGGAGCACTTTCCTACCCAAAGAGGTCATTATGGACAATCTGATAATTCTTCTTTCTGCCTGACAGATTCCTCAGAAATGAGACTCATTGGGACTCTGCGAAGTTGTTCACTGAAGCATGAAGAAACTTAATGACAGAGAAGTGAATTGCTGATAACTGGGAGTATCCCCTCTAGGGTTACCATATTGAAAACAGGACAGGCATGTGTATTTAATTCTTATGATAGGACCATGGAAGGCATGAGTCAGCCCATTGTTCCCAGTTTTCTGAGCCATCCTCTACCATTTTCTCTCCTGCTTATCTATAGTAGACCTGGCATGGGACCCGGTGAATCACCAGTCAGCAAGATAATCCAAAGGAAAAAAGCTTGATCTGCACATCAAGGCACTTTGGCACAAACCCTTTATCTTCAAATGATATAAAAGAGTGATAAAGTCCATTAACCTTGATTTCAGTTCAAATCCACATCAGTCTCATGGTTGTGTAGAGGAGACCTAAGCATCCGTGGGCATAGACCACAAATCACCCTAAATTCAGAATGCTTGGGGAAAGATTGATTGGTTGGTCCAATTTATTGGACACAATTTAATCATGGTAGAGGAGTGGTGCTTACAAAAAATAGAACAAATTTTGATTTCTGTCTTGGGCAGTCTGCAATCAGTATCATTTCATGTAAGTACAAATGGATTGTAAGAAGATTAGCTTCCTCTATGCTTTTTATTGTGTTTTATTACCTATTTCTTGCTCTTTCTTTTAAAGTTTAGTAGCTGTTCATGTGTAGTAATGGAAGTGCCTGTTTCTGCATCCCGTTCCCTTTCATTTAAATTATCAGTTCCAGCAGGGCATTTCAGGGTCTGTAGTCTAATGGGAATCAGGGTCTGTAGTCTAATGGGAATGTTCTAATGTGCAACCACACCTTGGTGACTTGGTGCACACAGACATGATGAAATTTTCTCTGCCTTCCCTAGATCAGGGCACATGCAGTCCAATTGGCCTGAGCTTCAACTTTCTCTGTCTTTGCAACTGACAGCTCATCTTAGCCTCATCTGCTACAAAGGCTAGGGGCCTTCTCAGTCCAGAAATGCCCTGCAAGTGGACCTTTGAAAGCATAATACCTGCACAGTACAAGCTCAATAGAGTGCACTTTCTGCTGACATTTGTCCAAATGGTGGCAGAGAACACATTGGATGATGGGAGTAACTGAAAGCTTTCCAGTGCACCTCTAAAAGTGATGTATGCTGATGGGCACTGCCCTAGGTGTGATGTGAATGTACCCCAAAACTCCATTTGGTAGCTTTTGTCATTGTCAAACCATGTTTTAATCTGTAGCAGAAGGAAGCATGGTTCAAGATATTGACAAGGGTGGAAATTGCAAATGGAGCATTCCACTGTTCTCACCATCTTTGTGCCAAAGCACAATCGGTTGAATTATTGACAGCAGGAACAGAAGATCTAATAAAAAATCTCTTGGCGAAAAAAGACATACTGCACTAGAAAGAGTCTGAGTCTGTATCCAAATGTCCTTAAAAAGGATAGGTTTAAGGCTGTGACACGTGCTTCACAGTGTGCACTGCCTTGAAGCTTTCTATTCTTCCCCCTACAAGCTTTGAAGTTTCTATTGGACAGGAAATAGCTCCAAACGGCAACCATTTTCTCACTAGTGCCAATTTGCACCATGCAGAAATTGGTCCAAATAATTCACCATCATTCCTGTCATCTTGTTAGATGGTGGCAGAGCACAGGAGGGAAAAATCCACCCTTGGAGTCCTTTACTAGGGTTTACCACCAGAACATCTCTGAAGAACAGTTCTCACCTCCAAGCCTGGCTGTAAGCTTGAAGGAGGACATGATATGTGGTTAGTACCAGAGACATCCCCCCCCCCCCATTAATTGGAGGCAGCCTTTGTGGTCAATAGCAAATTTTTTCATGGATTCAACTAAAACTGCTAAACAAGATTTCAGAGGCGTTCTTTTTCTATGAGAAAGCAGTGTTTGGTTCAGAAATCACAAGTATTTGTTACATCCATTTGCATTGTTTAGCATTGGTTTGTTCTTGTTTTGCAGCTTTTATCCTGATGGCATCTTTTATCCTGTCACATTTTCACAATGACTTCATTATCTTCTGACTTTTTAGATTTCCATACTGCCCAGGTCCTATTTTTTGATAGAGAATAGGGTGTGCAAATAAATATTCTACTGTATTGGCGCCAGCAAAGGAGTGCAATCTAATTGAATGCCTTGTTTTCACCTTCCTGAATCACCTTCCATGGTGTTGCATTCTGACAGCTGATTTGGGAGGGTAAAAACCAGCCTTGCAATTACGTGCAGCCAGTTCACTATCACCAGCACTACCATCTACAATGGAAATAGCAACTACCTTGACAGGTGCATGTCAGGTTAATAGCTTTTAAATTTAAGAAAGATGGAAGCAGCAGAAGATGTACAGGAAAGACAAGACAAAAACAAACATGAGGCAGCAGAGAGAACTTTCTTATTGTTTGCTAGAGAATGACTTATATCTTCTGTAGCTGCCTGTGAAATCTACATGTGCACATGGTTCAATGGACTGAAGTCTATATTTCTCAACAACAACAAAAGGAATCCACCCGGACAAGAGCAAAATGGGAAAAGCTATTTAAGAAAGTCGGGTAATTTTTAAAGGAAACTGAAGTAAGGGAGACATGAGGGAATAAGAAAAACAAGGAAAGAAAAATAAAAGGAGGAAAGCTTTCAAGCCTGATGAATATTTTTGTTTTATTCATGCTTGCTGCTTTTTATTGTGTTTCCCTGGCAGATATCCCATGCCTCTATAAAAACTGTTTAAGAGATTGCTTAGTTCAGAAGGGATTCAAGGTGAGTTTCAAATTGAAACGGCAACATAGAATGAATGTTTGCAAGGTACAATCCTGTCTGTCAACCCTGCAGTACAAATGTAAGTCCCCTCAATTTCAGCAGACCTTCCAGATCAATCAGCATATGATTGAATCCACAACATCCTAGATTAAGTGAAAAATTTGGAAACTGTTTGAAAATTATCAATCAAGATATGGTTGTGCAGTTATCAGAGAGGTGTGGCTGCATCATGAACGCCATAGCGTTGGCCTGACATGCAGTGGAAGTCGCTGTGGCTGTTGCTATGGTGATGCAGATAGTTTGAGATGGACTGTCCACACTGTGAGTTTGGGACAGCATGGCACCCGCTGACCAAACACCAACCCCCACTGCACTACTATCCCACTGCAGTGAAGTGCAAAAAGGCCCAAAGTTAGCTTAATGTCACTCGTGCTTCTTCCTCAAATATCCTTGGCAGAGAGCTTTTTGAAGACAATCAGCATAGGAGGTGGTTAGGTCTAGTGGTTTGGTGTAGTGGTTAAGGAGCCAGACTCTTAACTAGGAATACCGGATTTGATTCCACCCTTGCCCATGAAGCTGCCTGGGTGATCTTGGGCTAGTCACAGCTCCCTTCTGAGTTCTCACAGCCCCACCTAGCTCACAGGGTGTCTGTTGTGGAGAGAAGAATAGAAAGCTTTGAGTTCCCTTAAATGGGTTAGAAAAGTGGGGTAAAAAAGCCAACTCTTCTTCTTTTGCATGAACAGAATTTTGTTATGGTTTTATTCAATGTTCTTAATGGAGGGGATGTTGCCTGGTTTTTGAAGCAGTCAGAAAAGAGAGTGATTTGAAGTTTTAAGAGCTTCTTAAACCACTCTTCTTGTAAAGCATCATAACAGTGCTGGCAAGGCATGGGAAGGGCATGACGTCCACACAGGCATTATGCTTTTTCTTTGCATTGAATGCTTGAAGAGAGGGCAATGTCATGAAAACACTGCACCCTGATTGAGCATTCACAGAGCTGTAGAGGACTAGTGCAGATCCTGGCTTATTCTGAAGAATGCATCAATGGTGCTTTCCTGCCATGGAAAGTGTTGTTTCTGATAAACAAAGTAGGGATGTGCAGAGATATTCGAAAATTCAAAAATCAGATTCAATTCCCGAATTCAAATGGATTATCAGATTTTCAAAGATCTGATATGGATTTTTGAATAATTCGACTGAATAGAATGTCATATATCACATCCGAATATCGCGTTTATAATACGGGATGCAAACGGGATGCAAACGTCATAAAAATGAGATTTGCGCAAATTTGAAAATTGGATATGAATGTTGTTGACAATCGTATTTTCGAATTCAAATGAATTTCCAAAAATACAGATTCAGATAATGTGGATTTGAATCAGATTTTCAAAAATCTGGGTTTTTGGATTTTGAATCAAATAAAATATTCAAATATCTGAATCGAATTTGAATGCAAAAAAATGCATTTGTGCACACCCCTAAAACAAAGCAGATATTGATTTTTATTGGCTGTTGTTCGTAACTGTGAGAAAGTTGGGGAGGGGAAGCATTTTTAACATATTTAATATTTCATTAGCAGAGCAGGTTATGTTCTCTTATCCCTGCATTCACTTACTATAGGTCACAATTTAAATGTTGTAATCCACCCTGAGACTTTCAGGTATGGAGAGAAGATAAAAATGCAAATAATAAAAAAATTCCAAGTATCTGTAACTATTTCCCATGTTTTAATTAGATATTAAACATATTAAATAACGTATAGTGTCCCTGCATTTGGAAACCATACATTTGATTTTTTTTAAAAAAAATCTAAATTTTAGACTTTGCATTTACCTCTTTCAAAGCTGGGGCACAGCAGATGGAAAGTGATCATGATGTTAAAATATTTCAGGTAGTACAATAATCTGATCTGACTGTCTACGGGATCTGTTTCTATTGTTGCTGGGCTGGATCTCCTTCCATTTTTCTTGTGAATGAGTCACTGCTTAATGTCAAATGCTTGCCTTGACAGGAAGAAATATCTTGGAGTCTAAACATGAGACACTCAGATACTGCATGGTAAAACCAGTACTGTATTGTACAGTATATAAAAAAGGAATGCAGCAAGGGTATCTAAATTATTTTATCCTATTACAGCTGGACTTTTCCAGTCAAAGGGCTTTTCTTCACTTGCTGGTGTTCCTTACTAAGGGCTTCCCTTCCACACATTAGTGAGGAACATGGGAGGTCCCACATACCTGTAATAAACTCCATCCATGCAGTCCAGAGCATGATCCTTCCAGATCAAGAGATCATTGAGTCTTGATATCAAGGGCTGGTCCAGGGCATGCTTCTAAGATAGGGACTATAGGGGGACCCATTTCAGTGGCACACCAAAGTGTTTGCCAATGTGAGTTCCTCAGGGGCTCCAATGCTAGTCCTTTGGAGCCCTTGGAGCCTGGTCCCAAAGCTCATGCAAAGGCCCAGCAGAAATTGCTCAGGTAAGATAACTATAAGAATAGGGAAAAATCTCAAAGACCTTCATGGGAAATCTATAACTGTGCTATTCTGAAAAAGTCCTCTTGTGTTTTGCATTTTGTGAGCCAGTTTGGTCTAGTGGTGAGGGAGCCGGACACTTATCTGGGAATACCAGGTTTGATTCTGCACTAAGCCAACTGGGTGACCTTGGGCTAGTCACAGATCTCTTTTGAGCTCTCGCAATGACATCTACCTCACAAGGTGTTCTGTTCTGGGGGGAAGAATAGAAAGCTTTGCCAGCTGCTTTGAGTCCCCTTAAATGGGTGAGAAAAGTGGGGTAGAAAAGCCAACTCTTCTTCTTTTAAAATTTCTCTTTTTTTTTTTAGTCTCTTGGTTGGAAAAATATTATTCTTATGGTATTGTATTTTAATTGTATTCCGTCATATTATTTTATGTTTGTAAGCCTCCTGGAGACCAAAGTAATTGGATGATCTTCTAGAAGTACAGTAAATAAGAAAAATAGTTGTCACTGCTGTGAGCAAAACATGATTATTCCATGAGCCTTGAGACAAACACATTATTAAGAGCAGAAAGGGAGGAAGGGAGGAAGGAAGGAAAAGAAAAAGATGTGGTTTCCCACTTCCCAACTAAAGTGAGCAAATGATAATAACCCCTTATTCTACATAATCACTGGAGCATGACTTTAAGACTAGTGTGTGGCAGAACGCAAGCAATGAGAATGTATAAACAATATTAATAGCTTGTTGTCAATCTTCAATAGTTAAAGGATAGCTATCAACACTGTACTATCCACAGTAATCCTGCACTAGTCTCTGTGACCCACATTTGGGGAGGCAGGTAAGCATGTCTTATACTGCATGGTTCAGATGTATTGTCGGCAAAATCAAAAGAAATTCACAAATAATACACATATTAGCATGCGGGGTTTTGTTTTAGGAATGCTTAAACTACTGCTTTTTCTTTTGCTTTAGGAATTTTTAAACAACTACTTTTCTTTTGCTTTAGGAATTCTTAAACAACTGCTTTTCTTTTGCTGCTCATGACTACAGAGGTGTTATTTGTTTTTCAGGAATGAAAGACAAATACACTGTTTGTTGTTAGTACATAGCTGAGTGCAAAAGCAGAGGAATCTAGCTATGAATCAAATAGCTTGGTCTGCATCTCTGTTAGCATATATATTCCAACATAGCAAAACATTGTGTCTATAGCCAGGCACATCTGTTTAATATTTGGCCACTCTAACCGGAGAAAGCTTTTTGTTCTCTCTTACAACCATCCTGTAGTGGATTCTTGAAGTGAGGTGATGTGAGGAGCTGTTTAAATTGTATTTGTGCAAATAGTACTACCACAACCTGATCCTTGGAGATAAGACTGAAATGCTACAGTGCCTTTTATCAGATATCACTGGGAGAGGGCATGCTTCTACATTCCCAGGGCTGCGCGGATATTCATAAATATTTTATCAGGCAGAGACCTAATGGATGGCTCTGATTCACTCTCGGCAATGGAACTCTAGCGATTTCTACCCTACTGAACAAGGTACATAATGAAGCATCCATTTGTGATCATTAAATTTTTGCAAGCCTTCTTTCTCCTGCAAACATACAGAGACATTTTTTTTCAGAACTTAAATTCCCCTTTTCCAAGTTCACGTTCATTTGTCTGGAAATGACGTGTGCACTGAAGCAAACTGCTTTTTTTGTTCTTTGTTCTTTCCGTTTGTTTTTTTTTAAGTAAAGTAAAAAAATTTCTAATGATCTGACAGAATTTACATGATCTACAGCCAGAAATTTGTTTATCTAGGCTTCTTTTATCATTTGTATAAATGTGAAAAGCAGAAACAACATGATTGTAACCATCTAAGAATAAATTTAGACAGAGAACTTTCATGAAGAGGTTTATAAAATATGTGTACAGTACTTCATATGTGTGTGTGTGTGGAAACTAGAGGGAAGGAAGGAAAATATTCCTCCTTTTTTCTCTTTCCCCTTGGTGAATATTAGATATTTGCATTGGCAATGAAACAGTTTTTGGCAGGCGTTTATAGATGCTTTTATTTGCATATCAATATATATGAATTTAAAAGAATAAAGAGGAAGCCCATCCAAATTTAAGTACGCATGTGCTAGAATTAAAATGAATGTGAATTCAAAAATCTCAAAATTTAGCAGGTATCAGTGTTTCAACTGTCTCTACTTCCTTTCTAATGATATTTGAATGCATCAGGTAAATGAAATAATAAGAAGCATTAATATAAATACTGTAAAAATCAGCTTCCTCAATGAGGCTGAACAATGAGCTCCCAAAAAGAAGTGGCAAGTCAGGTGTTGATTTTTTGTTTCCTATCTTCAAATCTGAACAGTCAGTTGCATAAAGCCATAGATACCATAGAAAACAGCATGAATGTTGGATATTCCACTTGGAGAAAATGGAAGATTCTTCCCTCCACCCATGTCTTATCCCATTAAATAGCTAATGTCCCACCTTGGCCTATTTTTTTCCTAGAGAAGAAAAAAAACAGACAAGAACAACAACAGAAAATAGAATAAGTACTGTTTCCTGGGTATCTTTTATATGACTTTCTCCTAAGTTGAAGTTAGACCTGGCTTGTCAAATATTGAAAGAGAAGATGACACAAAATACCTCCATGACTTATTTTGTTAAACTTCATTAAAGTGAATGTAATGGGATCAATTTCAGAGGAGTGATGGCTGTAATGAAGAGGAGCTCAGTGGCATTCAATGCATCACAAAATAAGCTTGAGACTGCAGATTAAGCTGACATCTTTGTAATCTTCACACAGCCTATTGCTACACACATTCACTTACTGCTTGCCTGAATCTAGAATTGTCTTTTTAAAAAGACTGTATTATCCCATGATTCATAATGACTATGACCCATGGAATTCAGCAGGATAATTTCCCAGGGAAATACAGATGTTGGATTTTCATACTATGGCACTACTGCTGCACTTTTATTTGGCATCCCAGACCAATTATGTGTTTGGGACACATAACTGAAGGTGGACAGCTAGCCCAACTAGCCCAGGCTAGCCCAGGCTAGCCCAGGCCAGACCACTGACTTCAAAGGATAAGGGTGACTCCAGACATCATTGTAAAATTTGCAGCTGACCAATACTCCAATGTGCTTCTGGAGGGAAAACAGTTCATTCCAATCGCTAGATAATATTCCATAGTTTAGGTACTGCAGCAGCTAGGACTCTTCCATTCACATGCTCACCCCCTCTTAGGTCTCATAGGTCCACATGTTCTTGGGTGAAGGTGACTTCACACAAGTTCTCTGCTGTTCACCCAAAGAGGAAAAATGCAGGGTAATGGAATACTCCACAGAGAATGCCTTTTAAAATACTATTTTTAAAATATAGGGTTTCAGGCTCTAATGTGCAGCTACATCAGAAGATCATTAAACCTGCCTTGCCAGTCAAATGCAGTTGTGCATTAAAAACACATTTTAGTCCTGTCTGGATGCATCCTAGGTCCAGCTTTCAGAGTTTCAAGGGGTGCCCTTTTGAATAGTGTGCCACTTCTAGATCCATTTCCAGCAATACCTCATAAAGTGCTACTGAAACGTGTCTCCCATGGACCCAACAGTACACCAGTACACCTCAGTGTTGAGGTCCATGCATAGACAAGGATAAGGCACCTTTCAGGGCACTGTATCTGGATTAAGTATTCCAGGAGGGGCAGCTCTTGCATTGTTTTGTGTTAGTGTGTGGAAGGCAGGCCCCTTAGACCCCTTCCTACACAGCATCAATGGTGAGTGTAATAAGGACCTAGAATTCTTCACTGTGGACATCTTCCAAATACATGGTGTCAACTCTGTTATACTTTGGGTAACTAATGGAGGCTTTGCTTCTCTAAATCATTTATATTATCAATAATAGTTTCAGACTAGGGTCTGCTAATAAGCCAAAAAACCTTGATATCAAGATTCATCAGTTATCCAGATCAAAGGCCTCTTGATCCGGATTATGCTATATCCTCCGCAGACAATGCATTATAGCAGTGGGCTGGGCCTCCTGTATTCTCCACTAACATCTGTATGGGAAGTCCTCAGTGTACTTGGTAGTAAAAAATACCAGCAAATGTGGAAAGGCCCCACGTCTGTCAATGTGAATGGATGGGCTCTGGTGCCAGAATTCTTGATTTCTTGCCTCTCCTTCACAAATTGTTCTTATCCTATGCACACAAATTACATGCTCTGGGAAAATCAGCTCTGTATCTGGATTAAAATAGTCCAACCGGGACTAAAATAATCCAACCAGGACTAAAATAGTCAAGTGGGAATGCACCCTATGTCTGGAATGGACCAGGATGCTGCCCAGATGTCAGCGTGAGTCGTTTGACCACCCAGACTTTCAGCCTTGTCCATCCTGTGATGCATTTTGCATTTCAATTCAGCCTTAGTTTTCTTACAAATTTTATTAGAAGATGTTCAGAGCCCAGTAAGAATATTCCCAAGTTTCATTTCCTTTACAAACAAGATCTTGACAGATAATACAAAATTTAACAAAATTGGAACTAATAATAACACAAAAAGCAATATCCAAATGTAGTTATATAGCAATGAAAAAGAGAGCACTGGAATATATTGCCTTGAAATTGTATCACCACAAATAAAGGAGCATACCTCCCAGAACTGTAGGGAAAGTGCATTGAAACTAAACACATTGTGACACTCCAAGTTACACTGTTTTCTGTAGACAATGACTAAAACAAGTTAGTATTTGTTTTCCTAATCTGATGAAATCCTATTGCTCACAGGTACATAATTAAACTGTAGAAGTGCTTTAGGTGACAAGTACATGAGATAACACATTCAATTCCCATAAATATGGAAATATGAATATCTAGTTAGCCTTGACAGATATAGTGTGAATGGATCAGCATGAACAGTGTAGATACATTTATAGAAAAGGCCACTACTAAAACTGCAGTCACCCCAAATTCCATCAGCTGTAACAGAATGTACATGCAGACCTCCCTGGAAAGTCTGTAGGGGCTAAACTGCATTCAAGTGATTGGCTTAGATATGTTAGTTTATCTTAGATGCATAATGCATGAAGGAAGCAGTGTGCCTGAGAGGTGTTTTTTTTTCCAGAGGAAGAAATCTAATTCTTCCACTAAATTAGCACTCAGCAAATAGAGAATAATGGAGCTGGAAGGGGCCAAAAGCTGGGGGGTCAGATTCTGGCTGTGATGCAGAGGCATCCATTGATGATTATTTGGTTGATGAGTTTGCACAATCCAGGCAGTTTATAGACTTAGCAGAAGCTGCAAGAACTTTCATTGAAGTATTCTCAGTTATGGTTGGGTGGAAGAGGCTCATTATAAAACATAATGCAGGTAATATGGCAGGGAGTGTCCCTGGATGTCCCTAGGGCAGTGCATTTACATGCAAGTGTCCTAATTTGCTTTATTTGTCTAAATGACATAAAGTCCAGCCCAACCCCACAGTGCTGCCGCCTTCTCATTTATGTAAAGTGATAGAAGAGAGGAAACCCATTTTCTGTCCAGGCCTCAAAAGGGGCCATGGGTTTTGTCCTGCAGTTGTGAAGCTGTGAGGTGGTGAGAAGCACACTGTACCTTTCACCTCTGCTTTGTGTGGGATATCTCCTCCTCTCTTTGCTATTCCTTAATTTTATTATGATTATATTTGCTGTGGACCTTAATTGAGAACAAAGCTAATGTACAGCTCTGTTTTAAGCCACAAAATACCTTAGTACTTGATCAAAACCTGGGGCATTTTCGCATTTCCCTTCCCATCCTGTGGACAGGAAAGGAGCACAATCACCTAACTTTGACTAGTGCTTGCACTTGTGAGCACTAGTCACTAACAGCCCATACCCTGAGAAAATGGTCACTCACTTGTGATCAGTCTTGAGACCAGTCCTCTTCAGGGTGCCACCATCTTGAGTGTGGTGCCCTGTGCAACCGCTGTTGTGTCAGTACTGTCGCTATGACAGTGATGATGCTCTGTGCAGTCACATCAGGAAGTTAGCGGAGCTGCCAGTGTGCTTGCATGGGGTCCAGCAGAGGTGTGGATGGTCACCACTGGACACTTCAGGTAAGTCTTTGATAAAGGTTAGTAAGCTTCTGAAGCACGAAATCCTGCTCCACAGCTAGTGTGCAATTAGGGAACTTCTGGGCAGGCAGGAGGGGCGGGGGTTCTAAAAACCTCCTGCAAGTGTAGATGCACCAGCTCAGATGTTGCCTAATTGCATGCTGAAAGCTGAATTCAGCCCTTCTTTGGATTGTTATTAAGGTGATAGGAATAGAGGCCAGGATTTAATTAAGGTCATGGTTCTGTCTGCACTAAACTAGTAGATCCACACTACAGACCAACCTACTAGGAAGACACACTTCCTAGAAGAATTCTACATCAGAGAACTTGTTGTATCAGGCTACAATATAGGAATGAGCCTGAGCCTGTCCCAACTGTGGACCGCTTGTGATTCATGCAGCATTCCAGACTGGTATACTGAATCAGCTGTGTGTGGCTGGTCCAGAACACATGGGTAAAGAAGCCTGCACCATTTTGCAGGGCACCTGGAAGCGGCTGTGGCAGTAGGCTGCTTCTGATCGTACAGCTAAAACAATCCCACCTAACAAATGGAGAGGGTGGAAGCTTTGATTCCCCACTTCTGTAGGTGAGCTGGGGTGGGCCATCCATAATGCTTATCCTGAATTGCCTCACCTGAACTGAGCCAGGATTGTACCAACACAGCACAGACCTCCACAAATAGGGGGAAATGACCCGTCTCTACATCTTGGTTTGACATAAAATCAACACGTCACTGACCTCAAACTCAATGTTCACTTCCAGCTGTTGTAGGACCATTTAGGGACCAGGAAATAAGTAGAAAAAAATTAATTATGCTGGCTGAGATAAAAAGACAAAATCAATAACAAACGTAAACATAGCTTAAAACGCAAACCTACCTTACCTAAGTTTGAAGAGGTATGTTTAACAAAGTGGCAAAAGCCATATAATGTCAGTGTTTGCTAAGCCTCCACTGCTAGAGTTTGGCGTCATCTGCAGATTGATGGCACCTCACTTCAAATTTTCTAATGGACTTACCCAGTAACTTCATATAGATACTATAGGAAGAAAATCACTGTAAAACAGTGCTTCCCAGAACCCAAAGTCTCTCCTACAAGATACTATGCCTGATAGTACTGAAAACTGCAGAGCAATCTAGTAGAACAAACAGGATCACATTGGCCTTTGCTAAGATTAGCGGTGTGCACAAATGCAATTTTGATTCAAATTGAATACCCAAAAATTCAATTTGATTTGAATCTCTAAAATTTGAATTTAACTGAATTCAATTCGAATTTAGCAAATTCGAATCTATTCATTTGAATTTTTGATTTAAACTTGCTCTTACGAATATCGACAACATTCGTATGTGCCTGTATGCATCGTAATGCATCCTCTACGCATCCATACATGTCCGTACACATCCGTATGCCTCCCTTAGTTATCCCGTATTGCAACCCATTTTCATCCCGCACAGATCTGTACAAATGTGTACGGATACGGGAAAGATGTGTATCTGCAAGTACACATTGTATACAAACACGTACACCTGGAAATGTCCAGATAATTTAAATGAATAGATCCAAAAATTCAAAATTCATTAGAATCTTTAAATTTGAATTTACAGCCATTTGATTTAAATTCAAATGTTGAAATTTGGGCAGATTTGATCGAATTTGAATCCCTTCAAATATTCTTGCACACCACTAGTTAAGATCACTTCCCAGGACTCAGAATAGGAACACAAGCAGAGGTAGCTTTGCCATTTTAGCATTTATTGATAAAACATCACAATGAACACAGCTCTAGCTGGTATATAAATTCTACAGCATTTGCCACCTTATTCCAACAGCAGTCTCAGGTTCAAACAACAATGACCTTGAGTTCCCATAACACTCTGGTAGTTCCCAGCTTAGTTCTATCCACCCTCAAGTTGTGGGGTGCCTCCCAGCTCACCCACATAGGGGTTGCTGCAATTCATACCAGCTCAACCCTTTCATCCACAATCAAGTCATGGGAGACAAATGATTTATTTTAGATTGAGGTTACAGGGAAGATTCTTGTATGAATCAACATGAAAATTCTTTATTTAATGGAATTATATTTCACTTAATATAAAACGTTAAAGAGCACGCAGGCTGTTATGCTTTATTGGACTGAAACTATAGTCATATGTTCGTTTATTTAGGAATAAGGCTTTACTTCTGCATTAACATGTAAGGCTGACACATGAAACTTCCAGTACTTTTTCAACAGATGCTACACCTGCTGTTATGTCCATTATTTTTGACATTCCAATCTGGCAGATTTTCCTCCATTCAACAAGTATTTTTGAAACTAAGACCTTTTAATGAAAAAGTCATTGTCCAGTATGTTGGGGAAATGCTGGGAACCAGCAGTTCCCATAGCAACTGTTACCTTTTGTTTTGGATTCAGGGCATTGTCTGAACAAACATTATAACTAAGAACTGAGAAAGAGAATTCTACCATTTATAGAACCCTCACTTTGACAAAGTTGCAAACACAATAATTTATACTTAGCTACCCTACTTTGTTGGATAGATCACATCAAAATTGACTCCGTGCTTTAGTTTTGCATTACTTCCACTTTTAACATGTTTTGTACCTTTAAGCAGATGCCACGACTAAAATGCTTTTGTGCTGGTTTTTAAAATGTGTGCACATGCAGCCCTACTCCAAGACAATGAGTCCCTGGAGGTTATGCCTCTGAAATCACTAATCATCAGAGAGATAAATCAAGGAAGTTCACCCAACACCATTTGACACAACTGATTCACTTTTTAGCTTCTACGTACAAACTACCTGCATATGCTGCAGGAGAAGAGGGTTGAACACAAAGAGAAATTCCAACTTCATGAGCCAATCTGAGAATGGGTCGAAAATTATGGTCAGCCCCATAGCAAGTGAATACAACCACTTCTAGGGGGAACATGAGTGGCAGAGAAGGCTCCAGTGAATCAAGAGGAAAGGAAAAGATGAAAAGATAATGAACTAGCCTCTGTCATTCTGAGATCTTCACCCCTGATGTGGTATATACCTTTCCACTATGCACAACAGCACTCGTACCACATTGTTGACCAACATTATTTCAGCATATTTAAATTGTTCACCTAATTTACACTAAGAAAACAGCTGCAATGAGAAGGTTAGGCAGCCTAGAGTGCTACCTCAGAATGCTACCCAACAAGAAATTTACTCCAGATCATCCTACTAGGGAAGACTGAAGACAGTTGAATTTGTCCAAGTAGGCTGAAGAACCTGCTACTATTTTGCCAACCTCTGGAAACAGCTGCAGGGAACAGGCCATTCTCAGGGCACCACACAAATACCCCCAGGCTTTGAAGTTGGCCTGGAACTGACATTCATCCTGCAGTTGGCTTCTGGTGCAGTCCTCACCACCCTTCCCTCCATAGCCAAAATTGCTTGATTCATGCCAAGAAAGTATCTTCATGTTCAATGTCAAAGTATGGAAACTGCCTTGTGGAAAACATAACGCTATTATTGTACTTGTCGTATTTTCAAAAGTTCCCCTAGGTACCAATAAGTAGCTACAAAGCAGATAATTCATTATTGTGATGTAAACATAAAACATTTTGGTGCCAAGTTTCACAATTATACACAAGCTGAAGTCTAATCATCTTACCTTTTCCCTGTGTAAAAACTAGTCATTGCATCAAGCAGTTTAAGAGATTTGGATAATTTGCTTCAAGGAGATGGCCAAGCATACACAAAGACTACATTCCCTATTTCCATTTTAATTGGAGGACAATAAAAAATGTAATTCATCAAGAAATCTTAATGCACAATTAGTTGTTATGGGCTTGGAATAGGTGGCTTAGATGCAAGTTCAAATTTGCAATAGTCAGACTTTTATCTGACTTTCAGCATGCAACCAAATGTATTCAATGTTTCTGTAACTTTACAGTGGGGTTTATTATTATTATCTTCATAAGAAGCAACCACAGTAAAATTATATAATCTATTAAAGGCCAGATGTGGAATTTATAGATGTGTAACTTACTTGAATTAATATTATAGGCAGCTCTATTTGAAAGGCTTGTGTAGTGAAAGAAGAGCATGACATTAGTTTAGGATGAATATGTCTCCATTCATTTGGAATGTAGGTTAGAACTTTTCTTTCACATTTGATGAGATCACAAGAAATAGATAAAATTAATGATTAAAACTTTATAAAAGTTTCTTGCAACATTGAAAGTTTTTCAAGAAATTTAATACCTAACATTCTCAGAACTATGCAGGGTTTTGTTTTTAATTATTTTACTTATAGTAACATTGCTTTCCCTGCATATGTGCATATTTAGGGATGCACACAAATATTCATAACATTTGATATTTGTACTAATTAGCATGAATGCTGACATTTGTATATAAATTGAATGTTACAAAATTTGTACACTGACATTCATATTTGTATGAAGATTTTGGAACATTCATACAAATGTTTCAGAACCTGGGGAAGTGGGAAAGTGGCTGCACCTGTCACATCTGCAATGGATCCAGAGTGCATTCAACATGGATTGAGAGAGGATTCAAAGTGGACTCAGGGCAGATTTGGTGCTTTCAGAGTGGATATGTTAGGGGATATGTATTGGATATGTATCAGATATATATTGATACACATCAGATATATCGGATACATATGGGATATGTATGCGTTAGTATTGGATATTTGCATGAATTTGTACAAATACATTCATCTGAAATATAACATAAGAACATAAAAGAAGCCCTGCTGGATCAGGCCACAGCCCATCCAGTCCAGCATCCCATCGCACACAGTGCCCCACCAAATGCTCATGGGCATCTCAAGTACAGACAAGGACACAAGGACATAAGAACATAAGAACACAAGAGAGGCCCTGCTGGATCAGGCCACAGCCCATCTAGTCCAGCATCCTGTTGCACACAGTGGCCCGCCAAATGCTCATGGGCATCTCAAACAGAGACAAGGACGAACCTTTGCCTGCTCTCAAATCCCAACAAATGGCCTTAGAAGCACCCCGCTTCTGCCCCCACCAGCCTGAAAGATGCACCTAGGCATTCATTCTAGTAGCCATTGATACATCTGTCATCCATAAATTTGTTTAACCCTACCTTAAAGCCATCTAGACTAGTAGCTGTCACCACCTCTTCCTGCAGCACATTCCATAAGCCGATGACCCTCTGGGTGAAGAAATACTTCCCCTTGTCGGATCTGACTCTCCTACCCATCAGTTTCACAGAGTTCCCCCTGGTTCTTTTTTTTTTTTAATTTTTTTTTTTTTAAAGAAAATTACATAGTTATGCACTTATACATTCTTCCCTTTTTCCCCCCCCCTCCCCACCCCCTCCCTCCCCTAAATAGTAAATATTCAATAACATTTATGAGCTAAGGGTTACATTTGGAATACAATTCTTAGCTGTAATTTTACTAATTCACTTCTGACACTCGCTTCCAGGTAATTTTTAACCTCCCTCCATTTATTTTTACACCTTCTTATTTTTGCTAAATCATTTTCAAAATTTTCCCGACATTCTCGAACCTCTACTGCAATCGAGGCTATTATATATTCATACAGTTTCTGTATTTCCCATTTAGTTGCATCCTTCCATCCATTTACTACTACCAATTGAGCCGACCTAAGTATGGAACAGACTACTTCCCTAATCTCTTTTGGCCTTATATTCTCCAGATCCAATTGAAATATTACTATCCTTTCATTTAAATTAATATTAAGTGCATATATATTATTGATCATATTTTCTACCTCCTTCCAAAACACCTGCACTCTCTGACACTGCCAAATCATATGTAAAAATATTCCTCTTTCTTGACATCCGTGCCAGCATTCTTCGGTTACATTTGGAAAGAAGTGTGACAATTGTATTGGTGTTCTATACCATTTATGTATTATTTTCATTCTTGTTTCCCATATTCGTCCATATTTTATTTTTTCCATTCTCTGTATTTCCTTTTTAACTTCTTCTCTGTTTATTCTTATATCATCACTCCATATTCCTCTTATTTCTTCATATATTTCCTCTCCCACTGTCATTAACCCCTTATATATAATTCCTGCAATACCTTTTTCACTCTTCCTCACTTTTCTTATTATTTTATCAAATATTTCATCTTCCTTATTCACTATCTCTCTAATTCTTACTTGATCTATATAAGTCTTTATTCCCCTCGCTTGCAACCAGCTTCCTCCCAATAATTGTTCTAATTCCCTTAAATTTTTGGGATTATGTCCCGTATCATATAAATCTTCAATTACCTTTATTCCTCTCCTATATAATCTATTTAATGCCCATTGTAAACCATCCTCAGCTCCCACATTTATTTTCCAGATTGTAGCTAATTTTCCTTCCTCCTGTGCAATTTTTCTTTTCCTTTTATTCCATATTTTCATTGTGCCCAAAAAAATTTTACTCCAATTCCTCTGTTCTCTTGGTAACCAATTTCTATATATTAATTCCTTCCCTTCTATGTTATTTATTTTTTTTTCTAATTTGGCCCATTTAGACTCTCCATATTGTAATTCTAATAATCTTTGTATCTGAAAAGCATCATGGTAGCCCTCTATACTAGGTATTCCCCATCCACCTTCCTGCTTTATTGTCGTCAACCACTTATATCTCAATCTCGGTCTTTTCTCATCTGCCACCCATACTTTAATTCTTCTATCCCAATTTTTTAACATCTTCTCTGATACTGCTATAGGGAGTGTCTGAAACAAATAAAATAACTTGGGCATTATAAATATCTTTAACACTCTTATTTTATCTAACCCCTGGTTCTAGTGTTGTGTGATAGAGAAAAGAAGTTTTCTCCATCCACATTTTCTATACCACGCATAATTTTATATACTTCAATCAGGGCCCCTCTTAAATGCTGTCTCTCCAGACTGAAGAGGCCCAGACGTTGCAGCCTGATTTCGTAAGGGAGGTGCTCCAGACCCTTAATCATTCTGTTTGCCCTTTTCTGCACATTCTCTAGTTCCACAATATCCTTTTGGAGGTGTGGTGGCCAGAACTGTACACAATAGAAGGAGATCTACTTGAACAAATATAAATTTTCTTACATTCAATTCGATACAAATCAAATGCAAAAAAACCTATTTGTGCACATCCCTATCCATATTATCTCTGTCTGAAAGTAAGTATGGAAGCACATTAGGAAAATGCAAATTGCCATCTCAAATGCTTTCTGAAATTTTCAAAATGGCACATCCCCTTTCATGAAAGCCATGTTTGTTAGGTAGAATGACTAATAAATTTGGCCCTAAGAGCAAAAATAACATTCAATCTGGCATCCCTTGCTCCTTCTTGGATCATTTATTGCCATGATGGGGTACATCATTATGTCATTGTGTAGCCTAGTACCATGTTGGGCTTCCTGGGGTTTTTCATTGTCCCAGCAAGTGCATTAAGGGGCTTCTTACTGTGCATTAGTGTGAAAAGTAGGAAGTCCTGGACACCAGTATGCTTCATCTGCACAGGGTCCTGATCTAGATTACTGGTAATCCTCAACTTCAAGGACTACTGCTGTAGAGTTCAGTCGAGTCCTGATCATCAAGGTGTGTAGAAGGCATGCCTCCATTTTACAGACTACTGGGAGACCCATTTCAGCAGCACACCAAAATATGCCACAGAAATGAGCTCCCCAGGGACCCTTCCTAGCCCTTCGGTATCCTCCGAGGCAGGCAATTGGTCTGGACCAATACTGCTGTGCAGATGCCACTGTTCCAGATCACACTTTGGCTAGTGCAGAGAGGCCCTCTGTTTCACTTTGTACTGAAACTCCCCTCAGGCTCCAGAAAACTGAGCAGAATTGAGGGGCAGGTATCAGAACCTGACCAGTCAGTCCATTTGCTCAAAAGAACTCTCAGTTGGAGCTCAATAAAATCACAACATGTTCTGAAAGTTCTTGAGATTCTTGTTCATCCTTACTCATTGTTATGACTAAAATGAAATATTTTAGTCTACCATGGTTTTGCATTTACACAGCTGATAAGATGTGTCTTCTTTTGTTTAACCCAGTCCCAGAACATTTAAAAATAATGATTTGGCTCCTGAGGCATTATTGGTTTGAACTGGTTCTCCCTTCCACAGCACCATCTATACCATGATAGATTGAGGCTGCACCCACATGTGGCCCCAATCAAGGTTGGATGCAGCAGCCTTTCTTCACCACCTAGATTCTAGGACTTTCTTCACCACCTAGAATCACCTAGAATGTGATTGTTGCAGAACCAAATTTCTTGGACAGAAATGACAACTGAGGGCTGGAAATGGAACCAGCATTTGGGTCACACCTATGCTTTGAGTGGCCTGGGATATCATTTAGCATGAAATCACCCCTAACAGTCTTTGGGACAGGAGACAGTATTTGGCCCATTCACCTACCTTACTCCCCTCTGCCGATCCTATGTCAATCAGAAAACACCATATCGACAGTGTTAAATTATCCTCTTTTCAAAGACTTGAGTAGACCTCCCCCACAATTTACCTAACGTTCATTTTTGACAGTTACTTTTTACTACCCAGTGGTTTGTGGCAATTGAAACAGTAGCACTGATTGACAGATGAACACATATAGAAAAATGACACCTTTATTAATGGCTATATTTCTCAAGATGAAAGAAAATATAAAACCTACAAAAGGAAACACAAATGTTATGCATCCCCTTTTCTCTGAATTAACATATTTTAGAATATAAAATGGTTTACAGTATTTTTAGTCCAGCTATTTTTTCAGGGACTATCATAATAGAGTGCAGAATTTGAGTCAGAATTTGGACAATTTAGGCTTTCCAGCAAGGCAATTCTTAAATTTTCTGTTATTATTTTCAATCATCTCTCTTTTTCTCTGTGCACTTTTCTTTTTATTCTTGATGTAGAGACAATTGTTAGATTACAGTGTAGACAGATTACATTTCTTTAACAGGCATTAAACTACCTGTATCTGTGAAGGTTTAATTGCTGTTCTATTGGACATCAATGCAGTCCTTTCAGTGATGCTGATGACTCATTGTCACTGAGCATTTATGGCAAATCTGTGGGGGGAGGGGAATCCAAAAAATCTTCTATTCGATGCCTAGTTTTTTTTACAAGATTCCTAAACTATTATTCAATAGACAATCATGCCCACTCTTGGAATAGTTCAGCACTTTGCACAACAGACCATTTCAACCTCAGATGGCATGCTTCTAAAATAAACTAATAGAACAAAAGGCTCTCATTTGGAAGTGTAGATTACATTTCCTAGGCATGTAAAAAAAACTTTTGAGCTTGGGAGATTTTGATTTTAAAAAGGTTGTATTCTGAGATCCAAAAAAAAAAGAATGCCTCATGTTTTGAAACAAAAAGACAGGAAGGACAACGTGGAGGTGGTGGAGCCTTGTATATTAAGGAAGAGATAGAATCTTATGAACTGGAATGTCTAGGTGAGTCTGGCTCTTCCACAGAAGCAGTGTGGGTAAAAATACCAAGCGAAAAAGGAAGCCTAACAATAGGGACATGCTATGGTCCTCCCAACCAAATGCCCGAAGGAGAGCAACAACTGGAAAATGAGGTAAAGGAGATATCTCAAAAAGATAGGGTAGTTATAATGGGGGACTTCAATTATCCTCATATAGACTGGGTGAACTCCTGTTCAACTCAGGAAAGAGAGAGAAAATTCCTAGACTTGCTAAATGACTGTTCCATGGAGCAAATGGTCATGGAACCAACCAGGGGAAAGGGCAGGCCTGGACTTGATCCTAAGTAATACTCAGGACCTGGTAAAGGATGTCACTGTGGCTGATCCAATTGGGAACAGTGACCACAATGCAATCACCTTCACTTAAATACAGGGAGTAAGTTCTTAATAAAGTCTAACACAGAGACCTTAAACTTTCATAAGGGAAACTTCCCCAAAGTGAGGATACTAATAAAAAGGAAATTGAAAGGGAAAATTAGAAGAGTTCAATCACTTCAAAATGCTTGGAGACTACTTAAAAACACAATAATGGAAGTGCAACTAGAATGCATATCTAAAAGAAGAAAGGGGACTTCTTGGTCCAAGAAGAAACCAATGTGCCTCACAAGTGCAGTAGATGAAGTCATTAAAAAGAAGAAGAGTTCATTTAGAAAATGGAAGACTTGTCCTAATGAGGAGAACAGGAGAGAGCATAGACACTGGCAACACAAATGCAAGATGACCATTAGGAAAGCTAAGAAAGACTTTGAGGAACACATTGCTAAAAACATCAAAAGAAATAACAAAACCTTCTACAAGTATATCAGAAGTAGGAATCCAACCAGGAAAGTTGGGCCATTAGATGGTAAAGGACAGAAAGGGATAATTAAAGAAGACACAGAAATTGCAGAGAGACTAAACAAATTATTTGCCTCTGTATTTACAGAGGAAGACATAGGATACATGCCAGTAGCTGAGCCCATATTTTCTGAAGAGTTAAACTGGACAGAAATAACCAAGGAAGAGGTCCTTGCATGTCTCAATAAACTAAATGTTAACAAGTCACTGGGACCAGATAATATTCGTCCAAGAGTCCTTAAGGAACTCAAATGTGAAATTGCCGACCTTTTAGCAAAAATATATAATCTTTCCCTAACATCAGGCTCTGTACCTGAGGACTGGACGGTAGCAAATGTAACACCAATCTTCAAAAAAGGATCCAGGGGTGATCCAGGCAAAAAAGGATCCAGGGGTGATTACAGACCAGTTAGCTTAACGTCGGTTCCATGTAAGGTGATGGAAACTGTCATTAAAGACAGAATTAGTGTGCACATGGAGGAGCAAGCATTGCTGAACAAAAGCCAGCATGGCTTCTGCAAAGGTAAATCATGCCTTGTTGGAATTCTTTGAGTGTGTCAATAAACACGTGGATAAAGGTGAACCAGTAGACATTGTCTATCTGGACTTCCAGAGGGCTTTTGACAAAGTTCCACATCAAAGGCTACTTAGTAAACTCATCAGCCATGGAATAAAAAGACAGGTTCTGTCCTGGATTTGTGACTGGCTTAAGGGCAGAAAGCAGAGAGTAGCAAGAAACGGCAAATTCTCAGGGTGGAAAGAGGTAAAAAGTGGGGTCCCTCAAGGTTCAGTTGGGACTAGATGGGCTGTGGTCTCATCCAGTAGGGCATCTCTTATTTACTTATGTTTCTACACAATATAACATCTCTTTGCTTTTTTTCAATTGGGTGGTTGATGATTATTCCTAATCAATTTTGGTGTTTCTAAAAGCTGCCTTGGGAAGGAACTGAGTGTTTTGAGTTTTCTGACTGTTCTGTATTACCAGGGCACTCAAAACATTTTGTGTTTTGCTCCACCGCAATAGCCACATCAGTCAGGTGTTCTGATGAAAATTCTCAGCCATTTGGTCTTCAGACAAAATTGGATAGCCATTCCACAAATTAGGAAGACCAAGTTAGGTATATAACTTGCATTGTTTATTATCATTCAGCTTCATTATTATACTGCTAAACTATGATGACCTCTGATTCCCAACCCAATCAGCCAATTGCACAGTATAATCGGGTGACTCTTTTTCACAGAGGAATTAAATTAACTTTTGCTGCCACCAAATTAACCTTTATTTCATTGTTTAGATATGGCAGAGACAGAATGTTCCCGTGGGTTCTTCCCAATCTATGAGTACCATCGTTCAATTGTTATTGTTATATCATTCCCCGTTTACGTTATTAGATTTGTAAGTTCAATTACAGTTGCTCCCACCAGGCACAAGAAAAGAATACTATAAAGTTTTATAATCAGAGATAGAAAACACTAATTAAATTGGCCTCCAAATTTCAAATCTTTAGAGAAACTGGCAGAAAAAAGCCTACTTCCATACTGAAGCAAATTCAAGCAAGGGAGTGGAGAAGAAACCCTGTTGATTCATACTTGGTCTAATTTCCATTTTGTTTCCTCAGTAGCAATTAGCTTTCAGAAGCACAAAAGTTTCCTTACAGTCACACAGCACCAGGTGTTTAGGCATCCATAAACTTTAGCAAAAACTAGGCGTGAATGAATCAGTCCATTTCCAATCCGTGTCAATTTTGTATTTGTTACATTAAAGGATTTTTTTTTCAATCTAAAATTTGCATTCAAATTAAAGATGGATGCATCTTTCAAATTTCACTTCTTTCAAATTTCTTACCTTACTAATCCAGTTCAGCCCATTTCTACATTAGTTTGTTTTTTAAAGCATTTTTGAGAAAAAAAGGTTTCTTCCTATCCTCATCTCATTCATTTATTAGAATTATTTTAACAAGCAAATCAATAGGTGAATAGCATAAGTTGCATCTGTACACATACTAAAAGGTAGCTAAAAAGCATCCTGGAGATGAAGGGATGTGGATGCTAGTGTTCCTATCTGAACTCTAATCCATATTAAAGAACAAAGAAATATTCTGGAAGTGCATTAAAGAATTAGCTTATGAATGCTGCTATCTCTAAGTGAATTATCATCATCATCTGTGGATGCAGATCTCAGGAATTTAAGGTAGATCAGGACCAGCAAGTAATTAAATAGGAAATGGCAAACCACATATGAATGGTTAAAAAAAAATCTGCTTGGATTTGTCCATTCAGCAGCTAAGGCCCTTTCCTCCCTTACCTTATCATGTCCAGACCATGTTCTTGTCCAAGAACCCGCCATCTGTATTCTCCGTTGGAATATGGCAGACCCTGCAGACCCCCTTCAATCATGTTTTGTCCACATTGGATGTAGCCCTAGACTGGGATAAAATGCCAAAATGGAGCCTTGTCCCGGTCCACCTATGGATCTCTTTGAAGAAGTCCCCAAGTGGACCAGGGTTCACATTCTGTATTACAAAGAGTGTGGAGACAGCATGCCCCAGTAGACCAAAATACTGTGGGGAAACCTTTTCGGAGGCATTTCAAGAAGTAATTGGCACCCACTAAGAAGGACCCTCTCAGAAACAGCATTGAGAAGCTTGGAGATGCCTCTGAGGGCTCTTTGGAAGCAGTGGTGCAGGATTGGCTGTGGCAATAAAGATAGCTCCACCCTGGGATTAGAGAGGCAACTGAAGAGAGGGGCTAAGAGTCGAACTCATTTGAGAGGCACTTCTTTCTTTCACAATTAAATTTCCCTAGTATAATAAAATTCGCAAAGATGTGCAAAATGTTTTGAGTCAAAATTTGATTAAGGAATGTACAATTAATTAGGAAAATCACCATCTTGAAAAATAATTACAAGTTCCCTTCTTTCTGATTTCTTCTGTTTTTGCATATTTTTCACACTTGTTTCAGATCTTCAAACAAAACTTAATAAAGATGGTGTGAGTAAGCACAAAATACATTCAAATTACTATTTTCTTTATCATCCTTTTTTTTAAGAACTGAAACAATTAAGTAAGAGAATGTAAAAATGGAAGAAATCAGGACAGAGGCAAATACTATTTCATGGCACTGTATGTGTGCATCTGTCTCTCTCTCTCTCTCTGTATCAATGAATTTACAGTATTAATTTATATGTATAGGTCAATTAAAAAAAAAAAGTTGAGACCACTAATAATACAGGGTTCCAGATAGTCACCAGACACAATACTACTCTGGTTAACTGTGCTTAGCCAAAGCACAGTAATGGACTTTTCTTTACTTCTTATCTTAATGATATGAGGCCTTTCCACATTAAGAACTATTCTAGAATAGTGGATTGACATCTGTATGCTAGTGGAGACTAAGTCAGTCCCTTAGTCACAGTTTGTCTGCTTTGGACAAAGCATGGTCCAGGCCAGTCTTGGTATAGCTGTAGGCCTCAATGTCAAGGTCTACAAGAGGACTATAGGCAATATACCCTGGAGATGTGTAGAGGGCTCACCCCCATGGTCCTCTATAAAATGGTGTTCCAGGAAGGACCACTGGAAGTGGGTCTGCCCCAAAGCTGACCAGGCTGGAAACTCCAAAGGGCAGGGACAAAGTTTCCTAGCCTTTCAAGCTTTGGTACTGCCTTCAAGAGCTGCAGCAGGGAAGGGCAATCTGAATTTGGACAGCCCTAACTCACTCCAGTAGTAGCTCATCCAAGCTTGGGATTAGTTACTTGTTCTGGAACAGGGTGCCCAACCAGTCCTGGAACGCATGGGTGAGTGCATAAAAGCCCATGGTCAAAGCCCGTGGTCCTTTCCTAAGGCAGCATCTAGTAAGATAGCATTTTTCTGAATTAAAAACTGTAGTTGACAGTTCATAGGTCAACTTAGTTCTGATAATAGTTACATAACACACAGTAGATCAGTCACCTGGTATGGATTTTGAACCAACTTGACTAAAGAGTAAATCCTGGCCAATTCTAATATGAGGCTTGCCTGTATACCCATAGATAGGATTGACATTTCAATGTTCCATATACTAAAATTCATTTAAAAATGAACTAGTTTTTGACATTTCTGACACTATCAAGGTCCGGTATGATTAATGTTCCCCTTCCCGTAACTGATCAGAGAGCAAGCCAAGGAGAAGAATTGCTCATCCATATTTAGTGGCATTATTATATTGTATAATCCTGGCTCATGATCAAAAGACATCATAATTCTTAAACATAACTTGACTAATGCTTCTGTTTGCCCCAGATGTTTTCTCCTTACTCACACTGTTCCACTGAATGTCTCTAATAGGCTTTTTAAAAGATTTATAGAGTGATGTACTTTATTCTATGTGAATACTAGTGGTAGTGCAAGAGTATACTTCAGCACCAAAGGAAACCTGATTGCTGTAAAAGCTACATTGAGCTTTATAGCTAAACAGCATAAATTTATAAAATAAAGATAACAAAATGGGAACAAAGGAAACAAGATAGGAAAGATATTCTAAGAATATTAGGCTAAAAATGAGATAAAGCTAGAAGAACTAAGCTTATTAGTTTATTTGTAAGACATAGGCTGTATTCAAACTAATGGTCTTTACCTCAGGATGGGTGTTTTCCCACTGTCACTAAGTACCCATTGAAGCACCCTTTAAGGACCCATTTGGCTGAGAGCTGGATGACCCCATTTCCACTACAGACCCCATTAGGGACACATTTATTTCCACCACAACTAGGTAAATCCAAATCATTATGGGTCCTTCAGGACCTATAATTCGGATTTCATGTAGACCCCATTAAAGAGATCTACAATTGGGCCTTCAGCCTTAAAATCTGGATTGTAGGGAGCCTGTTTCCACTAGAATCCAGCAATGGGGTCTAGAGGAGGCTCGGCAGGGGGGAGGCACCCATGGGGGGATGCCCCAAAGTCAAGACTTAGGAGTCCCTCCGAAGGTAGCTCCAAAATCCCTCCATAGTTGCCTTCGGAGATTAAGAAAGGCTCCAAAGTCCCTCCGAAGGTAACTTCGGAGATTAGCAAAGGCTCTGCAGAGAAACCCCTTGCAAGAGCAATGCAGCTGGGATCTGCCTCTTACCTCCAGGCATGGAAGGCGGTGCATATTAATGAGGCTGACTCATCAGTGCTCACAGGAGAAATGCAAGCAAGGAGTTAATTAATATGTACCTCTCTCATGAGGGGTTTGTCTTAAGAGCCTGTGCTAATCTCCAAAGTTGCCTTTGGAGGAACTTTGGAGCCTTTGTTAACCTCCGAAGTCAACTTCGGAGATTGCACTCCTTGTCCCCCAAAACGCCTGAGGTGACAGACAGACCCCTTGTGGGCCAATCCAGATGTGCCACATGGGTGCTCTGGTGTTTCCACAGCAGGCAGGCTAGCAAATGATTTGAAATATTTGCATTCATTTTAATATTAAAAAATAAATGTCTGGACATTCAATTCGAATTCGAATCTCCAAATTTGACCAAATACCAGCAAATAATGAATATTCTGAATATTCTTGAGTATCCCTAAATGGGACCCATTGTCAACTCTAAAGCTCACATTGGCTCTCTTCCGACTTAACAAAAGGAGAGCCTCACAGCTGACTCAGAGAGATAGAGTGTGACACTTGGGCTATCTCCACACTAGATCAAAAGCTATACAACTTGTTTCACACTGCAGCAACAGTGCAGCATTCAGTTGAAGTAAAAAGATGCTGCTTAATCAGCATCTTTTTACTTGTCACTTTCCATTGAATCTTGTGCTGCCACTGAGAGCAATGGAGCATCCTGCCTGGTGGACAGGAAACCACTTCACAGAGATGGCTCATCTTCCAAGCGACTAGTCTGGCAGATCGGAAGCAGCTGCACCATCCCTGTGTGGCTTCTGATTGTCACGTCTGTTGGATGGGAAACCACGGGAATGGCACAGCTTCCCTCAAGTCTGTAGGCAGCCTTGTTTTCCCAAACCTTCTGTAATCAACCTTTTCTAATACAAAATGTTCCTGAGAGGAGGGAGGATCAGGCTGATGTGTCAACAATTCCACCTCAAAATCTTCTCTGAGGATTCTCAGAGTGGGGATGTACATGAATATTCATAACATTTAAATTCATCCAAATTCAGCTGAATTGGACATTCAGATTTGAATCAAATGTTTCAATACATTTGTACAAAGCTTTGTTACAGATTCGTATGGAATTCATATCTAACATTTCAAATTCCAGTCCTATGACATTTGAAGGGATTTATTATTTTCTTGCATTTGATTTGAATCGAATTAAAAACAAACAAACATTCAGGCACATCCCTACCTCAGAGTGTTTATTTTATTTTGCTGTGTCTGATCACAGCTTCTGAATGCTTTGCAGGAATACATGTTTGTGGCTTTCAGAGCTTTTGGGGGGAGGGGGGCATTTTAGTGGCACATCTTATTGTGCTGCTTAAATGGATACCCTGTGGTATGCCAGATCATAGAGGTATGTCATCTGCATGCCTCTGTTATCTTATATACTATCCCCTAGTACTCCAGTAGATTCTACCAGCAGACCAGACCAGAACCCTATTTGGGCACCCTAGCCCTGCCTGTACTGCATCCTGTGCAGATAGTATATTTGGAGGTGCAGGGGCCTCATTTAAATTGCTCCACTTTTCAGAAGGGATACCTATAGACCATTCTTATTTTTTGTAATGGTAGATATGGAAAACTCCTTAACATGGCCCAGCAGCATTAATTAAAGAACAAGCTGAGAGAGAGGACCGTTGTCTAAATAAAAGGCCATAAGTAATCTAAATATGCACAACATATTAAGAATTTTTCAGGCCTTTTTGTTCCTTGAATGAACTGCTATCATGTGAGACACAGATATAGAAATACTGGGATTGATTATATTTTTATTAAATCGTATTTTGGGAACTTGAGAATTCAGACTTGTAATGCATTGTTTCCTATCATAATTGTACAAAATCTCCAGGGGGAAGGAAATATACATTTGGAATAGTATTTGATATGTGTACCTTGGAGGAAAAGCTCTCTCGTATATTTAGAGATCAATGAAATCTTAGAAGCAAAGTAATACTGAACTGGTGAAATGCTGGAGGGGTAATTTTATCACTCTGAAAAATGCAAACAGCTTTGAAATATCACTTTTCCATCTGAGTTTGCATATTGGGTTGTCAATGCAGTTGATATAAAACAGTTCATGATAAAAAGAAGTTGCAAGTACAGTCATGTATGCATGATAGGTGATGGTGAATAAAATAATATTTCAGTGTTTTTTCCCTGTAGAATAAAAATAAATATGCATACTTAGGCACACAAACACACCAACAGAGAATTGCTTTGCAATGGCATAACAAAAACAAAACAATAGCTGTTTTCTAAAAACTTATACAAATACAGCTTTTTAAATATCAGTTGCACTGAAACCTCTTATAAAAATTTACTGATTTTAATCACTCCAAATTATCTCAAAAAGGAGCACTGATTGTAATTGACCCATAGTTCCTTATGAGGATAGATAAGGACAGAAAAGGATTAAACGAATGGTACTTGGAGGTAGCTCAGTCCTCTGATTCAGTATTACTATTTACTACAAAGTCTGTGTTGTTCACTTTAATGAATAGTACTGGTACCAGAGGTCCTTTGGTGTATAGGTATCCTAAGACGTTTTGACTGCAAAACCTGAATTTGAAATTTACAAGGTTTTGATTTATGAGTTTGGCCTTATAATTGGCATAATTGGAGGCAAAAGAAGCTAAAGAGAGGCAGACCATGAAACATGGAAAGGCCTGAGCATGGCAAGACTGTCTCCATATTTTTTTTTTAAAGACAAGCCTTGAGATCCAAAAGGACTTTTTTTTCCCTCTTAAGTTAAAGGCTATCTGAATGCTATCTGAATGGCTGTAGTGAACTTAGGCTAGGCCATGTGGGGATGGGTTCCCCATTCACACCTAGACAGGTAAGGAACGCATGGGCACTGAAAAGGCTGGTGTGGGGGCAGGATGTTCCTCCCAGGCCTGCTGCCACACCTTATGCAACCCTCCAGGGACGTGCACGTGACTTACTTCTTCATTGCCAGGTTCAAAGTGGCATGCCCAGCCGGGGTCATTGTGTGTCTGCATGTACCACTGGTTCTGATTGGCCAATTACCTGTGGGTAGCTGGTCAATCAGAGCTGGCAGCACATGCAGATGCACAATGATGCCGGCCAGGCACGCCACTTTGAAAAGAGTGGTGACAAAGTAAGTTGCGTGCAAGCAGGAGCATTCCTGGGTAGGCCCCATGTGACAACTTGATCCCTCTCCCCCCTCCATGAACTCATATTGACAGACTAGCGCAGGTGAAGAAGCGGCAGTTGAGCCGTACAGCCCTACTGCCTGCCAATGGGCTGGTGTCTGTATATGAACTAGAACCCCCCCCCCTTTCCCCAGGTGTCCTGTTTCAACAGGTTACAGCCAAGCCTTCTCCCTGAAGCAGCAAAATAAATGCTAGTGTACTAGAACACCAACTGTTTATTATTTACAAGCAGATAGATAAATAAATAATTAAGCAGTAGTGAAATATAAAGGTTGCTCAGTATTACTTAAGTAGTCCAAAGGAACAAGCGATTGTAAATAGGATTCAGTTTAGCTCACCCCAAGCTAGTCTCACAAAAGTAAAATGAATAGCAAAAGCTTCCAGCTCGTTAGGAACCTTTCAGGGGTTTAGCTTGAAAGTCTTTCCTAAAATAAAGATCAAACCCTAGCAGAAAACCTAACTGTGACCCAGGAGCCTACTTGCTCAAATCAGAACCAAGAAGGCCCTTTCAGCATCCCTGTATCTCCCCAGTTACACCCTGAGGTCTACCGTTAAGATAGGCATGACCTCCCTTCTTTCCCCTTACCCCACCAGCACTTAGCACAAAGGCCTATAAGGCTGAAGAGTTCAGCAAACTCCCCTGAATGATCAATCCCCTGCAAAATCTGCCCAGATAAAAACACAGAGAGCTCTGGACCTCTGCCTTAAATACAGTGAGATCCTAGCACTCTGATTGGCTAGAATTTAGTTCTTACTGAGGTAACTCCTCCTGTCTGTCACTCAAGCTTGCAAAGACCCTGGGAAGCTTTCCCGCACTTTTTAGCTTGCAGCCAATGCTTGAAATGGTCCACCCTCAGAAACTTATGGAATCCAAGCGATTCTTGAATGCTCTTGGGGATTTTCCGGTTGGCATGACTGACGCTCCTGTCGAAGCTCTGGTCTCTGTCTGGAATCGGGAGATGAGCAGAGCTATTGACATGATCGCTCCCAAGTGCCCTCAGCATGCCTGTGGAGCCTTGGTATTCCATGGAGCTATGGGCCATGAAACAGGAAGGTCGACGGCTAGAGCGCAGGTGGCGTAAATCCGGCTGTGAGTCTGACCGAACACATGTAAGAGCACACTATTGTGCCTATCATGTGGCAGTGATGGCGGCAAAAAAAGAACTTTTTCTCCGCCACCATTGCGTCCTCAGAGCTTTTCAGAGTAGTAAATGGTCTCATAAAACCTAGCTCAAAGAAACTTAAGCCAGGACCGAATATCTGCTGTGACAAATTTGCGAAGCACTTCGAGGACAAAGTCGCTCAGATTCGTAGGGGATTAGATGTCACAATTAGACATAGTCCAAATGAGGTGTCCAGAGAACTGTCTGGTCCAATTTATTTGGATCAGTTTCAATTATTGTGGCCTGAGGATGCGGACAAGCTGCTTGCGGGGGTGCAGCCGACGACGTGCTCTCTGGATCCCTGCCCTTCATGGCTGATAAAGGCTAGCCAACAAGGCATGACCGGGTGGATCCTGGAGGTAGTGAATACCTCTCTGAGAGAGGGGGGTGGTCCCACTGAAACAGGCTGTGGTGCGGCCCCTCCTGAAGAAGACCTCCCTGGACCCAGAAGATCTAAATAACTATCGCCCAGTGGCTAACATACCTTTTTTAGGCAAGGTCCTAGAGAGGGCTGCCGCTGTTCAACTGCAAGTATGCTTGGAAGAAGCTGATTATCTGGATCCATTTCAATCTGGCTTCAGGCCCGGTCATGGCAAAGAAACCACCTTGGTCGCCCTGGTTGATGACCTACTTTGGGAGAGAGACAGGGGGAATGCTACTCTGTTGGTTCTTCTGGACCTCTCAGCAGCTTTTGATACCATTGACCATGGTATCCTTCTAGAGAGACTACGGAGTTTAGGAGTGGGAGGTATTGCATGGCATTGGTTCCGCTCCTATCTCCAGAGCAGATTCAAAGTAGTGACTGTGGGAGACACTGATTTGATACCCTGGGAACTCACTTGTGGGGTTCCTCAGGAGTCGATCTTATCTCCCATGTTATTTAACATCTATATGAAGCCACTGGGAGACGTCATCAGGAGTTTTGGAGTGAAGTGTCACCAATACGCAGATGATACCCAGCTCTATCTCTCTGTACCATCTGAATCAGGAGAGGCGGTTGTCTGGAGGCAGTAATGGGCTGGATGACGGCCAATAAATTGAAGCTGAATCCAGACAAGACAGAGGTGCTGTGTGTCACAGGGTCTCGGGTCCGGGTAGTTGGGAGACACCCTGTCCTTGATGGGGTTGCAATGCCCTGGAAGGGACAAGTGCGTAACTTGGGGGTACTCCTGGACTCTGCACTAACGCTTGAAGCTCGGGTCGAGGCCGTGGCCAGGAGTGCCTACTCCCCACTGTGGCTGGTACATCAACTGAAGCCATTTCTGGAGAGAGACGACTTGGCCACAGTTATCCATGCTCTGGTAACCTCTAGATTGGACTATTGTAACACGCTCTACATAGGGCTGCCCTTGAAGACGGTTCAGGAGTTGCAGCTAGTGCAGAACGCAGCTGCCAGAGTGGTGACCAGAACAGCTAGTTGGATGTACATCACACCAATTTTAAAAGTGCTGCACTGGCTACCAATTCACTACCGAGCCCAAGTCAAGGTGTTAACTTTGACTTATAAGGCCCTAAATGACTTGGGCCCCAAATATCTAAAGGAGCGCCTTCCCCCATATCGACCTGCCCGTGCCTTAAGATCAAGTGGTGAAGCCCTCCTGGTCATCCCACCACCCTCATTAGTGAGACTGATGGGCACCCAGGTAAGGGCCTTTTCAGCGATAGCTCCCAAATTATGGAATAGCCCCCCCCCCTCGAAGTGCATCATGCCCCTTCCTTACAGATATTTAGGAAGGCGGTAAAGACCCACCTCTTTACCCTGGCCTTTGACAGAGATGAGATGATTATATTCTCTCCCTTCCCTAGTCACAGGCACAACAAACACAATATGGAGTGTACTGTTTTAAATTTTTTAATCTGTATTTAATGCCAATATTGTTTTAATCTATTTTTCATTTTTAATGTGTATCATGTGATTAATTTGCTGTTACCTGCTCAGAGACCTTAGGGTATGGGGCAGGATAGAAATGTAAACAAATAAATAAAATAAATGCTGGCAAAGAGCCTGGGAAATATTTCTAGCTCTTTTTGCGGCTTTCAGATGTTTACAAAGGGCCTGGGAAATCCTCCTGCCCTTTGCAGCCTGCAAAATGAATCTGTCACACCCCAGTCTGGGGGTTGGGGGGTTGGGGGGGTCACCAATTGGGTCACCTAGAGCCCACGGAGGCCGAAGATCCATCTCAGTGTGCTGGCAGCTGGGGCAGCCAAGATCAGGCTGTACCAGCTGCCAGGGACCCCCTAGGTGCCCACCAGCACCCTTGCAACCACTTACCTTGTCATGGTGGTCATGTGGGGCTGGGGCGATGTTCTGCTCTGTGCGGTACACCGGGCCCATGCTGAACTGAGGTGGGTGGGACCTTTGCTAGCCCATGCTCGTGGGCAGACAAGAGAAATATAGATTTTCCGTGTGCAGGGAAGGCACCATTGTGTATGTCACATCACCCCCTGCCATTACAGTTGCAGTTCATTGCTACACGTAACCCTGTCTAGATCCTGCTTGGATGATTCCTTGGATGCCCTGACCTCATACACTGCCTCCCAACCTTTTATTTTATTCTTATGTGGAAAAATAATGGTCTTTTATTTCCTTTCCTTATTGTATTTCATACTATTATATGTCATACTACAGTTTCCTAATTTATTCGTATGAATAATGCATACACTGAAGTTTTCTGAAAACCATAAGTATATTATAGTTTATTTTTCTAGCTTCTGCTTGCTCATTAATTTATAAAGAAGAATTTTTTTGTTACAAACAGTAATAATAATAATAATAATTGAAGGACAGGTAAGTCCAAAGCATGTCCCTTCATACTCAAGGTGTACTGTGTCCAATAAAAGAGGGTGATGTCTTCGGGGTTCTGCACTCATCCAGTGCACATCTCATTATAAGTAATGCCATAACATGCAGACACAGAGACACTGTCACTCAGGCTGCATACCTGTATCACATTCTTTGGTTGTTTCTGCACTTGTAGGGACTGGAGTGCTCCAACTGGAACCACTCCCCCTGGACCAGATTTGTGCTGGAGCAATCCAACTATCCTAGGAAAAGTGTAGATGACCTGTTCCAGGATAGTACTATGCTGCCTGCTAAGATAGCTCTGACGGCTAGGAACAAAAGTTCCTTCCCACAGAACCCTAGGAGGAGCCATTCCAAAAATTGGTCTCCCTGCTAAACCAGACCATGGAAGTGTGCATTATGGATGTGCAGGAATATTAATAACATTTGATATTCATATGAATTTGGACATTCGTAAATGAACCAAAAGTTACAACATTTGGACATTTGTGGGAAAGTGGCTATGCCAGTCACATCTCCAATGGATCTAGAGCAGTGGTTCTCAAGCTGTGGGTTGGGACCCCTTTGGGGGTCAAACTACTAGAGGGGTCATGACAAGTCTCCTGCCGCCCTCCCTCCCCCCTCCCAGCTGCCCCACCCTGTGGTTGGGGGGGGGGTCTCCAGAACATGAGGAACTGCATTAAGGGGGTGCAGCATTAGGAAGGTTGAGAACCGCTGATCTAGAGTGATTTAAGAGTGGATTGAGAGTGGATTTAAAGTGGATTCAGGCAGATTTGATGCTTTTGGAGCAGATATGTTACGGGATATGTACTGGATATGTACCAGATACGTATTGGATACATATTGGATATGTATCGGAAACATATCAGATACATATGCACTCGATTGGATATTAGTACAAATTGGTACAAATGTTCATATTGGATAGAATCATACCACATTCAGAAGGGATCTATTTGAACAAATATAAATTTTCCTACATGCGATTTGTTACTAATTGAATGAAAAAAAAAAACCCTATTTATGCATCTCCCTGGCGTGCACCCTTCCACATTCCTCCCTGGGCTAGTCTAGGAGCCTTTGGACCACCAGTAGATCTACCAATATCCCAGTGTAGACGTCATTCAGTACAGACAAAGCATAGTAGGATATGGTGGGGCCTCTTTAGTCTGTACCAGAGTATGGAAGAGAGGCTAGGTCCCATTCTGGAAGTAGAGCTTTATCCAGGCAGCACTTACTTAATCTGCATTATTTGGATAATTCACATTATTTGGATAATCTGGATGTGCTTTACTCTGGATTATCCAAATAATGTGAATTAAGTACTGTCTGGATGAAGTTTAGGATTCTGGTAAATGTGGAAAAGACTCACAGTTATGTAAATTCTTGATCCTGATACAAATATTTTCAAATGGTTTGAAGATATTTCATTGAGATTCTGCAATGTTTGTGTGCTGTCCTCTTTGGAGACCAGGGATGTGCACAAATGCATTTTTTTAGCATGTGAATTTGAGTTGATTTGAATTCAAAAATATTTTATTCGAAATCAAAAAATGCGAATTTTCAAAAATCCGTTTCAAATCCAGATGATCCAAATCTGTATTTTTGAAAATCCGACTCAGACCAAATGATATGAATCATTCGTATCTGATTTTCAAATTCACGCACATCCTGTTTCCATCTCATTTGCAACCCATTTGCATCCTGTTGTCGTCCTCTGTTATATGTGCAAGTAGACCCAATATTCAGATGCAATACAAATGGATCTATTCAGTCAAATTATTCAAAAATCCATATCAGATTTCCAAAAATTCAAAATTCAATCGAATTCAGAAATTCGGATTTTTGACAATCCGATTCGAATTCGGATGTTGATATTCATCAAATTTGAATTGGAGTTTTGAATTTTCAAATATCATGCACATCCCTATTGGAGACAGAATAACTCAAATGTGCAAAGATGTGTGATCAGATGTTTCACCCTTTGAGAGAGTCCTGCAGATTTTATGGGACTGTTTGGCAAAATGAATTCTCTCCTGCTTAGGTGGTTTTTCAATCACTCCACTAACTGTGTTTCTGCAGTTCTGTTGATAGCAGTTAAGAAGTGGCTTGTCATTGTTTATTATTTTATTTATTTTGCTTTATTATTTTTGAGATCTCTTTTATCATGCAATCTAGTTTACTGAGGTTTAGGGATTTGCTGAACTGTTTTTTACAACTGGGCACAAACCAGGGAGGCCTGTGGGGTCTAAAATTGGTCCAAACACTGAGCAATGCCCTTCCCAAGCAATAGAGTCAAGACAACTACAGTCTTCTGCAGCATGTTTTTCCTCTTAAACAGGCATGAGTTTCTTCATATAATGTGATCTTGGAAAAATCAATGTAATTTTGTTTTTGCAACACCATTGGCTTATACACATAAAATGCTTGTCTGTGGTTCTCTCAGCCCTAGATTTGCCACACACAACAGTCACTTGCTTAACACAATTTTTCAGTATATGGTGTATTGCAGAAACCAAGCCATAGTGTTAAATGAGAAATTACTGAATATTGTTGTTAGGTTGACATTACTATAGTGTTGGGCATATTTTTAAGTAACTGTGAATGTCTCCATCCTAAAATCTAGCCTTTTAAATGGCATTGCCCTGAGAAAATTTCATCTTACATTTTTATATATAGTAAGTAAGTTAATGACTACATATAAGAAAAATGTACATTGGTATATCAAATCTTGCTGGGCATGATCCATACAAACATGGATTATACCTTGCATGTTTTGAGGCATGTATATTTTTTTCATCTCTTTCCTAAAATTCACAAGACTTTTAACTGCATAACTCCTGGAACTTTGTGACCTAGTTCTTCTGTTTATAAATAATTATGCTTAGTAGAATTATTTATTAAAATGGCTCAATTTAATAAACCATGTTCAGTTTTTTCTTACTCAGCAAAACACTTTGCTACAATACTATTATGCAAAATTGCTGCCTGTCTGTAGTATGAGCAAAATCTAAAGTGATGCATTAGTGAAATTCAATTTGATGGTAAGCTTTATGATTTACTAGTGTTATTTAGGCTGACACATTCATATTTGGGAAAGTTATAAACCTGTCACATTCATTATTAATAGTAATAATATACAAAAGATCGATAAGGCTTTCGTGTTTAGAAACTGTGTTTATATTATTAGAGGAGAATAAATTATTCAGACAGGTGTTTCATTGAACTCACCCTGTACAATTCAAGACAATTATGCTGCCTCCTTCATCCAATTTAGACAACTACTATGATGTTAGAGAAGGCTTTCTTCATAATACTATCAAAACAGCAATTTTGCTTTTTCTGTGGGTTAAATAATATAGGATTGCATCTAAAATAATCCTTTGGCCCATCCTTGGAGTGATGGTGGGGAGAGGCATCCAATTTCTTTAGCCCCATTCAGGTTGCAGATCTCTGCAGCCTGCAGCAAAAGCAACCTGTTAGTAAACTATTAGAATGCAGTTTTACGCAACTCTTACCAATGGTATTGCCTTCTCTTCTCTACATGAATATATACAAGGAGTATGAGGTGACTCAACAGGCTGTATTTCCCTAAAATCACTATTGCCAACATTCAGAACCATATTTGGTCATCTGAAACAAATCCAAACAGAATTTGAAAGTGGCCATAGACTGTGATCAGACATAGGCCCCTCTGAGGTGCTCATTTTGTTATGTCTGAAAACACATCAAGACTCACTTTCAGCGGCGTATTGCTGTGATTGACATCTAGTGAAAAAAGTTTCAGGGCTTCCTACTGCTGCAACAAGTCTTCATGCATAACCAAAAACATGTGTGTAAAGGAGATTTGGAAAGGAGATAGGGAAATCCATTGATATATATGCTCTGTAATAACTAGAGTAAGAAATATATTAGTGGAGACATGCAGATACAAGTAAATATTTCTAGTAAGAATTTGAACCAAAAACCTATTGCTGGAAAATAGAGTATCTTTACCTCAGAGTACCTCATTCAAAAGTTTATTGTATACAATTCTGGTCACCACACCTCAGACAGGATATTATGGAACTTAAATTGTATGAAATAGACAATTAAAATGAACAAGGCACTGGAATACTTCCCTTTTTGGAATCAGGCTGAATGTCTCAGCCTCTTCGGTCTTGGAATCCAGTGTTTACTAGGTGGCCTAATTTATGTGTTTAAAGTCATGAATGGTATGGAAAAGATGAATAAAGAAAAATATTTTCTCTATCACACAGCACTAGAACTAGGAGGCACTCTGTTAAGCTGATAGGAAGGAGGTGTGCAGTAAATTCAATCTAAATCCAGTCAAGATGAAGGTACTGTGTGTTGGAGTTAAGGAGCATCTAATTGTTGAAGGAGTTCTTTTGCCCCAGAAAAAACAAGTCCCTGACCTGGGGGTGCTTCTGGATTCTTTGCTGTCATTTCAGGCCCTTGTGGCAGCCTATCTCTACCTCAGATTGGTTCACCAACTTCAGCCCTTCCTGGATAGAGGGAACTTGGCTATGGTCATTCATGCTATGGTGATCTCCAGACTGTAATGCACTCTATATGGAGCTAGCCCAGAAAATGGCCTGAAAGCTGGAATTAGTGCAGAATGCAGGAGCTCAACTGTTGACAGGAGTTTCTGACTGGATGCAAGTCACACTGGTACTGAAAAATCTGCATTGGCTACCTATTCATTACTGAGCCCAACTCAATGCTGATTTTAACATATAAAGCCAAAATGACTTTGGCCCTGGTTATCTGAAGGAGCATCTTCTCCCACTTAGATCTGCCCAAATATTAAGTTCACAAAGAAAGGGCCTTTTTATAGTAATACATCTTTCAGATGTGTGAGGGGCAGTGACATACAAGAGGGCCTTTTCTATGGTGGCTCCCAGACTTTGGAACAGCCTCCTTCCAGAGGTACATCAGGTGCTAACTTTATATGTCTTTTGGTGCCTTGTTGAAACATATATCTTCATCCAGGTCTTTAATGCTAAGGTTCTTCTATGTTGTCCTGAAAGGGAGGGTAGTTAAATTTTAATATATATTTCATATTGTTTTATTGTTTTTATCTTTTTATTGTTGTGGCCTGCCCTGGAACCTTTGGATGATGGGTGGGATAGAAAAACATATAAACAAACAAACAAACAAATAATGCTGAAGAACAAAGTATATTTTCAAAAATATCTAAGCTTTCTGCATTTGGCATAAATGAAAATATGCTGCTTTCACATATTCTTTCCTTGCTGATGTAGCTTCTTTCTATATCAGTTTTCTATGGTATCTAAAGATGAATGAGTGAATAGGATGTTAAATCATTTTATTTTACTTTACTTCATTCATGCTGCTGCCCAGGATGCTAGTTGTAACTATTAGTGAAGTTTAAGGATTAATGATATCCTTTACAAAGGTCAATGAAGCATCTAAAGATTGCAAAGAACTCACTAAGAGATCCCTATCTTTTAGATGAATTAGTTTGTACTCCATCTTGATTATGCTTTAGTGTGCATTTCAAAGAAGCTTAAATAGTGAGTTCCACAGTCAATAAGAACAGATTATTCAGCTTTCATTGAAAACTTATTTTTTTCACAAGGGAAATCTGACCAATTTTGTTAAAGCATATTTTGATTGTGAATGTATGTAGTCAAAGCCAGATGAAATTGGCATAGAGTTAGACTTGCTGCCACAATCCACAAATGGGAGGTTTTGGAATAAATGATATAGGCTCAGCATACTGAATGCTAAAGGCCACCCATGATTCAATGCATATCAATAACCTTTCTTCTAGAGTCTGTCCAAAAACAGTTGGTCCATACAAATGAACAAATCCCACAGTGAGTTCTTTTCACATTAGTTTGTTCTTCTGTATCTTCTTAAAGTCAAAGAATTTTTTGTTGTATGCCACTGGTTTTATGTTATCTTCAGAAAATGTTGGTTATCTGAATAGAGGGTGAATGTTCTTTGTGACTTTGTCTTTCCAAATAAGTTTGGGAAATTAACATTTTTTGTGAAGCAGGAGAGTTGAAGTTTCCAACTCCCATGATTCTTAGCTTCAGTGGTCATCAATTACCCATGCCATTTCAGCAAGGTGATCAGTGCTTGTTGATCATCCGTTCCATACTATATCCTCCATAGCAACACAATAATGCTTGGTGCATATAATTTCTTTTATGTCTTTTTTTTTAAGGCAATTGATGCATAACCTATGCTCAGTCCTCAATAGCATTAGTTGAACAGAAAAGAGTCCTGCCATCAGCATACAATTTTTTTAAATTTGTATTTTGTATCATTTGCCAGTTTGGAATATCAAACACTTCATAGTTAACTATAACTAATATTGTTCGAGCTAAATTAAAATGATGCAGACAACAACTTAAAACACTGAACTTGACTAATCCTTTTCCAAGCTTTCTTCTGCTTTTTTGTTATAGAGAATGCAGTTAGAGGTCTTAAAAATTACAAGCAGAAACAAAAGAGAAAAAAAGATATGAATCTCCCTGTTCCTTTGTGAAAACCAATACTGAAAGACAACTGAATCTAGTTATTCACAAAATTATGGGAGTATTTTGCATATCATGTTGAAACCTTGGCATATAGCTATATTTCAATGTAAATTATTCAATACAGAGCTACACTGTAAACATTTATCTATTATTTATTATTTCCATGAAAAAAGTGTAAATCTTCTTAATTCCTATTCAACAGCCTTTTTTTCAGCTATCAAAAATATGTCCGCTGTTTCCACATATTTAGCCTCTTGCAATATTTCCTGCCATGCACCTACAAAGCCATATTATACTGGGATGATATTGGAGAGGTTTGGAGGAGGAAATTTAGCACCTAAGCTAGCCAAGTAAGCATTACTTGTCAACAGTTTTGACCCTTTTTACTTGCTTTCAGGGCTGTGATCTCAGTTTAATGGATGCACTTGACAGAAGCAATCCCTTACAAGTACTCTAAAAGCAGACATAAGTAAAACAGCCGAAACCACATCCATTGTTAATAATTGATGCTTATTCAGCATTGGCAAGCATTGATTATAGGCTTAAAAGGAAGTTCTTTGCAATATTGATTTTGATGCTTTTGACTTGCTATATCAAGACTGAAAGCACCACACTCTTAATGGAAGTTGGTCACATTTCTTAAAAAATTAAGCAGTTCTAAAGCGCATGTGATTCAATACTAGCCTTCATCCTCTCTTCTAAGTACAAACTACATGTCCTTGAAGAAATGTAAAAAAAAAAACCCAAGTGTTAGACTATCAAGCTTTTCTAAAAAGTAAGAGTATAAATTAATATCCATATAGGCTGTTGAAATCACCTTTGAGAACCATTATACATTTGATGAATAAATAAAATATGGTCTTAGCAAAAAACAGCTATAAAACAAAGAAATCACATTTAAGAATTTTATTTTTGTGGCTCAATGTATATAAAAGGGAGAAATTAAAGCTTTGTCTTTGAGTTTAAAAGGCACATGAAGAGTATTTGGGGTTGGAAAACTAGCAAGCAGCTTCCAGTTTTGAGTTTGTATTTACAAAATGCAAAGCCAGCTAGCCTTTCATTATACCACTAAAATCTCCCTTTGTGTGTGTTTTAATGAAATTTGTATGCATATAACATTTTTAAGATTGGACTAGCCATTCATGCAGTCCTTTGCTTCATGCCATCTTTAGGTTACATAGTAACCAAGAAAGCTTCCAGTAATTCACAACAAGTTGTTGAATCGTGGGATGAAATGCTTCCCAATAGGCAGAAAGCCCATACTGACTTTGAATCTAAAAATGACAGATGACATTTAGATTAAAAATAGCACAGTTCAAAACTGGATGGAGGGGAGACGGTGATAATATTCTTGATAACACTGATATGCTGGAAACTTCTTTAAATTATTTACTCAAATAAAAAATGCATTCTATACTATAAACAGATGATATTCTCAAGCAATGTTCCCAACTGAGGTGGGAAAGTATTTAAGTGTCCTTCTGTTGGAGGAAAAATGCTGAATTTATGCTTTACTATCCACTGATTCTATTTCTAAAGCACGCAGAAAATGCGCATCTGGCTAATATAGTGCAAAGTAAACTAAAAATGGGCCTCTTTCAAGCACCAAATACAGAGGAGGTCAGCCCCAAATTGCCCTGAAGTTGAATGCTTCAGGAAAATGGAGTAAAATGAGTGCTGTGGGATGGATAAATACTAAAAAGTAGTGCTCAAACTATGATATTCATTTATCAGTGCTTTGGGGGGGGGGGGGAATGCTATGAATTATGGTTTTTCTAAAATTCATCTATGTTCAATATATATTTTTTTAAATAAAGAAATCTGGTTCTTAATGGAACCCAGAGTTTATGATCTCTATTTCATTCTGTTCAGTAGTAAAATATGTATTGTCCCATTCTTCTTTGTAACCAAAATAAGTGAGTTTTCTTTTCTTGTGTTCTCTTTTTGTTTAACTTCCCTTCAAGAGCATAATGAAAACTTTGCTAACTATCATTGAATCATAGAATTGTGGAGTTGGATGGGACCACATAACTCATGATTCCAAATCATATGCAATTTTCCCAAAAGAAAATTAAAACATGATTGAGAAATGGCTGCCCCACCTCTTCTTGAAAATTTCCGAAAATGGAGAACCGACAACCCTTATAAGTAAGCTCCTCTGTTCTTACTGGAGGAATATTTTTCCTTGCATTCAAACAGAACCAACCTTCCCCTTGTACCTATTATTTCTAGTTCTAGTATCTTTAGTTCTAGTGGGTACTTCTTGACCATGTTCCTTATCAAACCTTTTTATGTACCTGAATATAACGGGGCACATTTGTGCAATTGAGGATTAAATTAACAAAACCATCTAAGATCTGGAAGCAGTCAAAAAACCTAGGAAGTACTTTGTGATAACTTTGCCCACTTCCATATCTATCTTCTTTTGCCTAGTTCCAGAATTTTCACTTGCTGCTCAGATGGCAGGAAAATAGTAATGGACATAAGAGCATAAGAGAAGCCCTGCTGGATCAGGCCACAGGCCAACTAGTCCAGCATCGTGTCTCACACAGTGGCCCACTGATTGCTTATGGACAATCTCAAGCAGAGATAAGGACAAAACTTTTCCTACTCTCAAATCCCAGGAAATGACCTTAGAGGCATCCTGCTTGTCCCCCTAGCCTGAAAGATGTACTTAGGCATCCATTCTAGTAGCCACTGATATATCTATCATCTATAAATTTGTCTAAACCTTTCTTAAAGTGATCTAGGCTGGTTGCTGTTACTACCTCTTCTGGCAGCAAATTCCATACATGGATGACACTCTGGGTGAAGTAATACTTCCCCTTATCTGAGCTGAGTCTCCTGCCCATCAGCTTCATAGAGTGCCCTCTGATTCTAGTTTTTATACCATGCATGATTTTATATACTTCAATCAGGTCTCCTCTTAAATGCCGACTTTCCAGGCTGAAGAGGCCTAGACATTGCAGTCTGATTTCCAGCCCCGTAATTATTCTGATTGCCCTTTTCTACACTTTTTCCAGTTCTACAATAACTTTTTTGAAGAGAAACACAGACACTTACCTGCCTTGGATGCATGCTACCACAATGACATGATGTGTACATCTGAGCATTTCAGCAGTACAAAATACTCAGAAGTGCATGATTATCACCGTGGTACATGCACTGACACCGCTTTCAGCCTGGTTTGGCCCCAAACATATGTGGTGACCATTCCCAAGCTGGCAGATCATGCAAGCAGGCTTCCAGACAAAGAGGCAATTCTGCATTTGATCCCATAGAGTGTAATTAGGCAAGTGCGTCTGAACTTGCCGGAGGCATTTACAGCCTACAAGCACCCTCTGCCTGCCCAGAAGGTGACTAATTGCATACTAGTTGTGATGCATGAAATCATTTTATAATCTATCATCTATCTATCTATCTATCTATCTATCTATCTATCTATCTATCTATCTATCTATCTATCTATCTATCTATCTATCTATCTATCTATCTATCTATCTATCTATCTATCTATCTATCTTTACATTTTTATCCCACCCTAAGGTCTCAGGGCAGCTAACAGCATTTAAATCATGTGCCACAAGCTAATTAATGTTCACCTATAACAGCTGGGAACTTACCTGGGAGCATCCAGCAGCAACCATCTGCACCATTACCAGTGTGAGGGGTCAACTGAACTGCCTTTCCCATCTAACGGAAAGGAAAGCAACTACAGATATGCCCAAGGTAGGTCCTCTCACTAGAGATGTGCAAGAATATTCATAATATTCAAAATTCATACAGATTCATACAAATTTGGACATTTGAATTCAAACCGAATATTGGCACATTCGAAGATTGACATTCAAATTTGAATAAAATATGTTGATACATTTGTATGAAGCTTTGTATGAGATTTGGATGGGACTGAAGATTCATATTGAATGTGAATCCTACAACATTCAAAGGGGGTCTATTCAAACGAATACAAAATTTCTTGCTTTCAATTTGATATGAATCAATCACTTCATAATGAATCACTTCATAAGTAAAATCTGGTTTGAGAGTTGATTTTCCTGCAGTAATGTTATTGTGGGATTGTGGGATTTCATTTCTATATACCTGGACTATGTTGGGATTGAGAATCCCACCATAGTACCGTGATAATACAGGTTTTATCTGGTTGCAGCTTTTATGTGACAAATTTGATAGTTCCTTGAATCCTGATGCTTACTTTTTACAAAAACCTCTCTGGCAGGGAGGATGACTTGGTGGGCATTCAGTGGGATTCAGGTGCCATGAAAGAATAGGACCAATTGAAATTCAGACCTCTAAATTTTGCATCTTCTCTTCTTAGCATGAAATAAGGGATGTGTGTTTGGCTGGGACTGATTGGATTGAAAAAGCATGTTTGGAAGAATGCCTTCTATTTCTTTTTGTTATTACAAAAGTCTGATCATCTAGTCTATATTCAGTGAAGCAGATGTACACATAGCTCTGGTAACATACTTCAAGCCTGACCTGTAGTAACCTGTGTTATTTCAGTATAATAGTTGTTTAAAGAAAGAAGAAGAAAAATCAGAAATATAGAAAAATTCAGAAGTGTGGTGTTGAGCGACAAACCTGACAAAAGCTTATAGTTCTTAAAGAAAATGGATTGTGCATTCAGAAATTATGTGAAGATATTCAATGGGAGTCATAAACAGAATCCAGATTTTTATATATAGTACAGAACAGTGCTTTGTATTATATTTATTTTATTTGGTCTATAAATATAGTATTGCCAGTGAAAATGGCAATACTATAGCTGGTAGATGTTTGAAGTATAATACAATAATAATAAAAATTATTTAACTTTTACAAACAATGTATTTAAAAGATGCTCATACACCATCTATGCCACTTTATACATTAAGTATTTATTTTTAAACAACTCTTAGGTTGCATCCCCACTGCACAATTTAGTATGGCTTTAAATCTGGATAAATTTAACCCGCATTGAACTCCATTTTTTCACTTCCCCATTTATAGATTCTTATGAGAATTTAGGGGACCCCTCCCCCCTCCCTTTTGCATCATACCCTTACTTTATGGGGTGGTGATCCAAACTCCATCCCCCATGTAAGCCTGCCCCTGAATAAGATCACAGAACAGAGATAGTTACGGGGAAGGGACCAAGGAAGGCAAGGGATGTAGTCTTGTGTACAACGTCATGAGGAAGGAGGGACGAAGTAGACACCAACTTTGCATGGAATCAGCTCACCACGAAAGGGCAGTCCTTCTGATAACTGTCTCTTTAAAATCAGACTCTCCATGCATAAAGCAGCAAGGGGAGGGGAGGAGAGAGATAAAATGCCAAAGTCTTTCCAATTGCTGGGTCTTTGAAATCAGACTCTCCACGAACAAAGCTGCTAGGTGATGGGAAGGGAGAGATAAAAACGAGTCCCTCTTCTCTGCATCTGTCAGAATCTCCCTGCTGTTACAATGTAATGTATCTCTGGTAACATTACAACAGCAGCTGCCAGCTCTGCTCTATCCACTACAGCTGCGAGAAAAAGGAGGGAAATAATGGGTGATTGTTGGGTCAGGGGGAACTGAAGAGAATGCTCTCCCCCCCCCCCAAAAAAAAGGATGTGTGTCCATTCACAAAAAGCGAGGATTATCTCTAAATCCTGTTGCAACAGTACTTTTTATCCAAATGTAGATATCTGCTAGTTATGGGCAAGAATATTTGAAATATTCATTATTTGATCAAATTTGGCTGAATTCAGATATTCAAATTCACTTTGAATGTCCAGACATTTGTTTTTTAATATTCAAATGAATACAAATATTTTGAATCATTTGTACAAATAATCCATTCGTATGTGTACAGATACGTACGTTTTACATATGTATCTGTATGCATCTTATTTGTATCCATACACATCTGTATGGATATGCATGGGAAGAAAACAGGGTACATACGGGATAAAAATGAGATGCATATGGATGTGTACGGATACATATGGAAATTGTACCATCAACTACATATTGAATAGTTGTATGAATAGATACAAATTTATTCAAATAATTTCAAATTTTAATACATTTTTGCGAATTCGGAGATTCAAATATTTGTCAAATTCGGTTTGACTACACATTCATGTAGACACGCAGGCTTAGCATTTGGTGAAGTCACAGACTGGAATCAGGCTGGAGTTGTTATCCAAGAGATAGGTTTATTCTTCCAGTAGCAAATTAGTGCAGAACAGGCAGGGAGAAGTATATACAGGAACAGCAAGGTAAGGATAAGGCAAGGTATTTGGCATCAAAGGCAGAAACTTACTCAAACACTAGGACAATTATACAGGTACGAAAGAGACGTGTTGAAAGGGGGAAAAGGAACTGACCAATCCAAAGTGAACCCTTCTCCAGGTGCTATACAAGACCAACCTGGCTAACTGAAACAGGTGTGCTAGATTAGAAAGGCCAGGACATGCCTGGGCATGACTTTACAAGCAGGCAAGTAGCCCAAGAGCTACTTTAATAATTTAAAGCTCCAACAATATTTGATTTGAATCAAATTGAATGTTGAAAATTATATTTGTGCACACCCCTAATATCTGCATTTGGGGACCTTTAATGCTCAGAAACTGTGGATTCCTCTCATCCTTTAGGAATGCTCAGCTCTGAAAACAGGTTCAATTCACTTAAAAACTTCAAAGGAAATGCAGCCTTAGTTCCTTTCTACACTTACTTCTCTTTGGTTTAATCCAGCAGATCTAAACCATCCAGGCCTGTGTAGAGGGACCACAGAAAGGTGTGGTCTGGAACAGCGAGGTCTGCATGACAGCGTTGGTCCAGCCTCAACCCTGAAGCTTCAGTGAGCTTTGGGGCTAACTTCCAAGGTACCCAACAGGCTAAGAACTTTCATTCCAAGCCTCAGAGCCATGGGGACCCATTTCAGTGATGCAGTTTGGTGCACTGCCAAAATGCCCCCCCCCCAGTAGTCCTGAACATGATGATGTGTCTTCTTAACACCTCCATCATCTGATCTTCCAGTAGACCTGTTTAAATAGACCTACCAGTAACTTCAGTCAGTCTCCATAACAGGATCAGAATCTCTCTCCAGAATGCAGACTGGATTGGTGACATCGAGAACCCAACTATAGTGGCTCCTAAGGAGGATTACAGTGAAGTATAGAAAGGGCCTTAAACTATTCAAAAAGCAGAGAGAGAGAGAAGAAGATGATGATGATGATGAAGGAGGGGAAAAAAAGAGGCAGCATGTACATTTTCACCTGATGACAGTGTATCTCTAGTATCACAGAATCTAGTCAGCTTTTGTCCAAACACAGTTCCATGGCTAATAATTCTGCCTTGCTACCCATCTATATCTGGTGGGGCATACTGAATACTTATATACTGACAAAAGGTTCTCAAGATACTATGAAGCCTATCATACCAGTTTCACAACAAGATGTGAACCCAGGCATAATCTTGGTATACTTTCCATCTTACAACTCAGGTTGAGTCATGTGTCAAGGATATTTGATGCAAATCACAGACATACAATTAAGGAGAAATGTCATGCCTCACCCTAGGTCCTTGTGAAGCAGTGAAAACTTCAGCAAGATTTGCACTGGACCATAGGACTACACCAGAGGTGTGCTGGGTGCACATCTGTGGAGCTTAAGGCTGTTTCCACACTGGCCCTCAAAACCCCATTAGGGACTCATTAAGGACCCATGCGGGACAGATCCTAAAAGATCTTTCCACACAAGAAACCCCATTAGAACTGGAAGAGGGATGTGTCTTCTGCACAATGGCCTCCTAATTCCAGCTCTAATGGGGTCTTCAGGGCCCTAGATCTGGATTTCTGGAAGACCTAAAAAATTGGGTCTGCAATCTGCTGTTCAGCCTTGAAACCGGATTATAGGCCCAGGCATCTGCACACTTACTGTGCAGATGGGGTCTTCCAGACGGGCCTGGCAGGAGCAGAGCTGCACACACAGGTGGTGCAAGCTCCGCCCTGCCACTGACAACTACAGAGGCCTGCATGGCTTCTGTAGTTGTCAGAGGACTCTGGCACAGTCCGGAGTGGCGGGGGGGGGGGCTAATGATCGTGCATCATCACCCCACTCCTGATGCAGTGGGGGTGGGGTGGGGACAGAGGCAGCAAGGCCGTGCTCCCACCCATGTAGCTGCTCCAGCAATGGGGCTTCAATGACAGGTGTGGTTGGAGGTTTGTCTCTGCCCCTGCCTGCCATCCAAGCCCCTTTGCTGGAGCAGCCATGGGGGGGGTACAGCCACCTTCCCATGTGGCTGCTCCTTTCCAGCAATGGGGCATCTGTGGCAGCTGGTGGGAGAAGATATTCACACCCCTTCCCCCGATGACAGCTGCATGTTTGGGGCAGGGAGAATCTAGCTGCAGAGGAGGCAATTCTGCCACTGCCTGATCTCCTCCCCCAGGAAGCTGCTTTGCCGGAGCAGCAGGGGCAGGGGGGAGATGGCGATCTGCATCTCCATCTTTCCCCACAGCCCTGATGGCCCAGCAAAGCAGTTGTCATTGGGGGAGGGGACGTGGCACTTTGGCTGTGATTGCCACCTTCACCATGCCCAGTCCCGATGATGAAGGTGGGCCATCAGGGCGTGAAGGGGCGTGAGATTGATGGCAGCTACCTCCTTCCCCCACCACCGCCACCACCTCTCATGTCCAGCCTCCTGGGGGAGGGGATCTGGTGGAGGCAAAGTCACCTCCACTGCTGCTAAATTCCCCCTGCCCCTGGAGGCTTCTTTGCCACTGGGGAGGAGAAGGAGGCAGCAGCAGGGGAAGGAGCCCATTTCAAATATCTGGATGTTGGAGCGCAGTGTGGAAACACCCTAAGAATCCTTCTGGTATGCAGGATATGTACAATCCTGTACCCTCAACACTTAACGTTCTGTAGAATGTTCTCAAGTTGGTGAACTGTGGAGAACTTTGGAATGCAATTTGGATCTACCTGTTTTGGTGCAGATGTTATCTGCAAGTTAGCGTAGAGTGGTGGCAGGTATAGGGATAGATTGCTGCAACTACAATGATTGACTCAGCAACAGGAGATCATAACCTGGCTAATCTGTGCTTATGGTGCACATTTCACTGAGGTGCTCAACTTGTCTTAATTGTGTGACTTTTGTTCTCCATTTTGTGTGTATTTACTGTTTTTTTTAACACTCTTCTAGTTAGAACCCCTGCAGCTTGATCATTTTCATCTCTATATTAGGAATGTTCATAACATTGATTCTGTCTTCAAGGTTGTCCCTATTTATGCTTTGGGTGACTTTTTAAAATGGTAGCATTTTTAACATGCTAGGCTTGTCAATTTTCAGTACTGAGCACAATCTCCAAGGACTCTTGAAATTAAATCTCTGAGTAGAGAGGGTGAATGTTTTGTCTCCACACAACTCTTAAAATGCATACAAATAAACACTTATGTCTGGCAATCCTTGCAATTTCACTTACTGCACTTGCATAATTTGAAAGCATAAAGAGAGAAGCAAGAAACAGCCATTCCTTTTTTCAGAAACCATTTACCTTTAGCTCTTCTTAGTTTGCATTTAGACTCCAGTTCAGAGGAGAAGGGGAGAAGGACCACTCTCATAGCTTTTGAAAAGACCAGTGGCAACCACTGGAATGGAGAAATTAGAAAGGGCAGAACAGTAGTTGATAATAACTTCACTCTGACTGGGCACCCCACCACAATTCCAGTTCTGTTTGTCAGTTATCACTGTGAGAAGCTACTGGCATTTAGGGATCTGCACAAATATTTTTTAAAAAAATCAAAATTCGGTCGAATTCATTAAAATTTGAACATTCGAATCCAAATCAAATGTCTACACATTCAAATCTAAGCAAATTAATTTTTAATCTTTCAGATCATTCATACGAATTATTTGGACATTCGTATGTGTCATACAGATATGTATGGGACGAAAATGGGACACACACAGGATAAAAACAGGATGCATTCGGATGTGTGCAGACACATACAAATGTTGTCAACCTTCGTATCTTCAAATATGAATTGAACATTCATATGTATAGATCTGAATGTATTCTAATCGAGTGTGAATACATTCCAATTTTAAACATTCCAATTGATTAGAATATTTGGATATCCAATTTGAATCAAATCAAATGCCAAAAAAATTGCATTCATGCACACCTCTACTGGTCTTTAACTATCACCTAGTAGCAGTCAAATTATGAGGCTGCAGAATAGGGAGACTTTTTCAGTGCTTCTGAGATAGGTAACATCATTTTGTGACTGATTCCTGATTGACCGCATGGTCACCTCTATGAAGTTTTCTTAGCAGAAAAATGTGCCGAGGGTCAAATTTGGTTGAGTTTGGTTCGATCTAGAACACGGTAAAATGAGCTTGACCTGTTTGAGATTGAACTTCAAACAATTCACAGTAAGATCAAACTTTAAAAGAAAGATGTGTACAATTTTCTAAGAAGGAGCAGAATTGTACAATTCTCGCCTTATTTATATATACAAAGCTTCCTGTTGTTGCATTAGGAAACTTCAGCCTTCATATAGAAGGACAATGCAATTAACTTACAAAATTTTCAAAATGGCATTTTCTACATCCCTATTTGGGAGGTATTTAGAGTAAAATGCATCTTTATGACCCTTACCATTTCAATTTGCTGTCTTTTTTAAAAAATGAGTGCCTCCAGACACAGGCAATAGCTTCGCAGCCACTGCAGAAACAGCAGCCACATAATTGGTCACGTGACCATCGATTGGCAACAGTGCAGCATCAGCAAGGAAAATGTGCTGTTAAAAGCTGCTGTTTAATTGGCAGTTTTTTACTTTGTACTTTCCCTGGCCTGGAGGGAGGATAGGAGTGCAGGAATTGCAGGTAAGTGTACAGTAAAAAGATGCTGATAATCCAGCATTTTTTACTTGGTGGGGTGGGGGAACTGGCGTGCTCCTACTGTGGGGGACGGAAGCACCAAACTTGCTTCATTGTTTCTGTCTAAGTCTGGAGGTGCCCAGAGAATGGTCAAAATCCTATCATACTACTATTTGCAATTCCAGCAAAGTATAGTGTAATTTTGGGGTGTTCTTTTAACATTCTCACACTGCTTTTATGCTATAATAGCCAAATGGATATTATGAAAGTTAACGTTACTATTCTTTGACTTCATAAGATATCATTAGACAATTAGAGTAACAATTGCATCTGCTGCAGAGCATAGACTGAGCTGCTGAAGGACTTGACCCTAATATGTGATCTATTTTTTTATTCCTGTTTAATGATTAAAGTCAAACTTTATTGCTTAATTACAACACACATCAACGAATCCTGCATTTTGATTAGATGATAATTCTAAGTGATGCTTTGGATCATTTGAGGATACACCCATGAAATGGCTCCCTCATGTTGATGAGCTCCAGGAAGGGCAAACTGTATGTTTCAGCCCAATTACACAAGTTTGCTCTGTCCAGGCAGAGCAGAATATTTGCATTGGTGTTCCCATGATGCTTTGTAGCTGAAATTTATTTCTGAACTCACCATGACATATATCTGTCACTTACTGTGCAGCAATGACTGAAGAAACAGCTGTAGCATCCTGATAAGGTCTCACAAGGGGCCAGAGCTATTACTAGCTTCTTTCCATATTTCTTGAGCTTTTGATATTTTGATTTTTGAGCCTTAGAAAAAAAATCATTCACTAGGCTTCACCCTGCTTCACAGATGTTTTTTTCTCAGCTACCTAGTTCTCATTGATTCCTCCCCATGTCTTCTTTTTCTTTCACAATATCCTGCCCTATTCATGTCATCTATACATGGTTTACTTGAGATCCTGGAGTCCAATACTAGAGTTGCCTGACAGATTAACATTTTTACAAGAAATATGTGCTTCTGTTGACTTGGTTCTTAATGCAAAACATTAAGCAGCTGCTTCGAAACAGGATCTAGAAGAAAGGAAACGGGGGACAGTAAATGCTGCTTGACTATTCAGAAATGCATCCTATTGATGTCATAGTATTGTACATAGGGCTGCAGCCATATAGATGTGTAAAGGGAATATTTCAATTTCAAACTGCTTCAGAGTTAGCTTGTCTGGAAAATTTTTTTTATTAGTAGGGATGATTATTCTGTTTAAGAAATAGCAGGCTAAACTCACAGATATTCTTTTTTTAAAAAGAGGTGACTGATTCTCACTTGCTAATATTTGAAGAGTTTGAGAATCAAGCCTGTATCACAAAGTGATGATCTGTCGCTAAGACAACTTAGATTCGAGTTTCCCAAATGCTGAAAAAATGGGGCCTTTCCACACATGCCGCCAGAAGACCAATCTATAAAGATTCGTTTTCTGGTGAATCATTTTTTCTGAAGATCTGTCCCAAATAAGGACAGACCCTTGAGGCCCCACGTGTCTCCACATGTGTGAGGTGGTGGCAGCAAGGCCGGGGAAACAGATTGGGGTGGGTGCTGTGTGGACACGCCAGCACCCACCCCAATCCAACCTCCGAAGGCCCTCCCCCCCCGGCATCAGCTATTGGTGAGCTGTCAAAGAGGGAGAGTGCATGCACTCCCTCTTTGACAGCTGGGCCGTCCCTCTGCCCCCCCCCCCCGATTGGCTCTATTGGAGCCAGCATGGGGAGGCTGTCAGCTGGGTTCCCCGGGCTCCCCCTCAATTGAGAAGGCATGATTGCAGCTTCTTGGGTGAATAGAAACCACAGCCTACACCCCACACCCCACCCGGGGTTGCGTGTGTGCAATCTGCTACTTACCTGATCACTGCCGGGCCACATCTGGCAGCATGTGCCATGGTTTCCCATGGGCCAGCCGCCTTCCTGAGGGTGGCTGTTCAATGGGAAGCCACGACACCCGCAGGTGCATGGCACGCTGGCTTCCCATTGGCCAGCCACCCTGAGGGGGACAGCTGGCCAATGGGAAACTGCGGTTTACACACGCACACACATGCCGGGCCTCCTGCTGCCAGAAGCGGCCCAGCAGCAATCAGGTAAGCAGCGGATCGCGCATGCATGACTGTGGGTGGGTTGGGGTGGTAGGCTGCGGCTTCCCCTTACCCCTTATTAGGTAAGGGGGAAACCAGGGAAGCTGGCTGACAGCCTCCCTGTGCTGGCTCCAATGGAGCCAATCGAGGAGGCCAGGGGGAGGGCCCAGCTGCCAAAGAGGGTGATGCACTCACCCTCTTTGACAGTTGGGCAAGTGCCGGGAATCCGGATCTTCCCCGGCCATTTGCAGAAGCATCCTGCTTCTGAAACGGTTTCAGGAGAAGAGCAGGATGTAAGACCTAATATTTTAGATCTTACATCAGAGCCGGATTTTGGCGGCAAAGCCGGTTTACGCAACCGGTCTTGTGCACTGAAATACGTATGCAGCTTCCTCAAAGGGTCCCTAATTGGGTTCCCTATGTGGAAGCTACGTCTTAATCCCTCTCCAATCTGGCTCTAAATCTGTTTTAAGAGCCAGTGCAGAAAGGGCCATGGACATGAATTTTGACATCTCTTTCCTCAACTGTATGGCTTGCCAATTTAATGGAAGAAAGGATATTATATACAAAACATTTTATACAATGCAAATAGTGTGATTTCTTGATTTTCCTTTTATATTGCAGCTTGCATCAATTCATCCTCATACCATACTGGTTTGAGTGGTTTGCATGACATTTTTAACTGTAATTTCCATTCCTCACCATAGCTCAGAATAAGTCTGATTGTTTTGCATCTTATTTATTTGAGTATCTCCTACAAATATGCATTTATACAGAAGCAATACAGTCTCATAAATTTGTGCAGATTTTAGGTAATTGTGCAAGAAACAAAACAGCATACTTCATTAATCAGCAGGAAATGTAGTGGCATGCAGAACACAGTTCTTTTATTTAGCAATAGGAACAAATAAAGGTTGATAGGAGAAAGAAAATAATGGGAAAAATAGAAACAATGTGGTTGGTTTTTACAACCTTTTTAATATTAACCCCATATTAAGAATACTAAAAAAGATAATAAAACAGAAGATGAAACAATAAGAAATTAGTTTAAAAAAATCCCTTTGAAACTCTATTAATGTTTTAAAACTAAAACTGCAGTCTCAAACCATAAAATCTAATTATTTTAAAACACCACATAAAGAAAAAGGTTGCCATTCAGACAAAAAAAAGTTCTACAAACTTGGTGACATTATATTTATCAGGAATTTTTTTTGCTGCTCTATGACTAGTGTCATCACAATTTGCCTTGGAGATGGAAGCTGTAGTCAACATTATCAGAAAAAAATACAATAAAAGGATATGTAAGTGTGAAAAGGTTCATATTCAAAGATCTTGAGAAAATAAATAAAACTATATACATTTACATGAAAAGTAGGTTTAATATATGCTAAGTGGCAACAGAGTTTATTACTGAAAAAAACAAAAATTATGCCAAATTAGTATCAAAAAGTGATAAATATTGGGAATATTAAATGGCTTAAAGAATGTGATTTGGAAGAAGTACAAAATATAATACTATAATGAAATAACCACTATGTACAGAGGAAATTTTCAGTACAAGAATGGTTGAATTGAGAATTATTTATTATTTTACATGGAATAAAGAATATTGAGAAACTGTATACAGACTTTTAAATGATTTTAAATATATGTGTGAAAATATGATGCTCACCCCCAGTCCCTCAAGGCAGCTGGTACATAGGTATACTTCTTCGTCTGCATCATCATCATAATGCCCTTTCCACCGAAGGGCGGAACAATAAACAAATTAAATCAGAGAAAATTTGCCCAAGGTGGTTTACATAAAACAGAAAAGATACAGTATAAAATAATACATCACACGCTATAATAAATAATCACAGATAATACATTGCACAATAACAAAGAAGCTTATAAAGTAAAATGAAAGGAAGGAAGCAACACCAGATCTTCTTTCTCCACTCATAGGGTACAAATACTGAAAAGGCTTTCTTTATTTGCCTTCATTTTATGGAGGCATTAGCAGAATATTTAAAGGATCTTTAACTTTTAACTTTATATCTTTTCTGTATTTACCTTTGATCCAGTCTAAGGAAGCTCTTAAGATTGGATCCTGGGCTTCTTTCTTCACACATGAATGTGGATCAAGGAGGTCCTGCTATGCCTGCACAAGACAGAGCTAAATCTGGATTAAGAGGTTCTTAATTCAGATATCTTGTAGACATTTTAATGACTAAGAGCCTTGTTTCATATCATGGGATGCATGCAGATGGCATGTCTCTGGAACTACAGGGGAACACTCTTCAATGACACCCCACAGTGCACCACCTGAAAACACTCCCACCAAACCCCAAGACTAAGAACTTTCATTCCTAGCCAACAGGAGTTGGGGAGGGGAGCTGCAAAGCTTGCACAAGATTTGCAACCACATGGAAGCCTGGACCAGAGACGTTTTCGCATTACTCCTGTTCCATTTGGAACGGGAGTAGGACGGGAAGCTTAAGACAGCTCCCGGCGCTTTCCCCTTTCACACACAGACGCGCCAGAACGCGTGTAAACGCGTTCCGGCGCGTCTGTGTGCGAATGCTCAAAGCGCCGGGAGCTGTCTTAGCCGGCAAAGGCCGGCCAGGGGCGCGGAGGCAGCCGCGGAGGCAGATCGACAATCAGCTGATTGTCAAACAGCTGATTGTCGAAGCCGCGCCGGCGTCGGAGGCGGCCGCAGCTGTTCGGGAGACAGAAGCAGGCGCGAATGCTTCTCCTCCCGAACGCCTGCGGGCGGCTCGTCCGCGTTCGAACGCATGTAGAGCACTTTAAAGTGCTCTACATTTTGAACGCGAGAAAGACAGCTGCGGACACGTCGGAGCGCAAGCCGCGCTCGGGCAATGCGGATGCCGTGTCCGCAGCTGTCTCCCACGCGTCCCGTTCACCCCCGTGCGAAAACGTCTCAGATCAGTGTCATCAGTGAAGACAGTGCAGATCCAGGCCAGACCTCTACACAATCCTGGGGTGATTTCACACTTCCCTTCCTGTCACCCAAAGTTAACTAGTGCTCACATTTGTGAGTGCTAGAGAACTATAGCCCACACCCCATGTGATCAGTCACTCACCTGTGATTGATCCCAGTGCCAGTCCTCTTTAGGGCACCATCATTTTGGTTGTGGCACCCTGCACAATGGTGTGTTTGTCAGCACCATTGCCATGATGACGCTGATGCTCTGCGCATGCACAGTCACAGGTGCCAGTGCAACCCCGGAGCACTGGAAGAGGTGTGAATGGCAGCTGCCTAGACTCACTAGGTAAGTCATTAGTTAAGGCTGGTAAGTGCTGAAAAGGGCTCAATGTCTGTACGTGGAATAGCATGGATAGTCTTCTCTTCAGGTAGAAAAATACCTTCGAATTACAAATTGTTGAAACAACAAAAATGTGTCTTGGGATAGATATGTATCTCCATTTGTATTGATTTTAGTATTCCATTGCACTAAAAGATTATCTGGAGACTATTCACTATTTCTTAATTTCATATTCACTATTTCTTCATTTCAGTGTCCTGCTCACAAACAAAATTTGAACTAATAATAAGACTTGCAATGGCACCTCTCAAAGGTATAACTTCAGCAATTTATAAACTTATGATGGAATTACAAGCTTCTAAAATGACAACTTTGAAAGACCTATAGGCAAGTGATATGCAAATAAATATGTTGGGCCAAAAATGGAATAATTTGTTCAACAAAAAACATATGTAGTACACATCAACAAAAATAAAATAAAAATTATACAAAAAAAGTATATAGATGGTGTCTTACACCATTAAAATTTGCTAATATAACAAGAACAAACAATAAAGATTGCTGGAGAGGTTGCCAAAAATTACCTATATATTTTCATATGGTTTGGCTTTGTCCTTCATTGCAACAATTTTGGACTGAGATACATGAACAAATAAGGCAAATGTTTGAAATAAACATCCCATTTTCACCTAATATTTCCTTAATGCATGACATTACTGAACTAAATTTGAATTTAAATGCACAAACAAGAATACATTATTTGATAGTAGCAGCTCAACAAATATTGGTGAAAAACTGGAAATATGCTGATAATCTAACAATAAGGGAGTGGCAAAATGAATTATGGAAAATTATGATAAATGAATTTATTATGTGTAAACAGTATCAAATGGAAGATAACAATACTAATGAGCATTTTCTCCGAATATTGGAACCATGTATAGAAAGATTGTTAACACAAATGAATACATGTATCCCAGAAAAGAATTTTCTATTAAAGTGGCTGTATGCCTAAATAGGAGCCACAATTAAGTCATCTGAATTGGTCTATCACAGGGGAGGGAGGAAGTGATGTATCGGTCCATTTTGTGTTTATTTATTTAGGGCAAGTCCCCATGATCAGGATACTCTGAGGCGAACCTGAGTTCGTCTCAGGTGAGTCCCCATGCTCTTACTGTTGTTTTTACTTGAGGTATGTATATGTATATGTAAGTTAAGTATGTTAATGTCTAATAAATTGGGGGGAGGAAACACTATTTCTTTTTAAGGCTTAATTTTTCAGTTTAATGTATTTTATTTTCTAGGAAAAAGTTGTAGGTGCCAGAAAAGAGTTCAGTTGCTCACAGCATTAACTATCTGTGAACCTTAAAAGAGAAATTGACTTTTTGAAAGCGATCTCAAAATGCTGTTTTATTTTTATGCTTCAGAGTTAGCTTGTCTGGAAATAGGTCTTTAGTTAGTTGGGTTTTTTTAAAACCTGTCTTTACATTCTGTTAATTGTCAATCAAGTTAATGAGGTATTTGTACCTTAGATGCACCCAGATCAGCTCTATAGGGATTGATGGTTGGAATAAGTCGTCAGAAAGTCATCAGGAATGGCAGAATGCCTAGACTGTTTAAATGTGTGTACCATTGGTGTGTGTGTTCTACTATCCCACCCAGTTTTCTTTTTCTTGGTAATCTTTTTCTTCTTTTTAGGTTTTGCTTAAAGGGTAAGAAGGATTGTGACATTGTTTTAAGATATAAAACCAAAGATTATCAGCATTCTAGGCTAGCTGTGGTTGAAAACCCTCCTCCAAAAGGACCAATTAATCTTTCCCCACAAGTTCTGCATAAAGCATACATTATATTCCAAACAAGCTTCTTCCCTTTCCTGGGGACAGCATGTGAAAAAATGATTTCATTCTCACTCACTCCCCTACAACAATTTCAACTCTATTTATACAAATTCTGTGCATACAGAGGCAGCATCCAGATGCTGGTTCCTTATTCCACTATATTTGAATATACCAGAATAAAGCATGGATATTCCAAAATATCCATGATATATTTCAGAATATTCAATAGTGGAATAAATAACCAACGTCTGGATGCAGCCAGCATTACAGTTTTGGATCCACTAAGTTGGTAATTGCAGTACCAAAGGATGCAGCTAGGTTTTTATGCAGTTTTCAGATCAATGTATGGAAGATGCACAGGGATATGCCAAATAGCTTTGGCAATTTTGCCGTTCATATGAATTATGAAGGTCTGAGGCGACACATGCAAAGGCAAATGGGCTTACCTTCATAGCCAGCCTTCACTTATGAAACAAAGCTACCAGCCTAAAGCTTTGTTGAATCTAGCAGCAGTGAGGTGGCCAAGGAAAGTCCATAGCCAGCCATGTCCTTCCAATAGTGGGTCTAGTGGAGACACTGCTAACAGTTGCCCCACCTCCCTACAGCAGGGGCTTCACAAGGGCTGCTGCCAGAGAGTGGCAAATCCCCCTGGGAAAGTACCCAGCCACCTGGAGCCAGTCGCTTCCCTAGAAAGGGCCTGTCTTCCCTTCACTTAGGGATTTGGATAAAGGTTCAAACCAAGTCAAAGCTTCTCACATTCGAGGGATGCTCCACACGAATGCAAAGTGTGGGGGAGGCATTCACACTCCTAAAGCTGCATATTCTTGCAGCAGCATATATTTGAACAGACACATAAAACAGATGTGTTGAAAAATAATTCACTGAAATTTGTCATTAAATCTAAAATTCAGTTGACTTCAATTTGATCCTGAGCTTTCCACCCAGTTCTACATCCTTCCCCTTCCAATTAAAAATGCTTATGGTAGAAAATGATCTTTGAAATAATCTCATTACAAATCTATTAGGTCTTTAACAGTTAACAGCACATATTTAAATGCCCTGGAAATAGTTATCTATGACTCATTGAATCTGTGAATGAGTCTGATATATTCACATTATTCAAGAAGCTAGTGCACGCCCAATGATCACTTGACTTTTCCCTCATCTTTTCTTCCTCCAAAGTAGACAGAATTATATGAGTACATAAAGGATATAAGAATAGCCCATCTAATCCTTCATTCTGTCTTACATAGTGGCACACCAATTGCTTCTGGGCATTCTCAAGCAGAAAACAAAGGCAAAACCTTCACCTGTTCTTGATTTCCTGCAAATAGCCTTTAGAGGCATCCTGCCTGGAGGGAGTACCTAGACATCAATTATAATAGCCATTAATACACGTGACCTTCATGAATTTTTCCACCCCTGTCTTAAAGCTGCCCAGGCTTGTCATTGTCACCACTTCTTTTGGTAGTAAATTCCATAGATTGATGACTCACAGAGTCAAATGATACTTGTTTGTTGGTCCAAATAACAAGACAATCAGCTTCTTCCAAGCATGCTTGCAGTTGGACAACCAAAACTCTCTCTAGTACCTTGCCCAAAAAAGGTATGTTAGCCACCGGGTGATTGTTTGTTTATATTTACATTTCTATCCACCCTATACCCTAAGGTTTCAGGGCAGGTAACAGCATTTAAAAACAGACATGTTAAAATAATCCCATACATATATAAACGTATAAAACAATAATACCACTGCCTGTTTAAGGGCTGGTGGGACCATCCCATGCCTCAAGGAATCCTGAATCCCTGAATCCACCCGGTCATACCTTGCCCGCTAGCATTTATCAGCCAGGAAGGGGAAGGGTCTAGGCAGCATGTTGTTGGCTGCACCCCTACAAGCAGCTTGTCCACATCCTCAGGCCACAACAAGTGAAACTGATCCAAAAAAACTGGACCACACAGTTCTATGAACAAATCCTCTGGTCCAATTATACACCCAGTCTGGAGTTAGCCCTCAATGCAAAGCAGGTCTTAAGAAGGAAGAGTTAGCTGGCTTTTCTGCCCCACTTTTCTCACCCATTTAAGGGGACTCAAAGTGGCTGACAAAGCTTCTATTCTTCTCCCCACAACATAACACCTTGTGAGGTAGATGGGGCTGTGAGAGCTCAGAAGAGAGATGTGACTAGCCCAAGGTCAGCCATCTGGCTTCATGGGGAGGGCAGAATCAAACCGGTATTTCCAGATAAGAGTCCAGCTCCCTAACCACTAGATCAAACTGGCTCACAAATGGAAATCAATAGGACACAAGCAGGAGTGGATGTTTCTGGTCTGCCTTCTCACTCATAGGACTTAAAACCAAGAATGAAATCCATGCAGTAACATTCAGTGGTGTTATATTTCAGAAAAAGTGGCAATATTAGTTTTATTTGGCACAGCTATATGTTTTTTTGTTTTTGTTTTAAATATCTCTCTGAGCTTTAAAACAGTATGTATGTCTAGTCTAGAGTGACATCCTGAAAATATTTTGAAAATGGTAATTAAAGAATTTACAAGTGGCAGGTCAGAAAAGCTACTGTCAGCCACCCGCCCCCCTTTTCTTTTTCACATGAATCCAAGCATGCTAATTGGATTATCTCTAATCTCTGGAAGTCATGGTGAAATGTGGTATGGTCATGTGATGCTTGGTTTGCCTGTTAAGCAACAACACAGCTAATCAATGTAATTTTAAAGTATAAGTCATGCACATAATTAACTATGCTTTATTTCCTTAATTAAAAATCTACTTATCATTGATAATGACATTCCTTAAATACCAAGAGATCTAAGACCAGAAAAGGTGTCCTCCATTAGTGTTTAGAATGATACGGGAGATGTGTTACTTCTTCCATGAAACAAGATTTCTTCCATATAGTTATAGTAGGGAGTGATGGGTTAAACCTCATTTCTTCTTCTTGTAAACCCCATCATTTCAGCAAATTGTGGTCTGAATATCACATACAGTCATGTAATGGAATGAACTGGTTTTTAACTGGCTTGGGGAGAATTACTCTACTCCACTTATTACTATGGGACTTTTAGGCGTGAAAGATGGGTTCCACAAATTGTCAGAGGCAGAATGCAGTTGCCTGAGATGAAGGCCCTTTCCGCACTAGGCCTTATTTCAGATTATATCTCAGGATGGGGACCAACCATCTGCATGCTGGTGCAGACTATAGTAGGCCCTGGTATGGCCTACCATAGATTAGACCAGCATGAAGATGGTTGGTCCCTATCCTGAGATATAATCCTGAATAAGGCCCAGTGCAGAAAGGGCTGAAGTCACAAAGATAAGGGTCAAGGAAGGAGTTCTACAGGCTTATAGAACACACATTTGACAACCTTTATTCAACCACAAAAATAAGCAGCACTTTAGAATAGCAAAAAACAAGAACAAGAAGAAGAAGAACTTTTCCAATAGCAAACAATGGACTTGAATAGAATAGCAGCATTACAGGCAAGAGATCAGAAGCTTGATAAAACATCAGTCAAACTGTAGGAGGCCACAGAGTCCATTTAGAGTTAAAGTGTAACAAGGCAGCTAGAGCACTTTAAACTGAGCTCTGAAGACTGTCCTTTGAATTGCTCATGAACTCAGAGGGTGAAGAAGGTAAAATGGATGGCATTATGGTGATCCTCAGCAAAGTGGGTGGTTGCCATGTTCGTCATGTTAGTGGGTGGTTGCCATGTTCGTCATGGGCAACTGCTGTGGGCCAGCAGTCTAGTGTAGAAGCTACTATCAAATCCATTGTCTCATTGTATCCTATCTACATTTTTGAAAACCAGATGCACACATTACAAAGATAAAATTATGTTATTTTGCACACAGATCAAAAATAATTATTTTGGAAAAAGAAGTGCACAAAAATCTAGAATAGTAAAAAGGAAACAAAAATATGAGCTATATTATGGAAAATTACATGGCATTAGGGTTGCGTACAAGTTTTTTGTATTTGATTGCTATCAGATCAAATGCAAGAAAATTCATATTCATTTGAATAGATGCCCTATGAATTTGGTAGGATTCATATTTGATACAAATGTTCGACCCCATACAAATCCCATACGAATGCAAACTGATAATGACATTCCTTAAATACCAAGAGATCTACGACCAGAAAAGATGCCCTCCATTAGTGTTTAGAATGATATGGGAGAATAATAAATTTTGGCCACCTAAAAGGGCTATTTTAAATAAGGTTCCTCTTTTCGCGGGCAAACAGAAGAAATGACTCAGCGTTGCAAATCTTCTTATTAAAACATCTTTAAACACTGAGTAAAACTATATTAATGGCTGGATTAAAAAGGCAGTCTCTGGTCATCCCAAATTAAACCCAATCCATTTCCTGTCTCCACAATACAAATAGCATACGAGTCCCAAAGAAATCCCATATACGAAGCTTCATATGAAACTTCCCATGAATGGATCAAAACATTTGATTTAAATTTGAATGTCTATCTTCAAACGTGCCAACATTCAGTTTGAATGTGAATGTCAAAATGTGGCCAAATTCATACAAATTTCAGATGTTATGAATAGTTGTGCACATCCCCACATGACATGCAAAACTGCATGTTGTACAGAATGGTATAAGATATTTACATAAGATGAAATTTTCTAAAATACAAACATACCACATCTCCGTTGCTAGCACATGTTGTTTAGCAAAATGACCTCAGTGCTTATTTACAGTGCAAAGATCATGGATGAGAGGAAACACCTATGAATGTAGACACCATCTGGAACTTAGAATACAGGGGGGAAAGTGGCAGATGGTGTTACTAAAAGTAACACAATATTTATATTAGTTCTTGAACTTAAGCATTAATATTTGCAAAAGCTTCCATACAAATCAATCTTATGTTCCACAAAGCAAAGCTAATTCTATGTTTGTAAGATGCAAAGGTTCCAGCTGTAGGCATGTGCACAAAGCCAATTTCTTTCCTTCCATTCAAATGTTCGCACCAAGGGAACCTCCACCACATCCTCCCTTCCCATCCTGCTCCTGCTGTGAGATTTTCCACAATTCCTGGATGGGGAAGGTGCCCATGCACCTCCGGAAGATCTAGTTGGGCCTCAGAGGAGTGTGTGATGGCAATGGTGACTGTAGGCACCTTTAGAGGTAATGGGGTGCAGCCAGGAGGACAGAAGGCCAAGGATGGGCAGATCCGGCCTTCATCAGAGGTTCAATGAAGTTTTGTCAAAGGCCAGATCCATTTGATTTGCAGGTGAATGGGAGCCTATGAACATAGGCCCCTTTCAATTCACCCACCAGTGTTCAAATTCATACAAATCTGTATGAATTTTGAAAAGCACAAATATTCATGCACAGCCCTATTCAGCTTGAAAGAACTTAAGCTGAAGATGAATTCTCCTATCTTTCTGTTTTGTTAGCACAATGAAGTATAATAGGACTGTCTTAGGATACTGCTACATGTAGACATCATCATCCCAGGGCAAGGGGGATATTAAGATATAGCTCACCTGCTTTTGAGCCCACTGACCTAATGTACAAGGCTATGGGATGGCCATTTTAGCTGTATATATCCTTTTCAGCTGTTGTGCTGATTTCCAGAAAATGTGACTGCTGGATGGGCATAACTAGCCACTCCAGATTAGTTGCAAAAGGATCCTGTGCATAGACCATTGATCTCGATTTATTTGCCCAGATTCAACCTTGCAGCATTCACGAATCACAAGAATCAAGTTTAGTGACTGGGCCTAACTGCAGCCTTAGGATCTAGGGTGGATAGGGCCTCCAGCAATGAAGTCAAGATAAGTGGACCGGTGATATCCCTTTCTCACGGTGCCACTACTGCTAAATTTTAAAGAAGCCATTGCAGAATGGCTGCTACCTCCACACAAGCCTTTCTTTCATGCTGACACACATAGCAACCAAACCTTCAATGAGTCTGCCTCTAGCTATCTGCCAACACACTTTTGCTGCCGTCAGTGCTGCCATGTATGACAAGAAAGGTTTAAGAGGGTAGAGTGTGAAGACTCTTGAATACCACCTATTGGCCCTGCTGCTGCTATGACCATACACTTTTGATGCTGTGGTGCCTCAGAAAGCAATACCAATACAAACACCTGGCCCCATATCATCGTGGCCCTGACAGTTCCCTGGGCTTGTCCAACAGTCAATATACCCTTCTGAGCACCCATTTATGTAGATACAGCATAAATATTTGAAGGACACATTTATGGTATTTTCAGCTTTTACTGGCCTATGCATGCAGTAAACATAAACTGAAAAGAAAGGGTAAGCACCTTTGTAACCTCGTCTTTTTTTCCTTTGATAAAATTTATAATATTTAATATAGATGCCCTGTAGGCAGCACAACAAGCAGTTCTTTACCTCATCTCGAAGGCCAGCATGTCGCATCTTTCTTATAAACACCAATTAGAACAACTAATTAGTCTCAGTTTTAATTAAAGCATGATCCCTATTTAGCAGTGATTACATTACAAAAGCTAAATTTACGTAGCAACATTTAATTAATTTAATTAGGTATGGCACTATTTTATCATCATGTCAAATAACAAACATGTGAGCTTTTATGATCATCTTGGGCAGCCTTTCTTCATTCTTCATTAAAATACCTAGCTGTTTAAAAGGCACATTATTAAAAGGTTTGCATCCCTTGATTTTTGATCTTTACCCATTTTGTACTACAAAAGCCCATCCCAGCCTCATAGAGATTAATACTGAAAATCCTGCTTAGTGTCTTATATACAGAGATTTCTTGAAGATTTTTCTTTCTAAAAAAATATTTAAAAGGAGAAGGAAGAGCTTAGGCAACATTTGCATGTAGCAAAAATGCCTCAGGGTCAGTAGTATGTGACCCTTGTGGAGGAGGGGCAGACTGTGGGTGAATGATTCCATCTACAAACTATCCCCAAGTCATCTCCAAGCAACTTCTTCTTTCCTCTGCAGCAGATTTGGATCCAGCTGGGTGCCACAAAGCCAGACAGCAACCCGAAAGCATTGAAATCGTACAGTTGGATACCGGCATTTCCAGATAAGATTTGAATCTGTACATATGAATCTTATCTGAAAGCACTGCCACCTGATCACCTGATTTGAATCCTGGCAGCTGGCCACTTTTTCCAGTGGCACCCAGCCAGATCTGCACGAACATTCACCGAACATTTGCCGCGGATAAGAACCGAATGCAAATCTCACCACATTTGAAGTGGTTATAATTTGTACAAATGCAGATTTCCTTCACATTCACTTCAATGTGAAGTGAACATGAAAATAAAATTGTATACATCCCTAGTATTAGTTCTGAAATATGGACATGGATGGCTGCAGCGCTGTGCATATCCCCATGTAAAAATTTAGGTTCTGGAAAACAACTTCTTAATCATCATTTAAAGGACAGCAATTGTACTATCAAATTCAAAATTGTTCACCATTATTAATATGCATATTTATATGCAATAACAATTTAATGAAGTCTAGTCTAAAACTATTTTCAGTCTGATCTCATATTCATAAGTATTCTATCAAGGCACAGAAGTCGGAATAGAGGCTTTCCTTTTAACTTACGGAGTTGGTTAGCTCAGTAAAGCCAGTAGAATCCATCTAATAGAACGATGTTGATTACCTCCTTCTCCTCCTCTTCCTCTTCCTCTTCCTCCTCCTCCTCCTCCTCCACCACCACCACTACCACAAATTGCAGTGTACAGAGTCAGAAATGTTTTTAAGTCCTTGAGAGAATGCTGTATTAAAACAACCTTTTTAAATACTCCCCCCCCCCCCCAGTTCAATTAGTTTTTACATAAATAAATTACAGAAAAGCACATTTAGTAAACCAGGGACCAGACACAAGAAAAAGAATTTGGAAGTATAACTTAATTGATGTCCTGGGGTAGTAGAATGTCTGGAGATCTGACTGTTCTTTCCTTTAAAACACTAGATGGAAATTAAGCTCAGAATATCTAGTTAAAAAAAATGCAGTGCCCATCATCCCACATGCAATTCCAAATCTTGATTTCCCAATTTGGATAGTCACTATTTGTGAATAATTATACGCTTCTGAAAAGATGTGGAATTTTTTAAAAGATAGAATTGTATACTTATATGGGTTGGACTGCATCTCAGACTAAAAACCGTCATATCTTGATAAGTGAGAATCACAGATATCAGAATTTCCGAACACTGGCTGGGATACTGGACCAACAAGCATACTAAGTGCCTCTTTTTGCATGTTTTAAGGGAGGTATGGTGGTGTGTTCTAAGGGTGTATGAAAAAGAGAGACCTCTAGTGCACTTGCTGGTGCAGTATACCAGACAGTGCAGAATAGCCTGTAGGTGGACACAGCCTATTCGGAAAATACGCCTAACCACCATTTGCTGTTCAGCAACATGTTTAGAGCCTTTCCTTGCTCCTATGCTGTATCTTTACATTCCAGTTTTATACACATCCATCCCATCATGGAGCTAAGAGACCGAAAAGGTGGAATAGTTTGGATGGTCCAGGCCAGGCATCTACCTATCCTTTCAAGTAAAGCTGGATTTACTGGAACAAGCAATAGTGTCTGCGTAGAGTTCAGTGATTGATTGGGATACTTTACATGTCTGGATTCCATGCCTTGTTAGGGTGCTTAACTCAGTATAGTTTCTACTCCATAGTTGCCACAGTCTTTACACTCCTGGCACTTTTGGCAAGCCCTCTACCCCTTCTCACTGCATAACGGACATGGTTTCACACATTCCTCTGGGCTCAGAAGGGTGCAGTCTGAAAGTGTGCTTAAATGCTTCTGCCAATGTGCTATATGGCCACATGATCAGAGACAGGGTTGAAGGGGGAGCTGAAGGGAGTGAGTCTGCAGCTCAATTTCTGAACGCAGAGCACTTTTCAAAGCAGCAATCCATGTGCCTTCACTGAGGGTGGGAAATGGAACATTATCTGTAAACGTGCACCTTTTGATGAGTTTGTGTCAGTGAGATGACAAGCTCATCAAGGGTGCCTCTTATCATTGAACATGGAGATGTGGCAGCTAAATCCTCAAAGACACACACACACACACAAACACCAGTAAGCAGAAATGGAGTGGCTGTTCACATGTTGTAACCACAAAAGCTGCACAACTTTTCCCCAGGCTTCCTTTTCTTCAGCCTTCCATTTCTCAAGCCTCAGAGTAAAAGGAGCAACTATTTTCCTATCCCATAAGCTTGTAGTACACATTCAGCACCACCAGGGTGCTGAATTCTTTCCACTCAATGCATTATGGGCATTACGGCATCTGCAAAGCACATGGCTTTAAAAGGACAACTCTTCTTTTCCTGTTTGAGGATCTTCCCTGCCTCCAGCCACAGGATGTGACAGCAGAAGACAGCAGTTTTTCCTCCAATCACCTCCCCTGATGTTGCATTGATGTCACTTCCTCCATGCCCCCCTTTTGGAGGGATATTTAAACTTCTGCAAGGAAATAAAGCTCACTTTCCGCCTGATCTCCGTCTCCAGCCTGATCTCTCTCCCCTCCCTGTATTTCTTATCTGCTGAGTCTGCCATTATTGGGCAACTCTTGCTGGTAGAGCAGTCTGGTTTTAACTATCACAACATCCAGCATAAGAGTAGCACCCCTTGCACTACAGACATTCCTTCCTGGCTGTTTTAGGGCACATAAGCCAGATACTTGCAACATTTGCATTTGGCTTTATTCTGGAATATATCCTGGAATAGGGGCCTGCTGTCCGCATGCCAGGTCCACAGCCTAGAAAGTATGTCTCACAAATGGTTGTCGTTGTTGTAGAATATCTTCAAAGCATATGGATTCCAATATGCTGCTGCACCTCCCTCCTCCTCCCTTCCCCTTCTCATTAGAAATCATTTTATGTTTAAAGTAGAGTGAACTGCCACAGGTTATAGATTTAACATACAATAATAATCCTTCATACAGAAGCAAATTAAGAGCATTGCTCAAATATGTACTCAAATTTTGTCACAAGCCACTTTGATACCTACTGTTATGACAATTCTGCATGAATTTATACTGATTAGTCACTTAACATTATAAGACATCCATTTTGGGTTTTAATCCTTTGTGCTACATTATGAATTAATTTTAATAACAGTTGTAATAATGTGTTCATTACCTATTATGGTGAATGTCATAGTCAGAGAGCCATACGTTCTTTTAATTTAAATGCAATATTAGTTAATGGACATTTTTTATTGCTAATATTGTAAGCAATGTAAGAGGAACTTCAGATTTCTGTTAATAGCACAGCCGTTCAACCCTCAGCATTATAAAAGCATACCATGCATATAGTCATCTGTGCAACCTTATTGGATATTTCTTTTCTTTTTAGTAACATTGAATCAAGGCTGGTAACTATATTGACATACCCCTGCAGTTTCCTTGATAGATACAGATGCATTTTACCATTACCCTGTCCTGGGAAAAATGGGAGATCAAACTTGTGGCCTGCTTTACAGGAAGTTGGTCCATGCCAAACACTCCCTTGTACTAAGGCTATATGAGAAATCCATCATTTTCACATTCTGGTAAAAACTGACGATGCATTGTCCAGGCTATGGTTGCATTCACATTCAGCAAAAACAAATGGCACATCTGAGGAGGCCTAGAGATGTTTCACAGGTAGGATCATTCACACACCAGCTTGTCCCTCTGCCTCAGTTTAAGCTAGAAAATATAGTACAGAGATGGGATACACTCTACCATTCACTAAGGTATTTTTGAGATACTTGTTTTACTAAGTGTAGATGTATTAGAGATGTGCACATACTTAAAATTATAGTTCAGGCTAGTATAAGATCCCAGCATGACTCCAGCTTAGATTATGTAGGACATTGCTCCACAAGGACTATATACTAATCCATAGTCCCTTTCATCAATACCAAGAGATCCCTGGGATTAAACTCTGGATCTTTTACAGATGAAATAATGCTCCTTCGCCAAGCCACAAAAGCAAAAGTGTATATCACAGCAAACCAACAGGCACTGAAACTGATGCAGGAGGATGTTTGGAATGAAAGTACAATAGTATGTAAATAGCACATTCAATCTAGAGAGTAATTTTTGAAGATCTAATATGAATTGCTCTGTAATTTGCTGTGTCTGTAGATTTTAAAAAAGGTTAATTGGCTTTATCAATGACTTTATTATATTTATTTCCTGATTTACTTACTGGAGCTTACCTTGAGACAATGGGTAAGTGGTGCAAAAATATTTTGTAACAGTTTCTTGAACTGTAGTTTAAGCATTGATTACTCAATCATCATTATCATCATCATCATTGCTTACTGAATCATTGCTTACTGAATATAATTGCTTACTGGCAGATGGATATTTTGCTGATGCCAGTGCTTTTCAAGTGCCCACTATAATCTGTTGGCACTGCCCCCAGTGTGACGAGAAGCACTGGGATCACCTTTGTTGATTTATGCCAGAGTCTCTGTAGTTCTATTTTCAAGTCTTCATATCTGGTACATTTTTCTGTTTTTCATCAATCCTGCTGTTGCCTGGAATAGCAGTGTCAATGATAAACACTTTGTCTTTCTCCACGATTGTGATGACTGACGTGTTATATTCCAGTGTTCGATCAGTCTGAAGTCCCACAGTAGTTTGGCTTGTTCATTTTCAGCCACTTTTTCTGGTTTATGGTCCCACCAATTCCTTGCCACTGGCAGATGGTAGTTCTGGTATCATTTCTGCCACTATGTTGCACCTCTGTTTATACTACGTCTGTGCAATCTTTTTGCAGCAGCTCGGAATGTGGTCAATCATTTCATCAGCTTCTTTGTTGTCTTCAATTTTCTCCAAGAACTGTCCATGCAGTACCTTGTTGCATCAATAATCTGTTCGACATTGGAGTAAAGTTTTTTTTTTTTTTTTACTAGTTCTTTTTCATGCAGGCTGGTCAGGTATTTGAGCCAGAAGCCATGCAACTGATCAGTGCCAGGGGATGCCCAGTTCTTCACTTTCTTCACTCTTTTTGTGACCATTTCAGGTGTTATTTCCAGCTGCTGCATTTTGTTCATGGAGAATTTCTTCTCGAAATCCTTTATCCACCCAGCAGTTTTGTTGTATTCTTTTTCAGCCTCCCAGAGATCTTTCCAGAAGCTGGTTGTTGCTTCTTTCTCTGGCTTTTCCATTTTCTTGTCTACTTGCTCATGCAGGCTCTGGTAGAACTGCCTCTGATTAGACTGGAACATTTGGTTCTGCCTGTACTGGATGATTCTTGCTTCATATCTTTCGATTTTCCTGGCTGTAGCTGTTATCTGCTGTTTCACGATTTCCAAAGCTTCATCAATTTTCCTTGTATTCAGCCAGTATTTTTTGATCAGATGTTCTTTAGTCTTCTTGTTGTTCAGTTTCTTCTCCTTCATGTTTTTTAGGTTGCTGGCATCTGATCTCAGGCTTTTCATTTTTAGTTCCAGTCGGACTTTCCACTTTGGTTTTCCAGGTGATTTTCTAATTGGTTTTTGCTGCAGTAACCCTCGTTCTTCTGTTACTATCACAGCTGTACTGTAGGCGAGCTGGTTCAGTTCTTCGATTGTTGCTACCTGAACAGTTACAAGGGCAGAGTTGATGTCATTCATCAGTGGGACAAGTCATTTTCTGCCTATAGTTTTTAGGGTTGGCAGTCGCTTTCGCTCTGTACTTGATGCTGCATGAGCCATTATTCTGTCCTTCAGTTTCTGCTGTCTTTGAGACAATGTGCCAGGTGTTTCATCCATGACTTCATGCTGCTGTTCTTCCTCTTCTTGCAGAATTTCCAGATTTTCATCCGGTTCTAGTTGATCAGTGACTCCTGGTCTTGTTGGAGCTTCTATTGCTGCCACAATAGGCTTCGGTGCTTCAGTTTCATCAGCTTTTCGTATTTCTTCGAGTTCAGCTTCACTGAACACTTTAGTCCCACTTATGAATCTTCTCTGATCAGCTAGCCGCAGTTCTGTTATCTTCGAGTCTGGGTATTCTTGTCTCCATAGCTGATGCATCCATTTTTGATAGCCTCGTTTTCCAGGTTCTGATTTGTACTAGCACTTCATGACTATATGATTCTTTAGCCTTGAGAATTTCTGCCACTTCCTTGTTTGTGAATTTTGTTCCTGTAGCCCATTTGTCGATGGTTGCCCAGGTTCCTCAGCAACCACCGCAGTCCTTTTTATCCTGGGCGACGACCGAGCCAGTATAGACTTCTTTTTTGTTTGTGTCTCCATTGTGATAAATGGGTTGGGTGCACTTAGTCTCACTCCTCTGCTTCGACCTCTCTGGCATGGTTGAACCTTCCAGTAATTTGCACTACCACCAGCCCAGCTCTCAGCTTCATTGGAGCACTCAAGCCCCACCACCACGACAAGGCCGCACCCATCGGGGTTGTTATTATTGTTATTATTATTATTATTATTATTATTATTATTATTATTATTATTATTATTATTATTATTATTATTATTATTATTATTTGTTGTTGTTGTTGTTGTTGTTGTTGTTGTTGTTGTTGTTGTTGATCAAAAATCTGTTTCCTTTTTATCAACTTTGGAAAACATTTTTACTTATCATACATGTTGTACAAACACTACATATTGATCATATAGATATTGGATAACAGAAGCTCAGCAGATTATATATGACCTACAAATGTGCTAAAGCAGCAGCTGCAAATGCACAAATTATCTTAAAGAGTGCACTGTGGATGAAGAAAGCTATCCAAGGGGGCAGGCAATTAATTAAATGCTCTCTGACTATACATTTATTTTTCCAATATTTCAGATGCTACAGGCTGAGCAATAGACCTTAAGTGAGTTATGGACCTTTCATTTTCTTCACTAAGATATTTAATGGACTAAATATTAATATAGGAGAAGTTCAGAAGATTATATTGATAAAAGCATGCTTCTTAAAAGAATCAGTGAAGGACAACCATCATGCATGCTGATTGATTTATCATTATACCATAGCAACAATTTGCAATTTAATGCATGCGTAATAGGATTTTGAGATCTTTAAATTAACTGGTAGCATAAAACAGATGATCTTGAAATGGTTTGCTGAAAATAATCTGCAGCATTTCGTACTTATATAAAGAGATGGAGTAACAGAATCACCTTCCTGTGATGGCAATTTTGTTATAAATCACTGAATGCAAGTTCTTTTCTTATGGATCTCACTGCACAGACAACTGGGAGTGCTAGGTCCACATCTAATTTCCACCCCTTGCCTAGAGATATTTGAGAAATAAGAATACGAAGCCACTTTTGCATGGGCTTATCACAGGGTCTTTCTGTACTCAAAGGCCATGATATGGATCATCTGGGCCAGCCAAACCCACTGGTCAAGATCATGGTATGCATTGGTCTGGAACAATGCTGTCCACATGATGGTGCTGAACCAAACTAGGCTCCAAACTCATTCTGAAGCTCACAAAAGTTTTCAGAACCAGCCTCCAAGTTCCTAGCCTTGGGGTTCCTAGCCTGGAGTCTCTGGGGGACCCATTTCAGCAGTGTAGTTTGCTGTGCTACTATAATGGGCCCTACATTAGTCCAGAAAATGAAAGTGTGCCTTCTACATGCCTCTGTTTTCCAGATCAGGGCTCACTGATCTTTTTAGTTAGGTCTACTGTTAATCAAGATAAATAGTTCCTTGATCTGGATTATGCACCATTTGGACTGGCTGTGTCTGCACTAAATGGGGCTAGATCTGGATTAAAAGGCCTTTAATCTAGGGGTGTTTTTCCACTGTCACTAAAAGTACCCATTAAGTACCCATTAATGGGTACGTAATGGCATTTTTGTACTCATTAATGGGTACTTAATGGACACTTCTAGTGACAGTGGAAAAACACCCTAGATCTACTGTAGACCCACTGGACTACAAACTGACCAAGGGCCTTGTTCAGATCATGGGAGGTGTGGTAGGCAGCATGCTTCCATGATCTGGAACTACTGTGAAGTGCAAACAGTGCTTATCTGGCCCATGTCTCCATATAATCTGTTTCAGTGGGTCTAATTTTTCCAAGCTCACTGATCCAGATTAACACAAGGTAAGAGCAGAAAAGGTCTGAAATTTTGGACGTTTCACTGCTACTGGATGTGTCAGTGTTTGACACGAAGTAATGAAGTTTTGATGCTTACTTCACGCCAGTGCATTTTAGGCAAGTGCCTTAAATACTTAACACTATTTTGTAAGCTTTGGCACATCCATCAGAACTATTATTTTAAAGAAAACTAGGATATACTTGTGTGTGGGTGAGGGGAGAGAAAGAATTCACTGCACCCCACTCAGCTTCTATGAACAGGGAGGTCTTTAAAACCTATTTTTCTTTGCCTAGATTGGGACTTTTTATTTGTCATTTTTAATGCTAGTATCTTATATGAAACAACATGATTGACCAGTGCTATATTCAAATGTCAGTCATAATAAGACAGCAGCTGCCTGCAAGGATGCTAACCAATGTTTTACTTTTAAATTGTTGTTTCCATTTTAATGGAGAAATTGGTTTTAAATTTGATTTCCTGTCTCCATCCATTGTTGTCAAGCCTCTTGACACACAGTATAGGAGCCAAATTTATACTTGCAGTATTCAAGCAGTATGACCATAGCAGGATCAGAAGGAGCCTATAAAATATGATTTGTTGCCTTTTCGTAAAGCTATACACTTGGGTACATATTTAAGAGTTATACCAGAATCAGAATTAATCCTAATATCCTATTACTGTTAGCATCCAAGTATGTTAAGGATATTGTACACTACACTGAATACCACGAAGAACACTGGGCAGATTAAATTCTGAGGGCAAAAACCTGTGAGCAAAAGAAAGAAAATGCAAGCAAAATAACAAGCTGAAAATTCTGCTAGCACTGCAGAGCTGAAACAAAGTCATGCCATGAAAATAAAAAAGGCTTAGATATAGGAATATCTATTTGAAACACTCCGCTTTCAGTAATGGTGATCCTCTGGCATTAGTTGGGGTAAAATTCTGTTTCTCCTTGTCATAAAAAGAAAAGGGAACGAATATTGCTAATATCTTTAGAAGATTGGCTTGAGGATCAGCGAGAAAAAATAAGTTACCAAGAATGTTCTAGCTGAGTGATGGAAAGTCTTTTATCAGTGTCAGTTAGTGAGAAACTTTGAACTGAGACCTGCATTTTATATTTTATTGTTTCATTTATTTATTCATTCATTTATTTAAAACATTTATATACTACTTCTCATAGAAAATCTCAAACCAATTCAAAAAAGAGAGCTTAAGGCCAGGTATCCATTGAGGAGAGAGACATGAGGGCGATGTCACGATGCACCACTGGAAAAGACACCAAATCTGCATTTCCACCTTCGAGTGTGGAGGAATCATTTTTAGTGGTGCCCAAGATTTAGGGTGAAAAATCACACCCTACAAAGATGGCACCTCTGGCAGTAGTTGTGCTCAGAATTTAAGCAGCTAGATCACAGTGAGGTGGTCATTGCTGCTGCAAATGGAGAATGGAGGTCAAAATCCAAATTAGCATATGGTTTGTGGGTACAGGAACCCCCATACCACATCTCAGGGGAATCAGAAACAGACTTAATATTTTTAGATTCTTTTTTTTTTTTCCCCAGGAGGAAATTTTCAATTTGTTCTGAGGGATTTGTGTGCAGCTGCGGTGAAAAAGGCTAATTCAGTGCTGGGAATAATTAGGAAGGGAATAGAAAACAAGTCAGCATGTTGATACCACTTATGATTATTAATAAACATAATTGGCTAAATATGATGGGGGGAAATTCTAGCGTAAAGGCATTATCTTGGGCCATGAGTCCCTAAAATGGAATACATTCTATCAGAGCTTTAAGATTTGGTCTTAATTGGAGCAATAGAGGCTTGACCACTAACTTGGAAACATTGTTAATAATAATATTATTAATAAAAGCCTTGGGCATGATTTGAAATATTTCCAAAAACCAAAAGGAAGTCACTGTGGCGTTTTAAAACAAGACAGGTTTTTTTTCTCCATTCAAGAGCTGATGATGCAAAAATTCCTGTTGACCTCTCAGTAGTGTTGGAGCCTGATGAGCCACTTGAGATGATAAAGTTAAGATTATCCCTCAATGCTAGGAGAAGAGCTGCTGGAAAAACATAGTCCATTGACATGGGTTAAAGATTGATCACTGAGTTCCTAAGAGAGAAGGATATCTTTTGTTTCAAGAAAATAATTGGAAATGCTTCTTTGAAAGTGGATCGTATGAAAATGTGCTGGACTATGGAGTTTTTATATTTGTAAGGATCTGCTGAGTCCATATAAGCTATCATCATTATATTTTAACTTGAAGGAAAGGAAATAAGATAAGAGTTCCTCTCAAAGAGACATGTTAACATAAGGGATTCACTTCTTTTGGGTTACAACCTGGAGCACCAGTTTTTACCTCTCAGGAAGGGTCAGAGTACAGGATCTTGGAGATGCTGGCAGGTTAATTTGTATCTTTTGGGAAGAAGCTATGAGGAAACTTGCGACACATACACATTTCATTCATTAACAAGGGAAAAACCAATAGTCAGCATTTTTAGGTTCAATTTTTGGCTATAAGAAAGGCCAGCAGAGAAGAGATGGTGTCTTCCTCATCTTTTTGTCTTTTTGTCATGTGAGGCTAGAGAAACCTGAAGGAACCTTTTCCATTTTAGAATCAGAGAAACCTTGAAGAAGCTTCTCTGTCCCCCATTCCCCCTCCTTTTTCAAGTGGGAGGAGTTTTACTGCTAGAACTACATTTTAAAATTTGGCAGTTTGAGTTTGGCATGCTTAGTCAGACCAATTGAAAAAGTCCATTTTTAAACAGCATTTATTTTTAATTTTGAGACATTTTATTCATTTTTGGAGACCAGGTTAATAAAAGGGAAGATCATTTTTTGTTGTTGTTGTTCCTCAAGAGATACAGATCCTCTGGAATCTCACATCTACAGTTTTTGGGTATACTGAGGCACATTGGTGAGAGAGGATTTTTGGATTGTTATTCCATTCCTCCTTACTTCTCCTTATTCTTAAGGAAATATTTAAGGATTAGCCCATCTGTGCTTGCAGGAAAAAACCACACAGTTTTTAAAATAAGCACATAAAGGTTCCTACCTTGTTTCCCTTGCTTTCTTATTGGCTGCCACTGCCCTATTTTTCCAGTGGCTTGATTGGTCAGAGACTATGAACCTCTTCCTGCCTCTTGAGTGCCTGGTGACTCATAATGCCTAGTCAAGACAACTTGCCCTCTTGACCCTTGCCCATCATGGCTGGCCATCCAGGGGGGGGATGCATTGATGAGATTCCTCACGGATATCATCGGTGCATCCTTCAGGGAAGGATATGTTCCATCTTGTTTAAAGGAAGCGGCAGTTAGGCCGCTCCTGAAAAAACCTTCCCTAGACCCCCTGGATATGAGGAATTATAGGCCAGTGTCATTGCTGCCATTCTTGAGCAAGGTGATCGAGAGGGCGGTTGCCCTTCAGCTCCAAGCTGTCTTGGATGAAACCGATTATCTAGACCCATTTCAAACCGGCTTTAGGACAGGCTTTGGGGTTGAGACCGCCATGGTTGCCTTGACCGACGATCTGCGTCTGAGCATTGACAGGGGGAGTGTGACCCTGTTGGTGCTCTTAGACCTCTCAGCGGCTTTTGACACTATAGATCACGGCATCCTCTTGGACCGCCTGAAGGGGTTAGGCATCGGGGGCACTGCTTTGCAGTGGTTCCGGTCCTTCCTCTCGGGCAGGTCTCAGAGGGTGCTGCTCGGGGACTGTAGCTCCAGTAAGAGGTACCTCACTTGTGGGGTTCCTCAGGGGGCTATTTTGTCCCCGATGTTATTTAACATCTATATGAAGCCGCTGGGTGAGATAATACGGAGTCATGGTGCTGGGTGTTATCAGTACGCTGATGCCACCCAAATCTATTTCTCCGTGTCTCGTTCGTTGGCCTCGAATTCCGATGGCATCTCTTCTCTCAATGAATGTCTTCAGGCGGTAATGGGCTGGATGAGGAAAAACAGACTGAAACTGAATCCAGACAAGACGGAGGTGCTCATGGTAGCGGCCCCAAAACCAAGAATTGGGTTGCAACCTCCAGTCCTGGATGGGGTCACACTCTCCTCCAGTGACTGTGTTCGCAGTCTGGGGGTGCTCCTTGACTCGTCGCTCCTGATGACAAATCAGGTAAATGCGACGGTCAGGAGTGCCTGTTACCAGCTTCGGCTGATACGCCAGCTGCGCCCTTTTCTGGAAGTAAGGGATCTCGAGACTGTTGTGCACGCGCTGGTAACCTCACGCCTTGACTTCTGTAATGCACTCTACATGGGGCTACCCCTGTGCTTGACTCGGAAATTACAGCTGGTTCAAAATATGGCAGCCAGGCTTGTCTCAGGAACACCTAGGAGGGACCACATCACTCCCGTTTTGAGGTCCCTCCACTGGCTGCCTATCAGCTTCCGGGCCCAGTACAAGGTGTTGGTTATCACCTTTAAAGCCCTAAATGGCTTGGGTCCAAGCTATCTCAGGGACCGCCTCCTCCCGTACAATCCTCCCCGCACTCTCCGGTCCTCTGGGAGGAACTTACTGCAGCCTCTAAAATCTAGGCTTGTGGCGACCTCCCAGAGGGCGTTCTCTGCTGTCGCCCCCAAACTCTGGAACGACCTGCCGGATGAGATCCGTCAGATAACATCATTAGACAGCTTTAAAAAGGCGGTCAAGACGGATCTCTTCCGGCAGGCCTTTCCAGATTAACCATCCCGGCCCAGATTCCCTGATTCCTCCCGTGGCCCCATCTTAGTGATGGTTGAGGATCAACAGAGGGACACCAGGGTTTTTAGTTTTTAAAATATTGTTTTATGCATTGATATTGTGTTTTAATATGTTATACTGTTTAATACTGTCTTAAGGGGGGGAGGGATAAGGTGTTTTTAATTGTTATATTTTACATTTTACTGTTGTTAACCGCCCGGATTGGTTTGCCATAGGGCGGTATACAAATAAATATTATTATTATTATTATTATTATTATTCTGGGTGAGTAGCTTGTAACCTCCTGAATGAGGAACCAGATTTCCTTCAGTTTGTTGCTCTCTCCCTCCACTTTCCTGATAGAATGGCTCCTAAGCCAGTGTTCCTCAGTGCCTTACCTTCTCCCCATTTCTATCACCATATCCATTTCTCTGAGTGGTTTTTCAGCACAAAATGTGTGTGTGAGAGAGGGAAAATTGCTTAAGATTTTTGCCAGTGTGCTTCAGAACTCAATGCCTTTAAAAAAAAAGAGAGAGAGAGAGAATCCTTCATTACTCTTGCCTGTGAATTAATTGGCCAGTCATCCATAGCAACTATGCCCAACCCAACTCAAGCCATGAGAGTTATTAGTACTCATATGTGGAAGGGGTGGAGAACCACAGATTTTGAGATGTGCTGAATGGTATTTTTTTTCTTTTTCTTTTTAATCAATCTGTCCCTTGAGTCTCAAATTCATTCCAGGACAACCCTAAACTCATGTGTGATTGCACTCTTAGAGGAACCTAAAATCTGTCAATATGGCACAAACCTACAATGAGCAAGTGCAGTTTGAATAAGCTATTAGTGGAAGACAAAGTTGAATGGAAAACAATAGGACTGAAGGAACTTGCAGAAATGTGTATAATATTTTAAAATAACCCCCTTAGGAGACAGCATATTGCCATTGAAGACAACCATTCTACTTATAGAAATTGAAGCACCTCATAGAAACACAAGAGGTGCAAAATATTGCAGTTATAGAAAACCCTCTACTTCTCCGGAGTCTCTAAGAAAGGAGAGGTTTTAGTTAGCTACACACTGTTTCTTTGTCAAAGCTTTCCCCATGGGTGGTTGCTCAAAAAAGATTGGAAAAAAATGTTGATTTAACTTTATTCTTATTCCATCCATGTCTGGAGGGTTACCCTCCAACCTGTCTGAAATGTTTACTGTTTCTTTAATATCAGGTACTGAGAGGCAGTCATCTTTCTTTTTCTTTCTTTTTCCTTTCTTCTTTCTCCCCTGCTCCCAAGCTTGGAGAAACTGTACTTCATTTGAAACAGGAGGAAGGGAACCTCACTTTAGCACTCATACAAGCTTCAAAATGCTTTAGCAGTTTAAGATGCTTGTAGAAGGCACAGGTTACGACACTAGTGCAATACTGCAGTTAAACCCTACAATACAAATAAAAAATAAAATACAAAGCTCATTGCATGGGGATTCATGAGGTTGCTGGAAGCTCTTGTTCAAAAGGGAATAACAATTTCTGGGTAGCAGGGAAAAACTGTTTCACTGATCTCTGAATGAAACAGCTCCTTACAGCTTCTCTCAGTTTCAGGAAGAAAATACAGTAAGGCTTGTTTTCAGAAGAATCAGGGCATGTTCCCACTTACCCTGCAGAGCTTCGTCGGCTGCCATATTGCCATCTGCAGTGACAGGAAATGCCTCATGCTGATTTTGCCACCCCATTCATGAGTGTGCTTGACATCCAAAGTGATGTTTTGTTGCCAGCCTCAATGGAGGTATCCCAGAACACCTCCTCTCTGCAGGACACATCCTCCCTCCAAACTGGAGATGAGGAGGTGTCCTGTCAGATGGTGATCATAGAGCACCTCTCCGGCACAGCCTTAATGCAGCTGCCTCCATTTACAAATGAAGATGCAGCCTGAGATCTACATTCCAATTTAGGGATGTGCATGAATATTCGTAGTAGTTGAAATTTGGCCAAATTTGGCCAAATTCAGACATTTGAATTTGAATTGAATGTTGGCACATTCCAGGATTGATATTCGGATTGAAATCAAATGTTTTTATACACTCATATGAAGGTTCGTATGGAATTCGTATATGGGATTCGTATGCTATTTGTATGCATTTGTATATAGGATCTGTGTGCTATTCATATGCATTCATATGAGATTTGTATGGGACTGAACATTTGTATCAAATACAAATCCTACCACATTTGAAGGGATCTATTTGAACAAATATTAATTTTCTTATATTTGATGTGATATGAATCAAATACAAAAAACAAAACAAACCACTACGTTTCTGCACATCCCAATACTAAATATGGAAACCTGCATTTCAGACTGCAAAAGGTTTCAGAGTAGCAACTGTGGCTGTATCTGCGGACAGTAAAAAGGAAATTAAAAAGTGGCTTCTAATCCAAATTAAAAGCCAGAAAATGCATGTCTGTTAATGTGGATTAGAGGTGGGATGGGGACCACCTCCAAGCCACTTTCAAGCTACTTTCTTCATGTTGTGCAGATATAGCATTGATCACTATTCCCTGTAGGGGGAGGGCTTGTGCCTCATGGTCCAGCAGTTTATGCACTGGAAGACAGGAAAGTGATATAGGCAAAGAAGGAGGAGGAGGAGGGCTGGCTTTTCTACTCTGCTTTTCTCACCCATTTAATGGGATTCAAAGCAGTTGACAAAGCTTTTTGTTCTTCTCCCCACAACAGAACACCATGTGAGTTAGGTGGGGATGTGAGAGCTCAGAAGAGAGCTGTGACTAGCCTAAAGTCACCAGCTGGCTTTGTGGAGGAGTAAGGAATCAAACCCAGTATTCCCAGATAAGAGCCCGGCTGCCTGACTACTAGACCAAACTTGCTAAACTAGGAGAAGTATTCCTCTGAAAATGGCAGTGTGCTGACTGCATGCTGCCTGATGCCTTTGCCTGTCAAAATCACAGCAAGGGAATCCCAGGTGCAATTTTAATGGGCAGGAGAAGCTTACTCTGCCCTCCCCCATCAGGGTCAGCTGTGATTCTGACTGAGGAGGGTGGGAAGCTGTCTCTCCCTCCCTCTCCTGAGTCAAGGTTTTTGGCTTGGGGAGGGAGGAAAAGGCAGTTTCAAACATAGGGAATGGTCCCATGGGCCATTCTGTTTGTCCGAATACACAGATGTCACCAAGGGGAGCAATAAGTCCCCTCAAGCAACTGTAGCAACAAGCTGAGGCAGGAACTGCCGATAAACGTTCAGAGCTCTCCAAACTGCCCAACAATAGAAGTGCCAAGAGGGCTTTTATGATTGCACAACCGGGGAAGAGCATAGTTTTGGGACAGATGCCAGATGCATACTCTTACTCTACAGTGCAAGTGTAATGAGGGTGCAGTATCATGCAAACACTGTACTCTTATTGCATGTTCAGGGTGTCCTAAAGGCACTGTAAATATCCAGCTTCTGTATCAAACATCACAAATGCGATCAGTTTCTATACAGGTTCTGGTAAGAATCCTGCCTAAAACATTGGAAGATATGTATCAGTCAGTATAAAAAATCCTAAATCAAATGAAACAACCTTCTACATCAGCATAAGACTGATCTTTTTACCCTCATGGTCTGCAGTGCTGGTAAAGATGCAAGGGCGGGGGGTTATGACAGAAATACCTTCCTACGGAGGCTCATCTTCTTCAGTGCCAAGCAAAAAAAAAAACAACCTTTCCTATTTGTTCTTTCTGACATTTTTCCACTTTGAACTTTTGATTGTCTGAAGACAAAAGATGATTGGCAAGCAAAGAATGTTACTTACCCTGAGACCTTAGGGCAAAGGGCAAGCTATGAATTAAAACCATAACACACACACATGAGCCATGATCTGTGATACTCAGTCATGGAGCAAATATTTTGGCTACCTGAATAAAACATTTATGTTCTTCCTGTTCAAAATACTTTTTTGTTGTTTTCAAACCACTACAGATTTTCAAAACTGCATGAGATATGGATGTACTTCAGACATATTCACATAATTATATTTATAGTTGTTCATTGTTACTTTTAAAAAGTGTACATTGAGTTGACCCAGAAGAGATTTTATGAATAATAGTATTCAGATATATTAAAAAATTATGTATTTTTTTAAAGTTTTAAAGAAGCAAATTGGATATACAATGGTTTTATTTGTTATATGTTTTTTTCTGTTTTTACTGTGATATTATTATAACCTGCCCTGAGACCTTTAGGTATAGGGTGTGATATAAATATAAATAATAATAATTAAATAAATGTAAAGCCTAACTCAGTGGAAAATGCAGTCCTAACTACAGCTTCTAGACAATATGAAAGTTGAGATTCAATAAGTCCCAATGTACCTTCCAGAGATATTTCACCTTGTGCAGCCTAATATTAAGTCATTAGACCACCTTGCTGTAGGTATGAAATGAGAAATTTTTAGGTCTGCTGAACACTGTCAGGGTTTCACAGTTGGTTAGGTTAAAGTGCTGTAGCACAGGTGTTTCTGTAAGCATGATATACTGAAAGAATCTAATGCTCAGTGGCCCTCAAATTTACACTTTCGCCTGTGAGGTGCCCTGGTCTAGTGAATAATGTATAACATATAGGTGAGGTTAAGACCTACTTACGTGCAACTTCACATTTTGTGAACCAATGTTTATCCAAATATCAGTTTGTTCCTCAACCTTATAGAAGAGAAGATTGCTTCAGGGGCAGCAAAGACCCAAGAAGGGCTTCATGCCCTGAAATAGTGTCACTGATACAGACAATAAGAGGCCAAACTAATAGAATAAGGAAATTTGCATGTTGAGACAGTAGATTTAAAAAACAACAACAACCAGAGACATCTTTGTTCTAGCTAATATTTAAAAAGTAGACAAGTTTAATCTGCGATCAAAACAATGTCAAAATATGGAGCACATGGTTTGGGCCAGTCCTTAGGTTCCTAACTTCTGCTTTCCTGATATATGCAAGCCCATATCTATTCAACACAGAGAGGGACAATGAAACAAAAAATTATGTGTGCATGAGAGAGTATTCTAATACACTTTGGGTTGCTGGATGCATCGCTAACCTCACCAGCATTTCCCTAAGCAGTAGTGAGGTGTGAATCACAGTCATTATGGTGGTGCTCACACAACTATACCAACAGTGTATATGTACCAACAATGTATACAACAAGCTGTGCGGCACCATTGCTGCAGTGATGGGATGGCACAGCACTAACTGCACTTGTGCTGCCCCTCCTCAGGCTCTGATGAAACACTGTCAGCAGGGAGAAGTGCAAACCAAGCACAAATATAGGAACAGTTAGAACAGTTAGAAAGACTCTACATAAACTTGCTCTGGGGGAAATCCTGCACACATGGAGCTGAGAGTGGGGAAGAAGCAATGCAGATTGTCCATGCAGGTAAGTGCAGAAAGGCTCATAGTTTCCTTAAGAACTATGGCAGCTTCCCTACCCCACAGCCCTAAACTAATGCATCAAGTATCCAAGAGCAAAGCTGAGTAAGCAGTGGCCCTCCAGTTCATTCCCCAAGGTCTCTGTCATACATACCAGGTCAGTCCTTTCAGCCACCATTGAGTTATAGATAAATGATAGCTTGTTTTTGACTGACTTGACTTTTAAAAGCAGTACTACTAAGGCAGAGGGAAGATTGAGAAGTCTCCCCTCATTTGGAGACATATGAGTCATAATTTGAATAGGTCTAATCTCTTATTTGAGCACTTCTTCTCCCCTGTCCATTCAAACTAAAATGGGATCCCCACAACTGGCCTCTGTTCTTTCACTCAGTCACATACTTCTCTCTGCTTAAAATAATCCCCTCTGCTCTGCTTAATGCAGATGAACAGCTGCCAGCACTGGGATAAGAAAAGAACCTCTGGGTTCTGACCTAGGAAGGAGATCAAAACATGGGGCTGCATGAGGGATTTTTTGTGAAACTCCCTCGTGCGGGTTGGTGGCCCAATTGAAGAGAGATCAGCCTCTCATTCTGCTCCCCTCTCTTTACCTTATTTCCTTTGTCCCCGTGCCAGCTATAAGAGGGATTGAGCCAGCTTAGTTCCTGAAGAGGAACTAAGACCTAAAATATAACCCTTGCCATAAAGCCAGTTAAAAATAATTAAACAAAATAGTATAAAACAGCTAAAACCTTCATCAAGTCCCAACCTGGCTAAAATAGGCTCCTAACACCTTTTGCTGCTAGCCTTCTGCCCATGTCAGCTGCCTTGGTCCTCTGCTACCCTAAATAGTAGTTTTCTGACTCCACCTCTTGCAGCAGTTGCAGCTCCAAAAGCAGGTAGTTGTTTTTCAGGGATGGCTTGTCAAGGCTAAGAAGCCAGTAGAAGGAAAATGTAGTGATGTGTGCAAAAGAAGTAGAATAGATAACCAGGAGTTAACTTAGTATTTAGTCAGGAGACTCCTGGAATTGCATCATAAGGTGAGGTGTGCAAACACATCACCAGTTCTCCTAAGACTGATGACAGCATCACAGGGATTGAGCAATAGTTGTGTAAGACTGTGTAACACTTGCGAAATGCCAGGATATGACACTCCAACTCAGATAGTGGGAAGGTATAAAACTGGGCACGGCTGTGCCTTTGTCTTGCCTTGCCTAGCTGGTCGAGACAGAAGGAGAATGTAACTAGCTATGCAATAAACCTCTTCGGAGAATTTACGGCGTCCCTGACTCCTTGTTTACACTGGCGAAGGGGGAGAAGGAGGGGCCAAGCCTCAGCAGGATCGGAGATCCAGATCGGGAAGCCAGGCCCTTCAGCACCTTGGACAGCAGCGCTGAAGCTGACAGACTTGGAGCCAAGACACAGAGAGGCGAATTGATTCCTTTCCGGGAAAGCTGGAAAGCAGGACTTTGTGTTTCCAGCACGACCCAAGGCGCGACTCTGCGAATGGAATTGGAATGCTGATGGAGATTTATTACCACAGGGGGGGCAACCAGTTACCCCCTGACAAGGGTTATGGCAGCCCAGAGCGTTAACCCCGCGCGTGCTGGAAAGTTCAACTGACTGTGAGTGCCGAAAGGCTGAGTGAAAAGAGAATCGGACGGCTGTCTGATTGTCTGTTTTGTGTGTCTGTCCTTTGTCACGTTTGACAGAAGAAGGAGGGAGGAAAGTGCACTGCTTGAGAGGTGGAAGCTGCACGTTTTCTGACACTGGATGAGACGAACTTTTCTGTATGGTGTGTTTACACTGAAGCGGCGCTTACCAGAGAACGAGTCTGGAGATTGTGGCAGATTTGCAAGTTGCAACATGGGGAGTCGAAAGCCCCCCAGTGCAAAAGACATTTGTCCTGTTAGAAAGTTTGACTGATGAGTTTGAAAATATCCTGTGGAGCCTACAGTGTGTTGACCAGAGGCAGCTGGCTGCAGAGAAGGTGGCATCACGAGTCTTGGAGGAATGCCAGCGTAAGGATTACGAGGCAAAACTCCAGAGACAGGAAACAGGGGTGACTCAAACCCACTCAATCGAGACTTTCAATGATTTTGAGCCTGAGAAAGCATTTGTGTCCAGAGGGAGGAAATGCTTCCACGGTGGTGGAAAGGATCATCTCATGAAGGACTGGAGAAAGTTGGCTGAGGAAAGAGCCAAGAAGAAGGAACCCTGGTGTGCTGAAAGCAACAGAGGGGTTGTAAAGAACTGTGAGTCTATAGCCTGTGTGGCTGCAAGCCCTAGTTGGGTGTTGGACTTGGGGGCAAGTTTTCACATGGCCAATTGTGAAAAGCTCCTGAAAGATGAGATGCCTCCTAATGCAAATGGTGCATCGGGGGGGCGAGGATCTGCAGTAGGAACTGAAAAAATACCATGTTTTGGAAAGGATTTTTCAAATGTATTGTGTGTTCCTGAATTGTAAGACTGTTTAATCAGGGAATCTGAGCTAACAAACAGTAGTTATGCTTTGTGTTTCAAGGGGAATGATTGTACTTTTAGCATAAATGATGGAATTTGTGCTAGGGCAGTCAAGGGAAACAAAGTGTATGTGATGACTTACGGGCTTGAATGCGCGCTAGCTGATAATGTGCTGTTGCACTTAAACTGCGCCCATTATTACCAGAAAGTCATGGGACATGTGAGCTTCACAAGTGTGGTGAAACTAGAGGGAGTGTGTCCAAAATTTCAGCTGAAAATTTGTTCAAACCGTTGGGATTGTTCAGTTCGCAAGGTAAAGCCTGAGGTTTTTCCTGTGGCCAAGTTTAGCAAACGCATGACAGAAAGATTGTTTCGGACTGTGCAGGCAAATTTGGCTGGCCCTTTAGCAAAGACTATGGGCAAGAATCAGTATTTTATAGCCATTGTGGATCAACATACAAAGTATCTGTATATGATACTAATGGCAGAAAGAAAAACAACACAGAAAAGGTGGGGAGGGGCAATTTTGACTGTTAATCATGTTGCTAACCGTGTTTGGAATTCTTTTGTAAAGGAAATGCTTTATCATATGCTGTATGGTAGACCATCAAACCTTGTATGTATAAGAGGTTGTGGGCAATATGCAAATGTATATAATGTATATGTACCTGCAAATTTCTGGAAAAGGTTAATGTTTGTGGAGTATTCTGGTAACAGCTATAGATTTTGTTCAAGTCATGGAAAAATCTTACTGTCCAGGAGTGCCAACTTTGAGAGATATTCCAGCAGGGAAAGACTCCACATTAATAAGGAGGTTTTTCTCAAGCTAGGGCAGAGTGCCACAAATGCTGGAAATGGAGGGGCACTAGAGCAAGAAGGTTCTACAGATAGTGAGACTAACACATCTGCAAATGAACAAACACAAACACAGCCTAAGTCAGATAGTGGAGATGGAAAAGGAAGGACACAGGTAATCCTACCAAGGAGAACTCAGAGAGTTAGAAAGCCCCCAGATTGGTTTGGGACACAGACTGCAAACACTTGCATAGTGATAGCAGGAGGCAAGTGGGTATTCAAGAGGCAGGAAATGCCAGATGAAACCCAGAAACACGGGGATAGAGACAGCAGAAAGGTGAATGATCCTAAGGTACCTAAAGAGGACCAAGGAAAGAGAGTTAGTAATCCAGGACAAGAGCTGGAGTGCTGTGTGGCATAGTTCAAATAGTATAGCTGCACACATCATACATTTTGGAGGGGATTGTCAAGGCTAAGAAGCCAGTAGAAGGAAAATGTAGTGATGTGTGCAAAAGAAGTAGAATAGATAACCAGGAGTTAACTTAGTATTTAGTCAGGAGACTCCTGGAATTGCATCATAAGGTGAGGTGTGCAAACACATCACCAGTTCTCCTAAGACTGATGACAGCATCACAGGGATTGAGCAATAGTTGTGTAAGACTGTGTAACACTTGCGAAATGCCAGGATATGACACTCCAACTCAGATAGTGGGAAGGTATAAAACTGGGCACGGCTGTGCCTTTGTCTTGCCTTGCCTAGCTGGTCGAGACAGAAGGAGAATGTAACTAGCTATGCAATAAACCTCTTCGGAGAATTTACGGCGTCCCTGACTCCTTGTTTACACTGGCGAAGGGGGAGAAGGAGGGGCCAAGCCTCAGCAGGATCGGAGATCCAGATCGGGAAGCCAGGCCCTTCAGCACCTTGGACAGCAGCGCTGAAGCTGACAGACTTGGAGCCAAGACACAGAGAGGCGAATTGATTCCTTTCCGGGAAAGCTGGAAAGCAGGACTTTGTGTTTCCAGCACGACCCAAGGCGCGACTCTGCGAATGGAATTGGAATGCTGATGGAGATTTATTACCACAGGGGGGGCAACCAGTTACCCCCTGACATGGCTGGATGATGGTGATACCACATATGATAAATGAATAAATATAATTGGCCACATATGATTGGGAAAATTCTGGTGTAAAGACATCATGTTTGGTTATCAGTCCTTAAACTCAATTCCATCAGAGCTTTAAGATTGGGCTTAAAATTGAAATTAAAGGAAGAGGCCTAGACCATGAATATGGAATATTAAAAAGGTCTTGGAAAAAGTATTCATAATCTAAAATATTTCTTAAAAAGTGAAGAGAAGCTCTGCAGGTTAAAGGGATGGATTTTTCCTGTTGTCAAAGGTTGCTGACCGAGGAGAAGATTTAAGCTGCTTACGAGATTATGCCTTGAACGCCAGGAGGAAAAATAAACTTTTGGTCTATTTACATATGGGTTAAGAATCAATTACTGAGGAAAAGAGTAGTAACTTTTGTTTTAAGGGAAATGGGAGTGGTTTCTGTGGTGGATTCTGTGAAATGATGCTGAATTTGGATTTTGTCTTTTTAAAGATTTGCTAAGCCTACATAGCTACTAACCATGAAGAAGGACAGGAAAGAAAAAAGATAAGTTTTTTGGAGTTAGGAATTATTACTTTGGGGAAGACAATATCAATCAATGTTTAACATTGATGGGATTAGTGTCTGGAGGCAGCTTGGAGAAGAAGTGGTACAACCAGTTTTTCTCTTAGGAAAGGGCAAAGTACAGGGTTTTTGGGGGTGTTTGCAAGTTAATTTTTATCTTTCGGGGGAAGCCACAGGAAATTCTAGGTTCTTTTGGAACTGAGGTCATACTAGTTGGTTACACGTATTCATTTTTACTCATTAATGGAGAGGGAAAAGGAAGAATTATCAGTTTTCATGGCCCAATTTTGGCATAAAAAAGGCAACAGGACAGAGCATGGGATGTCATATGAATTTACCACTCATGTGCACATAGCAATTTCTTTTCTGATCAATGGTCCATCAATTCAATTTTGGATGGATGGCAAGAAGATTCATTATGCCTTTGTGTTTTGGAACTGAAATCATAAGATATGATTTCTCTTCAATTTTTAGAAACTTTGTTGCAATAGCAAAGTCCTGCTTTTAAAAAGGCCTCTCTTTTTTGCTTTTTAAAAAGTTTTTCCACCTCCACCTACCCGTCCCTTTTTTCCTTTTCTTTCTCTCAGCTCTGTTCAGATGATGAGATTAGCAGATTGAGTAATTCAGCTAGAGTTTTTCTGCAGAAAAATTTACAGTCTGTTTTTTGGAGTCAGAGGGACAGTATAATGTGCTTCTAAAAGTGTTCCTGTCCTCGCTCACCCCCCCTTCTTTCTGTTTGGGGGGAGCTGGGTGTGGGCTTTTTCTCTGGAGGCATTTTGAATTTCCCACTTTGCAGTTGGTTTTTTTTTCTGGTCAGAGGAACTGAATGGACTATTTTTAAACAGCATTTCTTTCTAATTTGGTTACTTATTTGGGGGGATCAGTCTGACTAAGACTGGAAGAATATTCTCATTTTTAACGTTATCCCCTATTTGAAAAATTAGGAACCCTTTTTTAAAAGTCCCTTTTGTTCCTGAAAGAGATATGGGGTGTTTTCCCACTGTCACTAGAAGTACCCATTAATGGGTACAAAAATGCCATTACATACCCATTAATGGGTACTTAATGCGTACTTTTAGTGATAGTGGGAAAACACCTATGGTTTGCTGAAATCCTACATCTGTGCAGTTTTTGGATTCTTGGGCATGCTGAATATGTTGGTGAGACTGAAGATTTCTCCATTCCACTCCTCCCTATATTTCTTAATTTTTGGGCTAGGTCTAGGGAATTTTTCTAGTCTCAGGGTTAATTTTCTATCTTTCTGGCTTTTATATTTTTCTTTAAGGTTTGAAATTGTTCTTATGGGAACTTTACTCTCATTTTCATATTTTCACCCATAAAAGGGGAATAGCTACATGCTAGTTGTCTCAACAAAATGGGATGTGCCAAGTGTAATGCATAAAAATATCTTAATTTAAAATGCTTACTTATTTAGCCATGTTTGGGATTGTGCATGTTTATTTTTGTTCCTTTGAATGTTTAAATGAAATATGTCTCTGAGACGGCTTTACATTTCATATAACCTTTGTTCTGTATTTCTAATGAATTTTTTTCTAATGATTTAACAAGAAATACTGACTTTTTGAGTCTGAAATGAGTTTTGTCTCTGTTTATGGTATTTTTTGTTACGTAAAAACCTGTGTAAACAACCTGGCTACAAATTCCCTGGGAGTTTAAGTCTGGAGTGTTTTTTGGCTTCAAATTAATTCAAATTATCCAAAAATTCTACTCCACATTTGGTAACAATGGTAAACCCAGAATGGGCAGGAACACTTCAGACAGCAGCATCTTTGTTCATAAGAATGCCTGCACTGTAGGGACAGGCAAGGGAACTTTATATTGATTGGCTGCAGACTCAGTTCCAGTCAGGGCAAAGAGAGGCCAGTGTAAGTTTTCTGGGAGTAACTGCTGCTGTATAGTTTAATGCATGGAAAGAAGGAGAGAGAGTATGTCCATATATCATAGTACAACATAAAGCTTTCCTACTGCTGCCATTTCTGAATAACTGACTCAAGTGTCTATTAGAGTATTGTGGCATGTGTGAACAAATGCTGTGATATAAGTGATAACAGTGTCCAGTGACAACCATTTAGAGAGCTTCCATGGTAACTGTAATGATGTCACTGCTTATGGAATCTTAACAGAAGTTGCCAAGAGTTCGTGCCAATCTATGTGAGACAGCCTGTCTCTGAGTAATGAATTTTGACAAGTGTATGCCTTTTGCATAGTCGCAGCTGGTAAAAAGCAAGGGGAGGCATTGTGTAAATTGAGCATCCATCAAGTGGGGTTATAGCCAGCCAAGGAATGTGCCAGAGTTTAATATTCTGTAGTTCAACATTATAGCAAAATGCCTAATTCAACTATTTTGTTGGCCCAGCACAAGATAGTCTTTCTTCAAGCATCCTCTGATCTTTAATGTGGATTAAAGGTGGAATGGAAACACCATGTCTCCAGGATACCCCATCTAAGCTGCTTTTGAGTTGCTTTTTTTAAAAAAGTGTGGAGATGTAGCTTTCCTGATTCACCCTGTGCCTACATAACCGCTAACTGAGCTTCAGTGATAATCAAATGACGGTTTCAAAAGGGCATTTAGCTTGGAACAATAGACTATGGGAAATTGATTCACTTGTTTAATTATCATTTTAAATTATGATCTGCACTTTATATACTTTATATTTTAAATTAAGAACATAAGAGCATAATACAAGCCCTGCAGCATCAGGCTACCACCCACCTAGTCCAGTATTCTGCCTCACACAGTGGGCCACCATTCTCAAGCAGACTACAAGGGTGAAATCTTCACCTGCTCTCAAATCCCTGCAAATTGCCTTTAGAGGTGTTCTGTCTGCCTCCCCAACTGAAGGTGGTAACTGGGCATCCATTCTAGTAGCTAATGATATATGTATCCCCCATTAGTCTGTTCAGTCCTGAAAGCCATCTGCGTTAGTGGCCGTCATTTTCTCCTATGGTAATAAATTCCACAGACCAATTAACCATTGGGTGAAAATTACTTCATCTTGTCAACTCTAAGGCTGTGTCCCCATGCAACTTTGGTACAGTTCTGAATATGGGATCAGCAAGGTTCATCCCCATGTGTTTTGGATTTGGTCCACGAAAAGCATCCCAAATCCCCCAAACCATGCCAGAAGGGTGCCAAATTTGATGCCTTAAAAAAGAACTCTTCACACAGTTTGGGGGACCAGAATGTATTGCTCAGCGAGCCGGTAACGCCCATGGGGCAATCACAGGCTAACAGGGAGGAGATTGGCACCCACGTTATTGGGAGGTGGGGCGTACTTGCTGTCCCTGCCCTGTCCATTGACGATCTGCAGCCACTTACTTTTTAAAATGCTGGTCACAAAGGCAGGCTGGAGAATGGCTTGGTTTTTAAATTTTCTGCCATTTCCACGGAGGTAATTCCAACCCTGTTTCAAGAATGCCAAGGCAGGCTGCATAATGGCTTGATTTTTGTTCCATTTGCAACCCCTGTTTCCGCAATCATCAAGGTGATCATAAACAAAGGTTTGATTTTCTGCCTTTTAAAGGTGATGGGCATTTTCATGGTCCCTGGTGGAGCAGAGGTGCACAAAACTGCTCAAGCGCCTACTGCTGCTAAACCTCATAGTAGCTTTCAGTCTTTTAAAACTTTTTAATTTTTTTTATTATGAATGAAACTTTATTTTAACTCATTTCCATGCCTCCCAGCTCAGTCCTGGCTGTCAGTCCTGCTAAGGGAGGGGGGAATGCAGCACAGGGGTGAGCTGACGTCAATTCGGCTTCCAATGAGGAGAGAGTGGGTGGAAATGCGGGGTGCTGCTCTCTCATACCAGGGTTCAGCATGGTTCTCATGGGGACGCCTTCATCTGTGCCCAACCTGTACCTGTCCTGCATTGCCGGGAATGTCATGGGGACACCCGAGATGCCTTCTCAGTCCCACACCCGGCCCAAACAGCCAGCATGGGGTCACAGCCTAGCTTTCTTGCTCATTAGCTTCACACAATGCCCCCTGGTTCTAGTGCTGTGCAATGGAGAAAATATTTCTTTTCTCTGTCCATTTTTTCTATACCTTGCACCATTTTATAAACTTCAGTCATAGAGATGAGCCGAATAGGTTCTGCTTGAATGCTGTTTTCATTTAACAGGGTTTGTTCAAAAGGTTTGAGTTTGAACCAAACTCTGCCTTTCAAGGTTGAATAACCTAGACATGACAGCCTAGATAGCCCTATAAACATGCAGAAAGTCATGCAGTGATTATCACATTATAATCAATCCAGTTACATGATCCAAGGTCCATTGGGTGTTTAAATCATTACTGTAAAGTTGCTACTACACCTATCTTCTATTCTCCCATAACACTCTCCATGTATCTCACAGGGCCCTTGAACTGTTGCAGTAAATTTTTGACCTGAGAAATTTAAACCTGTAGCAACACTCCTAAAGGCTTATTCTCCTTGATAAAGAGTGATTGTTAAGACCCTTTTAATTAGAATGTTTATTTTTAGGACATTTTCATTTTTATTCTGTTCTGTAGACTACCATCACACAAAGTATCTCCTAATTGGGAATTTAAGGACTGCAACAGGTATCTCTGAGATGACATCTTCTTAAAAGTGAAAACATCAAGCAAGTGCTATAAAAATTGGTAGAAGATAATGAGGTCTCTCCATAGGGCATTATAGCTACAGAAGCAGAGCTCACAAGAGTACAACTTTTGCTATGCATTATTTGAGGAATATTCTGCATACTTATTTAGTTATTTGAATTTCTGTCTTTCCCTATACCCAAAATTCTCATGGTAGGTCACAATAAAACTATTTAACTTAATTTTAGTATAAACCTAAAAACAGGAATTTCACTCACACTGAGATGAGCCCCTATATCAAATCTTCCACCCTCTATTGACTCCTCCAGTTCAAGCTCAGCTTGCTCACTTCAAAGAGGTATAGAGACTCTTTAGGTCTATTCGCACTAGGCCTCCTGAATACTATTAGGACAGCCCTGGGACAGAGCATTCACTCTTCTGGACCAGCGGATCCGGTTGGAACTGTCCCAGCCCATTCCAGGGTGGCCTAATTGTGTTCCAGTGTAGAACATGAAATCGTACTCTACACCTGTTCCCAGCCATCCCAGGCGTTCTCACTCCTCCTTACCTGCCTAGGTGGGAATGGGGAATCCATCCCCACATGACCTAGCTTTCTTGCACTCTGCCTTCACTGCTGTCTCTCCCTCGCCCCATGCCTGCCTGAAGGACCACACCACTGCTATTTCCTACACGACTTGTATGTGCAATACCATTTCTTAAAAGTGAAGTAATTACTAATTTGTAATTAGTCATGCTGAATATGTGACCAGGAATAGTTATAAAGTTGGGAAATCTGGAGCTGTTTCCTGGCTGAGACAAACAACTTTGGTCATATGGTCAGAGTTTTGAACTCTTAACTGACAGACTCCCATTTCAATTCTGCACCCCTATGTGAAACCAACAGGATGACTTTGAGCTAGTTACAGCTCTCTTTCTGAGCTCTCACAGTCCCATCTACCTCACAGGGAGAAGAACAGAAAGTTTGTCAGCTGCTTTGGGTCCCCTTAAGGGTGAGAAAAGCAAAGCATAAAAGCTAAATCTTCCTATTTCTACTCTTCCTTCCTGTGATAAAGATCTGCTTTCTGTGACCATCAGTCAATGTGTCAGTGAGGGAGAATAAAAAAATAGATCTAGTTGCTGACTGGGGCTGTTTTGGCTGGGCACTCAGAAGTAGTGCACCTCTGCCCTTGCTTCCAGTTGCCCCGTGGAATCCTGTCTGTATGTAGGCAGCTAGTCTGATGTGTGGACCACTTACAAGCAGCCCATGCTTGGAGCAGCCTGCAATGCCATGTTCATTCTGCAGGCTGCACCAAAGCTCCATTCTGTGTGGATGGAGCAGACAAGCCAGCCTGTTAGGTCAGTCTACTCATCCAGTGCTGACATGGCCCTAGAATCCAGAAGCAGCAGCCTGAGGAATAGGATCATTGGGGCAGTCAACTGACTACCTCCCCATCAGTTCTTCTGGGTACTCCACTGCTGATTTCTGTGCCTAACTTATTCCACTTTTGGAGTCTGTATCTAATCGTCACTGTGCTTTCATGTTACGTGCTGTGCCTTTCAGGTTCATGATTCTTCACCATAACATTCCTTTCTTTGAGGATTTTTCCTCCTTTTCCTTTCACAAATGTGCTTTTTCTCACCTGTCCTTATATATGCTCTCTCTTCCTTATCTTTTCCTTATTATTTCTGTTAAGCTAACATGACTTCATCCATGCCAATTTGAAACTATACTTATTAAAGGCTTTTAGATTCACGTCCTCATTTTTTATTACTGTTATTGTTAGCCACATTCTTGCATCTGATTGTTTATGTATGTGTGGAACAGTAAATGCTGCTGATCCTTCCCATGCTGTCCCATCCTTCCCTTGATCTTTTCCTTCTCAAATTGCTTGCCATTGTGTGCTTTTGGGGAGAGGCTAGGAATTAAACCTGTGACCCTCTGCTTCTCAGACAGTTTGCCCTACTGAGCTACAGGTACTCCCATAAAACAATTATGAAACACCAAAGGAAGTTGTTAAAAGACTCCTTTCTCATATTTTCCTCATATGAGCTTGGCCAGACTTCAGGAGGCAGTGGAGGACAGAGAGGCCTGATGTACTGGGGCCCCTGGGGCCACAATAGGGCAAATATGACAAAAGACTGAAGAATAACCATGTTATTGATCACATACAAAGTTATTGAAGCATTATGTGGTAATATTTGCAAGTAATGAACTGAAATCCTAGGAACCTGAAATTTATGTTATAGGCCCTTCATGCACTGTGGTGCAGTAGATCCAGAATTCCTAGAATTCCCTGGATGTAGAGATCTGGATTATGGGGAGGCAAGGGCAAGATCCATGCTGTCTGCATGGACCAGCACCAGTCCAGATCAAGCCTCTCATGGATGACAAGTTTGCACAGTGTGAGCTTCACAGCTGCTTCCACCCCCTTCCAGCAGTTCTCAACCTGTGGGTTGCAACCCCTTTGGGGGTTTAACTACCCTTTCAGAGGGTTTGCGATGAGTCTCCTGCCTTCCTGTCCCATCCTCACCTGAGCTGCCCCACCCCCGTGGTTGGGAATCTCCACAACATGAAGAACTGTGTTAAGAAAGAAGAATGAAGATATATACAATAAATTGTATGATAGATAATGTTCATTAGTTTTTATGTTATGTTGTTTTTAAAATTAATAAAAATTAATTTAAAAAAAGAACTGCATTAATGGGTCACGGCATTAGGAAGGTTGAGAACCGCTGTTATAGAGCAATATGTATAACATTATACTATGTATACTTTTATTTACAAAATAAAGTTAAAGTCCTTGCCTACAACATTGCATTAGCTAAGGACAAAGCTGAACTGTTCATATGCATAGACCAGAACAGAATTTTGGCTTTTCTTTTATCATCCAAGTTACTAATCTTGAACTGCATACCACAGTTCAAGCTATTTTATTTTAAGCAGTAATCAAGAAAAAGGATATTAAATCATATACTTTAATTTCCCAAAGTACCCAAATCCTGTAAGGTTTATAAATTACCTTCAACTTTTGCATTAACTTCAAACATTGCATTCAACATTCATTACTGTAGCTGTTTCATTTTATGCATTATCTGTGCTGGAACATTTCTTCCATTTAGATTTTGCTTTCACCAAGGGAGGAAGTCACTGAAGATAGTCCCTGAGGTTTATGACCTACCCTGGAGCATAAAGCTTGCAAATCTTGCCTTGAAAGGTGAAAAATTGGATGTACTTATTGATTGCATTACTTCACTTCTTAAAAAAAACTGTTCAAATGAGAGCTTGTGTTTTAAACTGCATTCCCTCTTCGTCTGTGCTTCAAGAACAATGATTCTACTAAAGGATATTTAGTAATTACTTACAAATTTGGTAATCTTCAAATAGTATATTAAAAGATAAAAGGAATGCCTAAAATCGCTTCAAAGATACAGGCACTTTCTGCGCTTACCACTGATCCAGATTAAGGAGCCTTTAAATCCAAATCCTAAATCTCCTCATCTGCACATTATTGCATATCAAGGGGGCCCCACCTCCTTGGCCCAGTTCCATCTGCACTAGACAGGGCCAGATTGTTCCAGAACATGAGAGGCATGCAGACAGCATGCCTCTGTGTTATGGGACTATTGGGAGCTTCTTTTTACACCATAGCACACTGCCAAAAAGTTCCCTCCCAGGGTCCAAAGATAGGAACTTTCACTCCTAGACTTTGGAAATATTGGGGGGGGGGGCTGGAAAGCTTGTGCAGTCATCTGTAGGCTGGATCAGCACCATCACTGCAGACAGTGCTGATCCAGTCCATGCCTCCACATGATCTAGATCAGTAGGCTGGTTATTCCAGACTCACTGATCTTGATCTAGGACAGCAAAGTGCAGAAAGGCCATTATATCTCTCTGCTTCTGCTCACAGTAAAGCAAAGTGGCTTGATAGAGACTTAAGTTAGTAGCATCTACATAGCTATGTGTCTAATCTACATTAAAGTCCAGCAAATGCACTTTAAAGTAGCTCAGATAGGCAGCCCGTTTTAGAAGTTTCACTTTTTATCCTGATGCAGATTTTTATTAGATTTTAAGTTAATGTGTTGTGTATTGTACCTCTGTATTTTGATACAGTCTAATGGACTAATCAATAAATGTTTATGATTACTTTAAAATGTCTTTAATGTGGATTATAGATGGGATGGGGACATACTACAGTCTTGAAGACACCTTTTCCATGTGTTCAGATGCAGCCTCAGACTAACTGCCAAACCTGAAATTCATTGAAGATGCAGAATATAATATCCAGTTACACTTATGATGAAAATTTTAATCCTTCATTGGACCAGATATTTACCTCTTGCTTCCAAACACCACAGTGAGGAAAAGCTTTTTCCTTTGAAAAAGGATGGTCTGGGGTACTCTATCAGTTGGCAGGGGTGGGCCCTGAATGAAGCAATGGCTGAATCCAGAGAAGTGGAGGGAGAATGCCCTCCTTCTGTTGCCTTCAAGGGAAGCAATTTACTTCTCTTAAAGTCAAATTGTCTGTCTACTCCAGCAAATGGCAGGGTGGCTTCCTCCATGGTCAGATGTAAAATGGCATTGATCCTGTGGAGCCTCCCTTGCTCTTCAAGTGGTAGTGAGAGATGATGTCCCTCAGTCTTCATATCAAAGCAACATCTCTGTTCCGAAATGGAAGACACAGGGTTCAAAGGCAGGAATATTTCAGAAAACACTGCCAGTTCCCTTGAGAAAGACCAGGCCTATCTCATGCTGATGGGCAAATAGCTCCAAAAGGAGATGGTTTCCTGTAGCAATTTGTGCTCAGAAGTTTTTTGTTTCTTTTTGTTTCTTTTGCTCCTCTCCATTTTCAATAAAGAGCTACTTTGGGTCTACTCTTTTGACACAGTTCTTAGGCCCCATCTACACCCTGTGGTAAGGTTTACCTGGAATGGTTTCATGCCAGAAACTGGCCACAACACTCCTGTCAGTTCTTGAAATCTGAGAATGAAAGCTATTTGAAAATACTCTCCTGTCAGGCTGAAAGCAAACATCCAGTTGCATTACTGCTGTGTTTAAATACCAGTACCAACTTCCCTGCTGCCCCTGAAGGCTCTGTCAACTCTTCTATTTATAGACCTGGGTGCCTTTCGCATTTAACTTTGGAATACAGGGGTGGTCAGCTCTGAAACGCACCATACAAAGGTCACAGAGCATTTCTACTCCAGAAATTGGTTCCACATCTCCTGGAGCATCCCAGAGCTGATCACATGCAGTACAAACATGGAGCATAAAACATACTCCACACTTCCACTCGTGCAGGACCGGTTAGGCCCTGGTAAGCTCCTTCTGCAGCTTTTCTCGATGGAAGAGGTACAGGAGAAGCACATGATGCATCACGTGATGCATCCATATGTATCATGCACCTACATAATGTGTCATGTGACATGTCACATGATGAGGTTGCCTGGTGACAGTGCTGGCACCTACAATATGAACATGGCTGCCATCTGGCAGCCATTTGCATTTTAGTAGGTTTGGGGAGGGATTGGGGAGAGTTCAAATGCAATAAGCTGATGCTTAATGCACTTGGAGCCATTTTTTCCAAGGCTTCCTATAGCCAGAAAGTACAAAATGGTCCCTGGCCTGAGAGTACTAAAGCAATGAGAAATGCATTTACTTATAAAGCAGTTTTATTTCTTCAGAAGTGCCCACGAAGTTGTCCAGACATAACAAAGCAACAACACCTGGATGCTAATGCCAGAACTGCCACATAGTTATTAGAAATTATGAGTCACAAACTTGCCTACCAGTGGTCTTCTTAACAAGCAAAAGACTCCCATGGCTTTCTTTATTAAAAGAGTAAATCACTGTGATAAAAAGTTCAGTCTCTCTGTCTCTTATGTTTGTGAAGAATAATTTAGAAGAACTCAGTTTGTTCTTCTATTATTATTATTATTGCAATAATTTTTATTGCAATCATTTATTTATTGAGCAGTGGGGAGTGGAATTGTTCTGAGTCCTGAAGATTCATGTTTTATACAGCATTAAGAAGATATATTGTTTAATAAGAAAAACTTACTCTCAAGCTAAGTACAAGTTCCTAATATAATAGCTAAAAGAAAATAGTCTGAATTTCTGGATTCCATTGATCCAGACACCTGATGGCTGGATAGGAAACCTTATATTTCAGAAGCAATTGGAAAACAGAAAGCTAAACCTGTAACAATTGGTTTAGCTTCTAGGAAACATCAACAACACAGAATTACTAAGCAGTTTTACTCAGTTATAATCCTATTGTATCCAAAGTAACATGCCACAAATAACTTTAATTGTAATTTTAATATTTTGGATGCTTTGAACGTAAGACAGTGGAGTACCCTTGGAGCAGAAAATACTTGAACAATTTCATCGGAATTAATTTAATTAGCACCTTATCTTGGGTTATGTTTACATGTGTCATTTATGCAAGCAACATTACCAGAAGTTGCCATGCATTATGTAAATGCTATTTATTTTTTACCTTTTATAATGTACTGGCAGTGCTGTATAGGCTGTTTCTTCATGATGCTGGATGTCCCATACTGTGCTACCCCAGGCTAGGTAGCTCACTACAAGATCTGACTATGAATTGCAGATAGACCATCCCCACCTGGAGGTCAGGAATGGTGGTCCGGGCTTTGTCTACTAGGTGTCAAGAAGCAGTAAATTTCTGGTTCTGCTCCTGGATGCCCAGCTGAAATAGGGCTGGACTTACTATACCAGCTCATAGCAGTGTGTTATCCACATGCTGTCTATGGACCAACAGTCCTCTCACAGACTACTTCCAAATGGTCGACCAGTTGAATAAGATGTATCTCATTCTGCTCTTTACGGACAGAGATAAGATATATCTCATTCTGCTCTTTATGGACAGAGCTTACTAGCAGAGGGTATGATCTCTGCTAGACCATTTCAATATGTGGATGGAGTGGCTAACACATCTCATGGACTGATCCAGAGACTCTCTATGAAAAGAGTTATAGGTACCACCACTGTTCCAAGCAGTCAGTAGCAATAATAATGACAGTCACTGGTACATGTATATGTCCAGAAAGCTAGTCTAGCATCATGAGCATTTAGATGGCTGGTGGATTTCTCATTTTATCCTGCCCTTCTCCTGTCAAACCACCTTTGAAGAGAGAGAACATACAATAATGTTTCTGCATTATCTAACCAACAGTAGATTTTCGGGGTTGAATAATATGGAAGAAAAACTTTTCTCACTTTGCTGATGTGTTCTTTCACTCTGAAGGTGAAAAGAAACTGAATTAAAACTCAGGTGTAATTGGATTCTACTCTAGTACTTATTTCCTCTCCTAAGTTCTGTGGTGCAACATTTCTTTGTTATCCTTCTCTCTACTTCTCTACCTCTGCTTCCTGCTCAACTGTCAGAGCAAGACTGGAAAATACTGTTCCAACTAAAACTTTTCCAGCTTCTCTCATTCAGCTCCAAAACTGTTCAAGGGGAAGAAAAGAAACTATTGTACATTTGCTATGAAAAGGTTTATGATGACCCAAAAAGAATAATGATATTCAAATACCTTCTGAAGGAGGAGGAAGAGGAGGCCATTTGATGCAAAATGAAGCTAAAGAACTGGCAGCTGTGATTTAATATTGTGTATTAATAACAATGACAACAATAATTATAACAACAATAACAACATGGATAAATGTGCCACAGTGGCACTAAAGAAGGGATAAGTAACTGAAAGTGAAAGCATTGAAATGCCAAATGGACAAGCGATTAAATGCCATAAGACAGAAGAATGCAAATACCTGGGAATCCTGCAACTGGACAACATCAAGCACAGGTATGTGAAAACTATGGTCAGTAAAGAATACATCCAGAGGACCAGAAAAATTTTTAAGAGCAAACTGAACGGCAGCGACACTATCAAGGCTATAAATGCTAGAGCCATACCTGTTATCAGATACACTGCTGGAATTGTGAACTGGACACAGGTAGAGCTTGACAACCTGGACAGAAAAACAAGGAAATTGATGATGATACACCATGGATTATATTCCTGCAGCGATGTCGACAGGCTGTACTTGCCTATAAAAACAGGCAGCTGTCATGGTCAGCCAGGAAGAGGATGAGGAGGATTAGGAGGACTCACTTCCTCAGGTACAGGAGGAACCTGAGGTGATGCCAGGACCCAGTTTTGACCCCCCAGCCCCATTGGAGCCTGGGGTTCAGCAGCCCAGCCTTACCACAGCAGAAGTGCAGGATGGGGGAGACATGGAACAGCAGAGCCCAGAGATCCCTAGCTTTAAGCAAAGGAGAGTGGAGAAGGAAGGGTTAAGACGATCAAAAAGACTTGCAAAGAGATGCGCAGATCACCTACAGCTGTGAACTGAATCTGTAAAGATAAAAATACCGGGCAGACGCCCAAGCCCTTTGTCAGAAACTATTGGTTTTCCTTTAGAGAAAGCTGCCATATCTGACCCCTAGACCTTGAATACTTGGCTACCTTGACTTCGGACCGGACTGTTGCATTGCTCTCACAAACCCTGTACTTGGACTGTTTCTCGACTTCTCTCTCTGGACTACATTTGCTGTGTTGTTGGAACTGCCTTGGAAAGTGAGCTGTTTCTTATCAGCTGTGTGTTTGTGTGTGTGTGCTGGCAGCTTTCCCGGACAGCAGCAGCAGAAGAGATGCATGCATTGGCAGACTATGTGAAAGAAAGCCAAGAATTAGCCCTAACTGAAGTAAATACCAGGAAGCTCCTTAAAGTGCAGCAAACCAAGAACCAGTACCGAAAAAAACTGTACTTCAATGCTGGATAGATAGTTGGCACAGCAAGGTACTGCATGGACAGTTCTTAGAGAAGATTGAAGACAAATTGGATAAGGAAAAGACCTGGTTGTGGCTGACCAACAAAACACTGAAGAAGGAAACAGAGAGACTAATTTTCACTGCACAAGAACAAGCCATCAGAACAAATGCCATCAAAGCTAGAATTGAGAAATCAACAGAAGACCCAAAGTGCAGACACTGTAAGGAAGCTGCTGAAACAGTTGACCACATTCTGAGCTGCTGCAAAAAGATCGCACAGACGGACGATAAACAAAGGCACAACATAGTGGCGCAAATGATACACTGGAACTTAAGCCAGAACTACCATCTGCCAGTGGCAAAGAACTGGTGGGACCATAAACCAGAAAGAGTGGTCAAAAATGAACAAGCCTAACTACTATGGGACTTCCGACTTCAGACTGATCGAACACTGGAACATAATTTACCATACATCACAATTGTGAAGAAAGACAAAGTGTTTATCATTGACATTTCTATTATAGGTGACAGGAGAATTGATGAAAAACAGAAAAACTTACCAGATATGAAGACCTGAAAATAGAACTGCAGCAACTCTGGCATAAACCAGCAAAGGTGGTCTCAGTGGTTCTTGGCACACTGGGGGCAGCGCTAAAAGATCTTAGTGGGCAGTTGAAAAGCATTGGCATCAACAAAATATCCATCTGCCAGCTACAGAAAGCCATTTTCCTGGGATCTGCTTGTATCATTTGCAGATACATCACTCAGTCTTTGTGCTTGGAAAGGGCCCGACTAGTGATAATAGTTACGAAAACCAGCATAAATATCTTGTTTGCTTTGTGTTACTGTTGTTTAATGTTAATAATTTAATAATGATGATGATGATGATAAAAAAAACCTAGAAAATAAACTGCCAGGAATTCACAGAAAATTTCACATCTACTGTACATGGATGACTTGAAGCTTTATGGAAAATCTGAAATCAAGATCCACTCACTGACCAACGCAGTGCGAATATTCAGCAGTGACATCAATATGGAGTTTGGTCTGGACAAATGCACCACAGTGGCACTGAAGAAGGGGAAGATTACTGAAAGTGAAGGCATTGAAATGCCAAATGGTCAAGCCATCATGTCCCACCAGCCAGAAGCCTACAAATATCTGGGCATCCTGCAACTGGGTAACATTAAGCATGGCCATGTGAAATATGTGGTCAGTAAAGAGTACATCCAAAGGACTAGAAAACCAGTGAAAGTGGTCCCAGTCATCCTTGGCACACTGGGCACAGTGCCCAAAGATCTCAGTGGGCACCTAAAAGCCATTGACAAGGTATCCATCTGCCAACTACAAAAAGCCACATTACTGGGGTCTGCTTGCATAATTCGCCAATACATCATGCAGTCGTAGGTGCTTGGGAAGTGCCCGACTAGTGATATAATATGAAATCCAGCATAGTGATCTCGTTTGCTGTCTGTAACTGCTGTTTTTACATCATCATCATCATCATCATCAATACAACCCATGAACCATCTTCTTTCACATTGTTCATGCATGTGTTTATACTTTTGATGCTGATTAATGCATCTCTGTTTATGTAAAATGTTTCCATGAAAGCACTCAAGAATTCTATTACCATGTCAAGAAAAGCAGTGCCACGGCCACTTTCAAATCAAAACCTCTGATTATTCAAAAAGAAATCAGGCATAATAGTTATCTTTCTACAGGCTCTGTTTCTTAAAAATGCAAACAATTCAAATTTCTTATACACTACCTATCTAATTTCTGTTGCACAACCTATAAACAGCCTGCAGTCACAGTAGAATATAAAAGAGGAAGAGAGAAGCCTGCAAAGTAGGAGCTGATAATAACTGGGTTAACACTTGCCACGATAATACAAGACTAAATAGGTATCCATGGGATTTCTAAACTGTACAAGTTAATGTCTTATAGGTTATTGTAAGGAATGATAGCCCTTTCCACATGGGACCAGTGGCTGGTCTGTTGGTGTCTCCTGGAAGATTCATGAGCAGGAACAATAATTGGTGTGTCCCCTTTCTTCTGATTGCATGAGAAGTTTAGTATGCAAAATTGTACATACCTGACATAATCGTTTCTGGGACATCTCTCTTGTTTATAGCCCAACATCTGAGATATAAGAATTAGTATAACCTATCTTTCAACCCCGAATGAAGTGCATCCTTACACTTGACAGGAAAATGAACAGAGATAAAGGAAGAAACATAAGAGCAAACACCAATCAGACTTTAGATCAATGGGGCCCTGAGATCAACCACTTGGACCTCAGTCACTGGACAATCTAGAAGGTGGCATGCATCCTGGCCAAGTAGTGTGCTCACCATCATTCTTAAAGAGTTCCTAACTGACAGAAGAGACACAGATTTTATGTGTCCTTTCTGTCGCAAAGCTGCTGTTTTCAGTAACTGAAGCTGTCCCTTTCTTATCAGTAGAGTTTGTTTTATTGCTTTTCCTAGACAAAACTATTTTTAAGCAATTACTTGGCAGAAACAAGACTTCTTCTATCCAGATTTTGTCTGCCCCTTGCCTCAAATCCACATTAACAGGCTGGACATTCTAACATATCTATGGGTTATCATGTCTGCCCCCAAGCTTTCTGGCACAAACATCTTATGAATATATAAAAAGAAGGTAATTTGCAACATGGATGCTAAACCACAAACTGTGTTATCACCAGCTGACCTCCTTAAGATTTCTTTGGGCCAACATAATCATACAGAGGGAGATCCATTTCTGAATTAAAAAAAAAACACCTGGAGCATTGGTGACATACAGCAGCAATTCCATTAAAAGGCACTCTGTTCCCCCCAGGTGACAGGCTGGAAACTGATAAGATTCAATGGTGGATCATCCTAAGATCTTCTCCACACTATTCTTATCCTTGACTGATGGCAAGAAGTGGGGTGGTTGGTGTGTGTGTGTGTACTGTACTAATTTTTTATCAACAAACCTGAAAACAGGTGTGACAGCAGGTGGAGAGTATCACGTTGCCAAATTAGCAAAAGGCACATTGAGCCTGAACATTAGAAACAGAGCAAAGGATCAGGTAGATAGCTTCTGTTCTACACTTCACAGTGACTCCTGTTGTAGTCATTTGTTTGAAGATGGGAATAACTTTCATTTAAGTTTGATCTCAGTTTGCTCAGGGAAAATTCACGTTGTTGCTGGTTTTGAATGGCTGATGAAAGAATATGGATAAATCCAATTATTTTCACTAGTCTAATACAGATAAATCACCAAGGCCAACAGAAATGCTGGTTCATAAATTTAACATTACCCTTGCTTGCTTTTCTGTAGTGTTTAATATTTTGACAAATTCAAGTGTTCTTGCCCCTATTAAATTAAAACCAACGTAAGCATTTCTTTTAGCCATTACTGATAGCCTTGTCATCTGATAAAGCTGTCACTGCACAAATAGTCACAGGTCATATTTTCTCTTTTCTCCTCACTCTGAGTTGACACAGAGTGTCACATGTAGCCTATTATCATGAATGTGTAAGTCACTATTTGCTATTCCCCTTTAACAGAATATCCTGCATCCATTTTGTCTGTATCTTCTTTAGTGGGCTATTCCACCTTCCCCCACAAAGGGGGAAGAAGTATGAATATGTGGCAAGCAACATGTAACTGAAATAAACTAGGAAGTGGAACAAATTCTGTGCATTACTGTGTGTTGTTCTTACAGATTATTTCTCAATCTTCCATTTCTTGTTTAATGAAAATAGCTTAACCTCCAATTTTAAGACTACCCTATGGAGAACTTACCTGTCCTCACTTACCTTTGTTAAATAGCATAATAATACCATTCAATTAGGTGAAGATCAAGCATAGAGGGAGACATCCACACTTCAAATCCTCATGCGGTCCCCAGTTGGACGACCACCACTTGAAGTGTGGATGGCCTATTCTGGGCATGCCACAGAAACTTCTACGGCATGTCTGGATATCACCATGGTGACCAGGACATTGTGTGCATGACTGTACAGCCGCAAGTGCATGTGCACATCCAGTCACAGCATTGCATCCTGAGGTGGGTTTGAACTCTGCTGACTGAGAGCCCATTAGCTTCTCCTGGGCTCAAGTTGTGGACAATGTTTTAGTTGACCACAGCTAGTGAAGACCAAGACAGCCTTAGTAAGCTTTGGGGTGGCAGCTATGCATAATTTCCACTAATTTGCATTTTTATTTTTATTTTTGTACACAGCTTTTCTTAAAATAAGATATTTTCTTTGAGGTTTTTGCTAGAAAATTCTGTTTCAGAAGTTGCATAAGTGTGAAATTCCTATATTTTTTTTCTTGTCTGGGAACTGCAGATTATGTAACCTTACATTTATAAAAGAACTTAACTCTGAATTCAACATATCTAAAAATAGGACTCTTCTTGCAACTCAGAATCTGTAGCTCCAGAAAATTATCATACATATGTAATCTCATCCTGTAACTCCAGCTTTTTCTCTAAAGTCTCTCATAAGCAAGACATTTCCCCCTATTGTCTAACCTGAAGCTAATGATTTCAGCACCTTTCACTTTGTCCAGGAGAATAATGAAAGAAGGTTCTCTTTCATATACATTTTCATTCACAAGATTTTGATACAACAGCTGAGCTCTCTGTATTGTAAGAAAAGATGAAAAAGGGTCTTTTTTAGGGATGTGCATGAATAGGTTTTTTGGCATTCGATTAGTAAGGAATTGAATCGATCCCCTTTGAATATGGTGGGATTCTATTCAATACAAATGTATTATTATGAATTCATAGGACTATCCAAATGCATACGTATCAAATACGTATCCTGGATACATACACTATACAAATGCATACATAACAGATACTAGAATGAATGCCTAGGTGCATCTTTCAGGCTGGGGGAGGGGGGAACCGGGGTGCTTCTAAGGCCATTTGGTGGGATTCTAGAGCAGGAATACATTTGTCCTTGTCTCTGCTTGAGATGCCCATGAGCATTTGGCGGGCCTCTGTGTGCGACAGGATGCTGGACTAGATGGGCTGTGGCTTGATCCAGCAGGGCTTCTCTTATGTTCTTATGTATCCCCTCCTGTCTTACACACACACCTCATGTGTCTCTGTTTCTCTAATCCTGCTTCCCCTCCTGTCTTAAACACCCCTCTCTGTTTCTCCAAACCTGCTTTCCCTCAGTCCCCTCCCCCAGTTTAATGAATGCCCAAACTATTCATATGAATGCTCCAGAACATTCATATTTCTACGAATGTTAATGTGCAAATGTTGTGTGACATTCAATTCATGTACGAATTTCCGGATTCGTACAAGTTCATATGAATAACAAATGTTACTGATATTCATGCACATCACTAGCCTTTTTGCACTTAACTTATGTGGGGATACCTTCCCATAGAATTTAAGTACGGAGATGGTGGCCAGTGTTCACATTGCAAGTACCAGCCTGACCTAAATTTTGCCCAGACTTACCTGGGCCCCGGTGAAATGTAAATGGTTCCATTTGAGACTGTCTTCATCATTGTAGCAATGGCCATGCATGCGGGGCTGTTCCTATGGTGAGTGGCAGTGTGGTGCACAACTGCACAGCTGCAACTGCCTGGCTCCATCAACCCAACATTTGAACAGAAACATTGCATCCAAGGATTGGCCAAGAGTATCCTAGTACTCTCTGTTAATCTGGAGAGCGTCTTTCACTGCTACACAGCTGGTGGCAATCAAAACAGTTCTGGGTCATTCTGGAATGAAGGAAACACTGTGGGGGGCATATGTTCTGTCTCAGAGAATGCCAGGCCATCCTGATTGCCTTAGTGCAAACAGGCCCATTGCTTGGAAACCGAACTGAAACCAGGGAAAATTAATCATGATTGGTTTCCTCTGCAATCCATGTTAAATTTTAATTAAGAATAACATGTCTCAAAATCCTACCATCTATATTTTTTGCTAACAAGATATCTTTTTCTTTTTTAACTGAAATATTTTACTTTTTCTTATGCATAAGAGCCATCAGACCTAGCAGGAAAGGAACTACAATTCAAGTCATTTCCCCCTCACTGTCACACAAGTACTATCAGCATATCTCCCTTCTTGTTAAGATTTTTTTTTTGTTTTAATTAAAAATTAAGCTTTTCAGGCCACATTTAAAGTTTTGAACCCTAACACATAAATCTGAGCTAGCCTTTCCTGAAGCCTCTATTTTCTCCTTTTTAAGAATCCCTAATACAATTAAACTTAAACAGAAAACTGATAAAAGGCTAGACTCTTCCCTCAGGCTCAAATCTAGTTTGATTAGAATGTCTGCATCAAAATTAAAACTAACTTATTTCACCTTCAGAAGACTCCTGTAGACTACAAATCTAAGGAATTCAAGGAAATTATACTTCACACATAAAATATTATAGGTGCTGAGCATGGTAGGGATTCTGGATGACAATCATTGCACTGAGTCTAGTCTGAGATGCAATGAAAATATGCAAATATTTCACAGTATGATAATTTTTACCAGGACGGTTTTTGAAGGAAATATATTGAAAGCAAATTAAAGTTTGATTTCTACCCATAGACAACTATGGATATTTCTGCATTTACTTTTGAGCTGGCCTATGGCGTAGATAAGAGAGCTTGCTTCTGCACTGTAGACTGGTCCACTTGAGGCCCTGCCCACCACAGGTATGCTCCATCCACGCACAATGGAGCATAATGTATATCAAGAGTGCCTTGATCTGGACTGCTAGTACACCTGATTAAACAAAGCCATGGTGGATCAGTGGGTCTCAGTTTGCAGAAGATATTCTCCATTTTCCAGACTACCAAGAGGTCCATTTCAGAAGTGCACCAAAGTGCACCACTGAAATGGTTCCATAGGGTTGCCTTGGATAGGAAACTTTTGTTCCCAGCCCTTTGGGGCCTTTGGAGGTCAGCCTTGAAACTCATGTATGCTTCAGGGCCACTGCAGGAGGTCGGTTTGGACCAGCACTGTCATACAGCTGGAACTATCCTAGATCATTGCATTCCATAATCTGAATCAGTGGGCCTGGCTGGTCCAGGTTTACTTATTCATACTAAGCTGTTTGAGTGCAGAAAGGCCCGATAGTGGCATGCTTAGCTTGGTCCACTTTTGTAAACCTTTTCCCACCACAGATTTAATTTTTGTCTCTGGATCTTTCTCCCAGACTTTTAATTGACAATAATATTTATGATTTTGGTGGTCATCGTTAACTCAGACTTATGAAGCGTGTACACACACATGAGGGGGAGAGAGAAGGGTATATTCTACATGCATACAGCTTTTGACAACTGTACTTTATCATGTAGAATCTAAGAAACTGAAAATTATGATGATAGTAACGATGATGGCATTAGATTGAATTGAAATATGTGTGATTACTCATTCATAAAAAATCAGTTATAATGCAGTTCCATCTTGATATGCAAGTTCCTAGATTCATTCCATTTTGCAGCTGTAGTGGTGTGCAAAGTTTGCTTCACATTCAAAACAACAATCAGTTTGTGTTCATGAACATTCACATCAAACTGAACACTTCAAAAACCAGTCTTCTGAATGTGAACACAAACAATTTGATTAAACAGTTCATGTTTGCTGGGATTTTGCCCTTGGAAAGGCTTTTTAAATCAAAATATTGTATTTTTTGTTTTTTGTAAAAAAACTTTTGAATCAAACATGAACAACCATTTGTTCGAGTAAACAGCCATTGAACTGAACAAATGGGTGTTTGGTTTATGGCTAAAGTGTTTTTCTGTTCATGCAAAACCCTATATAGTTGTCATTTGTCAACTTGTAGAATTCTAGAATGTTATAAAGAGCCATTTGAATTAATGCCTTATTATCAGTAAAATGGTAAAAATTCAAATAAATACATATGCATTTTGTAATACTGTAGTACCCTTTGGTTTCTTGTATTTGAAAGAAGCTAATATTTAGAAAATTTACAAATAATTCAATTAATTCATTATATGTATTTCCACATTCCACCAAACACACAATCATAGAAGCAAAAAATAAAGGTTATGTCTCCATTATGCAGAAACAGCTTAATCAGGCCTTCAGGGTAGCTAGTCTGTGTGATTGCCCTTTGTGTATCTGTTCTTCCAGTCAGCTGATTGGCCAGGACAGGCTTACAGGGTTTGCACTGGGGATGGGGAGATTAAAAGTTCCTGTTTCTCCATGCTGGGGATTTGGGCAGAGACTGGGAATGGCAATATTTGGATTCAGTCCGTTTTACCATCAGGTAAGTGGGAACAGCGCAAAATGCACACTCGACCCTGTATCCAGATTAAAACAGTCCAACCAGGACTAAAAAAGTCAAGTAGGAATGCACCCAGGATGTTTTTCCACTAGCACTAAGTACCCATTAGGGACCCATTAAGGACCCATTAGGCTCAGAGCAGGAAGACCCCATTTCCATTGCAAACCCCATTAGAGCCACATTTGTTTCCACCTGTTCTAGGGAAATCCGGATCATATGGGTCCTTCAGGTCTACAATGGGATATTTAGGCATCAAATCCGGATTATATGGAGCCGGGTTATTGGGCATGGAGGTTGCCCTGAAACCCAAAGCTCCAAAGCCTGTGCACAATCTCCAAAGCTGGCTCCTCAGCCATGTCTGAAGAATAGCACAGGCTTCAAAGAGGACCCCAAGCAAGAGCAATGCCATTCCTATGGACCTTTGTCAAAGGCTTTGGAGGATCTTCGGAGTTTGTGGCAAATCTTTGAAGTTTATAGCAAAGCTCCAGAGAATCTTTGGAGTTCATGGCAAAGCTCCGGAGATTCTCCAAAACTGCTCTGGAGAATCTTCAAAGAATCTATGGAGCATCTATGGAGATTGTACTCCCTGTCTCCCAAAATACCTAGGATGACAAGCAGGCCCCACGTGGGTAGATCTGGTTTTGCCACATGGGTGCTCCAGCGTTTCACTATGAGCAAGCTAGCACCCATTGCTGTTGGGTGCTAGACCACCCGTGGAAGCGCATTGGATACTCTCCTTAATCCAGATCTACTAGATCTGGATTAGTTGAAGGACCCATTCCTTAGATCCAGATTAAGGGAGGTCAGTGGACCCCCCCCCCAGAGTGAGACAGGATGTTGGACTATGTGGGCTGTCATCTCCTCTCATGTTCTTCTTTAGCAATTATATATATTTATCCAACAACAGTTATATTTATTATTTTGTATTATAAATATAACTGTTAAATGAATATAAGTAAAATAGCTACCTCAGGGGAAGTTCTGTTCATACTTACAAATGATTAAATTCAATGGAAATATATTATTTTTAAGCTTAGGTAACCACACACTGGAGCATGGTCATGACCTTCAAAATTCATAAAGGGAGACTGTTTATTTTAAATAACCATAATAGTTACTGCTGTATTATATATCTTTAGAGACGATAAAGTTAAATATTACTTAGGTTAAGAGATGTAAAAGTTAATATTTAGAATGTTCTTTCTGTGGCAATGTGTTTTAACATAAATGTTTCCCAAATTGTAACACTTACAATTTCATTTAATACAATTGGAATTTATAAGCTGAGACTTTTGGGGTTAGTCAGCTGGGAATGGGTGTTAATTAAGGACACAGAAGAGAAGTACTAAGAAGATTTGATAGGTTTAAGGAAACAGTAATTAAACAAAGCACTAAAGCAATTTGCATATTTTAATAAATCAAAATCTTTTGGATGCTGTATTTCAGATAATATGTCTTTCTTTATTCTGAAAAGTTATTCTGGGAAATCATTTGGGATTTAGACAATTGGCGTCTACAAATGTGCCCTTTTAGAAAGGATGTTGGGAGGCAATATTCATTTTCTTTGATTTGTATAAAAACTTATATTTTATGCTTAGAGGTTGTTGTTTTTTAATATTTTATATTGCAGGATACAAATGTGATGACATTGACCAAGTATTCTCTTTCAGGGGTAGCAGATACATTACAGATTATCAGCACTTGCACCAGGCAGATTTTAACAGCATAGAAAAACAGGGTAAATCCTGGAACCTACATGTAATTTTGAATATCTTCTCTGTTACTATTGGTTTTCTCGCAGTATTATATAACCACCCGAAGAGCAAGTCAAGTTCATTTCCCTGTCATCCACTTTGGGATCTTCCATAATAGCTCTGCTAGGGCATTTTTGTACTAACCTTTCCTGGCTTGCTCCAGCAGGTTACAGCAGTTAGATTGCTCTTATTGTTCTGGAACGAGCCATCCACATTTGGGCAGTTGTTCTGAGATAGTTGCCACACCAACCCCAAAGACAGCACAATCTTCAGGGCCAGCTGCTGCATTCTCAATGGCTAGAAACTAAAGTTCTTAGCATCAAAGCCCCAGGAGAATCAATTTCAGTGATGCAATTTTGTGCACTGCTGAAATGGGGCCTCTGATTAAATTTACCCATGGAGGCAGGCTCTTCTGAGTATCTCCCAAGCTAGTTAAATCATGAATAAGACTGTGGTAGACTTTTTAAAATATACGTGACAGATAAGAGATCCCCAAAGGAATTACTTTCACATTTAAACAGCAAAGATACCACTTTAACTCAGTAGAAAAGATACAAGACTTCATGACATGGAAAGGAAAGGAATTAGAAGAGATGGAAGACAAAGCGCAGCCCAAAGACCCCTGGATGGAGGGAGGGGCTGTAGCTTCTATCAAAGAATCACCTAATAATCTGGAAAAGAACAATGGATGTTAAGAACAATAATATTATCAGTGAATGTAAATGGACTGAACGAACCCAAAAAAGGGGAAATAATTTTTGAGAAACTAAGAAAGGCAAACCAGGACGTAATTTGCATAGAGACTCCCTTTAATCTGGATTTTCTGGCTGGATTAAAGGCTGAGAGGTACCCATATGATCCAGATTTCCCCAGCAACAGTGGAAACAAATGGGTGCCGTGGTGGAAATGGGGTCATCCGGCTCACACCCAAATGGGTCCTTAATGGGTGCAAAAATGGGTACTTTCTGACAGTGGAAAAACACCCCATATTAACATTGGAGGTACTGAATAGAGCAATTAGAAAAAATAAAGAAATCAAAGGTGTGAAAATTAAAAGAGAGGAATATAAAATAAGAGCTTTTGTAGATGACTTAGCAATTATATTAACGGACCCAAATAACTCAACTGAAGAGTTTAAAAAAGTAATAGATAAATATGGAACAAGAGCAAGTTTGAAAGTAAATGAAGCAAAGACTTAGGTCTTAATAAAAAATATGTTAAAGCAGAAGCAAGGAATTTTTCAACAGAAATTCAGATATGCAGCAGAAAAGAAGATCAGATATCTGGGAATAACTTTGATGAATCAAAATATTGCATTGTATAAAAATAATTATCCAAAAATGTAGTCTGAGATTAAACAAGATTGTATGAGATGGTCCAATCTACAGTTATCACAGATGGGAAGAATTTCAGTGATAAAAATGAACCTACTTCCAAGGATGATGTTTCTATTTCAGGTTTTACCTATCATAAATAATACAAAGGACTTTGCAAAATGGCAAAAAGACATCTCAAAATTCCTATGGCAAGGAAAGAAGCAGGACTCTAAAGAAAGAGGAGGAATGGGATTACCGAATTTGAAATTCTATCATGCTGCAGCCTGTTTGGGATGGTTGGCAAAATGGTTTTGGCTAAAAGACCAAAGATTACTACAGCTGGAAATAGAAGGACTTAATGCATATTTTAAGAACCACTTTGTGAGAAATGTTTTAAGACTTGGATGAATTATAGAAATAAGCTTTATAGATAGATGCCGCTTTGGGTATCACCACATGAAGGGTTGCTAAAGAAGTTCGGGGAAGGGAGATATTTGTATAAGTATGAAGATTTGATACACAAAAGAGAGAATGCTAATGAATTTGATTTTAAATCAAGGGAACAATTTATTAAAGAGGGTAAAACATACAGTGGTTTGCATATGCTCAGCTAGCCAATATATTTAGAAAAGATAAAGAGAATCTTGATTTTCAAGGAGAAAATCAGGACTGGGAGATAAAATTTAAAAAAGCAGAAAGGGATATGATGGTATTATATATAAAGTACTTCTTCAGATGGAAATGGAACATGAACAAGTTAAATAATGCATGGTCACATGGAACAATCGGAGAAACTGTGGCAAAAGATGTGAAATTTACCAATTATATGTTATTAAAAGAAAATATGTATAAGATGATGTACAGATGGTATTTAATGCTGCATAAGTTAAGGAAAATTTACTAGAATATGTCAACTAAATGTTGGAAGTGTAAAAAAAGGAGGGAATGTTTTATCATATGTGGTGGACGCGTGCAAAAGCAAAAAAAAAAAAAAAGGTACAAATATATAATGCAGTGAAACAAATTTTAAAAAGATACTTTATATTCAAACCGGAATTGTTTTTGTTGGGAATTGCAGAGAATACTTTGGATAATATAAATGTATTGATACTATATATGGTGACAGCAGCTAGACTGTTATATGCACAAAAATGGAAAGCAGAAATGGGCAAACTAACAAATCTACTAAAGGACAGAACAACAAACAAGTTTCTGGGAGACTGGAGATAGTGTTGGAAGGTTTTGACTGAAATTTAAGAGGTCAGCTGGGAAATACTAAGGGCTTGTCCCCATAGCAAGGAGATTGTGAGGCAAAAGCTATTTCACCTCACAAGCATCCACATGCAAGGCCCTAAATTGAGCTAAAAGAGGAACAAATATCCCATAATTCAAAAATTTTATAAAAACCTTTATAACTTTACTCACCCCAAATTAAAGGGCAAGAGCAGGTTATAAAGGGGGCATGGGGGCACTCAAAGGGTTACAATCGCAGCATTAGTGGGCGGGACTTTGCTGTCCTTGCCGCTAACACGGGAGATGGCAACTATCACTAAAATCGTCGCTAAAATCCTGTCATTGGCCTTTCATACTTCCTGGCTATAAGGCAGACTTTTCCACAAACCCCCATTCCTTGTTCAAGTATGCAGCAAGCTTTCACCACAGGCTGGAGAAAGGCAAGAGAGGGGAGGAGGAAGATGTTCCTCAGGAGGGATTCCCCCCTGTCTGTCCGTGTGTCCGTGCGTCTGTGTCCGTGTGTCCGTGTGTGTGTCCGTGTGTGAAGGAGGGCTCAGGGACTGGAGGAGGGAGAGAGAGAGGGGACAGAAGAAGGAAGACTGGCTGTGAAAGCCGCAAAAGCTGCTGCTCTTTTAGATATTTAATCGGGGCTCTGACAGGAATTCCACCCTGTGTGTGTGGGTGTGTGGGTGGGTGGGTGTGGGTGTTTGCACACTCAGGCAAGGGGGGAGGGTGGAGAAACCCGCAGTATCCTGATGCAGGGATTTACTGCGGTTTTCATGGGGACGGGCAGGTTCACCTGGAACTCGCGTTGTCCTCCATTACCATGCGAACAGCTTAATGCCAACTAAGATTCGCATTAAGCTGTCTCACTTCCACCCTGCTTTTTTTTTAACTCCATGTAGATGCTTCCTAAAAGATTGCAAAAGGAAGCAAAGAATCAAGTGACACTAAGAAGAGAAGCCAGAAAAATGGGAAAAGTCACATAGACTATTAAGGCAATGTAATACTATGTTATGGAAAAATGGAAGAAGTGTCTATATTTGTATACATCCTTTTTATGTTATGTTGCTTTTTAAAATAAAATATTGTGGGAAAAGATAGTGGTAGACTTTTTTAAAAAAACTCTAACACTGTCCTGGTTTAGATGACTATTTTGGGCTGCCTAGACCAGGTTACACTTTATCCAATGCTGATAGAGCATGCTAGCAGGATATGTGATTTCTCTGGTTCTCACCAGGGTGTGAAAGACAGAGGCCTAGAAGTGGCCCATGTGGCACACTATGCCAGGATACCAGTAAGTGCAGAAAGGCCCCTATTTGGAAGCTAATGGGCCTCTGTGAAGACTAATGGACACTTAATGGAAAAAGCCAAAAATGCTCAATGATGACTTGTGCAGATGACTCTTGTCTTCTGGAAAAGGGCATTAACCATCCTCAAAAATGTAGACTTGATCTTATGGATGTGCACAAATGAGCAATTCAAATTTGTTTCACAATTGAAAGAAATATCTAAAAATTTCTTCCTTTATTGAATTTACTACACCAACATGTGGATGTCAGGATAGAAATTGGAATAAGGTCCAGTGTAGAAAGAGCCTTAGATTTAAAAGCAGATCTATCTCTTTTAGCCTCTGATAATATCTTGTTTCCATATAAGAGCCTGTAAAATTAATGTCATTATATTAGGTCATTTCATCTCCATAATAATTATCCTACATTTTATGATCACTGTTCATTTAAAGAGATACACAAACAAACAAATGAAATCTGGGTTGATGCCCTTTAATAACCTATAAGAAATGTTGAATGTCCTATTAGTTTATTTATAGAAACATATTTTAATGGTCCATCCTTAATAAGCATCACCAAGTTTCAAAGTTGCTCCTTATTGAGGGCACCTCAATGGTTGAAATCCTGAAGATTAATGGAATTGTATTATCTAACTGAAATAATAATGCAAAACTCTATAAACACAAGAAATGAAACTTTAAGCCATTGAATTATATGGTTAGTTGACTGCAATAAACACAAGACCCACTTGCACAGTTTGTGCAAATTCAGATTTCATCCACATGATACAATTTATGTAGAAACTGGATTCTCGGCAGAGTTCATGCCTTGAAAAATTCTTCCTAAATCACGCAATTTCCCATTTAATCAAAATTCAATTTGACGGAGGCTTGTGCAATTAAGTGTGAAGGAAACTAAGGCACCACCCACATCACTTCCAGTTTTGGCACCACCTAGTCTTGAACATACATCCTAAACAGCTGCAGTAGAATTGCCCTTTCAGACCATCTCAGTGACCAAAGGACCTAGTGGCAAACGTCCTCACCAAAATTGATCCCAATTTCTCATTCAGCAGCAGGAGCAACATAATGGGAAAGCTGGAGAATAATCTCTCATATTGCTCACATCCATGGAATTGCCACCTCAGCCTTGTGTGGATGAATAAGGGAAGCAAGGACAGGGAAGCAATGTAAGAACCAAAAGGTCCACCTGGACATCCTGGGATAGACCAGAAAATGATCAACCTTTCCTAGCTGATCAGCCCAGAAATCTTGCTGCTGTGTCCAGCATTTTCATCGGAACAGTGTTCCTTTTCATTGCCATAGGATCTTAATTTGCATGCTTCTCACTCAGAAGTGGGAGGTGATGTTCATGATATCATGAAAAGACAAGTCAGGGAAGTGTATGGAAGGGTGTACTCCTCTGTGGACTAGTTTATCAGGAGACCAATTTTAGAGGCACAAAACATTGCACCCCCAAAACGGGTCACCTTCTGACTCCAATCCAAAGACACTACAGAAGGCCCTGAATCTTGGTGAGCTCCAGGGTGGTGCATGGGACAAGGGGTGATGTGGTGATGATGAGGGACTGGGAGGATGTGGATGGCAGTGGAGGTTGCAATAGAAGTGGCATAGGGCAGTGGAGATTGTGTGTGTGGGGGGGTCATGGTGGCACAAGGTGGCATAGGGAATTGGGGACCATGGAGTGATAAGGATGGAGGGAGCACAGGGTGGTGTGGGTAGTGGTGCAGGTGGTACAGCACCTGCCACAATACAAGCCATCCATGTGCAGATAGTCTTCTGAGAAAGGGGGAATACTCTAGCTGGAAATGGTTTCAGTCAGAGTTATCTAAGCTACAATGCTCTAGCTGCCATAATGGTAACTGCTTAGATTTCAATTAGGGCCTTTCTGCACGTACCAGTAGACTGTACCTCAGTGGCGGCTGGTGGACTTCAGGGCTGGGTGTTCACAGGCATGGGAGGGGAAGGGTCATGGGGGGTGAGGTCATGGGGGAGGGGCCAATGTCATGTGGGAGGGGCCAAGGTCACGTGGGAGGGGTCCAGGGCCAGAAAGATACAGAACCAGAATTGAACTCATGGAATCAATAACAATATCAACCTGCTTTTGCTGCATGCATGTCCACACTATAAGTGCCATAGGATTTGCAGCAGAAAAATTGGTAGTGAAAGAATCCTCCTAAGTAGAACTGATATATTCCCTTCTTTCAAAGAGTATTTGGATTTTGCAGCTTTATGCATGGAACTGCTCTTAGTACACTGGCATTACAGCCAGAGAACTTTCTTTCCCCAGTTTCAATTGCTTCCAGTTGGGGAAGTTTTCATATAGGAAACAGCCCCAGAAGTCGGTTATGCCTGAGCTTGGGAAAACATACAGGACTCCAGATATATGGAACTCCCACCAACTTTAACATACACTGCTTCAGACTGGAACTTTTATCTTTGGAAAATAAATAACAGTGGTAGCAAGGAAACTCTAATTGGGGGGGAATGGGCAGCAGCAATATAGAGGTAGGTAATGCTTGCTTCCCCCACCTTAACTATATATCACTGAAAAAACAGTAATGTTCTTGCAGATTATGGCCTATACAAACAGGATGGACACAAGCAATGTAGTGAAATTCAAGGAACCTCAGATTCAAACTTGGTCTACTCTAAAATCCAGACAAATCTCATTATAATCTTCAAGTCATTGCTTCCCATGCCTGTCTTCCCGACACTGAAATCACTGCAGAAGCAACAGAAGAGAACAAACCTTCTGTTCTCTTCCCCACACCTTCCCCTGTGAGGAAGGTGGGGCTGTGAGAGCTCCAAAGAGAGCTGTGACTAGCCCAAGGTCACCCAGCTGGCTTTATGGAGGAAGAAGAGTTGGCTTTTTCTACCCTACTTTTCTCACCCATTTAAGGGGTCTTAAAGTGGCTGACAGAGCTTCCTATTCTTCTTCCCACAACAGAATATCCTGCAATGTGGATGAAGCTGTGAGAGCTCAGAAGAGAGCTGTGACTAGCCCAAGGTCACCCAGCTGGCTCCATAGAGGAGGGCAGAATCAAACCCTGGTACTCCCAGATAAGAGTCCAGCTCCTTAACCACTTGATCAAATAGACCAAATAGTCCATTACTATTTAAATTTCAGGGCATTATTCCTAGCATCTTCACAGTATGCATACATACACTGGTTCTAGGAATAAAGAAACACCAAGAGGAGATCTAAACTGAAAATAAGGAGGTTTTTTCCTCATAAGAGCAGACAGAAAACACTAGTTATATAGTCAGACTTCGAGAAACAATCTGCCTTCATAAGGAAGAAGAGAAGTTGGCTTTAAGGGGGCTCAAAGTGACTGACAAAGGTTCTGTTCTTCTCCCCACAACAGAACATCCTGTGAGGTAGGGCTGTGGAAGCTCTGGAAAGAGCTGTGAAGGAAGGAGATGAAGGAGGGAAAGAAAGAGGGAAGGGATGGAGGGATCAAAATATCAGAAAAGACAGCTCAGAATAGACTTTCAAAAAACACACCTGTGTCAGAAAAGCACATTTATAGACAGAATAGATGGAAGGAAGGAAAAGAGAAGAGAGGAAAGAGGAAAGAAAAAGAGTGAAACAGGGAGGGGAGAGAGAAAGGGAGGAAAGGAAGAGAGAAAAAGGAAGGGAGGAAAGAAAGAAAGAACAAGAGGGAGATGAGAAGAGAGAGAAGGAAGGAAGGAAAGAAAAAGAGAAAAACAAAGGGAAAGAGAGAAGGGCAGAAAGAAGGAGAGAGAGAAGGAAGCAGGAAAGACAGAAAGAAGGAGAGAGAGAGAAAGCAGGAAGAAGAAGAATTGGCTTTTCTACCCGGGAGGGGGAGGAATGGGGGAATGAAGAAACGGAGAGAAAGGAAAGGAGGGAAAGAGAGAAGGCAATAAGGAAGGGAAGTAGAGGGAGGTGGATGGAAGGAACAGCGGGGGAAGGAAGAAAGAGAGTGAGGCCCCCAGCTCGGCCGTAACGAGCACTGGGCTGGTGCCGCCGCCGCTGCTGGCCGAGAGAGAGAAAGAGAGAGATCACCACCTCTTCGCCACCACCGCTGCCCCAACCAAGCCGGTGGCACGAAGATTAACCGGTCGCCAGCACCAGCCCTTTCTCTCTCTCTCTCTCTCTCTCTCGCCCAGTTTGCCCCAAGTCAGGTGAAGGAAGACAGTGGCGGGCGAGCAGGACTCCTTTATCGGCAACAAGACAGGCAGCCGAGAAAGAGAGAGAGAGAGAAAGGCCCGCGCTGGCGACCGGTTCCTCTTTGCGCCACGGGCTTGGTTGGGGCAGCGGTGGCAGCGAAGTCACCTCTCTCTCTCTCTCTCTCTCTCTCTCTCTGTGGCGAACAGGGCTTCATTGTTGGCCACAAGGCAGGCTGCCGAGAGAGAGAGAGAGAGAGAGAGAGAGAGAGAGAGATTAGAACCGGTCCTACACATGGCGGCCACGTGGAAAAGGAGAACCTACTCCTAGGTAGGGAATGGGGGGGGAGAGAAAGGGAGGGACGCGACTCAGAGAGGACGGAGTGAGAGGGGGGCAGGTAAAAAGGGGAGGTTAAAAGCTAAGCTTAGGGGCAAAGGGAGGGAGCAACTTACCTTGGCTTCTTCGCTCCTCCAGTCTCTCCAGAAATGGCGGCGGCAACAGGGCCAGGCGCGCGCACACACAGGAGAAGGAAGGAGGAGCATATCTTGTTCCACCAATCAGCTTTGTCAGAGCGGCGCTCTCTGGCAGCGCTCCTCCAGCGATAAAAAATAATGCGCCTTGAACCAATAGAAGGAGTGGAAAGCTGCTGATGGGTGGAACAAGCTATAATGCATTGTATATGCCCTCAGGGCGCAGGGTGTGTGCGCGCTCCGCCGCTCAAGAGGCAGAACCGCCCCTGCTGTACCTCTTTCTGGGCCTCTTTCATCCACACCTTACAGTGGACTAGAGAGCCCTTTCTCCTCTTAGTGAGCTCCATTGGTACAGGATGGAGTATAATCATATAAGGGCACCCTAAATAGTTTCTTCATCTGGTTTAATGGTAGACTTTGCTTTCAAAGTCTGCTGGCATTCTAGGTGCTAGTATACCAGACCAGAACCTGATGACATGCCTCCATAGTGTGGTATAGGAGAGGGGAACCATTTCTGTGGTGCAACAAAGCAAGATGTTGAAATGCCCTTTCATTCCTGGCCTTTGTAACATTTGAAGGCCTCCCCAGTGTGGGGACTGGTGCAGAATAGGCAATCCCAAAGTGGATGGCTTTATTCTGGGTTAGGAGTAATTAATCCCAGGTTGGAACAGATTGCTTAACACAAACCAGAGCATGCCACTCTGGTTCAATCTATTGGAAGCAAAATGTGAATATGGACTCAGAAGTACTCCATACCAGCAACAGTAATTGGCTCTATAAGATGTTCCTTTGGAGAGGGAGCGGCAATTATCTTTCACAATGTGCATCATTATTGAAAGAATGAGGCTAAGTGCACCATGCATTCTAACAGGTCCTTCACTCATCTGGTACTTGAGTGTACCAAAAAGTTGAATACAGCCCTCGTGACTTTAAATGAGTGCTTCTGTAAAGCCTGGAGATCTTACCTTGTATCTCTGTTCAAAAAATAATGGGGTCATTTTCAGTTCAAGAGATTCAAAGTGTCACATACATAACACTGTTGAGCTCTCATTCTACTCCTGGTGAGGTGTGAGCAAAGTAAAATTTCCAGAAAGCATTCAGTATGGTTCATTGATGGCCTAACTGGAAATCTTGCATCAGGAAATAAGTGCTTAGAACAGGACAAAGGTAAAGGCAGTAGCCTGCTCCTGAATAAAATATTGCAATACTAGTACTGCTCAGAGGTGCACAGCCTGAAATTTATATTTGTTATTTAGCATTTTAAGGGAAAGAAAGAATCCTAACTAGCTTTCTACAGGCATGTAAGGGTGAAGCTCAAAGTTGCAACTCAGAGGTGCCCCCAGGGTGGAGGTTTTACACCACAATTCCTGCCACAATCCACACTGAAGGCCCCAATGTCACCATAAGGAGTGGGCAGGGCATGAGTATGGAATTTTAACCATTTGAATGTCATAGAGAAATCCTAGAGAAATTGGCCAGTTGAAGTAACGATAATCCATTGCTGACATGACAGGCCCCTTCTAGTACCAGCCTAGTACTAATATTCAGCCCAGCTCCAAAGGCTATTGTCCACCACTAAGTATATCAAAATATTATTTTACAGCCCGCTTTCCGAGCTCTCACAGCGCCACCTACCTCAGAGGGTGTCTATTGTGGGGACAAGAGTAGAAATCTTTGTCAGCCACTTTGAGGCCCCTTAAAAGGGTGAGAAAAGTGGGTATAAAAGCCAACTCTCCCCCTCCCCCTGCTGGGCTTCCATTTTCCTTAAAAACCCTGTACACTAGAGGCTTACAGGACAATGCATCTAGTGGCTGATGAAATTTTATTAGACTTCAGATTTAGAGTTATGAATATTTTGATTTCCTATATTACATTAACATTTTCAGGAGTCTCAGTTACGCCTTTTCATTGTCAACTGTCACATACACAAAAAGCTAAGGGTATACACTGAACTGCAGCAAGGAAGAAACAAAAGGTTTCTTTTAAAATGTAAGACAGACTTGTCCCTTTCAGTTGATTAGACACCTTTAAAAGAAAGAGACCTAATTACCGCATTTCAGATAACAAGTTGAGTTATTAAGTCTTTTCACAGCATTCTCTATCCTTGATGTCCAAAGTACTTTGGCATGACAGAAGGAAATTGACAACTCCATTTACATTCAACATCTCCAAATTACCAGCATGCCACCTGAAAGGACCTTTTTTGCTCCAGAGTCCCCAAACCATTTATTTGTATATCCAAGTCTCAAGTGCTTGCTATCTCACCATTATGTTTACCTCATTCCTGCTTTGTCAATCATTCTGAGATGTGTCGTACTGACTTAGCAATCAGCCTTTTTGTCTGCTTTAAATTTTGCTTGAAGAGATAGTCTGGATCTAAAGTCTGTCATGTTACCAACCAGGAAAATGTACTTGCACTTTCACTGACTAGGCCACATTAGGAGGATGAGATCAGTTCAGCAGAGTGTAATGAAGAATGCTGAACAAAAGAGGAAAAAACAAGATTTTAAAAAAACAGACAGAGAAGACTAGGAAATTTTTCTTCTGTGACAGTCAGATTTCCATCCCCCCCCCCAATATTTCTTAGAAGGATGAAAAGTAAAAAAACTAAAGAATTAAGTAAACTACGAAACTACATTGGCTTAACAAGGACTGTCATTATATTCTTATCCATATATTACATCACATTTCATCATATCATATCAAATCAAATCATCAGACAGTTGAGTAGGAAGGATTGTATCGTGCAGCCTCTTATGCAGTCCTGGAACTAAGGGAACCATCCCAATAAAGTGATCCTCATAGCCATTCATCCACATATCTCTCCAAGTCACTTTCGTCAGTTCAAGAAGAGACTCCGTTTTCATTTGCAGTGTCAGCATAAGCCTCACATTGACTGTATTGGCCCCTTTTCCAGCACAGTTGCTGGCAGAGACACCTCCTTTGCAGGGTGGGTCCTCACATCCTGCATGTAGGAGATATTCTGTGGTGCCTCCTCCTTCCTATGTCTAAGGTGCCTCCACCGGGAAGTGACCTCCATCTCTGTTTTAAAGGCTTGGGTGTGAGGAATCCACTACTGTGTGAAGCAGACTGATCCACTGCTTAACAGTTCATATAGTTAGAAAACTCATTGTGACATGTAATATTTTTACTTTTACTTTGCCCTAGACCTAAATAGGACACAAATCTGTTCCTTCTTACGTGCAATAGTCCTTGGAATATTTTTTCAGCACGTGAGCATGCTCAGCTCTTAACTTTTCTACACAGGGCTTTTCCAGCATGGGAGTTCTTTGCAGCCAATTCACTTTCCCTATAAAATAGGGATGCAGCGTGAGTACACGTGTTGTAGGAGGGTGTTTAATCTTGCTGCTAATCAAGAGTGCTTCCCACACAGAAGAACAAACCCAGACATGTTTCAGCCTGAGGCCTTCTTGCACAAGGGGTTTTCAAAGGCATGGAGAGAATGCTGGGACGCAGCATTCGCTCTTGCGGGTGGCAGGATCCATTCCAGGCCACCAGCAAGCGTCCCAACTTGCCCTCCTTGTGTTCGAGTTTCAGAGCACTAAAAAGTGCTCTGAAACCATCTCCACACGTTCCAAACTATCTCAGAGAGAAAGCATTCACATGCTCTCTCTCTGTGACAGCTTGGCCCCTCTCCCAGGCTGCTCCCATTGGCTCCTATGGACCCAGTGTGGGCAGCCTGGGTGCCTTCTTTCCCTGCATTCCTGCTCGCTCCCAAACCCCAGATTGGGCTCCGGGGGTAGGCAGGAATGCCACCCAAAAGCCCCCAACCCATTCCCAGGGCTTACCTTCTCCTGCAGGCCCGATTCTGTGTAGACTTGGCCGGGCTATTCTGAGCATGCTCGAGGGGGCGGCCCCTCATTGGCTGGGCACCCACCTGGTCTCAACTGGCCATGTGAGCATGTGCCCTGAACGGCGTGCAGGATGCAGGCGCCCTGCATCCTGGGTGCCTGCTTTCAGTTTCGGGGAGATGCCGGAGAGGTAAGGAGGGGATCCGACGCGCTCCCCCCAGGGTGGGCTAGGGCGGGCTTTAGGGAAGCTCGCCCTGGCTCCAGAAGTTAGGAAAGTTAGGAGCCCCCCGGCTCTCCAGGCTTGGCTCCGGGGAGCCAATCATGGCGAGCCAGGGGAGGGCCCTGGCTTAGCACACTTGCATTGTGCGGCCACATCCGAAACGGATGCGGATTCACAGCGCAAAACCACTTGATATGTGGTGTGCAGTTAACACCCTTTAAGCACGCATTAAGTCCGGATAGGTGCGGACGCACCCACCGGAAGTGTGCTTATTTGCCCCCGGTTTTGCCGCTGAAATCCGCATTAAAACCGGGCTCGCTGTGCGGACACCCCTCGCCGGAAGTGTCCTACATAGCAACCCGTGTGTGGAGGCGCACATTGGAATGTGTGCTTAATGGGTGTTAAAGGGCCTGTGCGGAAGCACCCCTAGTGACAATCATGGTAGCTCCCAGCTGCTCTGGGATGGAGGCAGCACTGCAGCATACGTATGCTCTGTCACAGAGCATGCTGGACCATCCTGTTCACCTTAGTCTGAACAGTCCCTGAACTGATCTAAAGTGTGTTAGGGTGCAATCCACATTTCCTAAGTTCTTTGCTAAGGTTAACTTTTTCCATACTTTGCGACTACTATTGCTAAGATACTAGAGTCTTACCTCACAAACTGCATATGCACACCCTGGAATACTAAACTCATCCTAGCAGAGAGAAAAACACACACACATTAGCTCTTAACAAACATAATCCAGAGAAATGTGTACATTCAGATTGTTCTTAAGTGAGAGAAAGGTCAGATCGGTTACAAAGTCAATTAGCATCAGTTCCCATGAGCCAAAATAGCAGTTTAAAAAAAAATCACCTAGAGGTAATAGATTAATATTCCAAAGTCACTGATTCCAAGCACAGAAGTATAAGTCCATGAAAGACCTAAGGCAAACAGAATGTAAGCAAGATGTGTTATTTACAAGGATGGAGTATCACTTCCTGTTTTGAAGCCAGGTGTTTGCGCATTCTCTTAGGTATTGTGAACTCCAACAGTTTTCTTCTTTTATTCTTAACTCAAAAGTTTTTCCAAGAATTTTCATGTTCAAAGTCCTGAGTATTTTGTGCATGTATAATAGACTCATATAAAACAGCAGAGAACCATCACCTTTCTTGTTGAGTTTATTTTTTTTTTAATCATGTGTTTCATCCAACCAAATGTCAGTGCTCTACATGCTCTGAACAAAAGTGCACAGACATCAAAAACTGTATGTTTGTTAATAGTTTCCAGTGGCTTACAAAATTCTATATATTATTTCCTGCCTCTTGTATCCACCATTTCAAAACAAAATCCTTGAAAAATTCAGAGTTTGGCATCAAAATAAACAGAAACTGAGAGACACACATTAAACAGTTTTAATCCTCTCCAAATCATGCTCTGGCATTTTCTCTTTCCTGGTCTTCGTTAGATCATGCTATGGACTACCCTCTGAAACTGATTGCACTCCAGCCTCCCCCAGACTACATCCTGGTTGCTCCTCCTTCCCTGATCACACCCCAAGCCTCCCCCTGTATCATGTCCCAGCTTCTTCCTATCCCCCCCAAATTGTACTCCCACTTCCTTGAATTATTCCATGTCCTCTGTGTTTCCTTTCCTGATGGCTCCTTCCCAAATCCCAAGTCATCCCTCACTATCCTCCCATTGAACCTGTGGGGTCTTATCTAGTTCTGATGGGCCCAAACTAGTTTAATGCCATCAGCTGTATGGTCTAAGAAAGACTGCAGTAGTCAGTGTCCTTCTTTGTTGAGGCCTACTAAGTCTTCTGGTCCTCCCAGAAGGTGATTTGTGTGAATGCATAAACCCACTTCCTGCAAAGGCTATTAACTGATAATCATGTGTAGAGCATTTGCAAGAAGTAGTAAGACTTTTCAAGACCAAATAAGACCTTGCAGACCAGATGAGACATAGCTCAGCAGCTAGAGGGGCAGTCAGGGAAGGCAAAGGTCGTAGTGTCTGGTGGAGCAGCTTCATTTTCACAGCCTGACTGAAATGGTTCACCACTCCTCTGCTACCAGTCAGGCTACACCACGTAGTACTTTCTTCTCATAGAGCCTAAGGGCAAATTTGCACCTTCACTTCCCTAGGAAATAGGCACCTGCACTTTGCAATAACCGATATGTCCCAAACTTACTCATTGCTTCACTAAGAGCTAGTAAGTGTGATAATCTCTATGTACCTGTCACCAGAAGAGGCGTGAATGGATGTGTCCCAGTCTGTATTAGCTGGTGGTTAGTATAGCAGTAGATCTGCCTCTATCTGGCCAGAGGACAGTCTGGCATTCCTGGAGTCCCTTCTGGAATAGTAGAGGCTCAGTACAATGCATGTACCCCGCATTGGGGCATACCCAGACTTCTGCTTTTCACCAAGTGTGTAAAGGCCCTAAGATTTGGAGCCTCCTTGCAAGTTGGCCTCCATATGTAGGTACAGGTATAACCTTTAGTTGCCTCACACCTTATTGATGAAATAGAGTGACCCTGAATCTTACTTGGGCACCAGAGATTTTAGCACTTCAGCTGCTTCAAAGGAAGGGGAAATGTCCTGGGGGCCTGGGAAGTAGACTCTGGAACATAATAGCAACGTGGCCTAATGGGAAGCCTTTATTTGAACACTACAAAAGGGTGCCTCAATAAAAATATAAAAAATAAGTATCAGTGGATTCTTTTCAGTCTGTTTCTTGGTTTCCAGAGTTTTCTGTTCACTCCCTCTGAGTTAAATCAGTTCCTTTTATCTTTCTTTCTTCATTAATCCTCTCTGACACTGAGTTGGCAACCTAAGCCATGAGAATCTTCAGTTTACCCCTTGGGAGAACAACTGACACGGTATCTTTGAATCTAGGGTTTATATCTGTAACAAAGATGTGTGTTTTGATATCTTAATGTGCTTTATGTGTGACCTTTTGTGATTTGAGTAATGTGTTGCTGTCCACCAAGCGTACTTCAAAAGCATCCATATAAATCAGAGAAAGGAGGATACTAAACTGGTACAAATAGGGGCTTGCTAAATTGCTGCTGCTTCAGTCTGAGCACTGATGAAAACTTGTATGGTTCCATTGTGCTGTGGATTCTCATACTATGCAATTCTAGGTTTGGTTTAAAGTCCTGTTCTGCTATAAAACTCATTGAATAACTCTGTGATAGTCAGTCATTGGACTGTAACCTAGTTCTGAAGGCAAATTGGAAAGGAGGCAGAAAATATTTTGTCAAAATGAATTCTTTGAGAAAGATGGGATACAAATACAAAAATAAATCTACTTTAAAAAAATCCTGCATAATGATGGGAAAATCTGAGTGAAACAGTTGATCAGGCAATCTTTAGTTAGTCCGTTCCAATGGGATAGAGTAGGGATGTGCATGATTTTTTTTTTCATTTTGCATCAAAGTGAATGGGATGGAATATTGGTTTTGTGCAAATGGGCCCACTTTAAGGCTTCTAATTTGCTCCAGATCCCTGCTGCCACCAGTTGCACTTCCAAATTCACTGTGAAACTGCTCCAAAACCACTCCAGAGCTTTTAATAAAGGCACTAAAGCTTTTACTTTGCATGAGAAGGCCAGCTTCCAATAGAGCCAATCTTCACTTTGAACCTTCGCAATTCATACAAATTGCGAAGGTGATGGACATTTTTCACCCTTCCCGAGGATGGAATGAAGATCACGGCAAGTCTGAAGGAGGCTCAGAAACTCCCATAAGTACTGTGCTTTCTCATATCAGCATGAGGAATTTGATGTACGTGTCTGCTCAAAAATATGGGCTGAACCCATCCACCCCAATCTGTTCCACTTGCTCTGAAACACTAATGTTCACCACCAGTATGAGTCTGTTGTCTATAAAGATGCCATTGAAAGCAGAGGAATGAAGAGATGCCTTGGGTGGGGGAGCAGAAAGAAGATTGTTCACTTTAGGGTCAAGCAGTCATTTCTGAGCAGAATCTCACAGGGAAGATGATAGCAATGCTTCCAGTCACTGTGACGTGGTTGGATTATGTCCCAAACATTTATCCTCAAGTCCTTGACATGGGCATTTGTCTGCTAGACCTGTTTCTGCCCTGAACAGTAGCAGCTCTAATAGTTTTATGTATGGTTCAATTTCAGGGGATTTGCCATAGATGAAATAGATGCAACCCCAGCCTCATCACATAATCAAATTAGTTGCAACTGACAATTCCTAATTAAAGGAAGCCCAGTAAGGGCCACTGAAATATTGTACTGTCACTCCACAGGTCATAAGAAAATGAATTGCTAAAATGACATGCTGCCAGACTATGCAAGGGTTTACAGCTTTCCATTGTCACCCACCCCTATTGACAGTCTCAGCCATGGTGTTTGAAACAGTAGCAGATTTTTTTTGTCTTTTTTTTAAACCAGAAGCTTAGCAAGACACAGGTTGATTATAGCATTATTTTCCAGCTTCCATTTCAGTTTCTGTTTAATTCCAAAAGTAAGGTGCTCATGCTCACATAGGTTCATTATACCCATGGTCTTCTTTTACACTCTCAACTATGCTCTTTGACCCTGAACATGCAATGGATAGCCCTGCCCTCTCCTATGGAGGAAATGAGGTCAACCCATCCCTTGCTCTGATTGGTTAGTAGGCACTGTCACTCTTTCTGACATTTACCCTTGTGTGGTTTTGCACAGAATCTCAAAACTGCATTTGCACTTAAAACATCTATTTTTGATTTTGTAAAACAATGTATTTTGTATTAAATGATTTGCATGTTGTGATTTCCTACAATACTTTCATGTTTGTGAATAATGCAAAGCCTACTCCACTGTACAGGATGGTAGGAAAGACAATACCAGCCAAACTTTATACTTTGTCACAGAAGTGACAGTTGGTTTTCTGACCCTGCCCTGCTAAATGTGCAATTGTGATCTGACAGCTCATTGGTTGCTTCTTCCTTCCAAATTTCTCAGTACTAATTCCCTTTAATGAACTGCTGTTCAGTTTTCTTCTTGGCTTCTTAACTGCAAACTATGTACACATGTTCCTTGATTGTACCAAAAGAAGAAAAGATATGCCTTCCAATTCCTCCCCAAAATGCATTGGCAGGAAAATGTGCAATTTTGTACATGCACTATAGCACCACTAACAATGAGTAGCTTATTCTGCGCTAAAGCCAGCAATCATGCTACAAAAATAACGTGCTATTATAATTTAAGATTTATTGAATGTGTAGGTAAAGAGCAATGTTTTCCATTATGGTTTTCTAAACTCAAAATGCAGGCAAATTCATAAAGTCTATTTTTGTTTATTTAAAGAAACAAATAATCTCCTAAACGTGGGCTATGATTTTGAAGCATCTAGTGCCACTGCAGATGAGATTTCACCCAGAACATATGCCAGCGTATCCATTTCTTTTTGTCTGCACTTCCAGGAGGTAAATGCCCTTACACAATGCATAGTTAAACTTTGGAATCTGTTGCCTCAAGATGTGGTGTTTACAACCAGCTTGGATAGTTTCCAAAAAGGAAACAGTAGAATTGGAGAAAATTCAGGAGAAGATAACTAGGATGATCAAAAGATTGGAGGAGCTTGTCTATGAGGAAAGGTTGCAATGTCTAAGGGTTTTTTTGGCTAGAAAGGAGACAAATGAGATAAGTCGTATATACTATGGGCAAAGTGAACAGGGAGAATTTTTTTCTCCCTTTCACAGAATACTAAAATCAGAGGTTACAAAACTGAATGCTGAATGAAATAGGGCAGATAAAAGGAATCTTATTTTAGAAACTTTCTGCACTTACTAGTATCCCAGTACAATGTTAGGCCTAGACCCCTTCTGGACCTCTCTCTTCCACACTCTGGTGCAGTGACCCTGCTGGACCTCCCCATCCACATTGGATGGAGCACAGCATGATCTGGGTGGCCTTTTTAGAAAGTCTACTGCCATCCTATCTATGAGAAAACTGGCCTAGGGAGAAGTGCAGAAAGGTGCATGTCTCTCTGTTCTGATTTAACAGGTGGATCTATTTCAGCGGTGCATAAAATTGTGTTGCTAAAATGAGATCCCTGGGGGATGAGTATCAGAGTCCTTGCATCATTGGAGTGCCATGGAGAAGCTGGAAGAGGACTCCCAAGTTTCCAAAAGAGTTTGGGTCAATTTAAGGACGTCAGGACATTTAACAGCTATTATCCCTGATGGCAGCAAATGATACACCCCTAAAGGCCTGCTGTTGGGAAACTTCAAGCAGACCATGCTGTCTACTCAAGTACTGCAGATGGGCTTCCTTGTGCAGCTTGTTGGAACAGTGGCTGTGTCCACACTAGACTAAGGATGCACACGAATATTCATACTATTCATTATTCATACAGATTCACATGAACTTGGACATTCATAAACATATTGAATGTCTGGACATTCGTACATCAACATTAGTACAAATACGTATATTTGAGACATTCAAACAAATAGTTCAGACATTTGTTTAATGGTTCGGATATGTATGCATCTTGTACTTATCCCGCACATATCTGTATGGCTACATATGGGTTGAATATGGGATATGTATAGGTTGAATACGGGTTATGTATGGGATGCATACAGATGCATATGGATATGTATGGGATGAATACATTCATATCAAATTGAATGTCTGGACATTCAAAATTGCACACTCGTATGAATACGAATGTTGGGACATTTGATTTGTTACTAATTGAATGCTGAAAATTGCATTCGTGCACATCCCTACACTGGACCACTAGAATGATTCAGTGGAGCCCCTGGAACACTTTGTACACACCACAGTCTGTTTACCAACAGGATACACTGTAGAATGCTGCAACTGCTTTGAACAAGGTACATTGGAAAAGGTGACAACTCAAAAAAGGAACTGTAGCCCATTTGAACCATTGTTTTTTTGTAAGTAGTCCATACAGCCCTTCAGGCCAACTGCATCTGTGGAAAGCTTTCTAATAACCAGGGCTGAGAACCCCAGCATCATTTTTCCAGTCACCCAGGAGTGGCTTTAGAAGTGACCCACTTTGGGGGGACCTGGCTAAAGCAATCAACAACTATGAAGACATAAACTTAATTCTGCTGGAGATCTAGCACAATGCAAGATTCCACATGCTGTGTGGAAATGGCTTATTAGAACAGACCGTTGGGCCAGATGGACCATGGGTCCAATCTAGTGGGACAATTCTCATGTTGTTGTGTTCGTATACATTTTCCTCTCCATGCTGCAGCTGCCAGCTATTTTCACAAAGTTTTTTTTTTTCAGGAATCACTTGTGTACCGATCATGGAAAATCTCCCACCATGATAAGGAGGACATGCACTTTTCATTTTATTGCTCAGATAATACTATATTACAGCCAGTTGTTAGGTACAAATACAGCCATGTCTATTGGTGGACAACAGAATGAAAATCTTAGCATTTTTAGCCAGGACTATAATCTAGAATCAAGAGCAAACATTTGTGCAATTTATTTAATAGATTTAAAGAGGTAGAGATTAACAAGTATTTGTCAAATTGTGACTAGAAAAGATAGGCCTTTCCCCCCCTTGGAACATGTATTTCTTATTGTAATAAAAAATTTATAGAAAAGAAGCAAGTCAAGGAATTTCTATTGAATAAGATCTACAAAGATTGAGTGATCGGAGGCTGCCTGACTCTGACCATTATATATTATTTTAGCAAACACAATAATGAGGTCAGAGATCATGCATCTGTGAAAACAGTGTATGATTTGGCTAGCTGTTGTCTTTATGACCAATAGAAATCAATTCATAAAATAACAGACACTGCTTTTCCATTTTCACAAAATATATAGGCAGCATATGAGAAGAAAAGATAATCTCATAGAACTGGAAATTGCTCAGAAAGAAGTGCCAAAGTTTGTCTTTCTTTTTCTTTTTCTTTCTCTCTTTCTTTCTGAAATATCTGCCCCTGCATTCTTGTAATATAAACTTGGGAAAGTTCAAATGCTACAAAGTACAATTTTATGGAAACCAGCAATCTTAATTTTTCTTACTTGATGTATTGTTACTTGTTATGCCCAGACTTGCCAGGCAAATTTTAGCTACCTGCAGAATTATTATATGCTGTGAATAATTCAGTGGGGCCTAATGAAATCCCATTTCTCTACACACTAGTTAATCTCAGTTATATGTTGAGTTTGCAAAAACTAGCTGAGGTTTTCCCCAGGTCGATTTTCACCTAGCTGCCCCTCATGTAAATCCCAGCTTCATTTAGAAATGAAATGAATAAAACAGGGATTTGTTTATTGAGCAGAATAGCTTGAGCTTTCTGATACAAACTGTGAGCTAAGTAATGATACAGAACCAAATGAAGTATGTAAGAACCACGGGTGAGAACAATGTCTGAAAAACTCTTTATTCTCTTGCACACATTTCATTTCCCAAAGGTCAATCTTTCTTCATATCCTTTATTCTCCTCTTTCCCCCAACAGCAGAGTTTCAATTCCTGCCATTTTTTTCTGTCACCATTAATATTTTCTTTAGAGTCTGTCTCTATTGCATTTATCCTAAGTTGATAAACTGCTTCTTGTTCTGTGTGCATCATTGTGTATAAATGTTCACTCTTGCTATATATAATTGATATAATTAGCAAGCGCTTGATTATTGTGCAATAATCAAAGCGTTTTCTGTAAGAAATGTCATACCATTTGCCATGTAATAGTGGCTTTAGTCAGTTTTCAAAAAGGTGCTTGTTATTTACAAAAATAATGTTAAAAAGAACATTAATGGAAGATATCTATCAGGTAGGTCAGGCTAAGGTAATGGGATTTCAGATGGGAAGTTGTCCTAGTTCAGTTTGGCTTTGTTTAACTGGATGTCACCCATTTGCACCAAGCTCACACCTTTGTGTTTGCAGGGATCTGCAGGCACAGCTTAATTTGCTCACTTCCTGAACTATGCAACTTTGCCTAGAAGTTTTACCAGACTTCAGAGTTTCACCAAGCAAGCAGTCTGTGATCTCAAGTCCTCGTTGCCTCCAAGGATGAGAACTATATGCTCCTGACCAGGCTAGGGTTTTCCTGGGTTAGTTTTAGAGTATATCTAGGTCTATTTTTCCTCATTTGTCCTCCTGATACTTTAAATTCATTAGAAGTGTGAATCTCTCCTGGTTTAACCTCACTCCATTCATAAAAGGTGCTGTGGCTGCCCTTTTTCATTTTATTTCACCATGTGCATTTGAGGTGAGTCCTGAAAGTGGGATCTCTTATAGGTCTACCCTTTGACTGTGCTTCTGTGCCTTTTTAATGCTGACATTGAACTGACTTCTGATAAATTTGATGTTTTGACATTTCTCTGCCTTTTCAAAAGATTCCTTTGGGTTTTAATAAAGAATATCAACTCTGAAAGTGTTTTCCTTTAGAGGATCTACATTTTTATGATACACTTCATCAATTTATTGTTTTTAAAGCCTTAGCCTTAAGGTCTTGCATTGAGAGCTTGTGACTGGGTAGAGCTGTTTTCCACACCAAAACCATAGTCCAAGACCACTGCTCAAAGAAAGACACAAACCTCATTATTTTATTTATTCTGCTGCTTATGAAATCTTTCACAAAATCTAGATATATGTTAGTCCAAGTATTTTTGTCATTCTGCTTTGTCAAACAATTAATATGGATTTCTCTTCTACATATTTACAATGCCACTTAATCACTAGCTACCTAACATTTGCAGTTTTTCAACCATTAAAATCAAAATAATTTACCCACCCCCACTTTTGTAATTTGCTCTGCATTGGAGGGTTCAGCTAGAGTGTAATTGGAAGCAAGTGGCATTTAAATGACAAGATATCCCTCAGGTTCTGCATGAGATTTTAAAGCAGGTGTGAAAGAGTCAAGGCTTGGTAGCAGAAGGAAGATTAATTTCTTCTGATTATCGATCTCAGTGAAACAAAGAAATAATAGAACGTAATACATGGATTTTTGTGGAAATGATTATAACCCATGAATTGTAACTTAAGAACATAAGCAGTGCTCTGCTAGACCAGGCCAAAGGTCTACCTGGTTCAGTACTCGGCATTTTGAAACATTCAAGCCAAAAGCTCCAATAAGCCCTTACTTCTCTCCACTGTCATAGTAAATTCAAAGGCTTTGATCATCTAACTAAATGGTGCATGACCTTCTGCTACTATAGAACTAGCTTATGAGGACTATGCTTCCATTATGCAGCAAAAGTACCACTATTGAGTCCCAAGAAGGACCATTTTTCATTGCTGATCCAATTTATTCATCTGAGGGAAAATGGTTGGTAGCACCTTTGATGCTCCATAAAGATATGTTAAGGTTAGTGCACAAGGAGCAACTTTCAGGTTACTACCTGACACCCTGACATGAGCTTGTCACCGCACCAGAACCGGGTATAATGGGTTACTGTAAATAAAGGGGACTCTGTGTGTGTGCATGTGGGCCAAGATAACCCTCCACACGAGCCCTCCATGCACAGTCATAGATCATCATTAGCAATAGAGCTTGGAAGCCACCTTGGCCAGGTATGGTGATACTGGGTGAGGTTGTGATGATGACAACCTCCCAGGTGAGCCAGTTTGATCTTATGGTTAGTCTGTTGGATTATTATCTGGTAGTTTCCCACTTTGAGTCCATCTCTATGAAGCCAGCTGGGTGACCTTGGACTCATCACAGGTATCTTTTTGAGCTCTCACAGTCCCACCTACTTCACAGCATGCCCATTGTGTGGAGAACATAAATCTTTGTCAGCCACTTTTAGTCTCTTGAAAGGGTGGGAGAAGCAGAGTATAAAAGCCTACTCTTCTTTAGCCATGTGCACAGAGCCATAGCTGGGATATTTGTTATGTATCTAGATAACACTCTGGCATAACACTTGGACCTACTGGGCTAATGAACAACTAAACTACCATGAGAAGTACCCCTCTTTTTCTTTCCCTTTTTCTTCTTTTTGCCTTGTTCCACTACTTCACAGCCTGTCAGGACAAGCTGTGGAGGGAACTGTTTGGAAGTGTAACTTGTTTTTGAATTGAATCAGTTCAGCTCATAAACATATATCTGAGTGGTAGTAGGAGACAGTAAATCATATGCTCTCTGCTTTCTTGTTTAATATTATTTTGTGTATATCCAGCCACATCAAGTAGAATGTGAACAAGGTCTGTGCACCAATGGCATGGCTGGAGAGAAATTTAACTTGTTTAATTGCTTCTTAGAGCTTTTGCAAGGAAGTCTCCCTCTCCCTCTGAATCAAGCCATTTCCTAGTCCTATAAATAGAAAGCCACATCCAGTACAAATATGCAGACTTCCAAGCTTTGAACTGACTTTCTGCAGGCATTCATGCAAGCAAAACTCAATTACTCCAAGGTTCATGGGAAGGCAGCACAAAAGGAGGTATGAACCTCAATACATTTTCAAGCTCTAGCAATTTTCCCCCCAGCATTTGTCCCTGTCTGGTAGCATGACTTCCAGAAGTTCACAAAAGTTAATTAATACAGTTCTTGGGTGGATAGTTTCTTGGATGAATGAAAAATCTACACACATTACTCCATTATCTTCTGTTAATATTCAGCACATAGAAAAATTGCACTGAAACTCCTATATGTACAAACAACACACTAACATTAGGTCTCCCCCATAGGAACTTGAAAAATTCTCTTGTCAGCCAACCCACATATTCAACTTTTTAATATGCATGTCTGTTTCAAACTCATGCTGGACATACCATTTCTGGACTGATACCATCCTTTTCTAGAATACCTGGTAATCTTAATTTATATGGTAAATGATAGTCTTCAAAAATACAATATGTAGTGATTATCATATTAATTGTCATTGTCAAGTAGGGGTGTGCATGAATGTATTTTTTGCATTTGAATTAGAATCTAATCAAATATCCAAAAATTTGATTCAATTCAAAAGGTTAAAGTCCGAATGTCCGAAAATCCAATTCAAATCCACAACATTCAAATCCATACATTCGAATGTTCGTATTTAAAGATACGAATCTCAACAACATTTGTATCTGTTCTATGTATCTGTATGAATTCTGTATGCATCCTGTTTTATCCCATATGCATTCTGTTTTCATCCTGCATTATAAGTGCAAATACGCATAATATTCACACAGATACCATAACAGTATTGGGATATGAGTTTATATATTCCAAGTATACCAAGCAAGAATAACTCCATTTTGTAACACAGACTAAGGGCCTTTGTGCACAGGCTCTAAAAACAGATTTAGAGCCAGATGCGGGAAGGATTAGGACGTGGCTTCCGCATAGTCCCCAATTAGGGATCAGACCAGTTTTGCTGTTGAATCCTACGCAGATGTAAGACCCCAAAAAATCAGGTCTTACATCTGGCTTTTCCCCTTAAACCATTTCGGAAGAGAACACTTCCGAAGCGGAGGGGGGAAAGCCAGATTGCTGGCACATGCCCAGCTGTCACACAGGGAGAGCACATGCTCCCTGTTTGACAGCTGGCCCTGCCCACCGGCCTCCACCATGGCACAGCTGGCTCCCGCCTTCCCTGGCCTTCCCCTCGCAAGAGAAGGGGCCATGGCCCCTTCTCTTGCCAGGGGAAGCCAAAGCCTACTCCCCCGCCGCCCATGGCCGCACACTCGCTTTTGGGGTGCTTACCTTGTCTCTGGCAGGGTGATTCTGAGAGCAGCAGGGCCGAGGTCTTTTTTTATTTTTATTTTTTGAAAACCTATTCTTAAATAAATTTTTAATAATTTTTTTAAAAAATAAAACCAGTTCTAGGCGTCCTGCTTAATTTCCTGGAGGCTCTGAGGGGACAAGGAGGGAGGATTTTTCCCTGATAGTAATTTTGTGGGAGGCTGTGGGGGTTTGTGCCCGCTGCTTGGCGGTGGAAGAGTTAAAACCACTGAGGAAGCCAGAAGGGCAAACCCTAACCCAATTCCCTGTCCAGAGGCGAAACTCCGGTGGTGGCAGCTTTTACCAAGGCAGGTTGAGCAAGGGTGGTGTAGCCGGCGTGCAGGCATACATTTCACTACCAGGGTGCTACGCAAAGGGCGTGCCTACCGAGCTTACAACTGCTAGAGATACGTATGTAATACATATGAATCTGCACATTCAAATCATTTGAATATTGAAATGAATGTTTTGGAAAGTCCAAAATCTGTTCGAATGTCTAAATTCAAATGTTATTAAATCCAATTCGAATTCAAATATCAATATTCATCAGAGTTGAATCAGATTTTTGAATTTTCAAATATTTGTGCACATTCCTATTGTCAAGTAAGTGTTCAGCACCTCACTCTTCTGCCTTTACAACAGAAGCTAGTGTTTGGTCCACTCACTTCTATAAACATACTTAACATGCCTAATTCCCTCCCTCCCTTCCTTTCTTTCTAAGAATATAAGAGCTTTGCAGGATCAAACCAAATGCTTCTAAAACCCAGCAGGATCTAGAACAAGGCCCTTGGTCCTATTGTAGGCCCAATTAAGTGGGTCTATAACAGATCTGAATTTAGGGTTTCCTGAATCCAGGTCTTGCTCTGTCCAGTGCAGAAAGAGCCAGATCAGTAGGAGCAGAGTCTCCTTGATCCACATTAATGTGTGGAGACTCACAATCCAGATAAAGAGGCATCTTAATTCAGATTACCAGCAAGTGCAGAAAAGGCCCTTGATCTTGAACATTTTTGTTTCTAAAGAGTAGAGGACAGCAAAAAGATAGCAGACATCATTACTCCCCCCCCCCACATAACTTTTTTTAAATTAATCAATTTATTTTAAATTAGTTTGGCAATACATAACAGTATGCAATCATCAACAATCACCAAAAATCAAGCAAACAACAAACTAATATAAAGTAGAACATATTAAAGTATGATGAACGTGAAACTACCTGATTTTTTTTATTTTTAGTTTTTAAAAAATATCTTAATGCTTTCAAAATAAACATTTCTTGCTTCTGAACACTCTGTAAGCCTAATCCTACTTTTATTCAGAAATTATTGTTGTGTCCCAGGCGGGCGAGGGCAGTGGGGCAAACACACGTGCATGCTTACAGAGTCCTTTGGGGGCTCAAGAGTAGTCAGCGTCAGGTCAGTCCAAAGTCAGGGTTCCAGAAGTTCAGCAAAAGTCACAGCAAGAGTCAGGTCAGTCCAAGTCGGGGTTCTAGAAGTATGGCAGAGTCACAGCAGGGTCCAAGAGACAGGATTACAGCTGAAGGCGTGGATGGGAGTTGCACAAGTTTTTGTCTGCAATGTCAGCCCACCATGTGCTGCTCAGTAAAGTAGGGGTGGCAGCACCACACCCTTGCTGGTGCAGCTGTGCCAGCTGTTGTGATCTGCATCTCACCTGTTTCTGTTGTTGAAGCAGCAGAGGGGAGGGGCACTCTTGGGGCTGACTATCTGAGCTGTCATCCCCAGAGCTGTCTGTGTGCTCCCCCCAAAATGGCCCCTGACCCTCAGTGTCCATGCTTCTGTGCCCCAGTTGCTGCCCAGACTGTTGTGCCCTTGAAACTGCACTCTCCTCGCCCAAGGAGATTGGACTGGCAGGATGGGGCATGACAATTGCTAATGCCCACCTCTTCTGCAGCTAGAATTTATGAAACTCACACCCAAAAATACAAATTTAAAAGAAATGTGCACATTCTCAACAGGTGCCTTCACCTTCAGGTTTTTCTCATTCTTAGTTTTTATAAACATGTTTGTAGTTCAATTATGGGATATTTTGGGATATTTTCCACCATGCCCTCAATTTCCTGACACGATCAGCTTTGCCCAGTTTTTTTTTCTCTCTCTCAATCTTTGTATAAATTCATTCTTCTAAATCAGTCACTTGTGTGTTTGTATGTATGCATAAAATCTTGGATTGGATAGCAAACAAGTTTTAACTTGTTTGTTGGATATACACATCTTGTTCAGGATTTAAAATGTAGAGGAATTGTGGGACAACTGGGTTGTTTAGTTACACTTTCAAGGAGACAAGCATTTTGAGGAAAAGGCTTGCTCTGTAATTCTGTCAGGAACCATGCCTCCCAATAGAAAGCTGTTTTGTGCACACTAATTACTTTTTAGATGACTTCAAGTTTTAATCAGTGTTCATCTTTACATAACCTAGTTTCTCCCCTTCCCCCAGCAATTTCATATTTTATAGAATTTCTTTATTCTTCTGGTTCAAACTTAAAGCTAAATGCAAATAACTTTTATTGATTTGCTTGGAAATAATTTTCTTTGAATCCTTGCTGCCTCTTGAGCAACATGAACATTGAAGCTGGCATAAGAAACTGGATTCATGCTGGTAATCCTAATGAGCAAGGCTTCTGGAGACCTGTGGCAACTAGGGTTTTTAAAAAGTGTGCTTTACACAGCTGTCATCCTTCTGCTGTAGATCAGTTACATTTTATTTGTACAGTTTTCTTTCTTCCTTCCTTTTTTGAAAAAAAAGTGTTGCTGAACTGACATTAATAAAAAAGAGTTATTGAAATGTCATGACATTGTGATTGTGGTGGTGGGAGGGGAGCTGACACAAAATGCCTGGTCTAACTTTGAGTTAATTGCCATGGGAAATAGTTTCTATACGGCTGCATTCATACATAGGGAAAAAAGTGGCTCAAAAATACCTTAGAGATAATAAAAGGTGTGATCAGACATGCTGAAAGAGGCACCCTCTGGGCAAATTTGAGTCTAGGGGTCAAAACTAACACAGTGGCATTTAACAACAGCAAAATCCCATGCTGGTATCTCTTTTTAGTTTCTTTATACATTTCATTGTGAAAATTCATGCAGAAATATTTGTACACATTTCTGCTTTGTATTCCTTTCATATCTGTTCAGGTAATGTCATACAGTCTCAAGGGCCTGTGCAATAAACTGAGAATGCTGTTGATGTACTTGCCATCTTGCAAGGTACTTTGAGAATAAAAACACTAATCTTTGGGCTAATTTGGATTACTTATAAGTTCATTTGATATTGCCTTTTAAAAAAAAATGTTATCTCGTAAGCAACTGTGTAAAGTAGAGGAAAATTTATCTGTCCACAAGCACAGACTTGATTGAAATTAATTCATATTAACAGAACCAGAATATATTCTCTGGACATTTCTATATGGCCACAAATGATCTGTCTGTCATCTGTCTATCATCAATATCTGTCAATATCTATCAATCTATTGATCATCTATATCTATGTGATATCAGCCATATTCAAAAGAAATGTAATCAAAGGACTACCATTTCAGCTATAATAATCACTTTAGACCTTAAAACCAGGGAAATAAAATGCTTATTAGTTGTAACACTGTGAAAAATTGGACTCTCTTTTGGTACACTATCTTACTTTAATTTGATTATTCCTGAAGAATACTAATCTACTAAAAAAGCAATGCATCACCAACCCTGGCCTTTTTTTTATTCTAAGGAGTATCCATCACTGATGATTAAAAGATTAATTTCTTTTTTGTTCATGAGCATCACATCACTTCACACAGGCCACTATTAAATTGAGCTGTTACCCTAGGGGATAAGATTCAGGTACTTATTTTCTCTGCAGCTGAAACAGTCATATTTCTCTGTTGGCACAGTATGATTCTTACTTTGTTCACTGCTAGAGTATTGAGTAACAATCAAGGGTTTTCCTCCCACTTATCCTTTTGTCCTAGTTCTGTCACTGACCCTAAAAGCCAATAAAAGAATGCTGAAATTTTCTCTATAGTAGTGAACATTTGATTCCTGTGATTGTTGTTCAGACTTTGTCCAAACTAACCAGGACAGTTTCATGGGAAAATCTGAAATGCAGAATACAGAAAATCCTTTAGCTTTTCATCTTTCTGTTAACAATATCATATTTAGCAAATTGTGTGAGCACATTATAGACATACAGAGATTTTAACTTAGTAATAGAAGGTGACCCCTTTGCAATTTGCCTTTGCTTTCAAAAATTATAACTAGTGTTGTATAGTATATCAGTGCTAAGTATTAATAAGATTCTGATTTTGCATTTAAAGTATCATTGCAAAATGTCTCTGTTTTATAGAATCAATATTATTGCATACTGAACATTACGCCCTAGGGAACAAACTGTAATGATGCCATTGCAGAAATACATTTTTATGCTAAAAAATCAATAGATTTCCCTATTATTATTATCAGTAGTAGTAGTAGTAGTAGTAGTAGTAGTAGTAGTAGTAGTAGTAGTAGTAGTAGTAGTAGTAGTAGTAGTGACATAACAAAACAGTAACACAGAGCATAGAAGATACTTATGCTGGTTTTGGTAATTGTTACTAGTTGGGCCTAGGGATGTGCACAAATATTCAAAAACTCAGAAATCTGATTCGAATCTGATAAATGTTGACATCCAAATTCGAATTGGATTGAATAACATTCAAATTTAGACATTCAAGTGGATTTCGGATGTTCCAAAGCATTCGTTCAAATGATTTGAATGATTCAAATGTATTATACGTATTTGCGCTTATAATACAGGATGAAACAGGATGCATACGGGATAAAATAGGATGTATACAAAATGTGCACAGATATGTTTAAATACAAATCTAACATTCAAATGAATAGATTCAAATGTTACGGATTTGAATCGGATTTTTTGACATTCAGATTTTAAACATTCAAATCGAATTCAAATGCAAAAAAAAATTCATGCACACCCCTAGTCGGGCCCTTCACAAGTGCCTAGGACTGGATGATGGATCCACAAATGACATGAGCAGATCCCAGCAAAGTGGCTTTCTGAAGCTGGCAGATGGATATTTTGTTGATGCCAATGCTTTTCCAGTGCCCACTAAGATCTTTTGGCACTGCCCCTAGAGCGCTGAGAACCACTAGAACCACCTTTGCTGATTTATGCCAGAGTCGCTGTGGTTCTATTTTCAAGACCTCATATCTGGTAAGTTTTTCTTTTTTTCATTAATTTTGCTGTCGCCTGGAATAGCAATGTCGACAATAAACACTTTGTCTTTCTTCACAATTGTGATGTCTGGCATGTTATGTTCCAGTGTTCAATCAATCTGAAGTTGGAAGTCCCACAGTAGTTTGGCTTGTTCGTTTTCAACCATTTTTTTCTGGTTTATGGTCCCACCAGTTCTTTGCCACTGATAGATGGTAGTTCTGGCATTAGTTCCAGTGCATCATTTGTGTCACTATGTTGTGCCTCTGTTTATAGTCTGTCTGTTTTTTTGCAGCAGCTCAGAATGCGGTTGACTGTTTCATCTTCCACTGATTTCTTAATTCTAGCTTTGATGACATTTGTTCTGATGACTTGCTCTTGTGCAGCGCAAATTAGTCCCTTTGTTTCCTTCTTCAGTGTTCCATTGGTCAGCCACAATCAGGTCTTTTCCTTATCCAATTTGTCTTCAATTTTTTCCAAGAACTGTCCATGCAGTACCTTGTTGTGCCAACTATCTGTCCAGCACTGAGGTACAGGTTTTCAGTACTTGTTCTTGGTTTGCTGCACTTTAAGGAGCTTCCTGTTATTTACTTCAGTCAGGGCTAATTCTCAGCTTTCTTTCATATAGTCTGCCAATGCATGCATCTCTTCTTCTACTGTCTTCTTCACTTGCAAAAGTCCTCTGTGACCTGTTTTTCTAGGCAAGTACAGCTGCGGAGTTGTAATCCATGGTGTATCGTCATCAATTTCCTTGTATTTTCTGCTGAGTTTGTCAAGTTCTGCCTGTGTCCAGTTCACAATTCCATCAGTATATCTGATAACAGGTATGGCCATAGCACTTATGGCCTTGATAGTGTTGCCACCATTCAGTTTGCTCTTAAAAATGTTTTTGGGACTCTGGATGTATTCTTTACTGACCATAGTTTTCACATACCTGTGCTTGATGTTGTCCAGCTGCAGATTTCCAGGTGTTTGTAGGCTTTTGTCTTGTGGCACTTAATGGCTTGTCCATTTGGCATTTCAGTGCCTTCACTTTCAGTTATCTTTCCCTTCTTAAGTGCCACTGTGGGATATTTATCCATGCTGAATTCCATGCTGATGTCAGTGCTGAACATTTAGACTCTGTTGGTCAATGACTGGTTTTCAGATTCTTATTTTCCATAGAGCTTCAAGTCATCCATATGAGAAATTTTCTGCGAGTTTCTGGCTGTTGAATAAGCAATCTGTTCTACACCTGGGATGGATTATCCTTAGACAGGAGTAGCACTGCCATGTTTTACAGAAGTATGACCTATGAAGGCAAGAATAATGTTTTTTAAAAAAAATACAGTGGAAGGAAGGAAGGAAGGACATTGTTTGACATTATTGGCTACATTCTTTAAAAACATGAGTAAGAAAATCTAGAGTCAAGATTATCCTTAAGGATGACTTTGTGCACTTTTTTCAGTGCTAAAAGCTGCTTTACAGCTAGTTTCATCCTGGACAAGAACAGATAAAGCCCTCGCTCACATAAACCTCTAACATAGCCAAAGAGGGTTTCAGGTGAAGGAAAAGAAACAAAGTGAGGGAGTTGAATATTTAATAATAATAATAATTTTTTAAAAAAATACTGGGGAAGATCTCTTCCCCTGCTAGAATCATTTTTCACTGAAAACTGCCATTTTCCAAAGTTGGTTTTGCTGTATAAGATGTTGCTTTTAGGATTATAATACCCTATGTAAGCACAAAAAAAGTGCATTACAGTACATGAATTTTGTTGCTTTATATTCTGTTTCATTACCCTTCTTTTCTATTGTCTGCAGAACACTAAATGTTAAATGGCCAATTAGTATATTCTGTCTTAACCTAATCTACAGCACTAACCATAAACCAATGAAAACTCAGTCCGAACAGAGAGACTGAGGGAGTTAGTTAATGGCATCTACTGTGGAAAGTATCCTGGCTTTGAGCTCTGGATTAGTCTATTACCTGACCTGTGACTGTTCATGCTGCCTCACCCAAAGAGAAATGCAAGGAACACCTGAGAGCTCCATCATTCCCCACCTGTGTGGAGTTCAGAAAGATGGCCTCAAATCCCAAACTGTGTGTTCTTCTTCACCCCTTTGACTTGGCTGGCAAGGAGAGAAAGATTAGACCGTGTTCCATCATGATACAGGTACCTACCTCAGGATTACCTGCTCATGAGGGCAATTATAATTTACAGCTGAGAAATAACACAAGCACGTTCATAAATATCTTGATGTTCCCTCTAACATTACTTCAGTAAGGAAATGCATTTTGCAAAAGGAAAAGAAAGGCAGAGGGAGGAAAATCAATCTTTTTATTTAGGATCAAATTAAATTCCCACCTACTGTAATGATTTTTTACCTTAAAGCTGTGATAACAATCGGGTTGCCATGTCAGGTTTCTCACCCTCTTATCTCACAACAGTTAACCTTAATAATCCCTTCACTTTCAAGCTATTCTGGACTTATGGGTCTTTAAGTATTTCAGTTAAACCTGATCGTTTACTTACACTCTGCCTCTAATAGACTCAGTGTCACTTTGAAGATTGTAAATGGATTTTGCTGAAGAATCAAGTTCTTCAGACATGCTAGAATGAAAAGACTTCCCCTCACCTCCTGTAACGGATATTTATGCTAAGGGGGAGGGGGGGGAAAGTTCAGCAGTTTGCAGCTCCCTTCTGCTTAGTTAAAGTGAGCGTAGTATGTTGATGAAGTATAAATTGCCTTATTTTTCTTTTGTCAAGGCCTCTCAGTCTAGGAATTCTTATTTAGGTCAAATATACTTGACTTGTAAGAGGGAAGATTATTTATGATTTGGCTGTCCAGGTGGAAATTTACACTGGACCTGTCCGTATAGCCTTGCTTTAGATACACGCTTAATGTGTATATTATTACTTTGTTGATAAAAGTTCCACTTAACTGTGTCAGCTCTTATGGTTAAGATTACTTACTTCACCTTCCACTACTTGTTGCAAGATATAGGAAGGAGAGGCTAGGATAAACTTACTAAATGCTCATTTGATATGTCAAAGACATATTTAGCATCCACACCACACTATACAACTTCTTTTACGTGTATTTGGATATTATATGCTGATATGATTGTTTGACTAATCAATATATAACAAAAATATGGTTGTTTGGCTAATCAATATAAAAAAAGTTGTGGTTTCTTGGCTGATTAATACATTTATTTCTATATAGATTCATACATGTCATATCCTCCCCATATTAGATTAGATTTGATCAGGTAGAAGGCAGTGAGTAAATCAAGGTCATGCAACAAACTTCATGGTTGACTGAAGATTTTCACCTTAGTCTGACACTCTTTGACCACTACATAGCACTGGAAGTTAACCCCTAGCTACCATGTTAACCCTCCCTCAAATGTAGCTATCAAAAGTCCTGTAAGGGAAAGTCTGGTGCAGCTCTTTGAGGGTGGATGTTAACCACAATGTGAGTAAAGTTGATTCAGTAGATCTAACCTAATTAGATTTTCAAAAGGTTTTGGATAAAGTCCCTCATCAAAGACAGTTTTCCAGAAGTTTAGCAATTATTGAATAAAACAAGTCCTGTTATGGATAAACAACTGGCTATGGAATAGTAAACAGATGATTTACATTTCAACACGTGATCTGGAGTTGGAATAGTTCAGCACAATGGCCCTGTTCATTGACAATACCAAATTATTCAGAGCAGTCAAAACGAAATGAGACTGCAAACCTCTCCAAAGGGATCTCTGCATATTGGGGTTTGGGCAACAAATTAGCATGTGCCATTCAGTATGAGCAAATGTAAAAGTGAGGTATATTGGGGCAAAAAAAATCCTAACTACTCACACTAATGGGATTGTTGCTACTGGAAGTGATTAGGAAAGAGCACCTAGAGTAATAGTACACAGCCCAATGAAAATATTGGGACAGTGTGTATCCACCATTTTTAAAAAGCAAGCATTTTGAGGATAATAAAACAATGGTATTAAATACAGAGATGCTAAGGTTATAATACTCTTATGCAAGTCAGTGGTGCAGCCACCTCAGAGAAAGCTTAGAGGACAGTGTCTAAAGTTCTTCCTGCACTTATCTGATTTAGAGCTGGATCATTAAATCTGGAGTAATCAGATCTATAGATCTAGAAAATGAAGAGGCATGGGTCAGATCAGCAATGTCTGCACTGACAGATGGATTCCAATCTTACTGAAGTAATAATCTAGAGTTCAAGGGCTGTTGTAACTCCTATTTAGTTGCAAAGTTTGAACATCTATCCTAAGAGGAGCAAGGATTTCCCATCCTGCTACCTTTTGCAATGGATCTTGACCAAATATTTTCCCATCATAAAAGTTTGACTTCTATTGTAAAGATGCACACAAATAGCAAAAAGAGCTGTTTGGTTCAAATAAAACTGAACTTTAAGTGGTTCAGTTGAAATTCCAGACTTTTTGAACACGTTTGATCAAACATAGGCTGCATTTGCACCCTAACAGGCCAAGCTGAAGGACAAGAATCCCAGGAGCTAAAAATAAGACTCAAACCATGCTGCCTCACTTCCTGCACATAGTGACACAGCAGTTCTATAAACCAGCTTTTTTTGGAGGTCAGTATCAGAGACATAACCGTGTTAGTCTAATTCAAAAGGTTCAGCAAGGTAGTTACTAGCACTTGGAGACTACCAAGAGAAGGGTTGATGGCATGAGTAGACGTGTCTACTTTTCTGGAGTGCTGATGCAGCATTTTGAATGCCAGTAGCCTTCTCTGTTTGGGATGTGGGGTAGTATTTCTATGCCAAAGCCTATATAATAGGACTCCTTCTATGTTCATCCGTGAGACTCTTCAGGCAAACTCTGTTGTACACATGCAGAATGGCACCACCATACACTTTTGAGAAACAGTAATTAATGAGAGTTTCCCAGATTTCAGCAATTTTATTTTCTACTTCATTCCTACTACTCATCATTCCTTGAAACATCCAAGAATATGGGGTGTTTCTTTTGCCTAAAACGAGCAGTCAATTTTAATTAACTCTGTGTGCAAGAGTTGTTGGCATTTGTACAAACCAGGCATAAAGCCAGTACACAAAGCATCTTTGATCAATTTGCCCAGAAATAAGCAAAGAAAAGGACAGTGTTTGTTCAAACAGCCACCCCATGGTGGCTTAAAATCACAAGAGCTAGGAATAAAAATTCAGTTCCAATTATGTGACACGTGCTCAAATGAGTATCCCATTCTTCTATCTCTTTCTGAAAATCACCAGTTAGAGTTGAGTAGGTAAGCCTTCTTTTATTTTCATTTATCTCATTTCGGAGTGGAAGAATCTGTAAGTTTACCTACTTCAGAGAAGCAAATGAAAGTTTTTCTTCCTTTATTCTTACTACTGTCTATGGTTGACTAAATGTTGATTTATTTGTAGCTGCTCCCCATAGAGAGAGGCTCTTGGGTGATGGAGGAGAGAAAGGTGGGGTGACAGTTGAAAACCTCACTTTGAATTTAGTGTGACCAACAAAATGCAGTTTGGCAAGATCGAAACACAGTCCCACAGTCCTTCCAGTAGGGCTTCACAAAGCACCATTTTTTACTGTGTAAAAGTTTAGGATTGAATTTGGATGGATGAAGCAAGCAAACTTTGTGAAGAGTGATAGGTGTAAAATTATGCAATGGATGAAGTTGTTTTATATCCTGCTTTATTTTGCATCTCTGCAGACAAGATATGTACAGTATTGGTTGGATTCCTGCAACAATTTTTTCCCTACAGACAAAACAATCTATACAATCTATTTTTTCCCCTGAATGTCATACAAAATCTACATCTACACCTTTACTTGACTAGGATACAATGGGTGAGAAAACTCCTCCTCCTCCCCCTCCTTCTTCCTGATGAGGGTTGAAGTTCCATTTCCTCCATGTTTACACCAGTTTTAAATGATGTAGATCAGTTTGGTCTAGTGGTTAAGGAGCCGGACTCTTATCTGAGAATACTGGGTTCAGTTCTGCCCTCCACAAAGCCAGCTGAGTGACCTTGGGCTCGTCACAGCTCTCTTCTGAGTTCTCGCAGCCCCACCTACCTCACAGGGTGTTCTGTTGTAGGAAGAAGCTTTGTCAGCTGCTTTGAGTCCCCTTAAATGGATGAGAAAAACGAGGTAGAAAAGCCAATTCTTCTTCTTAAATATTTAAACATTAACACAAATTTGCCCAATATGCATATTGTTATAAGCATTCATTGCTAATTTAATATATTTTAGTACACAACTTCCATAAAATGTGCCGTCTGTAACCATGTATTAGTTGGAAAACCACTTAACAACATTTAGATAAATGCAAATTTCCGAGAATACTTGGATTTTCATTTATATGTTAGAATTTTGTAAAATCTTACTGACAAATGTGTCTGAATCTTATCCTTAACACCAGTTCTCATACACTATAAGGATGAATACACCAATTCCATTCCAGCTGCATCTCCAATACACAATAAATGCATCTTTGGGATCTCCTTTGGGAACAGTCTCACTTAAGGTGTTTTTGCTATATAATGTACCTTCCATTATCATCATAGTTCCAGAAAAACTGATGAAAGACAACCCCCACTTTAGGCCAGTAGACATTGGAATGTGTAGGAGGCAGCTGGACGGAGAAGTCAGATATCCCTAGAAGCAATTAACACAGCCACTTCTCAGGTTAGCTTGGGAACTGTCAGCACCTGAGAGTTACAGGCAATTCAGCTTGATAATATCCATTCAGTTTGTGTAGCTAAATGGTCACTGCAAGTTGAATCAATTGGACAGGTCACCACAAGTGTGGGAAATCCCACATCCGCATCACTACTTTCTATCTTTCTCGTTTGGATGGTGGTGAGAGCTTGAAGTTGGCTTGGACCAGGTGAACTTATAAATCCCCCACTCTGAGATGCTGAAAAATACAACATGTTTGGTCGTGTCAAACCACATTTAGATCCAAGTGGATTGGACATAATTATGGAATAGTGATGTGCCCGAATGGTTTTTTTTTTGGGGGGGAGGGGGGCTTTTGGTTCAATTTGAATTGAATATTCAAATATCTGAATTCATACGAATAAAGAAAAAATGAAAGTATTGAAATTCAAACCAATTCAAATACATTCATACCTATTCATACGAATATTCGATACATATTTGATGATATGAATCTTGAACACATCCATACACATCTGTATGCATCCATACTCATCCCCATTTTCATATTATACATATCTCTATGGATGTGTATGGATATGAATAAGATGCACACAGATGTCTGAATTATTCATACAAATAAAGTGAAACATTCGTATTCATTTGAATACTAAAAAATGACATTCGATTCGAGTTTGAATGTTCAAATTCAATCGAATAAAATCATAATGATTTGGCTAAAAGTATTTATGATAAAATCATTTATGAGTAAAGTTAAGATGCAGCAACAATTGAGACAACCCTTGAAAGGAATGGAAGAAATTGTTAAAGAATGGGGAAAAGATAGGAAGGGTATCAGTAGGAGAATATACAAATTGATAACAGAACACGGGAATAAAATAATAGATTCAGTAACAGGCACATGGATGTTGGATGTTAATGTCACAAAAGAAACATTTGAGATTAAGGGAATTAATGATGAAATTAATATCAAAGTGGCATAAAACCCCAGCACAATTATCCTACATGATTCCTAATTTTTCATCAAGATGCTTGAGAGGATGTGGAATAAAAGGAACGACCTTTCATATGTGGTGGTTATGTCCAAAAATCTTACCCTTCTGGGATATGATATTTAAAGAAATAAAGAAAATAATGGATATAGAGGTAAAAAAGTATCCAGAAATTGCATTATTACAGCTATGTAAGGGCCAAAGCATACATGAAAGTAAGAGGTATATGTTAGATTAATTGTTTATGGCGGCATTATCAACTATAGCTGCATCTGGGAAAAATATTGATAAGTGTACAACCAATACATGGTATTATTATATATCTGAGCAGTTTAAATGTGATATGATCAGTCAAAGAAGAATGAGGATTTTGGGACGGAATGTTCAAACCTTAGTTGAAGATAGTTGGAAAGACTTATACAGAGGTAATTGATATTTGATGTATATAGTAAGTATAAGGGTTTTTTTTGTTTTTGTTTGTTAGTATTGGTTGTTGTATTTTGTTTACATCTTGTATTGTTTTGTTATATATATATAAAAGAATAACAAGTATAACAAGGACTAAAAAAGGTATGAGTAGTGCATGCTGGCATCTATAACATCCTTGTTATGGAACAATTAAAGTTTTGCAACCTGTATACATGTGCCTATATCTGTTATCTATATATCTGTCTATAGGTGATGTTAAAACTTTTTTCATGAATTTTTTTAAAAAAGTATCTCAGTAAGTGAGGTGATTACATTTTTTGCAATAAAAAACCCAGTGTTTTTGTAAAAAACAAAGCAGCAGGGCCAGGGATATGAATCAATGCTATCTATTTTGCTATTTAAAAAACAACTAAAGTTTTTTTAAGTAATCTCTGAAAGATTTTCAACAAGAAACTCTATAAAATAGTATGTTTTTCACAAATGTTAAACTGCAACCTGTTGTATTATATTAAATTTAAAAAGGGAGAGGCACTGGTTATTTGTCTCTGTTAAGATAACAAATTCAAAATGGATATAGCCATAGATAGTCCAAGACAAATTAGTAGCAGAAAGAAATAGAAATAGAATAAAAAGATCAATAGGTATGTTGTATATCTGACAAATAAGGTCAGACAAATGAAAAGATGATAATTACAGTAGAAGTGTTTAATAAGCTCTAGATTTATCTGAGGCTGTTTTCACATGGGGCAGACTGTCCTGTGCCATGCTATGCCACTCTGGGTGGTCTCAACTGTTATGTGGCAGAGTAGTCCCAGAATCGATTAAGAGCCTTCCACACTCTGAGTGATTCATTCTGACCCAGAGTCAGCTGCCAGCTTCAAAACCTGGCCCCAGCCTGCAAAACTGGTGCTCAAAATCTGAAGGCCAGGGCCACTGTAAATGCTTTTTATCACATAATTCTGAGACACTCAAAATATTATGAAGTTTCCACATGTATGTCATTGCTGTGTGATGTAAAGAATGTGTCTGGCCTGGAATGAGTGATCCAGACCAGGAGGTAGAGACCCGTTCCCTGATCACACCCAAAAAAACCAAAAACAAATTAACACTCTGCAATGGCTTGAGACCAGTAAAAATCAGGACTCAAAAAAGTACAATTGAAGTGAGGAAAGTCCTCAAGTACAACAGATTGGACTAAAAAAGGTATGAGTGGTGGGGTCTGAAGAAGGACTGAAGAAGGCTTAAGGTGAAGATATGCCCACAGCCCTGGAGCATGCTGGCATCTATATGCAAAATGACTATCCCTTCCAGCCTAGTTCTGAACTGGGAGAATAAAAGCTTCCCAGCCTCAAATATGCTTCTGGGAACATTTTCCCATAGTCCTGGAAACAGCCCACAAAGTGAACCATATTCCAGAATTCAGCAAACTGTTGCTAAGCTCCAGAAAGGTGCTTCAGCCATTCTTGCTATTGCCAGCTGTCTTTATGGTGGTGACAGGAACAGGAATCCAGATTGGGCTGCAAGAGAGATGCTTTAAAGTGGTCTCCTGCTATTGTGATCCCAGGCATGGGGTCCTACTAGGGTTGCGCACGAAGTCATTTTTCACATTTGATGTCATGGTCAGCCAGGATGATGACTCAGAGGATGAGGAGGATTCACTTCCTGAGGTACAGGAGGAACCTGAGGTGATGCCAGGACCCAGTTCTGACCCACCAGCCCCATTGGAACCTGGGGTTCAGCAGCCCAGCCCTACCACAGCAGAGGTGCAGGATGTGGGAGACATGGAACAGCAGAGCCCAGAGATCCCCAGCTTTAAGTAAAGGAGAGCAGAGAAGCAAGCGTTAAGAAGATCAAAAAACCTGGCCCAGAAACATGCAGATCACCTGCACCTATGAACTCAATCTGCAAAGTTAAAACACGGGGCAGATGCTCAAGCCCTTTGTCAGAAACTATTTGTTCACCTTAAGAGAAAGCTGCTGTATCTGACTCTTGGACTGCTTGGAAACCCTAGACCTTGGAACGTACCCGTTGACCACCCTTCTGGCTGCCCTGACCTCGGACTGGACTGTTTGTATGACCCTCGTTAACCCTGGACTTGGACTGTTTTGGATTTCTGCTTTTCGGACATCGTTTGGGGCTGTATCCTTGCGGAGCAATCTCTTACGAGCTGTGTGTTTGTAGGTGAGCGGGCAGCTTTCCTGGACATTTGACTCATAACGAATCGAATGTGGGAAAATTCAGCTTCAGATGAATCCAATCCCCACAAATGTGCGGGTATTTGTATTTGAATGCAACCTCCCCCCCCCTTACCTCTCCTCCACCGCACCTTCTTCTAAGGCACTTCTGGGTCTGTGCACCTTTTTGGCCTCAGGAAGGCCTATTTCGGGCACCAGATCATGCCAAAAAGGCCCACAGACACCAGAGGAGCTGCAAGAGAAAGTAAGAGTGTGTGGGGGAGGTGGGCAGGACACCTCCTCTGGTGTCCATGGGCCTTTGTTGGAATGATTTGGTACCTGAACTAGGCTTTCAAGAGGTTGGAGAAGGCACTTCCAGTTCCTGGGAGGACCAAGGGCAGAACCAGAAGACCCAGTTCACCCCGCAGAAAGCCTATTTCAACCCTTGGATTGCCCCGAAAAAGGCCTGTAGATGCCAGAGGAGGCATCCCGCCCACCTCCCACACTTCTCTTGCAGCTCGCAGATCCTAGCTGCAATAGAAGGTAAGGGGATATGTGGGAGGTGTACTCCAAAGCAGAAGGCTGCAGGGGGCTTTGACTGAAGCTTCTACGAATACTGGATAATCTGATTAGTGGACAAATAGGGCCCTATGAATAGGGCTTTATTCAATTCATCCACGAATCTAGGAATTTGTACCTATTCATATCATTTCCAGATGTCACGAAAATTCATGCACATCCCTGGGTCCCACTATAGTGTTTCCCAAGAAATGCCTTGGTATGTGAACTCTAGGGTCCCAGAACACATTGAGCAGGATGGACTATGTAGATGTTACCTTCATCTTAAGAATCCTCCTTATTTCTAACACACTTAGCCAGTGGATTGCAACCCCATTCTAATGAAATGTATATCATCCTATTTATACTTATTAGAAAGCAAGCTCCACTGAACTCAGTAAAATCTAATACTGAGTAGGCATGCATAGGCTGACATTAGTCTCACTGAATTCAGGTGGACTTTCTTTAAGGAAATGGCCATACAGTAGGATTGCAACTTTGTGCATACCAGTCTTTCTGTGTGTCATCTTCTCTGTAAGTATATTACATAAAAGTTAAGCTCAAGGTTCTTGAAAATGTATTACTCTCTTTCAAAATCCACAAGGTTTTAGCCTGCATTTCTCTGCAACCCGATTAAATATTCATTTGATCCTACTGGTTTGATCAGCATTAAATTCTATATAACTCTTCAATAAATTGTTGCTTTGCTTTTTGTCTCTTCAGCAGTCTTGCTACTACTTTGAAACTATACCTTATAAACTCCAACAAAATTCTTTGTACAAAATACACCTTCCTTTGTAGAAATGGTAGAGTATTTCACACAAATAACTATACAGTGAGCGTAAAAGTCAGAGAAAAGGAAAAGTTCCTATAACTCTAAGGTGGAATTTTATATGAACTTAAAACAAAAGATTATAATAGTTTCAGAAGCACCAGACAATCATAATCACAACATTGTTCTTGCCAAGTTTTCTATTTCTACAATTAATTCCTCCACAAAACTCCTCAAAGATTATCTGAAAGGGTTAGGAAAAGTAACTTACAATGGCAATATTTGCACATGAATGAGAAACAGTTGCATAATGATAGAAGCGACTTATTTCTCACACCCATCATAATTGCAGTTGGGGATTCCTGGGCTGTGATCTGGAATCCTTGTGTGTGATTTTGATAGGCAAGGGAAACTTATTACCCCTGCATCAAGATCAGCTGCAATCTTGATTTGGGGAGGTAGGGGGACACAGCTGCCCTCCTTCTGCAGCAAGACCACAGTAAGTCTTGATATAGAAGGAGGCAGCCTCCCATAGCTGAGAATTCTTAGCTTCAGTCTTGAAGGCAGGGAGAAGTTTGCCCCATCTGTCAAAATTGAAGCCACCATCACAATAGGTTGAAGCAGGCCTCCCACCCACCCACTATCAAGAGAATACCAGTTGTGAACTTGCTGTAGGTGTTAGATCCATCAAACATAGAAAATTGCCTCAGAGGTTATTTACCAAATTTGATAACTGTTGCATGGTAGTACAGCAGTACAACATGCTGTAAGAGTTCTGCCTTACAATGCTCTATTACTGCCTATAGTGGAATGGCTGAGAGATGAAGGAGGAGGAGGAGTTGGCTTTTCTATCCCGCTTTTCTCACCCATTTAAGGGGACTCAAAGTGGCTGACAAAGATTTACTATTCTTTTCCCCACAACAGAACACCCAGTGAGGTAGGTGTGGCTGTGAGAGCTCAGAAGAGAGCTTTGACTAGCCCAAGGTCACCCAGCTGGCTTCATGGGGGAGGGCAGAATAGAACCAGGCATACCCAGATAAGAATGTGGCTCCCTAGCCACTAGACCAAACTGGCTCACAGTGTGCTATCAATGAAGAAGTTGCACTCATGCTGCAGAATGAATGTTTCATGAGGACATAGGATCATGCATCTTTATGCTGCATTCATGGTAGCACTTTTGCCGCTCCTGAACAGGGGTGTGCACAGATTTTTTTTTTATTGGATTCATATTGAAAACGAATGGAAGAAAATGTGTATTCATTCAAATAGATCCCCTTTGAATATAGTGAGATTCAAATTTGATACCAATGTTCAATCTCATACAAATCCCATAAAAATGCATATTAATCCTATACAAATAGACCTGCCTGTGCGCTGAGATCTCAAGGAGATGGCCCTCTTGTAGTTCCTTCTCTTGCCGAGGTACAAGCACCGGGCTGTGCAAGACAGCCTTTTCTGTGGTGGCCCCTAAATTCTGGAACAGCCCCCCTCTTGAGGTTTGCCTGGCACCGATGCTGTATAGTTTTCGGTGCCCGGTGAAAACATAGCTTCCTTACGGTGCTGTTCTGTTAGGGAGGGTGGTGTTGGAAAATCAGGCTTGTGTGATTTTCCCAGAGTTTGCAGTGTAAGACTCTGCAGTGATCCCAGAAAAGCATCACTCAAAAGTTAACTTTACTTAAAACACATGGAATAATATGGTACAGATCTGTTCTCAGCCATCTTCATAGGAAGAACTAAACAAAACTAACTGAAGTCCAAGCTCCGCCTCCCCCCTTTAGCAGGTTAGGCTGACTTCTCTCTGTCTCTCTCACACACATGAAATGCTGTATTTCCAACAGGTGGCTGGGTGGGACTGGGAAGAGGGGGTTATATTTTTAATTGTGTTTTAATGCTTGATATGTTTTATACTTATTGTAACCCACCCTGGGACCATTTGATGAAGGACAGGATATAAATTTCGCAAACAAACAAACAAATAAATATGTCCAATTTCATGCAGATAGAAGATGCCAAAGTGGGGGGGGGGCAGACAAAAAGAGGCCCAGAGAAACCACATTCTAGAATAAACATAAGCGCAGAAAGACCGTAAATCCGTGCAACAGATTTTATGTAAATATTATATATTGATTTGTTGTACAAAATATCAAGGATGGGGCAACTTTTTTCTAGGTCTGGACTATTATCCACCTGGCCACCATCACCAACAAGAAATATCATAAGTGTTTCCAGAGGTATAATCTAGAACAATCATGCTGTTAAAACAGCTATGATTTAATTTCATTAAGGTCACACAACTTATTCCAGAAAGTTTTAAGTACAAGGCAACCCCAAGATAAGCGAAGGAAGTTTTTTCTGTAACCTTTTCAGCAATTTTGAAAATTGAGCTATAAGGTCTGGTGAGTACTATTAGTGTGATAAAATATAGAAATTTTCATGGAATTCTCTCTTGTAGGTACTTTACATCTGATTCCCAAATTTGGTGCAGTTTTAAAATCCCAAGATCTTTGCAATATCTGAAGAACTTTCTAAGAATTTTCATTTCTTAGAAGTTCAAAACCCCTGATTTCTTCAGTATATCTTCATTTAATATCATAGTTAAAAAGAAAAAAAAATCTAATTTTGTATTGAGAAATCATTACTCCACTCCAAACCCACTGAATCCCAAATTATATGGTTAGGTGACCTGATAGGATTCGTGAAATATCCTTGTATTGTAAAGGAAATTTTCTCTGTGGTTAAAGATAAATCAATATTCTAATTAAATGGTTCTGGTTAGCAATCAAAAATGTTAATATAAGTCAATGCATGCTTTGGTCTGAATTTCTAATGGAAACAGTATTAGCAGAAACTGACTGATGTTTAAATAATCTTTCCATCCATTAGTGGTGGGTGTATTGTAAACAGATTATATTAGCATTCATTTTGAGTCCTGCTATCCTCCTACCTTTATTTCAGAGCACTCCTGCTTTATCTGGTCTTCAAATCCATTTGCATCCTCAGAAATACATCAGAAATACTTAGGCTTGGCCTGTTATCTTAAGACGTTTTCACATTACCCTTCCCTATGTTGACTAGCTCTCACACTTGAGTGCTAGTCAACTTTACCTGCTCCCTCCCCCAGGGATCAGATACTCACCTGATACGATCAGATACGATCCTGGGGCCTGGTCTTCCCCTCAGTGCCACCATTTTGGCAGTGGCACCTCTATTACTGTGCGTGCATCAGCACTGTCACCTTGATGACGCTAATGCTCTGCAAATTTGCAATCGTGTCTACAGTCATCTGAGGTCCCAGTGCACTTGCGTGGAACCTTGAATGACCCTGGAGCACCAGCAAGAGCGAATTTCATGCTGCACACTAGGGGTGTGCATGAATAGATTTGCATTCGAATTGAATTGAATATCCAAACATTCAATTCAATTTGAATGTTTAGAATCTGAGTGCAGCAAAATCTGATTCGAACAGAATACATTTGAATCTATTCGTTGGAATGCTAGATTCAAATCTGAAGATACGAATATTGACAACATTCATATGTGTTATTCGAATCTGTATGCATTTTGTATGCATCCCATTTTATCCTGTATGCATCCCGTTTTCATCCCGTACTATCAGTGCAAATGCATACAGATACAAATGTAATACATGTGTATCTGTATATGTGAATGTTTCAAATCATTCGAACAAATGTTTTGGAACATTCAAAACTCGTTTGAATGTTTAAATTTGAACGTGTAGATATTCTATTTGAATTCAAATGTTCACATTCTGTCCAATTCAATAAAATTTCAAATGTTTAGAACATCTGTGCACATCCCTACTCCACTTGAAAATGATAGTTCAAATTGAGTTGAACCATGTGTAGTTCAGTGCAAAACTGGAGTGGCTCAAACCAGTTTGATCTGGTTCTACACATAAAAATGCAATTAAAAAAAACCCTTTAAAAAGGCAAAATACTGGTCAGTGTATAAATCTGTGCCTTATATTCTCACATTATCTCCCATCCAAGTATTGATCACATCTGGTCCTTCTTAGCTATGGAGATTGTATGATTGCTTTGATTTATTGTTATATCTTAGCTAGGCACAGCATAATTGCCTCATGGCAGGCTTTTAAAAGGTGGTCTGCTTTGCATAACAAAATAGTCAATATTTGTTATCTTTTCTAGCCTTAAAGAAGTTATTATAATAGCAGAAATATATGTATTCTGCAAATAAATATCATTACCATAAAGTACTGGAATGTAGAGAATGGCCACTAAAAAATATCACGCATGATTTTATGGATTTGTGTTCTGAATTGCACAGTGCCTTAACTGCTGCTTTCATTTTGTCACCTGATTAGCAATAAACTGTTTTTCAATTTCTTGCATTATATACCGACTGATGAGAATTAATGATAAGGCATATTATTAAGGTGATTTAATGGCTCTCTGCTATTGCTTTCAGTTAACTATTAGATTCTTCTAAAGTGCAGTAATGCAAAAAGTGGAGAAACAGTATTTTAATATTCAGACCCATTAAGTGCATACTTAATGAAGAATAACTGAGCAGCCACACTCTAAACTCAAATATATTTTGGTTCAAAAATGTTTTACAATTAATGTTATGACTTCTGATACAGTAAGTAAATAAGAATGATTGTAAGCTAGCAAAGTAAAATGACATCAAAGAAACAATCCTTTTCTCTGAGCCTGATTAACAATTATAAAAGGGGGAAAGAGGAGTAATTAATCATATTAGAATTCTTAAAAGAAGTTGTAACATGCACCATAAAAAGTACATGAAAAAAAGTATTTCAGTCTCCTCGAAATGAGGTTGAAAATTTTCATTAGCACCAAAATCTATTTCAGTGGAGAAGATGATAACTTCAATTGATTCAACTCTGAAAGATTTAAAAGGGAATTGGGCAAGTATGATTAATACACGAAGCTCAGAAAGAATTTCCAAGCAGACACAATATAATCTGGAGAGAAATCTAACATTATAAAGAAGTTTGACTTGATAGATTTTAAAATAATGGTGATAATTAAGGTGCAACTCTTTCGTCAAATACAGTTCATACCTCTCTTTATGAAAGAAAGGTTCTCAAGAATTGTAGCCATTGACTTTCAGCATAGACACCCACATACATTAAATAAGTTAGACGGAGGTGAAAAGTATGGAAATAAATAATTGGAGTTAGCTTCACAACAAAAGCTGTGCTGAGAATGTCTGGCCTCATAGGAATATTTTGGAGAATTGTGGATCATGTCCAAAGATGTAAATAATTAAAAGTGCTGAGTCATAGCCATAGACACATTGCATCAGCAGGGTTTAAATGAATCAAGCTCCTCAAGGATTTGTTGAAGTTAGTAAAGATTTTCCATTGACTTCAAAGAGCTTTGGTGCATGACTATAATTAGGAAAAACTTACCATTTCCTTTTTTATTAAATGAAGCATTACTTTCACTATGGAACTACTGATAACAATATGAGAGATTTAAGTGCTGAAGTAGTGCAATTAATTATTTTATATTAGTCATCAAAAAAGATGCTCTTAGCATGGACCAGAAATTAGAACAGATATTCTCAAATTCTGCTAGTGTAATGCAGATAATCATTTCATACATTATTTTGCACACCTTAGGTAAACATGTTTGTTGGACAGAGAGCTGAATTCTGTGAAGGTTTATTGTGATCACAGTGACACTTGTCCACAGTTCACACAGTTTACCTCTACAGACAACAGATGTGAGAAGCAATAGTTTTATGTTTATTGCCACGTTATGCTTGACCTTGCTCCATTGATAGGAACAGCTCTAATTTTGCTGTAGATTTTATTTCCCCTTTGCATTATGCATGGTCCATAAATGCTACTTTGCCAGTTTGGTCTAGTGGTTAGGGAGCTGGACTTTTATCTGGGAATGGCAGGTTTGATTCTGCACTCCTTCATGAAGCCGGCTGGGTGACTTGGACTAGTCACAGCTCTCTTGTGAGCTCTCACAGCCCCACCTACCCACGGGGTGTCTGTTGTGGTGAGAAGAACAGAAAGCTTTGTCAGCAGCTTTGAGTCCCCTTAAATGTGTGAGAAAAGCGGAGTAGAAAACCAGCTCTTTTTCTTCTTCTTCTATGATAATTCTGTTGGGGTATTTTGAATGGGGGGAAATGATTTTAAAAATAATTTCTCGTTTTACTCTTCTATCTTGTTAATAATATTGTGTCACTTTAAAAAATAAATGGATGCACCAGGAGCCTTTCTGTATCAGTCCTTGAGTTCTCAGCTCTACAATACATTGAAGGGGCAGGTTGTAAACAGTTGGGGGCAGTACAGCAGAACTGTCCAGAAAAGAACCAGTGGAAGGAATGCGGGATTGATTGACTTGTCACTGCACATTTGAATTTCATTTCCCTCTGATATCCTCTGGTTGCAAAATTATACCTATTTTATCAAACTATGGGCCTTTCTGCATGCAAATGAAGGGTCTGTGCAGTACACTTCTCTGCCTCATAGATCTACATATTATTGTGAATCTATAAGGCCACCTGTATGCATTACTCTGTATGCATTAGAAATAGCATGATTCACACTATGAGAGACCTTAATGGTGTTTTTTTTAAAATTAAGGGAGACTGCTTAATCAGGTATACCAGCGTACCAGTGTGCCCCTGATTCAGAACATGGGATGCCTGCAAACTGGTTTTCTTTCTAGCCAGAGGCATGGGAGTGAGGCTGCAAAGCCTGTGTGAGCTTCGCAGCTGAGCCATCAGTGCAGATGGGGCTAATCCAGCCCATTCCTTTCCATGGCTCTGCTGTTCTGGACCCTCTGATCCAGAATTCGAGCTGGAAAGTACCAAAAGGGCCTTACTCAACTTCTTCATCCAGAACAGAGATTGATATAGAAAATCCTTCTGATCACTAGTTTAAAAAATGCTGGGAAGCTCAACTTCAGCATGCAGAGCACATGTTCTGATATTGAGCTGGCATCTCTCCACTGTTTAGTCCAAGACCAGAGGCGTTTTCGCACGGGGCTGAACGGAACGCGGAAAAGACAGGTGAGGACACGTCATCCGCATTGGCCGCGCGCGGCTTGCGTTCCGACGTGTCCGCAGCTGTCTTTTCCGCGTTCGAAATGTAGAGCACTTCGAAGTGCTCTACACGCGTTCCAACGCGGACGAGCCGCCGGCAGCCGTTCGGGAGAAGAAGCGTTCGCGCTTCTTCTGTCTCCCGAACGCCTGCCGGCTCGCCTCCGACGCCGCGCGGCTTTGACAATCAGCTGTTTTTCAAACAGCTGATTGTCGATCTGCCTCCGCGGCTGCCGGCGCGCCCCTTGCCGGCATTTGCCGGCTAAGCCAGCTTCGGGCGCTTTGAGCATTCGCACCCAGACGCTCCGGAACGCGTTTACACGCGTTCTGGCGCGTCTGTGTGTGAACGGGGAAAGCGCCCGAAGCTGGCTTAAGCTTTCCGCCTGAACGCGTTCCGTTTCGAACGCGATTCAGTGCGGAAATGCCTCAGGTGTCAACAGCTAGCATGAGCAGGTAAAATGGTTTCCACCACTAGTGGTTGTTAGATCATTTTGACACATGCCGTCCAGAAAGGAGGGCTCAGCACTTTCCAGCTGCCTGTGCAGCAGCTGAAATAGACCTCTGCTTCCATGGTGGCATACAAACACTGGCAGGGTGAGGAGGACATCAGTAAACACTGTGCAGATATGGTGGACATGGATGTGGCACTGAGTAATCCTGCTTCTGGCCTCCCATTCCATGTTGGCACTGCCCATATGGGGTACCAGCCTAAATAATCAAACGATAATTTAATTTTCAAGGCATGGTATTTCTGCTTTAAGTCTACTTTCTAACTCTCTACTTGTTTTTATCAGTAGTACTTATACTTCCTTAATTAGGTAACTTATAAAGAAGTGCTATAAAAACCATGTAGGATTATTTCACTTAGCTGCGTACACTAATTATCCAAGCTGGCAGAAAGTAATTACTAACACTGGAATTTTGCCAGGACAACAGGGTTAGAAGTCACATTTGGGGAGAAAAAGAAATGGGAGATATCTGAAGACACCACTAGTCCACAAACATCACACTATGCCAATAATGAAAGACAGACTCAAACATTCTTGCTTCTCATTTCAGGAAAGCAACTTGATGAATTAACAAATGAGGTTGAAAATGTGCTATCAGAAGATAGTTCATGTGTATCAGAAATTTCTTCCTGGTCTTACTGTTTCAATCATAATAGAAAAGGTCAACTTTCTATTATATCTTGGCCCTGCACTTCTTGCTTTGGACGCTCAGGGTGTTTATCTTAATTGCTAGCCCACAGCAGTGACAAGGCTTTATTATATGTTTAATAGCATGGCATAAAAATGGTTAACACCGAGTTTGATCAAATAGGTTATTTTCATTGAATATCTGCTAAACAAGCTAGGCATAAAATTAATTACTTTTTAATTAAATCCCTAAACTTAATCACCATACAACACTTGCTTTGATAACATAGCACATGTGGGGTACAAGATAACAGGTTAACAATACTGTGCAATGAAACAAAGATTTAAAATAGTTTTCACTAGATGTTAACTATTTAATTTTTAAGAAAGCAGATCTATACTCCTCTCAAAATAAGCATGTGTGATTGGTTCCATGATCATAGCCAAATACCTAAATGATATTAATATAATTCTGATAAGCATCAGCAAAATATGTAATGACATAACCTCATTAGAACTGGTTTACAACGATACCTTCATGTTCCTTTAATGGATGACTGATGCAATAAAAGAAGGACTTCATCCTTTGTAACATGAGGATTTTTCCCTCACAGAAATGTAGGGCTCATCTTTCCCACAATATGAACTATCCACGAAATATTTGTTTGTTTGCATTTTTTATCCCACCCTATACCCGAAGGTCTCAGGGAGGGTTACAGAATTAAAAACCAATGTAAAGTAAACATACTAAATACCAGTACCTTGAAAGTGGGAAGGAAAAGCTGTTTCCTTATTTAGGCAAAGGCCAGGGCACAGAAATGTATCTTCTCTCCTGAACACATGAAGTGAGAGTCCCTGACACCACTCAAGAAGGAGATATTCCATAATCTGGGAGACATCACTGAGAAGACATTTCCCTTTGACTTGAGAACTATAGAAAACCAATTTGGCTTAAGCCTCAGAATAAGATATGATCAACTAGAATTCAGTTATAAAATTCATCTTAGGGTACTTAAAAACTAAGAATATAAGAGGAGCTCTGCTGGATCAGACCACAGCCCATCTAGTCCAGCATCCTGTATCACACAGTAGCCAACCAATTGCTTTTGGGCATTTCAAGCATAAGCCAAAGGAAAAACCTTCATCTGCTCTCAAATCCTTGCAAATGGCCTTTAGAGGCATCCTGTCTATCTCACCTATGAATTTGCCTAACCCTTTCTTAAAGTTATCTAGGCTGGTTCCTGTCACAACCTCTTCTGGCAGCTAATTCCATAGACCGATGACTAGGGATGTGCATAAACGTTCTAAACATTCTAAATTTGATCGAATTCAATTGAATGTGGACATTCAAATTTAAACATCCAAGCAAATTTTGAATGTTCCAAAACATTTGTTCGAATCATTTGAATGTGTACGAATATCATACGTATCTGTATGCATTTGCACTTATAATAGGGAATGAAAACGGGATGATACGGGATAAAATGGGATGCATACAAAATGCATACAAATATGTATCACACATATGAATGTTGTTGACATGCGTATCTGTAAATAATGTTGTTGACATTTGTATGTTCAACTTCATATCTAACATTCGAACAAATAGATTCAAATGTATCAAATTCGAATTGGTTTTTGTTGCATTCGGATTTAAAACATTTGAATTGAATTGAATTGAATGTTTTGACATTCGATTTAACTCAAATTCAAATGCAAAAAATAAAAATAAAAATAAAAATAAAAAAATCCATGCATATCCCTACCGATGACCCTCTGGGTGAAGAAATACTTCCCCTTGTCTGATCTGATTCTCCCACCCATCAGCTTCATAGAGTTTCCCCTGGTTCTAGTGTTGTGTGATAGAGAAAAGTATATTTCTCTGTCTGCCATGTGTGATTTTATATACTTCAATCTGATCTGTCTTTCAAGGCTGAAGAGGCCTAGGTGTTGCAGACTGATTTTGCAAAGGAGATATTCCAGTCCCTTAAAGCTTTTCTGCAGGGTCCCCTCAGAACATACTGTAGTCAGGAGACATTAGGAAGAAAAGAGAACTGCTTGTGATTCCTTGAGATGCTACACTATATGTTTATACAGGTGCATAGAAAACATTTCGCATACTTGGAAACATAGGAACAAAAAGCTCTCTGAAATACGGGTATGGATGGATATTCAAAAATTCAAAAATCCGATTCAAATCCATCGAATATCGACATTTGAATTTAAATCAGATTTTCAAAACTCTGAATTTAAATATTTGATGGAATTTTGGATCGGATTTTCAAATAATTTGACTGAATAGAACATCATATATCGCATCAGGGTATTGTGTTTATTTGAGCTTATAATGCAGGATGAAAATGGGATGCACACAGGATGAAAACAGGATGCACACAAATTCAAATATCGGATACGAAGGTTGCCAACATTCATATTTTTGAGTTTGAATCGAATTTCCGGAAGTACGGATTCGGATAATCCAGATTTTCAAATTTTGAATCAAATTGAGTATTTGAATAGACTCAAATTCGAATGCAAAAAAAAAAAAAAAGCATTCATGCACACCCCTATTCTGAAACAAATGATATTGGTCTGTTCTTTTAGCAAAATGAATATAACATGGGCCTTTGTGGCATGCTGTCAGGGTATACAAGGGAAGTTGAATTGAGTGACCACACCAAAGCAGTGTTCAACTCTGCAATGATTTTGTTATACAAAGGGTGACTGTAATTTCCTCTTCCATCATAAGTGTTATCTTCCTGTATTTCTCCTTCAATGAAATCTTTTTTTTTAACCTCTGTGTGGCAAAAATAAATTAAACAGCTAAAAGATCTTCGAAATTAAAGCTGAAAATATAGCATGATCTTTGGTGGTTCTGTCTGGTTTCTTCATATCCAATCTCTGAGGAATTCAATTTTTAAAGGGCTTCCTCATAGATTTTATTCAAAAGGAGAGCCTGTCAGGCTGTGAGCATGTCTAGAGAGGTGCAAACATTCTGAGCCATTAATCAATGACATGATCACAAAGCACCTAGAGAAATATAGACTGAGGAAATAGTCTCACTAAGCTCTATAAATCTGCTGAAATGTTATAAACAGGAAAGAATCAGCAATAACCTAGTTTCATCTCCAAAAGGTGTGCTGCTTGATACTATCATAGGCAACATTTACTAAGTGCAGCCTAGAAGACACCATTCATGATCATTAATAAAAAGGTGAAGATCCAAGAACAAGGTCTTTAAAACTGTAAACTGAAGGGAAAGAAATTACATCATTGTTCAACATACTTCTGTAATTTATTTGTGCATTGGCTGAGAGGAGACCAAGAATTTGGGACATAATTAATGGAGGGGGAACAGAGTAATTATAAATGATAAACTGTCAAAATTGGAATGAACTGCCAATGAGAGTTGGTCCCCAGGAACCTCTCCTGGGACCAGCATAACTTAACATATTCATTAGCAACTTGGGAAATGACGTATGGAGTCTGCAGCTGATGCAATTTTCAGATGATAAAGGACTGGGAGGAACAGCAAATGCTTCAGAGAAAACAGAGCTTAAAATACATAATCTTGAATGGAGAAGCAACTAAAATCAACAAGCTGAGAGATTTGGTGGGACAAAGGCAAAGTGGCTCACATGAAAAAAAATAATTATGCCCCAGGAAAGAGAAGCTATGCTCATTCAAAGGTTCGGCAGAAAGTGTGAAGCATACAGGTATGTTGAGTCTGATTCACTTTTGGGCCTTCATTTCTAAAGGCCATTGCTGCTTCTAATGTGCGAAGAGAAGTTTTTGGAGATCTTAAAATAGCATTGGAAGAGCCCTGTTAGGTCCCATTAAAAGTTGTATCCCATCATCCGGTTTGTCATCAATGAAGAGAAAATTCAAAGTAAAGAGAATAGGAAAATTCCAGCAATTAGAAATGAACAGAAGAATAGGAACTGAAGACCTCAAGTGCTGTTCCCTATTCCCTCCCACACCTTTTTCCTTTTGTATCTTGTCTCTTTTGATTGTAAGCCTGAGGGCAGGGACCTGTCTAAGCTTAATACAATATTGTAACCCGCCCTGAGACCTTTGGGTATAGGGTGGGATAGAAATATAAATAAATAAATAAATAAATAAATAAATAAATAAATAAATAAATAAATAAATAAATAAATAAATAAATAAATAAATAAATAAAATGGTACCTTTTTCTGAGAAAATGCAATTAGCTGCGAGTAATCTTAATCTTAATCCCTCCCCACTCTGCAAAATGATTATTTGGTTTTCTTTGCCATTCACAGCTTTTTAAAGGAAAGAGTTGGTTGTGGGGTAACTTCTACTCGCCAGAAAAAAATTACTGGAAATGCATTAATGTTCAAGCAACATCTATTCTGATAATGAGAAACAGCAATCTAGATGAAATCTAATTACTTCTAAGGATTCTCTGGTACTGAGCATTCAAGACAACAATGTCTTTAACTGCAATGCAGCCATAACCAGCTCAAGAGTAGATTTTTATTCCTTTCTTTGTAATATGAGAAGATGGGATCTTTTGCAACTCAGCATTTGCTCTAGCACAAATATTGTTACACATTTATACCTTTTATTGATTTCCTGTAAAAATCATTTTTAGGAAACAGATTGTGGGAACAGATTTTTTCTGTATGAAAATAACCTTCCTGAATAAGAAACGTAAGTGAAGCCCTGCTGAATCAGGCCACAGTCCAGCTAGTCCAGCATCCTGTCTCACACAGTGGCCCACTAATTGCTTCTGGAATTCTCAAGCAGCAGACAAAGGCAAAAGCTTCACTTGTTCTCAACTCCCTGCAAACATCCTTTAGAGGAATTGTGCCTGTCCTCCAACTTGGAGGTTGTACCTAGGCAACAATTCTAGTAGCCATTGACACACCTGTCCTCCATAAAATCATCTAACCCTTTCTTAAAGTTATCCAGACTGGTTGCTTTCACTATCTCTTCTACTAGTAATTCTATAGATCAATGACACTCTAGGTAAAAAAAATACTTCCCCTTGTAGTTTCTATCTTTCATGTCCATTTGCTTCATAGACAGCTCCTAGTTTTAGTGTTGTAAAATAAAGAAAATATGTTTCTCTATCTACCATCTGTGCATCATTTGATATCCTTCAGTCAGCCCCCCCCCCTTAAAACCTTATCTTTCAAGGCTGAAGAGAATGAAAACATTGCAGCCTGACTTGGTATGGGAGGTGTTCAGCCCTTGGTCATTCTGGTTGTGCTTTTCTCGACTTTTTCCAGTTCCACAATATTTTTTCTGAGATATGGTGACCAGAACTATACATAATATTCCAAATATGGCCTCAAAAAATATTTATAAAGAGGCACAGTGATGCTTGCTGAATTATTTTCTGTTTCCTTCCTAATTGTCCTATCATTGATTTTGCTTCCCCCCCCCCCTCTGATACTGTGCACCATTTGATATACTTCATTGAACTGTCCACCAGAACCCAAAAGTCCCTTTCCTGGCCTGTCACAGAAAGCTTCCCCCTCCCCCATTACCTTATAGGTATAGTTGGGGTTCTTCACACCACCATGCTCATTTGTACTTATTAAGACTGAAGTATGTTTCTCACCTTATTGCTCATTTACTTCCTTCCAGTCTGAGAATTGTCCATTTATTACTGTTCTGTGTTCTGTCCTTTAGCTTGTTACCAGTTCAGAAGCTATTCAAAGGAACTATTCAAAGATTAACAATTACTGTAACTTCTGTTTACACTTCCAGTGTTAACCTATCTGAGGCCTGAAAAAACTACCTGTACTTAGATGATCCATTCCAGGTCAGGCCCTATGCCAGTTTGACGTTTGCACAAGCTTTGGAGTCTGACACAGCCTTGCAGCCCTAGGAGAACCCATTTTGGCAATTCATTTTGGGGGACGGCCAAAATGATTTCCCAAGAACAGGGAGGCATGCAGCTTTCTGACCCCCTCCCTGTTCTAATCTAGAGGCCTCTAGGCTAATGGTAGACTTGTCTCCAAGGAGGATACAGCATTCTAGAAATAGTTGGGCCCTCCTAGGTTGCACTGGAATGCAGAAGAGAGATGCTGAGAAGACAGCCAGTACCAGCACTGGACCATCCCTAGGATAAGTGTGGAAAAGGCCTCAGTATCTATATGCATTTCTGGAGGAAGTAGATAATTTGCAAAAGGCAAAAGTATAGTAAGGGAAGACATACGATAGCTTCCACACCACATGCCTTGACGTATAGTACTTACGCCAGTCTTGGCCCAGATTGCTCAACTCTGGGCCAAGAACAAAGAGAAGTGAGGCAATGCACACCATGGCCATCTGTGTTGTCACTGTCCCATCCTGGTTTTGTAGAAATGCAAGTGAACAAATGTTCCCTAATCTCCAAAGGTGCAGCTTGGGGGACTTTGAAGCATGTTACAGAAAGATCAACTTCTGGAGACATTTCCAAAGCTCAGCAAAATGGCTCTGGACTCTCTGCAATGCTTGTTTGGCAGAGCATTACATGGTAGAAGACACGGTAGAGTGATCCACAGCCTGGAGGACTCAGAAAATTTTAAAAATACTCTCTCTCTTGAGCATTATCTAGTGCAAAAGGATCATGCAGGCAGAGCATTCCTCCAGAGTCATGACCTTGAGGAATTCTTTGGTGAGTGGATTCTAACACAATCAAAGTATGGAATATTCTTTTTGTGAGCCTCTGAAGACTTCAACTGCCTCAACTGTTTCAAGTAAGTTTTTATTGGTCAGTGTCTCTAGCAACATTGGATCCATTGAATAAAGACTTTGCTTTTTATTCAAAGAGACATCATTCATCCTGACATATTGATTATCTCTTGCTTCCTAATTCACAAATTCAAAATGTAACATCCTCATGATAGAAAACATTTCAATTTCAGATCATACCCTAGTTACTGTGGAACGCAGTCAGAAGGGAATAAGGGAGAAATTAACTACATAGAGGCTCAATATCAGCCTTTTATATAATAGCAAAATAATAGACAAGGGTAACAAGGGGATCAAGCGATTTTGCAAGTGTAATAGACCATCTGAGATCTCTGAAGCTACTCAATGGAATATAGTAAAAGCAGTTATAAGAGGTTTATTAAATATAAGCTTTTCACAAATTTAATAAGACTGGAAAAAGAAATAAAATGTTTTAAAATTAAGGAAATCATATATTTCATTACAAACCCAGAGCAAACTATCTCTAAAGTGCATATTACAAAAGAATTGAAACGCTATTCTCAAACTGAATGTGAAGAAAACAGTGTTTTGACTAAATGTAGAAGAATTGAGAGTAGATCCTACTTTAGATTGGTCAGTATTATCTCTTCTAATTTCAGAAATTTCATTAAATTGGACTTCAAACCCCAATGAAAAGAAACTTTTAAATTAAATTTTGGGCAAAATACAATAATTCTGGACTCAGTCAGACAGCAGTGAAAAAAATCATTTCAAAAATTCCCAATTCTTGCTCCAAATAATGAATGAACGAACGAACGAACGAACGAACGAACGAACGAACGAACGAACGAACGAACGAACGAACGAACGAACGAACGAATGAATGAATGAATTCCAATTCAAATACACAAGATTGGGCTCTTTCTGTCCTGGACCTTATTCCAGATTATATCCCAAAATAGAGACCTGCCATGCACATGTTAATGCAGTTTACAGCAGGGAACATTCCAGAAGGATCATTCCTAGGATATGGGCCACTTCAGGAATCCATCATGTGGACAACTGGAGTGACTAAAGTGGTGTGAAGAGCCTTTTGCAAGTCTTTAGAAAAAATCTCAGAAATGCACCATTTGCAGCATGTCACCAAAATCACTCCAGCATGTGGCTTAAGAACTCAAGGAACTTTATTTAACAGCCTGTGTTGAACTTGACCCAATAGGACAACTGGGAGATGCTTCCACATGGAGCATTCTTACTCCATGGAACCGCTTCCATTTCAGAAGCTGCTGTGCATGTGCTGGACTATCTGACAGGCAAATAGTTGTAGAGCATTCAAAAGTGTTCCACAGCTATACTAGCTATGTCTGGAACATGTCTAGTACAGCCCAGAATGCACCCTTCACACCTCTTCTGGGCAAAGGGTGCATCTGCGGGATGGCATAGCTGCAATTGTGTACCACGCCACCTGGTTGGCACACTAGCAGCCATTGTGCATGACCACTGCCATGGTGAGGCAATTGCCTCAAGTATAGGGCAATCACAGTAAACGCCTGATTCATCCTACATCTTCACTTCCCTGGGACTGAAGTGAAGGTGTGACTTTGCTTTGGAACTAGCAAACTGGACAATCCTTGTTCCCCACTCCTAACCTTGATTGAGCAATCTGGAGCCTTTTCGCACAGGGGTTTTTCGAACGCATGGAGGGCACGTCGGAACGCAGCATTCGCTCTTGCGGGCGGCAGGATCCATTCCAGGCCACCCGCAAGCGTCCCGACGTGCCCTCCATGCGTTCGAGTTTCAGAGCACTAAAAAGTGCTCTGAAACCGTCTCTGCGCATTCCAACCCGTCCCAGAGAGAAAGCGTTCGCACGCTCTCTCCCTGTGACAGCTCGGCCCCTCCCCCGGGCTGCTCCCATTGGCTCCTATGGAGCGAGGGTGGGCAGCCGGCTGCCTTCTGTCCCTGGGTTCCTGCTCACTCCCAAACCCCAGATCGGGCTCCAGGGGTGGGCAGGAACGCCAGCCAAAAGCCCCCTACCCATCCAAAGGGTCTTACCTTTTCCTGCAGGCTCCATTCTGTGTAGGAAGGCTGGGCCATTCTGAGCACGCTCAAGGGGGTGGCCCCTCATTGGCTGGGCACCCGCACATGCTCAGATGGGCAATAGAAGCCAGACGGGTGCCCAGCCAATGAGAGGCCACCCCCTCGAGCGTGCTCAGAACGGCCCGGCCTTTCCACACAGAATGGAGCCTGCAGGAAAAGGTAAGACCATTTGGATGGGTAGGGGGCTTTTGGCTGGCGTTCCTGCCCACCCCTGGAGCCCGATCTGGGGTTCGGGAGTGAGCAGGAACCCAGGGACAGAAGGCAGCTGGCTGCCCACCCTCGCTCCATAGGAGCCAATGGGAGCAGCCCGGGGGAGAGTCTCCCCCCCGAACGGGTTGAGAACACTTTCCCGTTCACACTGGCAGGTGAGGGAACTGCTCTCAAAGCGTTCCTTACCTGCCCTTGTGTGAACGGGAAAGTGTTCTCAACCCGTTCGGGGGGAAGCGTTCCGAGGCGTCTTCATCTTAGTGCAAAAACGCCTCTGGATCAAGCCTGGGCTCTGCATCATTTGCCAAAGTACACAATGTGCAAGGTCCCAGTCTGAACACACTTCTTATTCCCATCTAAACTGAAAAAAGCCAGGGTTTTCAACTATACCTTGAACAATCCTTAACGATCTATGAATGGTGCTTCTATTGCCGTCTTGCTTTATACTCTGCTATTTCCCTACATTTAGGATCTGAATTTCATTTATTTTCACAGAATAAACAAAGTAGACATCACAGAGTCTGAACATACTTATCATATGATTTATTTATTTATTTATTTTAACCATCTCCATTCTCTTTACCAAATATTACAAAATACAAAAGATTTGATTTCTCACAAGAAATCTGCCAGAAAGTGTTTTGGTCATTGCTGGCTAGCTATTATGCCAGAAATCAAGTGTCACCATAAAAAATACAGGAAGCTTTTGTGCATATGTTGTATGACACACTGATGAAATAAGCAGGAGATATTATTGTTCCATTATTAGTGTTTCTGTGTGAATGTTCTTCCTGATAAAATGTGAGTATGAGGAATAATGTGCTGCTATGATGTGCTAGTCATTTGCTGTTAGTCGAAATAGGAATTTTTGACATCTATTCTGTGACTTAATTAGAGCTATTTTTATAATGATTTCCGAATTGAAAACATTTCTGCACATGTGATGTCATTTCAACATTTCAGCAAGCGAAGCACTTCAGTATTTCTTAAGGATGGCAGTTATAATATGGTTGTCAGCTAGCAAAATGGACCCCATTTCATTTGGCAGCTGAGTAGCCAAAAATGTGAGTAGCCCTATATTTAAAGTGCTGCCTTGTTAGGACAGTAATATAAATTGAAAGACGTCAGAAAAACAACTATTGGTTAAAAAGCTCCAGAAACATTACAGAGCACCAATGTACACACAACTCTGACCAACCTTATTTCAATATGTGAAACTGACTGTTTGCTCCTGCTTATTAATGACCTGTGCCAAATTACCACTTTGGCCTTGTCTGCACTTACCTTGTTTGATTCATATTACGGAATCTGGATTAGGTAGATCAGTATCAACCGCAGGCCAAAGCATCTGCACTGAGAGGGCTTTAGAATGGCAAATATGTGCCTGCAAAAACACCATTGGCAGCAATGTGGCCACTGTTAGCAAGTGGCTTAAATACCAGATGCAGAATAAGAAAAATACACTGTGGCTGTAACTCCACTTAAGTGACAAAAGGTAGCTAGGGGAGGCACCTCCATCAGAGAGGTTTTGATGCAGCTCAGCCAGGGTTGGCTAAGCTGTCTCCCTAGCTCCTCTGTCCCTGGGCACACTCCCTTACAAGCACCATCTGTACCTGCACACAGGCTCCCTGTGCAGGTGAAACAGTCCCATGAGTCAACTGCAGCTAATTTTACCATTACAAGAGGCACCAAAGGGTGTGATGACGTGGCTTGCCTGCTTTCCCTCTCATACTTAGTATTAGTTGTCTTTGATGAGTCAGGGTACTAATGACTTCCTCCAAAGACTTTAGTGGGAAAAAGCCAAGACTGGTTCCCCTGGGGACCTGTCAAAGGCTTCTTGATTGTGAGATCCACCCATGACCTACGTAGTTTAACATTAATTTTGAGAATGGGCATCATTTATTTATTTATTTATTTATTTTTGTTTACTGTGTGTTTGACACAGATGTTTTAACTCAATCTGCCCTTCATCCCAACACAGTAGTGTAAGTTGGAGGAGCCTCTTATACACATTTTTCTGGAATTTCAGAAGAGTAGAAATAAGTTTGGAAGCACTCCAAAGTATAGCTTCTTGACTCCAGACCCATGTTATATCACAAGTTCCTTCCGAAGCATCTCTTAGGCTGAGTTCAGGCATAACAGAAAGGTTGCTACAGAAGTACCTTAGAGAGACACTTCACCTCGTAGTCCTGGGAGACACTAGAGATGGATGAAGAAGAAAGGATGATTTTGAAATTTCAACAGATACACAGAAATTGTTATAAGGCTATTTTAACCTGAACCAGGAAAGCATAATCAGAACTGTTTTCACAGTGATTATTCACACAGAGCAAGCTTAATACTTGCTGAAGAAATACTAGACAGGAGCAGTTGACAGATTTGATTTACTATTGTTTGCTGACCTCTGAGTCAATGATGTGCTTGGCACTAAGGCTAAGTTAGTCTAACAACCTGCCCCAATTGATATGAAAGTTGTAAATATTGCATGAGATGGAGTATTAATGGGTCTTTGGAGCCTTTGCATACAGAAACGGAAGATTTTGCAAAAGCTAAAAGAAAGGAATTAAGCTTTTAATACTATTTGTCAGTTTAACCCACTTCAATTAAAGGTCATAAACTTGAGATGTCTTTCACGCTTTTTTAAAGTTACATTTTATTGAAATGACTCATTGTTTGTATGGCTGACATGCAAATGCCACTGTTATTAATCAGATTTGTATATTGACTAGGAAAGCTTTACTGAAGTCTTAGATCTGATCAAAAGAGATTGGGAAAGTGATGTCTGGAAGAAATCATTTTTGTCAGCTGGGGAGCAGGTTAATTCAGATGTAATAAACATCAAAAGAAATCATTCATCTTTTAGTTTGACAGGATGCAGAAAATGAACTAGTGATTTGCTGCATATTTTATTTCACTCCTAGATCACAGGGAAAAGGTTGTGGCTACCATGATATGTGGGTGGAGGTCTTTTTTTATTTTTTTGCTTCAAATGTGAGCAAACCACAGAAGCTGCATAAATGCTTTCATAATTGTTTGATGGTACTTGTAGGAGAATCTTTAGTCTATTTAGTTGTATAAGTCAAAAGTATCTCAATAGTAGGAAAAGTCTATGTGTGTCCTCATACTGTATAGTTCAACATATTGTGGTGAACAGGGGAAATACTTGCATCTTTAACTAGCTGTATCTCCCAAGTAGCAGGACAGAACTGCTCCACATGGAGTCTTATCCAAGCAAAGATACTATTCTGAGTTATTTGCCTTGGCCCTCTCACCTGCCTCCTTATGTAAATTTGTCTCATATGCATCTAGTTGTTCTGAAACAAGCACAAGCCTTTCTGCTTTTAGCCCCATAGTCTGCATGCAGTATGCTCTCAGGTGGAGCATCTGCATTTGAAGGGGCTGTTTCCAGCTCAAAACTGCCCCTTCCATGCAAGAGCATACTCCCCACAAACTTTGGGTGGAGCATGATTTAGTGCTCCACACACAAACTTATCTTGACCAGAGATGACCTTTGCCATCTCTGTGGTGGTGGGTGAGTCATCTGAGGTTATGTACAAGTGTGCTGGCACTTCAGATGACCTCAAATGTGAGTGTGTGTGCATGGCGCATCACCGGTTTCCAGTTATGGTACACGCACACATGCAGTTGCACCAGCAGCACGGAAGAAAATGGTGGTACCCGGATACACATCCAGACCTGCCATGCACTAGCAAATGTCAATGCTAGTGCACACCAATAAGAGTGTACTATTCCCATCCCCAGATGGGACGGGAAGTGCAGAAAGTCCTCAGCTTGTTCAAAAAGAGGTGTTTATGTTGTTAATATTAGGATGTTTACAAAATGTTGGTTGACTTAGAATTTTCAGCTTCTGTGGCCTTATCTTCTAACTTAGGGTGCCTCCAAACATGGGCTAAAACCCGTGATCCTCCTAGGACTATATTGGGAATACCCAACATAATTGCAGCATCCCCAACATAGCACTGGGACAGTGAGGTGATATCCTGTGATATCACTATTATTGAAAATCCAGCAACGCTGCCAAGTTTCCTGTAACAGAAATGATAATTGAATGTCTACCAGCTCATTTCATTATAGTCCCACTTGTGGCTGCCCAGAAGTCACCCACCCAAGCATGTGAAAAACAACAAAGGGAAGTAGACATGCTCTTCGGGCTTCTGAGTTGCTACAAGTGGAATTATAATGGAACAAGCTGGCAGACATGCAGGTAGGCTTGTGATTGCCCCCTCCATTTCTGGCAGGAGTTGCAAGAGGCAATTGCAGGATCTTCTTGGGTTCATTCTGATAGGTATGGGCCTGTTCTCCATCATTCACCAACTTAGTATTTCCCTTTCTTTAGACAATCCCAGTGTTCTTAAATTTCTTGGCTAGACAAGTCCTATTTCTGACCAGAAACAAAGAGAAAGAACTGCATCACCACAATGGCAGGATGTAGAGCTGCCAATCCAGGTAATGGGTATGCAGTCTGGGCTATACCCTATGTCCTGCAGGGACCACTGCAGTGTTAAACACTGCCTTCAGCAGCCCCCAAAGGAAACTGGTCTCACAGTGAGGGTCTGGACATGCTAGCAAAAATCCATGGACATTCTAGTCCCCTAAAGCAATTGAGGCTATATAGCTAGCTCCACCTAGGGATGTGCATGATTTTTATTTTTATTTTGCATTTCCATTTAAATTCTAGTCAAATCAAGTATTGAAACATTCAATTCAATGTTTAGAATCTAAATGCAACAAAATCCTATTCAAATCAAATACATTTGAAGCTATTTGTTCAAATGCGAAATTCATATTTGAAGATACGAATGTCGACAACATTTGTATGTGTTATACATGTCTGCATGCATTTTGTACACATTCCATTTTATCCCGTATGCATCCTGGTTTTGTCCTGTGCTATCAGCGCAAATGATTATAGATACGTATGAGTTTTGTACAGATACGTATGTAATACATACATATCTGTACGTTCAAATGTTTTGAATCATTCGAACGAATGTTTTGGAAAATTTTCAATTCATTCACATGTTTAAAATTGAATGTGTAGACATTCTATTTGAATTCAAATGTCCACATCTGACCAAATTTGATTGAATTTTGAATATTTAGAACATTTGGGCACATCCCTAGCTCCACCTGCTGGCTGCCTTAATGGTGGCCCAGGTTTGAATTTGGTGATAAATAGGGATGTTCACAAATGTATTTTTTGACATTTGGTATGAAAAGAAACAAATGATAGAACATTCATACTCGTACGAATAGACATTTTCAAATGTGGTAAAATTCTATTTGATATAAATGTATTCGTAGAAATTCATATGGATATCTGATATTAATGAATATGTATCTGATATGACCAAATACATATCTGATGAATATCCCATAACAAATCCACTCTGAAAGTGTCAAATCCAACACTTTCAGTTTTCACTTTTAATACACTCTCAATCCATGTCTGGTGCAGCTACTTTTCCACATCCCCAGTTTGACCAATGTCTGAACTACTCATTCATTTGTCCAAACTATTCGTACAGATGTCCAAAACGTTCATATGAAAGTCCAAAATATTTGTATTCATACAAATGTCAATGTATGAATATTGTAACATTTGATTCATGTACAAACGTCCAAATTTGTCCAAATTCGTACAAAGAACAAATGTTATAAATATTCATGCACATCCCTAGTGATAAAGACTGCCTCAGAATAATTGAAAGAAGCTTCCTAAAAGGCTGTTTGCCACTTCTTTGAGAGTCCTGGGACCTGAAAGGACTCAGAGGTATTTGTCTGCTGCTCTATCTGGATATCTAGAAGATTTTTGAAACTGTAGCCAGTATCTACATTCTTGAGAGTGGCTGTCTCTCCATTTAGCCAAGAAGGTGCCCAGAAAAGTAACTTCTGTTGCTGCATCGCCACTCATGGCCACAGAAAACTATTGTATTCCTCATTTCCAGGCACAATTGCCAATGCTTGCTCTAGAGTATGGGGCCAACGGAGAGTCCAACTTGGTGCCAGGGATGAAGGCATTTCTGTCTGCTGCTGGAAATATCTCCATACTTACAAATAGAAACACAAAAGCATCATTTTCAGTGGGGGCTCATGGCATCTCTCCCACATACCCATTATGGGGCCACCTCAGCCAGTAAGTAACAATCCAGCCATTATCTCTGTGCTCTTGCCCAATTTTCCTATCAGGACCAGATCCATTATAGAAGATTCTCCTTTTTCCTTAAACAAAATAATCCTGTAAGAACTTTTGTTTCTCTTGTTGCTGCTTTTGTTGGGAACTATTTTGTTTTCCTCTGATTTTCTAGAAATTGTCAAAGGCACATTGGGGGTATAACTGTTCTTCAGGAGACATTAAAATGTCTTTTCAGGTCTTATTTAGACATTATTGATTTTATATAACAAGCAGGTGAGCAACTCTCCTGGGAAATACAGCTGTATAATTGCTGTGGTGACACAGACAGCAGAACACTAACATGGACAAAAAGTTGTTTGATCGTAATCAATACACTCCCTTTTTCCATACCAAAAGCACTGGGCAATGAAATATGAAGACAGATGGTAACAGATATTAAGTGATAATACCTCAACATGGACTGTGAAACTGAATGCCATCTCACTGTTTAATTTAAGTTTCCATGTGACTTGCACATATTTTCTGTTAGACTCCATAGTAAATGGAGATTTATGTGCATACAGTCTCCTCAAGAGATATATAAAACTTAGAAGTTTTATATTATGTCAACTAGTATGTGCTTTTAAAATACACACACAGAAGGAGAGAGGCAGCCTAGTAACTGGATTAATAAAGCATCATCCATGATACAGCTATGGTTGACAAAGGTTCAGAAGGCAATGTGAGGTGTGTGCACATTCCCATGCCAGAGACCATCAGGGTGGCTTCCCACAAGAATGCACAAAATAACTCTGAAGCCTCCCTGTGATACCCATTTCTGTATGTGAGTGATGCCAAATTTGAACTTTCTGTCAAACACCCACCCCACCCACTTAAAGTGAATCAATTTGAATTATAACAATTTTGGCACATCTCTAATCAGAAGCTTCCAATTTGAATTTGATTAACCACTTCTTGATTCTAAAGTCTAGCTAATCTATACTCACCAGCGCAAATCACTTGCAACTTTTATAGAAAATGAACCCAGCATAGACCAATGTAAAGAAAAATCATGTCTAGAACTCATTGAATATTGTCTGTTTGAATAAGAAAACCATCTATTCACAACATCTCTACCTTTTTGAGACTGAGGCAGAATACAGACAGAATGGGAGATTTGCCAGCAAGTATATCACCTTCCACCATTTGCATTAAAAAATAGTACCACAGTATAGGGATATCTATTTTTGTATGCCTCCTCCTCCCCACTACTATCAAGAATGAAGATCAGAGTTTAGTCTGACAAAGCAGTACCTTAAAACTAAGGGTCCTGTTTTCTGTTTCATTACTAGGAATGCCACCAAGGGAACCAGGAAGTCCCCAAAGTAAGAGTATTTTGAAGAACTCTAAAATCTGATCGAATATGCCAGATTTTGATATTTGAACTCGAATCAAGTGTCCCAAAATTCGAATGTAAACATTTGAATCAAATTTCAGATTTCAGATATATTTTTATTAATTATCCAGACATTCATATGTGTATGGGTTTGTACATGATGCATACTTGAAATTCTGCATCTTTCCCGCATCTGTACGCATTTGTACAGATCCGTACGGGATGAAAACGGGTTCCATATGGGATAACTACGGGATGCGTACAGATGTGAACGGATGTGTATGGATGTCAGGAAGATGCGTATGGGCACATGCAAATTATGTCGACATTCGTATGTGCAGATTCAAAAAAATTTGAATGAATAGATTTGAATTTGGTAAAAACAAATCAAATCATGTTAAATTCAAGTTTAACAGATTTGAATCAAATTGGATTTCTGGGTATTCAATTTGATTTGAACAGAATGTCAAAAAAATGTGCACATCTCTCCTAAAAGCTCCTCAAACAACACTTCAAGTGAAGTGTTATAGCAGTGCTTATGACATTATGGCTGCTTCCACACTTGGCCTTATTCTGGGAAATATCTCAGGATGTCCACATGCTAATACAGGCTATGGCAAGTCTCACTAGGACCTGCTGTAGTCTGCAATAACATGCAGATAAGAGACCCTGATCCTGAGATATATTCCAGAATAAGGCCAAGTGCAGAAAGGGCCAAAGGCTGCTAAGGAGTGTGGCACTTGTGCAGATGCTGTGTTCTTCATTCAAAGAGAATGGATGGTGAGGGGCAATGATGTGTAGAAACTGTGCTTTCATGCTGCATTCAAAGCACCATAAAGGTGTTATATGTATCCTGCCTGCATTTCAATTCAGTCACCATTATTAAGCCTATTACTGTTTCTAGGTACTTATTCACCACTCAGCTGAACTAAATACAAATAGCACTTCTGCCCAAGCCTCCAGATGATCTTTCCTAGTGGGATCATATAGATATTAAGGGATGGAAGGCCAGGAATTACACACAGCTGCAGAATACAAGTGCCAAGGCTTCAAGAGTAGGGATGTACATGAATATTCATGACATTCAATATTCGTACAAATTTAGACATTCATCTATGAATCTAATATTATGACATTCGTATATTGACATTCATGTTCATAGGAGTGTTTCGGAACATTCATGAAACAGGGAGGTGGGAAAGCAGCTGCAGCAATCAAATCTACAACAGATCCAGAGTGCATTCAACATGGTTTGAGAATGGATTCAAAGTGGATTCAGGATAGATTTGACGCTTACAGAGTGGATATATTATAGGATATGTATCCAGTATGTATCTGATACGTATGCATTTGTATCAAATATTTGTACGAAATTGTACAAATACATTTGTATTGAATAGAATCCTACCACATTTGAAGGGATCTATTCAAATAAATATTAATTTTCTTACATTCAATTTGATACAAATCAAATGCAAAACCCCCATATGTGCACATCTCTGTTCAAGAACAAACTGACAATGAAAATGATAGAATGGATGCTTCCTGAAAGATGAAACAAAACAACTGTATCACCATGCCTGCAATATAAAGACAGTATACTCAACTGCTGATAACAAATGCTGCAGGAAGATTAAGGAGAATCAGCAGATCACTGTCACCCTGTCTCAATCAAGTTAGATGTCATCCAAAGACTGGCCAAGGTTGCTTCTATCTAAATAAAGACTGAAAAGAGTTTAGATAATTCATCTTATCATAAGAAAGTACTCACTACCTAGTCAGTAAACCTAGGAAGAGGCTATTTACAATATCAGATCATTATAGTAGATATTTTGGATCAGGTTTCTATAGAGACTTTTTAAAAGAATGATTGTATCAAATTCTCCTTTCAAGGATACATTAATTATCTTCTAGAGCTACACAAGAAATTCCCTCCTGCTAGGTGGAATTCCCATTATGAATGAGGATTAAGCTAATGGGGTGTCAATTAAAGCACTTTAAACTAGGGATGTGCACAGAGCCATTTTTCCACAGTCTGTTCGAGTTAAATAGAATATCGAAAAATTTGGCTCCTGCCAAATACCACCCCCCACAGATGTGGGGCTATTCGTATCTGAGCACAGATATTCTATAGAATATACATGCCTAGAACGAATCCCCGCATTCCTCCTTTCCCACCCCCTCTCCACTTACCTTACCTCCTCATCGTCACCATCCATGGCTCCTTCTACATGCTGCTACTGCCACTGCTGCTGCTATCCCAGGCCTCTTCTAGGGGCCTCTGGAGTCACGGGCAGGCTCCTGGGAGGTAAATACAGGCCTTTTACCAGAAGGCCTATATTTACCTCCCAGGAGCCTGTTCATGGTTCCTTAATGCTACCTTGTCTACGGTTTCTACCAGCACAATGCTGGGAAAGGGGCCACATAACCACTCACTCACAGATGATTGGCTGGCCTGCCATGAAGAATAATAACACAAAGTAAAGTTGATAAATCAGGCTGACCATTTTCTATAAAGGTTCTTCATCTTGGAGAAGATAAATGGATTTTGCTTTGGAGTTCACTTCCTTAAGCTGCCCTTATATATAGAAAGATACTGGTTTCTCCTTAATCATTTGCATTTTATAATAATAATGAACTGATATGGTATTGCAAGTGAACAATTTGCAGGCCAGCAATGACATTGCTATTCTTTGATCTAATTGGTGAACACAATGCTATAAAAAGATATATAATACATTAAGGAGTACAGTATACAAGTTATTTCAAAAACATAAAGTATTCTTCCATCAAATAATTTCAAACTGTTTCTCTCATCTTCTTCTAACATAACAAGTACAACAAAAGAGAAAGGCTCATCAAGTGCTATTTAGTTTGTTAATTCCATTGGGGATTGCTGATATAATTATATCCCAGTATGATTTCCTCAAAGATAACTTAGGCCAATGATAAACAGCTGAGAGAAAGAAATCAAGGGATTATCTTAATTATAGCAAAGTGGTTTGCTATTAAACTAATTGAATAAAAAGTAATTGGATTATATATGATTTTCAGCAGCTCCTAGATTTTAAACTGTAATTAAATTGTCATACTTTTCATTCAAAAAATGCAACAGCTGAAAACAAGCTATATTTAAAAATAAAACGTAACACTGATATCTACATCTTAACATCAAAAAGATGCAACTTGAAAGATTACAAGATGACTGTGCTTCTCATAATGTTAAATTAATACATGTGTTAAACTTTAGATCGTACATGTACGATCTTTTTAAATATTACCACTTGATGAGAAATCCATGAGAATTGACTGAGAATCCATTATTCTTAAACTCTTAACCTATTTGCATTCATTAAATAGAACCTCACTAATTTCATCTATCTCTTCCCAAGTGTTTTCATTAGTTAAATCTAAACAAACTTCTCACACAACAAAGACGAGATCAATTCAAAACTAACACTGCAATCCAATCCTCACACTTTTGGTGGTCTTCTTGCCCATCAATTCAGCAAAATTTATAGCCCTTCTCAACACTGTTCAGCTGATGAAACTACCCACCACTACTAAAACTATCCCCCCCTTCCCTGTTTAGCTGGGAAGGAACCCTTAGTAATACTGTCTAGTAAACCAAGATGAACTGGCACTTTTGTTGGGCAATTGTTTCCTACTGTTCTTTGCTAGGCCCTTCAAAATGCTAACTCATGCTGTTGCTAGTGAAGATAATAGCAGTTAAGGCATGAAAAGATTTTTGCTTGCAATCTTATTGGCAGAGCTTGTGGTAAAGATGCAGTATCCCTACCAGATAAGAAATCTATATGATCCAAACCCACCACTACCACCTTCTCATTTTATAATTCCTGTTACAAAATTGTGCACAAAATGTAAAACTGAAACTCTTTTTGAATTTAAAAAATAATAAATACATAATTTTAGTAACCTCTGATTCCATGTTTGTTTTTCATTTCCTGAATTGATTGAGTTCATCAAACATTCTGCGTGCAGTGATAAAATGATCAGTTGCTAATGGACACAATATAAAATATTAAATTCAGCTATTGGCAGTGGGAACAGACACTAGCCCAATAAAAAGCATAAAACTGTTTTTTAGGACAGAAGCACAAGAAGACATCAAAACTGATTAAATTACACCACAATCAATGTTAAATAAGCTGTGGCAATGTTAAATAAACTGTGCTATGAGAATAGCCACTTAATATCTCAAACAGAACTCATAATCCATGGCAAGAGCACATTTGCATTGGAAAGATGTCTACGATGTCTAGTTTTGCACACAAAGCAGTTTCACACTTTGTTGTTATGTGTGTGTGTTTTCATGCAGATTTGAGCTCCATTTCTGGTGCGTGAAAAGAGGCAGTTAGTTAATTTCAGGTCTGGGACGAGTGAGAAAGTTAGGTCAACACACTACTTGAATTTATTCAGCTTTGCTGATATTGTAAAGCTTATTTGCTTCTCTCAAACATCCCAGAATGATAATACTAATAGGCCACACAAGGGGTGCACAAGGGGCTGTCATCTGCCAACTACGATATCAGAAAATATAAGTAAGTAATATTAAGATGCCAAAAGAATCAAGTATAGTCTGTAGAATCAAGTATTTTCTCTCTCTTTCTGTCTAGGTCATCAGTTAAACCTGTGATACTTCTGGAACAGTATTGAGAATTCCATATATATGTCAGTCCCAATATAGTCTTAGGATACTAAGGTGGTATCCCAAAACTTTGCTATTTTGGGAAATTCAGTAACAATGCTGGATTTTCCATAATAACAAACACTCATCTGTGCCTGCTGCTTCCATAACTCTTTGAGCCAGTTTGGTCTCATGGTTAAGGACTCTTATCTGGGAATATTGGGTTTGATTCTGCACTTCTTCATGAAGCCAGCTTGGTGACCTTTGGCTAGTCACATCTCTCTTCTGAGCACTCAGTTCCACCTACATCACAGGGTGTTCTGTTGTGGGGAGAAGAATAGAAAGCTTTGTCAGCTTCTTTGAGTCCCCTTAAATGGGTGACAAAAATGGGGTAGAAAAGCCAACTCTTCTTCTTCTTGAGAACAGCCAGATGCTAGTCAACCATGCAAGGGTATTTTCAAGAACACCAACAAGTAGTGATAAGCAAAAGCCTGGAATTGTCTCCCACATCTAGTGGGGGCAATGAGAGGCAATTGTGGAATCTTCTTGCAAGATCCCTATTGTAGGGATGTGCACAAATGTATTTTTGACATCTGAATCTGAGTAGATTTGAATGTCATAAGATCCGATTCAATTCAGGTATTTAAGATTTGAATGTCTTAAAATCAGGTTCGAATCCGTAACATTTGAATCCGTACATTTAATGTTAGATTTGTATTTAAAGATACAAATGTCAACAACATTCATATCTGTTATCCGCATCTGGGTGTATTCTGTAGAAATCCATATGTATCCTGTATGCATCTCATATGTATCCCATTTTAATCCCGTATTTTAAGCACAAGATACATATAATTTTCACACAGATTCGTATACAACAGATATGAATCTACACATTGGAATCATTAAAAAATCAGTATCAGACTTTTGAAAATCCATCTTCGAGTTCGAATGTTCAAATCTGGATTTTTGAAAATCCAATTCAAGTTCAAATGTCGACCTTCCTTGGATTCAAATCAAATATTTGATTTTTTTAATATTCATGCACATCCCTACCCTAATGCTTCACTCTCTTACTCTATTTCAACTAAGAGAGAAAGAAAAACAGAGTCATGTCAGTTCAGACATCAGATGTTGAGGAACTAGAAGACTCTGATGACAAGTGGGCTACTGGAACAAACCACTCAGGTGAGACATTATTTTGGGATATAATTGTAAGCTGCATTTTATCTGTTGTCATGAAAATTGCTAGGAATTTGCAATAGAATGGTGTTCAGTAACTTTCTCAATGTTCTTCCTAAAAAAACTAGGCTGTGTTCAGATGTCACTTATTTCATGACATTTGAATATTCCGGAATAAAGAATGGATGTTCTGGAATATCCATGTTTTATTCCAGAATATCCAAATATAATGGAATAAATAACCAATATCTGGTTTCAACATTAATGTAAACACTTTGTATAAGTGTCCAAGTCCTGGAAGAATATACTTCAAAATATCAGTACATTTCAAAGCAATGCATCTAGACTACTGATAACCTTTTAAATGATTTTATTTGTAGAGTTATGTTAATATTTTCGCTACCAGTGATAATTTATATTTAAAAAGGAGAGAAAATGTTAGCTTATTTACATCATAGCTGTTTCCTTGAAGGTTCCACACACAAAGTATCCAAGAGTATGATTGACAAAACAGAAAAATAAAAACACATCATATTATTTTGAGATTCTGATCCTAGGCGTACTTACATGGAACTTCATGTTTATTAATAAATTGAACTTGCTGCTGCTTAATATATTTAGAACTGAATTTAAAATCCATTAACAAGGAGAAGATTCAATTTATTTCAACTTAAATGTTCCCAGTTGTGAATCAAGCTACACATCTGAAAACTATTAGTTTTTCATTGGTTTAAATCAAATTATTAGGAGATAGGACACAAATTACTCTTTTGCAGCTGCACACAACTGAATTTATGTCAATCTGCTATCCTTTAAATGTATGTCAAGGATTATAACATTACCCATTTTTTATTTTATGTAATCTTCATTTGGCCACTAAGTGTGACCCAATTAAGTTGAGTGAATTGCAATAATGAGGATATGTATTCTGAGTTTCTCTACTCTAATGTGATTTCCTAATAGGATTAAATTGCTTAATCCTTCATCTACCTCCTGCTTTATCGGTCCAGCCTGGACTGTATTATTGCCTTGTGAAACTGGACAGTACTATAATTTATCAATCGTTTACTATTCACTAACATCTCTTTTCAGTCAGTGAGACTAGAGTTAAAGGTCCTTTCCACACAAGATGGTATCATGTGCTAAGAAAGGATCTAGGGGGTTCCTTCTGCATGCTAATATGGGATAAAGGAGGTCCCTTTCCCTCTTAACACACTCCATCTGCACAAGATGGAACATAGATTGCGCTAGGCTGACCTAGATGACATCCTTGATCAGTCTACAGTCTATGATTATCAGTGTACCACTGAAGCACTCCAGAACAGGGGACCATATGTGGAAGGTGCATGGCCCCTAACTCTGGGATAAGGTAAGGCATTTCAGCAGTGTAACAGGGAGTGTCATCAGCAGTCGCTCCCAGCATCCTGCTTTGTCCCAAGATAAGTAAGCTAAGTAAGAATATGGGGGAAGACTAAAATATCATTCACAAATAAAGTGGCTTTGATTGTCCTACCTCTTGATGTTGCTTCCTCTTAGACCTAATATAAAATTTTAGGATAGCTTTCCTTCAGTACTCTATGACCAGGAGGATTTCTTTAGAGTTTGCTTAGCTGCAGAGAACTATGCCAGTGATTCTCTTAGATTATCTTAGAGCAGCAGAGCCCTACAGAATGGCTAAGTGAAAACTACTGCTGGACTGCAGCATGACAGTAAGCTATGTTAAAAGGTGGTAGAGAAGAAAATGGCCACATCAACTCTCTCTATCTCCAGTGTGCAATATAAAATCACGTTCCAACCTGAAGAGTGCCTTTGGGGCAAGAATAATGCTCAGGAAAGGTAGGGCTGCTGGGTGAGGTTTTGGTAACAAAGAACTTGTTAGAAGGTCTTGGTAGTGCAGATCACTTATCTAAAAAAGAAACATTAACATCTTTAAGCACTATCTGGCAATTTCATTTTGTTTTTTCTTCCAAAATGCAAGAAAATACAATGACCCACTGTTTTAACTTTAGGTGATTTATCACCCACTCACCCCCAAAAGGGTTTTTAAAAAAAAAAAAAATTAGCAGAAATAGAGCAGTTGTAATACTATGGTACTCTTTTTCTCCCCGCCCCCTCTCTGCTTGATAGGGTGCTGGGGAGACAACCCCCGACAAGTCCAAAAGAAAAATAGCCATATTTACAAGTTCTCTGTTCATCTCCCCTGCCTGCAAAACCCACCAGAGCCATTTATCACTTTGGGATCCAGAGCTTGCTTCCAAAGATACTGATTTTAATCACTGTAAAAATCCACCCCGTACAGCAGCCATTACACTGTAGCAATCCACCCACTTCACACCTGATAACAATGTTGCAATTCTGGCTCTTTAAAAGTTCTGACCTTAGAAAGGGAAAGGAAGGGAAGATGCTGCTGTTCTGGGAGATGTGTGAATGTTTAAGACTGTGTGTGCAGGCGGTGGCAGCAGAAGAGCCAGGGTGATTTTTTGGGAGATCTTGGCCGCCAATCCCCACCCCTTTTGCCATGGAGTGTCTTCATGCACAATGTTGCTCGGGATACCCGCGGCTTCCAAAAGGTGTCCTGGTAGTCTTCTTTAAGGGGCAGTCTTTTTACTGCGCATTTTCCTCCTTTTGTGCCGCTGGAAGCTCAGAGAAAAGCCGGGCATGGGGGCGCTCAGAGGCAAAAGAACCTTTTTAACAGACTTTTTATTGCTTGGGAACAAGGCCTAAGACAGCTTTGAACTTCTTCAATTTTATTTTTAAGTAGTGTCCTGTGGAACAATTTCATATTGGCTTTAATGCCAAATTATAAGCTAAAGAGCAATACTGCTGTTTCACTTTTGTATCATATCTTTTTTTAAAAAAGATGAAAGCAGTTTTCTTTTGTGATAGACTTATAATTGCTTCAGGAAGGGAGGGAGGGAGGAGCTATTTTAATGTTCTTTTTGTGCTTCTATCTTTTCACTTTAAGCTAACAATGCTGGCTTGCACTAAAACAGAGAACTCATCATTGAAGGGAAAACACTGTGACTTAAGAATGATTCTTTTTTGTTTCCTTTTCCCTGGTTCCTCTCTGAAGAGAGAGAGGGGAAGAAGGGAAGGGAAGCAGTGTTGGTAGTCTCCAAATTATAATTGCTATTTCCTGCTCCATGTAAGAGGTTGAGTTCTAATAGCTGTAAAATGAAAAAGCCAATGAGAGAAATGAGGAAGGAATTCTGAACTTGCTGTCTTGCTTTTCAGTTTTTAAAATTATTACTTCAGGCCAGAAAAGCTGTCATTCACTGTAAAAAATTATATCTCCCTCAGTGGTGGATCATGGATTATTGCTGCAGAGAAAGCACTGTGATTGATTGGCTAACTCAAAAATAAAGGGGAAATTCCTTCTTGGGAGCACCTTTTCTAGCCACAGATAATACAGGCCAGCATTCACTCTAGAACAGCAATATGGACTATTGTTTTTTAAATGAGTTAGGACTAAATGTGGATAAAATCCACTCTGCAAAAATTGTAGATTATGCCAGGAATACAAAGGAGCCTATATGCTAGGAGGAGGAGGATGAGTTTTATATCCTGCTTTTCCCACTGTAAGGGAACTCAAAGCAGATGGCAAACCTCAATTCTTCTCACTACAAGTCACTCTTCAGCAGTCTCATCCCTTCCCTGGTTCCTGCATGTTCTGGGTGACGCGATCAGGTCTCCTAGAGCCCACAGGAACCCCCCAGGCACCCACCCCCCAGCAGGGGCCTACCTGGGGATGGACATGCACACATACCACTTACCTCTTCATCACCGGGTTTGAAGTGGTGGGCCTGGCCATCGGCGTTGTGAGTCTGCATGATTGGCCAGCTACCCACGCCTGTGCAGAACAGCCAGGATTGAACCCACCATTCTGCGCAGGTACCGGTTACTGGTCAGTCAGAGATGGCAGCACGCACAGATGCACAATGGTGCCAGCCGGCCCCACCACTTCAAACCTGGCAACAAAGAGGCAAGTGGCATGGCCAGGGTAGGCCCGTGCCCATGGGGGTTCCTGTGGGCTCTATGGGACCCAATTACTTCCCCAAGAGCATGCAGGAACCCAGGGAAGGGACAAGACAGTCCTGCCTGCCCCTAGGTCGAACCTGACCCAATGGCGGCAGGCAGGGGCAGGGCCCACAGCTATTCCAGAGGGAGCATGCAAGTGCTCTCCCTCCTGAACAGCTGTGGGGTGTCCTGGGATGGCTGGGAATGGGTGTAGAGCATGATTTCATGTTCTACAGCTGGAACACATGTAGGATATCTCGGGATGGGCTGGGACAGTTCCGAACGGAACCGCCAGCCCAGCTGTATGAATGCTCCATTCCAGGGCATCCTACAAGCATTCAAGAGGCCCTTGTGCAAATAAGCCTCTGGTCAGAAAACTATTCAAACCTCCCTTCCTATCTGTCCATGTAGCCTTTTAAAAAGTCTCACCATGTACATTTAGAAAAATACTCCTAAAGAAGCTTAAATTAGATCTTTACTTTCCTGACCTCTTCCTCCCTTTTTCATTTTTATTTAATAAGGATGTCTCTATGTATATTAATCAATTGACTATAATATGATTATTATGATGTCTGTATTACCCCAAAGCCTATGGAACATATTATTCGGTTCCCTGACTCCAGAGCTGCCACCACTAATTCTATGAGACACACACTCTTCAGACTGAAATTAAAAAGTTATTTAAGCCTCTTATTCCTTTGACCTCAATGTGAGTTCATACACTATAGCTTGTCTGAGAGGGTTTTTTCCCCCCCTATTCCCAAGACCAAAATTTAATACCTATATAAAGCCTGTGGAATTTTGGAATGTGTTCTGTATAGAGGGGCAGTAAACTTAGATATTATAGTCTGAGGCAATTTGGTCATCAAATCTTCAGAAGGCAACACTTGTAATTCAGTTATGATTCTTATAATTAACTTTCCTATATAATAAGTCATGTTGATCCAGCTGTGATTATCCAGATGTTTCCTCACTACAACCTCCATAATTACTACAATTCGCTGTGCTGGTATTGTAATGGATTTACACTTTGCTCTTTTGTCTGCTGAATGTTTTAATTCCATGCACATGGGGTTTTTTTGTACTTTAGTCTGCAGATACCATGGGAATAGATGGATCTTTCAGCCCAGGATTCTGAGGATATGTCAGACAGTAACTTGTTTTTAACATCTGAGGAATATGTCCCCGTGTCTCAAAGGTGGGATGGAGGAGTGCTTTGCTCAGACTTTCAAGGTCATCTCTTTTCGCAGTTAAGCATGGGAGTTAATCAGCATGTGAATGAGATAAGATGGGGCTTTGATCTCTGTCTACCATTGTGTTAAAGCTGTGACCTGAAGAGCACAATACACAACAGCTGGGGCTGTTTGTCTGTGTTGGCACAAAGGATTTAGCACACCACTGTATGTTGCTCTTTGCTCCTGATAACTTCCACAGTCCACCACTGCCTGATACCACATTAAAGTGCTATTATTAGACCTTTGGTTGTGGATTTTAAAAAAATATGCAGTAAGATAATGCCCATGGAAATGGCCATGCTGGTACCTGGTGAACCATGTTGAACTGATTTTATTATGACAAATCAGGTTTTGAACACATTATGGATAAACGGCTCAGGTTTGCCAAATGGTGCTAAAATGGGCTTAGATATCTCCACACTGACTGAATGATGACTCAGCACAATCTCTTCTCACCTCATTTGGATGAAGTCAGATGAACAGTAACTCTGTGTATAAATGACTGGTTACTATTTATCTAGCTTCATCCACATATATATATACACATTATTTTAAGAGGATCAACTGTAATGAAGGCTTAAATTGGAGAGTCCTGACTCAAAAGCTCCTCATTTATGAAATTTAATGGCTGTGATATTAGCAAAACTGCTTTCTCAGCCTAATTTACCTTCCATGTGTGCTGAAAAGATTAAATTTCATGTTGTTTTTTGTTAGGAACAGCTCTTAGTAACAACATGGACACAGCCATCCAGTTTCTTGGTGCATACAGAACTGGTTTTTCTAGGAAATGCTATGGTGCAAACCTGTGAATGTTTTCATGGCACTTTTATGACCACTGAACTGTGACCATTCTCATTCCATGTACTCTACTTTAATGGTGGAATAAAAACTTATTTAAAACCTTACCTTATAGTAAAACCCCCTATTCCCACTTCCAGGCATATTTCCCCCCCTAAGGGATACTTGAGATCACCTATGAAACAATATTCAAGAAGGATCTATGATATTCACATGCATACTGTATATGTAAGCATTCCTGTGTTATTCTTGGTGAAATCTGATAATATATTATCCTCATTTCTAGGGCCGTCACTGTAAATACCAATGTATAATTTATTTCATTTTAATGTTAGCAGGTTCTACTGTTGTTTAGCAATTACAGGCATTGTAGACATGTAGCAATCATCCCAACAAATTCACCTAAACTCTTTAATTACATTTTTCTTCTCCCAATGAAATTTGTTTTTCCCCATAAAGACAACAAAGGATGCTGAAAATAAAATGATTTTCTTGTTCCTGCCGGCATTGCTTTGATAACCATTTCAATAACACAATCATCACAGTTGTCAGTTTCTTGATCCATTATTCTTCTAAGAAATACATCAAGACTTGACACTGGCTTAGACATCTCAGAGACTTGATTGCACCTTGTAAATTTTATTACAGCAGCCCAGCTATAGTAAAGTTGTGCCAGCACTTTCATTATAATCCCAATTTTGAAGGGGTGATAACTCAGCTGTAAATATTGGCAAGGGCTTCAGTTTGGGAAGTGAACAAGGTCAGGTGTCCTGGTGCCATTTTTATATGTGTGAAATATTTAATTTATAAATACAATAAGGATAAACTAAAATGCCATTTCCTTTCCCCATATTTGATCATCTGCAATACTGTCATAGAATAATGATTTGAAAGAACTTCACGATAACAGCATGAATGTAATATTCATTACCAGCAAAATGTGCTGTGACATTTTCATACTCTTTTTCATTACACTGGATTTCTAGGTCTTCAAATAAATTTAGTTTTAAAACATTTATTCCAGTGAATGGACAAAGAAGTTAATTATTTAGAAAACAGGGAAGATAGCAAATATTTTAAAAGATTACAATGATGATTTCAAAGTACCATAGTACAAGATACAGGAAAGTATAAGGAACAAAAGTGTACAAAATGCCATCTTGCTTGAATGCTTTTCAAGACATTCAAGATAGCTACTTCCCTACATGTGGAACATCTAGTCCTAGAAACAATATACCATTCACTTGAACTCATCCTGCTCCTAGCTGCCCCTTTTTGCCATCTCAGGCTCTTCTTGCCCAATTGGACCATGGTATGACATAACTTGGTTAGTAAAGGCCTGATACAGGGATGTGCATGAATATTTATCACATTCAAAATTTGTCCAAATTCAGACATTCAAATTTGAATCGAATGTTGACACATTCAAAGATTGACATTTGAATACAAATCGAATGCTTCTAGACATTCATACAAAGCTTCATTACATATGTGAACCTGGGGAGGTGGGAAAGCGGCTGCCCCAGTCACATCTGCAATGGATCCAGAGTGGATTAAAAATGAATTCAGGAGTGGATTAAAAGTGGGTAGAGAGCAGATTTGACGTGCTCAGAGCAGATACATGGGGGATACAGTAGCTATGGGATTCATAGGCGATTTGTAGCAAGGATCGGAATTGGACTCAAACATTCCTATTAAATTAGAATCTTACCACATTCGAACGGGGTGTCTTCAAATGGATAAAAAAAAAATTGCATTTGATTCAGTACGAACCAAACACACACACACACATTGCGCACATCCATAGCTTGATAACAGTCAAGAAAAAGCCCAACAGACCTCAAATAATGTCAGGCTGGCTACACAATGATTCAGTGCCAGGAAAGAATACTTCAAGGCCACACTATGCATGCCAAAGGGAGTTCTTCAAGAGCCATGGGTGGCTACATAGTTAGAACAGATCATTAAACACTGTTCTAGGAAGGGAAGAAAGAAATTTTTGCTCAATGAACAATGGAATAAGGCCTACTGAGCAAAGCAGAAAAATAGGCCTATGTTTCAAGAGAGGAATTGTCTGAAGCCACAAGCCTATCTTAAAGAAGTTTGAGAGCTGCTCCAGTTTTAAGCAACATTATATAATGATAAAGAATAGCTCAAAAGAATGCATTTTTCCTACTTTATACTTAGATAACTGTTTTTCATGAGGGTCGATATGGTAAAATGACTAATCAATAGGGATTCTTCTACTTCTATTAGTACAATTCTTTAACTTCTTGTTTTTATTGCAGTGTACATTTTAGTTCAGATTTTTAATACCCCTTGTTTATAACCCTGCTCTTGTTGGAAATACAGCATTTCATGTGTGAGAGAGAGACAGAGAGAAGTCAGCCTAACCTGCGGAGCTTCGACTTCAGTTAGTTAGTTTGTTTAGTTCTTCCTGTAAGCTGGCTGAGAACAAATCAGTCTGTACCATGTTGTTTTTGTTGTGTTTTAAGTAAGGTTAACTTTTTATTTCACTAGTCTTTTGAGTGGTGCTTTTTTGGGACCACTGCAGAGTCTTACACTGCAAACTCTGGGAAAATCACACAAGCCTGATTTTACAACAGCTCTATGTTTATGTCAGCTTGGCCACTACACAGCCGTCTTTGAAACTGTGTAATACCAGATAGAGCCCAGGTTGTATACTTTACTGATGCTGTTTGTCCTTTACAGTAGGGATAAGCATGTAAACATTGGGTAATAATTGGGACTTGTGGTTTTAAGGCCATTTGGAACCTGAAAGAAAATGGGATATTTGATGTTAAAAGTTATCCATGCCAACATGGGATGGAAAGTGTTGAAATATATACAGTATGTCTGCTCATGCTATTTTCTGCACAGTCTTTTCTCAAAACCTGGCAGTGGCGGCCTTGTGTCTTATTAACATGTATGTCAGCAGGAAGCAGAGAGAAATTTCTGAGATTATTAATATTGCTTCCATGATGATCCACACGACTTGGGCTAGCACAGCATTCCTCCAATTAAAATTTTAAACTGCAAAAAATTAGATAGAATTTCAAATTCAATCATATTTTGGTTCATCACCGAAGCATGGGCCAGAATTCCTAAATTTCCAGAATTTTGGCTGACAAAAAATTCTGATGAATTTAAACTTTTCTTAAATTTTATCAATTGATCCAGGAACAGGGTTTTAAATGGTACCTGTATACACTGCTACTGTTCATGGTCTTTCTCTTATAAATTGTCTTGTTTACCTGAATTAATATATATGCATCTTAATCAAGAATGTTAGCAAACTGCAGGATCATCTGTGCACTGAAAGGACCTGGACATCATCCCAATTCTCCCAGCTGGACCTGCGTGCACTGGCCATACCTGGCAGACACAGAAAATTAATGTGAAAAGGAGTTTGCTTGAGTGCTTACAATCCCTTCCTTCCCTCTATTTTCCCACTTTTCCTCTTCCACTTCTTCCTTCTTTCCCCCCTTGCTTGGCAGCTGCCTCCTTAACTGGCTACTTCAGGTGTTGTATCTTCTGTTTTTGTTTCTTTCAACTTGGCTATTACTTCTGCTGTAACTGAGGCTGTGTGCCTCCTCTTTAAAAGGGAGGTAGTTCATTCATGAAAATGGGGAGCTGCTGAAAATGGCAGCTCTTCATCTCCATTTGTGAACATGGAGGTATCATTTTCATTAATGATCATGGTGCCTCTATTGGAGGCAGAAAGATTTTACCCTCAGAAGATGGTGCCTCAGATAGAGATTGTACCTAGTCATGGCACAGCGTGGTTGCCACAAGATTCCTACTGCCACTGCAAATGGAAATACAGTGGCAGAAGGCATGCTACCTAGCAGCTCTTCTGGAAGGGGGTGATATGGCCTAAATATAGATTCAACTACCATTTTAGAAAGTAAATTAGACTAGTGTTTTACCATTACATACTTAATGGTTTAAACTATTGTCATGCTCTTCTGTTTATGAAAGTACTATTTTACCTGTGGTGTCAAGTACCTAGAGGGTCACTGTTGGGTTTGCCATGTCTACGTTTCCAAAATTATTGAGATGCTTAGTTTCTGACAGTTTGTGCATTTTGGGTTTTCAGTAAGATGGAACAAACGTCTCACTTGTTTTCAAGGTGGATTGCGTTTAATCAAATTCTATTTAAAATCATTCCAAAATGTAGATGAGATCTGTCACACCTTCCGCTATAGCCTCAGTTAAGTAAATTATTTCTTTTATTCTTTGTAACATTTACACACAAAAATTAAATGGCATGTCTGCATCTTTTAAAGGAGCTGTTTTTCAGAAGTCTTAAATAGGTAAATGGTGCACATAAATAAAAATAACTGATTAGTGTGTATGCTAAGTGCAGATTACTAATAGTATAATCAGTCTGCAGCCTTAGTTTGTACTAGTAAAACACCTTTGCTAGATGCAATTCCATCTAAAACTTGGTATCTGCCCTGTAATTCCTGCCAGAAATCAATTGAAACCATTAAAGCTTGATACAAATTTAGTAACCAACATGTAAGAGAAAATATCTAGTTTTTTAAAGTCACCATTGCCATTAAAAATGCCAGGCCTATTCCATAGCTAACACTGAATATGAAAATGCCTCCAAGGGTATTCAGTTTTTTGCAAGAATTGATTCCAATGCCAATATGCGCACAAACAACTTTTATTGTAGTCAAAGATGCAAAGAACTTGAAATAACATGCATTCAAAGATTTCATATCACTGATTTTTTTTTTAAAGAGAGATTCATTGAACTGGGTATATTTCTTTATTTAAAACCTTTCCACACCCTTTCTTCATAACAAAATCTCAAAGTAGTTTACAATACAAAATACAAACAAGGCTAAAACAGTTTTTTTAAAAAACCACAAAGTATAAAAACAATATTACAAATTAAGTGAGAGGGTTGCAAGATAGACATTGGGTGTTTTTCCACCGTGCTCCTTTAGTCCAGATCTAAGAAGATTCAGATCTAGGGAATCGGTACTTCCCTTAATCCGGATCTAGTAGATCCAGATTAAGGGAAGTACCCAATGTTTTTCCATGGGTGGTTTAGCACCCAATAGCAATGGGTGCTAGCCTCCCTGCCATGGAAACACCAGAGCAGTCATTTGGAAATCCGGATCTACCCACGAGGGGTCTGCTTGTCACCCCAGTCATTTTGAAGTCATTTCAAAGTCACTTTGAAGTCTGTGCAAAATAGCTCTTGAGTGTCTTTGAAGTCTGTGCTGATCTTTGGAGTAAACTTCGGAGTAACTTCGAAGTGACTTTGAAGTGACTTCGGAGTCATTTTGGAGTGACTTTGAACTTCACTCCGAAGATCAGTATAGACTGTCCATTCACTGTCCAAGGAACTCCTACTCACCAAACTGTGGTCAAAATAAAAAGCAAAACCCAGAGATAAGGGGGGGGGGGTCTGACCCTTGTGCTCATTCATCCCAGAGTGACAACCCCTCTGGCATTCCCCATTTTGTGGCAGGTGCGCCACCATATGCAACAAGCCTATATAGGCTTACAAAGCTAGCCATATGCTCTTAATGTCTGCTAGTTTCTTTGGAGACAGTTCTAGCAGCAGAAACAACAACAGTTCCGTTGCTCCAGCTTGCAGGTTATAGGAACCATTCAACCTTTCAAATCTCTCACACTGTGCTGACTGAGGCTGTGTTCCCACCTAAATTTTAATATGGTTTCAGTCCTCTTTCAGAGTCAGAGAATGTGTCATCAAAATTACTAGCCCTTTTCTTTCAACTTTATCTAACCCAAGGGTGAATTTTCAGAGTTAGATAATGCTGAAAGGAAACTGATCTTAGATATTTATAGCTAGGTCAACCATGCTGCATTCTCTCATTTTGAAAGTGGACCGAAACTGGATTAAAACTTAGGTGTGAACACAGTCCAAGAGTAGAAGATCTTCTCTGCAGCACTGTTGACCTAGCTATAAATATCCAAGATTAGTATGCTTAAGGTATAACTTTATAGGCAATAGATTTAAAAAAGAGTTCAGATGCTGTGTGTGAGCAGAAGTTTCTAATCACACACTGAAATTTTGCTACAGATGAAACTCTCTGATTTCAGTGGATGCATGAATGGATTTAGACTGAGGAATTTTTCAAGTTTACTCTTCCCAATTATCCAGATATCTGCCTTTCTAAATTTAATTAAAATCAATACCTCACAAAATTAGTAAAACATTAGAGCATTGCAGCCTCCGTTCTCTGACTGCAGGCTTTTGTGTGTGGGGGGGAGGGTTGTCGATAGAGATGCACATGGAATTAAATTCATTGGTTCAAATAGAACTGAACCATGGAGATCTTGGTTCAAACTTGGACCAGATCAAATATGCTTGATCCAGTTCAGTTTAAATCTTGAGCAATTTGAAACAGTTTGGACTATTTAATCTGAAAAAAAGAAAGAAAAATACATTAAAATATATGTTTAAGAGTGTTATTTAAAGGTGAAACTCAAACTGGTCAGAATTGAACTGGGTGGTTTGGCCCATTTGAACAAACTTCAGCTGGTTCAATTTGATTCAAACTGGCCCCTTTTGAACAGGAAATGGTTCAATTCAGTTTAGACATGGGGCATTTTCGCACCTATTGTGATGAACTAACATTGATTAGCGATCGCACTTGTGATTGCTAGTCAGTGTTAGCCTATCCCATTACCAAATATGGAGTAGAATTTTGGAAAATTTGGAACCCCAAAAGTAAATCCAAATTTGAACTCCAAGGAAATTTAGCAAGATCTTTTACAAAGCTTTTAAAAATGAAAAATACCATAAACAGAGACAAAAACTCATTCCAAACATCAAGAGTCACTATTTCTTGTAAAATCATTGAAAATAATGTATTAGAAATACAGATGAAAGCTTTAAAATGAAATGTAAAGCCATCTCAGAGACTCATCGCATTTAGACATTCAAAAGAACAAAGTCAAACATGCAAAAACTCAAAACATTGGAAAATAAATGAGCATTTCATACTGAGGTGTCTTTGTTTATTAAACTGAGTCCATCCCATTGTATTGAGAGAACCAGTTTGTAACCACACCTCAAAAATTCCAAAAATGCCATAAAAATTCTTTTTTTTATGAGTAAAAACATGAAAATGAGGATAAAGTTCCAATAAGAAAATTAGCTCTAATGCTAGAAAAACATCCCTAAACTTAGCCCACAGTTAAATAGGGGCGGGGGCTGAATGGAGGGAAGATCTTCAGTCTCACCAGTCCATGTGCTTTGAAGATTCTTCTTTAGAATATCTTCAACTATCTCAGAAATCTCCATCATTGCAAAAACCATTTCTGCAAAGCTTCAGCAAAACCATTCTCATTTTGGAAACCCAATCTGATCTCCAAAAAAGAGTAAAAATCTTCAAATTAAAAAGAAATTATTTTAAAAGTGTCCCATTCCATCTCTCTGACTCAAAAAAACCAGACTGTAAGTTTCTCTCAGCAGCAAAACTCTACTATGAAAAGAAAACAAAAATTCCCATCACTAATAGCATAAAATACTAATAGAACTGTGGTTCTGAATGCTCTTTCTTTTGAACTTTTGTCTTCAAAGTCATATTTTTTCTATCTCTTTGCTTCCTTGTTTTCCCAAGTTAATAATCTGAATGGTGAATAGCTTGACGTAGGACCTTAGCAAATCATGAACTTTTTCCAAATTCAGCACATTTCAAATGTCTCAGAAATCATTCACATTTATTCTTATAATAATATACTGTCTTTTCCTTCAGTAATTATTTCCCATTTACAAACAAAAAGAGTGAGTTTGTTTACTCTCTTCCATAGTACCTCTTGGCATCTCCTAGAGTAAATCTCTTCAGTGAGTCAAGAGATTACACCTTATGCCTAGGTGACATTTTTAAAACTGCAGAGCTTCTTTTTTTCAGCAATATTTTAGATTATGAATGCTTTTTCTAAGTCTTATTACATGTTTATGGTTCAAGCCGGGGGTGAGCATAAGTGGGGGTTTTGGCAGTTGATTTGTAACAAACCAAATGTTAAAAATTCATGTTGGTATGAATAGATCCCTTCTGAATGTGGTGGATTCTGTTTGATACAAATGTATTCGTACAAATTAGTAAGAATATCCAATACTAATGCATACAGATCCTGGATACAGATCTTACATACATATCCTATACATACATATCAAATACGTATCCTATACCAACACATACATTTACCCAGTTTAACAAATGTATGAACTATTAATAAAATGTTCTGAAACATTCATATTTGTAAGAATGTTAATGTACCAATGTCATAACATTCGATTCATGTACGAATGTCTGAATTTGCATGATATCATGCAAATAATGAATTTTATGAATATTTGCGCACCTCTCTAGTCCAAGCCATTACTCCAATTATAAACCAAATTCTTCCTTAAATCTCTGTAGGACTTAAGCTTAAGATTTTACCACCAAAATTTATTTCATGATGTCTTTACACCAGAATATTTCGCCAACCATATATGGCCAATAATATATTTTATTATGGTTTTGATTATATCTCGTTACACTCCCATGTGATCAATCACTTACCTTTTATTGATCCCGGGGCCACTCCTCTTCTGGGTGCTGCCATCTTGAATGATGCACCCTCCGTGATTGCGTATGCATCAGCGCCATTGCTATGATGATGCTGACACTTTGCACAGTCATGTCAGGGGTCATCAGAGCCGCCAGCATGCTTGTGCAGCAGCTCCAATGACCTCCCCAGCCAGTAGAGGTGTGAATGTTCACAGATGGATGCTTCAGGTAAGTCCCCAGTAAAGGTTAGTAAGCTTGTGGAGCACGATTTTGTGATTCACAGCTAGCATGCAATTAGTCAACTTCTGGGTAGGCAAGGAGCATTTCTAGCATGTAAATGCCTTCTGACAGTGGAGATGCACCTGCCCAGATATTGCCTAATTGTATGTTATGGGCTTAAGTGTGAATTCAGCCCTGGTTTGATTAACTTGATTTGAATCTGAACTGGTTCAGTACCAGCAAAGGAGAACCCACTACCTCCCATGGCAACCTATTCCATTGAATGATTGCCCTCACTAGAGACGTTTTCGCACGGGGCTGAACGGGACGCGTGGGAGACAGCTGCGGACACGGCATCCGCATTGCCCGAGCGCGGCTTGCGCTCCGACGTGTCCGCAGCTGTCTTTCTCGCGTTCGAAATGTAGAGCACTTTAAAGTGCTCTACATGCGTTCGAACGCGGACGAGCCGCCCGCAGGCGTTCGGAAGGAGAAGCATTCGCGCCTGCTTCTGTCTCCCGAACAGCTGCGGGCTCGCCTCCGACGCCGGCGCGGCTTCGACAATCAGCTGTTTGACAATCAGCTGATTGTCGATCTGCCTCCGCGGCTGTCTCCGCGCCCCTGGCCGGCCTTTGCCGGCTAAGACAGCTCCCGGCGCTTTGAGCATTCGCACACAGACGCTCCGGAACGCATTTACACGCGTTCTGGCGCGTCTGTGTGTGAAAGGGGAAAGCGCTGGGAGCTGTCTTAAGCTTCCCGTCCTACTCCCGTTCCAAATGGAACGGGAGTAATGCGAAAACATCTTAGGTTTTCCTACTATATAATCTATATTGACCCACTTGAAGTTTCACTGCATTGTTTCTAGTCCTTCCATCTTGTGCAAGTGAGAATAGATATGATCCCTCTGCACTTTGACAAAGCTTCAGATACTTGAAGACCGCGATCATGTCTCCTCTCAGTCTTCTCTTCTGCAGGCTAAGCATTCCTAGATCCTTTCCTCGTAGGACATATTGACAGCATATTAGGTGAAATTATAGGATGGAAAATTACTGTGTCAAGTTAACCATCCTGTTTAGAAGCGCTTCATGCTACAAAGCTTGTTTCAGGCCAAACTCTTACAGAAAAAATGCTTACAGAAAAAAAAAGGAGGGAATAATACAACTTTAAAAAATGAACTAGTAGATTAAACAAAGTGCCTTATCATTTGCTATCCAAATTCTATTTGTAATCCATTTTTGCCTATCTATGGTTATTGAATTCATTGGTTATTTATTCTGCTATATTTAGATATTCCAGAATAAAGCAAGGTTATTTTGGAATATTGATTCTTTATTCTAGAATATCCAAATATAGTGGAATAAGTAATCAATGGGTGTTTTTCCACTGTCACTAGACGTACCCATTAAGTACCCATTAATGGGTACAAAAATGCCATTATGTACCCATTAATGGGTTCTTAATGGGTACTTCTAGTGACAGTGGAAAAACACCCAATGTCTGGGTGAAGCCAATATCATAATTCATACACAAAGGAGAATTTAAGGATCACTGATTTTCCTTTTCTAGGTAATCTGTGCCTTGGAACCACTGTGCATGAACATAGAGAGGGGAGGTGGAGCACAGTGGGCACAGCCCACAAATTAAAGTTGCAACTTATAGCAAGCACTGATTTATAATTTTGAAATATTTTTTGTTGCGCACATAACAATTTGTATATTTCACCTTTCATTAATTCTGTCTGGGATCAGCTACTTTTCATTTTAATTAGCATAATCTCATCAAGTATTGAATTCAACCATAATGACCTTGTAAATCAAGAGGAAAACATGAGCATCCTAACCAGCCTCAGCAGGTTTAGAAAAGGTGTGATCTTAATTAATTTCTCTCATTGCAGGACAGCCGGAAGGACAAGGAAGCAAAGCGTATGTGGGTTAAATGGGCCAGAGCTTTATTATCAGGCTTGGAATGAGCAGAGTTGCCAAATGAAGGAGTCTAACGCTTAATGAACACATAAGTCACAGCCCATCTAGAACTGTTTCATATGCATAGTTGCTTGACTCTAATGGAAGATTCTGAACATTTTGCAACCATTAAATTGATTCTGGGGCTGTTGTCTATGGCATCCAATTGAACCAATTTTTCCTCATAGTCTTGTTAGAGTTGTGTCATATCTAGGGATGTGCACGAATATTCGTAACATTCAAAATTTGGCTGAATTTGAAAATTTGAACTTGACTCGAATGTTCCAATATTTGTATGCTAACATTCAAATGAATATGAATGTTTCCGGACATTCGTATGAGTAGTTTGGACATTCATTAAGCTAGGGAAATATATATTTGTATCAGATGCGTATCTGTTCATATCAATATGTATATATTCGTATCAGATACCTATCTGTTCGTACCAGATATGTATCAAACATTCGTATGAATATGGATTTTTGAACATTCAATTAGTTTCAAATCAAATACCAAAATAATTTTGTGCACATCCCTAGTCACATCTCTTGTTGATAGGCCTTAACTGACCACTGGGCCACTTTTACTCTGTGGAATGTCTACACAACAATAAAAATGTATATCTCTTTTTATCATTACATTTCAGACCAGAATTCATAAATTGCTCATGTAGTCCAAAAGCAATCATTGTTGGTTGGAGAAGTTCATATTACCCTGAGTTATACATCCAATGTATGAAACTTGTAATTTTATGAAGAATTATGGGTTCTTAATTTTGCACAATATTGTAAGGATAATTTTATTCTTCCTTTGCAAAGAAAGAAAAGGACGGCGGGAACCTGTGGTATCTTAGTGATATTGGGATGAAATTTCATTTTTGTTGATGCAGCTTATCAAGTGGGCATTTGTATATGCAATTTTCTAATATCTAATGGCAAAACTAACAAACTATATCTGCAGAGGGTAAATGAGATGCACAAGGGAATATCAGCTGCTTACAACAAACACAGTAGTGCATAATAAGGTCTAAATCTATACAGGGGACTTAGAAAATCCTTTCTATGGGTGCTTCCGCACTGACCTCCGAAATCTGGATCTATTTAGGAAATCTATGGTAAGTAGATCCGTATCTAATAGATATGGATCTACTACCGATTCCATCCTCACCCACAAGGGTGGGACAGAATTAGATCCGGATTTGAGGTGGGTGCAGTGTGGAAGCGCAGCACCCATCTCAATCTGGATCTCTGAAGGTCCTCCCCCAGCCCCCCATAATTGGCTCCTCCGGAGCCAAGCATGGCAAGCTGGGGGCTCCAATCTTGGGGCTCAACCTTGCCCCAGAAACCACGGATCACAGCTTCTGGAGCCAAGGGGGCCTTTACCTAACACACCCCTAGCCCACCCTGGCAAGAGCACGAGCGATCCCCTCCTTACCTTAACACAGCCAGGCCGATTCTGGCTGCGGGGTCCCAGTTCCCTTTGCGCCTGCGTCCAGCACGTCTCCCAATTGGCCATGGTAGGGGAGGGCCCAGTTAGGGACCCTGTCGCAGTGCGGACACATCCGAAACGGATGTGTCTTAACTGCGAAAGCACACATTAGGTACCCATTAAGACTACCTTCAATGTAGTCTTCCAGGAAACTGGTTTAAGGGCCACTTAGCACACATTAGAGACACATTGTGGGTGAGCCAATGAAGAAGCGGACTCCCCGATGTGTCTCTAATACGTCCTTAATGGGAACTTAATGTGCATTAAGGGTCTAATGTGGAAGCATCCTATGAGGTTGAATAAAGAGCTCTGGAAACAACTCAAAGGGCAGAATGTGTAATTGGGATAGTGTGCATTCCTCTTTCTGGCAGGATCCATATAGCACCTTTAAATGCTTTGATTGCACCATGAGGGTTCAATGTCTGCATGAACAGAAGAGCAGAAAATAAAATTTTGGAGAGGGAGGAGAGGTGATTTGGCTATAATGATGCTAGGGCGGTGTGGAATATCTTCATAAACAGAACAAGTTCTCACTTTAGAAGGAATTAAGAAGGTAACTGTTATTGCAACATGACCAATCAGTTCCTGAAATAGCAAAAATGTGGCTATGACTCAAGTTCTGCAAAGGATACAAATCAAAATATATAGTGAACATATGTCTAGAGGTTTGGAACTGGTAAACTTGCATTGCCTACAATTTTAGACTTACCTCTGAATGGTTAATTTAGACCTCTGCAGCAGGATTAAGCCTAAGACTTTCCCAATCATGGAGACTGGAGTCTTAACTATTTCAGGACAGAAGAGAATTGAGGAGACTTATCTTTGACATCTCTGGCTGATTTTCAAGCAGAGTTGAAGAGGCAGCTGCAGTGTCAAGTATTGATCTTTACATCAGGAGATAGGAGCAGCTATATATTATTTCCCATGAGATAACCAGAGGCTTGGGACTGGAGTTAAGTGAAGAGAACAGCCCCATTCCTGGGATTTTGTTTTTGCTTAGTTTAGAAAGCCACTTCACTGACCCTGAAAACAATGGCATGGGGGGAGGGACCCTGTCCTGAGTGCTGTATTGCTGAAAATACCTTTATAACCTACATTCATAGGCAATTGCTGTTCTGTTAAATATTTTTTGTTCTGGTTGGTGCAGGCACACTGTAGCTCAACTGTTTTTCTCTGTACAGGATGTGAATATCAATAGTCCTTGGCCAAAATTTCAGACATGTTTTCATTCCAGACACTCTCTTGTCCCTTGTCTGCCAGCTTTATTGTTAGTGCCTGGTGTCTGCCTCCATACAACTGTATTCCTGTTTAAAATGGCTTATTCTGCCTTTGGCCCAGCCCAACCTCCCCTGTACTACCCAGATACATAGAAAGTGCAAGAGGACAAAGCATGGCATCCAGCAGTATTTTAGGCTATTTACATCCTCTCCTGATTCAGAAGCAACAGAGAAATAGAACTGAGTGCCATCAGCATACTGATGAACTTTCCCTTCAAGACAACTGAAAACCCCTAGTAGCTTCAGGTAGACAATTAAAAGCAACAGTAACTAAAGAGCACCCTATGGCACCTCACTGTCTTCTAGCCAAGGCAAAGAAACAGTCATCCAGTCCTATTTTATGACGTTCTCTATAAAGAGAGAAAAATCACAGCAATCCCAAACAGGCAGTCTAGAACAATACTATAGTTTACAGGATAAGACCACATCTTAGCCCAAATTGATATGTGGTAGTTGTTAGTTCAGGTTGACACCTGTTAATTAACTGTGAGGACCAATGTTACCTTGGCCTTTCTTTAATAACATCACATTGGTCTTCCAGGGATTTCCCAGTAGTTTCTTTAGCAACTTCCAAAAAGTCCTTAGGGACCTTGCTAGCTGCCCTGGAGAACACAGAATCTGCATGTTAGAGTGGTCCTTGGGAGACCATGTTCTCTTTTTATTCCCTTATTCTCAGTGTCCAGCTTTCACATTTGTACATTTGATTTTTGTTGTCGGTGAAACGATTTTATCCTTCATGATTTTGTCTTTTCCCCAGAAGTTTAATGTTCTGCTTATCATTTGATGATAAAGGGATTATTGTGAAATTATCTTGATTGATTCCATTAGGGCAGCTGTTTGCTGCATTTTTTGTTTTTAGATCTAATCGTTAAGCCTGTCCCAAGAGCATCACATATAGAAACATTCCCCCAATTTTTTGCAAATAAAATGTATGTGGTTATAAAATAAGAAACAGCAGGTAGCCTATGTCATTCATGGTGGCTGGCTTAAACTTCAGTGTACTTATACACATTAAGAGCAAGTGCATTAAAATAAAGTATGTTCTTAATGCTCAAAATAACCAAACCATTTTTGGAATGGTCAAAAAACTAACATTTATTATTCTCCCCCAAATAATGTTCCCTCCACTAGACACAGAAGTTTATTACTGCCACATTCAGACCAATGTGAGGAGAGGATAAAATCACTTTAAAATGGAGGCAGCTGTTTACCATGCTCGCATGGGAAATGCCACAATTCCTGCTGAAAATATTACCTCATCTCCATTCTTGAGGGCTGAGGGATCATTTTCAGTGGTAGATAGAAGTGCCATGCCATCCAAAAATGGCACCTCCATCGGCAATCATACATGGAAATTGTGTGGCATGACAGCCATGAATGGCCACTGATACCACAAATGGAGAAGTGGTGGCAGAAGATTTACTGAGTACCTCATGTGGTAAGTTGAGATGCAGCCTAGGTCATGCACTTAAACTGGTCCCAGATTTCCAAGACATACAAATGGAACTGGGGGTGGAAGTGAAGGTTAGGCTGGGAGTTTGCTGTGTGATGTAAAGGATAATTTGACACTGCCACAAAGCCAATTTCAGGAATAAACAGGTATGTATGGAATGACACTAAACTAGTCTTGTGGTATAGCAGACAACGATCTACTTTCCCTGCTGAAGCATTGAAAGCCTGTATCTTCTTTTCAAGAAATATACAGAGAGCAGGAAAGCCCAGAAGAGTAAAACCACATTACCCTCTTATCGGCATGTCTCCTGATGGAGATGATGATGACAAATAACAGTTTAAAAGAGAATTTACAATAGAGTTGTACAAACAAACTAAAATACATTAGCGGTGAAAGGATTAGAGAGAAAAGCAGAGAACAAGCAATAGTTTTGCTCCAAAGGGACAGAAAGAGGGGGAGATGTTATATCTTTGCAAGTGAAAAGCAGGGAATATGGACTCCCCACCTTTAGGTGAAGCCTCTTTTTATCCTGGCATACTCTAAAATGACCAAAATGCAGGAGAAGTAGGTGAAGCTATCTTTGAAGCAATCAGTCACATAATGGATCACATACTTATCTGTGGGCACTCAATTGTGTTCTTAGTAAAATGGGCAGATCAGTCATAATTGGGCACTCACACAGCAACTTGGTTTGGCCTGAGCTGTTGCATTGCCCTGCACAGGCTATTTTACTATGGATGCTTCCCTACAATTTTCCTTATGCATCTCAGGGAGAATGGGTTGGTTGCAGCCACAGGGCATGTCTGAATCATTAGAAGAAGAAGAGAAGAGTTGGCTTTTCTACCCTGCTTTTCTCACCCATTTAAGGGGACTCAAAGCAGCTGACAAAGCTTTTCGATTCTTCTCCCCACAACAGAAGACACTGTGAAGTAGGTGGGGCTGTGAGAGCTCAGAAGATAGCTGTGACTAGCCCAAGATCACCCAGCTGGCTTCAAGGGGGAGGGCAGAATCGAACCCAGTATTCCCAGAGAAGAGTCCAGCTCCCTAACCACTAGACCAAACTGGCTCACATTAGAGAGGAGATTCTATCTGAATTCAATAGATTGAGTATGATATAAGGAGAGGTTCTTTTTGAGAAAGAGTAGCTATATTCTACAGATTTAATTTTTATAGGGATGATGACATATACCTTTGAAGACTTTGATGTTTGGCTGCTCAGTCTAAAAATATGGGGAATAAGGTGTCACAGGTTCACATTGTAAGGTCCTAGAGATCTATGGTAGTAAATCACCTTTCATTGCCAGCTGGCCTATGCAGGTTGACTTTCATGAGAAGGAGGCACAGCTTGTGATGACCCAGCCTACCCCTCCCTTCCCCATTCTCCACAGAGTAATGCGAGTTGGAAGCAAACTGCTAAGTCCCCCAGTCAATTGCCAGTTCCCTTAGGGCATTATCCTAAAAGTTCCCCCACTGGCATCCTGCTTTATATGCCAAACGAAAGGGCTCCCTTAAAGCAGTAGACTGATTCCTGTTTGAAGCAAAACACTTGAAATTTATTATTACAGAAAAATAAAGAAGCAAGTTTGAAGTTTAGCTTTAAAGTCTTTTGGTTCCTTGAAAAGAAAAACGTTGCTCTGTTAAGTCCCCCCCCCCCTTTGCCAACTGCTCCAGCATAGTATGAATGCCTAATAGTCCACAGCCTCTATTCTCAGGCCTTTCCCACTCAGGTCCGAGAGGAGGGTTCCATTCAAAACACACTCAGAGCCTGTAGCAGTTCCTTCCCTTCTGCATGAGCTCTCCTTCCCTCTGACATCAAGAGAAGAGGTCTACGCAGCACTTTGGAGCAATGCTCCCTGATCTCCCTCTAACCCCAACAAGTTGCAAGTGAGAGTGAGACCACGAGCTGCTTCATCTGCCTGCTTTTATAGTCTGCAATCTGGCAGCTCTGATTGGTCCATTTTCAGCAGGCTGGTGTGGTTTCTGCTGGCGCTCTGCCCCTCCTGTCGATCACAGAGCTCCAAAAGCCTACCAAGCCACTGCTCTACTGCCTAGCGTGAATGCCACACAGCTATTCTCCAGATGAATACTAGCCAGAAGGAATGGGTGTACTTATCACATTGCCCATTTCCCAGTTGAAGATTGACTAATTCCTCACTCTTATGCCTTGGATTATGCTAGGGGACAGGAGCAAGGAATCTGAAGAATATAATTCCAAATTGGTTTATATAAATAAGGAGGTAATTATTTTTTATTGTCAGAAGTTAGTTACAGTTCATAAAATTCCTCCCTTCAAGTCCTCCAAGTAACCAGTTGCCCCAATGTCTCCTCCATCATTGCTCCGCATCCAGCAACTTCTTAGGCCATGGTCACACCTTGATGCCTTTTCATTTCTAGCCATTTTGTGTGTGTGTGTGGACTTTCCACTCAGGAAATTGAAATTGGAGGTGGGAAAGCCCACAAATAAACCAGATAGAAATGGAAAGGTGTGAGGAGTCAAACCTGAAGATGGGCTGAACAAGGTTAAAAAGTGAAGTTGTGACCATGGCCTTAGTGTCTTAAAAAGTCAGGGGGGAATAGAAAAAGGGAAGGGAGCTCTGGAAATTCCTGCAGTAAGCAACCTTCCCAATGGGTCTGGCATCACTTTTCCCATCAGTAATGAAAATTGGAAACAGTCAGGCAAAAGCACATAGTTGTGAAAGCTGTTCAGTTCAGCAGTTGCTGGCACCACTATCCTTCTATGTCCTTTCCTATGTCCAATAAAAGTCTTAAGTGATTATCCAACCACTGTAGTAGGTACATCAACCACAGGTCTTTTCATCAGGGGAATCTTCCTATTGCCCCCCACCCACCCACCCACTTGGTCACACTGATGAAAAGCCACTACTGTACAACGGTTGAGGCTGTTCCAAGGACATATTCAAGTAGGGGGATAGCCTTCTCCATGCCATCAAACACAAAGATGCTTAGCTGCTTTAGATACCTACAGAATAGGGATGTGCACAAGCATTCCCCACATTCAAATTTTGTCCAAATTCATATGAATTTGTACATTTACATTTGAATCAAACATTGGCTTCATTCAAATGCAAAGGTAATGTTTTTCTACACTCATTCAAAGCTTTGTTATATTTGCAGACAAAGTGGCTGCCCAGACACATCTACAGTGGATTCAGAACAGATTCAAAGTGGATTCAAAGTGTTCATGGTGGATTTAAAGTGAATTCAGAATAGATGTGGAGGGGATTTTGGAGGTGTGACTAGCAGCAGGGATTCAAACAGCATTCAAAGAACATTCACAGTGGATCCAAATCCTATTACATTTGAAGTGGACCTATTTGTACAAATACAAATATTGTTGGCATTCACTTCATTGTGAATCAAACACACAGAGAAAAATACATGAACATCCCTACTCAAGGAAAAGCTATGATGCTCCCTGAAGTGCTGAATTCAAGGTAGAAGCATATCACACAGAGGTTGCCCTCACTTCTTGCCCCTATGAAAAACAGACTTTGAATCTCCTCTTATTTAGGAATAAACATTCTCTCCACTCACCTATTTACTTTACACCTCAAAAACAAAAATAATTAGAATAGTCTGAAGCATTTCTGTGATTTCCCCCACCTCTCCTGCTGTGATTTGCCCCAACAAAACAGGAAAAAATATCTGCGCTTTGGATTAAATTGTATATATACTCATTGATGTTGAACATCTGTTCAAGGTGATGCTACATAGCTGGGCTTCCCACCTCCCTCCCTCCTCAGTTCATCACTGTTTTCTTCTCTTTCTTTCTCCAGCCTGTATGGTACCATAAATCACATCTAAGAGTGGTGATTAATTATGAGACACTTTGCAGCAAAAGTTCTGCTTTAAAAAAACAGAGGAGAAGAGGAAATTGAGCAAACAGGCAGGGTTATCTGTCACCAAATGACAAAGTTCAAGTTTAAGAAGCAGCTTGTCAAATACAATCGACTGAACGAGTGATAGATTAGATCTTAATAGCACTAAAAGTAAGCTATAAACCATTGGCTTCCATTGCAACATAAAAGCCTCTCCTTTAAACACTTGATGATGAAATGCAGTAAAACAAAATAAAAAATGGTACCCAGGCAACAAGTGATATTTCTTCTCTAGCCCAAAAATGGGGAGGGTTAGCATTTTGCGAAGCTTGAGCTTTGCCAAGGTCAATCTCATATTTTCCTTTGTTATGAAAAAGTGACGGAGATCAATCTTACGGCTTTCCTAATTTTGAGACTATTACAAACATCTCACGGATCTCTGTTCAATTTGCAGCTCTCTTGATAAATAGGTTTATGTGACCCATCCCCTTTCACAGATGCTCTTCTACAAATTTTGCAGCTCATTTTTCTTTCTACATTAAATGTGATTTAATATATCATGAAAAATTGATGCCTGACTTGTCCTTGCAGTTTCTTCTTATGCTGGCCATAGCAGTTGGTGCCAGTTCAGTTTTCTGGACTACCGTGAGTCATCCAGAAGCTACTCTTCAGCTCAGTAATTCACCTTCTGAGAAGTTATGGTCAGTCCATGAGGTAATGATGAGGTAGAAGCTTCCCCTCTTTTGCAGTGATTTCTATTTGGATCTATGGCATAATGTTCCATCTGTCACAACCCAGCATACATCTTTCATTTTATTATAACCTACCTCAGGGAATGAGAAAGAGTAAGGGAAAAAATAGTAAGGAATTTTTTTTTTTTTTTACAAACGTGAAATAATGACTTACGTTGGAAATGCATAATCTATATGTTCTACTGTAGCGTTACAGGAATATCTCATCTTTGTGTTTAGCTGCTCTGGTTCTAATAAAAATATAACCATCAGCTATGGTGGGAGTGCATAATAACAATGTGCAAATTAAAAAGACTTAGACTGTGTTCACATCAAAGTTTTAATCCAGCTGCAGTCCACTTTCAGAGTAAAAGAAAATATAAGGAAAATGACCTGTGATTTTCCTTCCGCGTGATCCCCAAGGTGGATTTTCTGAGTTACATAAAGCAATTGTCACTTTGCCAATGTAGTATTTCACTCTGAAAGTGGACTGAATCTGGATTAAAATTTAGGTGTGAATGCAGCGTTGGATTCTAGATTTTCCTCCTTGACTTTATTTGTCATATGTGACCAGTAAAAGATTGCAGTTGTTACATTAGGAGATTGGGAGACTTTCAAGTTCTTCAAGGTGATATAATAGTACATAGTATTGTCTACATACACATTTTTATGATAACTTTTGAAACATAAACGGTTGTCTAAATTTGGTCCTAGCATTGATTGTGACTTCTATTCTGATCAAAGAAAAAAAGTGTACAACAAAATACAAACAACTCCAACAGTATCCAGGAAAAAAATGCTGGTAAATAAAAATAAATTTTTAAAATTGAGCCTTTTATGCGACCTGAAGCACACCTGAAAAAGCAAACATAGTTGATAAAACAGTGGTGGCTGGGTGGTGATGTACATAGTCAGACACAGAGCAGTCTTCAAAGCCATAACCTCTTGAATGGGCCCTGATGGAACAATACTTTACAGATGAAGGATAGAAAACATCTTTGGGTCTTACTGCCTCACTATAATCTGAGCCACTGCCTCTGAACCAGTGAGGTCCACTGCTTTAGATCACAACAAGGCATGGAACAGCACGACCTACAGGACACTGCTAGTCCAAATCTGTACCCACACTGCCGCTAAAGCTCACATGAGGTTTTGCCCAGTACCAGCCTCCAGAACCAACTTAGTACCAGCCTCCAAAAGCCCTAGGGAACCTATTTCAGTGGCACCAAGATAGGTCCCCCAATAGTCCAGAAAACAGAGGACTTCTGCTTGCCTCTTGCATACCTCTGTGTTGGAACCAGAGCCCACTAATAGTCTGGTGGACATAAGAACATAAGAGAGGCCCTGCTGGATCAGGCTACAGCCCATCTAGTCCAGCATCCTGTCGCACACAGTGGCCCACCAAATGCTCATGGGCACCTCAAACAGAGACAAGGACAAACCTTTTCCTGCTCTTGAATCCCAGCAAATGGCCTTAGAAATATCCTGCTTCCGCCCCTCCCCAGCCTGAAGGATGTACCTAGTCCTTTACCATCTAATGGTCCAACTGCTTTCCTGGTTGGATTCCTACTTCTGATATACTTATGGAAGTTCTTGTTATTTCTTTTGATGTTTTTAGCAATGTGCTCCTAATGGTCTTCTTGCATTTGTGTTACCAGTGTCTATGCTCTCTCCTGTTCTCATTTGGACATGCCTTCTATTTTCTAAATGAACTCTTTTTGTTTTTAATGACTTTGTCTACTGCACTTGTGAGCCACATTGGTTTTTTCTTGGTCCTAGGAGTCCCCTTTCTTCTTTTAGGTATGCGTTCTAGTTGCACTTCCATTATTGTGTTTTTAAGTAGACTCCATGCATTTTGAAGTGATAGAACTCTTTTGACTTTCCCTTTCAATTTCTCTTTTACTAATTTCCTCATTCTGGGGAAGTTTCCCTTATGAAAGTTTAAGGTCTCTGTGTTAGGCTTTATTAAGTACTTACACCCTGTATTTAAGTTGAAGGTTATTGCATTGTGGTCACTATTCCCATTGGATCAGCTACAGTGACATCCTTTACCCAGTCCTGGGCATAATTTAGGATCAGGTCCAGGCCTGCCTTTCCCCTGGTTGGTTCCATGAACATTTGCTCCATGGAACAGTCATTTAGCAGGTCTAGGAATCTTCTCTCTCTCTCTCTCCTGAGTTGAACAGGATAATTGAAGTCCCCCATTATAACAACCCTATCTTTATGGGATACCTCCTTTACCTCCTTTTCCAAATGTTGATCTCCTTCAGGTGTTTGGTTGGGAGGACGGTAGCATGTCCCTATTGTTAGGCTTCCTTTTTGGCTTGGTATTTTTACCCACACTGCTTCCGTGGAAGAGTCAGACTCACCTAGACATTCCAGTTCGTAAGATTCTATCGCTTCCTTAATATACAAGGCTACACCACCTCCATGCTGCCCTTCCCTGTCTTCCCTGTACAGTCTGTAACCTGGGATGACTGTATCCCATTGGTTTTCACTGGTCCACCAGGTTTCAGTTATGCCAATAATATCAATCCTATTTTCCACAACTAAGCTTTCTAGCTCCCGTATTTTAGCTCAAAGGCTTCTGGCGTTTGCATATATACATTTATATTCACTCCTCTGGTCCAAATTCTGCCATCGAGGAACATGTGAATCCTTATACTGCCTCTTGCATCGTTCTGTTTGCATACTATTGACTAATCCCCCACTTTGCTCAGCATTATCTGCATATTTCCAGCCCTCCTCACTTGAGGGTGCACTCTCCCAAACCGGATGCTGCCCAGCTCCTGTTGGCCTTTCCCCAGGGATCAGTTTAAAAGCTGCTATGCAACCTTTTTAATGTTAATTGCCAGCAATCTGGTTCCATCTTGTTTCAAGTGTAACCCATCACTCTTGTACAGGTTTGGCTTGTCCCAAAATGTTCCCCACTTCCTTACAAATCTAAACCCCTCCTCCCGACACCATTGCCTCATCCACGCATTGAGGCTTCTGAGCTCTGCCTGTCTAGCTGATCCTGCACGTGGAACAGGTAGCATTTCTGAGAATGAAAGCCTGGAGGTCCTGGACTTTAGTCTTCTACCTAACAACCTAAATTTGGCTTCCAGGGTGCTCCGTCTGGCCTTCCCAACATCATTGGTACCAACATGCACCATGACCACTGGCTCCTTCCCGGCATTGTCTACTAACCTGTCTAGATGCCACATGATGTCTACAACCTTTGCACCAGACAGGCAAGTCATCATGTGGTCAACATGCCCATCACAAACCCGGCTCTCTATATTCCTGAAAATCTAATCGCCCACTACAAGAAGCCCCCCTCCCGCTACCTGTGGAGAACTGTCATCAGTGCAAGAGGATACAGGCACGTCCATTGAGGAAGGGCTCCTGACTAAGGGATTCTGTCCCTCTTCCTTGGTTTGATGTCCTCCCTGCCTGAGACTTCCACTCTCCGAGGCAGTTGGAGGGCTGCTTGTTGTGGAGTGGGATGCTCCGACCACATCCCTGAAGGCCTCACCCTCAGCCCAGTTACTCTCTATCTTCTTCTCCAGGTCCACTACCTTGGTTTCGAGGGAAGAAAAACGTTCCCTGAGAGCCCAGAGCTCATTGCACCGAGCACAGACCCAGGACTTCTGCCCAATGGGCAGGTAGTCATACATTTGACACTCAGTGCAAAACACTGGGAAGCCCCCATCCCCCTACTGGCATTCTACCTTCATTTTATTAATGGACTTGTTATTTAAAATCTTAACTTGAAAAGTGTTAAATAATTTTTCTTTTTCCAAATTAATACTTTGTTATGATATAGTATGTTTATTTCACGCATCCCCCAAAACTCTTTCCAAAAACCAGAGGACTTACCTCCCAAACTTACCACAGCACAGCAGCAATTTTTTCCAGATTTATACATCAAATTCCAAGTTATTTCTGTTTAGTGTTAGGAGAAGCACCTTTTCCCACTGAGTGTTTTTTCAAACATCAAGATCACAGCCAGAACTCCAGCCATTTAGTTGGCATCAGGCCAGCACAGTGCACCAAATACTGACCTACAGTCAGTTCCTCAGAAAATGATGTCCATTCAATGTGCCCATTCTGGAGCTTGGGGTGGGAAACTGTTGCCCTTAGAGATGTGCATGAACAGAAATCATGTGTTCAATTAAAGTTGAACCGAACACCTATTTGGCTCAATGGTGAACTATTTAATCAAACAAACAGTTGTTCATGTTTGATTTTGAATATGTTCAAAAACAAAATAAAACCAATTTTTATATTGGAAAAGAAAAACCACTTTTAAGGGTAAAACCACAGTCAACACAATCTCTTTGATCAAATCATTTATGTTCACTAGTGGGGGACTGTTTCAGTTCAATGGAATTTGTGATTATTCAAACAATAACATGATCAATCTGATGCAAGCAGCTTCAAAGATTAACTATTTAATCAAATTTTTGAACACAATTAAAACTTTGAACGCGGGATTTGCATGAATTCAATTTTTGACATTCGATTTGAATCAAATATTCAAATGCCAAATTCATAACAATAGCGAAAAAATGAATGTATTAAAATTTGAACCAATTTGAATACATTCGTATCTATTTGTACAAATATTTTATATGTATTTGATGATATGAATGTCAACAACATTCATATGTATCCATATGCATCCCAATTTTATCCTGTATACATCCCATTTTTATCCCATATGTATCCATACAGATGTGTACGGATATGAATAAGATGAGTAGAGATGTGTATATAATGCGTATGTATCCATACACATACGAATGCCTGAATTATTCATACAAATGATTTGAAATATTTGCATTGATTCAAATATTTAAAAATGAATGTCTGGACATTCGATTTGAATTCGAATGTCCAAATTCATCCAAATTCAAATAATGAATAGTTTGAATATTCTTGCACGTGTGTACTTTGAACATCTCTAGCCACTCTGGATCACAGTTATTTGCCTGCCCAGATTCCCAAGCAACCAAGAATCACTCTATAAGTTGCACGCAGATGTGGTCCTACTAGAGAATTTGTATGTGATTTTGAGCTGCTTACAAGAACATATATTTTGTCCCAGCATGAAGCATAAAAAAGCAAGGAAGAAGGCAGGTAGAAAACTGAGACAAGAAATCAAATGAAACTGAATCCTCGCTGGATACCTCCCAATAATTAAAGCCATTAGGGTATTTCTAATTTAAAAATCTGAAAGCAGTACTGCATTGCAATATTTGATATTTTTACTAAAAAGTCTACAAAGGAGAATACATTGCATCCGAAGTGTAAATACAGGTGCTGAGAGACAGCCACATTTTCAGTGTTTTCATTGCTCACCAACACTTCTGCCTGGGGTGGGGGAGAGAAAATGGATCAATACATACTGTTCATTGAGCATTCAGTCTGCAGACTTCACCTTTACTTCTGAAGTCTGTTATTTGATAAGAGGAGTGCAAAGGTGCCCTTCTTCTTCCTATGATAATATCTTTCTAACATTCCACTATCAAATTTACCTCTGTCTCAAACCTGGAAAGCAGTGGACTGCTTCTTTTGGACTGCTCTCATTATTTCAAATGGACTCACAAGGCAAACCCTGAAGAAAAGAGCACTTGCACAACCAGAAAAGGAAATCAGTTTGCACAGAGAACATCCTCTTTCCCATAAGATGAATGCTTCCCTTTATTCCCCTTGGTCTAAAAAATGCTTACAGTACTGCTGGAGGAAGACTGGCAGTGGTATCCAAAATTATGATAAAGGAGGGACTAAAAACAGGGAAAGGAAAAGTACAGCATGGAGGAATGTCAGCAGAAATGGCCAGGACTGACCAATTTTAAAAGGAAAGGAGGGAGGGGGGAGGGGAGGGGTTAGCTGGAAGGTTTCAAAAATAAGAAAGTGCAGAAAGAAGTGTAGCAGTAGAACATAAGAGGAGCCCAGCTGAAACAGGCCACACTCTATCTAGTCCAGCATTCTGTCTTACACAGTGACCCACTGATTGCTTCTGGGCATTCTGAAGCAGAAGACAAAGACAAAAACTACAAATGGCTTTTAGAAGCATCCTGCCATCTCTTCAACCATTCCAGTAGCCATTAATAACCTGTCCTTCAGCACATGTGCTCCTGTAGCAGCTAAGGCAATGCTGTTGGTGACCATAACCAGTTCCAAGTCAGACAAAGGAAGGTTAATCCTCACTTAAAGAATACAAGATCTTATAGGAATCAAACATTCCATTTTAAAATAAGCTTTAGCTGTTGCATTGGCATTGGAAGAATACTAAGGATAGGGACCAATAAAAAGTATATTACAGGCCAAAGCAACCAAATGTTGTGAAATCAGGAAACACCTTAAACAGACTAGCTACTTGGGGTGTGTTCCCACTTGACTATTTTAGTCCTGGTTGGACTATTTTAATCCAGATACAGGGCTGAGAGTGCATTTTGGGGTGTTCTCATCTACCTGACAGTAAACTGGACTGAACCTGCATATTGCTGTTCCCACTCATCGCGCAAATCCCTACCACAGAGAAAAATGAATTTTTAATCTAAGCTTCCCCCCACCCACCCACCGCCCAGTGCAAACCTTGTAAGCCTGCTCTGGTCAATCAGCTGGGTGGAAGAAGAGACACGCACAAAGCAATCACACTTTCCCCTTTTCATACCCTTCCTTTCAGATCATATGTTCCCGGAAACATTTCCTCCATGGAAAGTATCCATTTCTAATAGCTGCTAACAATCATCAGAAAGATACATATGTATCAAGCAAAAATGTTTTAAAAGCAAAACTGCCATGAGTCAAGCCGGTCACCACCACCGATTCAGGGGAAATCCAAGCCAACTGGGACTCTATCATTGTGGGCATGGCAAGGGAGGGACCTTCACATCTGGCAGACATTGGCAGAGCTCAGAAGCTTCACTCCAAAATAGTCTGGGACCATTCCCATTTGGGGGGGGGGGGACTAGAGTCAACTCCAAAAGGGGGGAAAAGTCCAGTTCTCCTCAGGACTTATTTGTCCAGATTTTTGCTGGATAGTCCTCATACAATCCAAGAATAAAAAATTGAATGAGAACGCTGGATACTGAATTCAGACTCTATTTGGATTTATAGAAAATTAAATGGGAACTCTGGGTACCGAATTCAGATTCAATTCGGATTTAAACACCTATGGGAACACATCCGTGGAATCTTTATTTACCTAATAGTATCAAGTAAGATGAAGTTCAAGTATTCATTGGGGAAGATGTCCCTGATGCTGGAAAAGTTCGAAGGCAACAGGAGGTGGTGACAGCGGATGAGATAGATAGGGCATCTCCAAAGATGGAGGGAAGTTTCACAGCTGCTGCGGACCCAGTGGTCATGTGATTGGTCACGTGATCATTTATCAGCAGTGGCAGTGGCAGTGGTGCAGCAGCAGAGAAGGCATAAGTTTAAAAGCTGCTGTTTAATCAGCAGCTTTTGATTTCACACTAGGGATGTACACAAATGAGGGTTTTTGCGTTCGATTCATATTGAATCGAATGTAAGAAAATTCATATTTGTTCAAATAGATCCCCTTCAAAAGTGGTAGGATTCTATTCAATACAAATGTATTCATATGAATCCGCTCTCAATCCATGTCGAATGCACTCTGGATCCATTGCAGATGCGACTGGTGCAGCTGCTTTCCCACCTCCCCAGTTCACAAATGTTCCAAAGCATTTGTATGAATATGTGAAATGAAATGAACTTGATTAGTCATTTTGACCATACCAAGTGTACAAAGGATAAAATCATATGAAACATGCAGGGATAAAACCTATAATATACATTTGACCCGTATACAAATGTCCGAATTCATACAAGTTCATATGAATATTGGATGTTATGAATATTCACGCACATCCCTACTTCACCTTTTCCCTCATGTGGAGGGAGGAATGTGCAGAGTATCAAGCATCCCATCTGGACAATCAGATGCAGCTCCTCAGGGGCTATGTCCTCCCTGCACAGCTTTCCCTCATCCCATTGGGGCAATGGGAAGGGTCTGCACAGGGACAACAGAGTTTCCTTGTGCCTTGAAGCCCTGATAGTGTCATGGTAGCAACAAAAATGAGTTTGGGCAAACTTAGGGAAGCAGTAGAGGACAGAAGGGTCAAATGTGGTCATCCTTTAGGGGGCAGCAGAGGACACAAATATGGATGAGGGACCATCCATTCAGGCTACATTAATAGATACATAAGCAGAATAAACGTGTGACTTCCAGTTCTCCTTTCATTCCTTTATAGTATATAAATCTGGCCTAGAGGTTTAGTGCTAAAGCATATGTTAAAAAAAGTTTTGCATTGTTTTTAGCATTGTTTTATACAGTCTTGATATGTGTGTATTTTAAATGTTGTAAGCCGCCCAGAGACCCTAGGGTATGGGGCGGGATATAAATATAAATATAAATATATAAAAAAAATATGGCATGTCCTATTTAAATTTTATTTAATGTTATAACATTATCCTGAGGAGAAGTTAGAGCAGACCAAAATATCTTGTTTTTTCAATCGGCAGAGTTACAGACTGAAATTATCAAAGCCATTATATTATATAAAATTATATATTAATTGGTTTAGTAGAGAAGGGGCACATTTTTCATTGACTGTCATTCAGTTTGCAACCACTAAATAGATAATGAATAATTGAACTCCCACCTAAGAGAATAATTTTACGTTTATCTACAACATATCCCAATGGACTCCTTCAAAAAGGAATATTCTTTTATTTAAAATTAAAATGTGAGTGAGTCAATTAGATACACAAAACAGTTGCTTATCCATAATCAATGGGCTCCCTACACTCTCATGCATATAAGAAATGAACCAGTTTAGAGAGTAGGGATTAACTAATTTTGAGGAAATTTGGGGGGATCTACTAAATTAATTTCCATTTGAGCATGATGGGTGGAAAGGATACAGCAGGAGTACTACCATGGTAAGCAAAGTCAGGAGCAGCCCTTCCTACCACCATCAGATTCAAAGTGTGGTAATCCTCAGATCTGACTCTAATGACAGCATGGGTTCAAACATGGAATAACCCATCAGCCAGTTCAAAGACTAAGAACTCCTCAGAGAGGTCCAGCAAGGTCTCAACTTGCAGCAGCAGCTGGGCCACATTTGCAAAGGCAGACCTTTGAAAGAGCTCTGTCTTCAACACACCTTAGCACTGTTTGAAGCAAGGTGGTAGAAGAAGAGTTCAGGGTCCGTGTGGACGCCATGTTCTTCCCTTCACATGAAACGCAAGTCAAGTTGGCAGCATCATGTGGACAATGTCCCCTCCATTGTGTTGAAAGTGCTACAAGGGCACCATGTGGGATCATGTTTTAAGCTACTTTGCAGTGTTTTCATATAAAAGTTTAAAATAAATAAATATATAAAATATTGTTGCATTTGGGCACACTTACCCCAAAAAGGACCATTTTGTGTAGTGGTGCCTACCTGCTGGTGCCATTTATGCTCTCCTTCCCTTCTGTTATTTGTCAAGTGCTATTGAGGAAGTGGCTTTTAATCCAGGCCTTCTAAGCATGAACAGTTTTCTCTCAATCAGCCATTTCAATAACTGTTTTCTTTTCATGCAGTCTTTTATTCCATTTTCTTATAAACTGAGGGTTTTTCAGTTTTTAAACATTTTAAGGTTTTTGTTATAGGAAGACATGCATAAATATTTTCAATTAGTATGTATGTAGATAAATCTCTCCACTATTTCTCAACAGTAGGATGCACCGACAACGTCCATAACGCTTCTTCCTTCTCAGCATCTTTTTTGCTTTGTTTTACTGTCCTTTAAAGTGGCCAATACTGACTTGGCAATTTAGCCTTAATTTATCACCCTCCATAAATTCCCCAGAAATTAGATTTATTTCAAGGAATTGAGGGAATGGCATTAAAGCATCAGGGAGGAAAAGACAAAAGACGTTCATTCTGCAATGCAGCACTTTCAGCAGAAGTTCTGGAGTGTGACTTAGGGGCTTGAAAAAGACAAAAAAAAATTCATTGCACCACTACTAAAAAATCACCCTGAGGTAGGATCAACATAATCCCACAGGCTGTAGGGATCGCACAGATTCACGTCCATCAGGCTAAAATGATTCCATAAAAGGCTGGAAATGGCTGTTAGAAGGAATTTTTTTTCACTTTCCACCATGCTGCTGCTGTTCTTGCCATGCAAACCTAACTGAGGCTCCATCCAGACATTGGTTATTTATTTCACTATTTTTGGATATTTCAGAATAAAGCATGGATGCTCTGGAATATTCATCCTTTATTCTGGAAAATCTGAACATAGCAGTATACGTAACAGATGTCTAGATGCAATCTAAAGTACTTCCTCCCTGTGCCCCCATTTGGTCTTGTGGTTAGAGTGCCAGATTCATCACTGGGTTTGATTCTGCACTCCTACATGAAGCCACCTGGGTGACCTTGGGCTAGTCACAGCTCTTTTTCTAAGCCCTCACTACCCCACCTACCTCACAGGGTGTCTCTTGTAGGAAGAAGAACAGAAAGCTTTGTCAGTCGTAGGGGTGCGCACACATGCAATTTTTGGGATTTGATTTGATTGGAATCTAATACCCAAAAATTTGATTTTATTCAGATCTTTTAAAATTTGCATTTAACCAAATTCGATTCAAATCAAGCAAATCTATTCATTTGAATTTTCTATTGACAACATTTGCATGTGCCTGTATGCATTGTTATGCATCCCATACGCATCTGTACACAACCCGTTTTCGTCCCATACGGAACCACAAAAAAGATGTGTATGTGCAAGTACTCATCGTGTACGAACCTGTACACATGTGAATGTCTGGATAATTCAAACAAATAGATCCAAAATTTGAAATTCATTTGAATTTTTAAATTTGAATTTATAAACATTTGATTCGAATTCATATGTCAAAATTAACATGAATTTGATCAAATTTTTAATATCTTTGAATATTCATGCACACCTCTAGTCAGTTGCTTTGAGTTCCCTCAAAAAGGGTGAGAAAAGTAGGGTATAAAAGCCAACTCTTCTTCCTTCTCTCTTTCAAAGGCACAGAAGATGACTCCCTTCCAGGGCCACAATCCATACCTTTAAAACTGGTACAGGGCAAAAATGGTTTTGTCAGTTTTGCAGCCAGGAGCCGAGATGAGGCTGTGAGGAGCATGCTTCCCTGCTCAACAGCCAGAATGAGTACTCTTGACAGTCTAGTAGCAACAACAGCTGATGTGCAAATTCTGCTAAAGATTTTCAAACAGCTATTCCTAGGTACTGGCCTTTTATAATGGCTACACAGTTTACAATCCCATGGCAAACCTCAGGACAGATGGACAGACCACTAAGAAGCAAGGGTTGTCAAGATTCGTAATGAAAATGAATTGTGCCTGTTGTAAAAAAAACAAACACACCTTTATTTAACTTAAACCTCAGTACACGGCGAAAACACAGGTATTATATATAAGCATGCTAGTAGAGATGTGTATTCTTCTTCTTCTGAAAATTACTGTACAGTAGTTCAGGTATCCATCATATATTCTTAAATTAAATCTTCTTTAATAAAATCACTGAAGAATTTTCCTGTCCTTAAAGTATGAATTTCCCAATCATTGTTATTTCAAGGAGCAAGTTAGCTCCTATTTAAGTAGTCAGCATTGTGAAGCCGCTTGCAGAGTAAGACCAGCCTAATGGTTTCTGTGATTGGCACTATTAATGACTTCTCCTGTCTGTTCTTGCTCAGTGTAGCATGTACTTCACTGCAGCAGACTCCTTGGCTCTTTTTTAAAAAATATAAAAAATCTGTTGAATTGCAAAATCGTCCTAATGTGATGCCTTGCTCACACAGTAGGATTTGAATTCCCAACAAGTATGTAGGTAATGTACTGAGAGAATATAAGCCAGAAAATAAGTTTCCATTTCAATAAGTTACTGTCTTGTAAAATTATTCAAAGTAAATTATCTCACTAGGCAATATTTCAGCACCAGGGCCAGTCTGGGACCTGTTTGTGCAAACTGGAAGATAAGAACTGTTTTGAATATCTCATACAGACTTGAAACAATAAGATGTGAAAGTTAGGATTACCTGGGAGGAGAAAACAGGTAAACTTGAGCCCAGAGGGCAGGAAAGGAAGAAAGGAGTGTTTAAGGAAAGATTGGTAGGTAAGGCATCTTTCAGACCTGAGGCCTTTTTGCACTGTGGCCTCTAGTGCATAATTAGTGCACCTTTGAGGAAGAGCATACACACGTTGACCCTCCCCAGAAGTGCACTAATTGTTGATTATGTGTAGAACACAAAATCATACTCCGCACCTTAATCAGTATTACCTAATTACTAACCTGAAGTGTCCAGTGGCACAACCATTCGCTCTTGCCGGTGCTCTGGGTCGTTTGAGGTGCTGCGCAAGCGCACTGACACCTCAAACCACTGTAGACACAACAGTGCCAACAAGGCAATAGCACTGACACATGCACAGTCATGGAGACACTGCTGCTAAAATAGCGGCACCCAGAGGAGGACCACGGCCTGAGATCAAATAAGGTGAGTATCTGATCCCAAGGGGAGGGAGTGTGTAAAGTTGACTAGTGCCCAAGTATGAGTACTAGTCAATGTTGGGTCATTGTGCTCCTATCCATCCAGCGGATGGGAAGGGTAGTCCAAAAATGCCTCTGGCATCTGTTGGCCATAAAAAGAGATTGCCCTCAGTCCCTCTTTCATTCTCCTCCTAGATCTCACTGCTACCACTTTCACCTACAAAGTAGGACATCTCCAAGTTCCATATATGTTTCAGACTCCTTGGTACGATACACATACTTCTGATCATCTTTCTAGAAGGACTTTTGACCAATAGATAGAAGGCATTTTGTGGTCTACTAGATGGTGAAGCTCCTAATTCCAGCCTTCCCAATGTTTAAAAGTAGCCATCTATGTTATATGTATGGTGGTTCATTACTTAGTAGTCTTCTTAATACAGTATATTGAATATAAAGTGGATCATGTCAATAGTTCAGGATCAGCAATTCTGATCCCTACCCATGGGAAGAAACTGAAAGGACTTGGCTTCTCTGGAGATGTTCAACCTAACATCTGAATCTCTGGGGAGATCCACAGATCATGAAAAGTGATGCAATAGGAAAGTTCAAGGAGTGTGGAGATCACATATCTCCACACACATTCGGTATGATACCACCCTATTCCTGCCCCACTATCCTCATGTGAAAGGATGCCTGGCACTTTTTGAGCTACTTGTTATGTGATCTGCCCTGGCTGGGCCACTTCATGCGTCTTTCAAAATAGGACCAGGAAGGAAGCTGGAGAACAGAAGATCCCCAGCTTTGAGGGAGAGTTTCCAGAAACATGTGTGTGTTTATGTGTGAAGAGTGCACTTCCTGCCTCCAGGGCTGGAGCAAGTTCTCCAGTTCTTCAAGCAGCAGAATCCACAGTAGAGTGGGACTTGCCTTTCTTTCAGATGAATAATTATGACCCTGACCTTCATGATTCCTTCTCCATACTCCCAAATTCATAGAACCATTCTTGTTTAAATCTACAAATAAATAAAAAGTGTGTCCAGGAATTAGCAATACAATCCAGTGGCTTTTTTAAGAAAATGAATGCTTAGTATTCTGCAGCTGTCTGTGAATTGCTGATCTAAAGCCAAAATGAATCATTCTGCAAAGGCTGATATGCCAGTACCTACTACAACACAGCAGAATTGAAGGTGAGGGTTCAACAGCTGCAATTTCAGACTATTGATCAACAATCATTTTTGGCACCCTTAGGTTAGTCCTGTTGGCATATGGCAGGCAAGCAGACCACCAAGGTTAAATTTGAACCATCAATATCAATGTTACTCTTTCAGGTTGTTTTTCATACATCTAACTAACTAAACTCTTTGTATTGGTTCCTTCCCTCACTCACTTGCTTCAATGGTTGTTTCTTCTTACAGAAGGGCATACTTGAAAAGCCTGTGCTTGAAATGCATCAGATGAAACTGAGGGTTTAGACACAAAGAAAATACACTACATTGTTTTTGTAAAGGTTATACAGTTGAACTCGTTAGTTATAGGATGCTTCCGGGTGCCAGCCGTTCACTCCAGAAGAAAGGTTGGAGGAAGTAAAGACCTATAGCCTCTGCTCAGCTTATAGTCATTCATTAAGTTAACAAGATGAGGAGATTCCTTGACAACCTTCACTCCAGGCTTCTTGAATGAACTGGAACTGTAAAAAGCAGCGAACCACACAGGACTGCACTTTGAGTTGTTTGATACAGCCATACCAATTCATGGAGAACACCAACTCATTAATCATCATTATAATGTTTTAAACATCACAAATTATCTTGCCATCTTTTACCTTTTGCATGTATCTATATATTATTCAAAATGCTGGAAAGCACCCAGGAAATAACCTTGTGACAGGTCAGACCATTTGCCTATCTATCTCTGCATTGTCAACTCTACTTTGACAGGTAACTGCTTCCCTGAGGCTCAGGCAGAATACTTTCCAATAATTGGCTGCTATTTGATCCTTTTAAAGTGGAGGCACCAGGCATTGAAATGTGATCAACTATATCATATATGCTGCATACAAAACCAAAAGAGGCCATGTTTATCCCATTGATTAAAAATGCACATACCTGTCTGAAGAAAAATCCTCACTAATTGTAGTATATGAAAAGCCTTAGTATTCATGTACACACATGTCCCAAAGTAGTTTTGTGTTAAGTCTAGGCTGTCAAGTGGGAGCATTGACAGTAGAAAACTTGTTAATAATCAGTGGACCTTTTTGCACTTACCTCTCGGGCAGAGATTTGGGCAGTTTAGGATGTTCCACTCGCACATTGCAGTGCCTCCTCTGTCCCAGAGACTTTAAGAACATCCTGGAGCACCCTAAACCTCCACACCCTCAGTAAGCTCCCAGATCTAGTACTCACATCTCTTCCTAGTGCAAACACTGTGTGAGGGTGAGGAATCATGGCTGCACAGTTGCACACCACAACATGATTGCTACAGCAAGGGCTGAAGTTGCCATAGACATTGCTATTGCAATGAGGATGGTCTGTTCCAGACTGTCCACAGTTCAAGGGCCAATAAGTAAGTTGGGGACAGTGCCAGGGCTAGTGGTAAAAATGCCAACCACTATTAAATTATCCCATTGAAGTTAAGTGTAAAAAGGCATAGTATTACCTCAGTAACTGCCTTGCAGCATGGAAAATGCTGCTGACACTTTTCACCTTCTTTTGGGGAGGTAGTCTGTATTTCCAAGATTTCATCAGTATTATTGTAGTTTAGACATGTTCCTTGTAGCCTGGCAATTGGCATTTCCCTTTGATTATATTTGAGTGTTGTTGTTCTCAGTGAGTTTGGTTGTCAGTCTTTTAAGCATACATAGTTCCCTCATAGGTTTCTTGTTGCTGTTTTGATTGGACTTCTGTTATAGTAACATTCCAGCAAATCCAGTTTCTCTTGTCTCATCCACGTGTAGTTTATTCCAGTAGCTACTTGTCTCCTGAATATCCTGTGTCTGACACTGACATTGTTAATCAGGCAATGTACAGCCAGGCATGAATCTGTTTTTGTTTTTCTCATAGTTGATGTAGGGTAGGTGGGAGAAGCGTTAGAGGATGCCTAATGATGCTTGCCTAAGGATGCTTAATAAACGGATATTCTGGCTGGGATCTGAACCAGCATCCTGCATAGCACCTGCATGGTATACTGCATACTTTAACACTGTTCTATCAGTCACTAGTCTTGAACTTCCAATCATCTCTCACCATTGCTCATTCTTGGAGGACTGATGAGAACTCTAAAGACAATCACTTCAACATTATATCCAGTTTTCATTAGTTATTGATTAAAGTGGAAGCTTCTTTCTGAAGGTTCACTAATGTGCTTTGAAACAACATTGAGCCTTTTTGCATTTACCTGTGTTATAAGTTTGGGAAACAATCTGGCACAGAGTGTCTGCATTGTATAGAGACATTTCTTTACTAGGAATGTGCACAAATATTTGTAACCATTGAAATTTGTACAATTTGGCTGAATTTGGACATTTGGCTTCAAATCAAATGTTGGCACACTTGAAGATTGATATTTGATTTTGAATCGAATGTTTCAATGCGTTCGTACAAAGCTTCATTATGGATTCGTATGCAATTTATATCTAGCATTCATATCAAATTCATATGGAACGTTTGTATCAAATTCAATATGAATCAAATACAAAAAAAAAAAATTGTGCACATCCCTATTCTTTACCAGAAATAGCTCAGTGCATGGCTGGAGCATCTCCCACACCATATAGGTATGGAGCAGGCAACACAAGCGTGATTACACTCGGTGTTGTCAACTCACTCCAGCAATGGTGCTCTGCAGGCACACTGTCACTGTCACTAGGGCTCTGTGATGACTGCTGTAATGGCAGCCATTGACACTTAGCTGCCACTTACGGAAGTGCTGGCTAGGTTTTGAATGCTGGCTGCCTATCAGCTTCCGGGCCCAGTACAAGGTGTTGGTTATCACCTTTAAAGCCCTAAATGGCTTGGGTCCAAGCTATCTCAGGGACCGCCTCCTCCCGTACAATCCTCCCCGCACTCTCCGGTCCTCTGGGAGGAACTTACTGCAGCCTCTAAAATCTAGGCTTGCGGCGACCTCCCAGAGGGCGTTCTCTGCTGTCGCCCCCAAACTCTGGAACGACCTGTCGGATGAGATCCGTCAGATAACATCATTAGACAGCTTTAAAAAGGCGGTCAAGACGGATCTCTTCCGGCAGGCCTTTCCAGATTAACCATCCCGGCCCAGATTCCCTGATTCCTCCCGTGTCCCCATCTTAGTGATGGTTGAGGATCAACAGAGGGACATCAGGGTTTTTAGTTTTTAAATTATTGTTTTACGCATTGATATTGTGTTTTAATATGTTATATTGTTTAATACTGTCTTAAGGGGGGGAGGGATAAGGTGTTTTTAATTGTTATATTTTATATTTTACTGTTGTTAACCGCCCGGATTGGTTTGCCATAGGGCGGTATACAAATAAATATTATTATTATTATTATTATTATATTTGGGCATTCTGCAAGTGTGAATGCCTAAAGCATTCTAACACTTTGCCTCCCCGTGGTGGGAGACAAAATGCAAAGTCACCCATTGACTTTAGCCTACTAGTATCATAACTTCAACACATGGGTTAGTTCTAAATTGCCTACCCAACACATCACAAGGCAAGAGGAGCTTGAGTAAAGTTATCACTTTTCTTTTGTAAAGTCTGCATTTATCCCGTAGTTTTCCATGAAAAGAGGGCTTATCTTGTACAGCAGGACACAGCCAACACACCGCTTCCATAAGATCTAGATGCAATAGAAGAAACTGATTTAGATGAAGAGGGGAGTTTTGAAATCTGTGGAAAAGATCTACAGTTAACAATCCTTTCTTCAAATCTGCTTTTCCTGGGGAGAAAATTGGTCAACTTTATGCAGACAGTCACTTCCACAGGGTATCAGAATCATTTTCCCGTCATGGAAGCTTGTTGAGAAACTTGCCAGGTTGATTTTCAAAGGAGCATATGACACTGAGGGACATTGCTTAAGGACACCAAAAAAGGAACTGCATTAACTATTCCTCTTATTAAGTTAAAACTGTGCTTTTGATGTTTCAGTTCAAGTTCTCCTCCCAGTCTGAGCCCTTTGTCTGAATCAGTACTGATAACTATTAGTATGGCAGAGAATTTGGAATGAAACATCCTTTTCCTGAAAACACTTATCTGTAGTTGGCATAGCATTATACATTTCGAAATGTTGACTCTAAGGTACAGTGAAGGAATTTATCCTTCAGCCCAGTCCTATGAAGATAAAGAAAGCTGGACAACTTGTCCTGTTTCATTTACACTTGAAAGTTTTGGCATATGTCTGGCTTCCAGTTCTGGCCAATAAACATTCTTCTGTGATGGCCGATGAAATACAGAAAGAAATAACTAGTACAATTTTTTTAAAAAAAAAAAGTCTCCAGAAGCCTCCCATAAGACTTTGAAATATAAACTGCAGTTCTGAAGCCTTCTTACACTTATATTAAACCTGTCAGTGTTTCTTCGTAGTTTTCAGTACTATATTCTGCTAGCTCAGGTGAAAGAGCTTCCCATATTTATTTTCAATTTTGAAAGTAAACTTGTTCACTTAACCAGTGATCTTTCTTCACCCAAGAGGACTCAGGATGCATTTGAATTTGAAGTAAGTGCTTTCACTCTGTCTGAAACCACAAACTGTATACAAGATAAAACGTTGACTTACATGAAATTATTATTGTTGTTGTTGTTATTTTTTATTATTATTATATTATTATTATTATTAATTAGTGTGTGTGTGTGGGAGTAGTATTGTCAGCTATTTCCACTAGTTCTGGTTCCTGTACAGCAACATTCCTAGTTACTGTCCTCCACAGAAATTAACGATGAAGAACTAGATTTGAAGGACTGTGTCTTCCAATACCTTTTACAGATACCCCTATAGTGTTCAACATCCTTTCACAGAGGTCAGAGGATGGTGATGAGTCTATTCCTTGAAAATGGAGATATAGGTGTGTCTTACACAGAATGTCGGGGACAATTGGAAGATACTCTGATGGAGACATTTGTCCTAGGCATCTTTTTTGGCTCAAACAGAGACATGGACAAAAACTGATATCAGTTTTTGATATCAGATATCATATCAGGGTGACTTGAGGTGTGGCTGGGTACATTAAAGTGGTAGTTCATATATTTTCTCCCTATTTGTGTAATGGTTGTAATGCTGTCCTGCCCATCTCATGACAGTGTAGGAATAGTTAGTGACATGGAGGTGTTATGGAGGGATACATCTTCAATAGGCCTTGAGGACAATCTTTTAACCTGTTTCATATTGTGGAGTATTAATTGATTAATTGACATTTTTGAGGCTGTTTCAAGTGATTGGTCATGTTTGTACTGGATTGTTAGACCAAAACAAGAGACTACCTGAAACACATCACCCACACTTTAGAATGGTCTATCAGGAGGTCATGCCTCCTGGTAAACCATTTTGTCCACACTGGATGAAATTCTGCAGTAGGCTGTAGTGTGAAAATGCTGCTATAGCCCACTTAGACATGGGCTGCTTATAAATAATCCATGCTGCATTCTAACTAGTATATTGGACAATGCCCTGTGTGTGAATAGCATATGGGCCATGGTTAAGTATACTGTGCCCGGTGCCATTTCATCAGGCACCCAGAAGTGATGTCAGAAGTATGCTACTCCTAGACACCCACCCCAACCCCCACTGAGATGGCAGCCTTTGAGGTTGGCAACTTTTGTGGATTGGGCCAAAGTGCTGTGGGGTACACTGTGGAAATGGCTATTGTCACACTGGCCCAAAAACTGAGCATAAATAATGACAGCCATTCTTGTGGCACCCAAAAGCACTGTTATGACCTAAAATATCTCCTTCAAATGCTAAGTAGTAGAGTGATTGTGAGGAACATGCCTAGTTTCTGTAATGATGCCCCAATATAGGTCAGCTAAGGTGCTGGTGAGCATTCCAATACAATGACAGAAAAGGGGAGTCAACCCCTCTGGCTATTTTATCTGGCATCTGGGGCTTATTCCTTTCCTTCAGTCCTCTTCTATTTAATAAGATGCAATAAAACACTGTACAAGTTTTGTGTGTCTTTATTTGGCAGAGTCTGGACAAAAATTATGTGCTTCGCAAGTTTGAAAGATGCAGAAGAACATGAAATCAGAAGACAAGATGAGCAGAAAGGTTTGAAGTCACACTGGAATGCCACTGGAAGCACTATGACATGAGTAAAGACAAATCAAATCAGTATTCAAATGACTGGTATCTAATTGAAGCAACAGCAGTTGGAGTCTGAAAGCATTGTGTTAAAAAGTAAAAGCTTTTAACTAGGAAATATGAACATTTTTCTGAATTGTTTTTGCTAACAAATAAGCACGAGGATTATCCACTTAGTTCTCTCTGGAAAGCAGAAGCATTTTTTGGCAGGTGGCATCATATCATCACACTAAAAAGGGGGGGAAAGAAAATTATATTTGATTGTCCCTCGTTATTTTCAGGAATTAGGTTCTTCAGAAACATGATTGATTCCCATTGCCAATCTTCTCTCCCTCCCCCCCCCCATGCACAAACCTTTGTCCATCTTTTTTTTTACTCCTAAATGAAGGAACAGTGATGTAAATGCCAGCTTCATGGATATTTAAAACTCACAGGTAAAGAAACCAAATCAAAGAAACTACTCTAATTGAGTTTTGTAACTGTGTTACCAAGAAGATGTCAATACAGAGAGCTGAAATCTGTTTCTGTTGCATAGTGCATTATAGCTGACAAGTAGCTTTTATGTTAAGGGATTTCTAAAAATACTCTTATCACCCAAAGCGCTGCAGGAACAGAAGTATACCCATGTAGAATGAGCTTTAATTTATTGATAATATTCACAAATAACAAGCCACATAATATTAAAATGAAGGCTTGGACAGTTAGAATGAATTAGCACTGGGGCAGTCACCAAAGGCAAGTTTCCTGCTGTTTTGATGGACAAAGATGTCAGAGGGCTATCTTGAACAAAACAGAATGGATGACTGGCATCCATATTTTATTCTGAAATATCCAAATATAGCAAAATAAGTAACTGATGCCTGGATGCAGCAAGAAAGAAAAAAAATGCCCCAGTGTGTCTAACAAGCTCTGCTTGCTATAAATTTGAAGTACTGCTCAGAAAAATCCTCTTGAAATTAATATATTATTTTTTAAAAAAATCCAAAGTATCAGACTAGTATACAATAAATGAATGTAGTTGTTTTTTTTTTTTAAAAAATGCATAGAATAGAAAGGTAAGTGTATAGATGACTCCCAATCTCTTTCATGATCATCACTGATTACTATTTAATGTTCAGCTCATCTTGTCTCTCTTCATTACTCTTCTCCAAATCAAGGTCTGTTATTACTCAGTGTTCAAAACCTATGGTTAAGTCGTTCTCTGTGTTTTATAGATAGTCCATAAAGGGTTGCCAATTCCTCAGGAAGGCTGCAATCATCTTACCTTGTAACACTTTGTCCATCGCTGCCAACTCTACCATCTTTATAGTTCAGTCTTCAGTAGTTGGAATTCTTTCAGCTTCCATACTTGAGCATACAGAATTTTGTTGCAGTAATATATTGCAACAATACATTGATATTATTCTTGGATGCCATAAAGTTGGGTCCAATTCCTGATTGACTACACACAGGCATGTGTGTGGGCACTCTAATCAATTTCCTTGGTTAAGGTTCAGAAGTGGTTTACTATTGCCTATTTCAGGATAAGGATGTGCACAAATGGGTATTTTGGCATTCTATTCATAATTGATCAAATGTTAGAAAATCCGTATTCATACAAATAGATCCCCTTGGAATGTGGTAGGATTCTATTTGATACGAATGTATTCGTATGAATTTGTACAAATATCCAATACAAACAAATACATATCCAACATGAATGCATATTTATCCAATACATATCTGATAGCTATCCGATAACAAATGCACTCTGAAAGCATCAAATCCAACCTGAATCCACTTTTAATGCGTTCTCAATCCATGCTGAATGCACTCTGGATACTTTGCAGGTGTGACTGGTGCAGCTGCTTTCCCATCTCCCCCTTTAACAAATGTCCGAACTATTCATATGAATGAATGAATTTGTATTTGTCCAAATTATTCATACGAATGAAACATTTGTATTCATATGAATGTTAATGTACAAATATCGTAACATTCAATTTATGCACAAATGTCTGAATTCATATGAATTCTTACAAATAATGAATGTTAAGAATATTCATGCACATTCCTACTCCAATTTGCTTTACCTAAGTATCCTGTATTCTGAGTTTAAAAAAAATGGTATTGCAAAAGGATAAAATAGAACAACCTAACAATGAAAGCCAGTGAAATTTAAGAAGGATGAAATGATACATTCCACCAATCTCTTTTTTGCCCTCTTGCCACAGCCATAGCCTTTTGGCTTGCTGATTGGCACATTCTCTCTCACAGGAGGATACGTGAGTAGGAGAAGGGCAATCTTCAGGCAAACTTACTGAATGCCAGAAACATCCATTATCAGTCTTGCTCTATAGAGCAAAATGCCTCGCCTACCTGCATCTCTCTCTCCAAAGTCACTGTCATTCTCCATAAGCCTAATTTTTGAAAAGGCCTTTGGGGAAAGGATTTGATCATCTTGTGGTGCTTCCCCCAGTATGTGGGAGGAAGAAATGTAATAGATTAATCACACAGGTGGATGGTCGAGATAATAGCAACAATCTCATATTGTGGTGGTTGACTGTGAGGCTGTATTTTATTGTTAGCTGTCTTGCATCAGAGCCTTTCGCTGTCCTGCAGTGAGCCAAACATCTTTGTCAAAAATACGGTTTCTTGTTTTCTCACCTTCTCACTAGGAAACTCCCACTACTATCAGCAGCCACCAGCTATTCTTGTCCAAAGGGATCAGTAAAAAAGAAATCAGCTGGTTCAGTCCACATGAGGAGCCCCATAATATGAATGTGAACTGTTAATATTCCTCAGGCATTAGGAAAAAATGCATCCAAACCACTAGAAATGAGTATGATTTTCATTTAATACACTAGGCCAATTCATGCTTTTTTCTAGAAGCCTTTAATATCTTCCATTCCACATCAATCATAGCTCCTTGCAAAGTTTCAGAGGGTTTTGGTTTTCCTGTTCTGTAGATAGGTCACTTCTAGGAGCGGATTCCACACCTGGTAGTAGGCCAGGCTCCAATGACTTCCAAAATCTTCAACTTCTTCACACTCCCAGGGCATGGAGCTGTGTGTTCACCATGCTCTCACTCCTCTTTTGTGTGTCCTCTTTGGGCTATGCCTATGATTTTTGCTATATTTTCTTAAACTGTACTAAGCTTCACTTGGGGGCCTTCCATAGTCTGCACTAGTGTGCAGATAGAGGGTCCCTATTCTGAGATATATTTCAGAATAAAGCCAAATGCAGAAAGCCCCCTGGTAAGTAGAAGTAAGTGCACCTTCTACCCTCCGGTATTTGTGCGACTGCCATAAAGATGGGCAAGGGACAAACAAATGGCCTATCTTCCCTATAGTCAGAAAGGATACATTTTGCGATATGCATGAAATGACCAACTTTCTGAGCCATTTCACATATTGCAAAAAAGGATCACAGCATATTCGAAGCCAGGGAACCTTTATTCTTAAGCTTCAAAGTTTGTGAGAGGGCAAGGTATGCAACATGAAAACATTGTGCACCCTGCCTCTAGTCTAAGTAGTTCAGTGGAGGCATGCTCATTTCAAAATCAAATGCAAACAACTGTTTGTTTTCCCTTCCCACTTGCAGATGCTATTGTTTTAATACATACTGCTTTGTTTTAATAATGTTTGATTTTAAACGTTGTTACCCACCTGGAGACCTCCAGATGTAGGATGGGATAAAAATGTAAATGAATGAACGAATGAACAAACGAACAAATGAATGAATGAATGAATGGTTGGCCACTGAACCAAACAAACAGATATCTAGTTTAGTGTGCACCAAACATGCAGTTTTAGTTCATGCACCATGCTGTGGAATGAAAGTTCCCTGGCCTTGAGGCTCCAAGGCTGGGGACAGTTCTTCATCACCCAGAAACAGCCCAATGAAATATTGCTGTGACTACATGTCTGCACCATGATGGCAGGAACAGAGACCAAGTCTGTAAAGTATAGAAGATCATTTTGAAGTTGTCTTCTACTGAAGAGCTCTTAATGGAGCAGGCCAGGCACAGTGTGTGTGTGGTCACCACACTCCCTGGGAAACCCTTACCTTGCAGCTTCCAGGTTCACCATAAAAAATGTCCTGTTATTCATCTTCATCATCTTATAACCTTATGCCTCAGAGTTTACCATATGAAGGAAGGCATGAACCCAAGACTGAACTGGTGTTTGAATTTAATCATATATCACAAAAGTTCTTTTTATTTTTTTCTCTACCAATATGGGAGTTTTCCATCTATTTCCATCTATTCAGAACTCCATTGTGAACTTTGGATTCAGTTCATTGCAATACACAAGCTGAGTTTTGAGATAGTTATATAAAGCTGCATAGAGGCGTCACTCTTGTGTATACAGCTATGCCTAACATCTGAGTGCAAGCAGGAGAAACTTGCTGGAATTTCTCATCTCTGAAGAGAGGAAAAGGTCAGTGAATTAGTCCTTTGTGTGTTACAGATCAACCCTCCATTTCCTGAATTTCATCACTCCAAATATAATGATGAGCAGAACAGAACAAATTTTGACATTTTGAAAAATGCAGCTTTAAAAAAAAAATCAAATCTGAGGGTCTGCCAAATCTTTCTACAGAATTATGCGTTCTGAAAATAATTTATCCCATGCTACTCTTGATTGAGTTTTTTGTCCTCACGTGGCTTTTTTGTCCTCACGTCCTCAAGCATAAGATAGTGGAATTATGAGCTTCCCTCTTAATTTCTCAGTAAAGATTATTTAAGATGGAATGCATTTTATGACCAGAAACCATCTAGTCACCTATTCATTGAGTCACAAATTCTATGCCAACTTAAACTCAATAAGTGTTGACTGCCCCAGGAGGAGCTTGGCATGCCAGTTACATTTGGCACAGTTTTGTGAATCCCTGCCAAGCTCAAAGCAAATAAGCAAGAAAAGTGAACAGTAATCCTGTTTTCCCTTAAGTGCTAAATAGATTTCCCCCGCCCAGGAGAAAAAGCAACACTGTAAATTATGAGCCCCTTATCTAGTATGTTCAAAATACACTTGCCATAAGAGATACGTGGGTGGTCTGGCAAACACCCATTCAGTTTCCATTTGAGGGCAATGAGAAAATCCTTTATTCATAAGTTTCAATAAGCTTATGTTTGGCTCTATAAATAACCATCAAATGGATTTTGTAGGATGATTTGATTTCCACTTGATTCCTTTTTCAAATGTTAGCAATGCTTCATTTTCTCATTCTCACTTTCAACAAATGGTAGCTACTGTGAAATGTAGCTATAGGACACTGTTGAATATATAATGATAAATCAGTCAAAGGTGGCTGTATGTGTGCAAGAAACTCAAAAACATGACAATAAGAGGCATGGCTTAAGGGAGGAAAAGTATGAACACCGTAATTTAATTTTTATTAACAAGTAACACCTTTTTAAAAAGACCTTAGGTCTTGAGGGTTCACCAAGTTAACTAAACAAAACTAGAAACAAATCCAAGAATCTTAGAGAGCTAAACGTGCAAGGAATGCTGATTTGAAAATCGAATATATCAATTTACAAGCCTTTCCCATAACATATGGGACCTTTGGCTAGACGTTGGTCATGTTTGCCCCCAACTGCCCATACTACTGTTTTAATTGATACTGTGTTGGTTATCAATGTGTTGGTTTAAATTTTAATATGGGTAGTTTTGTTTTGTTCTGTTTTGTTTTGAAATGCTGGATTTTAAAAGCTATTACCTGCCCTGAGACCTTCGGGTATAGGGCGGTATGTATGTATGTATGTATGTATGTATGTATGTATGTATGTATGTATGTATGTATGTATGTATGTATGTATGTATGTATGTATGTATGTATAGCAAGTACAGACTGGGCAAGTGCCAGTGTTTCAATATATACACACTTTTTTCAGACATCATCCATCTGCAGGAAGAAATTTAAAAAGAGTTCTGGGCAACTAGTGCAGAAAGTGGTTGGTAGGTCCTGTGCAGAACTACTGTGAACATTTTACAGTTTAAATACATGCTGGCTTAGAAAAGCCTGAACAACTTGGTATCAAGCTGCCTAATAAGGAATGATTTCTCCCATATAGACCCTCTAAGGCTGTGTGTCCACTTCTGGGTGACTGTCAGTTGGTTTGGAAAAAAAGCACCCACCTCATTTCCATTTTGGAGCACAGAGCTGCCATTTTCTGCAGTGTCTCTATCCAGGGTATGAAAAATCATCCTTCATGCAAAGCACCTTGGCTGAAGTTAGCCATGAGATTAACTGCCACCAAAGCCTTCCTTGGATGCCGGGGACATCTCCAATCAGTAAGTGGAAACATGCTCTAAATCTCTAAGATCTGTGGTAAGGGCCTTTATAATGTCCTGGGTATTAAATCAGAGCAGAACATACTGTATCTCTCTTTTTGAGCAATACTATATTATCGATGGGGACAATGTTCTTAGACTGAACTTATCTTCAAAGTCTTCAGCTTTGCTCACATCTTTCCTAGAAAAATGTGGTTAGACTGCCCTGAAAGTATCATTACAAACAGACAATGAAAAAGAAGTTTAATTTCTATCTATCTATCTATCTATCTATCTATCTATCTATCTATCTATCTATCTATCTATCTATCTATCTATCTATCTATCTATCTATCATCTCGCCCCATACCTAATGGTCTTGGGGTGGGTTAGAACATATAAAATGAACACATTAAAACCAATAAGATATTCAACAAATTAAAACCATTATGCTGCTCTCCAATGTCCAATATTTTATGGACATTTTATGTCTACCGCCATGACGTGGGTGTGAGATATGTCATATTGCACATGGGTTGAAAACTAGAAATGTGCATGAACTAAAAGCCATGGGTTAGGTTGGGTTTGATATGAAACTGGTTTGACTCAGTTTGAATGAATTCCACTGGTTCAGTTCAAATCTAACCAGAACCTTACAGTCAGGGAGTGGCTCAGTTTCATTCAAACATGTACCAAATTTGCCCATCTGTATTGAGAAACTCTTCTGCTGCAGGTGCCTGCCTGAATGTCCAGGTGTCTGAACTGATGAATGGGAAGAATGCCCAGGCTCCTGGATATACTGTTCAAGCATAGACAATGCCAAACAACAACTCCCAACCTCAGTCCAGGAAAGGGCAGGAGAAAGAATGTATGTCCTATGGATTCAGTGTCAGCTCCCAGAAGGAGTGTCTACACATGAAGGAGTTGGGTTTTTATCTGTGCCACACATAATATGGAATATTCAAAAATTTGAATTGATTTGAATCTTTAAAATGTGAATGTATTCACATTTGATTAGAATCAATACGTTCAAATGTATTGGTGTGAATTTTTAATTCAAATTTGTACATATGAATGTCGACAGCATTTGTGTGTGTCTGTACGCATCCCATATGGATCCCGTTTTTGTCCAATATGGATCTGGACAAATGTGTACAGATGCAGGAAAGATGTATATGGGCAAGTACGCATCGTGTATGTATCCGTACATGTACAAAGGTCTCAATAATTCAAACAAATAGATCAAAAATTCAAAATTCATTCAAATGTTTAAATTTGAATTTATAGACATTCAATTTGAATTTGAATGTCCAAATTTGAATGAATTTAATCAAATTTCAAATGTTTTGAATATTTATGCACATCCCTAATCTACATGTCTTCTGGTCTGGAAGATGTGCAGGACGGTCATGTGTCTGTTAGCACATTTTACTTATCTTCCCTTCAGTTCATCCGCAATAACTCATATCATTGATACTCTTAATTGTTTAATCCTATTTATGAATGTATACCATCTGAAAGTTGTTCATATTCATTCATTCCTAATAAACTGCAGCAACTGTTACTAGACTGAGCTAATAGATCAACACCTTTCTGAACCAGGGAGGTGTATTTTTTTTAAAAAAAAATAGACACATCACATAAAGAAAAATGAGAAAGTGATTAAGTTGGTCATGCTCAGCATGGTTATGTGTTTTATCTTTTACCTCTTGAGCAAAAAAAAAAAGTTTTTCCCCTTAAATGACACCATTACCCTAATAGCTTTCCATTTACATTCTGAGTTTTCATTGTACTAGTTATCCAGTTCCATTTAAATAGTGAAATATGTGGGCTGTCTGGCTATTTTAATGTGGTGCCTTTTCATACTATAATTGAGAAGAGTCTCCAATGAATCAAACAAATGCTTTCAGAGGAATCTCAAGCACCCAAAGACATCAGCTAAAATGTTAAGAGTGCCTCAAAGTCCCTCTGGTGCTATATTTTTTAACCATGAAAGAATTACCCTTATTGTAAATTCCCAGCCTTCGTCTAAAGAAAAAAAATCTTGTACCAGATCCCTAGGGTGTCAGGTCAGTTAATTAATTCAAATAATTTCCTTTCTAATCTTTAAAACATTTTCATATTTAAAACAATAAATGAGACACTTAAGGGGGTTCACTCATTGCTGGCAATTAATATGACAAGAAATTAGAAGATATATAGCTAGCCTGCACTACGATGAATCATTTCCCAATATCTCTGGCTTACGCAAAGTTAGAATTATGACCTCTGAAATGCTTTGAGCAATTATATATGATAAAACCATATTGCTTACACGTTCTCTGATTAACATGTTTGGAAAGGAGTTCTCCCCAGCTTGGCACCCCCTTTTTCTATTAACCAATTTGATCCTTAAACTCTGTGACTTATGTCAGTTTGAGTGTTCAGATTATTTAACAATAACTTTAAAATTAGCAATTAGAATAGAAGTGGATTGATTGCAGTTCTCTGAATCAGAGCATGAGGTTAATGCAATTGCAGTCTGATGGGTCCAGTAACTTTGACACTAATTAGTTATCCATTGAGATAAGGAGCTGGCATGACAGAATTCCTGGGACACTTATATGGAGACAAGAATGTACATTTGTAAACCTTCTCTTCCCTATTCAGAAACAAACTTTAAATCTGTAAGCTATGCTTTCTTGCCCTTCCAATGGTATGAAAACAAAGGTTCATGAAATTATCTTTACATAGTATCTTGTAATTTACATAAGGCTGCAGATCTCACCTCATTTGAATCTCCAAACTCAGTAATATGGAGAAAATGTGTAAATAACAAAATGCTTTTAAATACTAATAGCTGCTTCTTTTCATCTCTTCTTTTAACTGTTACACTTGCAGAGTGATTGTGATACTGTGAAGTCTTATCTAGAACATAAAAACATAGGAGGAGCCCTCCTGAATCAGACCACAACCCATCTAGTCCAACATCCTGTCTCATATAGTGGCCCACTAATTGCTTCTGGCCATTTCCCATGCAAAAGATGAAAGTAAAACCTTTCCCTGCCTTTAGAAGTGTCATATATGTGTCTCTCCAACTGAGGGTGCAACTAGGCATCCATTCTAGGTAGACATTGAGGCACCTGTCCTTCATGAATTTAACTGACTCTTTCTTAAAGTTATCCAGGCCAGTTGCTGCCAACATCTCTTCTGGTAGTAAATCCTATAGACCAATGACTCACCGGGTGAAAAAAAATACTTCCCTTTATCAGTCCTAACTTTCCTTCTCATCATCTACACAGAGTGTCTCCTAGTTTTAGTATTGTGTGTTAGAATAATTTTTCTTAATTGCTATCTTTCAAGGCTGAAGAGCCCTAGGCATTGCATTCAGATCTCATAAGGAAGATGTTCCATCCCCCTGATCCTTGTGGCTGCACTTTTCTATTCTCTTTTCCAGTTACACAATATTCTTTCTGCAGTGTGGTGACCAACATGGCATACAATATTCCAAATGTACCCTCACCATAAATTTCTAAAGAGCTTCAATTACACTTACCAACTTAGGCCATTTCTGCACTTACCTTAATTGTTCCAGTACAGGGCAGGCAACACTACACTGGCATAGGCAATCCACCCCATGTGTGGATGAATCCATACCTGAACTAAACAAGGCCATCCCCACTGTTCCAACCCATAGGCTCCAAAGACTGGACCTAGTTAAGAGTGGCGTCTAAAAGCTCCAACAGCCATAAATAAAGGTTTCTGGCCTATGGTCCAACAAGGAACACTGCCAAAATAGGTCCCTCATGGTATATCATACCACAGAGGCATGCATCTGAGACAGACCGTAGAAGGGACCTTGGTGTTCTGGTGGACAGTTCAATGTCAGTGTTGGTTCAGTTCAGCAGCAGCAACATTTTCTCTTGATTGTTCACTGATTTAGGGTGTCTCCAGACTTACAGATACTGCACATTCTGATGCGTGGTCGGGAAGTGGGGTGGGCGTCACACCTGATGCCCAATATTGTGTAGCAGTGGCACATTATGCCACCACTACTTTGAATTTACCTACTGCAGAACAATGAGCACTCACTCCACACTATAAGGTAAATTTGAATGTTCCTGCCAGTCTGGACAGAACTGTGAGAACAGCAAATGAGAGCTGAGCCTGCCCTGTCCCATGTGACACTTTTTCTGAGAAAGCTACAGCGGGGTTGCTGGAGTCCAGATGGCACATCGTGACTCTGTAGCAGGTAAACTGCGATCTTTTTCTCTAGGAGCGGATTTTATTCCACTAATTTGGATACAGCCCTAGTGACAAGAAGTCCCTCTGGAGCTCTTAACAATCTCATTCAGTTTTTACTGTTCTGAATAATTTAGTGTCTTCAGCAAAAGTTGCTATCTCACTACTTATCTGTACTTCTAGATATTGATGATTAAATTAAAAAGCACAGGGGCCAATAATGAAACTTGGGAGACCCTACTTTTTAATTTCCCTCCATTCTGAGAATTATTACAACTTTCAGGCTCCTGTCCTTTTGCCAGTTATTAGTCTAGGATAGGACCTGTCCACTTATTCCATGTCTGATGAGATTGTTAAGGAATCTTTGATGAGGGACTATATCAAAAGTCTTCCAGATAGACAATGTCAGCTAGATCACCTTTATCCACATGTTTGTTACCATTTTTAAAGAATGCCAACATATATAAATGTATCCTATAACTATGTTGTTTTGAGTTTTTGATCTATGATCATAATAACTTTTTGATGTTAGTAAGACATGATTTGTCTTTCAGTCAGCGATGCTTTCTTCTCTATGTGCATAGTAATTTTATCCTTAATGATGATTTCCATCCCTTTACCTGGAATCAATGTTAAGTTTACTGGTCTGTAATTTCCTGGAACCTTCTCTGAAGATTGGTGTTACATTTGCTACCCTCGAGTCTTCAGGTGCAAAGAAGAAGAAGAAGAAGAAGAAGAGTTGGTGCCACGATGCCCAGCGTTCCAGTTAGTGCCTGCCCTCTCTGGGAGTAGCTTGGCCCTGTTAGGATGCTGGGTTCGTGCAATGGCCAAGTGAATACTACAGTGTGGACACAAAACACTGGTAGCAAGCGTTTCAACAGTAAACAAAAACAAGTTTATTATTATACACAAGCAATACTAAAAAGATAATAAGGTTTGGGTAGTTGTTGGTTTAAATTTGCAAGTCTCTTAAAGCTAGGAGCTACCCCTTTCTCTAAAGGAAAATAGTTCCCCTTTTAAAAGACAAACCTCTCCACGTTCCTCTCCCTCTGGCTTGCTTCTGCCACAGCTCAAGCCAAGCCAGTGTACCAGAACGTGGCCCTAGATGATCACAAGGCCCAGTCCGTCCTTGCTTGTCCGATCATCCAGCCTTGGATAGTTGCTAGCGAAGACTCCCTCGGAGCCCCAATCTTCCTCGATTGTCCCCTTCAGAATTCGCTCAGCCAACAGCCCAATGGTCAGCTACTGGTTCCAGCTCCCTCAGGATTCAGCTCTTTTCCTTTCAGCTCTTGTCCCAGCATGAAGACTCCTTCTGCTGTACTCTGTGTTCATTTATACACACACCCCTGATCCTGATTGGCTCTAGCCGCAATAAAATGCTGCTGGAAACTCCTAACAGAGGTTGCTGTCCCTCCAGCCTGATTGGTGGGAACTCCTTCCCTAGCCCCTCCAGCACTCAGATCCCCGGACAGCTTTTCCCTCCAAAACCTTACTCCAGCCAATCACTGCAACAGGGCCCGCACAGGACTTCCCGCTCTTTTTGCAGCCCAAATCCCAGGGTTTGCAACAAGCTGTTTGCACCAAGGCTAAACAGTTTGCAGCCTGTACCCCTGAAACCGTCACAGTTGGCTTTTCTATGCTGCTTTTCTTACCTATTTAAGGGGACTCAAAGCAGCTGACAAAGCTTCCTATTCTTCTTCCCACAACAGACACCCTGTGAGGTAGGTGGGGCTGTGAGAGCTCAGAAGAGAGCTGGGACTAACCCTAGGTCACCCAGCTGGCTTCATGGAGGAGTGCAGAATCATACCCAGTATTCCCAAATAAGAGTCCAGCTCCGTAGCCACTAGACCAAAGCATGATCTTAGGAAGAGATTTTTGCTAGCAGGTCAGTAGTTTCACATTTGAGTTCTTTTGAGATTAATGCTGGAGATTAATCCCAAAGTTTTGTTAGCTTTTAGTTTATCCGGACACTTGAGGACCTCCTCCCTTGTTACCCTTTTCCAATTTAATTAGACTCTCTCTCAGTGAAAACTGAGGCAAATAATTCATTAAATTTCTCTATAACTCCTTATTTTCTATGCCTTCTTCAATTTTCCCTTTCAGACCATTTTCATCAAATGGTCTAATTGCTTTCCTGGGTGGGTGCATTCCTACTCCTGATGTACTTAAAGAAGGTTTTATTATTTCTTTTGATGTTTCTAGCAATGTGCTCCTCAAAAGCCTCGTTAGCATTGTTGATTACAGCTTCACATTTGTTCTGCCGGAATTTTTTTTTCTATTCTTTTCATTTGGGCAAGCCTTCGATTTTCAAAATGAGTTTTCCATGCTTGTATTGACTTCCTGTATGGAGCTTGTAAGCCAAACTGGTATTCTTTTAGACTTAGCTGGCTGTATCTTTTATTTAGTTTATTCCAGATGCAGTTTGAAAACTGCAATTTTCCCTGGGCTATATTGGTATTGCCACACATACCCACAGCAATCTCATGATACTTCTGGGGTAGCGCACGAAAAAAGCATAGTATAGGTATGACGAAAAGTCCAGCTCTGACACCAGGTTTTCCATCATGCTGGACTTTGTCTTGTCTTTTTTCTCTTCCCCCCCCCCTTGCAGAATTACTGTTCTGGTGCCTGTTGTAGTAGGTACTAGATGCAAATGGCAGGTCTCTTTTCTGGGATATAATCTGGTATAAATCCCAGTGCTGAAACCACCAACTCTGGAACAAATACTATCTTGAGATCAAGAAAAGGACAAAATTACTCTTCAGTTCTTTCTAAATCATTGCCTGGTTGATATTTTGGGATACCAGGCTTAGCTGGTGTCATATATACTAGGGATGTGCACAAATATTTGTAACATTCAAATTTGTATGAATTCAGCCAGATTCAGGCATTCATATTCAAACGGAACTTTGGCACATTCAAAGATTGACATTCAAATTTGAATCAACTGCTTTGGAACATTCGTATGAATCTTTGTTGCATTCACAAACCTGGGGAGGTGGGAAAGTGGCTGCCCCAGTCACATCTGCAATGGATCCAGAGTGGATTCAAAGTGGATTGAGAGGGGTTTCAAAGTGGATTCAGGGTGGATTTGGGATACGTATGGGATTTGTATTAAACATTCCTATCCTACCACATTTAATCTATTTGAATGGATATGAATTTTCTTGCATTTGATTCAATATAAATCAAATACTTCAGCCCTTTCCACACTTGGCCTTATTCTGGAATGTATCTCAGGATCAGGGTCTCTTATCTGCATGTTATTGCAGACTACAGCAGGTCCTAGTGAGACTTGCCATAGCCTATATTAGCATGTGGACAAGAGACCCCTATCCTGAGATATATCCCAGAATAAGGCCAACTGCGGAAGCAGCCATAGAAACACATTAGTGCACATCCCTAATATATACAGAGCTAATTGAAGCAGAAGCACTAGGTTACTTTAGAAGAAATTAACTTCAGCCATCATGTGTCTGTACATGAACTGCACAATTATAGCTGAATAAACATTTTAGACTATGATCACACAGCCTTCTTAAGGTGACAGGCAAATGCACTCAGGACCTGAGAATCATGCATAAGCATATCTCTGTTCCATGTTTCCTGCTGCAGAGATGTGGGAAGAACAGGGAGGCAAGAGTGTAGGATTTTGCACTCTCAGGGTGCCTTGGCAACACTTCATCCCTTGCTGTGTCAGATTGGACACAGCTGCCAAGCAACCAGTATAAAATGGGGTGCAGTGCAATCTGCTGGTACAGCTACACTGAACCTCTCAGGAGGGGGCTGACACTTTAGGAGCAGGGTGCTCTTGCCCTCCCACAGTGATGTGTAATTACAGCCTTATTTACTGCACAGTAATGACTGCAATACAGGCAGCAGTTTTGATTATGCCCAATAGAGTCTCATTGCCCTGAGGGTCCGATTAAGGTACCTTTACTGCACAATGGAGACGGAGTCACTGAATTGTCTCATGACCCTTTTGGCCTCATCTGAGTGCTGGCACAGCTAACAAACATGGTATGGAAGCACTCAGCATTCTGCCCATGTCGCCTTGCATCAATGACTTCTTGTGTAATTCCATCTTCCCAATATATATATATTAAAAGTTTGCTTATATACATGAAGTTCTGCATTCACTGTCAATAAATCTTTTAGGCTGTGGATACTTTCATTTTAATATAACATTCAGTTTTTGTGCAGAGAAGTATTTTGAATATAAACTCACTGTTTGGTTTGTTTTTGTAACACACAGTACAGAATAGCTTCCCCTTCAAGCTCTCTCTCTCTCTCTCTCTCTTTCCAGTTGTTGCAGAAGTGTGGGGAAGGAATTCATTTTTGCCAAGAAAAGGTATTTTTCGGAGACATGTTACAGAGAGCTGACTCAATGCTTGCATTGATATATCACAGTGCATATTGTAATAATAGGAACTTTTAGAAAGATAAATAATGTCCTACTTGATGTTTCTCTTGGCGTATCTTATTTCGTTTTACCTAAGGGAAATTTAGATATACTGATGAGTCGGAAAAAGAGGACTTAGCATGATGATAAGGAAATGCAATCTGAAGGCTACTCTTCCTCTTTTCTACAGCATGTATATTTCATGGCACTTTAATTCATCTTTGTAGAAGCATTTTTATATACTTAGTCCTCCGAGGCAATCCACTTGCTCATAACTTGCTCATATTAAAAATGACAACAATTGGAAATATTCTTGATATCAGAATAAACTTTAAAATGGATAATGCTATGCATTTGTAATGATTTAGTCATGCCTCTCCTATAACCCTTAGGATGATTCCACACTGACTGGTAAGCACACCAAGAGGCTCCCTTTCACATGCTTGGGCAGGAAGCTCCTAGCACGCTTGCTAATCTGGCACACCTTTCGTACCTTCGGAACATCTTTGAAGCTGACCTTGTACCATAAAGCAAGGCAGAAGTTATTGGAACTGCTTTTTATTGGAGCTCCAATAAATATTCCCTTTCTACAATTGTTATTTGACAAAATGTTTTATGATCTAAGATGAAATAAGAAAGGAAATGAAATAAGAAAGTCAGCATAGCATGATGATGAGAGCATTGAGCTAGGGACATAGGAGTCCTTGAGCTGGAAATCCCACTTCACTATAGAAAATTATGGGGTGTTGCAGGGAGATTCACATATTCCGTTTTCCTTGGGACATAAAACCACTTGTTTCTTTGTTGGATCCGGTATAGATAGGTGCAGATTAAGTCTGGTTCATGCAATGCGGTGCGCGAATTGAGGCAGCAACAGGTAGAGGCACCTTAAGATTCTCTTAAATCAGATTTTGTCTCAAGACCAGTCGGTGGTCTGCTGTATGGGGCATCAAGTCCAGCTCCCTGCTTCATTAGAGAACCCAGAACAGTCTCTCGAACAGATCCATGTGAATGTATGGAACTTACCATCACTATTCCAGATCAGAACTAGGGAAATGGCTGGATGGGCGCCAATAAATTGAAGCTGAATCCAGACAAGACAGAGGTGCTGTGTGTCACAGGCTCTCGGGTCCATGTAGTTGGGAGATACCCTGTCCTTGATGGGGTTGCAATACCCTGGAAGGGACAGATGCACAACTTGGGGGCACTCCTGGACTCCACGTTGAAGCTTAAAGCTCAGGTGGATGCCATGGCCAGGGGACCTCTTCGCTCAGGCCTTCTGCTAAATGTTGGTTACATTTCCCCCACATTTTTTTATATACTGGATTTTGAAGGTTGTTACCTGCACTGAGGCCTTCAGGTATAGGACGGGATATAAATATAAATATAAATAAATAAATTCATTAAATCTGTACAAATCCAAACATTCTTATTGAATACTGGCTATATTCAAAGATTGACATTCGAATGCTAAGTGAAAGCTTTTGTACATTTATTCAATACTTTGTTATATTCATAAAGCAGTAAAGTGGCTGCCCAGTCACATCTGCAGCAGATTCAGAGCAGATTCAAAGGGGCTTTGGGGGGAATTCTGAGGCACAACTGGCAGCAGGCATTTGAAGTGGATTCAAAGAACCTTTGAAAAGCATTCACAGTGGATTCAAATTCTACCTTATTCAAAGTGGATCTGCTCACATTAACTTTAATATGAAGTGAACACAGAAATAAATGTGCACATACCTGCACCAACTATGAGATTGGCTCAGGCTTTCTGTTAGTAATTCCCTTTCTGAATCACTTTGCATTGACAGCCCACTGAAATTTACAAAATAATATGTACACACACGCACCTTGAAAACCAGTAATAAAAAATCCATTCACTAGTTTTCACAAGGTATTTATAGTCTACTCAGTTCTTAGGATTAAAATTTATCTTTCCAATCAAAACTTGCATAGTAGAGAATCCCTGCTCAGACAGCATTAAGACTGTGAAATCCATGATGCAGTGTGACTAAACAAAGTCATTGGTGAAATTGCCTTTTCTTTCTTGGTATTCACAAAAACCTATAATGACTAAGGGAGTTTCATTGCCTCTATTTGTATTGTAATTTGTTGCTGTCACACTGTTTTAAGACATTTAAATGAATTTTGTTTGTTTTGTATGAATCTATTTATATGTTTGCAATCCTAGGTATTTAGTAGAAGGGACAGATTATAAATACATGCACACACTTCTACATTAATACAAGATACCAGTGTAGTGGGGAAGAGGCAAGACATCCCCTTCCACCACTGTATTTTGCAATGGTTCAAAATGCAATTCAATGAGATAACAAGAAAAGGTCCATCTTTAATTTCATCCTTTCCTTAAAATGTTTGCACTCCCATTGAGAGAGAGAAAGAGAAACATATATCCCAATTTTATTTATTTATTTATTTATTTATTTATTTATTTATTTATTTATTTATTTATTTCGGCACTGGCCAAATGTAGATTTGATCAATGTGTTGTTTATTCACATGCATTGAAACCATAATCCAAATCTTTTAGTCTTTAGCTTTATGTATGACAGTTCTGATATAGGCCATTCTGCATGCCCGTGCCTGAGGTTTCCATCCACATGGTAATGCAGATCAATCAAGGAGGCCTTGGCCCCTGCTGGTCTAGTTCCCTCTCCACTACACAGAGCCTGATTCAGATTAAGAGGCCCTTAATCTGTATTTCTGGTAGTACCTTTTAATTGGTCCCTCTGGGAGCAGGGCCCTGATCTGGAACACAGGAGGCATTGAAGGGCACCACTGAACTCCCCCACCCATCACCCCTACTTCAGTGTTTCCACTCAGGGGTCCTTGGGTGAGCACAGTAAGTAGCTGAAGAAGCCAGGCTTTTTTTTTTCTTTTCCTTCCTTCCTTCCTTCCTTTCTTTCTTTTCTTTTCTTTCTTTCTTTCTTTCTTTTTTTTTCACACTCAGTGAAGGAAAGTGATGTACTAGGTAGGTCCAGATGCTACACCTATGCCCTCACTTTTAGTTTTCATTACAGATGCTGCTTTCCCCCTATGATATTGGCCAATTCTATTTTTTGTAAAGAACATTTGGGATGTCGTGATCATCCAGATCCTGAAGCCTAGGGGGACCTTTTAGCCACAGAGATGGATATGTAAGCTCAGAGAGCCTTTGCTGCAGTCCACGACAACCTGAAGTTCCCATGAAGATCCTCTCATAGATGTCTTCTCCAGTCTAAGTATTTGTTTTTTAGTTTCTTGAATTGAAATAACTATCTTTTAAACTACCAATTGAGATGCACCAACCCTGTTCAAACATGAACCAGTTCAATCCAGACAAGGTGTATTTGACAGGTTCAAATTCGGACCATCCCATCCCCAATCATATTGAACCAGGGGTGTTCTTTAGAATTAGTCGAATACCTCAGCTCAAATCAAACTGGTTTGTGTTTTCTGTTATTCTGACCTTTAAAAGGAGCTTTAAGCCTTTTTGTTCAAACAACTGTGATGTTTGACTGAAATAATTTGAAAAGATTTGAATTTGAACAGTATGTACACTTCTCTAATCACTAAGCCTGAGTTAGAACAGGTTCCTTTCTTAGAATCTGAATGTGAAGTAAATGCTTTTCTAAAAGAAGGTTTCCAGATACTGTTTGATCATTCACAACTTATGCAAAAGGTTGAAGCCACTTTAATTCTACAGCCCCAGAAGGCAGGACACTTACAGACAGGAGAGACTAGTGTACAAATTGTGGAATTTTTTTTAAAAGTTTCACCCACAGTTCAAAACATGCACCAAAGTGTGCATGTGTGGTGCATGGAGCTCTTTTTCAAATAAGAAATGTCCTGATCCAGTCATACTATTCTCCAAGACCTATTTCCAGAATAATCTACATGAACATTCTAGAAACATCCATTTTTACACAGTTTTTATCTCCACGTTGCTCTTGCTCTCTAGAACAGTTTAGCTCAAGGGATCTAACTGCTGATCCCTGTTGTGCAAGAGCATCAGTTGGGAGGCAGCGTGCAGAATATATTGTCTTAATAATTGCAAGATTGCACCTTAATTCCGTGCCTGAACACAAAGACACCTCTGCTCATTTTTCACTTATGCATGAGATGCTTTGTGCTTCCTACGGAACCCTGAGCTTACAGATCAAATAAGGCATGTAAAATTTTGAGAAAACCTATTAAAAAGATAATTAGCAGCTTGTTAAAACACAGTGCACTAAAAATCCAATTTGGTTTCCAGCTTTTACTCTATAAAACTGATATTTAAGTCATCTTAAATACATTGATTTGTATACTATTTGGAAGCATAATAATAAAACTAAGATTCAGTCTAATAAATACCACCAGGCTTACTATGTGGGTTGGGATAGTGTTGGGGAACAGCTAAGAGAAATGTTTCACAGAACATTTCATTTCATTTACAAGGATAACAAGACATCAATAAATGTTAATTTAAGAACTCCCAATAATACGAATCTCATAATCATCTTATGAAATGATCTATTGATTTTTCAAGGTTCCCTAGCAGAAATGTTTAAACTTTATTTCAGATAATGAATAACCTTTTTTTTCCCTGTAGGTGGATATTTAATATATATTCAGCTTCTTTTTTCTGAACTCTTAAACACTTTAGATTGCAAATCCGTACAGGTTGTTTACTCATAATCAGCATACCAAGGGGACATACAAATTTAAAGTACAGGACATCTTCTTCCAATAATGGAGTAATGGAAAAATGGATTCAAGAAATTAGTTTATTTTTAACAGTCTGTGACTTTTACACTATGAGTTTTGCACTTTGAAGATGAGGATATTCAGTCACATTCTGGCATGGAGCATACACAGATTATGGACTCACTTTCATTCTAAAGTAGCTTTCAATGTGTCTGAACATTCCCATCTTTGATGGCTGTGAAGCAGTAAAAGCTATTCCAAAGCTAGGGGTGTGCACAAATGCATTTTTTGCATTCGAATTTGAGTTGACTGGAATATTCATTTTGATTCGAAATGTGAAAATCCGTGTCTTTGAAAATCCTATTCGAACACAAAAATCTAAATGTCGGGAACATTCATATCCAATTTTCAAATTCGCACACATCCCATTTTTATCACGTTTGCATCCCATATTATAAGCGGAAATAAACATGATATTCGGATGCGATATATGACATTCTATTCAGTTGAATTATTCAAAAATCTGTATCGGATTTCTGAAAATCTGAAATCCGTTTGAATTTGAAAATTCAGATTTTCAAAAATCCTATTCAAATTTGAATCAGATTTTTGAATTTTCAAATATCCATGCACATCCCTAACTGGGAGTGCTGATGAAGTACCTAGTACAGCCCCAGACATAACCTTTGAATCTACTTCTGTGAGAAACCTGCATGGGGGTGGGGCAACTACAGCTGAACAGTTGCAAACCACATGGCCCAATCACTGCAGCAGCATCTGGCCACACATGGCCATTGCTAAGGCAAGGCAGACATTGATTGACAGGAGCATTCACACTTTCCCTGCTGCAGGGTAAGTTCCAGGAAGATTTGGGACATGGTTGGTATTTGCAATAAGAATGGCGGCTTCCATTCCTGATCTTAATTTCCCTGGGACACTGTCCCACAGAAGTTAAGTGCAAAAAGGCTCATAATCTCTTTCTGAAGTTACCTTTTCATCTGGATCTAGGAGCCTCTAGCCACTTCTTCACTTGGCCCGCTGTATCCCAGAATAGAGGCCTGCTGTCTGCATGCTAGTACAGACCATGGCAGAACTAGGAGAGGACTGTCATAGAATGTGTTAGCATGCAGACCACAGATTCATATCCTGAGATATTTTCCAGAATAAGGCCAAGTGTGAAAAGGGCTTCTGTTCTGGATTCTGGGCATTTCATCTCCATGTTAATGTGGGTCAAGGATGGCCCACTTTCCCATTATTCTGGATTCATAGGCCCAGATCGATTGTAGACCCATTTAATCAGGTCTACAATTGGACTAAGGGCCTTGTTCTGGTTTAGGGGAGGCACACAGATAGCACACCTTTGTGATCCAGAACTAGTTGGTGTTGGTTTTCAGCAGCGTGCCATAGCACCCCCTCCCTAGACTGTCATTCGTAGCCTTTGGAGGTGGCTGCAAAACTCACACAAGCTTCACAGCTATACGGAGGTATGGGCTGGATCAGCACAATCAGCACAGATGGCACTGTTCTAGCCCATACCTCCAAGTAATCCAGATTAGTGGGTCCGGTTATTCCGAACCTACTGATCTAGATTTACTGACAGTAAGTGCAGAAAAGGCCCATGATCCCCAAGGGCCATATATTGTTTCCACAAACTTGGGCTGTGTCCAGACTTACGAATACTGCTCATTCCAATGTGCAGTTGGGGCATGAGCATTACACTTGACGCCTGATACTTCATGACGGTGATGCTTTATGCCACTGCTACTGTGAATTTACCTACTGTGGAATGATGAGCACTTGGTCCACAGTATCAGGTAAGTTTTCTGCCAGTCCGGACAGGATGGCGAGAACAGCAAACAAGAGCTGAGCCTGCATTAGCTCCCATTGACTGCCCCATCCCATGTGACATGTGCCTTAAGGTGCATGCCATGGAAGTCTCACAGCTTTCTTTGAGAAACCTACAGGGAGGCTGCTGGAGTCTGGACAAAAGCTGCACTTTTTTCTATAACAGCAGATTTTATTCCACTAATCTGGATGCATCCTTGTTTTTCTCATCCATTTTTACTTTGGCTATGACTATAGATGTGTCAAAGTATTGGCAGGAAATAAATAATAAATTTCAGAACTTCCAAAAGTACAGGATTTCTTTTGCACATCTCAGCAACGAATTGGAAACATTGTCAACAGCAGAGGTGAAAAAATTTCACTGTTTTCATTTCTCCAAGTTCTTCATTTTGCCAATTTAAAAATCAGGTCACCTCATTACTGTTTTTTTTGGGGGGGGGGATGAAAGCACAGCTTGTGCAAATGAAAGGCAGCCTTAATTGTTTCCTTCCTTCATTACTCCCATCTTGATATACAAGTATTGTAGAAGTCTCTCCAACATCTATTTATGTCAAAGGTGTAAACATACTTCCCTTTCAGTGTCCTCATAAATGAATGGGTGGACTCCAGAATGTCCTTTCCAAGTTCCAGAAAATGATAGATAAATACATCCCTTTTTCTTGTCTGAGTCAAGTAGGGGTGAAAGTCCAATGTCTGCACACTTGGTAAATGGAAAGAAAGTCTTTCAAGCCACTAAGCTATGCAGGAATAAAGGCAAGGGATCTAAAATAAGATTATTTCAGTTTCATATACACAGATCTTTAATTATTTCTTAAATCTTTGGGGCATTCTCTCTATCACCTTCTATCATGCACACACAAATAGTAAGCACCTCTGAGGCTACTGAGAAATTGCTTAGAGATGGTTCACAGGTGAGATTATTCACATGCCAGCCATCCCCTCCCTCCATCATGAACATTCTAAGCTAGAGAAAATGGATTAGAGATTGAATGGGAACACAAGGGCCACATGTTACTATTTTAAAGGTTCCTTTGAATAACTTTCTTTCTACATGAGAATGCTGCCTAGGTCAGAAAAGTGCCACATACTAATATCTCTAAGGGGTAATGCAGTCTTTGAAAATGCTGTGCATAAAATTCTACAATGACTTAGAAATGTGTATTTACTGCAGTGTTTTTGCTTAACACAATTTTTTGCTTAACATAGTCTAGTTCTGAATGCTATTTTATTGAGAGTCGCCATGTTGTTCTAAATAGCTTTATGATTCAAATACATTATGTGTTACAATTTAATAAAAATAAAACTTGCTTCTCTACCATTTTCTCCTAAAGCATGAAATAACTTAGAAGTCTTCACAATATAACATGTATACAAATGATGGCTCTGTCATTTTTTTTTCTCTAGAGTCAAATCAGATTGTGATGGTCATGAAAATATTTTATTTCTGTAATCTTATTTTCACAGGTTCTGCTCTGCTGAAGTTAAAGAAAGGTGCCACACAGAATAATGTATGAATTTATGTATTGCAGGAATTTACAGACATCACACAGACAGCGACACTTCCTTGTGTGCCAAAGGACCCATCTTTTCCCTTTCAAAAAGCATTAAAAAGGGATGAAACAAAACTGTAATAACTCAGTAAATGTTTCCCAGTTCCTAGAAATAATATAATTCATTATTGACCTGAAAAAAATCACTGCAGTTAATTTGTAATCTGAAAGGAAGAATTTGGTGTCATACCTGAAAATAAAAAATAGATGATCCCACATGTGGATCTCAACTCACCTGGGACCCCTGGCTTCCTGGAATGATTGAGGAGTGTAGAGGAGGAGGAGACTTAATCACATGTGATTAAAAAGATAGTTCAGAGTGTCTAGTATGCTCTAGTATTAGAGATGGATTTGAGATGGGGTAAAGAAGGGATAAAAACACAAGGCCTGTTCCACTATGTTGATGGAGTGATGGAGTGGACTCCATCCACACACAGGAGCTGAGGCTGCCACAGCTCTCCCAAGAACAATACATCTGTGGATATACTGACAAGTAGTGGCTGGATCACTCCTGGGTAGCATGGTGCACACTTGCACAGAGATGCCTCATCACCATGGCAATGTCTGATTCAGACATTGCCTTGATTATCTGATGCTGATTCAGACATTGCCTTGATTATCTAGGCAGCCCCAGGCTGACCATTCTCACTTTAAACACTGCTGGCCAGGTATGGAGCCAGTTTAGCACTTGTGTTAACAGCCACCACCGCAATAGATCCTCAACATAGTATAATATTATTATAACACATCAAGATGGTAAGTGCAAATAGTCCCACTATTGCCACATGCTCCCACGTCCAAAAGGCTTTTGAGCTATTTCTCTCTCTCTCTTGCTCTCTGTGTGAATGGAGTCTTGGTTGCCAAGCATATGCAAACTGAGTGGCCAACAACATCAAACAGTTAGGACCTGAGAATTGCCCTGTGCCTGGGTAAGGTGCTGGAAAAGCAGACAAAAATATGCTATATATTTTTGTATAACTTTCTCAATCTTAAGTAGTTTAAGGCTGTTTCCACACTCTGTCTTGGGATGAGTTGCCAGTGGGGAGGAAAAGGCTATTCTTATTTTGGATAGTCTATCCAGACCCAGCCACAGCCAAGCCCAGCTCTTTAAGGCCAAAGCCTGGAAGCATCATCTTTTAGCGCCACTTTCAACATCACTTTCTTATGTCCCATATTCTGAACTACAGGTCTGCTGGTGGTCCACTTTGTTGAGGACTACCACAGGAGTTTCCCAGTACTTAGCTTTATCCTGTGCAGATGAAGCATGCCATCAATGATCAAGTTTTCTACTGGTCATCATCAGTGTGTGAACAGTAGACCACTGAGTCCTCCATGAAGTGCAATGGTGGGAAAACACTGTCTTTGGAGAAATGCCCTTATCCTTACTTCGTCAAACCCCTGTGATTGTGATTGTAGATACTTTGAGTGTTTTTCCACTGTCACTAGAAGTAACCATTAAGTACCCATTAATGGGTACAAAAATGCCATTACGTACCCACTAATGGGTACTTAATGGGTACTTTTAGTGACAGTGGGAAAACACCCTTTAAGTCATCTTGTGATGTGAGGAAGGACTCCATCCCAAAGTATCTCCCACCTCAGCCCTATTGCCACGACCCATATAATCCTATATGGATTGATTTTCTTTGTATGAAACTTCTACCAGCAACCTCATATTAAGCCCCTTCATCGTAGCTTTTCAAGAGTGGGAGAAAGAGCTATAATAGTGCTTTCTACTGTTGTGTCATTAAAGCTCTGTGAACAGCTTGATGGGTATTCTGATGGATACTCTGAAGATCCTGCTAAAGTCTGTCTGAGGAGGATAAGAAAGTTAAATGCTCACTGCCTCATTCCTGTATGAAACATGGAGAAAATCTTCTCTACATTCACAATCTGCTGACAGTATAGAGGGATTTCTTTCATTAGTAAGGAGCCATATAATTATACAACTTAGCTTTGAACATTTCTGTATAATTATCAAAAACAATTCTCTTAGTTCACTAAGTAAAGTCTAATTAGTGGTAATTATGAAATACAACTAAATAAAATATTAATAACCACAGCCATTAACTACTAAATTATTACTTTTTATCTCTTTTACTAATACAGTTTGTAGCTTAGAAAATCAGATGAGCCTAAAAACATGTATTTTACATACATATAAATGTAAAATAATAATATACATTACCTAAAATGTGCATTTTGTCTCTCAGTCTTACTGTAAGGCACCATCTAGGCAACAAGGATAAATGCCAACATTTTCAGGGAAAACCAGTCCCACAGCAAAGCATTTTACAGTCATGCACCATGCCTTACAAGCTGCAAAAACATCTGGTTGAGCTGGCATTGTGTTGGCATGGGCACCCAGATGATAGCTCAAACCAGTACAGTGAGGAAATGTTGGTTTTGTTAGAAAATAAATGCTTTATTCTATACCTTAACACAATGGTGTCCTGAGACATCAATGTACTGACATATAATTGTGTCAGTCTGGCTACCAGGTATGTGATCATGTGACAATTCATTTTTTTAGAACATCTAAATGCTTTAGATGAAATATTGATTATATTGTGTTTTTTAGTCCTACAGTCAGGTTTGTTCTTAACATTATCATGGGGTGTTTTTCCACGGCGCTCCTTTAATCTGGATCTAAGAAGATCCAGATCTAAGGAATGGGTAATTCACTTAATCTGGATCTAGTAGATCCGGATTAAGGGAAGTACCCAATGTGTTTCTACAGGTGGTCTAGCATCCAGTAGCAATGGTTGCTAGCCTGCCTGCTGTGGAAACACCAGAGGACCCATGTGGCAAATCTGGATTGGACCACAAGGGGTCTGCCTGTCACCTCAGATGTTTTGGTGGACAGGGGATGAAACCTCTGAAGTTGCCTTCAGAGATTTGCAAAGGCTCCGAAGTCCCTCTGAAGGCAACTTTGGAGATCAGCACAGGCTCAGAAGACAAACCCCTTATGAGAGAGGTGCTTGCATCTCTCCTGTGAGCACTGATGAGTCAGACTCATTAATATGCACCTCTTTCCATGCCTGGAGGTAACAGGCAGCTCCCAAGTCAGCCTCATTAATATGCACCTCTTTCCATTCCTGGAGGCAAGGGGTTTCTCTGCTGAGACTTTGCTAATCTCCAAAGGCAACTTTGGAGGGATTTTGGAGCTGCCTTTGGAGGGACTTCAAAGTCTTGACTTTGGGGCACCCCCACCCCACCCCGTGGGTGCATTCCCCCTTGAGCCTCCTCTAGACCCCATTGCTGGATTGTAGTGAAAACAGGCTCCCTACAATCTGGATTTTAAGGCTGAAGACCCCATTGTAGACTCTTCTAATGGGATCTAAACAAAATCCGGATTATAGGTCCTGAAGGACCCATAATGATCTGGATTTACCTAGCTGTGGTGGAAACAAATGAGTCTGTAATGGGGTCTGTGGAGGAAATGGGGTCATCGGCTCTCAGCCAAATCGGTCCTTAATGGGTGCTTCAATGGGTACTTAGTGACAGTGGGAAAACACCCATGGACCCCTCACTTCCCAGTGCAAAAACCACCTCATTACTATAAAAGGGAGCAAAGGTGGAAGATGTCAGAAATGGGACATATAAAGGAGGCACAGCAATTATTGTGTCATAGGAGTTTTCTGAGCTGTTCTTTTTGTTTGTTTTTTCTTTCTGCTGATTTTTCACAACCAGACTAAATAACATCATCAATGCAAATGTTCTGTGTCAGTTGGTCATGACCTATATAGCAGACTGTCTTCTGCTCCTTCCATGTGATTTGTTTTTGTTTCCTTTGATAGTTTTTCTTGATAGTCTTTTTCCTTTACAGTTTTCGTGGTAGGATTTTTTTCATACTTTCTGTTATCTTTCCTCTCCTTGCTGGGCCTTTCTTTGATCTTTTCTTTGTTCAGATCGGTTATATCATGTGTCAGTTTTTATGTTATTCCTTTTGAGTGGTCCACAGATGGAATCTGAAGCTCCACCTCCATTTTATGATTGGAGATGCTCTTTCCACACAACCAAGGAGTGCAGTGCATATCTAGTACTACTTGTGCTGAAGCGCCTGGGGACCCAAGCTTGTATCCTCAGGGCACAGGAAGAAGGAGGAAAGTTGGCTTTTCTACCCTACTTTTCTCACCCATTTAAGGACTGACAAAGCTTTCTATTCTCCCTACAACAAAACACCCTGTGAGGTAGGTGGGGCTGTGAGAGCTCAGAAGAGAGCTGTGACTAGCCCAAAGTCACCCAGCTGGCTTTGAGGAGTGTGGAATCTAACCCAGTATTCCCAGATTAAGAGTCCAATTCTCTAACCAGTTAGACCAAACTGGAGATCCTAAGATCAGGACATTTAGAAGTCTGAAGCCACTGCTTTTCCCTCTGATCCCTTGAAGCATCTTGCTACGGTTTTGTTGATACACAGTGACACAATTGAAGTAGTTGCTCATACCAGCACACAGAAGCTGCCTCTATCAACGGAATATGAAAAAATGGCTAATTCATTACTTGTAAATGTATTAGTTGGTTTGCTTTTCAACAGAGGTGTTTTACATAAAAATGTAAACATTGTCCATAAAATGGTGTTTTATGGGAAGATATTTTATGTTAAAATTAAATACAATAATGCATACATTGCAAACTAAGTTTTAAACAAAAATCTGTATAAAATTAAATGGAATAGACTTGTTAATGAATACTATATAAATTTAAACAGATAAAATAAATATGAGCAGACTTCCTACTCCCCAGTCACACCATTTACAGGGAACAAAGAGCAGCTGAAGGTTTTGTCTTTGTCTTCTGCTTGAGAATTACAGAAGCAATTGGTAGTCTACTATGTGAAAAAGGATGCTGGACTAGATGGGTTGGTGGTCTATTCCAGCAGGGCTGCTCTTATGTTTTTGTGTTCATACTTCATCCATATCAGACAAACCATGGACTGGGCTAGAGAGCCCAAAATGGCACCCCAGCCAAGTATAGCTGTAGATCTCAATATCAAGGTCTAGAATGGGGCTGGGGCCAGTATATCTATACCACGAAGGCATGCAGCCAATGTGTCCTTGTGGTCTAGTATTTCTAGGAATCACCACCAGAAGTGGGATTGCCCCAAAATCAGAAACTAAAAAGTTTGAAAACTTTAATTCCTGTCCTTTAGAGGGTCAGTACTGTTTCTGTGGGTTGTTTCAAGACAGCAATCAGGTGTACAAAGGAACAAGCTGTCTAAATGTGCACACGCCTGTCCTGCTGTAGTAGCAATCCATCCCAATGTGGAAAGGGATTCTTGATTCAAGACAGGGCATCCTGCCCTAAACAGGAACAGGGGTTGGGAACAGAACAGGTGGGTTAGCAGGATGTGGGGAGGGGTATATCTTGGGGATTGGCCACTGTTGCTGTTTCACCTATTCTCAAACTGGCTCTGGGCCAATAATGCGACAGATGAATATCCACGTGCTAAAAGATACAGGTACATTTTCTCCTCTGTTCCTTCTCACCTCTCCTGCCCAGTTATCATAACTATGTGCCCTTTCTTCTTTTATCTAAGTTATCTCAGCTCCTTGGCCCAGATTAACAAGAAAGCACAGAAAGGGCCCTAGATCATATGTGCTACTGTTCCCACTGGGTTCAGGAATTTGCCCTTGCAAAGGGTAGACTTAACCAAGTTCGTATGGTTTGTGGGGTGGGGGTGTTAGCAAAGTGAGATGAACTTTTAAGGCTACATGAAAATCAAACAGCAACAGAGCCAATATATGCTGTCTAGTCCAATTCACTCTTTAAACTTTGGACGTCTGTTCTCCGGTCCAGCCATCGCAGTACAACCTTGAAACTTACAGGGAAACTTAAATTGCACTTTAAACCTATCAATTTTCCACATGAAGTAGCCCCATTCAAAGAGTCCTTAACCAATTTTAAGAGATAAAGCGCATATAGGAGACTATTTGCTTTTTAATTATTAAAGTTCACTTTCTTACCAACAGCAAACATTGTCTAAAATGGTATGTGTTACATCCTCTCTGTTCTATGCAGCTCATTTAACATCTGCAGTAAGTTATCATGCTTATGTTCATGGTCTACTCTGAGTCGTTCTTTTGTTCTTCATGAGAAAATTTCTTCCTCATTTCTTTCTGGTTGTGCCTGGATCCCAAGAGTAGCAATGACTGGCACAGATAATCTGATTACTATTAAATTCCGTTTTGAAATTTACCTCTATAGCCATGAAAACTGAAAACAAATCTTTTCTTGACTTTGGGGGAAATTCACTTTGAAAGGATTTTTTTTTCTCCTGCATTTTGACTTTTTTCAAACCTTAAGCATAAGGCTTTTCTCCTTGTACTCTTGACCAGTGACATAGCTAAGTAGGAGAGGGGATATCCTTCAGATATCCTTCAGGTATCCTTGTTTGTGAGGCAGATCCATTCAGGGATGGGGGGGGGGAGACTATAGCTACAGTTCAGTCTGTTCGAACCCTTGCATCTGGGCCACCCCTACTGGACAGTTGCCTGCTGGTTCTCCCCATTGCAATTATTCAGCATAATGAGTTGCTGATTATTCTCCCTCCCTTGCACCACATTATGCAAAAGAATTAAACTATTCAGCAGAACACCCGCCGGTCCCTCTTTCTTCTTCTGCCCATTCAGGTAAGCCACATAAACAATTTTTACTTGCTTCACTGCTGCAACATGGAATGGACTGCATCATGCTGTCTTTCTTGGACATTTCTAAGCTCTGAGGGAGACGTAGGAGAATATTTTGAGAAGGAATTCAAAATATGTCTGAATTTGGGCATGGCAACTATAGCCTGAGCATTCCAAGAACAAAAATAGCAAAGTCTCTAGCTGAGCAAAAAAAGCAAATTGCTCATAGAAGAGGTAGCAGAGGGGACCTGACAGAAGTATATTAAAACCTTGCATGGTATAGAGAAGGTGGATAGAGAAAAATATTTTCTTCATTGCACAACACTACAACTGATGGGAAGCTGATGGGAAGGAAAATCAGATCAGACAAGGAGAAGTATTTATTCACCTAGAGCAGTGGTTCTCAACCTGGGGGTCGGGACCCCTTTGGGGGTCGAATTACCCGTTCAGAGGGGTCGCGACAAGTCTCCCACCACCCTTCCCTCCCACCACCCATCTGCTCCGCCCCTGTGGTTGGGGGTCTCCACTGCATGAGAAACTCCATTAAGGGGTCGCGGCATTAGGAAGGTTGAGAACCACTGACCTAGAGGGTCATGGGTCTATGGAATTTGCTGCCAGAAAAGGTGGTAACAGCAACCAGCCTAGATAGCTTTAAGAAAGGGTTAGGAATTCATGGATGATAGGTGCATCAGTGGCTACTAGAATGGATGTCCAAGTACTTCCTACAGGTTGGAAAGACAGGCAGGATGTCTCTAAATGCAGAGATTTGAGAGCAGGTGAAAGTTTTGTCTTTGTCTTCTGCTTGAGACACCAATAACCAATTGATGGGCCACTGTGTGAGACAGGAAGCTGGACTAGATGGGCTGTCATCTGATCTAGCAGGGCTTAAGTTCTAACACCTGGCCCTTTCTCCATCGGGGTTTACTGCAGATTATATTCCAGAATAGGAGCCTCCCATCCACAAGCTTGTGCATACTACAGCAACATGCAGAGGCAGGCTTCTGTTCTAAAATTTAATCTGGAATAAAGCCCAGTTCAGAAAGGTCACATTTTTGGTGAGAAGATTCTGGCCAGATAGAAGTCTTTGTTTTCCATTGACGTGTTGAGTCTGACTAACTTAATTGCAGACCTGAACAGTCTGTTAATTTAAGAAGGAAATAAAAAATTAACTAACTACATAGTGTTTCCTGAGCACTGGGCACATGAAACGAGGGCAAAAACATACACCCCCAAGGCCTCCTAAGTACAAATGTGTATGGATGTTGTTTTGTTTCTGCATTCAATTCATATTGAATCAAATGCAATAAAAATCATATTCGTTTGAATGGATTCAAATGCACTAGGATTCAAATTCAATATGAATGTTCAATGTGAATTTGATTTGAATCCCCACTACAAATCCCATAAGAATCTGCAACGAAGTTTCATACAAATGTATCAAAACATTCTATTTGCATTCAAATGTAGGGATGTGCATGAATATTCAAAACACTCAAAATTCAATTGAATTCGGGCATTCGAATTTTAATCAAATGTCTCTTTATTTAAATTTAACATGTGAATGAATTTTTTAATCTTTCAAATCATTCATACGAATTATGCAGACATTCACATGTGTATGGATATGCTATTTGTAAGCTCAACTCATCCTTCAAATAGCATCACTGTTAATGGTCAACTATTCTTTTAAATCACAAGGTCTTCAAGAGAAGGAAACAAATATTTTGACTGGTGAAGAACTACGTAGCTTTCAGCACCATTTAAACTGTTATTAAGGGAAGTAATTGACAATAAATTCATTTTATTGAATAAATAATGACTCATTGCAGTGATTATTATGGGAAGTATAATGTGAGCTATAAGGTCCACTTTGTAATAACAAAGACATTAAACTGGCATAAGAATCATTATGCCTTTGATAGCACATGCTTAGTCTTTTAGAGTTGTTGGTATCGAATTACATACATGCTACTATACAAGAAAGTACAACACTTGAAGATTATTGAAAGGTGCTTCTGTCTCATGGCCAAAGCTCATTGGGTTTTATTGCCACAGGAACCCAATCCAGGAATGACCATTGAGGATCAGGAATGTGGCTAGACATAGCTATTTTCAGTGCTTCATAAGGATGGTCTGTCAAGTCCTGGGAGAGTTCTTCAAGATATAGAGAACTATGTCTTCAATTGCTGAGTATGCTTTATTATCAGCTAAGCAACATGCTAACTTCTGAATAAAGTTTTCAAGATGTTTTGGATACCTGAGTACTCAAGGTTTAGTTCAGTGACTGACAAGAAAGGAGAATACCTGGGGATGCCAGTAGGTTCACAGTTCCTTGGGGCTGGTAGGGACAGAGCAACCACCTTGGGAATGCACACTTTTGCCCACAGGGAGATTTGCAAAGGGAATTCAATAAACATGAGCTACACTTACATGACTCGCCTGACCTGGGTGCCTGATCTTGGTTTTTGTTTGTTTGTTTTTGGTGGTTTATTTATTTATTTATTTATTTATTTATTTATTTATTTATTTATTTATTTATTTATTTATTTATTTATTTATTTATTTATTGCATTTAAATTATTCATATAACCCAACAGAAAGACTGCAGCTGGTCAAATACAAACCAAATACTTCTGGCCAGGTACATACAATAGCACATGTACTTCAGCAACGGAGGGAAGGGAGGGAAAGAAGGTAGAAAAAAGAAGAACATAGCAAGTTAAAAACAAGTCTTGTTGATCTGATGCTCTCCATCAATGAATTTTGACTACAATTCATTTTCTCCCCAGACAGCACAACCAAGTTTGCTGAGGCTGAATAGTGTTGTACCTGAAAACATCTGGAGGACAACAAATTACCAAAAGCTGCCATAAACCCAGGTTTTGTGTTAAAAAGTGCAGTAGTGCTGCATACTGCTGAATTATTTCCATTTCACTCCATCCTAGCCTGGAGGCTAAAGCTGGGACCAACAAATCATAGTGTTTGTTTTATTGTAATGTGTGAACCAATACTCCCAGATTGTTGCGGTCTAGACAAACTGCAAGCAGAAAGAAAATATTATTTTTGGCTTATTCTCCATTGTCTGTTTGAGAGAAATAGGCATATTCTCCACTGTGAAGCCCTGCAGTAAGGTGCTATGGGAACTAAATATGGATGTACACAAACCTTTTTTTTTCTGGCTTGATTTGGTTGCTGTTTGATTCAAATACTCCATGGATTATTTGTCACATGGAACAACGGAGGAGAGCACGAAGATTCAGAAGAGCCAAAAGGGTTAGAGGTGGACACCTTCAATTGCCAATAATCTTTTTGCTGCCCCCATGACTCACATAGTGATATTGGAGGCTGCAGCTCAAAACTCACCACAGTAGCAAAACCATCCTGCCATGGAGGTGAGCAGGGATAAAGATCTGCTATAGTTTCAGCCGGGGTTCCAAAATGGGTTTGTGGGTTTGGGGAGAGTGGCACCAGAAAGGTCCACATCTACCTCTGAGGCAATTGGTCTCACCCCTCAGGTTTTTCTTTTTTCACAATATTCTTATCACTCAAATTTGCTTTTTGTTGTTGGTGTTATTATAGGAAAATGTCTGGAAAATGTGCCTGTCTACCTACTTCCCACACCCACAACTATCAAGAACACCCACAAAACTCATGGAATAATATGTCATGATCCCAAATGACTTACCAGATAACCTACCTTGAGTTGAGCAGAATTCTGGTCAAGAGTGAGCATACTCATATCATTATTCTTTCACCACTGATGGGGGGTGGGGTGGGGGTGAGATGAGAATGGGGTGGAATTTGGAGTTTCTTTGTGGATTCAAAGGAATGTCCTGCCCACCTCTTGCTTGGTCATTAGGGATGTATGTGAATATTCATACTATTCATAATTCGTATGAATTCATACAAATCTCAACATTTGTGTACGTATTGAATCAGGCCTGCCTTTGTAGACCCTATTCATCTGCAAATCAAATTATCTGGAATTTATTGGCACTTCAGTCGAGGGCCAGATGCCACTACAGCCTCCTCCCCCACAGCCTAACACCCCAGGCCTCCCACCCCACCTCATGGCCTCCTGTCAGTCCCCTTATCGTTTTCACACTGCCACCACCACGCACCTTCCTCCTAGGCTTTCCAGTTCTGCGTGTTCAGCTCCCACGTGTGTCATGCAATCACTACATGGGGAGCTGTGTGTGAAGGACTGGAACTGCTGTTTTGGCATCTGAAGAGCACCAAAATAGGCTCAGAGATGCCACCACAGCCTCTGCAAAGGTAAGGGAATCCACCAGAGTGGAATGGTAGGCCACGGTGGTGTCTCCAGACCACTTTCATCTGGGGATCACACAATACGGTGGGAACTGCCCACACAAAACCAGAAGGCCTAGGAGGAAAGCATGCAGTAGTGGCGCTGGCAGCAATAGCAGGTGAGTGGGGGGGGGCGGAAGGGAGGGGGGGTTGCTTCATTGAATACAAAGCTCCACACAGTTGTGGGGGAGGATTTGGCCAAGCCAAATAATCCCACATTTGATTCATGGGAAATTGGCTTCATGCACACCCCTAGATTACTTGAATTTTCACAGCAGATTGTTTTCCAGGAAGGAAAAACACCTTTTAACAACAATAATAAAATCTGGACACCATAACCAATCAAAATAAAGCAAGCCAGCACCAATTAGTGAAGAGATAGCCTTTTTTAAAAAAAGGTCTGGCCAGATATCCAGTATAGCTTTAGAGTTTTTATTTAGCTGTGTGAGACCAAAACAGATAAAACTACAGAGGAATTGCAAAGCAGCTATACCTTGTTTGTAGTTGATTTCTGCTGCTAGACCAATTATATTGAGTAGTATGGTGCTTTTTTTTTAAAGGTAGTCAAACTTCATACCTTTTTGAAAGGGGCAGGCACTTTGAACTGTTCTTCAAATAGTTCATTGAATGTGAACACACATTTGCTTTGAATATGAATACTTTGAACAACCCCTGTTCACTGTGAACTGAGTTTGACAAGAACCAATTCATCACATCTCTCGTTTTTAAGGATGTATAACTCAAAACCACTAGGCCCAGCCCAAATTCAAACATAAATAAAAAGCATAGGCGAATTTTTGTTGGGAAAAACATTCAAGAATGAATTAAAGGTAATCAAGCATACAAAAACAAAAGCTAAATCTTAAATGCAAAATATTCTTTATCATTAATATGGAAAAGGCAGATTTGGGAAAACACTTCATAAATGTATACTTCAATAAAAGCCAATGAGGCAAGAAAATATATTCCAAACTGCTAAAATCTAGAAAGCCTAGAAGTCAATATGAGTTCACAGTATTCAGTTACAAGTAGTCAGGCCCTACTGAGCAAAAGCAATTATTTATGGAAACATAAAGGAATATGTTTCCATAAAGGAAGCTTATTTGTGGTAGTGTGTCAGTGAACACATATTAGTGCATTAATGCATATTAAAGGCCAAAAATGGATTTAGAAATTGTATTCTCTGGCCTTTAATGCAGATTAAAAGAGGAATGAGAACATTAGCATCTACATGCTAAAATCTCTAAGCCCCCTTTTAGTTGCTGTTTTAAAAAGTGTATGTGGATGCAGCCTAGGGTACTGATCCTGATTGCCCACACCTTGTGGCCTGAAAGCTCTTGTGAGCTTTGAAGCCACACTCCCACATGACTGAGGATATGAAAATTCCTAGCCTCAGGACCTGTGGGGCATGGGTTTTGGTTTTTAGTAATGCATTGTTCTGGATCAGGGTCCCTAGTACTTATTAAACAATCCTACCAGTGATTCAGATTAAACACTCCCTAATCTGGATCAGGCTCCATCAACTGAAAACAGAGCCACAGAAGCAAGGGATGGGGCCTCCATGATTTGCATTAACATGTGGATATAGAACCCTATATCAGAACTACAGAAAGGCCCTTAGAAAGGCAAGTGAGAGTAAGAAGCCCTGGAATAGGGGTGTGCATGAATGGGTGGGTGGGTTGCATTTGCATCAAATCAAATCAAATGTCAAAACATTCAATTCAATTTGAATGTTTAAAATACAAATGTCAAAAAATCCAATTCAAATCTGTAACATTCAAATCTATTCATTTTAATGTTAGATTCATATTTAAAGATACGAATGCCAAGAACATCCGTACCTGTTATACATATCTGTGCACATTTCGTATGCATCCCATTTTATCCCATGTGCATCCCATGTGCATCCTGTATTATAAGCACAAATACGTTAATATTTGTACAGATATGTAATACATATCTGTATGTTCAGAACATTCAAACAAATGTTTTGGAACATCCAAAAAATGTTCAAATGTCTAAATTCGAATGTTATTAAATCCGATTCGAATTTGAATGTCAACATTCATCAGATTTGACTTTGATTTTTTAATTTTTGAATATTTGTGTACATCCCTACCCTAGAAGATGTAGAAGCCCAAGAAAAACTCTTATTTCTGCCCCTCTATGTTAATCTACTTATAAAGAAACTACACAGTACAAAAGCCACATGGGTCTCTGTTCTGGGATGGAGGGGGGGTTATTTCAGGAGAACAATAAGGATGACTCCCAAAAGAGGGGACAGGAAGCATCAAAGGCCAAGACCTTTCACTCCTGGGCTTTGAAGACTGCAATGTGGATTCCAAAGCTCCCATTCTTCAGAGATGATTGCCAGGGCTGGAGTGTTTCAGAGTGTACCCCCCTGTCCTGCATGAGCAGCAACCTGCCCCAGCATTAGACAGGTTATGTATCGTGGCCCACAATAATGAAGGTAAGGGTAAAAGCAGGACATGAAAATTAATGAACAAAGAAAGCAAGAATAAAATTATAATAAAAGTCCTGTTATGTAGGACTGCTGCCACTGGACTTGGTGGCCTTCTGGTGCCCTCTATTTTGGGGCACTAATATTCCAAAACTGATTACTTCTCAGCCAACCTAAGCATAGGAGTGAGATAAACTATGACTGTGTTCTGATAGCCTTTTCAGCATGGATGGGGAGTCCATTTATCAATCGCCCTAACTCCTCACTGACATGCTTTGCAAGGGACCAAAAGCAGCCTGGGATGTTGGGCTGATATTCTGCATCTTTGACTAGAATGGGATCAGGGTGGCTTATAAATGCTGCTCATGTAGATTACATCATGAGAGTGCCATCATAGTAGTTTATCCTTCTCCTATGAGTACCCCCAGACACCCTTAATACTATGCAGCCACTATACTGTGACCAGTCATATGGTCCAAAACAGAATGATCAGTCGTTGATGGCAGCAATACAGCAGCAGAGAAACTGCATGGTAAAAAAAACCTGCTGATTAATCATCAGGTTTTTACTATGTAGTTCCACTCACACACTGTGCAGATACTGCAAAGTATCAATCGTCCAGTCTGGACAATGGGAAGCAGTTCCACAGTGACTCTGTCCTCCCCATGCAGCTTACACTAATCCCATGTGGATGATGGGAAAGGCTGTGGAGGTACTGCAAAGTATTAAGGGTGTTTGGAGGTACCCTATGTCAGACCAGCATTGTTTCTACAAGCTAGTTCTGTCTGCATAAGATTGGGACAAAATGCTGCTAGGGACATTTGTTCAAGGCTGGGGATGTATACAAATATTTGTGTAATTTGAAATTCATATGAATTTGTGCAAATTTTGACATTCACCCTGTAGGCTCCCATTCTTTGTAGAAGCCTCAATGAAGGCCAGATCTGGCCATGCTCAACCTCCCCCACCCAGCCATGGTGTTACCAGTTCTGCTCCAGTAATAAACTGGAAGCAACTATGGAGGGAGTAAAATTTGGATAATTTGGATTATTTTTGAAGCCCAAAGAACACCAAATTTAAACTTCCCAGGGGAATCAGTAGCAAGATCTTTCACAGGTTTTAATAACGAGGAATAACCAGAAAACAGAGACAAAACCCATTTTAGACTCAAAAACCAGTTTCTTGTTAAACCAGGGCAAAGAATTTATTAGGAATACAGAAAAGAAGTTGAAATGAATTATCAGAAGCGTTTCTAGAACAGAAATAAGCATGCAACAACTGCAAAATGACTAAAGAAATGAACATTTCCCACTAAGGGATCTTTGTGAATTTAACTGAATTTATCCCTCTTTTATTAAAACAATTGATTTATAGTTATGCAGCAAAAGCTTCCTAAAAAAAACCCCTAAAACAAATTGAAAAAAAAAAACCCAATTGCAAACGACAGCCAGAAAGGGAATGGAAAACTCCTAATACTAGAAAGATCCCTTAACCCAAAAGTTCTAAAGAAAAATAAGGGAAAGTGAATAGAGGATACCAATCTTCTGTCTCACCAATGATGTCTTCTCCATGTGCAGAAGTTTGAAGTTACAGAGATGCATGACCACATCAAACTGCATCTCTTTCAGGAACCCGAAAATGACTTAAAAATTGGGAATCCCTTCAGTCTCAGTCAGACTGATCCCCAAAATGGACAAAAATCCAAAAAAATACATTAAAAATAATCTTTATAATTGCCTTTACCAAACCAGCCAAATCCAGAATGCAAAAGTTTTAAACTGCAGTTCTTGCAGCAAAACTCTGTAGCAGAAAGAAGAAAAGGGGGGGGGGGAAGAAAAATTTCTCCAGATCTCTTTAGCCTCCCATGATGGCCAGAAGAAGACCTCCCTCCTCTGATGACCAGAAGGAGAAAAAACCTTTTTAAAACCATCTCTTCTCTGCCATTTTTATAGCAAAAATTGGAACCAAAAAAAACTGCTGATGTTCTTCCCTTGTTAATGAATAAAAATGTGTATGTGACTTCAGTCTTGACAACATTTCCAGTCAGTGCATCTCCTGACCTCTCCTTGACACCCTCAGACAAAAAGGTGTGAATGGCGAGTAAACTATTGTATCCCTGTTTGATTTGCAAAAGTTTACCTTAAATTAACATTTTAGCACCTCTACTGACTCACTTAATCCCTTCAGCTAGACCCAGTGTATGTAGATATCAGCAAGCTCTTACCCAATTCTTTTAGGGTGTAAACAAAGGTGTAAACAGTGAGTCACCTCCAACATCCTGCATCCTAATACTGGTGAAATGGGCCATTTGCAATTTAGATAGTAATTCCAAATTCTGGTATACTTATTTTACCCAGATCTCTTCCAAAAATCCATTCCATTTTATTCTTTATTATTTTATTAAAATTAGACAAACCAATCTCTGTCCCAGATTCCATGGTTTTATAAAAATCTGTTACCCCAAAAAGAGAAAACAAAGACTTTTTAGGTGCTAGGACTCTGTCTTGACTCAATCAAGATTAAATCTCAGGCTGTGTTTCTTGCATACAGACTTTTATCTTTTGCAAACAGCCAGCTTGTGACTTGAGAAAACTATGTCCTTTTTTTTAAACTCCAGGCTTGTCTTTCTCCCAATATGGCTATTTTAAGGCCTTTCCACGTTTCATGGTCTGCCTTTAGCTTTTAATTATGACAATAATAAAGTGAAATTCATATGTCAAAACCTGGTATATTTCAAGTTCCGGTTTTGTAACATTTCTTATGATACCTGCACCTCCAAAGTTGATCTGGTAACAATGGCTGCATTTTGTATTTCCTCTGCTGCCATTTGTTTGCTGCTCCAAAGCCCAAGTAGGCCTTCCGGAGGTGGTTCACACCTCCCCTATCCAGGAATTGCCATGACCCCTGGAGGGAGAAGGCATTTGTGCGTCTCCAGAAGGCCAACCTGGGATGGTGGTGGCAATAGCGGCAGGTGAGTGGGTGGCCAAGGAAGGATGGGAAGAGGGGGGTATTGATTCATTTCATAATCAAACATTAATTGGATGTTTGCACATGAACCTGAAGCCCCCCACATTTGTGGGGGGATTCGAATGGAGCCGAATATTCATCTAATCGAATGGGGCAATTAAGCTTTGTGCACATCCCCATTCAAAGCCTCTTCATTCCTATTCTGGCTCATATCAGTATCCAAAAGGACTGCATGTGGATGCAGCCTAAAGGATAGCAACTGATTTGTAGAATGCCTCTGTGACACCCGCGGCCTGCGGTCACTGGTTGCGAGGCCCCAGCCGAGCATCCAACTCTCTCCAGTCCGGCCACAATAGCCACAGACTTCAAATTTTCTTTTTAAGTAGGCCTCTGAGCCTTTTTTACTACTTCAGCACCGAGCTTCTAACTCTTGTTACACTATTGCCCTTATGTTACTATGGCAACACTTCCCCCCTCCCTTGAGCTTCTGAGCCAGTATCAGGACTCAAGCAGAGTGTCTTTGAAACAAATGTAACTTTATTTGTTTACAACTCTTATGTTAGTTCAACTTCAACACAAGCAGTTCACATTAACTTATTTTCTTAACTCAGGATCCTGACTAATCCCTGTCTAGATTCTCCTCAGGATCCAGATCTGTACTGTCTAACTTCTTCCTAAGTCTAGCCCCAGTTACACAACAACGGCACTGACAGGAAGGCCCTTTTTATAGCCTCTGCCAGGGTTCCATGCCTTCTGATTGGCTAGTTTCTCTCTGGGCTGCCCACCTTTCTTCAATATGCTAATTGAGCTGGGCTTAGCCCCTCCTTCTTTGTTTACCAGCCCTCCTGGTCAGTGCCATTTACCCTTAGCACATTTTATAACATTTACACATATGCAATTAAAACTACAACAGGTGCACTAATCAAGCTTGGGCTCCACAGCCTCCTATTAGTTTATCTCCTTGCAGCAAAATGGTTTCAGCCCTATAGATGAGGCAGGAACTTCATCAAAACGTTCTTCGTGATGGATCTGAATATAATGGAGGTTATTTTCAAGTAGTTTATATCTACCCCTCTGGAATTATGGACAGTTCTTACACCTGAAAATACCAGACTGGTCTATCATTTCTTTGTGTGTGGGTGAAAGAACAATCTGCCTATTTGTGCAGGTGGAATTTGCCCTCTTACGTTATGCCTCGGGAGCAAATCATTCTTCTTAGCAATAGAAGTCTAATGCTGCCTTCCTCATTCCTACCTCATTTTAGTATAGAGCTGATCTTTTGGAAACAGTTTATTTATGCCCCAAGGAAAACACTTAGGAGGTGAAAGGTAATAAAGGTATTGCATTCAAATAAATTTGATCCTTTCTGCCTCTTTTAGCTAGAAAAACAAAAACAAAAACTCATAACAAAAACAGTTAAGCCAGGTGGGAAAAGACACCAGAGGGATCAGAGAGAATTCCTCTAGTGCCTTTTCCTGCCTGACCATATTTTTGTTTTGTTTTTGAGTGCATTCAACCCAGCCAATTGGCTACAATGCCATATTCTGAGGCTACATCTGCACCTGCAGAGCAGCTAAACTCAGGTGGCCCCCTATGTGCAGCAGTCAAATAAGCATACTGATAAGATGCCCTCCATCACTTTGTCAAAGGACTAAAAAACTATTCTGATGCCGACACAGTTGTTCAGTGAACTATCTGCCACAGGCTTCATGCCAGAAAGGGCTCTTCCACTTTGGAGAAGGCAACTCAGTTCCAAGTCTGAGCTATCAGCTCCAAAATCAGAGATGGTTGAAGCATAGGCCCTGTGGCTAGCATGCACCATGTCCTCAAGGCTAGGGATGTGTGTGAATATTCATAACATTCAAAATTCGTATGAATTTGGCCAAATTCGGACATTCATATTTGAATTGAATGTTGGCACATTTGAAGACTGACATTCAAATTCAAATTGAATGTTTCAATACATTCATATGAAGCTTCCTCTGGGATTCGTATGGCATTCGTATGGGATATGTATGGGATTCATATGGGATTGAACATTCATATCAAATTCAAATCCCACTACATTCAAAGGGGATCTATTTGAACAAATACAAATTGCATTCAACTCAATACAAAGCAAATACAAAAAACAAGCAAACATTTGTTCACATCCCTACTCGAGGCAGAAGCAAGCATCCTTTCCTAGCCACATTCTATGCTGCCAAGGTGTGGATGCTCCCTCAGTCTCAGTCATTGTGGCTGGTGTTGCAGAGGGCAAGGGAACTAAAAAGAAACAATGGAAATTATTAAGATAAGCACACCCAATAGTAGATTAACACTGTTAAGTTGAAATTCTATGCAAACATGTATGAAAACTAATGCTACACAACAAAGTGGACTGTGCAAATATCAGCCAATCATGAATTGAAATAAAAATAAAGGAAAGGAATGTAAACAAAAGCAAATGCTTCCCACTCTACCGTGATGGGCTAGCTGCCCCTGAATTTCACAGGGCAAACTCAAGCCAATATTGGCAGCTGACTGGTGAGGGAATTATTTTGCAGGATGTTTGCTAAATCAGAGCATATGATTTGTTGCTTCCAGTTCCAAAGATTCTAGACTGAAATGGATCAATTCATGCTATGCTACAATCTATTATGCTACACAAACAACAACAAGGAGGAGGAGGAGGAAAATATTCATATTAAAATTGAGAGATTCCTGCATTGCTAGGGTGTTTCTGCACATGCCCTTAAATACACATTAAGGACACATGTGGAAAACCACGTCCACACAGTGGCACCCATTAAGAACAAAATGGGAAAACTGCGTCCACACAGTGGCACCCCTTAACAACACTTCCAGGAAACCGCATCCACACAGCAGCACCCATTAGAGACAGATCGGGGAAGCCGCGCCGCACATACCTGTCTCTAAGGTGTGCTAACTGGGGCTTAAACCAGTTTCCTGGAAGACCACACATAATGTGGTCTTAATAGGTGTTTTTCACGGTTAGGACGCATCCATTAGGATGTGTCCACACAGCAAAAGGGTCCCTAACCTGGGCCCTCCCTTGGTCCACCATGATTGGCTCCTCGGAGCTGAGCATGGCGAGCCGGGGGACTCACCACTTCTGGGGTGAGGGCAAGCCAGGAAATTGGAGTCCCCTGGCTCGCCATGCTCAGCTCCAGCGGAGCCAATCATGGTGGGCTGAGGGAGGGCTTCTGGAGCACAGATTTGAGGTGGGTACTATGCATCCGCACAGCGCCCTCCTCAAATCCGGATCTAAATCATCCTTCCGCTGCATGTGCGGATGGAAGGGGTGGTGGTAGATCCGTATCTAATAGATACGGATCTACCTCCTGAAATCTGGATCTACACTAGTAGTAGATTCGGATTTCCAGTGGTAAGTGCTGAAGCACCCCTAGGGTGGTTGCTTTGAAGGAAGATAGCTACAGGCAAATGGAATGTTAAAATCTGGATATCTCTGGTAGCACTGGAAGAAGGGTGTCACGCATCTATTGCTATAGTGTCAGTCAAGTATTTTCACATTTCTTTTAAAAAATTACAGAATGTGTGTGCATACATGAAATGCATGCATGGCGATGGATACATGCAAGTGTGCATGTGCATACGCACTCTTTTTACCATGGGAATAAAAAAGGTAATACATTCCCAAGAGTTAGTTTATTCTTCTAAGCTAAAAGAAAACAAAAAAAATAGATGTAACCTACAGTCTTCCTAAAAATGACAGAAGATATCGATTATTTTATACATATAAAATACATACAACATATATCAAACCACACTTCATATGCTACCTCGTACCATAAGGTGCATATTTCTTGATAAAAGGGGAAAATATCTCATTTTTTGCTTATGCGAATGATAATGACTTTTCCTTTGGGGAAAATGGATTGAATTATTGAATGCATCTGACACCACTAAAGACAAATTAAATAAAACTTAAAGAAATGTAGATGTCTGTCCCTTTATTATCCTATTTAAAATAATCATCTCTGACAAGGAAGAAATCCTTCCCCTAATATGGTTCAATTAAGGCAGGTATAGATTCTAAATGATTTCTTCTGACATTACTGAGTTTATAGGCCCACTGGCCTGGCATATGTTCAAATGCTGATCCAAACTGTCCCTTCTTTCCCTAAAACCATTTGCAGACCACACTAAAGGGTCAAGTTAAAAAATCAAAGGCTACTTCCACAGGGCACACGTTGTCATGTTGGGCTGGTTTGTATGACTGTGGCAACACAGCCTGGCTAACAACTTCTGAATTTGCTGTCCAGGCCTGTTTTATTTAGGTACCCATAAGCACTGCACTTCCAGGATCACTTCTAGAACTCTGTTAAAATGGTGCCAGGCTTTGTGCATGCAATAGACAGGCTCAGCCACTTGCTAGCATCTGCATTCAAGCTCCTGGATTAGTCTGCCACTGAGGAATGCATGGGAGACTACTTCAAAGTCATCGCCTGATGGAGCAGACGCTGCGCCATTTTCTCATCAGAGTCTCCTCCAACACTACATCTCATGAGGATGAGGCATTTCCACAGGAGTTTTCTTTAGCAATTATCCATTGCCTCTGGCTTCCCGAGCAATGCAAATCAAAGGTATACAACAGCATACACTTGAATATAAAGCCAAACAGAATCTACTTAGGAGAGTTCAACATGGAAAAGAAAACAGTTGTGCTTGCCCTAGCCTCTCAGCTGGGCTTACTCACTTTCCTGCCCATCAGCACCTTATTTCCCCCTTCTCCATTGGCTACTGCTGCTAGCTGACAACAAATGAGGAGTTCATTCACCTTTCATGGGCACACCAAAGAAAGCAGCAGGCATCTTTTCACATCAGCCAAGCTCCTCACCCTTCAAGGCAGCTAATAGTAGCAGTAGTTAATGAAGAAGTAGGAAATAAAGTGCTAATGAGTGAGGAGCTCAACCAACATGGTGAAGTGACCCTCAGCCTCCCCACTGGCACTGTTTCTCGTCATATTCTAATGCACTCTGACAGTGGCTGATATAGAACTGATACTGAATGTGAACTATAGAATTCGTTTTGTGATCTGGACATCTTTCCCTTCAAGGCATTAAAGACAAACAAAAATAACAAATTATTATCTCCTCCCCCCGCCGCCACTGCCGCCAACTTCCCTTCCTCCCAGCAGTTGACGGAAACTCTGTCAGCCTAGCACTGTCTATTCAAGCATGACCTACCAGGGGAGGGGGGCGTGAAAGTGAATATGTATGCATGTTACTTTGCCCTCTCTCTCTTTCCCTCTCATATGTGTGTGTAGACAGTTGTGCTTAGATAATTTACAGAGAATCCGCATTTCTAATGTAGAAATATGGGTGAATAAAAATGAAAAGCATAATATGGTGGTGATATTAAATGATGTGAGCTGGATCAGGATTTCGTCCAGGAGTTTATATGATGGGAAACAACAAAGAATGGGGATACCAGGTCTACACAGATGCATGGTGTACAAACTGCTGCCTTTAGAAGGTTGCAAAGCACAAAGTTGCCAAATATGTAGGGACCTCCATTCTTCTATTGTGTGTATTATTAGAAAGCATGATAAAAGGCAAGAATCAACACTGGCTTTTAAAAAAATGCTTTAGTGGCTCATTGCATGGTATAAGAGATTTAACTCATAAGAGACATGCAATGTTTTGCATATTCAGCCCCACTGATTCAGATGTCATTCTACAGTGGGGAGGAGGGATCCCCACCCCCACCACCCCAAATTTAACCCAAATATACCTTGTGGCCTTGAAGTGTGGGTGATCTAACTGGAACTGTCTGTATCGCTGTTGCAATGGCTGCAGCAACTGCCACTGTGCACCAGGCTGTTGCTATGGCAATTGTGACATGGCATATGACTGTGTAGCCACAGCTGCCATGCAGCCCCTTGGTGTGCAGATGCACTGTCCCAGAGCATGCTGGTTCATCCTGATCACCCATGTGAAAACAGGCCCAAAGTTACTAACCTGACAAGAATATCAGAGTGTTGCAGAAATGCTGAAGTAGGTTTTTCAGAACATTCGGGATTTCTCATTTAATTTCTCAGTTTTTAAATCTCAAAATATTATTAAAAACAGAATAAGGTTCAGTACAGAAGGTGGCTTAGAAATGGCTTGCAGACATGTCACAGATGGGATCATTTTCTTCTATCCTCATGAACATTCTAGGCTAGAAAAGGTAGATTGGAGATGTGATGAAAACACAAATGCCACACACTAAATCTCCAAGATGCTTGTCATCTGCCTTTTTAATTTTTTGCAATGCATGACCACCGCCAGAAATGGAAAACCAAAGCTTGTTACTAGTCATAAGTGCTGTTTCATGGAATACTGTTATCAAATATAGTGCAATAAATGCATTAATGCAGCCACCTCTCCAAGTAGTTTTCTGTGCACAGCTCTTTAAATCAAAGCCATACAATGACTAAATTGCAAAAGTGGGAATAATCAATTTTCTGGGATGATTCACAACATGGAATTCATCCTGAAAAAAAGGTCCATGAGTTAACAAGAGGTTTGCTTAATTTGAAGCTCTTCACATCCTCCTCAAAGTATGCACCTGCCAACTTTTCTCTGTTCCATGAGTGTTGTGTTTTTCCAAGGTGACAAAGGGGTCAATGCTGGCTTAAAACTGGGCAATGTGTCTAGTGGCTAGGAATGAGATTGTAGAGCATCATCACCTGCCAAATGAAACAAAATCCTAATGAGAATTGATTAATTCTGATAAAAACAAAGAGGTTCTCCATGAAATGTTTTCCATTCATAATTAGAATGAGTTATTAATTTTGTATTCCATTCAGAAACACCAGTGTTTCCCCTTTGAGGATGCTTTAGCTACCTGGATCAATTTTGGGACCAAACGTAGAACAAGAAACTTGTATCATTTTTTTTCTATTGGCAAATTTCTGCCCATTCCTATTTTCAAGTATATCCCTTAGGTAATCAGCATTCTGTATTTATTTGTTCATGTCACTCCAGCCTGCCAACTGAGCCCAAGTAAACAAAACAACAACACAACAAATAAAGAGAAAATATAACTAAAATGTAATAAAACATCCTTAAAGTACAAGACTCCATAGCAGCATGCTACAAAAATCATACCAAATAGCATATTACAACTCGGTTAGAGCCTACCATTCTTCCCCAAAGCTGAAGGAAGTTTTTAAAAATTGTTCTTCCTTCTAATGTACTCTCCACGCACCTCATCCCACCCCACCTCAAAATAATCCTTGTGAATTAGGTTATGTTTAGCAGAATTTTACAAAAAGTAACTTACAGCACATAAGCTATTTCAAGAGACATGAAGCTCCTGCTGAAATGCAAACCATCTGTTGAAAAGTGCAGGAAAATCTGTGGGTGTGTTCATGTCCCAAACAATGTGGAGTACAATGCCCACTCCTCTCTAAGGATGTACTTTACCTAAAAACAGTGTGATCATAGTATACGATGCACCTTACAGTGTCCTATTCCAATCAATAACTGCTCGAATGGAAGAAGCAATCTGAACAAGAGATTTTTGCCTCCCTTAGTAAGTACAATCATGCACCAAATTTCCATGGAAATGACCCTACAAATCACTCTAATTCATATTTTAAAAAGCTCTTTGCAAGTGATCTATTTGTGTGAATAGTCTAACATGGGAGAAAGAAGCAGGGAACACAGTTGCACCTTTCATAAATAAAATGATCTTATGGGATTGCAGAACACTCTGCTCTTGAAAGGTTTGCTTGCATCTTAAGTATCTTCCCATAATTTTATGCTGATTACTTAATATTTATTATTATTATTCACATGCAGTAGGAAGTCACTGAGAACAATATTGAGGAAAAGGAATAGAAACTGTTCAACCTCCACAATTTCCTTAATACCATATATGAAACCTAGGGAGGGGGAAAATTCTGCATCTTAGGGCTCAAATAGTCTTTGTATTGCACAATAGATATCAGTGAGGCAGAGACTATTTCCAAACTTATCCTTACCTAGGGATGTGCATGAATATTCGTAACATTCAAAATTTGCATGAATTTAGCCGAATTTGGACATCTGAATTCTGTGGAGCGTAGGCTTGATTAATACACTTGTAGTATCTTGAATTGCATATGTGGTTATGTTATAAAATGTGCTAAGGGTAAATGGCACTGACCAGGAGGGTTGGTAAACAGAGAAGGAGGGGCTAAGCCCAGCTCAATTAGCATATTGAAGAAAGGGGGGCAGCCCAGAGAGAACCAGCCAATCAGAAGGGATGGAACCCTGGCAGAGGCTATAAAAAGGGCCTTCCTGTCAGAACCGTTGTTCTGTAACTGGGTCTAGATTTAGGAATAAGTTAGACAGTACAGATCTGGGTCCTGAGGAGAATCTAGATAGAGATTAGTCAGGGTCCTGAGTTAAGAAAATAAGTTAATGTGAACTGCTTGTGTTGAAGTTGAACTAACATAAGAGTTGTAAACAAATAAAGCTACATTTGTTTCAAAGACACTCTGCTTGAGGCCTGATACTGGCTCAGGTGCTCAAGGGAGTGGGGAAGTGTTGCCATAGTAACATAACAGTAACAGTGTAACTAGAGCTAGAAGCTTGGTGCTGAAGAGAAAAAAGGCTCAGAGGCCTACTTAAAAAGTGAAGTAGAAGTCCGTGGCTATAGTGGCTGGACTAGAGAGAGTTGGATGCCTGGCTGGGGCCTTGCAACTGGTGGCCGCCAGCCGTGGGCATCACAAATTCAAATAAAATTTTGGCACATTTGAAGACTGACATTCGAATTTGAATTGAATGTTTCAATACATTTGTGTGAAACTTTGTTATGGATTCATGTGGGATTTGTGTGGGATTCTTATCTAACATTTGTATTGAATTTGTATGGAACATTCATATAAAATTTGAATTTTACCACGAACCTAAAAATTCTGATTCGGTTCTAATCACACTGAACCACACAATGTCAAATCTGTTTGAGTTAAAACCTTAAAGTCAATTGAGTGTAACCTTGAACTCATTTTAATGCACACCCCCTGGTTCAGTTCAATTTCAACCAGCTCCTTTTCATTAGGTGTTGGTGTTGGTTTGGTTCAATTCAAAGTGGGCACAACAACCAATTCCTTTCAAATCTTGGCAAATCTCTACTGAAGAGTGAATACCTTAATTTAGCTGCCTTCACCATAGATCCATAGTGTCACATGGTGTCATGGAAGCAACCACCTGTGCCACAGGTATGGTCCCTCAGCAGAACAACCTGCTCCCATGCTTGTGGACACATTCTTTATTAACTTGTTCTTTTATTCCTTTCATCCTCCTTACAGCTCAATATGGTAAATAAGGTTAGCAAGACTGGTATGTTCAAGACCAGCTCCCAGTCTGGCTCAGCAGAGATTAGAACCTTAATATTTATTATGTGCACTATACCAGGTAATAGGATAGTTCATGCAAATAATAGACAGTGCTTGACCCAGAAAGTTCTCAGTGCTGCCTAGCAGACAGTGAAATCTATGGGCCAGATATTACTATCAGGATTTAGCATTAGCAATGCGGTGGGGACCTGGTGAGAAACCATGAATTCTTCCAGAGAATGTCAGGAGCATTACCTGTGCATTGGTTTTCTCTGGTCTCGCAAGGAACAATGAAGCAAAATGATCGGTGAAACCTTTCAATTTTCATTTGGCTGAAATTTATCTAATTTATGGGCAAATACTCCATATGATATTATAAAGTTATTTTGCCTATAAATACAGATGGATAGAAATTAGAAGAAAGGTGAAAAACATCTTCATAATCAGGCCGATGAAAGTTACAGAGTGTAATAGAATTTTATTAATCATCTCAACGATTGCCTAAAGGCATAGCACTGCTTCCCCCACCTCCAAACACACACACCATAGGAACCATAAAGGGCAGCCTTCGTTTAATAGTGACACCTGACATTTACTATACAGCTTCAGATGGATAGTACCTCATTCAATTTATGGAGTTATCAGTGTGTCATCTCTCTTTTTTAGAGAGCAACTGTTGCCATTGGCATCCTAAATAGACCTTGTTCCCCATTTATCAAAAGTTTTATGTTAGGTCAGTTGCTCAATGTACATGCAAACTAAAGAAGCTAGAAACTTTTACATATCAAATTTTCCAACTTTTAAAAAGGCTTTTGCCTTAAACTCATTTTCTGTAAAAACTGTCTTCATGAGCTGAGCTTTTCCAAAAAATGTGAGGAGGAAATTACTTAATTATGATGAGATATATATATCCCTAACAGTGGTTAGTATGTCTACTTCAGTCTCAGGTTTTCTATGAAAAGTCTAGAAGTTTGAGGGTCTTACACAGTATCTTAGCTGTTCTTGGGACTGCAGTTTTTGAACACAGATTTCTGATATTTGTCTTGAGACCTGTTGAAGTCATTCTTCCAACTGGGGAGTCACTGCCCCCATGTGCTCCTATTATCACTAGGACACCATCTTGCACCTGGCCACCATATACTGGACTGACTCAGGGACTTCTGCACCTAAGATCCTAACTAATATGGTACACCACTTGTACGAGTGCTTGTTATTCTGCTGCTAAGATTAGTGCCTCGGTGCTGTCTTTCAATCCTGCTTTTCTCAGCCACTAATTTTCCAGTGTCAGCCATTTGCATAAGCTACCAATGGACATTCCATGAAAGACTTTGCTATGCTGGCGACTGCCATTGTTTGCTTTTCATTCACGCTCCTTGCCTGCATTTGTTCTGAGGTGTTTTCTTAACAATTCATCCATAGGAGCCATTTTACTGATGCATTTGTGGACATTTCTCTCTCCATTTAGGACAGTGGTCTTGACACTTGCTAACCCTGGCTTACGCTCTTTTTGGCTTATCTATGGCCAGCTGATGCTTGACTTGGAGTGCCATCATATGACATTGCAGGGAATTTCTGGGTTTTTAACAACAACGTTCTATTTATTCTTTTGATCAGTTTATTATGTCAGTTTGATATCTGACAACTAGCCTCAGAGCCCTTAGAGCAGCGGTTCTCAACCTTCCTAAAGCCGTGACCCCTTAATGCAGTTCCTCATGTTGTGGAGACCCCCAACCATGGGGGTGGGGCAGCTCAGATGAGGATGGGGCGGTAAGGCAGGAAACTCATCATGACCCCTCTGAAAGGGTAGTTTGACCCCCAAAGGAGGTGCGACCCACAGGTTGAGAACCGCTGCCTTAGAGAAACTGCTTCAGTGCAGCACTTTGCACACCTCCATGGGCCAAGCTGGTATGCAAGTAGTCCTCAGTGTCAAGGACTACAGGTAATCTAGATCAGGACCCTCCTGATTTGTATTACACTCCATTCTGTGCAGATGGAGCATAACAGAGATAAGCAGTGTCTCCTGTATTCTGCACTAATGTGTAGAGTAAGACTCTAGATTAGCATGAATATTATTTTTTCTTCAGGCCTTCTCTCCTGAAGAGTGAAAATGAAGAAGGGAAGGAATTGGTGGGGTAAAGCTGAGTGAAGGACCATATACTTCCTCCCCTACCTTGAAATGGCACCTCCAGCCAGAGCTAATCCAGGCTATCATTCACACACAAGCACCGAGGTAAACTGAAAAGAAATGGACTGCAACTGGATAAAACCCATTCTGAAAAAAGTTTTCTGATGATCTTTACTGAACATCACATTTTGCTGTTTAGAAGTGCTCTAAATCATTAATGTGAACAATACCTATGAATGCTTTTGGGGACATCTGGGTGTGTGGGTGTTTGCTTGTTTTATATTTTTAAAGGAGGTGGTGGTGCTTAAAGGCAAAATCTCTCTACTATAACATCTGGAAACTATCTCTACTTGTTATTCCAAACTTCTTTTGAGCAGGCAGTGTCATGAAACTAATAAGAAATAAGGTAGCTATTGCCTATTTTCCCTTCAGTTCGTATGCTTTCAAATCACTATGACAAGCTCAGTTTCACACTACACAAACTTTTATGTTGCCTGAGCTGTTACGTGCAATGCTCTTCAAATGAAAGAAGTCATGGTTTTTGCAAAATTGCCAATCATTTGCTACATACAAGACGGTAAACTGACAAAAAAAAAATCTGCATGGAGATCTTGTATCTTTGTTGTTCATTCAAGCTTTAAAGTCTCAATGTGATAAAGGACAGAGCAATATATTAGAGACATAAATAAACCCGATTTCTAGGCAGAAACTATATCCAGTTATCCAAATTATACTTGCAGAAAAGCTTGGCAGCAATTATGGGATACAATTGTTTTCAGAGAAGTACCAGGTATATCATTAGGCAGCATTCATTTTCGTGTTCAGAGAAAAGGTCAGTACTGACAGATAGGTTTTAAGTCACAGAGTCCTTTCTCCTTCCCTAGCTACAGAATCAAGATAAATGTGAGCAGGAACCTATAAAATTGATACAAAACAAAGACTGCATCCAGGAGCATTTCTTGTCCATTTTTTAATTGTGTTGAGTGGAAACTTTGAGGCTTCATAACTTTGTTCCACATCTTTAAAGTCTGTGAAGGCAAACCAGGTATGTGCAGACTGTGTCCCCAGGCCCAGTGATGGGACCACTGAATCCTTTCTACACTTACCTGTGATCCAGTCTAAAGACCCTCTTTGGTGCGGATCAAGGAGGCATTAGAGATTAGAGAAATATGTGAAAGAATGGGTTATCAATAGCCATGAGTTATCATGTCTGTGCATCTCTTCCATGACAACCACTATGTGAGGCAGTGTACATCTAAATACTAGCACCTTGGTACCACAAACAGAAAGAGTTCTTTTGCAACAATGCCTTGCTTGGGCACTTTCAAAAGACACTGAATGACCTTGTACATTAAGGGCAATTCTGCACCACCACCATTTGTTCAGAACAAGGAACATCCCATGTGGAAACAGATTGTTGATGGAGCAGAACAGGGTTGTCTGAATTTAGATGGCCTGTTCCACTCTAGTCCTGGAGAGCCCTTGGAGGCAACATTGAGGCTCCAAAGACCAGGAATAAAAGTTCCTGACCTTCACAGATTTCAACCTGGCTATTTTGTGTCCAGACCAACTTGGTGGCTCTTCCTAAAGCAACTAGGGATGTGCATTATTATTATTGTGATGATGACTATGCTGGATTTCGTATTATATCACTAGTCGGGCACTTCCCAAGCACCTAGGACTGCGTGATGTAGCGGCGAATTATGCGAGCAGACCCCAGTAAAGTGGCTTTTTGTAGCTGGCAGATGGATATTTTGTCAATGCCAATGGTTTTTAGGTGCCCGCTGAGATCTTTTGGCACCGAGCCCAGTGTGCCGAGGATGACTGGGACCACTTTCACTGGTTTTCGCCAGAGTCGCTGAAGTTCAATTTTCAGGTCTTCGTATCTTGTAAGCTTCTCCAACTGTTTCTCCTCAATTCTGCTGTCACCTGAAATAGCAATGTCAATGATCCACACCTTCTCTTTCCCAACAATTGTAATGTCAGGGGTGTTATGCTCCAGTTTTCTGTCAGTCTGAAACCTGAAGTCCCAAAGTAGTTTTGCCTGTTCGTTTTCAACAACTTTTTCTGGCTTGTGATCCCACCAGTTATTTGCCACTGGCAGATGATACTTTTGGCACAAGTTCCAGTGGATCATTTGTGCTACAGCATTGTGTCTCTGCTTGTAATCAGTTTGTGCGATCTTCTTGCAGCAGCTGAGTATATGGTTGATTGTTTCATCCACTTCTTTGCAGAGTCGGCACTTTGGATCTTCTACTGATTTTTCAATTCTGGCTTTGATGGCATTTGTTCTTATTGCTTGTTCTTGTGCAGCAAGAATCAGTCCTTCTGTTTCCTTTTTCAATGTTCCATTCGTAAGCCAAGACCAGGTCTTTTCCATGTCCACTTTGCCTTCGATCTTCTCCAGGAACTGTCCATGCAGTGCTTTATTGTGCCAACTGTCCGTTCGGCATTGAATTGCAGTTTTCTGGCACTGCTTCTTGGTTTGCTGCACCTTGAGAAGCTTCTGGTTGTTGACTTCAATCAAAGCTGATTCTTTGCTTTCTGCCACGTAATCTGCTAATGCATGTTTCTCTTCTTCCACTGTTTGCTTCACTTGCAAAAGTCCTCTACCACCTGCTTTCCTGGGCAAGTACAACCTGTCGACATCACTCCGAGGATGTAGTGCATGGTGGATCGTCATCAGTTTTCTGGTTTTTCTGTCTAAGTTGTCCAATTCCAACTGAGTCCAGTTCACAATTCTCGCAGTGTATCTGATGACTGGTATGGCCCAGGTGTTTATGGCCTTAAAGGTGTTACCGCCATTCAATTTACTTTTCAAGATTTTTCTAGTCCTTTGGATGTACTCTTTACTGACCACAGATTTCACATGGTCATGCTTAATGTTATCCAGTTGCAAGATGCCAAGGTATTTGTAGGCTTCTGCCTGGTGGGACCTGATGGCTTGACCATTTGTCATTTCAATGCCTTCACTTTCAGTAATCTTCCCCTTCTTCAGTGCCACTGTGGCGCATTTGTCCAGGCCAAACTCCATACTGATGTCACTGCTCAATATTCGCACTGTGCTGGTCAGTGACTGGATCTCAATTTCAGATTTTCCATAAAGCTTCAAGTCATCCATGTACAGTAGATGTGAAATTTTCTGTGAATTCCTGGCAGTTTGATAGCCCAGGTTTGTTTTCTTTAGGATAAGTGACAGTGGGATCATAGCGATGATGAAAAGGAGTGGGGATAATGAATCCCCCTGGAAGATGCCCCTTTTGATGTTGATCAGTCCGTAGCTTTCATTTCCGACAAAAAGCTCAGTCTTCCAGCGTTTCATCGCACTTTCTATAAATTTGGTGTTGTTCTGACTGATCCCGATGGTTTCCAGGCACTTTGTGATCCAACCATGTGGCAGTGAATCAAAAGCTTTTTTATAGTCGATCCAAGTCATATGCAGGTTTGTTTTTCGACTTTTGCAGTTCTCCAGAATCATTTTATCAATCAGTAGCTGGTCTTTTGTGCCCCTGCTTCTCTGTTTGTTTCCTTTTTGCTCTACTGGCATGATGTTGTTGTCTTCAAGGTAGTTTTGAATCCTGTCTGCTATTATGCCTGTCGGCAGCTTGAGCATACTAGGTAGACAAGTTATCGGCCTATAGTTTGCTGGTGTGGCTCCCTTTGCTGCATCTTTCTGTATTAAGTATGTTTTGACAGTTATTAGCCATTCACTGATGTTTCCTGTTTGCAGCATTTCATTAAACAGTTCGGCCATTTTTGCATGCAGGCTGGTCAGGTATTTGAGCCAGAAGCCATGTAACTGATCAGTGCCAGGGGATGTCCAGTTCTTCACTTTCTTCACTCTTTTCGTGACCATTTCAGGTGTTATTTCCAGCTGCTGCATTTTGTTCATGGAGAATTTCTTCTCGAAATCCTTTATCCACCCAGCAGTTTTGTTGTATTCTTTTTCAGCCTCCCAGAGATCTTTCCAGAAGTTGGTTGTTGCTTCTTTCTCTGGCTTTTCCATTTTCTTGTCTACTTGCTCATCCAGGCTCTGTTAGAACTGCCTCTGATTAGACTGGAATATTTGGTTCTGCCTGTACTGGATGATTCTTGCTTCATATCTTTCGATCTTCCTGGCTGTAGCTGTTATCTGCTGTTTCACGATTTCCAAAGCTTCGTCAATTTTCCTTGTATTCAGCCAGTATTTTTTGATCAGATGTTCTTTAGTCTTCTCGTTGTTCAGTTTCTTCTCCTTCATGTTTTTTAGGTTGCTGGCATCTGATCTCAGGCTTTTCATTTTTAGTTCCAGTCAGACTTTCCACTTTGGTTTTTCAGTTGATTTTCTAATTGGTTTTGGCTGCAGTAACCGTAGTTCTTCTGTTACTATCACAGCTGTACTGTAGGCGAGCTGGTTCAGTTCTTCAATTGTTGCTACCTGAACAGTTACAAGGGCAGAGTTGATGTCATTCATCAGTGGGACAAGTCGTTTTCTGCCTATAGTTTTTAGGGTTGGCAGTCGCTTTCGCTCTGTACTTGATGCTGTATGAGCCAGTATTCTGTCCTTCAGTTCCTGCTGTCTTTGAGACAATGTGCCAGGTGTTTCATCCATGACTTCATGTTGCTGTTCTTCCTCTTCTTGCAGAATTTCCAGATTTTCATCAGGTTCTAGCTGATCAGTGACTCCTGAGACGTTTTCGCACGGGGCTGAACGGAACGCGGAAAAGACAGCTGAGGACACGTCATACGCATTGGCCGCGCGCGGCTTGCGTTCCGACGTGTCCGCAGCTGTCTTTTCCGCGTTCGAAATGTAGAGCACTTCGAAGTGCTCTACACGCGTTCCAACGCGGACGAGCCGCCCGCAGCCGTTCGGGAGAAGAAGCGTTCGCGCCGCGCGGCTTTGACAATCAGCTGTTTCTCAAACAGCTGATTGTCGATCTGCCTCCGCGGCTGCCGGCGCGCCCCTTGCCGGCATTTGCCGGCTAAGGCAGCTTCGGGCGCTTTGAGCATTCGCACCCAGACGCTCCGGAACGCGTTTACACGCGTTCTGGCGCGTCTGTGTGTGAACGGGGAAAGCGCCCGAAGCTGGCTTAAGCTTTCCGCCTGAACGCGTTCCGTCTGGAACGCGATTCAGTGCGGAAATGCCTCTGGTCTTGTTGGAGCTTCTGTTGCTGCTACAATAGGCTGCGGTGCTTCAGTTTCATTAGATTTTCGTATTTCTTCAAGTTCAGCTTCACTGAACACTTTAGTCCCACTTATGAATCTTCTCTGATCAGCTAGCCGCAGTTCTGTTATCTTCGAGTCTGGGTATTCTTGTTTCCATAGCTGGTGCATCCATTTTTGATAGCCTCGTTTTCCAGGTACTGATTTGTAGTAGCACTTCATGACTACACGATTCTCTGGCCTTGAGAATTTCTGCCACTTCCTTGTTTGTGAGTTTTGTTCCTGTAGCCCATTTGTCAACGGTTGCCCAGGTTCCTCAGCAACCGCTGCGGTCCTTTTTGTCCTGGGCGACGACCGAGCCAGTATAGACTTCTTTTTTGTTTGTGTCTCCATTGTGATAAATGGGTTGGGTGCACTTAGTCTGGCTCCTCTGCTTCGACCTCTCTGGCATGGTTGAACCTTCCAGTAGTTTGCACTACCACCAGCCCAGCTCTCAGCTTCATTGGAGCACTCAAGCCCCACCGCCACGACAAGGCCACACCCATTAGGGGGATTATTATTATTATTATTATTATTATTATTATTATTATTATTATTATTATTATTATTATTATTATTATTATTATTAAATAGATCATTCATTTCAATTCATCCCCTTTGAATGTGGTAGGATTCATATTCAATTTGAATGTTCAGTCCCATATGAACCACATATGAATAGCACACAAATCCCATATGAAGCTTCATAGAAAGCTTCACACAAATATAGAAAAACATTTTATTCATATTCAAATGTCAATCTTTGAATGTGCCAACATTCTATTTGAATGTCTGAATGCAGTTGAATTCATAGGAATTTTGAATGTCACGAATATTTGTGCACATCCCTAAGAGTGACCCTAAAATGAGTCCCCCTTGGTATACCAGATTATGCAGCTGTGCCATCTGTACACCTCCATAATCTGGTGTACTAACTCTGGACTAGTTGCAGACCTCAATGTCAAAGTCTCTAGCTATACTGAGCTAGGGCACCATTTTGATTGTCCTAGTCCTGTCTATGCTTCTGAGGTGGACAAAGTGTGATGGGGCTGTGGGCAAACCTGCCATAGTCTGCGCTAATGTGTGGATGGCAAGCCCTTGTTTCATTTTTTTTCATGGAACAAAGGGCCTTTCCGCATTTGCCTCTGGAAAATGGATCTATAAGATCCGTTTTCCAGTGAAACGTTTTAAAAAAATAATCTGCCCCAAACAGGGGCAGATTCTTGGAGGCCCTGCACGTCCGCACACCCATGGGGTGGCGGCGGTGTGGCCAGATTGGAGAGTGTGCTGTTGCAGATGCACCAGCATCCATCCCAATCCGGCCTCCAGAGGCCCTGCCCAGCTGTCAAAGACAGAGAGCGCATGCTCTCCGTTTGACAGCTGGGCCTGCCCACTGGCCTTCGCCATTGATTCCTTCGAGCGAACATGGCGAGACCAGCAGCTGGGTTCCCTGGCTTCCCCCTTGCAAGAGAAGGGGCAGGCATCCCTTCTCTTGCCAGGGGAAGCTGCAGCCTAGCCCCCCACCCCACCCCGCCCGTGGCCACATGCTCACGATCCGGTGCTTACCTGGTTTCTGGCATGTGGAAGCCCGGCTTCCACTGCATGTGTGTGTGCCACGTATTTCATTTCCCAGTCGGCCTCATGAGTGTGGCTGGCCCCTTACCATTGGCCAGCCACCCTCATGACAGCAGCTGGCCAATGGCGGCCGTGGCACATGGACACGCAGTGGAAGCCAGGTCCCTATTTCCAGAAGCCACCGCGCCACGACCAGGTAAGACCCTGGGCAGGGTGGGGTGGGGGTTAGGTTTCAGCTTCCCCTCACAGAGAAGGGACAATCGCCCCTTCTCTTGTGAGGGGGAACCCGGGAAAGCCAGCTGTCAGCCTCACCATGGCAGAGGTCGGTGGGCATGACAGCTGGGCATGCACCAGCAATCCAGCTCTTTCCCCTCCTGCTGTGGAAGCATTCACTTCTGAAGCGGTTTTGGGAGGAAAGCCAGATGAAAGACCTGATTTTTCAGGTCTTCCATCTGGGTCGGATTTCGGTGGCAAAACCGGTTTAAGAAACCGGTTTTGCGTGCCGATGTGCAGACGTGGCATCCTAAAAGGGACCCTAATTCCATTCTCTTTGTGGAAACCACATCTAAATCCCTCCCCGAACAGGCTCTAAATGCGTTTTTAGAGCCTGTGTGGAAAGGCCCAAACTCCAATGCAGAAAGCGCCTGAGTGGCTCATTGATATGATTCATCAGAACACTTCTATGTTTTTAATTAACTATCATTCTTTGGTATATTCATTGGTAAGAGGTTGAGGCACAGGGCATAAAGACAGCACAGCTCACATCTCCAGGGTCACAGTAAGCTCTGGGCCAGCAAGCATTATTATTCCATACGGTGACAATGCAACCTATTGAGTTATTTACTCAGTTCCTTTTTTTCTTTCTTTCAAAATTGTCTCTTAACTTCTATCAGTTCTCTAAAACCAAGTTGTTTGGTTATTGCCAAAATGCTGAATGACAAAAAAAATATTTCGCTGAATATGGATTTTTACTGCTGTTTTAACAATAACAAAAAAAGTTACTCCTTTCTATTTCCATGAACTAGTGAGTGTTTAATGTGCTATGTTGCCATATATTTTTGCAGAATGTTTCTTCCTCCTTCCCAGTATCCTTGAGCTGTGCAGTTTTCTCATTTTATGATCTTAACATAATTTTATCATTAATAACTGATTGAGGAATCCCTTGTAAGTCTGTGACAGTGAACCAAGCATGAGGTTAAAAAAAAACAATTTTAATAAACCATGGCAATAGACAGCATATCATGTGTAGGCAGATTGTGTATAGCTGCACTAATTTTGTCACTATTAACTGTTAAACTCAGTTCCCTGTGTTAATTTGGTAGGGAAGACAGAGTGGTGACTGTCATTGTAATTGCTGTTTTCCTTCCAGCAGAGATGACAGTCCAGAACTAGATAATAATGGTCTGTTAAGACAGGATGCTTGATAGTTTAGATAACATGGTTCTGCTTGAGTTCACATCTGATCCCTGCTTCTTCTTCTCCTTCCACATGCTTTCTCAACCTTAACGGGACTGTAAAAGATTCAGAAATGACTGTCCAGAAAGCACAGTGTGAAAACAAAAATTAACCAGTGAAGCAGAGTCCAGCATAACAACGTAGAGAGCAAAATCTATACATTTTTACTACAGACAGTGTTGTTAGTGCTTCCACAACCATCAGACAAAAGGATGAATATCATGGCTACATTACTGACTGACAAATATTCAAGAGCTCAGCTATCATTTGCTTGTTATTTTTTCCCTGAAAACACAGGTATGATTTTAACAGTTCTTTACAATATCTTTCAGCTCAAGTGTACACTTGAGGATATACATCTAATGTGCAGCATTAGATCCAGGTTTAATATTTGCATCAAATAAAACTGGTGCACAGTGGGACTGGTTTTTCCAAAACCACAGACCTGGATCTAAGCCAGGCTAGTGCAGATAGGGCCTCAGAGAATCTCCAGGTCCACTTAAAATCTTAGTTAAACAGGACTTGCCTCTGTGTCACTGTACTGCTGCCCCATTCCTCTGATGTGCTGGTTAAATAAAGCCCAGTACTTCTCACACTTTCTTGGAAAAGCCAGCATTTTTCCTATTATGCTGGTACAGGATACTTGGCACGGCCCATAATGGACTTGATCATAAATGGTTACGAAGGCTGGTGTGCAATCATAAAAGGGCACAAAGACCTTTTCATATTGGGCCAGTATGGCAGCCTCTCTGAAGGCCACAGCTGGGAAAAGCCAACATTTCTGGAAAAATGTTGTCTGTTTCCTGATAATACACAGGAACAATACGAGTACTGTGGCCATGAGAAGCAAACATTCCACAGAGCTGAAGCAACTTACAAGTGGCAGTTCCTGCCCAAGGATAGTTTCAACGTGCTATATAATATATAGTAGTTTGAAGCATCTCCTGTTATATTATGGATTTTAAAACTTCTTTTTGATTACTTGAACATATTTTTTTGCCATCACTTTGACTGAGAAGGAGAGGTTCAAAATTCGTCATTTGTCAGTGGTATATGAGACGCCTTCTTTTATCTTGCTTCTGCATTTAAGCTATTCTCAGCCACATTGAAGAGGCAAACATACTCTAAAAGTTGCATCTAGCTTTTGAGGAATAGCCCTATTATACTTTTATTTAGTGTCAGCTGATACCTTACTTATCCATCATTGCTTGATTAAGTTAATGTACAGTTTGTATGCTGAGAGATGTACCAGAGTATTGAGTATTCTTTCTGTGTGCTATTAGTTTTACTTTATTGGTTTAATTTGTGTTTCATTGCAATTCAGCCTGTGTTGAAAGCAAATAATAATAATAATAAAAGACTGGAAAAATAAAGGAAAATAATGGCTCAAGTTCAAAACAAATAAGAATTACATGCAGCCTCTAAAATTTCCTCATGCATCAGTGTCAGTATGAAAAAGTTTATTTGGTTCTTTTAGCATTTGATGTTGAGGCTGCAATGAGACATGGGGGGGGCATTTCTGAAGTGTCTCTCTATCTGAGAAGACTTAAAGAAGACTCTGAGGGTTCTTCTGCATTGGACACTAAGTACACATTAAGTACCCATTAAAGACGGATTTTTAAAACCTTGTCCGCACTAGAACACCCATTAGAGACCCATGCGTCCACATTGGCTCTCACGCGGTGGGTCTCTAATGAGCGTTAAGAGCTCCTTAATACCTATTAAGGGAAGACAGTCTTAATGGGTACTTATGTTAATCTTGATTAGATCTAAATTGATTAGATCTTGTTGCAGAGTAGATTACCTGGTCATCTGATGCTTGGCTTCCGCCGCGGCAGCAGGCATGGTGCTTCTGCTATCAGCAATCCAGCATTCCGGCTCATTAAACACACACAGCAGCCAGTCCGAGTGTTATTTCTAATGAGCTATGATTTATTGCAAGCAGATTACATTGGTATGTATAAAGCAAGTTAAAGTGTCTCTAGCCTGGTGAATCTGCGTACCGGTCCATGTTTCTAGCACATGGCAATCTCCTCCCAGGCTCACATTCTGGCAAGAACATCAACAGCAAAATCTCCACACACACTTACACTACATAACAAAGACTACAGGAATCTTATACGTATTAGCAACCGGACGTTGTTGCTGACAACTTCCGGTGGTTCTTGTGTGAGCTGTCTCCCTCCTCCCATTTGGGTTACGTGCTGAGAAGCACTTCTTTGACCTTGCAGCATATCAGCGTCACTGCCTTTCCCAGGAGACAGACACACTATCTTTTAGTTGTTTTCAAATGCACATCCGAACGTGTTTTTTTTCCTTACTCTTTCCCACAGGCTAACATGCCCCTCCAAAAAAACACAGTTAGGATGTACGCAAATATTTACAATTTGGTTCACAGTGTCATACCTAACAGGTTTGCCAATTGCTCATGTTTTTCCGCTGGCAGTGGCTTTGTGAGAATGTCAGCAATGTTGTCTCTAGACTGAATGTATTCTAGTCTTATGACTTTGTTTTGCACCATCTCATGTACATTTTGATATCTAACCCCTATGTACTTGGTTCGACACTTGAGATTTTCAGACTCAGCCATTGCTATGCAAGTCTGTGAATCCTCCCGAACTATAATGGGCTGCTCCACTGTTTCCCCCAGATCAATGAGCAATTGCTTAATCCACTGAATCTCAGCCAAAAGTTCAGATAAAGCTGCAAACTCTGCTTCTGAACTGCTTAAAGCAACGCAACTCTGCTTTCTGCTGTGCCAAATAATTGGACTACCAGCAAATTTGATAAGCAATCCAGACACTGACTTTCGGTCATTCTGCTCAGATGCAAAAGAGCTATCAGCATAACAATCCAACCCTTGTTGATTGCCTTGAATTTCCAACTTTCTGTGTTGTGTACCTTTGAGGTACCTTAACGCATGCTTCATCCTGACCCAATCCTGGACAGTAGGCTCATTTGCCTTTCTGCTAAGCAAAGCTACCACAAAACTGATGTCTGGTCTGGTGTGCGAGCTTATGTATGACAAGCTTCCCAGAACACTCTGAAACAACTTTGGATTCTCAAATTGTTTCACTGAGTCTTCATTGGAAGTTCCAGTGAGCATTGGACTCCTTACTACCTTTGCATTCTGCAAACCACACTTTTCAATCAGTCTCTCAATCTTTTTCTGCTGGTTCAACAGGCACCTGCCATCCTGAGTCCACTGTACCTCAATCCCAAGGTAATATTTCAGATTTCCCAGGTCTTTGAGCTTGAAATTCTGAGACAATTCCTTCTGCACTGATGCAATCTCCTTATCTGACCTAGCGACCACACAGAGATCGTCAACATAGATAACCAGGGTAATTTCACCTTTAGTGTACACGCAAGCATCAGCAATGCTGCGTTTGTACCCCAGTTTGACCAACTCCTCGTGAATGCAAAGATTCCAGCAACGTGCACTCTGTCTCAAACCATACAGTGCTCGTTTCAGCTGGTAAACCTTCTGCTGCTTGCACTGATCGAAACCTGGAGGTTGCTCCATGAACACTAGTTCATCAAGGGGAGCATTCAGGTAGACAGTCTCAAAATCAAAGTGTCTTACTGAATACTGCTTCCTAGCTGCTAGAGCTAAGATCAGCCTCAGGCTCTCTGCCTTTGCAGTAGGTGCAAAGGTTTTGTCAAAACTCTCAAACCTCTGCTGTGAGTAACCTTTTGCAACCAACCTTGCCTTGTACTTCTGGGTTCCATCTGGCAACTCCTTGCTCTTGAAAACCCACTTACAGCCTATAACCTTCTGGTTTTCCGGTCTGTCTACGACTTCAAACACCTCCTTGTCTACTAAAGACGAGTACTCTTGCTCCATGGCTTCAAACCACTTCTGCTGCTCTTCTTTAGGAAAAGAGAGTAGCTCCTCAAAGCTTTCTGGCTCAGCCACCACTGAAAAAGCTTTTGCACTTTGCACCACAAACCTATCTGGAGGTCTCCTGACTCTTTGAGTCCTTCTAGGCACAATCACTTTGACTCTACCTTTCTCATCCTCTGAATCCGAGGTAGAGGTCTGAGCCTCAGTGGACACCTTCTCAAACTTCTGTGTAGTGACTGGTGAGTGCAACAAAGGATGTGTTTGTGTAGAAGTACTGGGTTCAGGTCCTGCAGAAGCATCCTGCTTCATTACCCCTCCATTTCCAGCACTTGCAACACTCTGCCCCAGCTTGAGAAAAACTTCTTGGTTGGCATGAAGCCTATCCCACCCAGAATGTTTTTCAAAGTTGGCACTTCTGGACAACAACACTTCTCCATGACCCAAGTAGAACTTGTAGCTGTTGCCAGAATATCCCACAAACATCAACCTTCTGCATTTGGGATCACCTTTCTTCGTAAAGTTTGCTGGAACATACACATTAGCATACTGCCCAAAAACTCTTAGGTATTTCAGATTTGGTGGTCTCCCAAACAGCATGTGATATGGAGTGGTTTTTACAAAGGAATTCCAAGTGCGGTTAGCTATATGATTGGCAGTCAGTATAGCCTCCCCCCAGAGCTGTTCCGGAGCCTGTGAATCGAGAATTAGGCAGTCCTTTATCTGCTTTAGGACCCCAATTCTACGTTCGGCCAGGCCGTCCTCCTGTGGAACTGCTGGGTTTGTAGTTTCATGTTGGATCCCTTTTACCTTTAACCAGTTTTTCAGGTCATTAGACAGGAACTCACCCCCTCTGTCTGTAACCAAGAACCCAACCTTGTACTCAAACTGTCTTTCAACCATGTTGACCCAGTTCTTGAGAAGTTGTGCAGCTTCACTCTTCTCCTTCATGAGCATTACATACGAATACCTTGTGTGGCGGTCCACAATCACCATGAAGTACTGATTCCCACCAAAGGTTTTGCCCAGAGGGCCTGCCAAATCTGCATGGATTATTTCAAAAGGTCGTTGCGTGCTGCGTTTGCTACGCTTTGCAACTGGAAAAGCCTTCAGCTTTACTCTGCTGCAAACTGTACAATCAAGATAAGAGTCACAGAAAAGCATCTTAAGATCTGGACACACCTGTGCCAGTTTCTCCAAATTTGTGAAGCTAGTGTGACCCAAGACCCTATGGTAGTAATGGGCACAATCTGAGTGTAAGGGCACATTGTTGACCTGTGAGCATGCTGCTTTGCCAACCAAATAATACATTCTGTCCCTTTTGACAGCTTTTGCACAAATCTGGTCATTCATGCTAATGTTAGATTCGTTCCCTTTGAAAACCAAAGTGTAACCACTAGATGTCAGTGCAGACACACTTATCAGACAGTTTTGCAACTCAGGTACACATAAAACATTGGAGAACTCTTTCCCAAAGCTTGGAACAAAAGCTTTGCCCATTTGCTTCACCACCCTTGCCCTGCCATCGGCCAAAGCAACGGAATGTACATTAGATTCTTTCAACTCTTTCAAGAGCTTATCACTGTTAACCATATGAGTGGATGCACCTGAATCTAAAACCCAGGTATCTGCCTTACAGGCTATTTCTTTCACCACAGCTACAACACCTTTCTGGCGACCCCCGGCTCCTTTGGGCTGTTGTTTACCAGCTGCTGGTTGCTTACAGTCCTTTTGTAAATGTCCTTTTTTGCCACAAGCCCAGCACTTTTTCTCCCTGGAAACGGCTGCTCTTTCTTGTTGTAGGCCTTTAAATTCCTCAGGCTGTCTCGGCGCTGCATGCTGCCTCTGGAGCCCTGCTTCGTCCTTCCGGCGCTGGCTCTCCTCCAAGACACGCGCAGCAACTAATTCTGGGGTAATCTGCATTTCATCAAAACTTTGTAGACTCCACAGAACGTTTTCATACTCATCTGTCAAACTCCCGAGAAGGATGAAGGCACGTTGTAAAGTTGGGATTTCGACCCCGCGACCTTGGACTTGATTAAACAAATCAGTCATCCGCTCCAAGTGAGCTGCTGGATCTGTTCCCTTTTTCATTTTGCAGGAATACAGCCTACGGCACCAAATCATTTTTGACAAAGCTGTTTGCGATTGATGGACTGCTCGAAGGGCATCCCACGCATCCTTGGCCGTCAGCCTGCCTTTCACATGCGAAAGTTGCGAGGGAGAGATAGTAAGCAAGATTGTAGCTCTGGCTTTTCTATCCTGCTCCGCCGTAGCTTGCGTGGCCCCATTTTGGACTACTTCCCAGAGATCTTCTCTAATCAACAAAGCTTCACAATAACTTTGCCAAGCTGAATAGTTTGTATTGTCTAATTTCAGAAACCTTGCCTGCTCCATCGTTAAACAACTCACAGACAGGATCTTGGCTGTTTTCCCAGCTTCTGCTGTCAACTATGATAAGACACAGACCTTCCGTCTTAAAACAGTCCTACCAATTAGCTCAGACAGCTTTTGCAGCTTCAGGGTAAAAGCCTTTCTCCCAGTCTCAGCAAAATTGTTTCATCAGATAGCAATCAGATAAGCGCAGCGGAAGCGTGCTGGGCCCATAACCCTTGTTAATCTTGATTAGATCTAAATTGATTAGATCTTGTTGCAGAGTAGATTACCTGGTCATCTGATGCTTGGCTTCCGCCGCGGCAGCAGGCATGGTGCTTCTGCTATCAGCAATCCAGCATTCCGGCTCATTAAACACACACAACAGCCAGTCCGAGTGTTATTTCTAATGAGCTATGATTTATTGCAAGCAGATTACATTGGTATGTATAAAGCAAGTTAAAGTCTCTCTAGCCTGGTGAATCTGCGTACCGGTCCATGTTTCTAGCACATGGCAATCTCCTCCCAGGCTCACATTCTGGCAAGAACATCAACAGCAAAATCTCCACACACACTCACACTACATAACAAAGACTACAGGAATCTTATACGTATTAGCAACCGGACATTGTTGCTGACAACTTCCGGTGGTTCTTGTGTGAGCTGTCTCCCTCCTCCCATTTGGGTTACGTGCTGAGAAGCACTTCTTTGACCTTGCAGCATATCAGCGTCACTGCCTTTCCCAGGAGACAGACACACTATCTTTTAGTTGTTTTCAAATGCACATCCGAACGTGTTTTTTTTTCCTTACTCTTTCCCACAGGCTAACAACTTAATGGGTACTTCTGCAGTTAAGAAGACTCCTTAAGTGGGCCCTCCCCCCACCTTCCATGATTGGCTCCTCTGGAGCCAGGCATGGCGAGCCAGGGGCATCCTATCTCGGGGCTCCCCCTCACCCCAGAAGCCACAGATCGCAGTTTCTCGAGCCAGGGGGGCTTCACCTACACCTCCCCTATCCCATCCCAGGCCGAGCACACAAGATCGCATCCTTACCTTCAGACATCCAGACCGATTTTGGCTGCTGGGGCCCGGCGCACTTTGTGCATGCATGCAGCATGCCTCCCTATTGGCCAGGATTGCACCTGGCTTCAGGAGGCCCTCTGCGCAGGCGTGCGGCCCTAGCCAATAGGGAGGCACTCTGCATGCATGCGCAAAGTGCACCGGGCCTCTGGCTGCCTGAAGGTAAGGAGGGGATTGTGCGCACTCACCCAGGGTTGGGATAGGGGGGGTGTAGGTGAACCCCCCTGGCTTGAGAACCCACGATCCACAGCTTCTGGGGTGAGGGGGAGCCCTGAGATAGGATGCCCCCAGCTCATCATGTTGGACTCCGGAGGAGCCAATCATGGAGGGTGGGGGGAGGGCCCTCGGAGCACAGCACCCACCTCAAATCCAGATCTAATTCCATCTTTCCCTTGTGGGTGTGGAGGGAATAGGGTGTTAGTAGATCCGTATGTACTAGATATGGATCTACTTAACACAGATTTCCAAAATAAAGAGCTAATAGATCCATATTTCCGAGGTCCAGTGTGGAACCACCCTGAAGTGGGATTGTTCACACATCAGTCTGCCTCTCCCCATCTCCTAATCATTCTGTGCTAGAAAATGTGGATTAGATGAAAGCTTGGGAACAATAGGGTCACTGTGAAGTCTTGGCTCTGCCATTTCCTCTCCTCTCCTTTAGTTTCCTTTGTTTATGGGTTCTCCCATTAGTGTAGATGCCTTTTCTGTATTAGTTTCTGGGTGGATTATAGAAACCCCCTAGAGGTCAGCCCAGTTGGTCTCTTCCATTTGCCTGTATAAATAGAAGCAAGCAGGAAGGTTTCTTTCTCTTTCTGCAACCTAGCTATAGAGACCGGAGGCCTTCAGTTTGTCTGGTAAACTAGGCCCAAACAATCCAAACAGGCATCCTTAGCACGTGTATGTTTATTTATACCACAAGTCCTAGTGACAAATGAAGCTTTTGACCAGCTTAAGCTTCACCAGGAAGAAGATTAAGAAAGTCTACAGGCACCAGCTTGTGGTACCATCACCTTGCACCAGAACCAAAAGCAATTTCCAAATCCCAGAAAGATTACTGCAATCAACCTAAGTACCCTTTGTAATGTATTGTTTTAAGTTCTTTCACGTTAGTCCCAGGTGGAGTTAACCCTTCATTTGTTTTCAGTAAACTTGTTTTGGTTATCCTTTACCCAGCTTAAAGTGTTTCTCTGTGTTAAGGATCTTAATCTTAATAGAAGGTATACAGATAGCCCCCGAGTAAAGTACCAGACACCATAGCTTTCTTCATAGACTTGGGCGTGCCATCACAGTCACATATTGTCCCTTTCTGCACTGGGCTTTATTCTGGTTTATATCCTGGAATAAGGACCTGCAGCCCTCATGTTGGTGCAAACTACAGCATGCCCTGTCTGGGGCCTGCCACAGTCTGCCCTAGCATGTGGATGGCAGTTCCCTATTCTGGGACATAATTTTCATTTCATTTCCATTTTATTTGTATATGGCCTTTCCAAAAGAAAATCTGCCCAAGGCAGTTTACAACAAACAAAATGCACAATGCAAAGTAATAATCAACACATTACAATAAAAATACATTATAAAAATTGCTCATCTTACAAAATGTTGCAAAATAAGCCAAAACACACACACAGGCTGTATTGCAATGAAACATAAATTAAACTAATAAAGTAAAACTGTAGCACATAGCAAAGATACTCAGGTAAATCTCTCAGCATTCAAATTATGTATGGGGTCTTTAAGACTCTCAGCATTCAAATTATAAATGAAGGTCTTTGAGACTCCCCATCAAGTGTAGAAAAACACCACTCCCTTCAAGCCATCAAAAAGAAGTTTCAAAATGAAGCATAGGCACCAAATAAGTCAGTGTAGCTGGTTCATGTTCAAACCAAACTGGCTTTGGTTGAGAGATGCTCTGAACCAAACCACTGCACCTTGAATTTAGTCAAACCAGTTCAGCGTTTCAGAAACTACCTAATGGAATGGGATTTTGTTTTCCCTTGTCCTCCTGCATTGGCACAAGCTGGAGGGGAAAGTGCTAGGGGAAGAGTCCAAACCACCACTGGTGACTTTTTAAGATTCCTTTGAAGACCACCACACAGGCCATTCTCTCTTTAATTTGACCCAGAACACCAAGAGCAATGTTAAAATTATACAGCCAATCCCTGTGTTTCTTAAAAACACCTGATCGTAGTTTTGGGCATTGTCCAGCTTTATTTTTCTTAAAATGGTCGGTGTATAATCCGTAAAGGAATACTTTCTTGCCAGTATAGAATACTCTTGGTCTCTGCTCAAATCCCTTAAGATAGAATGGGTTAGAATGACTGACAAAGCGAAAAACCTACAAACAATTTAGGTAAATCCCACTGGATTTCCAAGCAAGGATAACAGCATGTAGTACTTAGAGACTGCACAATTGAAGTAAAGTGCTACTTTTGTCATTCATGACATCAAGGACAAACAATATGAATGAAGAAGGCAAGATAATGCATTATGTTCATATCCCCCCCCAAACTTACAGGGAAGACAATGAAATATATTGAAAACCTGTTTGATGCACAAGAGGCAGTTTACCATTTGTTTTTCTTCATTGTGATATATATAGATTAGAAAGAGAGATAATAGTGGTAGAGATAGAAATGATAGATAGAGATGATATATATAGAAAGGGAGAGACAAAGAGAGACCACTTTCCTAAGACTTCAACACAGCATCTCTCCCCACTGCCAATCACGATGCAACCAGGTGAAAAATTCTAGCAACTAGGGATGTGCACGAATATTTGAAACATTCAGAATTCAATCAAATTCGATTGAATTTGACGTTTGAATTCAAATCAAGTGTCTCTAAATTCAAATTTAACATTTGAACAAATTTTTGAATCTTTCAAACAATTTGTACAAATTATTTGGAAATTCATATGTGTACAGATACATATGCATTAAATACGTATCTGTATGCATCTTATTCATATCCGTACAGATTTGTTTTCGTGTGGGATGAAAACGGGATGTATTTGGGATAAAAATGGGTTGCATATGCACACAGATGCGTTTGGACACATTCAAATGTTGTCAACATTAGGGATGTGCACAAATGCATTTTTTGCATTCGACTTCAAGTCAATTCAAATATTTGAATATTCAATTTGATTCGAAATTTGAAAATCCAGATTTTTTCAAATATCCAATATGAATTGAATGATACGAATATCGGCAAGATTCATATCTGATTTTCAAATTCACGTGCATCACATTTTTGTCTTGTTTGCATCCCATTTGTATCCCATTGTCATCCCATGTTATAAGCTCAAATAGACCTGATACTCAGATGCAATATAAGCAGATCTATTCAGTCGAATTATTCAAAAATCCGTATCAGATTTTCAAAAATCCAATTTGAATTTGAACGTTCATATTTGTTGAATTCCTATCGTATTTTTGAATTTTCAGATATTCATGCACATCCCTAGTTGACATTCATATCTACAGATAAGAATCAAAAATTCATACAAATAGATTTAAAATGTATTCTCTTTGAATCAAATGTGAATACATTTTAAACATTTGAATCCATTCATTTGAATTGAATTGAATCCCGAAAATTGCATTCATGCACATCCCTAGTACCAACTTGTGATAATGAACATTTTGAAGTTTCTTTGTGACAAGCTGACAATCATTTTAAAAGGGTAGGGAGAGAAGTTCCTAGTGAGAATAGTGCATATAGGTCTTCAGACAACCAGATTAGGGCAGGAAACTTTGTAAGCACTCCATCCTTTAAACAGGAAGTATGCTGATCACACATTTCTCCCCTCTGCTTCCAGCCACAGAAACGTCAAAGCTTGGATACTTTGAACCTTTCTACACAGTCCCTTAATCCATATTAAGAGTCTGTGCTAGTACACATCTGGGACTCTGTATCCATGCATTAAAGCGGATCTAGAAGGCTTTCCCTCACCCCTGCTGGTCCAGCTTCATCTGCACAAGACAGAGCAAGATCCAGATTAAAGGAGGTTTTCATCCAGAGGGAAATCTGTACTTTGCCATCCATCAGAGAATGGTAAAAGGCGAAGTTCCCCACATGTGTACAAAGGATTTGAACTAGTGAATGCTACTCCACATAATCCCTCCTCCCATGTGTCTGCAGACTTACCTTAAGTGCAGATGGGTATCTGGACACCACCATTGTGCGTCCCCTTGCTGGGACGAGGACATAATGCACATTTGTGCATCAGGTCACATGACACACCAGCACACTTGTGTGGGCTGTCAGGTGACCCTCCAGCAACTGGAAGAAATGTGGATGGGCCTCACCAGAGCTAAGAAAATTAAAAGTAAGTTCAAGTGTGGAGCACTTAATTGCGCTCCATGTATAACCAGCTCCCAGTGCATTCCTGCACAGAAGGAGCCATTTCTGAGTCAGTGCTCACCATCCAAAAATCTCCTATTCTGTAGGGCAGAACATTCAGAGGAACACTATAGGTCCAGGGGGTTCTTACTGGAATATTACTAAAGGGCATATTTTTTCATAACTATTCTTAGTATATCTCAGCAGCATCTGAAAACCTTTGTACAGAAACAAGCAAAACAAATTCACACCTTAGTTCAGCAAACACACAACCCACCGGTGACTCACCCCTGGGGATTATGCTAATATATAATAAACAGGTAAGCCTCAACAATCCACCATTAACACTTCGACCCAAGGAAGCAATGCCAACAGCTTACAGCCAGGAAAAGACCAACAACCCAATGACAACTCACACAAAAGAACTGCCAAACAAACAACAGACATCAATAAGAAGGGAAACAAAACTTAGGAGGAGTCGCTTTTGACTCTTTCAAGAGCAAAATCTTCTGAAGATGGATATTACAGCTATATCCAAAATCTTAGGTTCTCAGAAGAAAACTGGAACACGGCATAACAGCTGAAAAACTGCTACAAATGAGATTGTATCTGACTGAGAAAGCCTACATACGACTATTGTTATTATATGATTATTTCTTTGTAGTCTAATACTTTGAGTATTCTTTTTTAACAAGACAGTCAATGAACAGCAACAATGGTGAAAACCACATCTGTGCCAACATAGAAGAAGCATCCTGCCTCAGCTGAAGAAAAATTGCAAGCTGACAATTTAGTGAAAACAATGTTGTGTGGACAAGAGCAGGCAGCAGCTGGGTTACACCCAGAAGCAAACATAACCAGATTTACTGGACTTATTTGAGGCCTGAATTGTGTATCTAATCTGTCACATACTGGAAGAAGGATTTGCAATGCAATTCAGGCCTCAGATAAGCTCAACGTGCTCCATATGGTGATTCTGGATATTTCCAGGTGTGCTCACAGCCTCCAGTCACCACTGTATCGGGATGATGCTAAAACATTTGTGTTTACTTAAAAATCACTGAAAACACAAAACACTCTAATGTGAACATTCAAGATTCTTAACTCTGACAGGATTAATGAAGTTGATGGGGGTTTTTTAAGGGCAATACGATCAAAATAACTGTTTATAGCTTAGTATTCCAGTCTAGTTCACAAGCTATTTACTAAACAGCACCACAAATTGCACATAAACTTATCATCATAAAAACAAGAGAACATAAGATTGTGTAAAGACTGAAGTCTACCAGGTGAATGTATATTTTTATTTTTATTTCATTTTGTGCAAAGGAAACACAGCGGGGTTCAAATGACCAAGAAGATACAATTACACTTGTTTACAGGATTTAAAAATGTTAGAATGATTTTTTGATTTGTAAAATACCACAAAATTTGTTTTTAAAAAACAGTTTAGTAAGCAGTAATTTAATAAAGTTATACAGTCTTAGACAGTGAAGTTCAGTCTTAGACATTGATTCAGTGTACATTGTATTTAATCTAGTTGGTAATGTGAATAGAAATACCAGGTTAAAAACAAAAATATAATGAATTTTGTTTAGAATTCTTTCTTTGACCCTATTTACATGAGCCCATTCAAGCACACATTACTCATTTTATCAATATGAACACTCTATCAATACATGCTCTATTTTTTCCTCTCCCTCCTACACCGATTTCTCATATTACATTCACCAATTCCTTCCTGGTTGTTTTCCATTCACGTGCTGTCTTCACAATCCAATTCATACATTCTAATGAACTGACAATAATGCTGGTGGACTTATGAAGGGTCAGGTTTTTATAGCTCATGGTAACATTTGACCTGCTTGTGTATTGTAGCCTGCATCCTCAAGTACTGCACCTATACGTCCTAAGGACCTAGCCATAAAATGAACACTGGCAGATGGAAAACAGGATTACCTTAAATAAAGCAAAATTGATGTATTCAGAACAGCAAACGTTAGAGTTTGCCCTAACTTTTGTAGGCTGATGATAACTAGTGGTTTGAATAACTGAAGTCAAAAATAGGATCACCACATCATGAGAAAATAAACAGGAAGCTGTTTACTAGAGAAGGTCTCATGGACAAAGGGTAAAGCTCTTCAAGAAAGCAGGATTTCTTATGTTTTCCTTCAGCTGAATCAAGTCACCAAAAGCAAAAGCAATAGGATTCACTCAGAACAGGGAGTTTAGGAGACTAAGAAGGCAAACCAGTATGGCATTCAAATAAGAATCCCACAATCAGGGAAACAAAGGCATTTATTGATTTTCTATTCTAACCCAGAAGAAATCTTGTCTCTGAAACAGATAAGCAAATAGGTATGGAAGGGAATCTGCATATGAGCCTGCCCCTCAGAGGAATGCTCTATATCAGTGATGGTGAACCTTTTGAGCTCGGTGTGTCAAAATTCGCAAGAAAACCTAGCTTAACTTGGGTGCTGTGTCACATCTAGAAATATCCATAATTTTGTGATATTTGTAGCTCTAGTAAAAAAGTTATATTTTTGATATATGTATTTTATTAAAAGCAAAAACAAATAATTCTTTACATTTGCTAAATCTTCAATTGAAAGTTGGTATTTCGTAAACTTCAAGAACAAGCAAGCACTACACGCCCAGGTGCCAGTGTGACCAAGTGTGTCACCCAAAAGTGCTTGGCGTGTCACCTGTGACATGTGTGTCATAGGTTGGCCATCACTGCTCTATATAATATCAGAATGCCTCAAGATATAAATAAAAAAATGTGGAACTTAGTTTTACTGTGAAGAAAAGGAGCTCTGTGGGGCAAGTGGGATGTTCCCACATTTTCCCAATACTTGGAAGCAGCAAGGAGGGCTCTTCCAACCATGTGGAAGTCCCTCTCTCCCTGATTAGTCAGCAAGTTCTCAGGTGAGGGAGAACTCTCACAAGATCTCAGGGAGTTCACTCAAATGCCCAGAAAATGAGGGGATAATGGAAACTCCACAACCAATGCTGATGTAAGTTGTATTTTTGTGCTTCACAGCATTTGGGTTTACTTCACAGAGACTGCAGGGGATTGTAAAATCTTTTTGGTAGGTTGACAGCTGCAAACTATTCCTCCTGTCTGGCACATGAGGTCCTCTGAACCAAGGTTTTCCTTCTGGGTTGAATCCCTTTCTGGAGAAATTCTCTAACAGTATTGAGGCTGTGCACATATCAGTCAAAAGAACTGAAAGTAGAGGCCTTTTTGCACGAGGGGTTTTGGAACATGTCTATGACACACCAGGATGGAGCATTCACACTACCAGTAGCTTGAATTAATTTTCTGATTGATATAAAAACTATACTTCACAAATATTTGTAAATTGTCATTTAATCAGCTTTTCACAATGCACACACATGTGTGTACCATCTTCATACTAGTGTAGACTGCAGATGGTAGGTCCCCACTCCAGAATCAAATCCAGAATAAGGCCCACTGCAGAAAAAGCCTTACAAACTCTCTTTGTGCGCTTGAATGAATCAAGAACCATTCACAGTTGTCACATGTATTTTAAAAGGTAATATATTTTCATTTTCTGAATCAGCAATATTCACATCAGGTGTATCACTCAAAATTATTTTCTCCTAATTCCTTGAATAAGAATTCTGATTATGTTCTATATTCTTCCTTTTCATAGTTGAATAATGCAAACATTTCCCAGTCCTCATTATGGTGAGGGTCCCTTCTTTTAAACAAAAATTGCTATATCGTCAGGGCCAACAGAGAGTTTTTATACCTTCAGTATCTTATCCATGTTTACTCAGCAGTAGGTCCATTGATTTCAGTTGTACTCTGCAAGCTGTCAGTGATGTGCAGTTAACAAACGTCAAGTAAATTATTTAAGGTGGGACAGGGAGGACAAGAGAAATGGGGAGCATCAGTGACTGTTCAGCAGGAAATTAGGAGGCAGGAAAGGTGATGTATATAAATAACCTGATGGTCTTGGGAGAAAAAATGTGGCAAATGGAAGAAACCATGCTGAAGGGCTGCTCAGTGGAATAACCACAAGAAAGGTAATGGGAAACACAATTAATTGCAAAGAGAGATGCACTCAACTCTGCATCCAATTGTTCTAAAAATAATGGGTTGAAACAGGAAGAATCATAGAATCATAGAATGGTAGAGTTGGAGGGGACCTCCTGGGTCATCAAGTCCAACCCCCTGCTCAAGGCAGGATCTCCTAAACCATCTCAGACAGATGGCCGTCCAGTCTCTGCTTGAAGACCTCCATCAAAGGGGAACCAACCACCTCCCGTGGCAGCCTGTTCCACTGGTTGACCACTCTTACTGTTAGAAATTTTTAGAATTTCTAAAAATTCTAAAATTTAGAATTTAATTCTCTAATTTGTTTGAATATTTCCTGCTAAAAAAAGAAAAAAAAACTTTCTCAAGTCAGTGTCCAGGATAGTCTTGGATTTATGCCAAGTGTCAGCCATTTAGAATTTGATTGTAACTACCACCACCAGGACCAGGCTATCCACCACCACATAACAGAAGGGTTTAAGATAATTGGAAGCAGGTTTTAATCCTTTGTTGTGCATGTTGGTGAAAAATGCCAGTGCAAAAGTATGTGTGTGCCTCCTTCATTAGTGAATGATAACTAGTGGAGTTATCAATATTCCAAAAGTTGTTCAAGTTACTGTTAGGTGGCGTATGAGTGAAATAAAATCTAGAGCTGCTAATAATAATGCACTGCAGACATTTAGGCCCTTTCTGCACTTGCCATTATTAATCTGGATCAGCTAGATCTGGATTTGCAAATCCAAGCTAATGAGATCTGGTGCCTTTGAAAGTACTGCAAAGATACCGTTGCCACAGATATGAGGGCACTTCAAAGGCGCTGCCAAGACTCCATTGCTGTCAACAAGAGTGCTGTTCCAGAGGTGCTTCAGAGATGTCTTCACAGTTGCGACTCCACTGCACATGCCACCCATGAGCTTCCTGGATTGATTCTATGTGCAGAGGCTGCTTCCTTGATCCGGGTCAGGGAGTGCTAGCATGGATTGTAGAGCATACTTCTCAGGTCTATCACTCATTCAGATCAGGGAGCCCTAGCGCACATCCAATCCAGATCTACTCTACACCAGTGCAGATGATGTATACTATGCAGCTCCTTGATCTGGATTGCTGTGAAAACAATGCATTCTTAGCAGCTGCTAGATCTGAATTAACATGTAAGTACAGAAACAGCATTAAGCAAACTATTACTATGATGAAAATATTTTCACACAAATTCATTTTAGGCCTGCATTTCATTTCTGGTGAGATTTCCCACAATTTGCAAATGGAGGGGGCTCTCTTGCTGTGTGTGCACCACCAGGAGACCCAGTTGAGCTTCTGAGGAGGAGAGCAGCAAAAGGTGAGGCAGAACATGAAGGAACAGATGAGGGTTCCCTTCACCTGCAAACATTTGACAAATATTTGCATGCAAAGGCCAAACCCCCTACATTCATGTGGGGGGGGGGGCTTCACACAAAGCCAAACATCCCTCCCCTCCATTCAAATTGAATGGAAGGGGGAAATGTGCTCTGTGCACATCCCTACTCTCTTCTGGATAGACCCAAAGAAATCAATGGCATCCCAAATCAAAACGGTTGTTTTTAAGAAAACCCTGTTGCTTAATAAAATCAGGCCCTTTCTAAACTTACCTTCCATGGTGCAAACCAACAGGTCTGGACCAGCCAACCCTCCTGGGTTGGACTATGAAAAGATGTGATCTGAAACAGCAGCATTTGTACAACAGCATATATCCAGGCCAGTTTGCAAAAGCTTCAAAGATGGGCCCTGAGCACTCTGCAACACTAAAATGGGTCCCCTGGTAGTCCCAAGCATAGGAAGGGTGCCTTCTTCACCACAACCTGCTGGTCCAATGGTAGACCTCAATGATGCCTGGAATCACACTCCACCCTCTGCAAATGAAGCGTACAAGCAGAAGGGGCTCACAGCTCCCCACTAAAAAGTGGATTGATGAGGAACAGAAGCCAACTGCAGGGGTTGCTAATCTGGAATAAGGGTAAATGCAAAAAGGACTTAATAAATTCTCTTTCCTGCATTATTTCCTACTCACCCTTTCAACTAAAAGGAAGGAATTAATCTCAAGAAATTTAAATTTTAAAAGCCACTATGCATAAAGTTTAAATAAGAGTGAAGAACTATTGTATTTCAAATATATAGTATGTGCTTAGGTGGTCCAATGAACCCAAATCTAAAGCAGTTTTTTAATAAGTAAAAGGGAAAAGAAAATTTTATCTAATAACTGTCTGGCTGCAGCATGTTAAATATTATTTGAAAAGGGACAAGCTCATTTACCTTCCCTGCAATAAGAACAATGCAGATATAATTTCTGTCAAGATGACAAAAGAAGTTTCAGAAAATGTAACTTATACTTTTACATAGGAACAATTTGAGATTTGTCTCTTTAACTTTTGCCTTCATTGGAAATTTACAAGTCAAAGTAATAATGAGTGACCAGAGATTTTATGCAGTCAGTTATCCCTTTAATTTTATTCATATAAGGTCCATGCTTCAGTCTATGTGGGTACATTTAAGACAGAATGAAATAATGCTTGTTAGAGAACTTTTACAAGATTATTAAAAGACTGTGCATTTTATGATGCTGCTTGCAGATGTATCTGCTTTGAACCCAAGGCAATTAAACATTAGGTGCAGTATTTTAATAATGGAGATGGCTGAAGGCTCAAGATGGATATAGAAAGGAGAACACGACCTTAAAAATTTAAAAAGTAACTTTTTCAACACAAAGAAAAAGCTTCATCAGAGTCTGATTGCTGTTTAATTAGGACATTGGGTATGTAATAATGATTCACTTGACCTTTTTGATTTACAAGCAAGCCATTAAGGCTGCTTTGGTGCATTTATGTACCTGTAACTTTGATAGGTGGCCATTTCTTCAGGCAGCACCGCATAGTTTAATGCATATAATTTGAGACCCACCCACTCACTTGTATCTTCCAAAATAATATGCATTTATTTACACACTTCAAATTTATCTGAATTAGAATCACCATGCAAGCGCAAATTCACACTTCACTTTTGGCCCACTCAGGTACTACCATTCACACTCACAAATGCTAGTGCATGCCATCAGTCCCACTCATGCTTCCACAGATTTCCCTTAAATGTTGACAGGTGTCTGGATGCCACCATCTTGTGTCCATCTTATTCACTGGCACCATCACCAGAACAATGATGCACCGCACTTGCATGGCACATCAGGTAACCCTCCAGCATCTGGAAGAGGTACAGATGGACCTCACTGGAGCTGAGAAAGGTACAGGTAAATTCACATGTGAAGCATTTAATAGTGCTTCTACATGTAACCAGCTCCCAGTGTTCACCTGCATTGAAAGAGCTGTTTCTGCATCAGAAATGGCTCCTTTAAGTGGAAGTGGGCCAAGTGCAGAAAGGCATTGGGTCTAGACAGTTGATAATAAGGCAAGAGTTGGTCCATAGCATGTTTCTCCTTTTATTGTCAATAACAGAAAACAACATATTCAGGGTTGCAAAGACTATTTCAGACAGGCTACTAGCAAATCTTTCCCACACCCTCATCCATGTTGTGGGTTCCTTCAGCAGCACCGTTACTGAGATAACAGCTCTCACCGCCTAACTATCTATGCTGAGACTAAAGGAAATACAGGGTCCACCAAGAATGCAAGCACGTAAGGCTGAACTTTAGCCTTAAGGTCAAGAAGACCAAATAAAAGGCACTTTTCAGGGAATTGCCATGATTTCCACCCTTACAAAGTGACAGCAGTCATGCAAGTCATGTCCAACATGGTGCACCACTTCCAATACTCTTTGCCTGATTATCAATGGTTTCATTTCTTGTGTTTATATCCTGCCTTTTTCAATTACAAAATTGAAGGAGGTTTACATGTACTTTCCCAGTAGATTTCCCATCCAAGCACTATCCAGGCTCAATACAAGTGTAATGAAGAAGAAGAAGAAAACTTGGCTTTTCTACCCTGCTTTTCTCACTCATTTAAGGGGACTCAAAGTGGCTGACAAGGCTTTCTATCCTTCTCCCCACAACAGAACACCCTGTGAAAGTTCAGAAGAGAGCTGTGACTAGCCCAAGGTCACCCAGCTGGCTTCATGGGTGAGGGTGGAATCAAACCCAGTATTCCCAGATAAGTATCTTTCTCCCTAACCACTAGACCAAACTGGCTCACCAACTGTCTATCACCAATTGAAGTCCTGTCTTTGATCCTTCTGAACTGTGTTTTGATCTATATTGAACTAAAATATGATTTGGTGAAGTCTTAGGCAAACTTTTCAATGAGTTTTTTATTTGTTTTTACCTCTGTGCCGGTCCTGTTTGGTGAATCACTGGTCTTTCATATGACATATTCTTTTAAACCTCTTTGAAAATTAGAAAGGGGAAGTGAGCATTTTGAACTTCCCTTCTCTATCCCCTTCTCAGGAAATTTTTTATTCACTGAAGCTCTGGCTCTGTCCACATCTGAGCATCTTTGGGGACGGATAGAGGCACTGGGAGAAGAACAGGGAATGGAGAGCCTCGAACAAATGTCTGTAGCTCCATTTTAGCCCTCTGAGCCAGATGGAATGCATCTACAGGTGGAATCTTTAGTTATAGGGTGGGAGAATGGGGAAAATTGGCTTCACGCACATTCCTACTGCCCACATGTGTGTGGAGATGGTGACATGTCCATCCAGGAATTCGATAGTGGCCAAATTGCCCTGACTCTGTGTCACCAAACTGTGCAAAGACAGTGCTGCCTACATAAGAAACAATAAGATTTGTCATTACATCAAGATTTTTGTTTGAAGGAGATGTACTTGATGTGTCAATAGTAGGATGACATGAAGAATGTTAGCATACCCCAAAATTTGGAATGAATGTTAGATATTCCCTGCTGAAAGCAATCCTCAAATAGTGTGGAACATGCTGAAGCATGACAGTCCCACATTAATAAAACAGAAGAAATGTTTATTTGCTTACTCCTGCTCATAATTATTCAGCAATGTGCACTAGGGGTGTGCAGGAATGCATTTTTTTTCATTCCAATTTGAGTTGAATTGAATATTTGAAAATTCAATTAGATTCAAATTTTAAAAATCTGGATTTTCAAAACTCCAATCCAAATCCAGATTATTTGAATCCGCACATTCAAAAATCTGATTTGAATTCGAAAATACTAATGACAGCAACATTCATATCCAGTTTTTGAATTTGTGCACAACCTGTTTTCAACCCGTATGCATCCCGTTTTCATCCCGCATTATAAGCACAAATGTGCATAATATTCATATGCGATATATGAGTATCTGTTCATTCAAGTTATTTGAAAATCCAAAATTCGTTTGAATGTGTAAATTTTGATATTCAAAAATCCAATTCAAATTTGAATGTCAATATTCGACAGATTCAAATTGGATTTTTGAATATCCCTACACATCCCTAATGTGCACTAGGGGTGTGCACGGAGCCATTTTTCCACATTCTATCCGAGTTGAATAGAATGTGGAAAAATTAGGCTCTGGTTGAATACCCCACCCCCCAGATGTGGGGGTATTTGTATCAGAGCATGGATATTCTATGGAATATCTGTGACCGAAATGAATCCCCCACCCCTCCTTTCCCACCCACCATCATCTACACATCGCCACTGCTGCCACCATCATCCCAGGCTTCTTCCAGGGCCCTCTGAAACTGTGAGCAGGCTCCCAGGGCCCTGGAAAAAGCCTGCGCCACCAACAGAGCAGGTAAGGGCCCCCCGGAGGGAAGTTCGTGGGGAGGGTGGCCAGGGGGTGGCCGGGGTAGGGATCCCCAAGGGCATCCATTATTCTACGGATACTGGATTATCTGATTCATGGACAGATAGGGCCCTTCAAATAGGGCCCTATTCAATCTGTCCACAAATCTCGGAATCCGGACATATCCCATGCATATCCCTTATGTGCACAATCTCTAAAACTGCCATTTCATTCAGAAAAAACAAAACCACACAGTGTTTGTTTCAAATTTGAACCAGGTCAAACAGATTCAACCAAGTTTGAATTCAAAATTTCATCAGATTGAAACTTGATTGTTTAAAAATACATAAATAACTTTAAAATTCAGTGGTAGGGGAAACACACATGCACCCTGTTTTAAGGGTAATTGAGGCCAAATGTGAACTAGTTCACATCAAACCAGGTGGTTTTACCAGTTCATACAACCCTTCCTGGTGCAGGGGGAATTTAAACCACAACCCTCAAATAGGGGGTGGCTTGGATTTAAGTTCAAACCAGTCAAACCACCCATTTGATTCAAAATAATTCCAAAACAAACCAGTTTGGCTCTATCCAGCATTCCTATTCCCAGAAAATTATATTTAGTCATATCCACATATGGCTGGATTTTAGTGGAGGCCCACATTTACTAAGTGCAAACACTGCATATGAAATGTAATTTATCCCTGTTTGAAAAGCCATACATTATTGTTTAACTTCTACCAAGATGTTAGCAGTTGTGGAATATGACATTATACATTATCAACTGGGTATAAATAGATCTAGGGAAAGAAAGAAAACAGTGCAGGAGATAATGCATGCATCTCATGAAGAAAGCACACTAATCTAGATTTAATCAGCATATTTCAACAATGGAGGATTATTCTGAGCAACACAATGAGACTTGAATTTAACTGGAAACTCGTAGAGTTGAAAAGAAGTTTGAACAGTTCTGAACAATTTCCCTATTAACCAGTGCTCAATATTTAGGACAAGTCAATGACAAATAATGTTTGGGTGCAGAAAAAATTGAACAGAGTGTAATTGAAACAAATGCTACAATTAAATAAATAATTGGAAACCATATGTAATTGCTGGCCTGCCATACTCTCTTAAATCCAAAACAGAACAGCAGAAACAAAACTAATTGAATGAGGAAAGAAAGGAAACATGGGGGGGGGGGGGAATTTGCAAAAGGAAATAATTTGCTTGTACTCTTGCAATATTTAAGGCTATACTGCACTGCATGGATCTCAATGGGCTTTACTTCTCAGTACAGTTGAAAAGATGGCTCTGAATTAAATTTACGAATCACCTCATTACCAGTAGCATATAGGCAATGAGCATCATAACAAACATCATACAACAGAGCGAAAGTTAAAAACACATTAAAAATATAACCATTAGATTTCCATTAACATTTGTCAGACTCCCCAGGAATATGACTCACAAGTATGCTACAACAACACTTATTGATGCAAGAGGAGTTTTGATGATAGGAAGAAGTAGAATTGCTAGTCATAACCATGTGCACAAATGTTGTTTTTGTTTTCCCATTCACTTCACATCAAAGTGAATGGGAAAAATACTTCATATTCATGTAAAAGAAGCTCCTGTGAATATGGGAGGCTTCAACTTCACTTAGAACCCTCATTGAAGGCTCTAAACAAAGGGAGCATATGCCCTTTCCAGGGAAGCAGCCAGTTCCCAACAGCCCTGTCTCTCAATCTCCACTGCTCTCCAACAGTGGCTCCAGTGGAACCATTGCCAGAAGAAGGCAGGGGACCAGGGGCTTTCCCAGTAACCTTACAGCCACAAAATATAACAAACCAGCATTTCAGACACACAAAGGCTTGTCTACAAATTGTGAACTGGGAAGGTTCCAATGTTTTCAGCACATTCTTAGTCAAAAGAATCCTGCCTGCTCCTTCAGAAACTATAAGAACCTGGGACAATCCCTTCTCCCTGCAAACTTTCTTAACTCTGGAGAAAAAGTAACCTTCACATTTTTTATTATGTCTGGGGGCACCCAAAGATGTGTTTGTCTTTGTATCATAGCACTGCAAAGTTGGCACAAAGTTCAGCTATAAATGTCTCCTTCTGTGACAAAATCCCATACTTAGGCCTTTTTGCACGATGGGTTTTTGAATTTGTCTAGAACGGGTTGGGACGGAGCATTTGCTCCCTAGGGCCAGCAGCTCTGTTCCGAGCTGCCCCGCCCCATCCCAATGCGTCTACACATGTTTGGGTTTCAGAGAACAGAATTGTGCTCTGAAACTGTCCTGGCATGTTCAGCCCGTCCCCGGCCATTCTCAGCTGTACTGGAGAGAAAGCATTCGCACGCCCTCCCTCTGTGACAGCTGAGGGCCTCCCCCAGGCCCCCAGCCGGGGCCCTCTCCCTCTCAATTCATCCATGAACATCAGAATTTGTATGAACTCTGAATAGCATGAATATTCATGCATGTCTCTATTAACAACCAGTGAACATATAACATGAACATATTAAAACAGCTCTGTTGCTATAGTGATTCTGGACAAACTGTCTGCACCTTGAGCGGCTATGGGGACAGTGCCAGTGTTTGCAGTGTAAATGCCGCCACCATCCCTGAACTTAACTTAGATAGCCTTAGATCCCTCTTTCTTAGAGATGTGCACCAACTGAAATTTGGTCAAATTAAACCAAACCTCCCTGTGTTCAGTTTGATCTAGAACCAGGTGAGACATGCTGACCTGGTTCTAGACTGAACTCAGGTTCATGAACAGTTCACTTGTGCAGTTCTACAATTCTGCCACAAAGCCTCAGAATATGCACAATTCTTTGTTGTAACAAAAAAAGATCAGACAGGTTGCTTTAAACAGTTCAGATCAAATCATTTGGTTGGATTATGTTTGATTGAAAACCCCTGGTCCACTTTGAATTTCAAACAGCAGGGTGATTTAGTTCGAATCAAGCAGAGCCAAACTAAAACTGTTTGATTCAGTCTGTTCTAAAACAAACCCAACGTGCACATCCCTACTCTTCCTGAATCTTGGTGGCAATAGTATGAAATCGGTCTATGTTTCCGCCCACTTAACAGCAGTGACAGCTGTTTACTGTACAAAGAAAATGAAACCTTCTCTGTGCCAGAAACATGCAAGGTAGCCAGGATCTTCTTTGTGCTTCAACCATGTGAATTTAGATCCAGAAATAATATTGGACTAAGCCTAAGTAAAATAGTAAACATCAAGGCACACCTCAGCACACTTTGCAGATCTGATTAATCTTACCACATCTTTGCTCTGATTCTGGCTTTTAAAAGTTCCAAAAGATATAAGTTGATGTGAGTTGAGAAAGTTAGCTGGATATTTTGTTTGAGCAAAATATAAAATACAGTAGATTTCAATGTAGAACACAAATGTTAACAAATGCAAAAACGCAAAACGATGCAAGCCATCCTTAAACTACTCCTGAGTTGTAGCTATTACAAGGAAAAGGAGAATTCTGCATAGAAACATGAACATTGGGCACTTCTTTTCTATAAATTTAAGGCATATATTAGATGTATATGAAGTGTACTGTAAAAAAAACCCAATCACAGAGCTCTTTCTCTCTCTTCCCCTTTCTCTTTGGTGTATTTCTAAAACATTTTTGAGGCTTTTAAAACAGAAACCCAAAGAAACCATACAGAGACAGAAAGGTATTTTTACACAAAGGGATACATTTTCAAAGCATTAACAAAGACACTCAAAATCTGTTCATGTGTAACAGGATTTGTGCTAATACCTCCCACACACCATTTTGAAAATTTGCCCCTCTCTATGCTTTTAATAGAATGTAACCTTGAAAAAGTTATGACTTGGGACAGACTAACATTTCTAAAACAAAGATATGTTTAAGAAAACAACAAGAGCAGTCTACAAGCTATGAAACCCTGCATTTAAAAAAGATGACCAGAAAATAAAATTCCTTTTTAAACTGAAGGTCGGTCTGAAACCATAACCTCATTATCCTAATTTTGTATAGTAAATGCATTACAAAGATTAATTTCTATTATTTACCCCCCAAATTACTATGTACATGGACCATACTGGGAAATAGAATACAATATTTGATTCTGCATTTACCTTGGTTATTCTGGGCTTCACTGAGATGCCCTGGCCTACAACACTCAACCTGTCCCACTCTGAGATGTGTTGCCTCTGGAGCCCCAGCCGTGACCACTGCTTCAGTGTTTCGGGGAGAACCCTTGGCGTCCCATTTCTAGTGCCACCAAAAGAGTCTCCCATGGTATACCAGACCATGGGACGTACCATCTGCAGGGTATTTGTGGTCCATTATACTGACAGACTTGTTGATCTGTTTGACAACGTCTACTGGCAATGAATGGGATAGGATGCCATATTGGTACCTTATCCCAGTTCATTGCTAGTCCTAAGCAGACAGATCATTTTAAGGGGAGGCTGGACCTGCACTGGCCCACACTAGGGATGTGCACAAATATTTGTAACTTTTGAAATTTGGTTGAATCCGGGCATTCGAACTCGGATCAAATGTTACGATATTTGTATGCTAACATTTGAATGAACACAAATGTTTCTGGACACTCATACAAATAGTTCGGACATTCGTTAATCTGGGTAAATGTATCAGATATGTATCTGTTCATATCAGATACATATCCGTTCATATCAGATACATATCTATTCATAGCAGATACGTATCTGTTCATAGCAGATATGTATCAAATGTTCATATGAATACGTACAAATAGATTCATATTGAATAGAATTGTACCACGTTTGAATATGATCTATTCATACGAATATGGATTTTTGAACATTCGATTCATTTCAAATCGAATATCAAAAAACATTCGTGCACACTAACATGAAGACAGCAGGCGCCTCGACCACTCTAGCCCACAACTTGTTCTGGTATACCAAGAGGTGCAGAAAGGGTCTGATGCCCTCAGATTTCTTCTCTTTCTGAACTATGCTATTCCTCCATGATCATATTCTTTCTATTTCATTTTTTTTTCTCTCAATTTCCCTAGCTCTCCTGACCTCAATGTCATGTATCCACATGATGTTCTTGATGGCATCTGTAACAACATTATTTGTAGCATTGTCACGACAGCTGAACAGACTTAAGATAGTGGTTGGAAATGTGGTATCCACATGGCCCATATATCCTGCACTAGCATTCTTTAAAATAAGTCCTACTTTAGAACTCCATTTTCTGTGCATCATGAAATCAGGCTGTGCAGAGCATGGGACAGGTAGGTCACTCATCCCACTGCCATCCATCTTCCTATGAAGGAAGGAGTCCATCCATCTTCATAGGAAGTGAAGGAGTCCACACCAAGGGGAATGCCCTGTGCACTGATGCTTAGAGATGTGCACAAATGTAAAAATTGTAGTTTGGTTCAAATTAAACCAAACACCACTTGGTTTATTTCTATTCAAAGTTGTTTTTTGAACAAAGAAGTTACTGAAATTCAAATCTGGACCTATTAGAGCTTGTTCGACCCTGTAAGATACAGGGAAAAAACATTTAGAAAGTGGGAAAACAAAATATGAACAGGGTGGCTCTACTGTTTCTTTAGAAGACCTTTCGGTTCAGTTTGATTTCAAATGTACTTTTTGAACAGACTAGGTGTTTGGTCTCAGTTTGTACATTTGTACTATTTAAACTGGTTCGGGACATCTTTACTGAAGGTGAGACACTTTGCCTAGGCTGTGCTGACTTTTCCAAAATGTTTCAGCAGCCGGAATAAACAAACTGGCCACCCTGGGAGGTTTTGCCACATAATGGACACACAGCCACAGTTTACTTACCAGAAATATCAATAGGTAAAAAAATATTTGATTTCCTTCTATGGAAAATCTGTTCTTCCCCATCTGAGCAGTTTGTCTACTACTTCTAATTAAATATACATATGATCAAAATTTGAAATTTCTGGGCCTATTCTTTGGCAATTGTGGTTAAGTAACACAAAACTGTACTTCATGAAACAATGTTTTCAAAATCTTCTATAGAATTACCCTGCGTATGATTCTTTAGCATTATTTTAATAAAATTTTAAAGTATACTTTTTGAACAACTGTAAGAAAAACCAAAAATACTCAAAGTATATATGACTTACCCACACCATTTCTTAATGTGTTCTGACTAGTGAGTAATATTTGAGTTTGCTTGCCTCCAGCAAAAAGGATTTCTGCTTGTGCAACAGACCTTCATTTTCTTTTCATTCTACACTTCTGACACTTCTACACCTATAGTGTTTGCTCTGGAGTATTGGAAAGTGCTCCAGGCCAGTTTTGGAAGTAGGAATATAGGAGGAGGAAGAAAAGCCCATCTGTTTACACAATGGATAGCACTTCATTTATGTGTGTTAATGCAGCAAGTTGAAGTAAGCTTCCCTTCTTTCAAGGTGTGAGCTGCATTTTTTAATACAATCCACATAGATATTATTTCAAAACAGTTTCTGGAGCTGCAGGTGTAATTTTGGTTTTTGAAATCTGGAAAGAAAGATTCAAATAACAGAGGTCAAATTATAGGGGACAAAAAAAAACCTTAAGATTAACTCGGGCCACACAAAATTCTACTAATTAAATAGGACAAGTTTCTCAAAATCGAACTGTAGTGTCCTTAGTTGAAAACAAAGCAACATTTGTAATATTTTGTTCCTTAATCCTACTTAATTTCTCAAATCAATCAGATAGCAAATGCTTACAATTTTTGTGCAGCCTATCAAGTTTGTGTGAAAAAAATTAATTATTCCATTGTTTGTAAAAGCTATGCATGGCTTTGTTGCGGCCCACCCAATTTTTATCTTGTTCCAATTTTTTTTTTTTATGAAAAACCTAATAAAATGTGTGGGGTCATTAAAACTTACTCTCATTAGCTTAGAAACATTAAACTTCACAACAGAAAATGGACTATGAGCAGATTTCTAAACCTAGTTACGGAGTTTAATGATGATTGTCCATCCCTAATGAAATTTGCACAATTTGGAATTCTTTAAATCACTTGGATGGGAAACAGCCAAATTTCCTTTCTGCACTGGGTCTGTTTCTGGATTATATCCCCAGAATAATGATGTGCCATCCACATGCTAACGCAGAGTACAGCAAGCACTGCCTCCTGGTAGTATAATCTATCTGAATATGATGGATCATTCACTGGCACCATAGCCTGGTTAATTGGTAGACTTCTGTGACAAGGTTTATTGATGTGCTACATACCTTATCCCAGAACTGTGGGTCATGTGTAGAAAGCAGACAGGACTCTCTTCTAGTATGTGGGAGGTCCATTTTGGCAGCAGAGCAGGGTGTACCACCAAACAGGGGCCCTGTGAAGGCCAGAAAATTTCACTTTTGGCTTTCAAGGGCTCCAGCCTTCGTTCCAAAGTTGGCACAGGATTCACTGCTCACAGTGGCTCTGCCACAGCAGCAATCTGCCCCAGACTTGGACAGGTTGTCTATCCAAGGTCTGACCAGCCCAGACCTGGAAAACTCAAGGAATGGGAAATCTTATTGGATCAAGGTGAATGAGATGCTCAATAAAACTGTGATACAATCATGAAGCCTTGTGCTACTTCATGCTCTTTCAGTTATGTTGGCAACAAACTTCAATTGACTTTGGGTGTTTTTCCACTGTCACTAAAAGTACCCATTAAGTACTAGTGACAGTGGAAAAACACTCTTTTACTACATATATATTCCATGAGTTCATATTTAACAGACCAAGCAGTGAAGTGTATTAATTTCAGAAAAGTGGATGGAAGGAAAAATTTGTAGCATACATGTGAGCAATTTTCACTGCAGAAAAGACAAATTACATTTTTTCAGACTGTGCTTGTTACAGTCTTAGATCTAGGATCATCACTTGTTTATGTTGAGCAATGACTAGAACTTGCCTTAGGGAACTATTAAAGTAATTCTTCTAATAAAATCTTTTTTTCTTTTCTTTGGGTTTTTTTTAAAGCTATATACATTTTAGAACCCTTTTGTTGTTGTTCAGTTAATAAAGCTTTTACACTCAGATCAGTTGTAAACTCAGCCAAGCCTACATTTTCCTTAAGGATAAAGGCTCTAGATGTTTTATACTTCTCTTTTATTTTCTGCACATTTTCTATTTTATTTTGCTGGCTATCCAATGCTTGTCTCTGGGAGGGGATTATTTTCGGGTCCTGAAGGAACCTTATGGATGACACATTTTATTCCCCAAATATTCTTAACAAAAACTATACATATGTATTCTTTTGCATAGGAGACAGCCCCAGCATAACACTTGCTATTTTGCTAAGATATAGATATAAATGTACAAACTAAAGCAGACATCAATTTGTACGGAACTAGAAGTTCATGCTAGCTAAGAAATAAATCATATTTATTTATGGAATTTTTTTTTACAGTAAGGGGAAATCCTGATTGAATCAAGAAAAAGTTATCAGTTTGCAGTTTGATGCATTTTACACAATGTAGACAGTGCCAAAAACTATTGGCTGGCAATTTTATGAGAACAAGTCTGATTGATGTGCTCCAAATCTGCACTCTTCAGCAACAGCAAAAAATGAATAACATAATGTCCTAAGGATTTGCTTTACATTTTTTTATCCTTCCACTCAGTCTCTAAATGGATCTCAGGGCCAAATACAAGAAAGCCTAATTCTTCCGTATTCTCTTCAGGTAAGATGAAATAATGTCTTCTTGTGGTCATTAGAGGAGGCAGAAGTTACCGGTGGGAACAAGAGTGCAGAGCTCTCACCTTGCTTCCTTTTTTCCACTCCCCTCAGGCAAGATGGGAGACAACACATAAGAAGACGCAAAGCTCTGTACAGCAATAGAAATCATGAGAGGATATTCTCATTCACATCCTTCTATACTCCCTTACACTTGCAATTCTCCTGCCATGCCAGAGGAAAGAAACGCCAGTAGAAGCTTCAATAATACCATAAAGAAAATATTGCAAAGGGAAGCACTCTTTAAACAGTGAGGTGCTTTCTCCATAGGTCAGTAGACCACAGAGTGTCCCAGGCCTGTGTTTTCTGTACGCTAGTGTGGAATAGCAGAGGCCCCACCCACTGGTACAGCAGCCTATCTACATTACACAAGGCCATGGAATAGGACAAGGCATCAAAATGGTACCGTATCTCACTTCCCTGGCAGATCCATTAAAAGCAGTCCACCAACAAATTATTGATTGTATATCAGTCCATGTAGGTCCTGCAAACAGTCCTATAAGCACCACTGGAAGTGTACTACTCCTTGGTATGTAGCCAGAAACATCAAAGGCTGAGAACTTTCATTCCTGGTGTTCAAAATGGACAAGGATGGGCAGCTGTCCAACAGAGCATCCCTTGAGGTGTGCTGTCCCTTGGAGTGGGCCAACCATAGCCTATGTAGCCTGGAAAGTTTTATGAAAATATGTTAAGTAGGCTTCCCATAGGCTGGCCTACCTTAGGTCAGGCTCTGTAGCCCAGAGCAAAATACCCACACACTATGCAGAGTGGGACTAAATCTGCTAGTAAACCACCTGTAAGAATTTAGCTCTCTTGCTAAAAGAGCAATTAGCTCTTTCTGTATTCCTTCACTGGAGCTACTCTATTTCTAAATCCATTTCCCACATGTGACTGTCCTTATTGATTTAAACAATCCACACTAGAGATGGGCATACTATAGAGAAAGAGGGAAATAGGTGGTCAATTCTGCTTTGTTAGTAGAGATGTGTATTTTAAAAAAATCAAATAAGTTTCATGATCGAATTGAACATCTGACAGTTTCATTGTAGAATTCTGAAATTGAAAAAACAGATTTTCACATTTTCATGAACTTTTCACAACTTTTTCCCCATTTAAAAAAAATCATTTTTATCACTAAAACCAGCAAAATGTGAATATTTAATCAAAGTGTTCATTTTTGCAAGTAAGAACTTTCTCACTTTGATCCAATTTTTGAATGTTCAAACAACCAAAAAATTCAAATTTTTTAATGCATTCCCCAAGGCCTAGAGGCTAGGAACTTATTTGTTCCTAGCCCTCAGAGGTTTGGGATTCCAGCTGCAAAACTCACATTATCTTTGAGATCACAATGCAGACTGGGCTGGGCCAGCACTGTCATTCAGACAGCACTGATCCTGTCCATGCCTTTCCATGTTCAGCATCATTGGGTCTGCCTGCTCCAGACCCACTATTCCTAACATAAGGGAGGGAGTGCAGAAATAACTGTATTTGACCTTCCAACTGTCTTCTAATCAATGGAGTTAAAGTAGACCTCATTGAAATCACATACTGTGGCAAGATTCCAACTACACATTTCCAAAGTGTACAATAGAAGAGGGCATCCATAGGGAAATGTGAACAGTCTTAACCATAATGTTGTTTCATTTCTCCCCTTCCCTGGTTTCCTAACCTCAGTTTTGATAATCTGTGCTATTCCCCCCCCCCCGCAAGACTGACATGTTTCAAGATATCATGAAGCTGACAGTAGAACCCAATGAATCATAAATAACAAGGCATTGCAATTTGCTCAAGCCATCCCCATTGTTCCATCCCTTAGAACTATTTAAAGTAAATTGTAACAGCCATGGAGATTTGTACTTGAGCATTCCAGAGCATATAGCAAAACTCCCAAAGGTCCCATTTAAACATTTTGGCTCACAACAGACCTTTCTGAAGTCCATATTCAAAAATAAGTGGTGGCAGATATAGCTGCATGATTTTGCTTAAAGACATGAAGTTTGATTTCTTCCCAAAATTCTTGCATAAGATTATGATAATGTAATTCATACACATCATCTGGCAGTATTACAGCCTAGTATTACAGGAAGAGTTTGCATTGCTTCCATTATCAAATGGATATATCTGGAACCTATTTGTAAATCTATAAATTTACAGGATAGTGTTTGATTTACAAAATGTCTTTATTCTGTTGTCTTTTCGATCATTGTTCCCAAGCAAGAAACTTCTTAGTTTGAAATTTGATAGAAAATTGGAAGGGTTATTAATAATTTAACATGCTTTATGAGATTATTTGTGCAGAATGGCTGCCAAACCACAGTTAGGAAAAAGCAGTGGCTTCTCTGACAGATGCAAAGAACCTGTTGTAGGGATGTACATAAAAATTTTTTGGCATCTGATTAAAAAATAATTGAATGTTTGAAAATCTGTATCCATACAAACAGATCACGTTCAAATGTAGTAAAATTATATTCTATACAAATCTATTCATACGTATTCGTACAAACATTTGATTTGTATCAGACAAAAATGAATATGTATCCGATATGTATCTGATATGAACAAATATATATCTGATACGAACAGATACATATTTGATTTGAACAAATACATGTCTGACATGAACAAATACATATCTAATATGAATAGATACGTATCTGATACATTTCCCCAGCTTAACGAATGTTCAAAATATTCATATGAATATCCAGAAACATTCATATTTGTTTGAATGTTAGCATATAAATATTGTAACATTCGATTCAAGTTTGAATGTCCAAATTCAGCCAAATCTGGCCGAATTTTGAATGTTATGAATATTTATGCGCCTCCCTAACTTGTGGCCTTTCAAATGCTGTTGAACTGTAACTTTCATAATCCCTGATTGCTCCCCCTTCCTTCTGGAGTGGATGTCTTCCTATAAAGTCATCATTGAGCTCACTCCTATTCTGTTGGAATTTTGTTGTTGTTGCTTTTTCTTGTCAGCACATGACCAGAATTCCTCATTAAGGTCTGGACCAATGTCTCAAGTCATCATCATTCATATTTTGCAATAGAGGAATGTAAAGAAACAATTATTCATAAATCCTAGTTTATATCCTAGAATAGGGACCTGCCATCAACAACAGAATGCAGAAGGGCCTACATCAAAAATATCCAATTCAAGAGTTTGACCACAAAAATAGTGACACAGATGCAATATTCATTTTTATGGTCTGAATTGAAATTTTTAATATCAAGATTGATAGCGGTTTGCTTTCATTCCAACACTATTTTAATCTGTAAATTTAACATTTCCCAAAGACACTACAAATTTATTCCTGCTTGATGTAAAGCAACAAGTGATCATGCACAATCCTAGTAAGTTGAAGGGGGCTAAAGAACTGAAGCATAAAATCTATTTTGAATGTTTTTACTTTTTCATGGCTGTGGATTGGCCTGTTTGTCTTTTTATTTCTATTAGAAAGAAGAAAAGAATTTCAGAGCTTCATATCACTGAACAAATGGACTATTTTTCATTATGCCTTGTTTTCTTGTAGGAGTTTTACAGAAGTAAATATATTTTAATAGAGTCAATGGAGAGTGCATTAAATAAAATGGAGGAAATATTTATGAACAAACTTCTTCAGGCTACCAATCCATCACTTTCCTTTCTTGCTCCAAAATCCACCAAAGAGTATGGCAATTTACAAGCTGGGGAGTCATTTATTTATCGTTGACAGCTCAACCCTGAACAAAGAACCAGTACAAATAAAAACTCTAACCAGCACTAAATAAAGATTACAGGGATATTATGTCTTCTTTCAAAATATTTCAGGGTGACTAGTCACAAAACTGACATGTATTAATGTTTTTGTATTGGAAGAACCTGCCAGGGACATAGACTATAATGAGTTTCCCAAAGGTTCTAACATAGCCTTGACTTTTTGACAAGAAATAACAGGTGTTAGTTGTTCTGTTGTTTCTTAAAACATACAAACATGAGATAGCTGGCAGGAAGCAAATGACTCTGTGTGAGAAGAAGAAGAAAAATGTCAGAGAGGTTGACACAATTAGAACAAAATTGAGAGAACCCTATATAGAGAGCAAACTGAAGAAAATACATCCAATGGCACTGAAAAGTATTTTTATGTTGCAATCTCAAGCATACTTATTAGAAGAATCTAAAATTTAAAATAGACAAGATAAAATCTACATTATGATGTTCTTAAACACAGGTTTGGTTATAATGTCAGGGAAAGAAGAAGTTGTTTCTAGATTTATTATGGAAAAGCTAAATAGACTTTCAGGTGAAGAAGGGAATATCTGGCAGGACACGCACTTATCTTATTTTGGTGCCTCCTCTTTAGTGCATCAAGCACAGACAGGTACAAATACTCCTCAGGTTTTGAAGTGTGAGGAGGTGGCTGTAAAGTTCATATGAGCTTCACAGCCATAGGAGGGCATGGGCCAGATCTTTGTGTGACTTTTTTTTCAGACGGACAACACTCTTAGAAACTTTATGACATGAACCTGTAGATTGGTGGGGGCTTTGCCACTCTGAGGCCACTTCTTGAACTGATTCTTCTCCAACTGGCACCCATGGCACCCATCTACCAACCTGCTTTTCAAAGTTGACACCAACTGTTGAACACAGGCCTCACTTCAATGGAACAGAAAACCCAGAGGACCTTACTGCACTTACTGGCTGTAGATCAGTGGGCCTGGAATCATCCCAGTCATGTGGAGGTATAAACTGGATCAGCACCATCAACACTGATTTCCACCCTGACTTACATTTCCTCATTATCAGACCAAACACAGTCTTCTCCAGCTGCCTCATAAAAGTAAATAGTTATAAAAAATGGATCATTATACAAAATCGATCTTAACACTAAAGACCCCTTATAATACAGACTCCAAACAGTGGCCCTATCAAGACAAGTAAAATACAATAAAATCATAATTATAGCAGCATAAACTTTGTTATACTAAGATCTGCATCCATTTCCTTCAGAGCAGCCCTATTATTAATTTATCCTAGATATGCATACACTGGTTATAAGCTTCCTTGGCATTGACAAAGTATTCAGAAGGATTGTGTGACATTCTGAATGAATGAGCATTTTATAGTGTTTTAAAATGTTTACCTATTTGTAGAGATGCCCTGGTTCAGTTGGTTCATGGTTCTCAGTGAACTTGAGTATTCATATGTGAACCAAACAGTCCTGCTGTTCACAAATTTTGGGTTGAATCAAGCCCAAACCAAAGGGTGATCTAATGAACTAAGCAAACCATTATGAATTAAGGTAGTTCACTATGGTCCCCTTAGTTTGCATGAGAGCTGAACTACCCTATGGTTAAAAAAAAAAACATTTGAAACCAAACCAAATGAAGGGGACTTTGGTTCAATTTGAATCAAACCACTAAATTTTAGTTTGTGCACATTCCTACTCAATTGTGCTAAGTAGGGTTGTACACAATTTTCTTTCTGCAGTTTGTATTGAATCAAATGCAAGAAAATTTGTATTTATTCCAATAGATCCCCTTCAAATGTAAAGGGATTCAAATTCGATACTAATGTTCAATCCCATACAAATCCCATATGAATCCCATCCGAAGCTTCATACAAATGTATCAAAATTTGTATCAAATTTGAATGTGCCAACATTCTGTTCAAATACATATGCCCAAATTCAGCCAAATTGGTACAAATTTTGAATGTTACAAAAAACCCCACAAATATTTGTGCACATCCCTGGTGTTAAGTTAAACTTTTTATTAAGTAGTAGGTATATGTATGGTATGTATAATATGTTTGTGCATTAAGGGGGGCATATAGTGACCTTCAATGTTCCAAGTAGCATTGTATTTCTGATTTTATACAGCAGTTTTGATAGACTTCTAATTACGCTGTTGGGCATTCCTTCTCTTTGTATTGCTCTGTGACAATTTTTAGGAGTTTTTTTTACATGTGTATCTCTTGATAGTCTTCTATTGCAACCTGCGTACTGTGATGCTTATGAGAACTGAAGGACACTGAGCATTTGTACTGTTAACTGTATGCATGATAAGCACACAAAAAACATTTCAATTATATAACTGAAAGGTTGAGAGACTGTGAATATTCTTTGTTAAAAAATAAAGGCATTGTCAAATGAAAGCAACTCTACTGTCTTTGCCCAACAGAAGTTGCCATCAGCAAGCATTCGACATATACAAGGCAAGCTGACAGCTATTTTTTTGGATCTATAATGCATTCATCCAGATTGGCTTATCGTAATGTGTCAACAGTACTACTCCAAGTGGAATGTAACATATGAACAGCAGTCATACACCAAATGGCAAATGACATATAAGTCACTAAGGACAGCTGGAGTACTGTGGTTACCTTATATCAAGCTAATTAGAGTGTCTGCTTAATAGGATCCAAATCCCAAATAGTAGCCTTTCTTCTAGTGGTCAGTTTTGTAATATAGGCTGTTTTGGTTTGGTGGTTAAAGAAAGGAACATTTAGTGGTACAGTATTCATTTCACAGCTGTTCTTTGGATATGTGTGAACACAATACATTTCTGTCACTTGTCAGTATCATTCTCTTGCTGCTGTTTAGAGTTTCTTACATGTATATGGTCAACTTTGTGGATCAATGGTTAGCCAATTACTCCGGAAAGCTTCACAGACTATTATGTTTGTGCACTGTGTGTTGCATTATTTTTGTGCATTTCCATCTGTGCATTTCTATTTGTACTATTTCCATCTGAAATTATTGGTGGGCAGGAAATGATGTATGTCTCTATTGTTTAACTCCATGTAGTTTCTGTCTATGAAGTGAATTGTGGGTTTGGGAGCTTAGCTGTGGGGAGGAGACCATGCCCACCAGCTTTCACTGGGTCACTGTTATGGGGACAGGCAAGGCCTCCAGGATACCCACAACATGTGTATTTTGGATACACTACTAGTAAAATAAGGCACTGGTGGATTTGCTATTCACAGAACAACAGACACAGTACCTACTTTGAGGCTGCATATTCATCCTGAAGCCACTGTCCTCTTTGGGAGCATGTGGAAAGGGGTTGACATTCTATGGAGATCTAGCAATTCTCTGTGTCATCTAGTAAGTCTTCAAATAAGATTAAATTGAGGAATAGGGAATCTTAGGAACAACTTATGTGAGCAGACTGAGGCTGCCTCCTCAAGAGAGCTGCAATTTGAGGCAATAGGCACTGTTCACACTGCCAGGACAAGCTGTGTGGTATCTCACACCTGTTTGTCCCAGAGTTCGGTACTCTAACAATAAGACCAAACTGGCTCACACAGTAATAGTCATTAGTTCATCTACCAGCATTATCTTCACATAGTTCCATATTGTCTACTGACCAAAGCAGCAGCAGCAATCACAGTACTTTGGTTAAATGTGCAAAAAGATTAGAACACATTGGACCATTTCTATATGGTTATTTTGCTAGATTTGCTTTCCCTGATTTTAACCTATAAAGCTGAAAATGTTCGGCACTGCACAACTGTAAAACCTTCTTTCACTTGAGAATATAAAACCAACTAATAATGCGGGATCATTTTCCATGACTAATGTTTAACATTTATCTCATTTTTACCATTTACCTAGTGACATTAAAGAAGTGGCTAGCTAAAAGAACACACACAGCACTCACCAAGAGGCAGACATACACATAGAGAGACACTGAACCCTGTGGTTTGCAAAATAGCTTGATATCAGTGTATCTGACCCTGAAAACTCATTTCAAACTTGACACAGCAGGCATGTCCAAAGCGATTTTCTGTAATTGCTGTTGAATGAACAAGCCCACATTCTCATAGGTGCTTCTCCATGTATAATGCCTCCTAAAAAAGAAGTACCTTTAGCACAATACATTAGCCACCTCCAATGTGAGAAAAATGACAGTGAACTGTATCAAGGTCACACTCTGAATAAGCCATTGAAAAGCTAAAGGTATATAATGCATGGTAGAAAAATAGGCCACTATCTATTTAAACATCTTCTTCCTCCCACTGTATAAATCTCCTTTGAAAAAAAGCCATGTGAGAGGCTTCCCAAAGATAGGTTTGTCGCTGTCTCCCAGACAGATAATTAGAAGTTAATTCTGAAAGGCAGCAGATATTTGTTTGGAACACTTGGTTACTTCTAACTACCTTATCTTCTCCCAATTTGCTATACAATCTCTTCGCTTTCAAAAAGAAAAGGTTCAGCGTCACCCAAATAGTGCACTTGGGAAGGGGTGATCATGATATTTTTACTTGATGTAGGTCATAATCAAAGGCTGCAGCTGGACGAGGTCAAAATCTGTAATTTATTTCCTAATTGTACCTGATTTGCCAGACATGATCATGGTGTTTCTGTTACAGTCCCAGGTATAGACCCAATTTATCAGGCTAGCTTTATTCCAGTAAGATTAACGACTGTTATGCTATATCCTGTTATTCTATACTTTCACCTCTGCCTGCATTATTGCAGAAAGAGTTAGGGTGAGATTTGTGGATTGAGCTGTCCTACTGCTCACCTCTATGGCAAGATGGGAGGGTTAGGTCACATGGAAAGAAAACTGCACAACCATAATGTGCCAGTCCACTGCTGTGGCAAATGCTGAAACATAAAGCATCAACATCTAGACAATGTGTGATGATTCTGGATGTGATTTATAATGGTAAATTGATAAATTGTGGAATAAATAAGGGATGTCTGGAGATGGCCCTAATTCGGTTTTTGAGACTATAAGCATCTCTGAATATAATTGAGCTTATTTCTTATTAATCTTCTGATGATTTTCAAAATCAACAGATTCTGACATTCTGATGCAATGTTTGACATTTTCCCCTCTCCTCACAGCTTAACTACACATCTTTCATGGTCAGCAAGCATGAAGCATCTTTGAAAGATGCTCTCCTTTTCCTTCTGGCTTGGCACATCAGACAGAAATCACAATACTACCTGCCATACATTATTTTGGAGCACCGTGAATTTTTTTTAAAAAAATGAGAACTTCTCTTCCAAAGTCATTCAAAACAGCAACAAATAAACAAAAACACCCTGCAACTTAAAATTTTGAGGACCACTGGCTTGCTTTTGTTTTTGTTTCTCAAATAACTAAAGGCAAATTGAGTTATTCCATTGGAGCATTTCTCAATGACAATGGGTGCTCTCAATCATTATGGATATGGGCAGGTACTGAATGGGACTGCTCCTGGGCCAGAGTGTTTCTTTCAGATGGAATGGGGATGGACGGTCATAAGCTTCAAATAATGTGTGCCAGCCTGGAAAAACCTGGAATCCAGAGAATGAAATTTTCATGGTATCAAAGCTTCCAGCTGGTCCATGACACAAAGCAGCAGAAGTAGTCCAAGAACCAGGTCAACTTCAGACCTTCAAATGATAGTTGCAGGCAGGCAGGACAGTCCAACAGCTGACATTTGTTCACACTGAGGTCACAAGACTGACTTTGCAGAGGAGTTTTTATCACTCTGGGGAAAGAGCATTCATCAAACAAGTTCTGCCCAAGATGTGGCCCCCGCCCTAGATGGATAGGGCTACATTCCCAGGGCACAATAGCATGCAGTCACCATGGTTCCATCCCTTCTTCTTCTGGCATGGCCTAAGGGAGATCTTGCCTAAAATGGGTTCCATGATTAGAGCTGGTTGTCTTGGAAGCTAAAAGGAAAATTGCATGGACCACAGTGGAGGGGGTGGAGCAGTGGAGGGGCAAATAAGAAAAGTATTACTGTATTGTGTCTTACTTCTGGCATACCTGGTTGGCTACTGGGAGAAAAGGCTGCTGGACTAGATCCAATAGGGCATTTCTTATTTATTTATTTATTTATTTATTTATTTATTTATTTATTTATTTATTTATTTATTTATTTATTTATTTATTTATGTATGTATGTATGTATGTATGTATGTATGTATGTATGTATGTATGTATGTATGTATTTATGTATGTATGTATGTATGTATGTATTTATTTATTTATTCTAGAGGAAGGATTAGAATATAAATATATTCAAATACAAGTTAAATAAATAAATATCAGACCAAAATACCAATACACCTTGCTTCTTTATAAACTTTTCTGCTCACTTCCCAAGTTAAAATATCTCATAAATGATAGTACTTAAGAGACCCCCCCCCCTAAAAAAAGGAACTAAAACATAAGTATTACATGGATCAAATATGTCCCCAGAAATTATCAGTGGAGTTTATCCTGGGAATTATCCTTTACATCGTTTACCTGTCTTATGGCTGTGTAAAGCCTACAGCATAAAGCACTGGGCTCCATTTTGTGCATTTAAAATGTGTAAGGCTCCTAATTAAACTACTGTGATTAATTGTTTGATATTGGAATTGCATTATCTTCTTACTACAACATCTGCCATACTCACACTCATGGCTGTGTACCTTTTTCTCACAATGAAACAATTTTAACCTTAAATTGGAATTGTATCAAGTAAAGTAAATGGAGCACGTATTTCATTATAATTCACTCAATATGTACACATTTCAATAGCAAACAATATACAGGGCTCTTTAATTGGGCAGTAGGGGGAAAAGCTCTACAATGCCACCATAATAAATCAGGCAGCATCCTAATGCAGTCATCATTAATGAATAAAAAACTAATCTTGAAGTTCTCTTGATCTGCCCTATCCTAAAGTCATTTGTTTCATGTAAACTATCAGATTGTTGTATTAGTGAAAACTGTAGAATATACATTGCAGAGAAGGATTTTTCAGTAATGAAATCACTTCCAGTTGCTATTTGTGGTAACTATAAAAGGAACATAGTTGGCATCCCAGGTGACCCTAAGGCCCATGTCCAATATCTGCCGTTTAAGAGTTGCATACAGCAATAACTGTTGAATGGGAAGGAATGGGCAGCAGGAAGGCCTCACTAGTTTGGGCAAGGTGACATCTAACCCTATCTAGAGGTTAGCTTGTTGTCGTTGGATACTATCAAGCCATGGCCGACACTTTGTTGACTGCATGGGCATCTCCATGGGCATTTTTCTGCAATTTTATTGGGAGATATAAAGAAGTAGTTTGCCATTGCCTATTTCCAAGAAGAATCTGGGAATCAAACTGGCCACCCTCTGCTTTCCAGCCACTCCAAGGAAGTTAGATACTCATGGTTTATAGTTTAAGGGTGCTTCCGCACATGCCCTTAAACACCCATTAAGGACACATGTGGAAGCACGCATCCGCACAGCGGCACCTTTTAAAGCTGCTTTTAGTACGGAGCATCTGCACAGTAACACCCATTAAGCACCCATGTGGGAAACCGCATTTACACAGCGGCACCCATTAAGTATGGAATGGGTAGACCATGTCCACACAGCAGTACCCATTAGAGACAGATAGGGTGGTTATTAATTTATTTCCTGCCCTATACCCATAGGTCTCAGGGTGGGTTACAAAAGAAGGTTGTGGGCCATTCCTGTCCCTGATGTCTATCTGTACAGCAGTTGCAGAGTTGCAGAAACTAGGACCAAGTCTGAGCCATGTATGAACTACTTTAAAGTAGTCTCCCACTACAGTGCCCCTGGATGTGGGTTCTGCACCAAGGAAGAGGTAAATCATGGGGGGCCTAAACCCACTAGGTGCCACAAGAAGCTATACCCTTCCATGCCATAAGATAGCAGGCAAACATCCCTGTGCCCAGCATGCATCTGGCATCCCTGTGCCCATGTGAATGTTATCAAATGTGGTCTGACATCATTCCTGGAACAAGTTCTGTATTGGTGACAGAGTCAAGATCCTGGACAACAGAAGCAGTTCTCAATATCTGTTGGCACCCAGTTCCAGGTGCTTGTGAATGGGCCCAATTTCATCCATAGTCTTGTCTATAACAGTTGACAGGCATTCAAAAAAACTGTGCTGGTAATACCTGTCATCAGTCCGCCTTTCAACTGTCTAGATAGAAAACCTTCCCCTATACCCAAAGCTAATGTTCCCTTTCCTTCTCTGCCTCTGATCACTGACATTGGTGCTTAATGGCCTCACCTTCAAAGACAATATCAATAAGCTAGCACTGTGTTAATATTGTCCAACATTCTTTCAGGGGAGATGTGTTTTTTCAGTTTTTTTTTCCATTCAAAATAATAGTCCTGAACCAATGGTATTCGGGACCAGGATTCTTTTCGGTTTTCATCCCCAAAATAAAAAAGATTATCTAAAGTAAATAAACCTTAAAAACAGAGTTTCTTCCTTTTTTCAAAGCTTTATTGATGTCTTTGTCTGACATCTAACAGATTTTTTGACATTACAATTGTAATGAAATGAAATGATTGCATATTTTATTTTTATTTGCAGATGCATTCTGCATAAGCAATAATAATAGATTGAATTGACTAAAGTTCATTACAAAGGACCACACAGACCCAACTATATTTAAACTAAACATTTGAAATTAAACATCAAAGGAGACAAATCAAGGAAATCAGATTAACAGTGCATCAAAATAGCATGAAATTCAGCAACTGTTGGTGGAGCAGGAGAAACAAAATGGGGGTCTCTCTCTGTTTTACTACCCTGAATAGTAGTACCCTGAATAGTAATATCCTGAATTTCATTAGCAATCCCTTGCTGTCATACTGCTTAATCCTGCTTCTAGATCATTTATGAATCAATTAAAAAACACTGGTTTCAGTACAGTTCTGGATCTTACAGGCAGGTACAGGCAACAGCGCGCAGCCAGGCTTGAGGGAATCTCAAGTTTACTTCCCCTCCACTAACATCAGAGGGCTGGAATACCTCTACAGGCCTTTATATAGGCTTGTTGCTATAGACTACTGCAGGCTTTGGGCAAGACCTGTCATAGACTGCAGTGGCATGTGGATGGAAAGTCTCTATTCTGGGATATAATATAGGAATAATATAGTATAGGAAGGAGCTGTGAAGCTAAAGGGCAGAAGAGTTAGAACCAAAAAGTTTTTTTTTTCATTCAGCTGGCCAATGTTCTATAGAATTTAGCACCATAAGAGGTGATGACAATAACTAATTTGAATAAATTTAGGAACAGCTTAGACAAATTCATGGTTTGCAGGTATATCAGTGGCTACTTACCTTCCAGGTTGGAAAGATAGACAGGATGCCTCCCATGTCCAGAGAACTGTCTGGTCCAGTTTTGTTGGATCAGTTTCAATTATTGCAGCCTGAGGACATGGACAAGATGCTTGTTGCGGTGTGGCTGATGACGTGCTTTTTAGATCTTCCTTTCTCAAGTTTGTTGTGGTTAAACATATTAAGGCTGATGGACTGAAATGCAGGCCTTTCCTTACTACTTGGGCACTTTTATATATAGATCCCTCTATTGCAAAAAATATGAAAAACAAGAAGGATAAGTATCTAATGAGCTTCTTCTTCATTGGCTTTATATTTTCCACTAAAGAATACTTACAGAACAAAAGAATGAGACAGCTATGTCTATAAACTGCATGCAGTACAGTCAATTTTGAATGCTATATCACTTTCATATGGCTGCCACAGTGATTGCTCATGACCCAATAATGGCAGAGAGACCATCAGTCAATGACAAAAAAGGACTATGAAGAAAGAGTATTCTCCATGATAGCCCCCCCGCCCCTCCAGAGTGTAGAAGCCATGAGAGGGACTTCTCTATGATAGATCTCAAGTAATGGAATGGCATTCTGAACCATTCATGGTTCAACAATTGGTTGAATGGTAGAGCAAAATTACTTTCATAATAGTTTCACATTACGTTATGATTTATGCAAACCAAGCCATGGACTTAGGCAAGGGACAGGTGTACAATTCAATTGTATTATTCAATTCCAATTAAGGTCATCTTCAGACTGTACCTAAATATATTGCTCTTTAGCGATATTCCAAAGTAAAGCACTTCTGGAATAATTGCTTTGTTCCCAGATGCCAGGGCAATAGTGCAGAGAAAGTAAAGGTATATACCTGTCTGGATGCTTGCTCCTGCAATAGAGAGACACATACATCTGGGTATATTGGCAGCACAAAATGCCTGGTTGCGTGTGTTTGCTGTCCCCCCCTTGTATGTGTAGTCATAATTTTTGGTTAGGTTTGGGCCTGCACATGGGTGGCAGCTATTACCAAGATGGCAGATTGCACAAGCAGCCACTCAGACCAGGTAAGTCCTTTCACTATGTCTGAAAAACCAGGATTGGGAGTTGATTTTGCCAGTAGAGCATTACTGCAGGATATCACCCCAATATCCCAGGGATAAGTTGGATTTGCCACAGACGTGTGTGGCCCCGGAATAATTCTGAGGATGTTTCTACACTTGCTTTCCCATCCATTGGACAGGAAAGGTGCATGATAGACTAACGTGTACTAGCATTCACACTAGGGAATGCTAGTACATGTTAGCCTAGCCCTAACGTGACCACTTATCTGTTTTCCAGCCACAGGTCTAATCCTCTGCAGGGCGCCAGCATTTTGGTCACCTAGTAATCACCACTGGACAATCCCAGGTAAGTTCCCAGTTGTGTTAGGTTAAGGTTATAGTACTTGTGGTGTGTGATTTTGTGTACAACAACTTGTATGAAATTAGTCAACCTCTGGGCAGACGGGGGTCATGTGTATGCTGTAAATACCTCCTGTAAGTGCAGATGCACCTGCCCAGATGTTGACTAATTGCATACTATGGGGCCAAGTGCAGAAACACCACTGGTTTTATATAGTTGTCTGGATGCAGCCTAAGTGTCAAAGTCCAGAGTGCTTAGCTTTCTCTAAATTGTTATGGTCTTAGTTTAACTTAGAATATTTCAAATGAAAATAGATAGTTACACAATAGAATTCTATAGATATTTTCTATCTTTTGCTGTCTCTATTTCCTCCCAAATACTGTTTGTGAAAGATTTTATGGAGTGAAAAAGAAAGACGAATATAGAAAAGAAACTGCTTCAGGGTTACAGCTGGAAGAGTATGTCAAAGAAGTCTAAGAAACCTTAATCTTTGCATCCTTTGTGATATTTGTACAGCATGAGGGTTACTCTGGTGGGCCCAGAATATTGATTTCTTTTTTTCCCAGGGGTATGTCAAAAGTTAAAAACAGCACAACACCATTTCTTAACAACTGACTTCACTTATCAAACAGCAAAACATGAAAATGTCTGTGGCACCTGAAATCACTTAATGTGTTTATAACTGCAATAAAATCACTTCAGGTACTTCTATAGCCAACAGTTTTGAAAGCAATAGAGTTCTATTGAGAAGGAGATCCATCAAAAATAAATCAAACCTGGTTTTGCTACAGGAAGTGTGTGTAATGAAAAGTTATTAAGACTTGCACTACATGTAGGCACTGCCTGAGAGCTATGGCCCACTGTCCATAAAGTCCCCCATACATCAGCTGTTTGCCTCATCTCCTCTTGGGCTCACTGAAAACAAAGGGTTGCAACTAACTGTTGATTATTAAAAGGTATGTTTTCTTTCAAAAAGATTTTATCCCCTTGTCTTGACATCCTTTTTGCATTTTGGTTTCTAGTTCCTATCAGCCTTCACCAGCATGCTTAGGTGGATTTGATGGGGTGGGGGGGATACTGGCTCCAAAGCTTGGCTCACTGGTCATGGTTGACATTTTTATATCCTGAGACGTTTTCGCACGGGCGAAAACGGAACGCGAAAAAGGCAGCTGCGGACACGTCATCCGCATTGGCCGCGCGCGGCTTGCGTCCCGACGTGTCCGCAGCTGCCTCTTTCGCGTTCGAAATGTAGAGCACTTCGAAGTGCTCTACACGCGTTCCAACGCGGACGAGCCGTCCGCAGGCGTTCGGGAGAAGAAGCATTCGCGCCGCTTCTGTCTCCCGATCGCCTGCCGGCTCGCCTCCGACGCCGCGCGGCTTTGACAATCAGCTGTTTTTCAAACAGCTGATTGTCGATCTGCCTCCGCGGCCGCCGGCGCGCCCCTGGCCGGCGTTTGCCGGCTAAGCCAGCTTCGGGCGCTTTGACCATTCGCACCCAGACGCTCCGGAACGCGTTTACACGCGTTCCGGAGCGTCTGTGTGTGAACGGGGAAAGCGCCCGAAGCTGGCTTAAGCTTTCCGCCTGAACGCGTTCGGTTTCGAACGCGATTCAGTGCGGAAATGCCTCTGATCACTATTTTAGACATGCTTTAAATTGCAAGAAAGGTTTGTATGCTATTATCAATGAAAGTTTAGGATTGAGGATAATTTTCATGTTAGTAAAGATTTAATACTAAATCAAATCGTAGCATTACTTTTTTGTTACCCCAAATGAATCTATAGAACAATCTTACATTTCTTACAGTAGCAAGCAAGTGTGAAATCTTCTATTTCATGTGACAGCAAGTGTTTATTTTAAATGAAAAAGAGAGCATCTGTTTATGATCACAGATTTCATCTAAGTAGCATAGCTAAAGGTGAATCCATGCAGGCTATATATTTGCAGTGAGTAAATGTTTTGGTACTAGGTCAGTTAAAATTGAAGCTGTGATCAGGCACAGCAAAAAAAAATCAGTGTTGTACCTCTGAGGTGGCTTAGAGGAAACCTTGATCTGGGATTGTTCACACAACAATCTGCCCTTCCCCCTTTCATGAACCCAGGGAAACCAGCTGCCAGCCTTGCCGTGCCAGTTCCGGAGGAGCCAATGGAGGAGGCCAGTGGGCAGGGCCAGCTGTCAAACAGGGAGAGCATGCACTCTGCCTCTTTGACAGCTGGGCATGTGCCGGCAATCTGGCTCTTTCCCCTGCCATTGCAGAACTGTTTGCTTCCAAAACAGTTTCAGGGGAAAAGCCAGATGTAAGACCTAATTTTTCAGGTCTTACATCTGGGTAGGATTTTGGCGGCAAAACTAGTATAAGAAACCATTTTTCCGCACCTAATTCCCTTCCCGTTGTGGAAGCCACGTCTTAATCCCTCCCCAAACAGCCTCTAAATCTGTTTTTAGAGCCTGTGCGGAAAGGCCCTTCTTTGCATACCACTTTAAGATTATATTTGACTAGGAAGCAGTATATAAATAATACAAAAACATTTATACCATATATTTTCTATACATATAAACTACTTAACTCAAGTATTATCATATCCAGTTCTATAGCTGGAGGTCTTTTTATAATTTCTGTGTATATTGTCTTGAATATAGCAAGGTTTCACTGGTAAAAAAAAAAAATGCCAGCAAACTTTGAGAGAAAGAGTCAGAGTTCATCAGGGAAAACCTGCAATGATCACAACCCCACTGGCATATTGCATGCACACAGGACTGTTCAGGTAAATCAGTAATAGTCAGACTCGGTGGGAGGCTTTGGAAAACAGAAAGGAGGCTTGTTAAAGAATTCTCACTGTCTCTATTGAAATGCATCAGAAGTTCATGTCAGGCTCTCAGCAGATCCTTATTTAGAGGCAGGCCTGCCAGCTTGGGCACAGTGTGTCAGGGTGCATCAATATGTTTAGAAAAGTGATTTATTGTGGCAGAACGAAGTCTAATTATGTGCATAGCTTACCGTTTTTCAGCAGAGAAGAGTCCAATTGACTGAAAGACTGAAAGGAGGTTTATTCCTTGTTACTAGTGTTTGCTTACATGTTCCCTTTGTTTCTTCTTAAGCAACCCTGTGTTTTTTTTAAATGTTCCACCTGCCTTCTTACAGTTATAAGGCAACAACTGCATTGCAACATTCTCACTTCACTATAAATATAAGAAAATATTTTTTTTAAAAAAAATTGTCCCTCAAGACTTCAAATGAAAGGTATGCTTGTCAGTGCATTAATATAAGCCTTCAGTGAAGGGTCATGGCCCCCAGGTTACAACCTGATTCATCCAATGAGAAGGAAACATTGCTGCACCAGAGGTGATGTGTGGCATGTGTGGCATCAGGTTGTCACATGTGTGCTCACAAGTCTGCACCTAAATAAAACTCGGACATTACTGATGGCGGGAGCAATAAGACTGGGCCTGCTGTTCCTTTTCTTATCAATTTATTTGCATACTTGGGCCCCAAATATCTAAAGGAATGTCTTCTCCCATACCGACCTGCCCGTGCCCTGACATCTGCAGGAGAGGCCATCCTGGTTGTCCCACCACCTTCAGCAGCAAGGCTGGTGAGCACCCGAGAGAGGGCCTTCTCGGTAATAGCCCCCAGGCTGTGGAATAGTCTCCCCCTCAAGGAGCCCGTCCTTCTCTGTTCATGTTCAGGAAGAAAGTGAAGACGCACCTCTTTACTCAGGCCTGTGGATAAATGCCAGCTATGCTTCCCTCACTGTAAACACCATTGGGTTTTTTTATATATATATTGGATTTTAGATGTTGTGATGGTTTTTATTGTTCTATTATATATTGTTATATGATATGGTGGATTTTAAGGTTGTTATCCACCGAGAGACCTTTGGGTATAGGGCGGGATAGAAATATAAATAATAAATAAATAAATACTACTTTATCAGAAAAGATGGCTCAAGGCAGTTTATGACAAGGAGAAGGAGGAAATTGAATCAAGTAGAAAACAGAACCAAAGAAATAAAAAGATATTCCTTTCATGAAGAACACTGAACAGAATCTCTAGCAAGTGGTAAACACCTTTAGCCTGGCAGATTAGAAGGAAGGAGGCAAGGCAAGAAGTGGCCTCAGGCAGGCAACAGACAATCCTAGTTGTGTTCACTGAGCCATACCAGCCCTTAGCCTGGCATATCTGAGTATAGGTAGGAGCAGATTGCCAGCAGAAGGAGGGGATATGTCAAAGAGTGGATTCTGGCTGGCAGTAGACAAACCCAGTTGTATCTACTGAGGCATTCCCAGTACAATTTAGAAAAATTTAAAAGGAAGGCTATTACTGCATCCTCCTGGATATATTTTATATTTATTTTAAAGAAATAATCTACATTATGGATGTCTTTGGGTAATACATACATACATATATATATATATACAGTGGTACCTCGACATATAAGTGCCCTGACATACTGTTGACCAAGGAACTGAACTTGGATTAATCTGGATTAATTAAAACCCAGAAGTACCCCAAACTCTGTATCCCAGGGGGGAAGCGAGATCTTTTGATAAGGCTTTAAAAACGAAAAATAGCAGAAATTGGACATATTGGAGACACCTAGAACAATGAAAATCATTTATTTTGAGAGAAAATGGGGAAAAAATATTTGTTAGTGTACAGAAAAGAAAACCGGAAATGGGGGTAGAGCTATTCCATTGCACATAGCTCATACGATGTACAAATCATACAAAAAGAACACAAATGTGTGCAAAAGTTAACAATTATCTTGCTAGCATTTCATATTATATAGCAAAACTGAAAGAAATGCACTAAAAATGCAGCAAAACTCTTAAAAATGACTCAAAAAGAAAACAGATTTCAAAATGAAACTCATTTAGTTTGAAACTAAGAAAACCAGCAAAAAGAAATAAAAAGAAATAAAGGAAAACCCCTAATCTATGGAAAAGAATCCTAACTCCACATAAGAATTCAAAAAAAATGGAGATATCCAGAAAATATCAGAATATCTTCAGAAGTATTCTTCCAAAATTGAAAAGAAACAAAAATACCTCCTTAATAGGTATGCTTCCAATTCAGGAGCAAAACTGATTAAAGCTCTTTAAAACTAGTAAAACTGCAAAAAGAATTCAAAAAGTTAAGACTCAGAACCATTAAAAAGAGACTAAAGTTCTTTAAAACAATTTAAAAGTAATGCAAAAGAACTGCATTGTATCTTTGCAAGCCCAAACTAAACTGAAAAGAAAAAAAACCCAAAAGCAGAATTAAACTGATTTAAAAATTCAGCTTCTCACTCTGTTAGTAAAAGGTAGCAGCTCAGAAAAACTTTTCCCCTGCAAAGCCATTATTAAGGAAAAGAAATGGGGGGGGGGAGAAAGGATAAACACTTAGCATCCTTACCAACCCATGAAAAAAAACCCCAAGAGAGCAAGATCCTAAGAGAAAGAAACTAAACTTCTCCAGTGCTTATAAAAGATATCCCTGGAGGTTGTCCAAAGGAAGTTACTTCAGATTGGCCAAACACTCAAATAGGAAATGATTCAAAAAAAAAATGCAAGTATTTCTGGGAAGAAGAAAACCCAAAGCATGGAGTCAAAAGCACATGGTCTTTGTCTTTTCCACTGAAAAACAGGATGCAGAAGGTATTCTGCTAGGCAGATAACCATCCCATTAACAGAACTATGTTACTTATGCAAACTGGAAAGCCAGCTTGTAAGAAGTAGCATTCACACAGACAAACAGATTCTTAGCCAATGCGTGGAAATCTTAGTATCTTGATCATATAAACATAAACTCCTTTTTTAAACTTTTAGATGTCCAAAAGACCCATCAAAGTTTGAAATTAAAAATAATGGAGAAACATATATATTTCAAACTCAGAAATTCCACGTTTTAATGGTCAGCTCCGAGCGTAAACCCATTGTTTCTGGCATGTTCTTATCAAGAGAGCCAGAGATAGCATCCTTTTGAGGACACAAATGCAAAACTTCAGGTTTCCTGTTGCCAAGGCTAGGAGTAAACCTTTTGTCTTTATCTCTTATCACAAACAGCAGATGAGGTCATTTCCCAAAGCCAGTAGTTTTCCAGAATGACACTTAAGCCTTTCATGAAGTTATAGATTCATTATTTCTCCATAAATCCATATATTATATCCCATATCATCATATCATGGTATCAATACAAGTGTTTTGAGATACAAGCCTGAGATATGTAGATGGTACACCTACATGGTCTAATATACCTTAGCCCATTCCACTACACCTGGCTCGCCACCAAAACTTTAATTCCTGGCCTTTAGAGCATTCAGGAGATGACTGAACTTGGATGAATATAAGGTCTCTGTGATACTCAGAGTGAAAGTTGTACCTCCATACTGTGAAGATCACAGTGAGGGAATGAATGTGGTATCCATGCAATCACTATATATGTCCTGCCTGTTGAATACTCTATAGAGAAGGATCATGTGGACCCTTCCCAATTATACATTCAGAGAACCATAAACGGTCCACGGATCATGGAACACAGAGGCCACCTGAGACTATTACATCTGTTCACTCAAAGACCTCCACTTTATCAGACTGAATGAATCTACAGAATTAGATTTCTAGCTGAGACAGATCAGGAAAAATAAATTATGCAACAAATCACCTTGAATTATGCACATTCACATCATACAAAAGCTTCCCCCCAAAATTGTTCAACCTCATGATCTGTATTACTTGGTAGCAATCAAAAATCAGATTATGATGATTGAATTTACATTTTACAATGTAAAAGAGAAAGAAACATAGTTCCCTTTACTGCAGAAAATTTAAATGCAGTACCTACTTACTTTTTTAAAAAGTAAACAGTAGAATACATAAGTGATTGCTGTTAGTAAATTTGAATAAATGGTTTTTAATGAATTCCTAGTGTTGAGAGTTCTCTGATTTCCAGCTAAAGGTCCTTTTCATGCTACCATGATGTAGTCTGGATCGATGAGTATGGGCCTGGAAGATCTGTTGGTCTAGATCATGGCATGACAGGAGCTGGAACATCATCATCTATGACAACAGTGCAGGTCTGGAGAACTTGCAGGAACTTCAGGGCTAGCCTCCAAGGGCTCTAAAGAGGTAGGAACAACTATTCCTAGTCCAGATCCCTGAGGGAACCCATTTAGGTTGTGCATTTTAGTGCACTGCTAAAATAGGTCCCTTTGTAGTCCAGAAAGTGGAGGCATGCCTTCCATGTTTTATACCAGCTCTGTCATGGTCAGCCAGGAGGAGGACTCAGAGGATGAGGAGAACTCACTTCCTCAGATACAGGAGGTACCTGAAGTGATGCCAGGACCCAGTTCTGACCCCCCATCTCCATTGGAGCCTGGGGTTCAGCAGCCCAGCCTTACCACAGCAGAAGTGCAAGATGGGGGAGACATGGAACAGCAGAGCCCAGAGATCCCTAGCTTTAAGCAAAGGAGAGCGGAGAAGGAAGGGTTAAGATGATCAAAAAGACTTGCAAAGATCACTTACAGCTGTGAGCTGAATCTGTAAAGATAAAAACACTGGGCAGACGCCCAAGCCCTTTGTCAGAAACTATTGGTTTTCCTTTAGAGAAAGCTGCCATATCTGACCCCTAGACCTTGAATACTTGGCTACCTTGACTTCGGACCGGACTGTTTCTCGACTTCTCTCTCTGGACTACATTTGCTGTGTTGTTGGAACTGCCTTGACAAGTGACCTGTTTCTTATCAGCTGTGTGTTTGTGTGTGTGTGCTGGTAGCTTTTCTGGACAAGCCCTCACTAAGTATATCATTTGTCTTATATGAAAAGGACTACTGAGAATCCAGATCAGGGGTTTCCTGGTCTGAATTATACTCTGAACTCTGCACATGGAGCATACCAGCTTGGTGGGAGGCTCCTGTGTTCTACACTAATGTGTTGCAGGGAAAACCTTAAGCATCATCCAATCTGTACTATTTGGATAATCTAGAGTAGAGCACATCCTGGTGGCATTCCCATTCAATATATAATGAGCTTAAAAACTGTTTTGACTTTTCAAAGTTCCCATTGTTTTTAAAGAATCCATCCCTTTTGAGGAGTAAAGTTTCTGAAAATAATATTATCTGTATGTAGATTAAATCAGCACTCTCTCTGGTTCTGATGATCAGATTGTTTTATTTTTGCACAATGGGAACAGTGAACTAGAGGTTGGGGGAGGAAACATACTTTTAGGGGTGTTCTCCCCATTTCCTCTTATCCAATTATAAACATTGATGCCCTGTAACATCCCCCCTTTTGACCCCACACTCCACCGTATGTAGTGCTTGAAAAACTTCCATTCTAAAATGTAAAGGAAGGGAGACCGAGGTTTCTTTGCAGGGGCTTGTGAGGTTGAGGTTATTTGCCAAGCTCTAACCCAAACAACACAAATATAGATCCTCCATGTCCTCCCTTCTGTCACAAACATGCTTGCTTAAAGAGGATGGGAGGAGGGATGGGAAAGGGGAGAGGGAGAGGGAGAGGGAGCGTACCACAGTATATGCACAGTATAGAAAAGGTGAATAGAGAAAATTTCTTTTCTCTATCACACAAAACTAGAACCAGGGGGGCACTCTATGAAGCTGATGGGTAGGAGAGTCAGATCCGACAAAGGGAAGTACTTCTTCACCCAGAGGGTCATCGGCTTATGGAATGTGCTGCCGGAAGAGGTGGTGACAGCTACCAGTCTAGATGGCTTTAAGGTAGGGTTAGACAAATTTATGGGTGACAGATGTATCAATGGCTACTAGAATGAATGCCTAGGTGCATCTTTCAGGCTGGAGGGGGAACTGCGGCACTTCTAAGGCCATTTGCTGGGATTCTAGAGCAGGAATAGGTTTGTCCTTGCCTCTGCTTGAGATGCCCATGAGCATTTGGTGGGCCACTGTGTGTGACAGGATGCTGGACTAGATGGGCTGTGGCCTGATCCAGCAAGGCTTTTCTTATGTTCTTATGTTCTTACAGAGGGACAGAAACAACTTTCTCTGCCTATTGTTAAGAACCTCACCTTACTTTACTCTCTCTCACACACACACACACACACACAAAAGGAAAGAGAAATAGGGATGAGCATGATTTTTTAACTTGATGTGTATTGAATCAAATGCAAGCAAATTCATATTCCGTCAAATAAATCTCTTCAATTATGGTAGGATTAGAATTTGATACGAATGTTAGATACAAACCACATATGAAACTGTGACAAAGCGTTATGTGAATGTATTGAAACATTTGATTCAAATTTGAATGTCAGTCTTCGAATGTGCCAACATTCAATTCAAATGCAAATGTCCGAATTCAGCCAAATTCATCCGCATTTAGAATGTTACAAATATTTGTGCACATCTTCTGCTTTATCAGAAGAGCACAAAATCAGGGGACGACAAGGGAAATAATGCCTACCCAGCCAGCATCAGATTCAGTTCTACTTGTATGTGTCTGAAAGTAAGTTGCTCCCTCTCCTCCCATCTTCCCTTCCTCTTTCAAACAAGCATGTGTGTGACAGGCTGTGTGCTGCTTCCCCTTCTTTCTCCCCTCCAATACTTCTCGGGTCTGGCTTCCTTTGTCTCTCCCTCTGCCCCACCCCCAAAACACTGAAGCAAGCAGAAAAAAGAAGCAGGCAGATGTAAAGTTTTAAAAACTGTGGTGGGTGCGATGGAGTCTGCTGTAAGATGTGGCTTAAGGAAGCAAACCAAAGTAGAAGAAGAAGGCTTAGAGGTCAGACTCAGCAGGCGGCAGCTGCTGGGGGTGAGGAGGTTAGAAAATATAGAGGGTCAAAAAAGTGTATACAAAATGGAGGGGGTGGGGAGACCCTTTCCAGTCCCCTAGAACCTGCACAAACCCAGGGAAGTAACACGACCGGCCTGCCCAATGGAGGCAGCCAGAGGCAGGGCCCAGAGCTGGCAGGGAGGGAGCATGTGAATGCTCTCTCTCCTGAACAACTGTGGGATGCAAATGCCCTGGGTGTAGAGCACAATTTCATGCTCCACTCCTGGAACGTGTGTGGGTGCCCTGGGATGGGCTGAGGCAGTTCCGAATGGAACCACCAGCCCAGTGGAGTGAATGCTCCATTCCAGGGTGTCCTACATGTGTTCCATAGGCCCTCATGCAGAAAGGCCTCAGGAGTTGTGAAAAGTCTGGAAAAGCCCAATGCAACTTCTATTTTTCACAATGGCTTGCCATCCCCCCTTCTATTTTTTGTACATACTTTTTATTTTTTATATCTTTGCGCTTTTTTTTTTGTCTCTTCTGTGTGTCAGTTATTTTGTTTCAGTTTGAGGAAGGAACAGGACAGTTAATTTTAGTCTTTGTACAGCTTGGCTTCCTCCATCCTTTTTCTCTGGTTTTATTGTTGAATTTCCCACTGTTACCTCTTTGTTTGCCTATGGCTTTTCTTGCTTATGCTTGGTTTTAGACTTGCCAAAGGTGTGACTTCAGAGCAAATTTCCTTTTCAGCACTGTTTGCAAGAACAATCTAATATTATGCTGGGTGAAGCTGACATACCATGGCAGATCAGTGTGACATGATATTTCTTTAGAAATGAGAAATGGCCAGTTAAAGGCTTCACTATGGAGAAAATAACCTATATGTTGCATTTATGAGCTGTATCACCTTGTCCAGAAATAACTATGCAAAAATTTGGCATTCTTATTGCTAACTCCAGTGACTTTTCTTCACTCGTAAAGAAAGAAAGCATAAAGATATTCAATTCTTCAAGATCAAAGGAATAATTACAAACCATGATATGCCTACAGGTGCTTTGCCCCTTCCATGCAGTGTCTAGAATGTCAGATAAGCACTGGCAGGCCCAGTAAATGAGAGATAAACCACCACCACCCCACATACACACAGAGAGAGACTCTCAGTGACGTGAGGCTATTCCAAATACTTGAAAATAGTCCTTTACACACCTCTGCTTCTGGCTGAATCCTTCACTCTTCCACCATATTGTAGCTGAGACCCCATCAAGACAGGGAGAATATACTATCATTACAGTGCTGGTACCATGATGTTGCCACACATTACTATGGCAACTTCACCATACCCCACTTCCCTCCCCTCTCCTAAAATGTACACACACCAAAAAAAAAAAAAACCTTGTTTCTTGAAAAGTCTCCATTCATACAGTGAGGCCCTTCTGGTGGTCTCTTCCCCCATAAAAGTCATGGACCCACATCTAGGCAAAGAGCCTTCTTAGTGCTGGCCCCCAGGCTCTTCAGAAACACACTAGGCACATTCCTTGGTTGCTTTTCTAAGCCACCATCAATTATGTACATATTATCAAACCTTGGTTTCCTAATGGCTTCCCCCTTCTGTGCCTGTAGTCCTGTGCTTGTTTATTTTATTCTATGTTTGTGTGCTTCATTTAAATATGTCTCTTGATTGTTTGTTCATTGCTCTGGGACCTTGGTTGAAAGGGTTGTATATGATTTTTTAATAAACTAATAAACTAAACTAATTGAGGCTTTCTCATTGTTTTATTATGGGAGGCAAGCAAGGTTTTTTTGTTTTGTTTTGTTTTGTCTTCATGAGAGGCCTGTCTATCTCACCTCCCAAAGGGCCGGTTGTTTGTTAAACAACCCTACCTCTGTCATCCTTTTAGAAAGAAAAATATCAAATTATGAGAAATATGACTTACAAAGGGAGGAGCAAGGGGGAAGCAAAGGAAATTGGATACTCAAGACTATCAGGAAACACAATCACTTTATAAATACATTTTCAGTCTCATTTTGTTTTTGTTTTTAAAGCCTTCTATTTTAGTCAACTACTCCAGAAAATCTATGTAAATATATTTTGTGAAGCAACAAACAGAATTACCGGAGCCAACAATTCAAGCCACATTCTTTATTTGTATGATCTATTTATGTATTAGTGAACAATTTCCATTAAAATAAAGCAAATATTTGTCATGGGCTTAATTATTTGTGGATGTCACATCACAGGCCAGTCAGGCAACAGGCAAACACTTGCACAGCTACTCAGTCCCAAGGGTTCAAGGTGTTCTCGGGGTCAGTTCCGGTCCAGGGTCTAGGAGTCCAGAAAATTAGCAAGGGTCAGGCAGTCCAAAGGGTCAGCAGGTCACAAGGAGTCCAGGATTTCAAGCTCAGGTATCACGAGACTGCAAAGATGTTGTCTGCAGCAACTGAGGTAAGGTGAACTTGCTCTTAAGTAGAGGAGTCAATGCCATGCCCACAGTGCAGCTGAGCTAATCGCTCTGATCTGCGCCTCCAAGGAGAGGGCCTTTGCTGAGGCTCACAGCTGGTAGATTCGTTATCACAGCTGTCTGACTGCTCACCTGGAACTGGCCTTAACCCTTCAATGCCTGCAATGCCATGCTCTAGATGCCTCCCAGCCTGTGGTGGCATTGCAGGCAGACTGCCCTCCTCTGAGGAGGTTGAACAGGACATGACACCACAGTATCTCATCTGATTGGTAAGCAGACACTTTCAATGATTCCTATGTATATAGATCTATATTATATGTATATATTTTATCTATATCTATCTATCTATCTATCTATCTATCTATCTATTTATTTATTTATTTATTTATTTGCACTTCTATCACACTCTATACCCAAAGGTCTCAGGGCAGGTAACAATAAACATTTAATTTACCTGAAAAGGGAGACAATTAGGGATGTGCATGAATATCCAAAATATTCACTATTCATACAAATTTTGTACAAATTCAGACATTCATTCATGAATCATATGTCTGGACATTTGGATTTCTGAGATTGAACAAATACTAATATCTTGAGTTATTTGTGCATATAATTTGGACCTTTGTATCTGTGCAGGTACATACGCATCTCATACGTACCCATACGGATCTTGTACGCATCCATGTGCATCTGTAAAGGAGGAAAACAAGATGCATACGGGATCCGCATGGATGTGTACAGGATGCGTAGGGGTATGTACAAGATTCATATGTACCCGTACAGATACGAATGTTTGAATTATTCATATAAATACACACAAATGTATTCATATCAAATTGAATGTCCAGAAACTGCCCTAAGAAAGATGTTGGCTGCATGTCCAAGAGAATAAGGACTGTTTATTAGGAATAAGGAATTAGGACTGTTTCTACCTTTAATAATGCACACACAGATGGAAACAGAGGAGGGGGAGAGGGAGAGAGAGAGAGAGAGGAATTATGTGTCATCACTAGTTTTGTTTCAACTGTGTTATGTTTCAGTAGAGTGATACTAGATTTTACTAAATGTTTTTACAATTAAACTTGATCACCTTTGCAGAGAACAGCACACATGCATAAAAGCAAATGGAGTATTTAATTTGGCAAACAGAATAGCAGGAAAATGTCTAACAGTAGAATAATATTCTGAAGAAAAGATTCAACACTGCATGAATAGGTGTGGAAAAAGTATGGAAGTTCCCTTTAGGGTATTTTCAGTTAAACTATAGTATCAACCTACTTATTTATGCAGGGCCTTCAGAGGAGTTTCCTTTAAAATAATAATAATAATAATAATAATAATAATAATAATAATAATAATAATAATAATAATAATAATAATAATAATAATAATAATAATAATAATAATAATAATAATAATAATAATAAACAAACCTGGGCTATCAAACTGCCAGGAATTCACAGAAAATTTCACATCTACTGTACATGGATGACTTGAAGCTTTATGGAAAATCTGAAATCAAGATCCAGTCACTGACCAACACAGTGCGAATATTCAGCAGTGACATCAGTATGGAGTTTGGCCTGGACAAATGCGCCACAGTGGCACTGAAGAAGGGGAAGATTACTGAAAGTGAAGGCATTGAAATGCCAAATGGTCAAGCCATCAGGTCCCACCAGCCAGAAGCCTACAAAAACCTTGGCATCTTGCAACTGGATAACATTAAGCATGGCCATGTGAAATCTGTGGTCAGTAAAGAGTACATCCAAAGGACTAGAAAAATCTTGAAAAGTAAATTGAATGGTGGTAACACCATTAAGGCCATAAACACCTGGGCCATACCAGTCATTAGATACACTGCAGGAATTGTGAACTGGACTCAGCAGGAGCTGGACAACTTAGACAGAAAAACCAGAAAACTGATGACGATCCACCATGCACTATATCCTCTGAGTGATGTCGACAGGTTGTACTTGCCCTGGAAAGCAGGCGGTAGAGGACTTTTGCAAGTGAAGCAAACAGTGGAAGAAGAGAAACATGCATTAGCAGATTACGTGGCAGAAAGCAAAGAATCAGCTTTAATTGAAGTCAACAACCAGAAACCTCTCAAGGTGCAGCAAAGCAAGAACCAGTACCGGAAAACTGCAATTCAATGCCGAACGGACAGCTGGCACAATAAAGCACTGCATGGGCAGTTCCTGGAGAAGATCGAAGGCAAAGTGGACATGGAAAAGACCTGGTCTTGGCTTACGAATGGAACATTGAAAAAGGAAACAGAAGGACTGATTCTTGCTGCACAAGAACAAGCAATAAGAACAAATGCCATCAAAGCCAGAATTGAAAATTCAGTAGAAGATCCAAAGTGCCGACTCTGCAAAGAAGTGGATGAAACAATCGACCATATACTCAGCTGCTGCAAGAAGATCGCACAAACTGATTACAAGCAGAGACACAATGCTGTAGCACAAATGATCCACTGGAACTTGTGCCAAAAGTATCATCTGCCAGTGGCAAAGAACTGGTGGGATCACAAGCCAGAAAAAGTTGTTGAAAACAAACAGGCAAAACTACTTTTGGACTTCAGGCTTCAGACTGACAGAAAACTGGAGCATAACACTCCTGACATTACAATTGTTGAGAAAGAGAAGGTGTGGATCATCGACGTTGCTATTCCAGTGGACAGCAGAATTGAGGAGAAATAGTTGGAGAAACTCACCAGATATGAAGATCTGAGAACTGAACTACAGCGACTCTGGCGAAAACCAGTGAAAGTGGTCCCAGTCATTCTCGGCACACTGGGCGCGGTGCCAAAAGATCTCAGCGGGCAGCTAAAAACCATTGGCATTGACAAAATATCCATCTGCCAACTACAAAAAGCCATTTTACTGGGGTCTGCTCGCAAAATTCGCCGATACATCACGCAGTCCTAGGTGCTTGGGAAGTTCCTGACTAGTGATATAATACGAAATCCAGCATAGTCATCTCGTTTGCTGTGTGTAACTGCTGCTTTTACATCATAATAATAATAATAATAATAATAATAATAATAATAATAATAATAATAATAATAATAATAATAATAATAATAATAATAATAATAATAATAATAATAATAATAATAATAATAATAATAATAATAATAATAATAATAACTTTCCTCTATTCTTTAATGTCTCAGGTGAAAGGTCAAAAAAAAACAACCTCTGACTATATTATTTTCACATCTCAGTTCAGGTTTAGCTCTGAGAGTTTTGAAAATATTGTCCCGCATTGACTCGCACACAAAGGCAACAACCACATCTCTCTCTTGTTTTGGCTTATATGCTCTAGTCCACATACTGCTATGAGCTCTTTCTACATCTGAGGCTGCAATTTGCATTCCGTGAATAGTCAGCCAGCCAATCAGGCATTCAATAAACTCATTATTATTATTATTATTATTTTAAAAAACCTTCTAGAGCTTCCTGTTGAGCTGCTAAAATGGGACACCCACATACCAACACTGTTCTGGTACAGTCTCATTAGTCAATGGTAGATCTCATCCTTAAGGTCTGGGCTGTAGACTTTGGCATTCTATCCTACTTTCCTACCTTGTTTAGTGCAGAAGATAGGCCCCTGGAACCATTCCTAGTATGGACTACTGGTAAGGATGGAAAGGACCTAAGAGTCCACACACAATATTTGCTTACAAATCTACTTACCTCCAAGTATGGAATAGGGCCCAATATGGCACATCAGAATACACACACTGGAAATATGTGTCAACATCTGCCGAGAAAAGATGAGAAAGACTTAAAAGTTTTATTTGTAATGTGTACATCTTAAATATCCATGGGTGCATCTAGACTGCAGGAGGCTATCTTGGGCTCTTATCATTGTCTGTCAGCTCTTTCTGTTATTGACCTTTGCCCCCTCACCCAAACGCTTGCCTAGCATCTAGGTATTCACAATATTAACAATAACACAAGGAGGCAACAGATAGAGGTAAACAATCACTATTAAAGGAAATAAAGTATCATTGACATATTTTCCATAATAGCGATGTTTCAGGACTTTGCCTCAACATCCTGGGACTATATTGTTTCTGGAGGCACCCCATCATTGAGAGAGATAACTTTAAGGGCAGTGATCACAGGTGCAGACTGGGAGATTGCTGTTCTGAAAATATGTACTACCTCCAGATCGGTCTTGCATTGGCACCCCAAGAAAAAGTACATGTACCCATAGTCAGCATTCACCCAACCCATGCCTTTAATCACTTGCCTTTAAAGCTTTGAGTCACTACTGCACCTCATGTTTTTCATGTTGCCCTGGTCCTACTGGGAAACATAGTTTATAAAACCAGACCAACAGGTGTTCACACTAATGATAAACCTGCAATATAGATGGATGGGAGGTCATGGAATAAATCCAAGCAGACCTTCACCACAAGCAAAAGCTTATGAGATCAGCTTCTGTACTGACATACAAATATAACCTTATTGGTGTAACTGTATAAGTGGAATTGTGTGATGAATTAAAGGACCAATACTTGACAGAAGCTCAGATTAGAGATGCTTGAAGAATTGATTTTTGTAAATTTTGATGCATGATAACCTAGCGAATCTTCAGGACTAATAAACATATTGGCATATAAGTATCAGTCAGAATTTGCTCTTTGCTGAATTTTCCAGTCTTTTTAAGAATGTCTTTTTCAGGATAAAACAAGCTCACAACTATGAATATTGAGATAAATGGCCAATTTAAATGTGTCTTGCTTGAAATGCAGACTCCAATGTGTGTCTTAAATGCATATTAAAATATAGAACTTAATGCAATATATTTTTTTAGAAGTATTTGCAGCTAACTGGAAAAACAACAAAATAATCTTGATAGTTGTAATATCCAGATCCATTGCCAGACCAAGATATCATGTTTAAAAAGTTATGTCTTCCTTTCAATTTTAAAGGAAAAGTAGCAGCAGAAATGTTTCTATGTGATCATTAATGGCACCTTACTATCTGCACAAGTTATCAAAATAAAAGAACTTTTAAAACAAGAAGATAACTTTTGTAGAAATATTCATGAATTTTCTTAGTTAAATAGTTTTAGATAAGGGAAAAGGCAGTCGGGGGTAGCAGATTCTGTTAGCCTGACCCAAACCAGGAAAGAAGAAACACACAGGAATGCACAAAGATTCACAAAATAAAAAGCTTACAATGCCTAGCCTCATTTTGCTTCATGACCTCATTTTTCTACAAGTCACAGCAGGGTGAACCAGCTTGGCTACCTTCAAATATTTTATGTATTAATTTATTAAAATATATTGCAAACCTGTACAGAAACACAGGATAGTCCTTAATAGCTATGTTTTTAAAAAATGCAAAATAATAGTACGGCAAAGAAGAAGGAACTGAAATGTCAGAAGCAAAGGACACATGATGAACTTTTAATCTTACAGAAAAAAATAAAATTTGCGACACTTCATTTTAATTGTATTTTAGAAGGTTATTTTTGAATTTTTACTCTGAGAGGGCCCACTTTCGTGGTGGCACATCTAAAACTCTTTGGAAGAACAGAGAGAAAGAACTTCTCCAATCCACTTCAAAAACTTTTAAACTGTTTCCATGGCTTCATCACATGACAGAAGTGATGTCTGCATTACACAGCAAAGGTACTTTAAGCAAGGTCACTTTCCATCACTCCTGAAGAAGACCAGATGCTCTGAAGACCTGATTAAACCACCTTTACTAATAGTAGAGATATAGCCAGAAACAACATTATCCCACACCTGTGCCAAATAATCTGGACACCCATACTCATATCCCTAGGGTCAAGAAGGACATCTTATGGTCAGAACACAAGGAAAGACATGGAAGTTATATGGAAATCTGAAAAATGCAGCAATTTTATGGCACTGCTGGAACCTTCCTACAGATGTCAACACATGAGGTGCCAGCAATCATCAGTGTAACATCACTACCAGCATTAAAAAGGTTCAAGTTGCATCAGCCAGGATATGCAGGAGAAGCACCCACCCACTATTCTACCCAGCAGGCTTACTGAAGTAAATGGAGCTGCATCCTAGAAGTTTTAACTCATTGTGTTCAGTAGACTTAGGCCATTTCTGCACTTACAGGGACTGGATTAATCCAGCTGGAACTGCTCCAGCTGTCCGCACTTGGATAACCTGTTCCAGGACTGGCTACATGCTGCCCCATGCATGAGTTTCAGAGCCAGGTACAAGGGCCCTGATAGCCAGGAACAAAAGTATCCTTGAGGAACCTATTTTGGTGATGCAATTTCATGCACCTAATTGGTACTGCTGCTAAACTGAACTGCATGTGCCCTTCCTCACACCTCTCTGGTCCATTCCAGAGGCCCCAGTAAGGGCCAGAAGTGGGCTAAGTCATACACTATACCATTTTAAAGGTAAGTATGGAACACTAGGGATGTGCACGAATATTCGTAACATTCATTATTCATACAAATTCAGACATTCATATTCAAATCAAATGTGACCACATTCATACGCTGACATTCATATGAATAAAAAGGTTTCAGAACATTCATGAAATGGGGAGGTGGGAAAGCAGCTGTGCCAGTCACATCTGCAATAGATCCAGAGTGAATTCGGCATGGTTTGAGAGCGGATTCAAATGGATTCAGGGCAGATTTGATGCTTTCAGAGCAGATATGTTACAGGATACGTATGGATACGCTTTGGTACGTATTAGATACGTATCGGATACATATGCGTTCGTATTGTATATTCGTACAAAACTGAACGATTACATTCGTATTGAATAACATCCTACTACATTTGAAGGGGATCTATTCGAATGAATACAAATTTTCTTACATTCAGTTCAATCTGAATAGAATGTGAAAAAAAACTGTGCCCATCCCTATGGAACACCCCTTAAATCATGTTATGAATAAAAGACAAACTATTCAATTCAAAACCAGATATTTTCTATTTAAAATTATTTTTACATATGAGTTTCCTCCCCTTACCCCTCAAAGTTATCTGTTTCCACAAAACTGATTTTAAAAAAAATTACTGTGTCCATTAGGTTTTGATGAATTAAGAGCACAAGACCATGTCTCTGATTCCTGGTTTCTTGTGTGTTTCTGAATGATTTTTACATAGGATATTCCTGAAGCTACCAAAAAATACACATATGGAACAGAAAACCTTCTGTGTGGTGGCAACAAGCTTCAAGTCCATATTTAATGAAGCGTGGTTGAATTTATTCCTGGTGACGCTATACAACTTTCACTCCATTTCATAGTACAACTTATCAGTGTTCTTCAAACTCTTCTAAGTTTAGATGATTTTTAAACGGAGGAAGGGAAGGATACACTTCATTCACCACCAAATTTTGAACTGTGTCTGTTTCCTCATCTTTCCTGATATAACACAGAAGATATGAATGCAGAAAATGATTGAGAATTACATTTCCTTTAGCAACAAAGATAGTACTTCACAACAGGGTCAACAATCTGCCATAGGCATCTACTTTGCCTGAAAGAAAATAACTTCCCTTGTGGAATTCTATTAGCCTCTTTACTGAACTGCCAACAATTTAAGCCTCCTTCTATCTGTCTGTTTTGTAGATTCAGTTGCATGCCAATTAAATGCAGCTTCTGTCACATCTGTATAAAGTGCATGAAAAATTGCAACAAGATTTCATCACAGGAAAAAGAAAGTGCTAACAAAATACCTATGTGGCCTTTTGCATATAAAAAGACATTTAAAAAGACAATAGCATTCACTCACAATTTTTTTTCTTATGTGTTTCTTGTAGCTTACTGCTTTCTTTACCTAATTATGAATCTTTGGGGCATTAAGGCTGCTCTTTTAAACATGTGCATGCTTTATTACCTACAATAACATGGGCAAGTGACTAATAATCAGATGAGTCAGAAATGTACCATTTTACTTAAAATTCCCTTTCTTTTATCTAGCTATTTGAAGACAGAAAAAGCAATTAAGTGAGATAAGACAGATTTTTTAACAAGGTATTCCTGAAATCTCTGGCAACAATTTGCTATTGAATATTAGATTCATTTTTATTCACTTCTTTTTCTTTTTTAAAGGAAAGTAAGATATTTATTTCATTTTTGCTGCCAAAATGAAGTTTCTACCTGAGTCAAGTGCTTTGGTTTCCGGTCTCCTAGATCCACCCCTAGGCTCACAAGGTCTAAGCCAGAGTACTTCCATGATCTAACCCAATTAAACCTATTTCACTGGAGATTATTTTTTAATAAGATCATTCTTTTTTTTTACCTTGTATCTTTTTGTTTGTTATTTAATCTGTTTTGTTATTGGTTATTTGAGAAGAATCATTGAAGTTACCTAGAACTCATAATAACATTTTACAAAATAACAATCCAGTAGATCATTGTGGCATCACATTGTCCGATCAGGACTACACACTTACCTTAATGCTGGATCAAGGACACTCACTGTGCATTATAAACAGTGCAGGCAGAACAGCTAGGCCCTTTCCGCACTGGCCAGATCCAGTCTTTCTGAGGATCTGTCCCAAATAGGGACAGATCTTTGAGGACCCGCGCATCCACACATGCATGGGACGCCAGCGGCAAGGCCAGATTTCAAAAACGGATTGGAGTGGGTGCTGTGCAGATGCACCAGCACCCATCCCAATCCAGCCTCCAAAGGCCCTCCCCCTGACCTCACCCATTGGCTCCCTTGGAGCCAGCATGGGGAGGCTGTCAGCCGGCTTCCACAGGGTCCCCCTTGCCTGAGAAGCTGCAATCACAGCTTCTCAGGCCAGCGCTCCCCACAGCCTAAACATCCCTACCCACCCCGGGTCACGCACACGCAATCACATGCTTACCTGGCAGGGGCCGGGCCAATTCTGCCTGCAGGAGCCCAGCATGCTGTGCACGTGCATTCATCACAGTTTCCCATTGCCCAGCCACCCTCCTAAGCATGCTTCTCGGGCAAGGGGACCCCAGGGAAGCCATCCTTCCCATGCTGGTTCCAAGTGATCCCCCTGTCCTGGTGTGTGTGTGTGGGGGGGGAGGAACAGAAGCAGCTGCCATCCACACCCCCTCCCCATCTGGGGGTTGGAGGTGGCAGCAGCAGTGACAACGTGGCGTTACCACCACCGCCACTTCCCGTCTCTCCAGTGATCGGGCAGCCCTGTCATGTGGTTGGTCCAGCAAAGGACCTTGGATGACAGGTGGTGGCAGAGTCAATGGCGCACCAGGGAGGGCAGAAGCAGGCAAACCAGCCTGCTTCTACCCTCCCCAAGTTGTCAGTCGGAGGGAATCCGGCTCTTCCCCAGCCATTTGTGGAAGTGTTCTGCTTCCAAAACAGTTTGAGGGGAAGAGCTGGATTAAGACCTAATTTTTTAGGTCTTTCCTCAGGGTAGGATTTCAGTGGCAAAACTGGTTTAAGAAACCAGCCTTGTGCACCAAATTGCGGAAGCAGCTTCCGCAAAGGGTCCTAATTGGGTTCCTTATGTGGAAGCCGGGTCTTAATCTCTCCCCAATCTGGCTCTAAATGCATTTTTGGAGCCAGTGCAGGAAGGGTAGCTCAAGTTTGATTGGCTGCTTCAACCACACATGATGGTGCATGCCAACTCAGCTCTCGCAGCTCTGATGGGGAAGCTACAGAGCTGCCTTTTGAGTCAGAACACCCAGTCATTGCTGGTGCAGTAAGTATTCTGTGCTTTAACATTTAACTGTGGATTTATTCTGCTGGTCTGGAGGCAGCCGTGGTCCCTTGAATTGCTGGTGTCTAATTCCATCTTCCCCAAGCAGTGATTAGAGTTGTACACTGACCTCACCTATGAGGCCACAGGTTCAATATGTTTAATTCATCTTAGGCACTCCTTGAAGTTTGAACTTTCCTCACTCTGTAATGGGGCAGTAAGGAAGGGATCATTGATATTGAATGTTTTGTAAACATGTTCCTGTCAGTTTTGCATCATCTGTGCAGAGGCCAGAGACCTAGAAAAGCAGGTGCAGGAGATGAAATAAATCAAAGTCATCAGAGAAAGTAGCAGGCTAGCTTGCATCATATTAATAAACACTAGACACATCCACAAAATTCAGTAGGCAACAATGTAATTAGTGCGGGGATCTGATTGTTGATCACAGTGTGACTCCAGCAGTCTCTTTTGATTAAGAAGAAGTGGAACAACATCATACAGAAAGAAGATTAAAGCAAAAGATGACAGCCTAAGTGGAGACTGAATAAAAACAACCGAAGAACAATGCAGAACACTGGCTCCATCCATGCCTGAATAGCCAACACATTTGATACTTGAACACCTAACTACCTGGTGGTCTGACTCCAGAAGCTATAGTTGCTTGTTGCTATGTAAACCCAAAGGAGTGTCCATTCTGGGTTTTCCGGCAGCTTCCCTGTCTCTTTGGGGGTTACCCATGGGACTCCTTGGTTTAAAAAAGGGCATATTCAGATCAGGATCAGAATGCCAATACCATATTAAGATCCACTTCAATTGCAAAACATATATATGAGTAGCCTTAATTTTTTTCCGTTAAGAGCTCTTTCGTCTCAAGAAAAAGATAAATTATGTTTTCATCAGGCTCTTTCAGAACAGCAAGTGTACAGCTTTTTCCTATGGTTCCTTGGCTGATTGGCTTGGAAGAAATAGGTGCACATAAATTCCATAAGGGACACGAAGGGACAAGCTGTTCCTTCAAGGCACAATCATACAGACTTCTCAAAGCAAACCTGGCTGATATTTGCCCACTGTAATGAGATCACTGATAGCATGCAAATTAACGTTTCATTTATTTTTTCAACCACTTCTGTTTCATCTTGATTATCCAACATCAGAATGGAAAGCAGGAAAGGAAGAGTGGAGCTGTAGAAATATATTTTCTATTTGCATACCAGTGAGGCAGTTTCCTTCATAATCCACAATGGACTGTTTTATGAGTAATGTTAGAACTTTTGCAGAATTTTAAATATATATGAAAATGTAAGTACAATAAAAAGTGGTCTGTAAAAGAGTAGGCATCTACCACCTTGGGCCTCAAGAACTTCTACTAGCCTGCTCAGAAACAGTAAAAAATAAACAAAAAGCTAAGAATTTAGGCTGTTTCCACACAGGGGCAAAAAAACCCGGATCTCCGGCACCCGGATTTATTAAAACTGGTTCCCAGGGGAACCAGTTTTAATAGCTCCATGTGCATGGTAGATCCAGTTTTGCGGGGTAGATCCAGATCTAAGAGATCCGGATCTACCCTGCACTCCTGCCGCCGCACACATGGCGTGGATCCGGATTTGAAGCAGGTGCTGTGTGGAGGCATGGCACCCGGCTCCGATCCGGGATGGAGGGCCCTCCCCCGCCCCGCAATGATTGGCTCGCCGGAGCCAAGCATGGTGAGCCAAGGGACCTCACCGTCGCAGCTCGCCCTGGCCCCAGAAGCAGTGGATCACCGCTTCTGGAGCCAGGGTGAGCTTGCCTAAAGCCCACCCTAGCCAACCCCGCTGGGAAGGCGGCCAATCCCCTCCTTACCTCTTGAGGGTTGGCATCGTTCTGAGGGTCTTTGCCCAGGATGCCGCGTGCCTGCGTGCTGCGCGGCTCCTGAGTTGCTGGTGCTGCTACTGGCAGCCCCTGCCCTCAGGAGGCGTTCTGAGCAGGTGCGTTGCCTACTAAGGGCAATGCGCCTGCTCAGAACGCTCCTGAGGGCAAGGGCTGCCAGTAGCAGCCCCAGGGACTCAGGAGCCATGCCGGACGCAGGCACGTTGCATCCTGGCTGAAGACCCTCAGAACAACGCCGACCCTCAAGAGGTAAGGAGGGGATTGGCCCCCTTCCCAGCGGGGTTGGCTAGGGTGGGCTTTAGGCAAGCTCACCCTGGCTCCAGAAGCAGCGATCCGCTGCTTCTGGGGCCAGGGCGAGCCGATAGGTAGGAGTCCCCGGCTCGCCATGCTTGGCTCCGGCGAGCCAATCATGGCGAGCCTGGGGTGGGCTGTTTCTTAGCACACTTGCGCCATGCGGTCGCATCCGAAACGGATGCGGATTCACCGCGCAAGACCACTAAAAATGTGGTGTGCAAGAAACACACATTAAGCATGGATTAAGCACAGTTAGGTGCAGACGCACCTATCAGAAGTGTGCTTAATTGCTCCCGCTAATGCAGACGCGGCGGCACCAAAGCGGTTTTGCCGCCGAAATCTGCATTAAAAAGGGGCGCGCAATGCGGACACGCGTGGCCGGAAGTGTGCTAAATAGGCACATAAATGCAGGCGTGCATTTCCCAATCCGTGCTTAATGGGTGTTAATGGGCCTGTGCGGAAACACCCTTAGATACATCTTTAGGGTACTTTTCTCATGTGCGCCACTGACAAGTTCTAAGAAGAATGTCTCTGGTCTAGAACAAATAATCTAGGACAAGAATGGGACTGGACAGAAATTCTGGTCTTAAGATCGCAACCCTATCCTTGCTTAGCTCCAAAGCCAAAAGTTCCCTGGCCACACCCCATGCCACTAAGGAGTACAAACAAAAATTCTTAGCCTGGGAGGCTTTGGTGCATGCAGAGGGGTGTCTGGATGCATTCTGGATCAGGGCTGCTAGTCTGCTAGCAAACATGATTAAATAGGAAGGCGGCAAAGACCCACCTCTTTACCCTGGCCTTTGGCTGAGATGAGATGATTATATTCTCTCCCTTCCCTAGTCACAGGCACAACAAACACAATATGGAGTGTACTGTTCTAAATTTGCTGAACTTTTAAGTGTTTTTAATCTATATTTAATGCCTATATTGTTTTTAATCTACTTTTCGTTTTTAATGTGTATCTTGTGATTAATTTGCTGTGACCCGCCCAGAGACCTTAGGGTATGGGGCGGGATAGAGATGTAAACAAACAAATAAATAAATAAAATGAACCTACCAGTGAACCAGATTAAAGCCTCCCTAATTAGGATCATTCTGTGTCTGATGAAGGTCTAGATCTTCATGAAGGATCCCTGTGGAAAGGGCCTTGGCAAACACCACATGGACCAAAGAGACCAGGCCAAAACACAGATGAGATTGCAGTGCTCTGCTCCTGGGAATGCTCCTTCTGCAGAGCAGTAAAAAAAAATGCATGAAACACTAAAAATGCCCCACTTCTGAGACCATTTCCAGAGATCTTTATTATGGGCCCATATGGAAACGGTTGTTACCTGGCCTTGAAGCTTATATAGGCTGGGACACACAGCCTACCCAGCAATTGCTCTCACCCAGGAATGGTCCCCTCCACATGCAGCAGAATCCAATATTTCTTTTTCGATTTAAACTGGAAGCAAAAAAACAGCTCTGTTTCCAAAGATTTCTAGCAGACAGTTCTTCTTTCTCCACAAAGAGACAATTTTCATTGGGACTATTAGAGAATAAGGTGTAGGTTGTACCTCCTTTTATACTCCTGAAAATGATTTCCACAAATTAGGAGGAAAAAGGATATAAAGAGATTGATTAAAGTGTACTTTAAACAGGAGGGATGGACCATAGACAAAGGAACGTGGAATTGTGATTCCTTAAATTAATCTCGCATTCCTATTTACATATCGTTTCCAGGCATTTTTACAATACAATCTTAGTCTTATTTAGAAACACAACAGTACTGAGTCTCTTTACAGTATTCTCTAGCCTCACAGTCATCATTTTGATTGGTTTTTGAGCAAATCTCTTCTTGGTCCCAGCTAGCTGTCACCTAGAAGGGAAAAACACAGCTCATCAGAACCCAAATATTTGTCTACTCTGTAAACAGGCAAATATGCAGACATCACCAGCATGTTCATTTAACAGTATTGGCATGCTAGTTGGTGGTACACACCATTCTAAGCGTTTAATGTCTAGTAAATCACATCTTAGAAAACTGCTTAGATTTCTTATATTATCTCAGTATTAAAATGCCAACCCAAAAAGATTTCTTGTAACAAAGCTGAGCTCATGGCTGTGCAAGAATACAATATCCTATGTATACATGAAAAACCCACAGGACAATTCGTGCAGCTGTTAAATGCAACCCAACCATGTCTAATTCATTCAGTTGCTCACAGCCAATCTTTTGATTTCTGCTGTTCTGTAAAATGAAGTGTAGCTATATTTGCCCATCATGCTGCATAGACTTAAGTAACTTCATCGACTTCAATCTTATATTTATTGCTAAGGACCTACTTCTGTTTGCCATGCATTCTTCTGACTTAAGAAGTTGCATGGCTATAATTTCTGAAGTGCAATTTCACCTCTAAAAACTAAGGAAGGAAGGAATTGTTCCTTCAACCTGATAGCCATTCTACTAGCAAACTGAAGGAGGAAATATGGCCCCTCTTTTTGCCCTACTACCAAAAAGCAACATTTAATTCCTCTCTCAGCTGGCCTTTTCTACCTTCTACCTTTCTACCTTAGGGTGTTTTTCCATACCCATTAATGGGTGCTTAATGGGTACTTCTAGTGACAGTGGAAAAACACCCCTAGGCAGCTTTTCTACCTTCTTCCCTCCCAATTGCCTTTTCTTTGTATGTCATGTATCTTTAGACTGAACACTTAAAGGCAAGGAGTCATTCAGAATAATATATTGTATTAAGAAGACTATAAGAGAATTTGGGGGCTTAGTGTAGACTAATTAATAAAAACAATAATTTTTTTCCTCCAAGGCCACAGTCACATTGTAGCCTCTAAGTCTGTCTTAGGAATGGACAAGGAAGACAGTGGTACCCAGGTCATTTTTAGCCTGGATCAGCCTATCCATACTTACTTGCTGCTGCTGTTGCTTCCTCCACCAAGCCTTCAGCTGGTAAGGGAGTGGGGGCCTGCTCAGCAAGACAGAGAGGCATTGGGAGAGGGTAAGGGAGGACAAATTTCCCAGAAAGGAGGGTGAGTTTACATGCCATGTGGGCAACACAATGGGGGAAGTATTGCATGAAAGCAAAGGGGAGGTGGGTTCATGCACCAATGGGGCAATGCAGTGGAGAGCATTATGGAAAGGCAGAGGGGGTTGTGTGCTGAGGGGATGACTCAGTGGGATGGGAGGGTGAAGGGACAGTATCACCAGCAGTGCGAGGGCATTGCAGGAAGGCTTGGGGAATGATGGGGCAGGAGGGCGATGTGATGGGAGGGTTTTGCAGGAAGGCAAGGAATCTGGTGGGGGCTGGGGACAGTGCTGGTGGGGCTCAACACGATGGAGGGTATTATAGGAGGGCAAGGGTTGGTGGCAACAGTGGCAGGGTAGGGGGCAAAGGGAGGGTATTGCAAGAGGGGGAGGGGAGAGGCCCCATTGCTGCCTCCACCGCACTGAAGCTTACGTTTTTCCAGGTGAGAGGAACACCATGATGGGTGTGGCAGCAGGTCTTTGCCTGGTTCCTGGGTGAAAGAGACTCTGTGTGCTGGGATTATCTGGCTGCAAGATAGTCCCTTTCCAGCCAGCAAAAAACTCAGTCTTCTTTAGAAGTGAGGTATGGCGATGGTGCAAGTTTTGTGTGGTAATGATTGCTGCTGTTTGAAGACAACTCTTGATGTGATGCTTTAGAAAGCTTGTACCTTGATAGCTATTGGCTGTACATCTAGTCAGAACCACTTCCACACATGGCTGCTCAGAGAAGAAACTCTGCAAGAACCATAACCCCTGCTCAATGGAATAATATTAAAATGTTTCAGTCATTTACTGCCTTTTAAAAATGCCCCACGTGGGCTTGTCGGCACAGCTTTCGAAATGTAACAAATTAATATCCTTACTTTGTTTTAATTTGTGGACAGATGGTGTGAATAGGGCTGTGCAGTGCACAGTGCCATCCCTTGGCTTGTCAAGACTTATTTAGAGCACAGGAGTTGTCCTCTGATGCTGATTATCTGCTTCATTTAGTAGGAGGGAAATTAACCTCTGGTTTCCATGCTGATGACTCAGCAGGTAGTGTACCAGTAATGCTAAAAAATAGGACTGGAATGGCATTGGTCTTCAACCCTAACAAGGCCCATTAAAGAGCCAAATTGCTTTATTAAACCCAGGAGATAGAAGCAATCATTTAAACCCAGTAGCTGGAAATATTAAAGTTTGAAAAAGATGAGGAGAAAGGGTTCTGGCATCACACATTTTTAAAAAATTATTTCAGGTGCCTTTTTAATTTTACACATTTTTCAATAAATGAAGAGAGTTGAAAGAGGCATGCTTACTCGATTTGAAAAAGGAATCAAAACACTTTCTCTCTGCTTTCTCATAAGGTTCAGTATAACCTAGGTCTGAAAATAGAACTGAAGTTTCCATCATCTTTGTAAAACAGCTTGAAGCTAAGCACACTGGATACAGAATTCTTGATGCTGGGAAGTAATATGAAAGTAGTAATCATCTAACTGGCAGTGCAGATTAGACTGATTCTTTTTTCTAAAGTTAATATTTGGAAGTGCACCGTGATGAGTCAGGCAAAACAGCAGGGAGGCACTGTCTTAACCTTATTTAACTCAGCTGAGCAAAAAATAAATAAATAATGAAAGCTATTCTAAGAAAATGTCTGCAGATCCAAATGGCAATTCAGTTCAGTTTTCACCAAATATACCTGTGATCATATCCTTTTCAAACTGGACCCTTTCTCATTGTCCTAGGTGATGCATAAGAGAATTCTTCAAGCTCAGTTGCAAAGATAAATCTTGCTTACTTTGTGCTTTACTAGAATTCTCTCACCTTTTAAAAAGAGATATTTTTTAAAATACGTACAAATTATTTCTAATTTTGAGCACTAGGTTCATTCATTCGTACGTTCATTCATTCGTTCGTTCATTTGTTCTATTTCTTATCCCACCCTATACCCAAAGGTCTCAGGGCAGGTAACAACATTTAAAAGCATATATTAAAACAGTGTCTGCAGGTGGGAAGGAAGAGTGTGTCATTTAACTAAAGGCCAGAGTAAATAGGTGCATCTTCACAGCCCTCCTGAACATATGCAGGTTAAACAGGAGGACTGCATTTTCTGATGATCAAAACACACACATTTATTCCATTCTGAGTTAACATAGGCTAATATGGATGGGAACATAGCAGGTAGGTAGGAAGTGATGTTACATTACTTTCTCCATGCCTTCTTCTGTCCTTTTTACCTCTCGTTTTATACTGAATAAAAACACAAGAATACTCTGGAGGAAAGAAAATGTATCACTGAGGATTCTCATTAGGCAACTTTGCAGGTCAAGGTAAAAGCTTTCATATGGTCAGTAGGGATGTGCATGAATATTTGTAACATTCATTATTCATACTAATTCAGCAGAATTCAGACATTCATACAGTAATCAAATGTTACAACGCTTGTATATTAGCATTCGTACAAATACAAATGTTTCTGGGCATTCATACAAATAGTTCTGAAATTTGTGAAACTGGGGAGGTGGGTAAGTGGCTGCACCAATCACATCTGCAGTGGATCCAAAGTGCACTTGACATGGATCGAGAGCAGATTAAAAGTGGATTCAGGTCGGATTTGATACTTTCAGAGCAGATGTGTTATGGGATCCATATCAGATATGTATCAGATATATATCAGATACATATGCATTCATGTTGGTTATGTATTGGATACTTATCGGATACGTATTCGTTCATATCAGATATTCATACCAATTCTTACGAATACATTCATATCAAATAGAATCCTACCACATTCAAAGGGGATCTATTTGAAAGAATACGAATTTTCTAACATTCAATTTGTTATGAATTGGATGCCCCAAAACCCATTCATGCACGTCGGGAATTCCCAGTCCATTGAATGACCTCAATGGATGTTAAATGGGTTCATAAGAGTTTGAGACACTATTTTTAAAGAGGCATCCTCAAACAAGCAAAAAGGACTACTAAAGAGCTGGTTGTTTCAGCTTTGGGGGGGGGGGCAACTGGGAACTTGGTTCCTCCTCAGACATTGCACCCATTTTTTCCTTACTCTTGCCTTATGCAATTTCTAAACATTATTGTTAGAATATCATGTTCTTCAGTGCTTGGAATCCTAGAACTTACATCTCAAAGCATGTAAGACTGAGATATCTTGTCTCTGCACATACTACATACTACCAAATGCACCAAGCCTACAAGGGTAGTGGCACTGCACTGTGACAAGCCTCAGTCTTTCTAGCTTGTCTTCCACCAAAGGAAGGGACTTTTTTCATTTGTGAAGGCCAAGCCAAGTATGTAGACCTCCAGTGCTATGTTACAATAAGGGCAGGATGTGTACATGATGTGGTTCACAGTACTGTATAAAAAAATGTACTTACCGTTAAAGAAACACTGTAGAACTTAAGATGACCCATTTTGTAAAGCTTATATGTGTCTACATCAAGGGTAACAAATTCTGGCTGTGTTCAGACATAAAAATAAAGGTGCCTCAGAGGTGCCCCAGAAAGACAGTACGTGACACTTGTTCTCCCAAACCTTTTCTAATCCACCTTTTCTAGCAAAGAATGTGTAGGAGAGGGGGGAGGGGCAGACTGGAGCTTCTGAGGCAGCTCAGAGATGCTTTCTTCCTGTGTCTGATCATAGCCATAGTGCCTTCAGACAATGGTGGTAACTCTGGGCAACTTCTGCCTGAGGCAGTTAATAGCTGCAGTCTAACAATATCTAAAGAAATGATTCAGTCCTGAATATAGCTGTTTTCTGGAGGTCCTGCTTTAAGGTCAATTTCTTTAGATAACAACTCAATTCAACTTGTAGAAACAGATGGCAGTTGTCATAAAACATCTGGAGAACACCATATTTTTGATACAGACCTTCAACCCTCATTTTTCCTTTCTACCTATTTTGTCAACATGGTTGATTTGAAAGAATGGGAAGTAAAGGAAGGTAGCATGACCTGTAGAGCAAAGTGTGTCATTCATAGCAAATCTGCCATGGCAAAAAGAATCTCGCTTTCTCAGAAGCATATCCTGGAAAATATGAGCAGTTGCTAGAATTCGCCTTTGTAGAATCAACTGCAACACACTCCAGCCAGACTAAAAGCAGTGCAAAAGACATAATTTCCAAATGCATATTTCCACAACAGGCATATTGCAGATTATTATACTACATGTTATACTGGCTCGTGGCAGTTGTAACACTAAGTTCTTGTACTATACTATATGTTCAGGAAGATGAGGGAACCTACATATAGCAGCATTAGGGGTGTGCACAAATGCAATTTTTGACATTCGATTTTATTCAAATAGAATATTCAAATGTTCAAATTTGTACAAATAGAGAAAAAACGAATGTATAAAAATTCAAACCGATTTGAATACATTTGTATCTATTCGTATGAATATCCTATTCGCATTTGATGATACGAATGTTGACATCTGTACTCATCCCATATTTATCCGGCATTCATCCTGTTGTTATCCTGTACGTATCCGTACATATGCATGCAGATACGAATAAGACGTGTATAGATATGTATGTAATGTGTACGTATCTGCGCACATACAAATGTCCAAGTAATTCATACAAATGATTCATAACATTCAAAAATCAAATGTATAGACATTTGATTCTAATTCGAATGAATGAATTCAAATGAATTTGATCAAATTTCAAATGTTTCAAGTATTCTTGCACATCCCTAAGCAGCATCGGTAGCCTAGTAGACTGTATGGGTGGATTTTATTTTGTTTTATTTGCTTTTGTTTTAATTTATGTTACGCGAGATTTGCCCTGATACAAATTTATTTGCATATGGCACACACACACACACACACCACAGAGATATCAAATAAATCTGCTATTCACTCAATAGCTGCTTTTGAACTACCATAGCACATTTTCTTGCTGAGCATGTACAGTTTACCACATATCTTCAGCCTCAATGCCTTGCGTCAGTTCTCATTAAACCAATTCATGAGTGACCTATGCACAAATCTCTAGCATACGTGAAGCAGAATAAGATGAGAAACCAAGCCTTTTTTCTCTAAGAAAAGCTGCCTCTGTCTTGCTGCACTTTTTTTAAAAAAATATTTATTTCCTCTAAAAAAGAATGCAAACATATGAAAACTAATGGCTATTTCAGAAAAATGTTTTATTTTGCCCCATTGATGTCTCTTATCAACATTTATATCAGGTGCTGGGATGCTGCATATGTCTTGAATGCCATTCCCATGAGAAAATACGATGCACCCAAAGCAACAACAGAAAAACACAACATAGTACTAAAAAAAAAATTTTTTTTAAAGGATACAAATTGAAGTATTTTCACAGATATATAGCATACTGAACATTTTCTTCTTCAGAAAAATAAGCATTGGGAGAAATCATGCTAGAAAACAGTGGATGAGAATTCTAAAGATGGTCTTCAGAACTTAGTTTAAATAAACAGAGCACAGGGATTTCCATTACAAACACAGTTAAACAGTTTTTTAACTAGCCTATGGACTTTCAGGCCAAAAACCTATGCTAAACAAATGGAAACAAAACTATATTGTTTAAAATATTTTCCTCAGAGGGTGTTCTACTATCATGAGCCATAGTTGTAGTACAGAGTTGGGTCCACACCTAAGATATGATGCTTGAGTGATTTAGTTACAAATAACTAGGACCAAATTCATAATATCCCCAAAGGACCTTTCAAAAGAGGTCTTAAAGCTTTTCTGTACTTACCTTGGTCACCTAGACTGCACTTAAATGTACCCCTGTTTAGTTTCTGGGCAGTGAAATGTATGGTCTGAGATGTGGTAGTGAGGCACAGTCAACTGATAGCAAAGGAGCTTATGCCTGTTGACATCTATCACAACACGATGACTTTAACAGAACAGAAGAAGTAAAAGAGTAGCAGAAAGAACTCTCCCCAATTTAGTGAGAGAGGTGAAGAGAGTTCCTTAATCAAATGCGTTCTTGATTCAGCCCTGGAGGTTTTGGAGATATGGGGTGCGTCTCCATGCAAGCCAGTTGCTTCACTTGTTGTGTGAGTTTAAAAAATCTGCATTGTAACTCACAATAAAAAGTCCCCGTGTGGTTTAGGGCAATGTGGATTAAAATCATACTTTCCTGTCCCCATGGAAGCCACTTTTTGTGAGCCCGCATCTTTTCCTCCCCCCCCTCCTGCTGGAGCGATGACAGGCTCTCTTCAGCTGTCATCCAGCTCCCTGCATTCACGTTAGGCAGCTGTTTTAGCACATAAGCAAACCAGCGATCTGCCCCTTTCTTTCACAGTGAAGGCTGCGCTACTAGGAGGGGGGAGAGATTCCTTCCCTTCCTTTCTCTCAATTTCTTCCTCTGTGAGTTCCCTCTTCTGTTTCTCCCTCCCCCGTAGGCTTCACTCATATGTGCATCTTCCCCTCTGTTCGTTTTCTCTCAGCTTCGCTTCCTCTTTCCCCCTGCTCCTTGTCAACTTCACTCAAGACGGGCGAGGGGTGCAAAGCCTGCCGACTTGTTGCCGGCAAGCATGCAGGGCAAATGTTATGCTTGTAAGTGTCTCCATGCTCCCAGGAAAATCCTCAGCTTTCCCCTAAGTCGGATGTAGTGCTGTTTGAAAGTGGGGTTTCTGCCGTGGATTTTCCTCCTTTGCACTTGATGTAACCCGGAGTAAAGCTGTGCATGGAGACACTCCAATGCAAAACAAGCTTAAATCCAGAGTATTTGGGGCATGTAGACATGCCCATGGTGTCTAAATTTTCTATCCTTTGGTGACCTCCTGAGCTTCCATAGATGGCTCTAAGAGCAGTCTAAAATGTACTAAACATACACTTTGAGAAACTCTTGTGATGGATAAGGTGCTTGAGTTCCTCCTCCCCTGGACATTTACATGAAAGGAGAAGGAACAACTTACTGGGGACAATTTACACCTGGATCCTTTTCTTCGATTATCAAAAATGGTCAACTTCCAGCCATATTTCTAGTAATCAAAAGTGATCTTGGCTGGAAACGTCACTACTATGACCAGAGTTTCCACTCACAGTAGTGACAGGGAATTGCAACAGTGTGAATGGCATTTGTCCACCATCACTTCTATCTCCAATTTGGATTCTTAATCCCCACCCTGGATTCTGCCTATTTCTGCAGCCATCTACTTCAGTAGCAACATCTCTAAGATGGCTCTAACCCAGCTCATCATTGTCTGATACAGAATGATGGTTCCAGAGGGTCTTTGTCCATTCATAAAAACTCACATTCCCCTGGGATTCATTTCATGAGGCCAGATTTCTGATGAGTCCTTACAGCATGCAAGATGTATAGCTGCTGTCTCAATATCTAAGCTTGCAATAGTAGCATCCATATGTGTTCTGCAAAACTTGATAGTTGATGCTGAAACCAGAATCAGCAGGGCAAATACCACAAATTTCATCAAGAAGCTGAGCATCAAGCATGACTGTAAGGCAATGATGAATGGTTATAATTGAGATTGGCTTTGATTCACACACTGTCAAACAGCTGAGTTGGCCTTGGCATGGATGCTTAAGTAAGGTGCATTAGGTCTGGTGATTTGAATCCCATCTGGCTTTCCATCAAAACTCAACATTAAATACATTTATCCCTCAAAGATCCAATGTCACTCATCAGTTTAAGGGGATTTTAAAAATGAAATCTTATATTTCAAAGTCTCAGGTGCTGAAGTTGAAGTTTCAAGCATGTACAGTACCTTCAGCAAGAAAACAAAATTGCCCATACAGGTAATGCACAGTAGTTCACAAATCTAATCCTATGCAGTAACTTCAGTAATGACCAGCAGGGGAGTTTCCTTGGTTACCTCATTATAATTAACACACGAAACCGAGAATACAGGCTAATTTGAGTAAAGCTTCTAAAATGTGACCTGGAGGTAAATGAACCCACCAGCTTGCTGACATTATGCTGGTTTGAGTGCATTTAGTGAATAGACAGAAGGTCTTGAGAGCTACATGACCGCAGTCTTCTGTAATGTAAAAATACGAAGTAAAATAATTGTAATGTAATAAAATAATTATTAGAAGGAAACAGGTAGCATTTTTAGAAACAACTACAGTACATTCCATGCATCTGTGGCTGTTCAGAAACAATCCAGAAATACCTACAAAAATGTAAACGCAAATGTTCCTATGAAGTGTTGCAGGAATGCATAAAACAATGTGTAAACTTTGGCTGCATTCAGATGATGCTTAATTGTTCTGATATATTTGGATATTCCTGAATAAAGCATGGATTTTCTGAAATATCCAAATATGGCCAAGCAACTAACCAATGACAATGTGGTCTTTGTGTGATTTGTGTTTAACAGGGTGAATCCAGTGTGCAGAATGTAAAAGGAATGTACAATTAGTGGGAAGTGTCAAGGAGCCTTATGACAATCATGCTCTTCAGATGCACATAGATTCATTTTGCAAACTGGGGCCTTTTCACACTTCCCACTGGTCACTTTGCAGTGCACTGCAAGATGTGCACTTGCAGGAGCCATTTCCAAATCAGAAATGGTTGCTTCCATGCAGGAGCATATGACAAGGTGACTACATGTGGAGCCACAATTAAATGCCAGTAAGGTTTTGGATGCTGTATATACACCTCTTCTGGGTGTCGGGGGGTCACCTTACATACCACAGAAGCATACTGATGTGACCTGATGTACAAGCATGCATGTGCAACGGGTTGCCCCAGTGATGGTGCTGGCACAAGTGCATGTGCTCTGCCTTTGGGGCTGGAAGATGTCGGCACCCAGACACCATACATATGTCCAGTAAGTGTCCGGATGCATGAGAGGAGGGTATGGCATGTACTAGCATTTACGAGTGTGCACAAGTTCACCTTCCCTGTCTCCCAGACAATTATTTCAACTGAAATAATTTAGCCAAACCACAGCAAATGCTGCCAGGGGCCATGGTCAAGAAACAAGACTGGGCCTTATTCTAGAAGAAGAAACTGTGGTCTATATGCTAATGCATATAGCAGATCCTAGGCAGGGCCTGCCCAGCATGCAGGTATAATCTAGAATATAATCCAGAATAAGGCTTGGTGCAGAAAGGGTCACAAGAATAGTATTAGCCACCCTGGATATCATTCTTCTTTTAAATCCCTGAGACCACGTTCACACCATTTTTTTTTGTTCACATTGACTATCAAAGATCCATGACCACCTGCAACATTCTGCTTTGTTTTCAGTGTCAAATCAAAAGAGTTCCTCCTTTGTTCTTTTAAAACAAGCAACATTGAAAGGCTTGCTATTTTGATTTTTGATCTGAGATACAAAAGAAGCAGTGCTTTGGCACTCTTATGGCCTTATCTGAAGCCTAATGCATTGCCTACATATAATGCCTTTAGGCAAAAGAGGTATTTGATTTTGTGATGCAAAGCTGTTGAATTTCTGAGACTTTCTGAAGTTAGGTAGGATCAGCCTTCTCTTTGAAATGATCAGCTGAAAAAGCTAGGGCTAAATAAGCAGAACAAGTTGTTGTTGTTGTTGTTTTTCTTTGCTTGAAACATCAGTCATGGCAATATTTATCCCAAAATGTGTTCAATAATTAAACAATACAAGTCAAGAGTACAATCTCAGAGAGCAGGCAATGTACTTTAGGGGAGACAGATCCATTCAGCTGGGATAAGAAGTGAAAGCTTTGAAGAGTAAGACATGGACAGTTAAACTAATGACAGTGAGAGAAAAATTCTCACCTCTGGAATCTTTGGGTCAAAATAATAAGCATTAGGCTGGAAGAAGGCCTAACTGGAAGAAAACAATGGTAGAGATATTGATTTGACATCTTGCCCCTGGCAAATAGTCAGGGGCTACATTTTGGTAGAGCAGAAGACAGTAGGAATAAAGAGACATTACCAGGGAATCACACTAGATAATTCAAATATCATTAGCTTTGGTTTTCATTTATTGGCCATCTTGAACATCAATTAATTGGAAGGGTTGGAAGGAAGACTCTGCAAGCACAAGCATGCCAATAATGGTGCTATTATGGAGAAGATCCTTCACTTCTCTCTGATGACGTATCTGGAGGATGTAGAAGGAGAACTAGTCACTCTTGATTGGTTGGTTTGTCTGTTTTTTTACTTAGTGTTCAAGCCACGATATAAAAACTGTTTAGAGGAATGAGACCAAAGAGGACAGATGTTAGATAGTATTAGATAGTATTTACTGGAAAGATGACAGTAAATGGAGAGAGTAAATTATAGGCACAGTTTATAGCAATGATTAAGGCTGCATCCATACATCAGTTACTTATTCCACATATTTGGATATTCCAGAATAAAGCATGTATAAGAATATCCATGTTTTATTCCAGAATATCCAAATATAGCAGAATAAGTAAATGATATATGGATGCAGCCTAATTTTTTAAACTCTCTGAATGTAAAGGAGTTCAGTAACATTTTGAAACATAAAAAATTGGTGCTGTTAATTAGAAAAGAAACCTGTTTCGCTAAAGGGTAAAAATCTTTAGAAATCCCAGTGTTGGAAGGGAGTACTCAACAGTTTAAACTTTCAATTATAATATCTCTGACTTTACCTTTCCAGTTCCAAGATGTTAAAGCTGACCCTAAAGGTACCAGTATATTTTTTCTGAACAGTAGAGTACATGGCTGCAAATTCACATTAACATTCATTTACTCACCTAAATATAAACAAAGAATTTCCGTATAGAGTCCTCACAAAGTTACACAGCTACATTACATACAATGTCCCTGAAGAACACATGAAAATAGTAAATAAATAAATAAATATAAAGAACCAGAATTGGTCACTCTTTTCTCAGAATTCCAGTTAGGTGACACTTACTGCCAGGGATCCCAGAGATTTTAGCTATTACTCAAGGGGCCACCTTATATATTTTATTTATTTATTTATTTATTTATTATTTATTTATATTTCTATCCCGCCCTGTACCTGAAGGTCTCTGGGTGGGTAACAACCCTAAAATTCACCATATCAAACATAACAATATATAATAAAACAATAAAAACCATCACAGTGTCTAAAATCCAACATGTTAAGAACAAAACAATATCAATTAAAACAGTGGTGTTTACAGTGGAGGAAGCATGGCTGACATTTAGCCAAAGGCCTGAGCAAAGAGGTGCATCTTCACTGCCTTCCTGAACACAAACAGAGAAGGAGCCCGACGCACCTCAAGGGGGAGACTATTCCACAGCCTGGGGGCCATTACCGAGAAGGCCCTCTTCTGGGTGCCCACCAGCCTCACTACTGAAGGTGGCGGGGCAACCAGGAGGGCCTCTCCTGCAGATCTTAGGGCAGGTCGGGCAGGTCGATATATACAAGAATTATGTCTTGTGTTCTAACAACTGGATGCAATACTTAAATACAACATCCTTGTGGAACAAGGGATGACAAAAACATCCTTTCCTTTTCAAACCAGTTTTAGGAATGATTCTTTATGAAAAATGGGTCCTGGGCAAGGCCCGGGCAACATCCAGCAATGCTTGTGGCAGTGCACTGTGACTCACAGTTATGCACAACATCCCAATCACCATGGCAACATCCAGGTGTGTGCCTGATATTACCCTGACTGTTGCCATGGCAATCTGGCTTGGCTTGACCAGGCCAGGCCAGGCCATCTGCACTTAGTGCTGGTGTTTACCAGCCCTTGAAATGCAGATGTCTCCCACCAGGTTTGATCATCAAATGACTATATACCATTCTTATACCATTCCACTCAGATAAGTGTGAACAGGTCCTAAGGTGAATTACTTCTGGACTATTGGTAACAATTTTTCTTGTATATATGTGTCCCGACCCTCTTCTTCACGTCCACCTGTGCCAGGGTCTGAACCATGGCTGCCCTTTAGCTGCAGCCTTCCCAGCGCACCACACTGACTTTGGCTTCACCACACACCCCTTCGCTCCCCTCTTTGCCCTTTGAAAGAACACAGCAAGGAACTTCTCTTTATGCTTAAAGCTTAGGGATTTCCGCACTGCAACGCGTTCCAAACGGAACGCGTTCAGGCGGAAAGCTTAAGACAGCTCCCGGCGCTTTCACCTTTCACACACAGACGCGCCAGAACGCGTGTAAACGCGTTCCGGCGCGTCTGTGTGCGAATGCTCAAAGCGCCGGGAGCTGTCTTAGCCGGCAAAGGCCGGCCAGGGGCGCGGAGACAGCCGCGGAGGCAGATCGGCAATCAGCTGATTGTCAAACAGCTGATTGTCGAAGCCGCGCCGGCGTTGGAGGCGAGCCCGCAGCTGTTCGGGAGACAGAAGCAGGCGCGAATGCTTCTCCTCCCGAACGCCTGCGGGCGGCTCGTCCGCGTTCGAACGCATGTAGAACGCGAGAAAGACAGCTGCGGACACGTCGGAGCGCAAGCCCCGCTCGGGCAATGCGGATGCCGTGTCCGCAGCTGTCTCCCACGCGTCCCGTTCAGCCCCGTGCGAAAATGTCTCTTGTCTTTGCACTTCAGTGTTACCCTTTCTCCAGTCTCTCTTAGATTCCTGGCTGCACTGTTTGTCAGTCAGCCCTGGAAATCACAGGCAGAGAAACGTTTCCTTGAAACTGTAAAGCATTTTTTGTTACAAAGCTTTCAAAAGGTAATAACTTGTAACTGTGTTTCCTTGAAGGTTTCTCTATCACACCAGTGCAGCAACAACTGGACTTTGTTAATTTCTTATCAATTTCTATCTCACTGAACTGGCTTTAACTCAATGGCTTTTTTGCTGTCACTTTCTCTCTGCCTCACTCTCATCCATTATTATCTGCCTGTTCCTCCTTGACCCACATTCCCTGTCAGCTAAACCCAGGTAAAAGACCAACTTCAGCTCTAAGGCCGTGTCCCCATGCACGTTTGGTATGGTTCCGAATGCGGGATCAACAAGGGGCATCCCCATGCGTTTTGGATTTGGTTTGCAGAAAGCAGACAAAATCCCCCCAAACCGTGCCTGACCAGGACCAAATTTGGTACCTGAAAAAAGTCTTGGCACGCTTTGGGGTCCCAGCACGCATTGGTTAATGAGCCGAGACTGCACATGGGGATGATCATGGGCTATCTGGGGACAAGATTGGTGCTCATGTCACTAGGAGGCGGGGTGTGCTTGCCATTCTTGCCCTGTGCATTGGATATAGCAGCCACTGACATTTTAAAATCCCGATCGCCAAGGCAGGCAGGAAACTGGATTAATTTTTGTGCATTTCCCACAGAAATATTTCCACCCCTGTTTTCCATTTGCCAAGGTAGGAAAGATAATGGCTTGATTTTTGTTCAAATTCCAAAAATTTTCAACCCGTTTCCCGATCGCCCAGGCGATCGGGAAATAAAGGCTAGATTTTCTCCCTTTTAAACTTGGTGGGCATTCTCGCGGTTCCCACTGGAGCGGAGGTGTGTAAAACTGCTCAAGCACCTAACTGCCACTAAACCTCATAGCAGCTTTCGGTCTTTTAAAATTATTTATAAATTTATTATTATGAAGTAAGCTTTATTTTAACTTTTTTTCAGTGCCTCCCAGCCCAGTCCTGGCTTTCACTGCCACTAAAGAAGGGGGTATGAGGCACAGGGGTGGGTTGATGTCAATCTGGCTTCCAATGAGGAGAGAGGAGGCAAAGAGGAGGTGGCACTGCTCATCCATGCCAGGGTTTGGTGCAGTTTGAATGGGGATGGCTTCATCCACACCCAACCCACGCCTAGCCCATGTTGCCAGGAATGGCATGGGGACAGGCTGGAAGCAATTTTGGACCCGCTTCTGGTCCCATGCATTCCGATGCCACTCCAAATTCCCCCTGCTAGCTAGCTGTCAAAACCTGATTGGCTAGAACCTACTCACATTCTCCCCCCCCCCGCCCTCAGGAGGAGCAGCCAAGCCACGCCCCCTGTCAACACTGTTCCAGCACCATATCTGCATCCCTACCTACCTTACACATGTTTTCTGATTAAAGCAATCATCACAGTATGTATTATTTATAATTATTATTGTCTTTTTGGCATATTTCCCTGTGTCCAAACCACTGAGTATTTCTGCTTTATGGCAATTTGTGCTGTTTGCCAGTATGTAGAAAGCAGTAAGAAGCAGTATTTTTTAAAAAAAAAAAACCTAGTTTATGATTCCTTCATATCCCACTTTCATTAGCTGGATCATTATTAACTAACAGAATCCAGAATCATGTCAGTTCTTACTGGTTATCTTTAGCCTCCACAGTATGCAATTGTGCATGCAATGGTATTTTCTCAAGCTCAGAATACATTATGAAGCAAACCATTAGGGGAAAAAAAGAACTTATTTTATTTATGACAATAAGCTTTCTTAAAATGACAAGTTCTGTCATAGAAAATGTACAAAGGGAGTATAGTTCAAGAGGGATAGTGATAGCATATACCAAGCTGTGAATTTTTTGGAATCACTGTCTAAGGAAAAACCGTTAGTACTTTAAATAAATCATTGGAATACAAAGTGGGGGAAGCTTCCATTTTAAACTTCAGAACTTGCTTACCATCATCTTAATGGGCTTCAGTGAAATAATTCCAAATTTGGTTGCTTCAGAAATGCTGGCTTAACATTTATCAGAAAGCAACATAAGACAAGGCTGAAGATGATAGCTGTCTACCAAGAAATGACAGGCAATCTAAAGTGAGAAAGAAGTTATTACAGAGTTAGAAGGACAATATAGTGACATAGTTTTTTAAAAAGAAAAATTTACACTTTAGATACACTTTAGATTATAAATGTTAAAAAAACAAAGGCTCTTTGCTCATTCAACTTTAATTCAGATATAAGAGCCTGGAGTCTGGGCTTCGCCATTCATATGTTGGTCCAATTCTGTTTGCATGGACAGCCAGATTCAGAGGCCCTCTCTGCTGGCCCCTTTAATTGGGCCCACAAGAGGACCAGGGGACTTGTTCCAGAACACAAAAGGCATGCAAACAACACACCTCCATGTTCCAGAACTACAGAGGATACACTACAAAAAAACACCACCACCACACAGGCTCTGAGACTAGGAAAGTGGCACAAAGTGTTTAAAATGACCAACTTCTGACAACAATTCCAGTGTTTCACATCATAACTCTGGCTGAAGCAGATGACCTTCCCTGTTCTTAGGTCAAATGAAGCAGTCCAGCCCAAAGTGCCTATGTAGATCTTGCCCGAGTTTAAAACTATGCTCAATGAGTTACTTTATACAGCTTGTGTTCTATGTTCAAGGTAATAATGGACATATGGTGTAACTGGAACCATCCCTTCAGAAGCAGTGCACTGCAACCATGCTCTTGGGAATCTTCGAGGATTAAACGTAAATTGTTGTGGCACTGTTTATTGCTGATTTAGGTTCCTAATCATCTTATGCAAATATGCTTATTCAAGAAAGAACAAATCTGTTCCATGCTTTTCAAAGCCATTGTAATAAGTATGGAACCTTTTCTCATAGCCCCATAATGCAAACAAGCAATCAACCTGTTTAATATATTTCTATACCAAATTTTGAAGATAAAATTCTTCAAGTGGGTTTACATGCAATGAGATGCAAGCAGAGTAAATAACATTAAAATTAGAATTGTTACAAAAAACACAGAAAACATTATAAACTGTTCGTCTAGCCTTTACACCAAGCCAGAGTTAAAGTTCCCCTAGTGCTTCAGGGTACAAGACTCAAATCTGCACATTGTGAGGTGATGGACATGTTTTAGGAGAAAGCAGAAGCAACAGCTTAGTTTTCAGGTTTGCTTCATGGTGCCTGTTCACACTTATCTTCCAGTTGCTCTAGGGGAGGCCTATGCACACGCTGTGCTGCTACCACAGTCCTGGAACTCACTCCAGCCTCCCTGGTCTTCACTAGCTTTGGGCAAATAAAATCTTGTCCACAGCTTGGCCAGGAGCAGCTAGAGTGAGGAGTCAGCACTGTTTCTAGCTTCTTCTGGGTGCAAAGCTGCGAGTGGGCAGGGCAGCAGGGCAGCAGCTATGCAGTCACAGAACTTGAGCAATTGCCATGTAGACAGGCAGGCCCCTAGTGCAGACACGCATCCCAGCTTGCAAATCAATCTCTTCTTAAGTAGACATGAAACATGTTGATTGGTGCCTAAACTGAAGCAAGTTCCATGGTATGGAGTCAGCAGTTTCCCACAAATCAAATATGGCAAGCTGCAGAGTAAATATGGAACACTACATTCCCTTGCTTGTGAAATTCTTGCAAAATGGATTCCACTTTCTTGTTTTGCTTGCATTCTTGGAAGAGAGGCACCATGAAACATTGATTCTGGGGTTTCTGGTATATATTTGTGGAAATCTGTGTAAAGTTAAGTTTTCCAAAGATTTTTGTGGGGTGGTCCTTTTCAAACACCAGATCTTCCTATCCCCTTTTGCTACCAAGACATCATTTTCCCTAACCAGGAAGAAAGCTACCTGAAGAAATGGTAGCTCTAGGATTTTCTTCCTTCTATAGGCAAACACAGCTATGAAAATACATGTGGAAGCCCTTGCAGGAATGTCCTCAATTCTGCATGTTAGATTAAAACATGGAGCTCACTTTTTGGCTCAAATCACATGGTTTGAGCCAGAAAGCTTCAGGTGATGGAGTCCATACCAGCAGCTACAATCCAAGGATATTATTATAGCGCATCCAGATATAGCCCACTTCCCTAATCCACTTCAGGGAACACTTAACAAACCACTTTAAAGTGATCTCCCACTGCAGTGCGCCTTTGTGCCATTTTTGTGCCAGAAGGGGACCAGAGTGAAAACTGCAGTCTACTGAGGATAGCCCCTAAGGACCATGTGAAAGATGCTTGTGTGGACAGAGGCAAGGATGTGGGACATACAATGCAATCTGCAAACGTTTGAGAGACTAAATTGATTGTTCTGGCTTCTGTAAAATTAAAAAAATAAAATGACTTTCTGAAGTTATATAAATATTAATCAGGGTTTGTTTGTTTATTGAGACCTTTTTGTCCCATGGGTGTTTTGGTCTGAGATCACACCCTGGTTTTTGACTCTAGTCTTTAAGAAGAAATATTTCACCCAAACCTCTTTGAAAAATTGCCTGTTGGCAACCGTACATCTTTCTAGCTACAACAAGACCCTGGAAGAGGCTAGCCTTTAGGGGGAAAAGGGGAAAGTCTTTGTTCCAACAAGAAAAGCAGTCAAGCAAAGATCAAACCTAGCTATAATAGAAATTGCAAGCTTCTGCGCTCTGTAGACATCAGAGATAACTTTTTAAAAGTATTAAAACAACACAAGCATCAAAAAGAAGATTCCCCTATTAGTATTCTCAGCCATGGTTCCTGGCTCCATGAAGTTTCATACACTTCATGCTGAGAAGAAACCTGGAAGAACTAAAGTGCATTCTATAGCAAAAGAGACAATGAAGAATGTGTGTGAATACATTTTCCCAGGCCTTCAGTAGTTCCTGTGGTCATAAGTGCAGTTCAGCGAAAATGTGGGGCAACCACTGGAACTGGTGCAGCAGTGAAAATGATTTGGCTAAAAACTGAGAAGCTGTGAAGAAATTCTTCTATAGTGTTTTACTCAAAAATCACTGTGTGAAAATCACTTCTGAACACTGGGTATATTTGTTGTTATATTTTAATTTAAATAATTTCCTTATGAAAATTTTATTTAACAAGATACATGTTTTACTTAAAATACATATGTTTGTGAAAACTATAATTCAGACTCATGAAATGAGCAGGATTATGCTGTGGATCTGATTTAATGGCATATTTATATACTTGAGTCATCCAAGCTGCCAAAATACATCAATGTCAATCGTTCTGAAGATTCTTTTACTCCTGTGTTTCTGAACACACAATATTTGAAAGCTTGTACATGTGCTGCAAACATATATTGCAACAATGCAATGTTGATGTGATTCGTAATCCAGCTGCCTGGTAAAAATCTAACTGTGCAGGGTTACAACCCCAAGGTGTCCCCATATAATGCACAGAGTCAGGCTGAAGTGGTCTCTGACCAGGAGCGTTTTGATGGGGTGGAGTTCTTTTCATCAATAGAATGTAAAGGTGGTCTTGGCTCAGGTAATGAAAGCACATTAGTATGTCTCAGCTGCATGTAACCTGTCTCATTAGTAGGAACAATGGAGAGTTTATTGCTAAGCTTTAATCCAGCTTCAGAACAGGAGAACACATCAGCAAAGTGACCACTAATCTTCTTTCCCAAAGGTGAATTTTCTGAGTTATTCAACACTGAAAGAAATCAGCTTGTCACTTTGCTGATGTATTCTCTCATTCTTAAAGTGGACTGAAGCTGGATTAAACCTTAAGTGTGAACACAGCCTTAAGAGACTTTTAGTTACAGGTCTCAGCCTAGACAGAGGGTGTTTTTCCACTGTCACTAAAAGTACCCATTAAGTACCCATTAATGGGTACGTAATGGCATTTTGGTACCCATTAATGGGTACGTAATGGCATTTTGGTACCCATTAATGGGTACTTAACGGGTACTTAATGGGTACTTCTAGTGACAGTGGGAAAACACCCAGAAATAAACCAGTCCAAAATTAAACAAGAGTTAAATTTTATTCAGTCTTCAGGATTCAGTTCAAAGCAACTAATTTTTTTCCAGAACTACAGAAGGTTGCTCTTGGCCCTCTTATATACAGTTTTCCTTTCCATTTGCCATAGACTGTTGTGTCTGTCCGCTGTCAATCATCTTTCCCACTTTCAGAAGTCACACCAGACTGGCCAAGCTAGACCATTCAGCACCATTCCTGCCTGAAAAATGCTGACCACCATCAACATGCAACTTGAATCTAATGTTTGAAAATTCTTATTCATTCAATAGATGCCTTTTGAATGTGGTAGGATTCTATTCGATACGAATGTATTTGTACAAATTTGTAAGAATATCCGATATGAATCCATATGTATCCTGCATACAGATCCTGCATACGGATCCTATACCAACACATACAGATTGGATATTTATCGATATATATCCCCACTTTAACAAATGTATGAACTATTCGTACGAATGTTAATGTACAAACACTGTAACATTCGATCCGTGTACAAATTCATACAAATAACTGATGTTACGAATATGCATGTGCATCCCTACTAACCAAACTCATATCGTATAACAGTGCCATAGTAGGCTAGTAAGGGAGTAGCGTGGTGACAGCAGTACAAATGCTGGAAAAATTCCTGTACCAAGCCAGAAGTACTTGATGGTCAGGGCAGGCTTTATCTCTATGGCAATGACTGAGGCAACATCTGACGTATGCTCAGACATTGCCATAGCAATCTGGATTCTGCATATAACTGTGCAGGCACAGTTGTGCCACCACGCCCGCTTGCCATGCTGTATTGGAAGAAGATACAGATGCTGCTGTCCAGCAGATAGCTAGCCTCACCCAGTCAAAACTGTGGACTGCATTTTAGGAATACAGAGCTGTGTTGCTCTGGGTTTGGTTAGCCAATTTGGGGTGATGGCACTGGTGAAATGCCAGCAGGCCAGATAGTAAGTGGACTGGGACTCACAAGCAAGTAAGTGTGAACAGGTCCTTTATGGCTATACTTACCTATGTTGTCTTATTATACTTTGCTTTCTTTGTTGTCTTATTATGTTTTGCTTTCTCCTTTGCTGTCCAAGAGTGCATGGGATTCTGACTCAATTACACTGCCAGCCTCACAGAACAGCTTCAACACAGCACGACTGTTCAACAAAACCTGACCAGAAAGATGAACAATAAGCAATCATTTTGTAGAAAAGGTGGTGATTTTTAGCCCCCATAAATGTCATTCAGTAGGCCTGCAACGGGACACTTTTCAGCATCTCATTTTTCAATTTTGTTTTGTTTTGCTTTCTGCAAAGAAATTCAAAATACTTTAATTAGCATTTTCACAGAGTGGTGTTTATTAATGAGCAGAAATACAGAGCACATGTTAAATGCCTGTTTATTCTGTGAGTACAGTAGTTTTCAATTTTTATTTTTTAAAAGGGAGAATCATCATCTATCATCTGACATAATGAACTCCTGCAAAGGTCAAATGTAAAAGATAAATGCTGCAGGAAATGATAATTCCACTGTAATCCTGTTACCTCCCACTCCTCTAATTTAATTCCTCTGCACTTAACAGCATAAGGTGAAAATGCAACCACTTGGGTTTTTTTTAGGCACTCCTATGTCCGTAGTCCCCTGAGCATAGCTTTGTGTTTTCATGCTGCCGTAATTGCATTTGTAATGAAAATATATTGTAAAAATAATTATTGCCTACTCTGTATTTTGTTGGCATCAGCAAAGTTACTTGAGAAAAAAATTAATTAGCTTACTCGCTTTGTCCTGGGTCTACGTTCAAAGGTGCAACTTTTAAATAATTCAAAGCATACCTATGGCGGGATCCACATAGTACTGGAATGCAGCCATCAGAGAGCAAAAAGGCTTTGATGATAACATGATTCTTTGCCCACTGAGCTCATATTCCTACCCAGAGGGGGGGGGGAAGCCTGGTTAAAAGTACATGTATTGCATAGTTCTGGGTGGTGAACTGGAAGATCCAGCACTTACTCAGAGTTCCCCTGGAATATCTGGTACAGCACCACTCCAAGAGTAGGGTGGGGGAGTTGCCATAACCCAGAGAATTCATCTCTTCCACCAGGTGCTCTTTTCACTCTGTGATTGGGGTGGAGGGATTGTTTGTGGTGCTGGGGCAGAGAGACAGAATGGGGTTGCTGATGTTGTGCTGTTCACCCCATGGTTCAACAGCTTCCCTGTCTGAGCTAGTGAAGACTGTCTTGGACATAGTGTTGGGGGACTTCAATTTTCATGTGGAAGATGTAAGCCAGTTCAGATCTTCATCATCTCCATGACAACTGTGGGGCTATCTCGGCCTGTTGAAGGATATACTTTTGACCTGGTCTTTGGTACAAAATGTAAAAGTGAGTATCCATTGGTAAGTACACATTTTTGTTATTTAAAATATCTTTACGTTATTCCACCAGTTCACATTCAACTGTATACATTTCCATTACTAAATTCCCCCCTTACCTTCCCCCCCCCCACCAGGGCCAGGTTAAGCTGCATCATAACTTCCCATTAAGATCAGCTTGGAGATCATATTAATTCTTCCTTGTTGGACCACACCCTTTCTTCTTTCTTTCATCTGGCAGGTAGATTTGTAGCAAATCATTTTCTAGTGAAGTTTGGGCTTATGGTGTCTGTTCCCCACTGTAGAGCTAAAGGACACATTAAGGCAGTTTACCCTTGGAGACCTATGGAATCCAATGGATTCCTAATGGCCCTGGGGAGTTTCCAGTTGACATTGCTGGTGCTCCTGTTAAGTCTTTGGCCTCACTTTGGAATTGTGAGATGGGTAGAGCTATCAACATGGTTGTTCATTATTTCCAAGTGCCACCAGCAACTCTTCAGAATTCATAAGGCACATTGGTAGAGGGCAGCTGCATGTGATTAAGCATGAGGGCCAATGGTTAGAGTGCATGTGGTGAAATCTCCAATGTGAATCTGATTGATCCATGTGACTGTGGTGGCAGCAAAGAAGACTTACTTCTTTCAGGACAAAGTTACACAGGTTTACATTTGTCAAGAGAGATTTTGTGGGTGTGTGAACTAGGGTGTCTCCCCTACAAGCCTGGACTAGTGCTGCATCAGGCACACCAAAGTAGGCAATGGGTCTCACAGCTTACCCACCCAGATCTCAGTAAAATACATCATCCGCCCTTTCAGCCACAATCAAAGTTATGCCTGTCAAATACTCAATGACTTATACACTGTCATGCTAGAAAGGTGGTGGACAAGATGTGCCATTTTGATTTCAGTTGGAAAGTAAATAAAATGCCCATATTACAGCTTCAATACAAAAGTCAATGGGCTCCCTAGCAGGGATGATTATGTACCCTCACCTCTGCATTCTCCAGCAGAAGGCTGAAGCCACCCAAATTGGAAATCTAACCACATCACAGTCTGTTGCTGGAAGTGTCTAGAAGCAAGTGGAGTCATGATTTCTCTTCAGTTTGTTCTGAACTGGGCAATACAGACAGACTGGGATGTGTTGCAACCAGTTACTGCTCTTGTATTCATTCCATATTGAATATGCCTTGTTCTTTCACAAGACTTCCTTATTTCATTTCCAGCCCTCACACACATAAACATAGGGCACACATTACCTATATATCAGCCAAAGTACTACTGATATTCAAATGGCATAGAAGGAATTTCAAAACAATTATAAATATTAGAAAAAATACGTTGTCAAACTATTCCATTATACCCTATATGTTAGGATAGAAATCGTAATTCACATTGCAGTCTAACTTACCATAGACTGGACATACAAGGGGTCCATTCTAGGGAAATGGTGCATATATGGAATCCATAAATCAAACAATAAATCTTAACATAAATATGGGGGTTAGAAATGAGCTCTGCTTTGGGAAGGGAAGCCTGACAGCCTGCCTGAAAATTACATTAACTTGAATGCTCAACACTGAAGTGGGGGTGGTTCAGTTCAGTTCAAACTGGTTTGAAGCATTTGGTTCAATTCAAGCTGGTTGAACACAGACTGAATTTTCTATCTCTGGTCCCATCCCATTAAAAACATGGTATCTTATCTAAATATTACCTTGTGTAACTATTCCATTATGCCCTATGTGCTAGGATAGAAATCATAATTCAAAATTCTAACCTACCATCAATTGGGTACAGTATTGCCTAAATTTACACAAGTGGTTCATTCTAGGAAAATGGCACATAAATGGAAAAATGCATAAACAATAGATCTCAAGGTAAATATGGGGGGTTAGATCCAAGAGATCTGCTTTTACATGAGTGTGCCTTGTCTACCTGAAAATTACATCAACTTGAATCCAAATGAATTACTAGTCTGGGCTCAACACTGGAGATCTATCTGAATAGCTGTCATAGATTCAAAATGCCTAGCCAGAAGTCAGAGATGGCATGTTAACATCCCTAGCCAGTGAGCAGCCCAATGCAGACACAGCTTGTTATCAAACACCATCCAGATTTCATGGGGGTGGGGGTGAGAGACTGTAGTGTGGAAGCAAAGTGTGTAGGAGACTGAATTATTCATACTTAGTGTCAAGGTTGCATAGCGGAAAAGCATTAAAGCAAATATCAGACAACCATACATTTGATTTAACATATCTTTAAGTAGAAAATAAGTAGAAAGGTGACACCTTCACCTGCATAAATCTATGAAGGACAGCAATGCACAAATACTTGTATCAAGAAAACTAAGTGCAAAATGACTGAATTTTCAGTCATTAGTTTGTCATCATTTGATGATGCTCATCCACTTTTGCATAAATAATTTAAAGAGAAAAACAGTTTCAGGGATTATAGATACTTAGAAATAATTTGAAAAACATTAATAAATATATTGAACCTGCAGCCACCTTCCAAGTCAGCTTCCAAGCCAGCTTGAGAGCATTTTACACCACCATGCCCAGCTGCTGCAAGTATAAGGGAAGGAAGGAGGGAGGAGGAAGAGCCAACCTGCAGCCACCTTCCAAGTCAGCTTCCAAGCCAGCTTGAGAGCGTTTTACATCGCTACGCCCAGCTGCAAGTATAACTGAGGGAAGGGATGAGAAAGGAAGACTAGCCTGCCTCCAGCTAGTTTTTATTATTATTATATTTGTTATTATACTGTATAATATGTTATTTGTTATAATTGCTATATATTTTGATTTATGTAAACTGCCATTGGTAAAAATTGTTTTTGACTTAAGTTGTTGATTATATTTGCTGTATTTTTCTTTTTTTGGATGTGGTGATTGTATTTTGCTTTGTATTTGGTTTCCATTCATTGTAAACCGCCTTGGGCGAAAGTTTCTTTTGGAAAGGCGGTATATAAATAAAAAATGGAAATGGAAATGATATAGCTGTTTCATCCTGTCCAAAGATCTGCAGAAACTCAAATCAAGCCAAAATTTGTTGAATTCTGTTGGATCTAGAACCAGGTTGAATAAGCTCAACCAGTTCTAGATTGAACTTCAAACAGTTTGGGAACGAAGTGCTCAGTTGTGCAATCACCCAAATCTGGGGCCTATTCGCACTTGGCTTTATTCTGGAATATATCCTGTAATAGGGACTTGCTGTCCATATGCTAGTGCAGGCTTCAGCAGGCCCAACATGAGGTCTGCCAGAGTCTGCATTAGCATGTGGGCCACAGACCCCTATCCTGAGATATACTCCAGAAAAAGGCCAAGTGCGAATAGGCCCCTTGACTAAGAAGGTGCAGAATTGTTCACTTGTGCTGATCCTGCCTTTTAAGAAACAAAAAAGAAATCTGTAGACAACATGGTTGGAAGACGGAAAGCAGTGGTATGACAGCTACCTCTTGAATACCCACGAGTTCTGGCATTATTCCAGATGAGGATCAATTTCAAATTGTTTGGATGGAACCTTTCAAACAAATAAACACTACTGATTTGGTTCAGATTGAACCAGCCCTTATCAAACAGGGGGTGGTTCTGTTTTATTCAAACTGAGTTGAACCATTTGGTTCAATTCAAACTGGCTGAACACAAACCAGATTTGTTCATCTCTAGTCCTATCCAATTAAAAAAATAAAATCTTATCTAAAGTATACCAATTTCATCATCATTATTAAAATCATCAGCTCTAGAGGAAAATACTTTAGTACATCAATAATATCTAGAAAGTGCCAACAAGAAAGATAGCAGAGCCACTATTATGTAACAGCACTAGAACTGTCTAACAAATTCAAAGTAGTTTTTACTGTACTGGTGAGCAGTGGTGGAAATGCTGACAGAAAATAGATCTGAAAAAACAGGAAACACAATGAAATGCCATTCCTCTACTGCCCAGAATAGAATGCACTTGAAGTTCAATTCATTTTCAGCACCGTTGCCAATTGGATAAAATATTTAATGGCCCTGTATTCTGAACTATATATTTTTGACAATACATTTCATGCCTTGTATGGCACTGAAGTTATGAGACTGCAGTGAATAATGAAAGAGAAACACCACATTCTTCATGGCACGAGGTTTAGATTTGTTATTTTGCGCTACTGTGCCACTAGCTAAATCAAGCTTCAATAACACATAACTGGCACTTACTTTGTAGGAATTATATTAAAATATAAGGAGGTCTCAACCTTCTTTTTCCCATGTAATATTAAAACCACATTAATATTTAAATTGCAGTATCCATTGAAGAGGATAAAAATTTAAAGAGCATGTACAAATCAGCCCCACAGAAATGTAAGAGCTTTCTTCCCACCACTCACTCTCAGATCAAGGCATGCAATCCATAAAACCAACCAGTCAGCTGAGCGACAATAACAAGGATAAGACAATACAATATATGCAAGATTGTACAACAGAGTGTCTGGCAGCCCTGTAATTTTCAGAAGCTAAGCAAAATTACCAAAATGCCCACTCAGCCCATATACAAAGAATTTAAAAATGCATTCAGCACTTCAAGGGGTAGGACTCATTCATTTTCACAGAAGTACTTCAGAAGCAAGGTTCTGGTGAATGACTCCTTAAGTACTAGACATGAAAAGAGCTCTAACTGTGGTTCTCTGGAGTCCTCTGTCTCCTTTACAAAAGAGAACTTGAGGATTTGTGTAAATCACCTAATGATCTTTCCCAGTGCTGATGGTACTGTAAGCTAATGTTTGTTAACTACACACAGAGGCAAAAAATAGACCTGCAGAGCCTACTGGCTAACCCTTTCTTACAACTTTAAGAAAGTGTTAGACATTTTCATGGATGACAGGTGTGTCAATGGCTACTAGAATGGATGCCTAGGTACATCCTCCAGGTTGGGGAGACAGGCAGGATGCCCCTAAAGTGCATTTTGCAGGGCTTCAAGACCATGAAGGTTTTGCCTTTATCTTCTGCTTAAGATGCCCATAAGCAATTGGTGGGCTATAGGATGCTGGACCAGATGGGCTGTGGCCCAATCTTGCATGGCTCCTCTTATGTTCTTATGATCTATGTTCTTAAATAGAAACTCTGCCACTGATTCTTTGAAGCCAACAGACATCCCTTTCCTTTTGTGTCTTCCTTCTATAAATGAAGGAAATTCTCCACTCCACCTCCTGGTAACTTCTTTCCAGGCGACCTCAGCATCACATATAACATTGACATGTTAAGTGCAAATTATGGCAGGTGCCACTTGGGACCTACCATGGCATGCATTAGCATGTGGATTGCAGGTCCCTATTCTGGGATGTAAGATGCTGAAAGACATATACTTTAGAATCAGTTTCTTGAAAGTCAGCTATATATTGGAATGAAAAGGAGGAAGGGGTCTCTCAGAGGAATAAACAACTAGCAAATTAGAAAATGGAGATGTGCAGCTTTACAAGTTTAACCAAATGTCCTGTTGTGTGATCCAATGCAGCTTTTAAATGAATTTGGTTGGTTGGTTGGTTAAAATACTATATAACTCTTATATAGAAGGAAAATAAAATCACAGAACATGTGGCAGAACAACTTGCATGGCTCTGTTTATTCCACAGAGTTCTGAAAATATTGGTTAGACTTTCCAGAGCAATGAATTAATATCATCTGCTCTCTGTCAAGCAAAGAAAAAAAAGTATTAAAATACATTGTCAGATGGGGGTGCTTTTCAACCACCAACATAGCTAGAAGGTATGGAAGAGGGTGAAAGGTATGTATCACTCAGTGCCGTAATGTCAGTACTTAGAAGATAAATGCTGTACTTAAACAAGCATCTTGGTCTCTGTTGCCTCATCAGCCTTTATAATATTTTTATATCAGCTATGAATGAAAGCAAATCTTGAAAGACTTGCAGCAAATGAACAAAGGCCCAGACATACACATGCACTTGATTTTAAAATATATAGAATGCAAAACAGAATAAAGGAAGTAATACATTTTTACATTATGGAACAATACTGTGCAAAAAGCTGATCAATGAATTTCTGAAACAATAATTTTATTTAAAAAAATAGTCTAGGTCAAAGTCACATACTACTACACTTTAAAAAAAAAGAGTAGATAGGTTTCCTCATCAGCTGAGCAAAAGAAATTAATAGTTCTAGAAATACAATCAAGTTGTGGTAATTATGTAAACTTCTGTCCATATTTTTCTTCTCATACTCAGTTTGTCCTATGCAGCTTCTTGCAGTCATTTTGCTGACTGCACTATATAAAGCTTTGAATGACAATGACTAATTGTGGGAAACATGCAAAGATACAGAGGGAGATAGTGGATAATTCCCCTGACCAGCTGCCTCATGCATGTAATTAATCAAGTGGCAGCTGACATTGATCCAAACTTGTTAGATTGCTGAGACTGAGTCTAGCTTAATACGAATTAGAAAGCATTAAGTTTAATATACCATTCTTGGCTACAAAGTTTGGTCCATGTCTCCATTTCATGGCCAAGATATCTTTGATGGGGCCCCAGGCTGGCCAGCCCTGACATCTCTAGTCAATGCATCTAAGAGTCACTGGCACCCGGAAGGCGCATACAAGAAGTGGAACCTAAGCCATGACCTTGCACACATAAGAACATAAGAGAAGCTCTGCTGGATCAGGCCACAGCCCATCTAGTCCAGCATCCTGTCACACTCAGTGGCCCACCAACTGCCCATGGGCATCTTAAGAGGAGACAAGGGCAAACTTCCCGTGCTCTCAAATCCCAGCAAATGGCTTAGAAGCATCCTGCTTGTCCCCCCAGTCTGAAAGATGTACTTAGACATCCATTCTAGTAGCCACTGATACATCTTTAATCCATAAATTTGTCTAACCCTTCCTTAAAGCCATCTAGGCTGGATGCTGTTACAACCTCTTCTGGCAGCAAATTCCATAGACCGATGAGCCTCTGGGTGAAGAAATATTTCTCCTTGTCTGATCTGAGTCTCCTACCCATCAGTTTCATAGTGTGCCCCCTGGTTCTAGTGCTGCATGACAGAGAAAAGAATTTTTCTCTATCCACCTTTTCTATACTGTGCATGATTTTATATACTTCAATAAGGCCGCCTCTTAAACACCGTCTTTCCAGGCTGAAGAAATTTAGATGTTGCAGTCAGATTCCATAATGGAGGTTCCAGACCCTTAATCATTCCACTTGCCCTTTTCTGCACCTTTTCCAGTTCCACAGTATCCATTTTGAGGTGTGGTGACCAGAACTGTATACAAGATTCCTATTCCTTTCCTAATTATTCCCAGCACTGAATTAGCCTTTTTTCACCACTGCTGCACTCTGGGCTGACATCATCATTGAACTGTCCACCAGAACCCTGAGATCCCTTTCCTGGTGTGTTGCAGAAAGCTCAGACCCCATCAGTTTATAGACATAATTTGGATTTTTGACCCTGATGTGTATTAGTTTGCACTTATTAAGATTAAAGCACATTTGCCACTCACCCAATACTAAAAGATCCCTCTGAAGCTCTTGGCAATCTCTTTCAGTTTTTACTACCCTAAATAATTTAGTATCATCAGCAAACTTTGCTGTTTTACTATGTACCCCTTCTTCTAGATCACTAATGAATAAATTTAAAAACATTTGTCCCAATATTGAACCTTGGGGGACTCCACTTTTCACCTCTTTCCACCCTGAGAAATGACCATTTCTTACTACTCTCTGCTTCCTATCCTTAAGCCAGTCACTAATCCAGGACAGACCCTATCCTATTATTCCATGGCTGGTTCACCTTTATCCATGTGTTTACTGACACTCTCAAAGAATTCCAACAAGTTTGTAAGGCATGATTTACCTTAGCAGAAGCCATGCTGACTTTTGTTCAACACTCACTGGGTCCATCTCTGCAGCAAAATGAGATGCACTCAACTAATGGTGCTACTAAGCCTACAAATGTGCAGGCACAGGAGCTCCTTATAAGGCACCTTTCCTGGTGACAGCACTTAAGCCAATGCTCGATAGACCACAAGAAGGCCACGATGGCAGAAACACTTCCCCCTAGGCACCTTCTGCTACTTAAGTGGAGTCACAACCTTTAATCTGTAAGCTTTCTAGTCAGTCACAAGAATACTGGGTTGTTGGAGTTTTCAGAGATGAGTTTTCCATTTGTAGTAGTAGTAGTAGAAAATTTGACTAGTTGTGTGACCATTTCAAAGTACAACACAGTTAAAACAAAACAGAAGTCAGGGTATACAGTCAGGGTTCTACATTCAGGAAATGGGTTCTTTTCTTAATAGCTTTTACACATTTGTATACATTTCAGGAAGTGAAGAAGGTATCTGAGTGCTCAATTAAAAGAAAAGATTTAGTACCGCAACACAACAAAGACCAAATACTTAGAGAACAAAGCCAAAAATCACATGCTGGCCAATCAAATGTAACAAGCACATTGCCAGCCATAAGTACCAAACGTCTTTAAATAGAAAACTCCGCTCAGACAACTCCAGCAACCCAACATAGAAGGCCTGAGCTACAGATACTTATATTTTTGTCTCCTACTACGATGGTGAGTATCTCACACTACTTATATACAGCCAAAAATACATCAAGTTATAACTAACTCCAAATAAAGTCACATGAAACAAGTGATAACTTTGCTAGAGGTTACTGCTAGCTTAGGCAGTTGTATTTGGAAGTCCTGGAATAATGTGTACTGGAGTTACAGAAGAACAGACCTGTAGGAACATCTCACCTGCTCAAAATTTGCCTTACTTGCAGATTCCAAATAGAGTCCTCAAAGGGCCTATTCTGGAATGAAGGAAAAGCAAAGGAAAGTTACAATGGAATGAAACTTTTAAATTTGTCCCTATGAAAATGACAGTGAAATGCTCTACAGTGTTTATTAGTTTAGCTAGCCTAAGAATCTGATTGCAGAACTCAAAGCCAACAGCTGCCTGTCTCTGTTTCTCCTCAGCCACTAATAATTCATGTCTGGAAGTAATATTTGATGTCTTGTGTCTCTCACAGAGATACCAGTCATCATAGGTATCCTGATCAGTTACTCACTGATATATCTTTTATGAACAATGAAAGGTTATGCAAAAGTCTGCATCCAGGCACTGGTTACTTATTCTGCTATTATTTGGACATTCTTGAATAAAGCATGGATATTCCAGAATATCAATGTTTTATTCCGGAAACTCCAGATATTTTTCCACTCCCTCATCTTAGCTTTCTGCCCTTCTATGCTCTCTGAACTTTGCCTCCCATACAGCTTGTACAATTTCTTTTCTCTCTTCTCACTGCAATCCACTTCCAAACACTCTCACATCCATTTTCCCAGTCCTCAGTTACACAGCACATTCTCTTCTCTCTGTGTGAACTGTCACATGGTCTACTGTGTACACTATTCTCTTCTGGCTTTTCAGCCTTGATAGATTATCATCCAGGTACACCACACAGAAAAATGGGTATACCACATATAACCTAGTGGAATAAGTAACCAACATCTAGATGCACCCTTTGTCACATCAAAACCCACCCTGTGGATGCTAATTTTTAAATGAAATTAATAGCATTGCTGAAACTTTTAATAAATGTTATTCCTAATTTTTTTTTGCATATTTATATACACTGTCTTAGTGATTTAAACCAAGATATTTTTTAGAATGCTTAAAATAATGTAAGTACTCCATAAAATCCAGGTCATTAGCATAACTTGTTTATAAACTAGTCTGACCATTCTAACATGTCAGGAAGCATTTCAATGTCTTTATAACTTAATTAAAAGTATGATCCAATTATTAAAGTTGTGTGTAAGTTGCACAAGGCAGTTTCAATAAAACCTGAAATTTATCCAAACTAATAAGAAACATTTTCTTTCAACACCTAATGACACCACATATTGTGCCTTATTTACATAGATGTGAAGATGATTTTGATCTAAAATATGCCAACAGCAACTGTTAGTAAGTGATGGCTATTTTAAACTGTACACAACACACCATGTGGTGTTGAAATCTGTCCCTAGTGATGTTTTGACGCTGAGACACTTGTATGGATGGTATGAGAAATTAGTACTGAAATCTGGAACAAGAGTGGAAAAAACCGTCAACAAACAAGCTCCCAGCTTGCAAAAATCTAGGAATATCTGAATTGTTTCCAGTAATTCTCCTGTTACCAGTTCTGCTCCAGTAATAAACTGGAAGCAACTGTGGAGGGAGTAAAATTTGGATAATTTGGATTATTTTTGAAGCCCAAAGAACACCAAATTTAAACTTCCCAGGGGAATCAGTAGCAAGATCTTTCACAGGTTTTAATAACGAGGAATAACCAGTAAACAGAGACAAAACCCATTTTAGACTCAGAAACCAGTGTTTCTTGTTAAACCAGAGCAAAGAATTTATTAGGAATACAGAAAAGAAGTTGAAATGAAATATAAAGCCATATCAGAAGCGTTTCTAGAACAGAAATAAACATGCAACAACTGCAAAACGACTAAAGAAATGAACATCTCCCACTAAGAAATCTTTGTGAATTTAACTGAATGTATCCCTCTTTTATTAAAACGACTAATTTATAGTTATGCAGCAAAAGCTTCCTAAAAACCCCAAAACAAATTGCTTTTCATTAGTATGAATTAAGGAATGAGAATAAAGTTCTCATTTAGAAATTGCAAATATAAAACAGCCAGAAAGGGAATGGAAAACTCCTAATACTAGAAAGAACCCCTAACCTAAAAAAAAAAAGAAGTTCTAAAGAAAAATAAGGGAAAGTGAATAGAGGATACCAATCTTCTGTCTCACCAATGATGTCTTCTCCATGTGCAGAAGTTTGAAGTTACAGAGATGCATGACCACAGCAAACTACATCTCTTTCAGGAACCCGAAAATGACTTAAAAATTGGGAATCCCTTCAGTCTCGGTCAGACTGATCCCCAAAATGGACAAAAATCCAAAAGAAATACATTAAAAATAATCTTTATAATTGCCTTTACCAAACCAGCCAAATCCAGAATGCAAAAGTTTTAAACTGCAGTTCTTGCAGCAAAACTCTGCCCACATTCTGTGTAGCAGAAAGAAGAAAGGGGGGGGGAGAAAAATTTCTCCAGGTCTCTTTAGCCTCCCATGATGGCCAGAAGAAGAAGACCTCCCTCCTCTGATGACCAGAAGGAGAAGACCTTAAAACCATCTCTTCTCTGCCATTTTTATAGCAAAAATTGGAACCAAAAAAACTGCTGATGTTCTTCCCTTGTTAATGAATAAAAATGTGTATGTGACTCCAGTCTTCTCAACATTTCCAATCAGTGCATCTCCTGACCTCTCCTTGACACCCTCAGACAAAAAGTGTGAATGGCGAGTAAACTATTGTATCCCTGTTTGATTTGCAAAAGTTTACCTTAAATTAACATTTTAGCACCTCTACTGACTCACTTAATCCCTTCAGCTAGACCCACTCAATGTGTGTAGATATCAGCGACCTTTTACCCAATTCTTTTAGGGTGTAAACAAAGGTGTAAACAGTGAGTCACCTCCAACATCCTGCATTCTAATACTGGTGAAATGGGCCATTTGCAATTTAGATAGTAATTCCAAATTCTGGTATACTTATTTTACCCAGATCTCTTCCAAAAATCCATTCCATTTTATCCTTTATTATTTTATTAAAATTAGACAAACCAATCTCTGTCCCAGATTCCATGGTTTTATAAAAATCTGTTACCCCAAAAAGAGAAAACAAAGACTTTTTAGGTGCTAGGACTCTGTCTTGACTCAATCAATATTAAATCTCAGGCTGTGTTTCTTGCATACAGACTTTTATCTTTTGCAAACAGCCAGCTTGTGACTTGAGAAAACTATGTCCTTTTTTTAAACTCCAGGCTTGTCTTTCTCCCAATATGGCTATTTTAAGGCCTTTCCACGTTTCATGGTCTGCCTTTAGCTTTTAATTATGACAATCATAAAGCCAAATTCATATGTCAAAACCTGGTATATTTCAAGTTCCGGTTTTGTAACATTTCTTTGTATACCCATTTTTATGATATCTGCACATCCAAAGTTGATCTGGTAACACTCCAAGAAAGGCCCAAAAAGATGAAACAATTACAATCCAACCCAGAAGAATCAGACAGCTACTTAGGGCCTTTCTGCATTGGCCACGCCATGATCCAAACCAGTAGGTCTGTGTGACAACCCAGCTTACCTCCCCCCTTCCCCTCCTCTGCAGAGTAACATGAGTTGAAAGGAAGCTGCTAAGCGACCCAGTCAACTGCCAGTTCACTTAGGGCTTTATCCTAAAAGTACCCTCAGTGGCATCCTGCTTTGTATGCCTAACGTAAAGGCTCCCTTAAAGCAGCAGACTGACTCTCATGTAAAGCAAAACACTTGAAGTTTATTGTTACAGTAAAATAAAATAAAGAAGCAAGCTTGAAGTTTAGCTTTACAGTCTTTAGGTTCCTTGAAAAGAAAAATGTTGCTTTGGTAATCTCCCCACCACCACCACCAATTCTCTCAAATGTTCCACTGTAGGCAAACAGTCCCTATAAGGCTCAGTATAAAAGCCAAATAGTCCACAGCCCCTTTCCTTGGACCTTTCCCTCTCTGCTCCAAGAGGAGAGTTTCACTTAAATGCACTCAGAGTCTGGTAGCCATTCTTTCTTTCCCTACATGGGTTCTTTTCCCCTCTGGCACCGAGCAAAGAGGCCCACGCACACACGCTTGGAGCAGTGCTCCCTGATCCACCTCTAAACCCCAATGAGAAACAAGAAAGAGAGAGAGGTCGCAAGCTGCCTCATCTGCCTGCTTAAATAGTCTGTGATTCGGCAGCTGTGAGTGGTCCATTTTCGGTGGGCTGGCATGGCTTCTGCTGGTGCTCCATCCCTCCTGTCAATCACTGGACTCCAAAAGCCTGCCAAGCCACTGCTCAGCTGCCTAGCCTTGGCACAAACACCACAGTCTGCATCAGCAAGACCCACTGGTTCAGATCACGACAAGGTGTGGTCTGGAACCGTGCTGTCTACATGACAGCATGGGTGCAGACCAACCCCTGCACCAGTCTCAAATCTGCATGAACTTCAGAGCCAACTTCCAAGAACTCTCACAGTCTCCAGGGAACCCATTTCAGCAGCTTGTTTTGATGTGCCACCAAAATAGGGTCCCCAGTAATCTGGAAAATGGAGACATGCCTTTTACACACCTCCGTGATCAATACTGATTAAAGCTGATACACCAATCTTCAGTGTCAAAGGCAACTGATAATCTGCCCCAGACCAGAAAAATGGGTGCAGGTGTGCAAGATTATATGTGGTGTACCTGGATGATATTCTATCAAAGTTGAAAAGCCAGAAGAGAACAGTGTACACAACAGACCAGATGGCAATTACACAGACTGAGAGAGAAAAAGAGAGAATGTGCAGTGTGACCAAGGACTGGGAAAATGGATGTGAGAGGGGCGTTTGGAAGTAGATGGCAGTAAGAAGAGAGAAAGGAAACCGTGGAACCTGTATGGAAGGCAAAGTGGAGAGAGAGACTGAGCATTAAAGGGCAGAAAGATAAGATGAGGGAGTGGAAAAATGTTGGCCTTAAATTCTGAGCTTTAGACTACCCAAAGCTCCATGGGCAGTTATAAGTACCCACATCCAAGGCACTTAATGTATTTACTTTCAGGACAGTGTGGTATGGATCAGTGCTGTCTCCAATGACAGCACTGATCTGGATCTCCCATGCTGTGTGGCCTCAAAGCTTGTGCAAGCTTTGAGGACACACCCCTACACCTGCAAGGACTAGGAACACAATGGTGTGTCACTGAAGAAGTCCTCCTATAGTTCAAGAACATAGGGACATGATGTCTGCATGCCTCCTACGTTTCAGATCAGGCTGGGCTGCTACGTTTGGTGGAGTCCACCAAAGATCTAAATTAAGGCCTCCCTTGATCTAGATCTTGTTCTGTCTCATGTTGATGGAGCTGGGCCAGCAGGGGGTGGGCCTTCCATGATCTGTATTAAATTGCAGATATGAATACACAGATGTGTACTAAGGATCTGTGCAGAAAGTGTCAAAGTGTTCAAAAGCCTTAGAAAATCAGTAAGGAATCTTCTAATAAAACAGGAAGAATGGGTTCTGGAAATTTGAGGGCTCTTGGCCTCCTAAAAGGCTGTGACTGAGAAGAGATGCTTTAGTGTTACTTCATTACCCATGGCTCACTAAATGTTTCTCATACACATTTGGATACCTCTCTTAAAATAGGAATTAAATTCTAAAGAGCAAGAAATCGACTCAGCACTAACAGTAATCCTTCTTGATAGGGACATTATGTAATTTCCACCCAGTAGATTGTACTTATATCAGTGAAGTTATATTAACAGAAATTGCTGAAGCCTACTTTGCCACAAGTGTTCCAGAATTATTTTCAAAGTTAGTTGGTAATAGATACTTTTTTAAAAAAGTATTTATTTTTTGCTTCTCTAAGAAACAAGTTGCAACCCCCTTATTATAACATGACCATAGTTATTCACTTAGATGACTTCAAAGTAAAAGAGTATCAAGATAGAACCACTGCATACATGCCATTCAGACAGAGATATTGGATCAACTCTGACACAGTGTAATCAGGCATTCTAGATGTCCAAAATTATGAAGAACAAAATCATGAGGAAAACTAATCCATTACACCAATGAAATTATTTTCTATTCGCAAATGCCAGGTCTGCAAATTGTCTTGAAACTTTTCATGTCAAATGCTGTGACTCCACTTTCACTTCACAGGCTTCACCCAGACAATGAAGAAAAAGGCAATCTGAAGGGCAGAGGTGGGACATACATTTGACACAGGGCTGGCGCCTCCTGGCCTCCACAGTTCTCACAAAAGTTCCACAACTGTGAGGTTTCTGACTGTGCTGATTCAGTATCAGACTAGAAATGTCTGTAATGACACAGGTGGAAACTGCATCAGAACTTTGCCTTGGCTGTCTGCTGGCATTCTAATGTAAGAGGAGGCAGTGGGATGGGCTATGATCTGCCCTCCGAGTTGTTGCTCCTGTTCTATGGCTAGAGGATCTCTAGAATGCATTCCACCTCTGGGGCAGACTTTTCTGATTGCAGGTAAGCCTTTTTACCCACCAAGCCTTGAGGGTGCTTAAGGATTCTCCTTCACTGGCTGTTTGGATCAACCAAAGTGACATATGGTACTGCGGTGCTCAGATGCATGGTCATGTTGCATGCAGACAGTTGGCATGACCCTGTGATATTGCTGTGATATGAGTATATATGCCACGATGTAGATTTGGTCAAAGATGTCTTGCTTCTATGGGTATTTTTATGCAGCATGGGTTCAACACTGTACTTTAACAGTGTGTGAAAGTTATGCAAACATGTTCCTTGAACGCTTACTTTGTTCCCATTTCCTTCCACATGACAATATTTATTTTTTAATCCCTTTTTGCATATTCTTTTCAAAAGCTTGCCTTGACTACTTTACTATCCTCTGGATAGATTCTGGTTTCTGATGCATGAAACTACAGTTCTGGGATCTTAAAAGATGGTGGTGGAGGAAAGCACAACATCGTATAATCTTTATACATATATATTTGTGCCCTGTCTGCTTTTCTGTAGGAGGAACAGAGAATATAAAACCCTAAACTGTGTGTGCATTCTCATTTAAATGAGCGACTACAGATTAGAAGCAAAGGTTAGATTCATCCATTCAATCCAGGCTTTAATTCCTGAAAATGGCATCTTATAGCATATAACCTCTGCATTAGTTTGGGCTCAGCATACTGCAGTGAGTTTAACTGGGGCAATTCAGTACAGTGAGATGCAGACATATTGTAAAGCTATAGTCAAATGAAATTTGACATAAAAGATGCTTTGATGGCAAGTCCATAAAAATTGACATTTCGGCAAAGAATGTATGAAGTACTTGCTTTTCCTGAATTGTACCTCCTCTTTCTATCTCTTTCTTTTCTCATATCCTTGTTCACTTAGCTTATCAAGGACATAGAGGCAAGAAAGGCAACTGAAGGAATTATTAATGCTACAGAACATATCAAACTAATTCTCAGCAGAGTTTGCTCTTTATGTTCATTTAGGATGGACGGATGATTGAAAGTAACCTTTGAGCTTTTTAATCACTTAATATGTGTTTCTAGAACAATTTATAAAGATGAGGGGGAGAGAGAGAGAGAGTTTATTAAAACCTGACCTGATCTCATCCTTTTAAAAGTCAGGCTGTCTCCCCACATGAGACTCTGTCTCTGTGTCTCACTCTAGGGATGTGCTGAACAGGTTCTACTAGAACCAGTTTGACACAAATAGGAATGGTTCATATAGTTCAGATTTGAACCAAACTGCATGCCAGCTCAAGATTTCAGTTCAAACTTAAACTGAACTGGTTTTCTGCTGAACTGGATCAAAATGCCACCAACTTGGCATGTTTCTGGCCTATTTTAGGCCTTTTACAATGTTAGAAGGATAGCGAATTGGTTTGAGGTTTGAAATTAACTCATCTGCTCTCCTTGAGGTTCTACAAAGAGGTCTGTGCACTTACCTACCTCATTCACCACAAAAGTGCCCATTGGTGCAGCTACTGCTGCACTCTCCCAGAAGGTACAAAATTGCATCCTTTGCACAAGATCAAAAGCAACTGCACCCTTCACTGGGATGGCATACTTATTGCAGCATGCCTTGTGCCTCCACAAATGGGAAATATTGCATCTGAGACTCTTTGGGAAAGTCCCTACTATGTAAAATTGAGATGCAACCATATATATAATAAACTGTATCCAAGAACATACAGGTATATTAAAAACAGTATGCTTACAGACACTATTAGAATTTTCCTTCTTGCCATCTTACATGTTTAGCTTGATTTTATTTGTCTTTTTTCCTTCTCTAGAATTAGGGTAAATAACTCTACCATTCACATTAGCAACCAGAATCTTCTGAATACTGTAAATGTTCATGATAGAAAATTTCACCTGTAATTCTGACTGCTTTCCTCACTAGCATAGCATTTCTGAGAAAATATTCCAAAAGGCTTTCCTACTGTGAGAAAAAACTGTAAATGTGTATTTGTTAAGCACTTTTAAATTATTCTTGATAAAAACAGCAGTCTTCAAATTTTGCAGAGTAAGATTTGATGCATGTCACCCTCTGAAACTTGGTGGTGAAATACAATATGGATAAATTTAGCAAATGGAAGGAATGCTATACTTGATTCAAATTAAACTGAGAAATCACTGTAAGATTTGAAAGTGTGGCCACATCCCTTTACAATGCACCCTCCAAAACATCATTCATTATTTTGAGAAAATCATGGCTTTTACAATCACTTAGTTTCATCCCATTTGCTTCAATGTGATTCAAATGGGGGGGGGGATTATGCACATCCATATATTATACCAATCAGGTGAAGATGAAATGCAGCAGGAGCCCTCTGCACTTCAAGAGCTAGTGTAGTCCCAAACCAGACCACCAGCATTTGTAGTGTAGATAGCCAGGTCCAGACAATGGCCATGGCAACATCCAGATATTCCATGGCAATCAGGACCCAGCACACAAATGCACTACCATACCCATTTGCAAGAGGGTGCAAGCACTACTGCCCAAGGGCTACCTAGCTTGGCTTACATAGTGGCAATTTATGGTCTTCTAGCCTCATTGTTATTGCCATATGGCTTGAAGAAGAGGTGCTGATTACGTAGAACTTTCGCATATAGAGAAAAGGGACTTTTTGGAAGCTATTCTTATCTGAAGCTATGGTGAACAGACAAAAAGAGATACAAATTAACTAACTTGATCTGTTTTTATGAGCTGGAATGCTATTTCCTGCAAATCTGCATACAGAATTCATGTACTTTAAATACTGATATTTGTGAGCTTTAAAAAAAATCACAAAAAGACCTATGGAATGGACCTAAAAACAAATGATCACCAGCACAATTACAAAGGTTATATTAGCTGGTTACTTGATCCTTCTGTATTATGTATGGTTCTTAAAGCAGTCATGGAGCTGTCTATTGTATTATCTACATTCTAACCAGTCTTGACCAATTGTTATTTAACTTGCATTTCATCTTGTTCAAATGTCTTTGTTTCCTTAAAACTCTTAAAGACTCTGTCTTTTTTTCAACAGTCTTCTTTTTGGGCCATAAATGTCAGCTTGGAACAGAACTGAAAAACACCCTGTTTACTCCAAGATCACATGTCATTTTGAAATTTCACACATGGAAGCAAATGAAGTTGTCAGTTTACAAGTCAATTAATCAGGAGCTTAACTTCTGTCTTGTTTGCCTTAGTGTATAGTAATATGTTCAGTTATACATATTGCTGTACCATATCTAGAAATATTCACTATTTCTTTTTTTTTTTAGAAATCTATTCTTTATTAAAAAAAAATTTGAACACAGAAAAAAATTCAAGGAAATACAAATACAATAATCTCTTAACCATTTTTTCCTCCTTTTTCCTCGTGACTTCCGCTGTCTGGATCAACATCTTGTATTCTTCTACTACATCATCCTCTGCCTCTCATGTTCTCTCTTCATGATCAGCTAACCTCTCATTTCCACCAACTTATCTCATTTAAACAACAACAATAACAACAAAAGATTTTTAACAAACTACCTCTCCATATCTCTAATTTTTAATTATCACAATACCCCCAATTATGCAAAAATAAACTATCATACCTAACCATTCCCATCTATACTTTCTCTTATTAGTAAGAGTAAAAATGATATAAAAACAAATCTATTTCTTGTAATATTTTCTTATACAACTAAAACTTATACTATATTACTCTTCTGACTCAATTAAGTTACTAGTACTTCCCTTTGCATTATAAAATTATTTTATGAATATATAACTAATACAACCCCCTTATTTATTTATTAAGTCTGTTTATTATAACATTTCAATCTACCTACAAACATCTGTCTGGATCCAACAATATTACTCCTTGATCTATATATAACTAGTAATCAACTATCTAAATCCAAGAAATATTTACTATTATTAATTGAAAATTAAGTGGAAAACACATAATCCTTTCTCCATTTTTGTACATTGCTACCAGTGTGGTAGTGAAACCCAGTTTCTTATTCTTAATCTATTGACTTCCCATTTGCAGCCAGTATCTTCCAAATTATCATTCCAGGCACAGATATTTATAGGTGACTGGTGAGATGCTTAATTTAGAATTGCAATTTGTAGGGTTTATTGGTTTATTTTTTACTTTTGAAGATTTCTTTTGAAGATACTCATAGCTTGAGGACTTTATAATATTTGGAATAATTAATGCATCACTTCCATTTTTGTACATTGCTACTTCCTTTCTCTTTGCAAATTCACCAAGATAGGGATAAGAAATGTGGCTTTTCTGATGTGGCTATGCTATACAACAACGTTTCCTTGAATATTCTGGCTCTATCTATTAGCAGCTCAAATGCACCAACATTTGGACAGCCAGGCCTAGAACTGGCTATCCATATAGGTCAAGAACTACGTGCCATGGAAATCCTGGATTTGATTCTGAGTACTCATCATTCAGTTCTGCATCCAGGCAAGCCTAATCACCGCTAAGAGACATATTTCAACTAGGAGAAGTTACTTGAGTTGATGTGAAGCATAACTTGGGTGATAGGTATTTCCTGGAGAAAATCTCAAGAATCAGAGAGAAAGTCCAAGGCCCTTTCTGCACTGAGCCTTACTGAACCCATAACAGTCTGCATCAGCATGACAGGAGGCCCCTGTTCCCAGATAAACCCAGAGCAAGGTCCAGTGCACAAAGGGCCTAGATCACTTGAGACTATTTGTCAAATAGGTTGGATGTTTGCCATGCTGTTCCATGCCACTTTGTGAACCATAATCCAGTTCACATCCAAACTCCATGGGAATGTAATGGCTGGAAGAGGAAGAGGAAGAAAAAGAAGAGGAGGAGGAGGAAGAAGAAGTTTTCTACCCTGCTTTTCTCATCCATTTAAGGGGATTCAAAACAGCTGACAAAGCTTTCTATTCATCTCCCCACAATAGATGAGGTAGGTGGAGCTGTGAGAGCTCAGATTGCTGTGGCTAGTCCAAGGTCACTACACTGGCTTCATGGAGCAGTGCGGAATCAAACCCCATGACTACAAGAAAAAGTACCGTGTTAGGCAGTGGTTCTATATCTGATAGTGATTTGTTGTAAAGCTTTAAGTCAAAGACTTTAAGGTACTAAAACTTAACAGAGTTTCTTGAAGTATGGTACACGGGGCCCATTTTTCTCAAAATAATTGACAACAGAGGAAAACTCCCTGGAGAATTTTCACTATTCACAGTTAATTCAAATTTCCAGGGATTCATTGCTGTTTTCACACATTTCTTGTTGGCCATGTCCCGCAGTTCCAGGGAATATGGCTCCATTAAGGATCAATTGGAGAGGTGCCATGAGAAAAGGTGCCTTCAGAGTCTTCATTTCAAAGTGTAGAGATACCATTTTGAGCTGCATAGGAGACAGCACAGTCAGTGATCACTGCCACCAAAAGTGGAGATGTGGCAGCAGTGGTAGGTGGAGCTGCAGTACTTCAGGGTCCAATTGCAGATTTGGTTTTCTTCACTTGCAGTTCGTAGAGCCATTTTATCTATTAGAATTTGGTCCTTAGTGCTCTTCATCTGCCACCTAGCATCATCACCACCACCACCACCACATTTTTGAAGATCAAATAAATAACCAAAATGACTTTTATTCTTTTCCCTCTTGTTACTAACAAAAATTAAATCCTGAGACAGAACAGAAGCACATAAAAACCATGATTATATTAAAACTAGTTCCTGTTAAGGCTGTTTAACAGCAAACCCTAAACCAGCAACTAATGCAAGATTCCGACGTTGCTTACAACACCTTCTGAGTTTGCACAATATCGAGTTAATATTGCTTAATATCACTGCTGTCTTTCAGAGAACTTGATTCAAACTACTTTTAACATCTTTTAATAAAAATGAACTGTTTCACTTAATGCAGAGCTCAGCTCATTCAGCATCTCCCAATAAACTTCCAAATCTAAAGGCTAAAATCCATTTCACCAAATGTTGTATCATAAGCAGAAGCACGTGAGAATATTTTTTTCCACTAAAAAGATTCTCGTGGATGCTCCACCTAAGTACATTATTGGATTTTATGAACTGCGCATAGTCATGAAAAATATATTATCAGTTTCCAAATGCAGTCTAAAAAACTGAAAATTCTTTACTGAAATGCTTAGTACAAGTTTCATCTTGTTCTCTGTTAAAGAACTTGGCAGTGCACCTTTAAACTATTCCTTTATATCTTTAATATGTGTTTTAATTTTAACTTAAATCTCATTCATCTATTGCCTGATTATGTTATGCTTTATGAGATAAAAAAGTAGTAACCGTTGTTGTTTAAATATGTCTTATAAAAATTCTATAAGCATATAATATACATAAGAATATTAAAAGTACTAGCATACTGACAGTATTGAGTTTTTAAAAAAATCATATATGCAAGTTCCCATCTACAGGGTCATGACTAACTGTACAGGTGAAATAGTTTAATGCCCTTTCTTTACTCACTAGTGATCTAGATTAAGCAGCCCCTCAATCTGGATCACAGGCCTCCAGATCCAAACATTAATACAGATCAAGTCTAGCTCTGTCCTCACTGGATGGAGAAAAGTCCAGATTAAGGTCTACAGTCAGACTAAGGACTTTAGTCCAGATCATGGGAGTCATGCAGGCAACATGCCTACTTGATACAGAACTATTGAGGAATGGGGTTCTTTAGCACACCATAGCATACCACCACCACCCAGTCATTCCTAGGCACTGGAGGTATGGGGATGGGTGCAAAGCTAGCAAGACGTTTGCACTGATTTGTTCCACACTTTCAAGTAATCTGGATCACAGAATGCAGATCAATGGGACCTATTGATTTGAATTCTCATCCATTAGATGGAAATTTTCTTGAACATGTCATCCAATAATTATCCAGTTTCTTCAAGAAACCTTTAGGACCTTTCTTTACTTATCCCTTACATGACTCTGCACTGGAGGAATGCTGCCTGCATGGTGATGGCTGTCTGAAGCTCAAGAAAGCATGCTAGTAGTAGGCAAAGCCTCCTGTGTTCCATACTAATGAAAAGAATGAAGTCTCTTAGGCCCCGGCCCTGTACAACTTTGGCACAGTTCCAAGCGTGGGATCGGCACAGTCCACCCCCATGGGTTTTGGATTTGTTCCGTGAAAAGCTTACTGAACACCCCAAAACCATACCAGAAGGGTACCAACAGGGAGGAGATTTTTTGAACAAGTCTCGGCACAGTTTGGGGGACCGGCATGCATCGCTCAGCAAGCCAGGAATGCACATAGGGACACTCGTGGGCTAACGAGGAGGAGATTGGCACTCACAACATTGGGAGGTGAGGTATGCTTGCTGTCAGCCCTGTCCATTGAAGATGAAAAGCCGCTGACTTTTTTAAATGCTGATCACAAAGTCAGGCTGGAGAACAGCTTGGTTTTTTAATTTTCTGCCATTTCCACGGAGGTAATGCCAAGGCTACAAGCATGACACACACACCTTGCCTTATCTCCCGATTTGCAAGGCATGGGTGGGTAAGGAAGGGCTTGATTTAGCTGAGTGCACTCAGCTGAGCAAGATCTGTCAAGAGAGCTGTCAAGCAAAGGAGCGTATCTCTGGTAAAATAAAGGGAAAACACAGCCTTGGCTTTAGCCACTTTTAGGGGCTTCAAAGGCTGCAGTGTTCTCCCTTTTCCAGGGTGGCAACCTTATTGCCTCCCCGGAAAAGGGAGAACACTGCACCCTCTGCCTCCCCCTTCATGATCTGGGCTGGAAAAGGCTTTATTCCACTTCGGAAGTAAAACCAGAAGTTTTACATCAGATATGAACTGTCAAATTCTAAAGATCTAAATAACTATTATCTGCCATAAACTGTTAGGAACTGAGCAGAATAAAAACTTGCAAGGTTAGAGAACTCTTTCAATGGCATTTTGTTTCTAAACTAGATAAATTTTCTTCTTCAAAAACACCACTTATATGCCAGTCAAAAAGTCCACTCTGCATAAAAGCACTGTTGAAAAATAGTTTTCAGATTCTGTGTGATTATTCTCTATATTTGATGGTGGCTATGAAAGAAAGAAAAATAGTATTTTACTGTTTTAGAAGTTTAAAAAACACACACACAATACAATAAGTGATCAAAATGCATTCTAGAGCCCCTTCTGCCCAGGACCAGCCTTAGTCTTCACTAGCATGCAGATGGCAGGTCCCTATTCCAAGATATAATCCGGAATCAGGCCCAGTCCATAAAAAGCCAATATGTGTACACGTTCTCTGTTCAAATGTTAGATGCACAGAGGATTGTGTGTGAATTGCTCATGATAAATAATCAGTTTCAAGGAGTGGATGAAGGTAAATATAGTGCCTAAGAATATTTCTGGTACAAATACTTAGTGTTGTCTTTGAAGAGCTGATCCAAGACAGATCGATACAATCTGAGATATCAAATGAGATCAGGAAATGCATGCACTTCTTAGTTTGTACATGCAGTATTTTATCCAAAAAGCCCTTTTCTACACTCACAGGGTATGGAAAGAGTGTTTGAGTGGTATTTGAAAATGTATGCTAATAATGTATGTTCTGTGAACACTCAGGAACATTTGATCATTGATACATGAAAGGATGGTAATTGCATGTTTATCTTGCTTATAAAACTATAGTTTTACAGAGAACAGAAAATATATTTGGAAAAACAATTGCCCTCAGAATACATGGGAAAGCTCACTGAATGTCCCATTTTGAATGGATTTCAGAAAAATTATACATCTGGATTTTTATTACATTCAAATGTCAGCTGCATTTGAACTTTGTATCCATCTGTTCAATCACTCAAACAACAGTTAAATTCTAGTGCACAGAACAGCAGCATATGAATTCTGACATGTAGCTCATGACCATGGGCTCATCCACTTGCAATGACTGCATTCAGTATCCAAAGCAGGTAGTCTTATAAGAATACCATCAGCCATCCATTCATGCACCCACATGCACATTACCAAGCCTACATCTGCTGCCCTATATTCATTCAACCTTTATCTCTGTGCCCTTCAAAGCACAATCAAACTTTAGAAATCTGAAAAACTGATTTTGTTCAAGCTTTGAATTTTGGGGTTATGTTGTCTACAGTTTCTCGATCATTTGCATAGTGGAGAAAATTAGAGTATAATTGATAAATTAAGTAAAGTCAAATAAATAGCAGCAAGTCACATTTCATTTCTTGCTCAATCAGAATAGCACTATGCAAGTATCTCTGTTCTTAATGTGGTGGTATGCTGCCTGCATGCTGCTGCTGTTCCTCAACATCAGGATCAAAGCTGGGAAATCCCCTGCTGTGATCTAGATGCTCGGAAAGCTTCCCACAGTCTCTAAGATAGGCTGTGACTCTGCCCCATTATCACACCACTGTGACATGACAAAGATGCTCTGTGGATCCTATGAGTCAAGCTGCCAGTTTCTTAGCAGCTGGGATTTTTCAAACAAAATTCAGGGGAAATATCTAAGGGATATATCACTTTTGATATATCTAGACCAAAGACTGCACAGGGACTTAAGAGCACTGTGGGATTGATTTTGTGGTGCAAGGACTGCAATCCCTATAGCCATTTGCTGTCATCTGCAAAACACCCTGAGTGGAAACATCACACCAAAGAATAAAATTCCAGAACGATCAGTCATTTCACAACCTCATCTAGTTACCATAGGTACAAATTACCTGGTAGCACAGCACATGAACTCTGGACTTCAGACAACTCCCAGAAAATCCACATTCCATTCTTCCAGTGCTTCAGGATGTACCTCTAGATACCAGCTCTTATTGTAGACTGAAGATCATACTTCTTCTCAAATACCTGAATGAACCTGTGACTATGACACTGTGAAAGTAACAATATTTTCTGGAACATTTCAAATGATTCTAAGAAGAACTACTCCAAAGTGGCCATTAGAATTTCCCAACTTTGTAGCTGATTTGTTCCTTATTAGGGTCCTGTGATTAATGACATTGAATTGACTGAGAAGTTCAGAAGGATTACATGTTTATTTCCCTTCAAATAGTTTTTTCAAGCAGATAAACCAGGGACAGTTCCACTCTGTCAGATTTAATAACTGACAGATTTAATAGATCCAAGTAATTGTTTTATCTGGAGCTACCTATGCTTTACACTTTGCAACTGTTAAGATGTTACCGTGGCCTGAATTAACAGTTTGATCATAAATGCAAACAAACTGATGGTCAGTTTAAGGCTGGAATAATGTTTTAATACCTCAAAGTTTCTGCAGAAGATCATTTCAATGACAAAAAAAGAAGCAGTCATGCTGTTACAATGCTGTTTATCTGTTTTATATTATACCAACAGAAATTTATCTGCAGATATTTCCACTATACAAGCATAGTGCAAGTGAGAATTAGGGCTAATCTAAAACATGTATGGTAGTCTCCTGGAATCCTTCTGCAGGGATGAGGAATGTCATCCAAGGACAAATAACTAAATATCTGCATATCAATTGGCAAGCAATGTTCACGTTGCTTCATTTTCATGGGACTATCATTTCCTGCCACTCAGTGTGTTTGCCATACTAATTATATGAAGGCTTCTCTAGAATCATTCTCTCCAGACATAATGTTTGATCGATACTATTTAACCTGAGATCAACTAAATTTAGCCCAAGGTCTCTCACTTATCAATTTCAAGCACAGAGTCCCCCCAAAATTACCCTCACAGCAAATAATACAAGTTCCCTTGGATCCAAAATAATTTGCTTCCTGGATGTTCAAGGTCAGGCTTAAATATCTCACCAACAGAATGAGAAAGATACTTTAGATTGGAAACTATACACCAGGCACCACCTGCGCTAACCTCAGGTGATCAAATACAACACTCTGTGTGGTTCAAAGACACAGCCAAGATCCAGCAATCCTGGAACTGTGTTAATAGGCATCTGTAAGCATGCTTGCTAGATTAAAACAGAAGGTGCATGTGTTACCTTCTCTAAATTTCCTCCCCATCCCCATGGGGCAAATATCAGGTGTGAATGGAGCACTTCAGATGCTGGCGTAGACCCCAACCAGATCATCAGCATGAAGTTCGGATGACCCAGGCCAGGCAGGTGGTATCACCATGGCAACAGCTGCAGCAACATCCAGCATGCACCTGGGCATTGCCACAGCAATTAGCCTACAGTGCATGACTATGTAGTCATGCCTTCCCACACTCTAGATCAGGCATTCACTAGCTGCTCCCAGTGAAGCTGTGAATAATAATTTATTTTTTTAGCAAAAACTGGGGCAGCTGGATTGAGCACCTGGACCCTCCAGAAAAGCAGAGGCAGCACAGCAGGCGAACTGCTCCTGGAAGGCCCTGATCTTTTAAAGGAGAGGCTGCTTTCAAGCTGTCCTTTCAGTCTCAAAGAGGACAGGTATACAGTTATTGAACTCCTGCCACTGATTCAATATACAGCTGTGACTTCAAATGCAGAAGTCATGAAGGAAAGTTAGGAAATCATCTCCTACTCTTCTTAGGACAGGCAACTATTTCTGTACTTACGTTCCATGGATCACTCCAGCTAGTCAGTTTCTATCAGAGCAGTCCCCATCAGAGCAAGATGACACAAGCTTTGGAGCCAGTCAATGAAAACTCTGGTGGCAAAAAATGAAAGGTTTTGGCTTGGAGTCTCTGGAAACCCATTTCAGTGGCCCACCATGTTGCACTGCCAGAATAGATTCTCCTGATAAACCAGACCATGATGGGTATGCTTTCCACAGTGCTCCATGGTCCTCTTGACCAGGTGCTGCTACATGAAGACCTTTTTAAACAGGTTTACCAGTACACCAGACTAGGTAGCCATTTTGGACCACCTAGTCTAGTCTATGCTCTAACCAATGCAAACAAAATGTTCTGGCAAGGGCATTGGCTCCTTTGGACAGTTCCAAGGTGCAAAAGGAAGGGAGGGCCCTGTTTAACCAGTAACTGCTGAAATATTCTCACTTCTATTGATGAGCTCAGTCCTTATTTTCCTTAAATATTGCTGTCTTTATACCCTCAGTATATCCAGTTTCTTCTGCATTCTCACTTCCCTAACATCCGCTCCTTATAGACAGAAAGGTAGTATCCAGATTAGTGGAATAAATGCTATTAAAGAAAAAAGTGCAGCTTATCTGCTGCAGAGCCATGACATGCCGTCCGGACTTTAGCAGCCTCCCCACAGCTTTCTCAGAGTAAGCTGTGATACTTCCATGGCATGCGTGGGATGGGGCAGCCAAGGGGAGCTCAGCTGCAGGCTCAGCTCTTCTTCGCTGTTATCACCGTCCTGAATGGACTGGCAGGAAACTTCACATTTACCTGATACTGCAGACAGAGTGCTCATCATTCCGTAGTAGGTAAATTCAAAGAAGCAGTGGCATAATGTGCCACTGCTAGGCAGTATCGGGCATCAGGTGTGACGGCCATGCCCCGATTCCACAATATCTGTAAGTCTGGGCACACCCAAATTCTCCATCATCTGCCTACTTCTACTGCTGCCATACAGAATGATTTTTTAAATATGCAATTTGCCTACTCAACATGGGTTTGAGCACTTTGTATATTAACTTGTAAAAAGCAACCATCCCACTGGGCAAAATGTTTGCAGCTGATATTGTAAATCACTTCATTCATCCAGCATTTTCGCACTTAACTTCCATGGGATATTATCCCATAGAAGTTAAGTCTGTGACTCAGCACTCGCATTTTGAGCACTGCCCTGTCCCAGACTTCACCCTGACTTGCCTGGGTCCAACTGAAATGCCAGAAAGTTGCTGTGTTGATTGGGAACATGGCATGCAATTGCACAGCTGCAGCCATGCTGCCCTTAAGCAGCATACACAGGAGAAAGTTCTTTGAACACTATATCAAGGACTGTATTGGAAGCATCCTTCCAGACAGCCATGCATGCTTTGACCCATTCTGGGAGGGAGGCAGCACCAAAGTGTGTGAATTCACCATGCCAGAGCATGCATGGCAAGTACAAAAAATGCCCGGAGTTTATTAGCCCATGTAAACCAATATTTGCTTTGCATTTGTTTGACTTTTCAGGCCAAACACTGATAATTTATACACTGATCGTTACCTAGTGGAATTGCTCCTGCAGTGTGTGACTGCTAGCAGATTAAAGTCCTCAGAAAACTGGATATTACATATTCAAGTAAAATATGTATTCATATGTAGGAATTAATAGACAGATAAGTAGCCCTAGTAGCAGTTCTGAGAATTTTCCCTGCTTCAAGAATAAATTTTCCATGTAATTTCAGTGACATCCCATAGAGAGCAAAGATACTATTTAAATGAAACATTTTTCTTCTCACATAACTCTATATAACAAGCAGTTAATGAAAAAGAACCCGAAAATGACAATTCTGGATGTAGGTGGAGCTAAATGTAAGGCTGTGTGATCCTCATTCTACACATGAGTTGGGTTCCTGAAACATTATATTCTTAGCACTGTTCCAATTCTATGATTTTTAACATGACACAAATCTCAACTCCATATCTCTGTGGCAGAACATTTGGTAAATGTGAGCTGATTCCTGAAAAGTGCTAGAAAAATAACTTGCTTTTCTCTTACCAGCTAAGTGTCTGGAGCCTATTAGTGTGTTATGGTAATATAATTTGCCTCAGGCAAAGTTCTCCTCCAGGCAACTTCCTTACTTGTTACATTTAAATGATTCTCAAACTTTTACTTATTGCTTCTCTGACACATTCACTCTTCCCCCCTCCCCCATTCCTAGCATTTTCTACTTGCAACACAGACAGAACTAGATAGTCAGCCTAATTTGTTTTGTATTTTGAGTTCATAACTTACACAAAAAGAGAAGTATGGGATCTCTTTGAACTGGAGATTTAACCACAACTGTATGTCACTCAAAGAGTATTTTAGACAGGATAAAAGAAACCCAAGACAGATTACATTTAACCTATTGTGGGTCAATTAATTTCCAAGTCAAACCACTTCTATTTTGTGAACAAGAATAAATGTGCAAAGACAAATACACATAACTGAGGACCAGCATCACCAGAAACAATATACATTATTTGGATGTATTTTAATAACTTCAAGGTGCAATATCAATTAGGCTACAAAGATTAACACACACATTTTATAAAGAATTAAGAGGAAGATGACAAAGACAAATTCCAATGTAGCAAGAAGAGTTCAGAGAATGAAAGACAGGGAACTGAATGCCTTTAATCATTCAAAACCTGTCTACAGAGCTTAACTTTATGAAAATTGTTACAAAAAATTATGAAGTTGATGCGATGCCACAAATTCCTGAAAACATCTTAGCAATGGTGTGGCATTTAAGGGTTAACCTGAGAAGACTCAGAGATACAGGACCTGAAGTTTGGATTTTAAAAGGGGTTAATCATTTTCTTCTCCCCTCCATGCATTCATTTATGAGGAGAGGCAAAATAGTTGCTACAATGGCCCTGAGGGCGGGCTGGCTCTATCCATCCATCCATCCATCCGTGTTTTACTATGTGTGAACTCATAGTTGTGGTGAGTCATGGGGCAGAATACACACTGGGGTGGTAGAAGGAAAATATGAAATGCCACATGAATGCTGGCAAAAATGCATTTCACTAAGATGCTACTTAAGTAACCTTTGGTCCGGATAAAATACTGCCTAGAATAGTTGTAAAGAAACAAAGAACACATTTCATTTTATATTTGCCTGAAACTGTTCAAGGATGAATAAGATACAGGCTGTGTCCATTACAGACCAAGAGACCTTAAGTCAGGCCAGTTTCCATTACTCCCAATACAAACCAGCTCCTCCAAGGACCTAATTAAGATGCCTTTACTGTGTAATGGGAACAAAGCCACTGATACACTAAATAAAGCTCTCCAAATTTATCCTTAACCACAAAAACTGCAAAAGCAAATGTAGAGCACATTTGGACCTCAGTAGACCTTTAGGAGAAAAGAATTCCAAAGCTGCAGAGAAGCTCCATCAAACAATGGGCATTATCAGAAAATCAAGTTGAATAGAATGCAGTTAATTAAATACACACAATACTAACTTTATCATTTGTTCTGAGGAGAAAACACAAAGATATGAGAGACTTTTGGTCAATCTGAAGTCTTTGCAAGAAGTAGATGAATGCACATCCAATCATCTTCCACTCTAGGAGGCATCCAGCAATGGTCTACCTGGACTGAAGACATACTAAACCTAATTACACCCAATATCTGCTAATCCTCCTTCAGGTTAACCTCAGTTTAGGTTGCTATGCTCACACCTTTATATTACCACCCCAAGTCTCCTGTATGTGACTCTTCAATTCCCCACTCCTCTTGACTATGTCAGCACCTCCCCCCTCCCCCCTCCCCCCTCCCCGCTCTGATGGGATAACGTTCTGTACAATCAACAGAGACAATGGGAGGTTGATTGGAGTACTATCCTTAATAATCATTGGGCAAAAGGGAAAGCATGTTCTAACAATTACAGTACTGTTCAGTCCTCTTTCCTGATCACACCCACATTATGAAATTGGATTCACAGTGAAAACCAGAGGCTTTTCTGCACTTAGCTGATTAGGCTGCTGTGAACTAAGGCTGGTAAACTTCAGGTAAAGGTGGACCATTCGCATTTGCTGGGAGGTTAGCTTACCCAAAGTGTCCATTACCAGCCAGAAATATGAATGTTCCTCCTGTTTACCAGCCTGCGCCACTGCATCTGAAGCCAAAAGCTCTACCTTCTCATTGCCGCAATTGGCTGTCTTTGCAGAGGAGTGTCTTTGAGCAGGGGCATATAGTGGCTGATCAAATGCCCGCCTCATGACTCTATGACCAGAGAGTGGTGGTCGAATCATGGCAGAGGTAAGTGATCAATCACGGCTACCACCGCCACCATGCCTGCATGGATGCCACCACCCACCAATTGCAGGGAACTGGAAGAAGAGTGAATGGTTGTGCTGCTGGATGCTTCAGGTAAGCGTTTGGTTAACATTTAGTGAATTTTTGAGGAGGGAGGGTATGCTTTAAAGCTGTAACAGCCTATTCCGCATGCATATGCTCTTTACCAGACATTCATTAATTGTTGACTACTGGCCTATGTGCAAAAAGGCCTCAGGACTCTGGAAAGTCCAAATGGAGGATGGAAAGTTCACCAATAAAATGGAAAGAAATGAAAAGGTATGAGTGTTGTGATCAGAAGGACTGACGACAGTTTAAAGCAAAGGTGTGACCACAACATCAGAGCACAATCCTGAGGGAAAAGCTGAGATGCAGCCAGGGAATGCGGGAGACCGGGACACATTTTTCCAGTATACTGGCTAGTTCTTAGAACTGGCTGGCCATTTGTAGATTCAAGGGCAAACAGTCTACCTCAATGCCAATCTGGGTTGGTTACAGCATTTGTATATCAGCATTTGTATATCCATCCACATCACTACCTGATGCTGTCTAAGGCTGACGAGAACTGTAGCAGAAAAAGACAGAAAAAGAAAGAGAGATTGGAGAATACTCTAGGTCAAAAGGGCTAAACTAAACCAAAAGCAATTTGTAAAACTCAAAGTTAAATGAGTTATTGAAATGTGGTTCAGTTTTTCTGCACAGCTGGACAATAACATTAAAAAAACAACCTCAAATTCTTATTAAGGTAGTATTATACAAGGTTAACAGAAAACCTTGATTGGAATTGCCAGCCTCATTGATTAGATTTAATTTACAATTCAAGCCGAGTAAAGCCTAATTTTATTTAACTTTCATTGCCAATTGTAATCTTCTTCATTAGTACAGAGGTCTTTCATTTTCTTCCTTATATGATCTTATTATCAGATAGTCAATGTTGTCACCTAAAAGATTTTGCCCATCTAGTTTATTGTTATAAAAGTCTGACCGTCACCAGGAAAATGGGGGTCTGAACCTGGAAAAGGGCAAGTTGGAACTGAGTATCTGTTTTTGTTTTTTAAAATTGACTGCTATGGAATCATAGAACATTCTACAAATTAAGAAGGGAATTCACCCCATAAGTGAATTATGAGGTCACAATGCCGTAACACTTGGTGCTTGAAAATCATTTTGGAAGCAAAGCATGGGCTTCCCTGACATTACACTGAGCAGCTCTCTCCCTGGCTCAGAATGGGGCAAGATTGCTAAGCCAGTCAAACTGGGTCTGAATGATTTAGCCAAAACAATTCAGCCATTTTGGAAGCTTCTAATGCACTGAATAATGGATACAGTTCTGAACCAATCACACACCTAATATATAAAAACAACAATGAACAGCTGACTGATATCATAATATTATTGTTGTTGATGATGATGATATTGTTTATTCTGCTCTTAAGTCCAAAAAGGCTCTCAGACTGTTCCCAGCTTTCAGCTAGGAAGGACTGAAATAATTTGAGTCTTACTTCAAAACACTTGCAGGAATTTTGAGCAAATCTGGGATATTTATGCCTTCAAATGCAAAGGCAAATGTGACTGTGCTACATTTAATCGGATCAACTGAGGAACAAGCAGCCCTGACCCAGAAGCAGGAGACACATTTCAGGGGCGCCTCAAGAAGCATTTCCAACTAGGGATGTGCACAATTATTTTTTTTTTTTTTGCATTCCAATTTGAATAAAATTGAATATCCAAACATTTGATTTGATTTGAATGTTTAGAATCCGAATGCAACAAAATCCAATTTGAACAGAATACAATCAAATCTATTCATTCAAATGTTAGATTCGAATCTGAAGGTATGAATGTTAACAACATTTATATGTTATACATATCTGTACACATTTTGTACGCATCCTATTTTATCCTGTACGCATCCCGTTTTCTTTCCGTACCATCAGCGCAAATGCATACAGATACATATGAGACTTGTACAGATATGTACATTTGAACGTTTTGAATCATGCAAACAAATGTTTTGGAACATTCAAAATTGATTCAAATGTTTAAATTTTAAATTGAAATTTGAATGTCCACATTGGTCGAATTTGAATTTTGAATGTTTAGAACATTTGTGCACATCCCTATTTGCGACCCAAACTACATGTTGACTATGCGTGGAGCATGATTTTGTGCTCTACATGTAGACTTAACTTTACCAGAGATGGCCTTTCCCATCTCTGCTACAGACCATTTGCACTTCAGTAGTGCTGGGCAGGTCATCTGAGGTGCTGCACAAGTGTGCTGCCACATCAGATGACCCAAAATGCAGGTGCACATTGATGGGCTCAGTGCACGTACACTGGAGCCACCATCAGGACCCAAGATGGCAGAGCCGAAAATGTGTCCACACTCAGGTAAGTGACTAGACATGTGGGGGGATGGGTTGGTGTGTACTAGAATTCACAAATGCCGGAGGATGTTCACTATTCCCATTCCCAATGGGACAGGAGGTGTGAATTTTTCCCTGGTTAGTAGCTGTGTGGAAAAACAACTAGGAATAGTTAGATTGAGAATGAAAAGTACCTGTAATATTATTAGCTAGCCTAGATGTATTTGTCTAGGAATCAAGCTTGACTGAAACGTACTTTTATCTTCTTTTTCTTTTTAATGGATTTGAAAATATGGTTTAAATATTTGCAACTTTAAGGATACTACTTCAGCCAGCTCCATTTGCAGGCTGGTAATATGCAAGAACATTAGATTTTATAACAGTAATACATTGTATATAAAGCATTTACCCTGCGGACTTCTATCTACAGTGCATGTACTGAACATCATGAAATGACCCCTTTTGCTGTTTGACTTTTCATAACTAAATTAGTATTTGGAATAGAAATGCATAGAACATCAGAGAAGAGATCTTCCTGGTTAGAATAAAGATAAATTTATGAGACTATTTAATCAGAAAATTTGCCAATGTTATGAGGTGTGTGTCTCCATTTCAGGTGTGGCTTTGTATATACGACTATGATACTTGGAGAAGCAGTTAAATTTGTTTTGCAAGTAGCCATTGAACTAAAGGCAAAACTGAAAGTCATTGGATTGTAAAGCATCTGAGACTGTTAGATCGACCCAGAAGTTCTGCAAGCACTAGCTAACTTTCATTATAATTGAAACTAAAATTAGTCTGAGCAGCAGTAGTGCTAAGGAACTGGTGGAGGAGGGAGAGAACACAGATAGTTATTATTCTGATAATGATGTCCAATTGCAGGTATGATGCGGGAAAAATAAGTAAACTGATTTGCAAGAAGGGTGTTAGACTACTATATCCTGGCTATCACACCTTCTCTGCCCTCAGTAGAGAGAAATGACAATGCCAGACAACTGAGTTAGTGGGGTTGATATTAAATGCCAGATCATTCCAAATAAGTTGAATATTAGCCATGATTTCACTGGATATAAAAGGCTGAGCTGGTATTCACCAAACCACATAAGCAGGTGAGCTGTGGTATTCATATCTCACTTACCTACATCCCACAGGATTCTCCACATAACACCCCTGTCTGGAATATCCATGCTTTATTCTGGAATATCCAAATATAATAGAATAAGTAACTGATGTCTAGATGCAGCCTAAGTGCTCATGTACATCTTTAGTAACCATGTTTTACTCATTCTCACTAGTCCACCAAGGTTCAGTAGCACACGCTTTCTAAATTTGGGCCTGATCACAAATAGTGCTCACAAAAGACAGAACTGAAGAACAAAATTAGCTGTGATGAAAGTCATCACCTAGGAGATGTTTTGACAGTATTAAGCACACTTGACTTATTGACAAGAGTGGATATCAAAAGTTGTGCAATCAATTAATGTTCCCAAAGCCATTTCTCCAATGATAGATGGAATATAATAATGTGTCTGAAATTGTCAGGAACAACCATCCAAGAGAAAAGCAAATTCATTAAAGCCATAACTATTTGCTACTGTTTTCTTGCAACTGGGAAAGAAATGTATAAATCAGAACTACTTTTGATTTCGAAGAAGCATTTGTCAACTACTGAAGATGACCGTGACATGAAATACATCTGGCTTTGATGAACCTAGTATTTCAGAGTTGTTGGAATATTTTAGTTTTCTAAATATCTCAGATATCGATATGTTGAATTTTACTGTATAGCTTGCATATAAAAAATGATACTCTACAGCATCTGTCTCTGTACCCTTGTGACTTCTGCTGTTTTTCCCAGTGTGTTTGGGTCTCTTTGAACAGCCATCACATCTCATTATATTTTCATTGCCTATTAGAACATACATAATTCTTATCAGTCACTTCCCTAAGCAACGACTTTTCTGAAGTAGATGGTCTTCTGCTCCAATTAATTCCTCCCCCCACAATTTCAGTTTAGAAACTACCAATTTTTTTTATTCTTACTTGTCATTTTAAGCACCAGCAACTTGGCCCCACTTGCTTTCAAGGGTAACCGATCCCTCTGGTACAGGTCTGTGACTTTTTCCAAAATGTTCTCCGGTGCTTAAAGGATTGAAAACCAACCTGCAAGCATCATTATCTTATCAACATGCCTGTATAGCTGGCCCTGCAAATAGAACGGGTAGCATTTCACAGAAAGCTATCTTGGAGGTCTCCATTTTCAGTTTCCTGCCTAACAATTTCAATTTAGCTTGCACAGCTTTCAATATTTTCATTGGTACCCTTATGCTCCAGAAAAGGTGATTCCTCCCCACCACTATCTAGCAGCCTATCTAGATGGCATGTGATGTTCACAACCTCAACATCAGGCAAGCAAGTCACAATGCAGCACATGGAGGAGAGTTCTCACTATGAGAGAAAAATAGCTCACTCTCAAACAGTGAGTCCCTGATAAGGCGGAGCTTCCTTCCTTCTCAGACTGACTTGCTCCTTCCCCAAGACTCCCATTCTTTGAATAATCCATGGAGCAGGTGCTGCCACCCTAAGCAGAGGACTCCGTCACATCCCTGGATGAGACATCCGCCTACTTTTCTGGTAACCGAGCCATTCCTGTTGAGCTGCCTTGGCTCAAGGGATTGAAGTAATTCCCTGAGCATCAAGAGCTGTGTGCACCAAGCACACATCAACAGTCTCTGACTATATGTCAGATAGGTTATCAGTGTGATATTCAGTGCAGGACACTATACACTCATACACTCATACGCCTTATCCTATTGCCCTGGGGTCTCTATAGCACTCATCTCTCCATAAAATGTGGCCACTGCTCTTTGCAAATGTGGACATCACATCTGTTCAGTGTAGCCTCACCCATGAAGAGCAGGAAAGAAGGAAGAGGAGGAATTGGCTTTTCTACCCTGCTTTTCTCACCCATTTAAGGGGACTCAGAGCAGCTGACAAAGCTTGCTATTCTTCTCCTCACACCAGACACCCTGTGAAGTTGGTGAGACTGTGAGAGCTCAGAAGAGAGCTGTGACTAGCCCAAGACCATCCCGTTGGCTTCAAGGTGAAGGGCATAATCAAACCCAATGATTATGAGATCTGACACTCTAGCCACAAGATAATGACAATTTGTATGTTTCATGGAGGGGTAAGGTCCCACACCTTTTGCACTGGATCTGCCTATTCATGCATACAGCTGTAAAGAGCCTGGGGTTGTTAGGTCAGGCACCTGATGATTTCAGGCTTCTCTGATCAGTTTCACAAGAAACTGACCTTTTGCAGACTGCAGTTTGGTGCACCCCTGATTCTAAGTACAAGGAGAGAAATGCAAATATAGTAAATGAATGTAGTAAAATAAAACAGCAAGCAGACCTATATTCCTACCCCAGAGCTATTTCAAGAATTTCAATCATGCTGAACAAATTATATCCACATGACTACAACTCGTCATGAATGTGCAGCTGCTGGAATTATCCCTCTGATGTCAGTGGTGCCTAGCTCAGGTAAGATCAGCCAGAACCCCTTCTGCAAAAAAAAAAAAAAAAAAGGTTTGTGAGCTTCTGAGCCAAATCAAAGGAGGATTTGCTGGGGCTACTTAGACTTCAAAGGAAAGTCATTAACCTTCAGAGGGGGCAAGGACTTTCAGCTGTACTCACCTTTGCTGGCCTCTGCTGTCTAATGCTCCAAATCATCCACTTTCTTACATGAAGTCATACTCATAGGATACAGGAAGATACTCCCCCGCCCCCCCCCAAAAAAAAGAGCAACGAAACTCTTAGCACACAGCATATGAAATGGGAAAATGTCTGCTTAAATCAGAAGAGCTAGGCTGACTCAGGGGAAATTAACATTTTGATGCAACCTCCTCCCATACCTTTTGTGTGCCAAGCAGCATTACAATGGGCCTTTGAATAATCAAGAAGTTCTCATTTTCATCGTTGCTGCCTCTCCTTTATTTTTTCCACTTAACAAGTATGTCTATGCCCTACAGCAGCCAGCAAAGATCACTGTGACCTCTGAAGCACACAAAGAATATCAGCCAGCCCACCAGCACTGGCAGTAGAGTGGCAGCACTTTGTTCTCTCCCACACATGCGAACTCTTTTCCCTTCTCTTTCTTGCTCTCTCTTTTTAAGGCTGCAATGACAGATTTTTTTAAAAAAAGGAACTGAAAAGCTACTTTGAGGTGACACCATATGGTGGCTAGTGTTTCTTGCCCTTAATCTGAATTAGAGGTGGGATGAGAATTTCAGTGTATGGCAGCTACAATTTCTAAGCTGCTTTTGAAACACTTTTTTTTTAACAGCTTACAGTATGAGGATGCAGCCTGAATGAGTTGTAGTGTTGAAAGAAGAACTGCAGGCATTCTGGATAGTTGCCTAGCCTACCTTTAGAACTTGGCAGTCTCTGATCAATAAAATTTGGAAGGTGGATACCTTTAGTTTTACGTGATGACACAGGCTGCACTCACACATCATAAAAAGCACATCTGAGGCGGTTTAGAGATGACTTAAGAGATGGTACCTAGGTGGGGCTGTTTGCACACCAGTCTGCCCCCCTCCCATGGTCTTTCAAGACTAGAAAATGTGGATTGGAGATGGAATGAGAACACAAGGGCCACACATTATCTTCTCTAAGGTGTCTGAGCTACTTTATTTACAACTTGTGGGCAGAGTCTTAGGGACTTACTAAATAAGATGAGAAAACACTGGATCTTTACAGATGTCAACATTTCCCCAAAATGTGGGCTGACAGACACACAAGGGGTGTTTTTCCACGGTCACTTAGGGTGCTTCCGCACAGGCCCTTTAACACCCATTAAGCACACATTCCAATGTGTGCCTCCGCACACGGGTCGCTAATTAGGACACTTCCGGTGAGGGGTGTCTGCACAGTGAGCCCATTTTTAATGCGGATTTTGGTGGCAAAACCGGTTTGCCGCCGGAGCGTCCGCGTTAGCAGGGGCAAAGAAGCACACTTCCGGTGGGTGCGTCCGCACCTATCTGGACTTAATGTGTGCTTAATGTGTGTTTCTAGCACACCACATATCAAGTGGTTTGCGCTGTGAATCCGCATCCAGTGGGTGCTCCAGTGTTTCCACGGCAGGGAGGCTAGCATCCATTGCTATTAGGTGCTAGACCACCCATGGATGCACATTGGGTACTTCCCTTAATCTGGATCTACTAGATCCGGATTAAGGGAAGTACCCATTCCCTAGATCCAGATCTTCTTAGATCTGGATTAAAGGAGCACGGTGGGAAAACACCGTAGGTCTTCCTTTAGCAGGGTGCCAGAATCAACTTCCAGGGACTCACCTTACCCAGGTCCTTTTCCTTTTCTGCATAGCAAGGCTTCCGGAGGAGAAATGCTAGATGCAATGTAATACTACATGTTGGAAAGATAAAGAAGGTGTGAGATACCTAGGGATCTGCACCAATATTCAAAATATTCATTATTTGTATGAATTCAGATGAATTTGGAAATTTCGATACAAATCAAATGTCTAGACATTCATACGTTAGTATTCGTAGGAATACGAATATTTTATTTTTATGAATAACTCAGACATTTGTATCTGTACAGCTAAGCATACATATGGATGCGAACAAGGGTGCTTCCACACTTACCAGGGGTAAATCCGGATCTACTACATGGTAGATCCAGATTTAGTAAATCCGGTTTCCATTAGATCATGGTGGAAAGATGTAGATCCGGATTTGATCTGTGCTCCGGAGGCCCTCCCCCGGCCCACCATGATTGGCTCTGCTGGAGCCGAGCATGTCAAGCCAGGGGACTCCGATTTTGCACCTCACCCTTGCCCCAGGAGCGGCGGCTCGCCACTTCTGGAGCCAGGGGGAGCTTCCCCGACACCCACCCTAGCCCACCCGGAGAAGAATGCGAGCGATCCCCTCCCTACCTCTTCCATGTAACCCCAATTCTGCCCGCGAGGCCCCAGGTGGCTCCGCACCTGCATGCTGCGCACCTCCTGACTGGCCAGGGCAGTGTCTGGCAGCACCTGTTTTCAGGAGGCTCTCTGCGCAGGCACACTGCCCTGGCCAGTCAGGAGGCATGCAGCAGCCAGAATCAGGGCAACAGCAAAGAGGTAAGGAGGGGACCACTCACGCTGTCCCCCAGGTGGGCTAGGGAGGGGTTTGGAGAAGCTCCCCCTGGCTCCAGAAGCAGCGATTCGCTGCTCCTGTGGCAAGGGTGAGCCGTGAGAGCGGAGTCCCCTGGCTCACCATGCTCGGCTCCAGTGGAGCCAATTATGGCGGACCGGGGAGGGCCCCGGTTAGGTACTGTTTCACTGTGCTTACGCATCCTAAATGGATGCATTTTCACAGTGAAACACTCATTAAGACTACCTTGAATGTAGTCTTCCGGTAGACCCCATTAAGCACACATTAGAGACAGATAGGTGCGGAAGCGGCTTCCCCTATCTGCCTCTAATGGGTACTGCTGTGCGGAAGTGGTCTTCCCATTCCGTTCTTAATGGGTACCGCTGTGCGGACGCAGTTTCCCACATGTGTGCTTAATTGGTGTTGCTGTGTGGACGCTGATTAGCCAAAGCGTCTTTAAAGGGTGTTGTGCGGATGCTGGTTTCCACATGTGTCTTTAATGGGTATTTAAGGGCATGTGCAGAAGCATCCCAAGAGTCATACCATTGGATACGTACCAAATATGCAAACAAATAGATACAAATATATTTGTATCAGTTTGAATGTCCATTCATTCATTTTTCTTTATTCATACGAATTTGTATTTTTGAATATTCTATTTGTTATGAACTGAATGTCAAAAATTGCATTCATGCCCACTCCTACCAAACAATGAGGTCTTGGTGATGATAGACAGCAAAACCCCAACATGGAGTCAGGGTCTGTCAACCAATCTCACTATAATACTGGCATGTTGGCACTTTTAGCTCATCTGGAGACAGCCTTAGTATGTAAACTGTATTCTTAGCAGAACAGCTTTAAGCTAATTTTCAGAAGAGAAAATGTGAAGCAGAGGTTTAACACCATCCTTGGGGAATCTAATGTGCACAGATGAATTCTGATTATGGCACACATTATTTATTACTTCCAAATCTAATATAAACTGTTTGTCCAGACATTGAATTCAAAAAGGAAATGTTTCTCTTTCTGAAGTGCTGCTGACATGCTACTGATAGGATTTCAATAAACAAACACTACCTTCCAATACCCCTCCATGCTGCAGACATTTACTAGCAAAATTCAAGTTCTTTACAGAATCACTGCTGTCATTGGGGAAAGATGACAGATTAAAGGCTTTTCAAGAAAATCTTGAGTTTCACGTCAAGATAAAAACCAGGTTGGGAGGAAGTTCTGTTTTATTTCCAGCTGGCCACATCAGTTTACATGCATTATTACAAAAAAGGACAAGCCAGGGATGGTTGTAGTCTTTCCAGGCTGTGGCATAACCATTTAGCAGTCCCATTTCAAGCAAGTTCAATTTGCACAGAGGGTGACTGAATAACATGTGATATTGATCTCCCACCTTTATCCCCTTATAGACAATACACAAATATTCATAACATTCAAAATTTGTATGAATTCATCTGAATTCAGACATTCAAATTTGAATTGAATGCTTTGGAACCTTCATATGAAGCTTCATTACATTTGTGAACCTGAGGAGGTAGGAAAGCAGCTGTGCCAGTCCCACCTGCAATGGATCCAGAGTAGAGTTGAAGTGGATTGAAAGTGGATTCAACATGGATTCAGGGCAGATTTGACACATTCATCGCAGATCCATAGGGGATCTGTATCAAACATTCGCATCAAATTTGATTCCTATCACATTCAAAGGGTATCTATTCAAACAAATACAAATGTTCTTGCATTTAATTTGATACAAATTGATCCAAAGAAAAATTTGTGCACATCCCTAACAGTGTCAGACCTTCATGTGTATTAAGTTACATACGCATCTGGAATGCCTAGATGTGCTCACTTTTATTCCACACCCTGTTTTAGTCTACCCACATGCATGCCAGAGGGAGCAATCATAGCAGCTCTGACCAGAAGTTAAGTAGGCAACCTAAAAAAGTAACTATTGCTGGGAAACCAACAGCCAGAACTGGGTTTTCTGGCAACAATTTTCAGTGCATTTTGTGGGTGGTTGTAGAGCAGCAGCATGGTGGAGCTAGCTCAGATAAATGAGGCAACCCCACCATAGCAGCATCATAATGATGCTATATTCCCCCCATTTGGATGTAGCCCTTGTTTCAGTATTAAGCATTATTTAACATGTTTCTCTTAACACTAAAGGTCTATTATTTGCTTAACCCAAGCTTCTCTTTAAGTGACAATTTGCTGGAATGGAAACCTTGCATTAAATGGGCCCCAACTGTATTATGTTCTAGCTTTCAGGAACATTTAGCAAGTATTGTTCAAATTCATTTAATAAAGGATACTGAAATCTTTTAAACCAAAAGGGTAAAAGCTCACTGCAGGTTTTAGTGCCTGAGTTGATAAGAAGGGATTCTTTCCATTCACACAGAAGCTTACATATCTTATTAGAGTGATTTCTTTCTTACTGCAGAAGATCAAAGAATCTAGCTCCTGCTCTTTGAATTCATAACACGTATCTTCAGCTTCACACACAGATAACTGGTGGTGTTCACAGGATGGTTTACTGTGGACCTGTGGTGGCTTACATTTATGGAGACCACATAACATTGTTCAGTGCCTCGATCCAGACTTCCTTGCCACAATCCAAACTCTCTCCAGAATGTGCTGTATCTGGTCCCAGGTCATTTCATCTCAGATTGTGATCAAGCACAACGACAACAAAAAAGCATGGCACATGTCTCGATGCTCCAGTTTTGTGGAGGAGTCATTCTGGCAAAGCACTAAAGCACAATGCTGAATTGGGGCCCTTGGGATCTCCATTGCAACCTTCTGGGACAATTGGACCACTCCAGTTGATCTTGTCCCATTAAATAGTCTATGTCAGTTAAATACAGAAATAGCCAAGGCACATGAGTGTTGAAAATGTAAAACAAGAAGCACAAGTCATTACAAATTATTATTTAAAGTCTATGGACAAATCATGAAACTAATTTATTCCAAATTGAACTTGCTTGAAATGGGACCGCTGCTAAATGGTTCCACTGAGTCCTCTCCATTTCTTCTCATCAGGCATGCTGCTTGCAGTAAAAAGTAGGCTCTGGCTGCATTAACACATAACAAAAAGGGGGAGGCTTAAAAGTTCCTTAAATAGAGTAGCATGTGGCACACATGTTCTCATTCCATCTCTAACTCAACTTTTGTAACCTAGAGGTCAGCAGTGAACTACCACTAAGCTGTCTCAGAGATGTATTTTTAACTTCTTGTGTATGCAACCTCAAAGGCTGCATACACATCATTAAAAAGTAAAGCATCTCAGATGTGGCTTAGCAGTGGTATAAAAGGTTAATGGAGTGGATATACCTATCAAGGTCAGGCAAGACTGAGAGAGATAACAACAGAATACTGTAAACTTCAAAGAGCTAAATTTGAAACGTGTATGAAAAACTGAAAGGATGGGAAGGGTAACGCCGAACTGTATATAGACGTGATGTTGCTGGCTTACTATTAGTAAAATCCCCTGATGGCACAGTGGTTAAGGGCATTAGGCTAGAACTCAGAAGTCTCTTGAGTTCAAATCCCTACTCTGCCATGGAAGGTCACTGGGTCTTCCCTGCCTTGGTCAAAATAGTGTCATCACTTTGACAGTTTTATGGGAAAGCATGAAACTAAGAGAACTTTTGGATCCTACTGAGGGAGCAACACAGAGTTTCCATACCTAGTCACCCAAGCAATTTTCATTGTCCTCTGAGACAGAAGGATACTAACAACAACTAACCAGTACTCTACATGTTCACCATATGATTTTCAGTAATTCTGAATTGGGGTGCATCCAGACAGGATGTATATTTTGCAGGGACTGCAGAGCAGCTGTTAAAGTGTTGGTCAGCTTTTAGAATGCTTCACAGTCCCTGCAATGCAAAGGCCAATGGTGCACAGCAAAAAACTCTGATTTACCTCAGCATTTGCTGCAGATTTTCACTTTTTCTGGATGTTTGGGTCATGAGAGTTTGCCTTCACCAGGAAGCAGCAAGCCTCTCAGAGAAGCAGAAGCCTCTCAAGGGGGAGTGGGTGACCACATGGTCAGAAGAGCCCTGGGTGATGCTTCAGATCATTGGAGGAACATGGGGACAATCCATTCTCCCTGTGAACTTCCTTAAGTTCAGAGAAAATGTAAGCTTCATATTTTTTATTTATATTTGGAGACACCCTTGATCCCATGGTAGTGTTGACAATATGAAAACTAGTATTCCCATGCCATCCCTTTGGAAATGCACTTTCTTGCCTTTAATGTGGATTAAGAATGAATAGGAACACTAGCATGTGGCAGCTGGAATCTCAAAGCTGTTTTTGACCCATTAGTTTCACTGCATGTGGATGCATCCAACAATCATGCCCTTCTGATAAGGACAGTGAAACCCACAAGTAGTCAGAAATTTTTATCTAAAAACTTGTTCTCTCAGCTGATTTCTTTCAGAGAGGTAAAGCATAATCAGTGCCTACACAGCCCTCTATGGAGGGTTTCACCATATGGCCTTCTTGTTTCTTCTTTTTCACTAAATGACACATGTTAAACTAATACACCCACATTTATCATTCCACCTGCTGTTATTATTACTGCTATCAAAACATGCAGCTGCTTTGGTCAACAGTGATCTGGCACTGCTATTTTCCTCACAGTCCAATAATGTCTTCAAGGGCCCATACAGATTGCCATTTTAATAGCACAGTTTCACCTAATAAAATTCTATGTTCCATTTAGCAATGGTTTGGCCTTCTATACCCAGAGAGGTCAACCTTCACTTGGTTGACTCTGGTCATTCACCTGTTAGCATGCCTACCAAGCAGATTTCTTTCCTTTGCTCTCTCTTCATCCCAGCCCTGTGAAACACACACACACACACACACAAATCTCTGAGAGGCCTCTGAGAAGACTTTGAGGTGGGATTGTTCACACACAAGTCTCCCTTCCCACTTCTGAACATTCTGTGCTAGAAAAGGTAGATTGGAGAAGGGTTGGGAACACAAGGACCATACCCTGTCTCTTTGATGCATTTCTGAGGCACTTCTGAGGTACTCCTTTTCTTATGTCTGAACATAGGACAAGTCTGAAGCCCTTAGCTGGTAGAATGGTAAGCGCTGCAAACACAATGTGAGGACTGTAGAAAAGGTTACTGGAGTTTGAACCAGAAAAATATACTGAAGTAAAAAAAATAAACAAAATTAATTATTCAGGTGGGTATGCAAATAAGCATATTAATAGCTGAAATCATAGTTACACTGAATCCTGGCACTATCTACTATTAGTTTAGGGTAGCTCTAAAGCTTCTCTAAAGCAAGTCTCTGACTCCTATCAAAGCTTTTCAGCAGGTCTTTAAACCTCCACCGTAAGAAGTGATAGCCACATAAGAACCTAAGAGGAACCTTGCTGGAATGGGCCACAGCCCATCTAGTCCAGAATCTTATCTCACGTAGTAATCCACAAATAGCTTCTGGTCATTCTCAAACAGAAGATTAAGGCAAAACTTTAACTTGCTCCCAAATTGATGTATTTCACCCCCTTGTTGGAATGGTGAGACACAATCAGTCCTAGGGATGCAATTATTTCCACAACTCTTGATTGAAGAACTCCCTATCCCCTTTCATCTCTCTCTCTCTGAACCTCCTACTGATTTCTTCAATCCAGGAACTGCAGTTACTGTTTACTACCTTAGATACTCCTGTGATCTGCCTTCCACATTGATGAACTCAGCCTCACCATGATTCTTCCTGTGACCATATTTCCATTTCCTGCTCATCCTCTACACTTATAAGTCCAAGTACCACTTATATCTCCCAGGCAACTGTGAGATATCCTTCCTTATCTCTCATAGTTTCATTGACTATGGTACCTTTTTAAATGAGAGTGAAGGGTGCTGTGCTAAAGTGGCTCTCCCTCTATCTGCAGGGGTGATCCTGCAGTAAGTGTGACGCTTTGCCTTCAGAATGGGGCTGAGGGGCACCACCAAGCACCGTTTTGCCACCAATGCTATTTAACATCTATACAAACCTGTTAGAGGCATTTATCAGGAGTTTTGGGGCTGAATGATATCAGTATGCTGATGACACTTAGTTCTACTCATTAATAACATCCCAATTAAGATAAGCTGTGAATGACCCGATCAGATGCCAGAATACAGTGACGGACTGGATGAAGGCCAACAAACAGAAGCTGAATCCTGGTGAGTTGGAGACTCTGTGGGTAGGAAGTTCCAAGGTCCAGGAATTTGAGGTTTTGCCTGTTTTGGACAGGGTTGCAGCCCTTCAGAAGAAACAGCTATATAGTTTAGAGGTACTCTTGAAGTCATCTCTATCCATGGAGGCTCTGTGACAAGGAATAATAGTAAAAAAGAATATGTCATAATACCTTAACAAAGCTGAAAATTAATTTTGGAAAATGTATTAGACAAAAGTCTTAATCAATGAAGCATAAGCATGTTTGCATACATTTCTTGGTAATCAAATTACAAGTGGCCTGCTGCCCAAATAATGCCAAACTGATATATAATGGCAGAAATTGCATGACAGTTTGTTCTTCTAGGTTTATTAACACAATGTAATACAGAAAACTTGCACTGCTGAGATGAATGGCCCTTGTTCAGAATAGTTTAAAATACTTATGTAAAATACTTATGCGAATAGCTTATGTTTTTACTTTTTTAAAAAGGCACATATTATTCTAACATGTCCAGAAGAAATAAGGGCAAACGATTCATATTTAGTAAAGTGTTTCTAAGTGCTACTTTACACTTAACCAGTGTTAGAGGACTTTCACTAGTGCTATTTTAATCTTATTAAATCAATCATGAGTAACATATGGTATTATAATTATATTAAGTGTGCTTACAAAAGATGTGAACAGGTGCTAGTGGTTGAATGCCAAATGTTCACAAGCTTCGCCAAAACTGTTATTTTATAAAAGTGTATTTTTTAAAAGTCAGAAAATAAAATGAAATAAAAATTTAAAAATAGTAATTTTTGAAAACATTTGATTTATTACACTGTATTTTTAGGACAGTGCTATTTAACATGAAACAATATATATGAATACTTTCTTAAACTCAGTAGATTTCTTCAAGCTGGATAACTGGGAAGTAAAATGGAACCTGATGTACATTGGAGCAAAAATTAGCGCTTCACATGACATTGTACAGTAAATTGGCTGTTAACCATCCAAGGATCTGGACCATTCACTGAAAATGTCACCTTTAGCGGCAAAAAATCTCGATATCAGAAATAATTGAAAATAAGTACCATTATGTCATTGAGGCTTTTAGTTTTGAAAAAAAAAAGACTTTAAGAGAATTTCAACATCATGTTTTTAATTAAGAAAAACAATTATTCTTGCACAATCATATCATTCTTGGACTGCAGTCCTTATGAATCACAATAGAAATATCTTTAGGGTGGAAAGTAACATGGGGTGTTTTTCCACTAGCACTAAGTACCCATTAAGTATCCATTAGGGACCCATGAAGGACCCATTAGGCTCAGAGCAGGAAGACCCCATTTCAACTGCAGACCCCATTAGAGCCACATTTGTTTCCACCTGTTCTAAAGAAATTTGGATCATATGGGTCCTTCAGGATCTATAAACTGGATTTTCTGTAGAACCCATTAAAGGGCTCTGCAATGGGGTCTTCAGACATCAAATCTGGATTATACGAAGCTTGTTTCCACCACAATTGGGCAATGGGGTCTGGGGGGAGGGCAAAACCATGGGGGGTGCCTCCAAACTCAAAGCTCCAAAGCCTGTGCACAATTTCCAAAGCCAGCTCTGAAGCCAGCTCCAAAGAATAGCACAGGCTTCGAAGAGGACCCCATGAGAGAGCAATGCCATTCCTATGGACTTTTGTCAAAGGCTCTGGAGGAACTTTAGGGTTTGCAGCAAATCTTTGGAGTTTATGGCAAAGCTCCAGAGATTCTCCAGAGAATCTTTGGAGTTTATGGCAATGCTCTGGAGATTCTCTGGTGCCGCTCTGGAGAATCTTTGAAGAATCTCTGAAGCATCTATGGAGATTGCACCCCCTGTCCCCCAAAACACCTGGGGTGATGGGCAGGCCCCATGTGGGAAGATCCGGATTCGCCACATGGGTGCTCCAGAATTTCCACTGCAAGCAAGCTAGCACTCATTGCTATTGGGTGCTAGACCACCCATGGAAACACATTGGCTACTTTCCTTAACACAGATCTAGTTGAAGGACCCATTCCTTAGATCCGGATCATCTTAGATCCGGATTAAAGGAAGTCAGTGGAAAAACCTCCATGATGATGCAGTTGGTCTGCAATCCAAGCATATGTGTTTAGGAGAAAGCAGTGGGCAATAACTGTATCCATCTAGATGCTATAGTAAACCTCTCCAGCAAACACATGAGCAGGACTTCCAAACATCTGTATGTCCTGCTCAGTGCATTTTCATGCACCCATCTCCAACCAGCACTTGAGCTACTCCAACAAACCCAGGAGTCAACCTACTTGATGGACATAATGGACATTTTGGATTGTTGTTGGCCTTAGAGCCATTGTCACACCTTCACTTTAAATCATCTTCAGTCCATCTTCAGATCTGACTGCTCACACCTTTTCATTTCTATATCTGTCTTATTTGTGGACTTCCCATTCAAGAAAGTCCAAAGGAGGGTGGAAAATCCACAAATAATATGGATAGAAATGAAAAGGTGTGAGCAATTAGATTTGAAGTTGGGCTGAAGAAGTTTTAAAGTGAAGGTGTTCTCAGGCTCTAAAGTTGCTGGTCAGGGTTGCTTTTTTAGACAAGTGCACTTCCAGGACCACGTCCAGTAGACTGGGAAAATGAAATGTACCTACTAGATAGGTGTAGCAGCTTACTGCCATGCACACACAAGTCAATGGATCAGTCTACAACTGGGGAACATGCAGATGATAACTTCAAACACTGGAATGGGCTCCAGCATCAATTCTTACTAGGACCAGTTCCATTACCACATCACATGCAGATGTGGCATTCTACTGGGAGGTGTGGTTTTCTGATAGACTGGTCAGAACCCTGGCGGCTACTGGCCCAGTCCAGAGCCCAGTCCAAATCCTGTCTATGACATTTTACATTGCAATAATAGCCTCATGAACTCTATACTGCATTTTATGTTACTATATCCTGAATAAAACAGGCCACAATCTATAGCAAATACTTCAGCAATTAGAAGCAGTGGTGTTCAGTATGTTTTACTCAATTGTGGACAGAAACACAGTTAGGAACAACAGTTGAGAGTTCCAAGTAGAGATGTTTCCACTTTGTCCTTGGGAGTTTTTCCGCTGTCAAAAAGTACCCATTTTTGCCCCCATTAAGGACCCATTTTGGTGTGAACCAGATGATCCCATTTCCACCACGGCACCCATTTGGGACCTGATTGTTTCCACTGCCATGGGGGAAATCCAGATCAAATGGGTACTTTCTGCCCTTTAATCCAGATTTTCTGTAGACCCCATTAATGGGGTCTACAATGGGGTCTTCTGCCAGAAAATCCAGATTAAAGGGAGCCTGTTTCCACAGGAAACAGGCAATGGGGTCTAAAGGAGGCGAGGGCGAGGGGATACACCCATGGTGGGGGGAGCCCCAAAGCCCCAGCTTCGGAGTGATTTCGAAATCATTCCAAAGTGACTCCGAAGTCCCTCTGAAGAGATCAGCAGAGACTTTGAAGCCGCTCCGGAGTCCCTTCGGAGTGCCTCCGAAGTCTGCACTGATCTCTTTGGACAGACAGGCGGCAAGTCCCTCTGAAGCGATCGGCAGAGACTTCGGAGTCTCACCGCCGGTCTCTCCAAAGAGATCAGCACAGACTTCAGAGGGGAGTTCGCACAGTCTGCGCTAATAGCGCAGAGACCGTGCTGACAGCTCTGGAGCCTCTCCGAAGTCCTTGGCGATCTCTTCAGAGGGACTTCGGAGTCATTTCAAAATGATTTCGAAATTACTCTGAAAGCACTCCAAAACTGGGACTTCAGAGATCACACACCCCTGTCCCCAGAGACACCTGGGGTGACGGACTGCCCCCTTGGGGGTCAAACAAGATTCCCCACATGGATGCAAAGGTGTTTCCACGGCAGGGGGGTTTCCACCTCCTGTGGAAACACATTGGGTGCTTCCCTTAATCCGGATCTACTAGATCCGGATTAAGGAATGTACCCATTCCTTAGGTCCGGATCTTCTTAGATCCGGACCTAAGGGCTGTGGTGGAAAGACACCCCTTGTTGAAGTTCTCCAGGTAGTGCCATAGAACTTTACATGTATGGGTGCATTCTCAGCAATAATTGTTGAAAGCTTCAGATGTAGAACACCAAAACTACTACTTATAAAACACTATGTATTTTTGACAACAGCTATTCCCTAGAGGCAAAGAATCCAAGAAGACAATTTTGTTACAGAATAACTAAGCAGAGAGGCAAGAAAGATTAAGAGGAAAAATTAATATTGGAGAAAATAAAATCCGAGGTTAAGTGGACGAGCTGGTGATAATTACCAACAGCTTATTTTGCACACTATACTGAAGATATTAGAAGGACTTACCCAATTAAGCAGCAATATTTTGTATCCCAGAAGGAGCACAGCTGCCCCACATTATTTTTAGCATGTATAATGTTTTGCTTTCTTGAGAATTATGATGAACTGCAGTAAAATGCATATTGCATACGGTCATTAGCATATGCTCTATGCTTTCTTTCCTCCCTAACAAATTCAGATCAACAGAGAAATCTTTCAGTGAGCTGCAAGCTGTTACACCCAAATCCAAGAACTGTTCAAAATTAGATTTTGGCAAGTTTTGGTTTCTTTCTTTCTTTCTTTTTCTCTAGTACAAAACTTTCAACTCTCTCTCTTTTGAAAAGCACACACACAAACATATACTGGAACAGTGGGCCATGTGCTTTCTGCATATGGCCCATTGTTCCGTATCACTGGCAGTGGTCGACTGGTGGACCTCTTTATTGAAATCTACTGCAGGACCAGGGATAGGGCATAATTTTGGCTCCTTATTCACAACCTAAAAGTGGAAGAAAATGCAAAGTTCAGGAGCTGTAGCAGATGATGTCATGACGGGGAAAAAAATTGACCACTTCCCCCAAACTGTCAGAGTGCTAAAGAGAGCAATCATCACTCGTTTCAATGCTCCACATCCTTGCTATGGCTTCAAGGGACTAGGGCTACTGACTATCCCCTTCAGCCCTCCAGTAGTATCAGCAAGGACTGGAGAGGTCACTTTAGTCCTCAGTGTCAATGCTGGATGTCTGGATAGAGTGACTAATAACCTTCCCAGTCCTCAATGCTTCTGCCACTGCCCCCAGGTAACCAGCAGGAGGTGATTTTCTTCTTAGGCCATCCAATGATTAATACTCCAGGCTTTGGGAATATGGCCAGGAAGCCAGGATCAGTGAGGCAATCAGCAGAAACCAATGACAGCAACTTTAACTGCACCTGTGTTTACAAAAGGATTGCAAGTTCCTCAAAAGAAAATGATGAATACATAATCTGGGGACATGCACAGCCTATCCCAACTGTGTGGAAATGCCTCATCTATTTCCAGCATCTATAAATTATTCTAAAGTACTAATAACTGAGAACTTTCCAAAAGTCTCTGCACATTCTTTTTTTTTTTTAGTTAATAAGTGGTTTATGACTTTGCTTGAACTTTAGAATACTATGCTTTGAATATCAGCTTCATGCCTGACCTTAAAACATTATTAACTTCTCAAACATATTTGTTTTTAATCAGAACAGAATCCTTCCAAACAAAGGTTACAATATCATCCACATTTTGCCTCCCACGGAGATCTTTGTGACCATGTCTTATCATTTGAAAGCTATGCAAAGAAATAAATAAAAAGGTATTTGCCAGTGAATTTTAAATGACTTCTAATTCAGAGTCAAATGTATATAGGCTATAGGCTAATAATAATTACATGCAATTTATAAGATATACTATATAGTACACCATATACCAAATATATGATAACATAACATATAACAGTGTGTGTACACTCTCATCCACACATAATGTTTGATCTGCTGTTCAAATTTCTCATTAGTGCAGTGTTAATAAACCTGAAGAAACTAATGAGTTCCTAAGACCAGGCTCTTGTAAGGATATCAGCAATATGCACATATGGCAGACATTCATATGTACAAGCAATGGATGCACCTGCGTTGCTGTCTGCTGTATATTGATAGAGCTCTAAATCTAAACAGGTGCACGCTAAGCCTTTCCAGCGAACTTATTCATGATTACATAGCCAATGGATGATTTCCCAGTGCTCCCTCTAACTCCCCCAAATACTGCGCTTTTTAACTGGAACATGAATTTGGAATACAGAATATTTCAAGAATTTTGACTGATTAGTTAATTGATTGATTGATTAAATACACATGCACCCCACACCCTTTACATTGTGTTGAAGGGAGTGATCTGTAACAGCTAGACTAAAATACTGCCAGGCAAGATAGAAAAAATGATAATGTATCACCTTTGTGTACTCATCCCATCACCAAACTACATTTTCTAGCTGAAAATATTCATATGAGGGGAGAGGCAGACTGTTGTGTGAATTACCCCACCTGTAAAAATGTCTCTAAGCTGTCTCTTTACCTCACAAATGTTTTTTTTAAGCTTCACATGAACACCAAAGTGAAGGCCAAAGTGAAAGTATAAAAGCATGTGCACAAACCATAAAAGCTACAAAGGGCAGGTTCCCACTGCACAGTTTATTTTGGTTTTAATCCGGGTCTTTTAAATAAGCAGTGAGCTCTGTTTTTTCATGTTCCCACTGGCAGCTTATTATGTGGATTTCCAGGGGAGAAACCCACTCCCCCTTCTCTTTTCTGTCATACCCTGACTTCATGAAGTAGGGATCCAAACCCCACCCCCTATATAATCCATTCAGGCAACCGGATCTGATTAGCATGTAATGGTGAACAGGCAGAGGAAGAGGAGATCCCAGCTTATCATTGGCTCAAGAGAAAGTGAGGAGAATGCCCCTAAAGCATGGTTGCCCACCCCAAAAAAACCACTTGGGTTCTCATTGCCAAATAATGAGGATTATTTCTAAATCCAGCAGCAAGCCTTCTTTTTATTTGAATAAAGATAATCCACGTTTCGAGATTTTTAATCCTCAGAAACTGCGGATTCCTCTGATCTTTTAGAAATTCTTTTTACATCTTAAATGGGAACTCACCCAAAGTGATTCAAATGTTATCAATAAATAAGATTCAAACTTCAAGTCAGTTTGGCAGCTCATTGCTCTAAAACTGTTTTAAAAGTCCTTTAAAAAGAACAAAGATGCTGATGAACAGTTCTGTTTAGAAGCAATTCAACTGGAATCGGCATGGATTGTGGGGTTCTATTCAAATTCCCTTTAGTTCAGTCCAAATTCAAATAAGCCTAGAATCAGCAGAGGGGTATTAGAATTTAAACTGAACTGCCCCTCTGTTCTTGTATAACCAGTTTTAAACTGGTTTGGCACATCTCTACAGAATCCCATCCGAACAGAAGTTGATTATCAGTCAATCAGTCATAAGAAATAGGTGAGTGTTGTTTTGAATGAACAGGTAGTGCCTTCATTTTGCCCTCATGAACCAAAAGAAGGTTGGGTTCATATCCTTGAATCCAGAGTAGTAAAGACAAGAGGGCATAGTAAGAGGGTGTGAATCTAATCTATGCCAGGTTTCATTCATATTTTCAGCAGATCTCCAAACCTTTGGTATTATAGGGAAATGAAGGTAAAAGAAGCCACCAAGCCTAATCTGCAACTTGACCTGAGAGTTGGGCTGGAGTGCAGAGGAGGACTGGAGCCATCATCTTCAGAAGCTGTGAAAGGGCATTTTATGTCATAGGGCACATGCTGGGGAATGACCCTCCTTCTGAGGAGTATCACTTTTGCTATTACTTCATATAGACAATTCAGGTTTTCACCTGCCTCTGGCTCAAGAAGCATTTCTCTTTCTCTTCTGGGTACTGTCCTATTCTTAATTACTCTTAATTTATATTTTTATTCATTTTAATTGTTCCAACTTGCCATGAGCCCTCATGGAATAAAGTAATTATTCTAATGCAATTTACTACAAATGTAACAAAGTAAATATCCTATAATGTAATAAACCCTTAAGCATCACTGGTATCTTCAGGATTTTGTGAATTTCAAGAAATGCTTGTTTTGGGAATCAAGATCATTCTTAATTTAGCCAGGCTGATAAATTAAATGCAGCTCACACAACAATATTTACTACATGAAATTACAGCTGTAAATTGATTGTCGTGATCCTGAATCTGCAATTCAAATTGAATTTAACAGATATTGACAATATATATTTCCCAGCTCATACTTCTAATCTATTGGAATGTTGAACTAGCTCAGCTTCCTGTTCTTTAAGTTTGTTGCTGTTAAAGATTCTGCATTATCAGATTTTTAAAATATAATTTAGGGTTTGTGATTGCTCCTTGCCGTTGTCTACATCTGGGATGGTGCTGGGGATCAGACTAGCAACCCTCTGTTTTCCAGGCTGCTTTCATTATCATGGAATTACAGCTCCTCCTATGACTAATTTAAATCTTCTCATTTCAGTTTATTTAGTCTACTCTATATCCTACTTATCATCAGCATCAATCTCAGATTCATCTTTCAGTCCACAATGCTTGTTGCTAGCATTAAGTAATTCCTATTGATTATACCTAATAAATAGTAGTAGTAGTCATCACCATCATCATCATCATTATAACAACAACCTGGGGAGTTTTTAAAAAGTGAACTTTTTCCATATTTCAGTATAGCTTAGTGAAATACTTCTTTCAGATCTACTTTGATAGACAGTAGGGAACTCACTGTGAGGAAGTCCCGTCCATGAATATTCATAAAATATGTTAAGTAAGACTGGAGTTAGCCTCTGAGCTCATTTTTTATGTTTTTCATTTTATTGCAATAATGAAAGTTAATACTGGTGCATTATTAGATTATCAGCTTCACCCTTCCAATTTGTTTTTATATTTACTTGTCAATGAAACTTTTTCCATTTATTTTGATATTTATTTTATTTTACTGACAGCTACTTCAGCCTAACCCCCTCTGGAAAAAATGTTGTATTAATTAAACTAAACTAGAGGTTGATCTAACAGAAAATATTTAGCTTAAAGGAATGTCTGTGTATAAGTACACAAACCTGACCCTCTGTGCCTTAAAAATTGTAAGGTAAGGAATTTAAGTGGATGTTGGGTTACATTACAGACAGCATCTGCTTAACTTTCTTCTTCTGTATGGTATTAAAGTCACAGGAGTAGCTAAGCAGCAGGAAGTAGCTCACCAGCTCTCATCTTTCCCTTATTGCTGTAGAGAGGCCAGTCTTTGAGGGCAGAATATCTAGTAATCCTGGCCCTCTTTAGATGTTCTGCTAATACCAAAACAGCAAAAAGAAAAAAGAGCACCTCAGAAACACCTTAGAGAAGACTTTGGGGTGGGGTCTGCCTCACCCTACTCTCCTGAATATTCTGTGATAGAAAGGGTGGTTTAGAGAAGGTTTGGGAGCATGAGGCACCTCTAAATTTTTGTTATATCTGAATACAGCCTTAGGTTTAGCACAAGCCTATAATCAACAGCAGTCACAAATTTAAACTGTGTATTTTCTGGAAAATGCATTCAGTGTAGACCTAGAACCAGTATAACAGAACCGTTGGGCCTGATTGTAGTCCTTTATTTCACTTCGCACTGCAAAAAGATTCCTTTTCTGAATTAAATATTTATCACTGTGTTGGATGTTTTACCATCACCATATGTTTACGCTTTACCTTTAATCTTCTCTGTTACTGCTAAACAGCTGCCACATTTCAGCCAAGAGCTGGCTCCACTTCAGTAAAGTATGAATCAGATCCTAAGAGAAATTCTCTCTTCCCTTACAGCCATATGAAAAATGGAGGGGGAAAAACCCTACAGGCACAGTTAATATGTTAAAGTTCACATAGAAGTAAATTACAACATTATCAAAAATGAATGGAACCCATTGAGATATTATGAATCAGCTGCTTTTTAGACTTAAGGGCTTTACCCTTTCTGTTAGCACAGTGGTTTAGGACTATGCATTACTCAACACTGTCATTCCACTGAAAAGTTAAAGCATAAAAATTATACCAATATCAGGGGCTAATTAACAGCCAGCTTACTGGCACTGCAGACAATTGCTGTGTTTTATGCACAACTATTAATTATAACGTTAGCCGAATATTTGTAATCACTCCAAAATTAACCTTAATATCCTCAGGAGTTTTTGTAAGAGTCACTTGGACCCTCATATAGAAACTAATTAGTCCATGAATGATAAGTATAGAAGGAACACAAATTAGTTCTTTGTTTACCCTGCATGGAAGTACCATATAATTTGTATTGTAATTAAAATGTGTGGCATATTGTCAAAGGAAGTATATAAATCAGTGATAACAACAGCATTCCGCGATGTTCCTGAAGCAAAGAAGCATTATCCTTGTGCAATCATGATCCCTTTCAAAAGTGGCATATGTTATCCCTTATGTTTTAGCATTGTGGGATGAAAGAGTGTGAGAACAAAGAATTTGGGGCCTCTTGACACTTAAGAACATAAGAACATAAGAGAGGCCCTGCTGGATCAGGCCACAGCCCATCTAGTCCAGCATCCTATCTCACACAGTGACCCACCAATTGTCCATATGCATCTCAAGCAGAGACAAGGGCAAATCTTCTCCTGCTCTTGAATCCCAGCAAACGACCTTAGAAACACCTTGCCACCCCAGCCTGAAAGATATACTTAGACATCCATTTTAGTAGCCACTGATACACCTGCCATTCATAAATTTGTCTAACTCTTCTTTAAAGCCAACTAGGCTGGTTGCTGTTACCACCTTTTCTGTCAGCAAATTCCATAGAGCAATGACCCTCTGGGTGAAGAAATACTTCCCCTTGTCTGATCTGACTCTCTTACCCATCAGCTTCATAGTGTGCCTCCTGGTTCTAGTGTTGTGTGATACAGAAAAGAAATTTTCTGTATCCACCTTTTCTATACCATGCATGTTTTTATATACTTCAGTCATAACAGTACCAGCTTAGTGGCAACCATCCACTCTTACAAGCATTAAATCAGTCCCATACCTGGCCAGCAGTACTTGTAAATATTAAAGGTCAGCCCCCAGGGTTGCCCAGATTGTGAAGGCAATGTCCAAAAACAACATCCAGAGAAGCCAGACTTTGCCACGGCAATCCAGCAACTGCACCTGATTGCGCAGCCACAATCACACAGCTATGGCCACTTCCCATGCTACACCTTGAAGAGGCTGCAAGCCACCTCCCCATGAGCGATCCATGCCAGGTGGGCAGAATCATTCCAGAGAGGGCTTATTCCACTCCAGGATAGCAGCAATAGCAGCACAATGTGAACATGTCTGCTCAGCAAGAGGATGCAACCACTCTAGTAAGTAAGTGCAATTCAGCACTTCAAGAAGTAAACACCTATTCATTCCTTTATTTTCATCAAGATCTGAAACAGAATGCTCAGAAAGGATCAAACATGTTACTGATCTATGTTTGATACTTCCCACTTCAATTATGACTACTTCCCATAAACATTAGTTCAGCTGCTACTGCAGGTGGAAATACATTTGATTTCACAGCTCTTTGATCTGTGATAAAGTGCTACATGCATTGCCAAAAAGACAAAATGAATTGCCTACAAAGCAGGCAAAAGGGACACATATTTCTATAAAAAGTGCATGTGCTAATCTGTAAGCATAGAACCTATGGGATGTATGACACAAATTTAAATAGAACTGCCTTTGATTTTTAAACACAACTTGGATTAGATAATCCTTCAAATAGAGTATTAATCCAAATACTTGACTGTCTCTAATTTAAGGCTGTCTTCTGTAGTGTAGGAAGTAATAACAGTTATGATCAGACCTGTCTGCGATTAAGGTCCTGTTCACTCTTGGCCATATTTTATTTTTTATTTATTTATATTTAAATTTATATGCCGCCCCATACCCGAGGGTCTCTGGGTGGCTCACAGCATTTAAAAAACAAATGTATAAAAACAGTATCAAAATAAAACAAATTTAAAAATACAGTTTAAAATACAAGAAAAGTTAAAAACATCAGTGATTTTCAGTGAGGGGAAGTGTGGGGAACATTTAACCATAGGCCTGCATGAATAGGAACGTTTTCACCGCCTTCCTGAATAGGAACAAGGAAGGGGCCTGACGCACCTCGAGGGGGAGACCATTCCACAGCCTAGGGGCCACCACCGAGAAGGCCCTCTCCCGGGTACCCACCCGCCTAACTAATGAAGGTGGAGGGATCACCAGAAGGGCCTCCCCTCTAGATCTTAAAACACGGGCAGGTCGATACGGGAGAAGGCGCTCCTTTAGATATCTGGGACCCAAGTCATTTAGGGCTTTATAAGTTAAAGTTAGCACCTTGAATTGGGCTCGGTAGTGATTTGGCAGCCAATGCAGTTCTCTTAGAACCGGCGTAATATGCGTCCAGCTAGATGTTCCTGTCAGCACTCTGGCCGCTGCATTTTGCACCAGCTGCAACTTCCGAACCGTCTTCAAGGGAAGCCCCATGTAGAGTGTGTTACAGTAGTCCAACCTGGAGGTTACCAGAGCATGGATAACTGTTTTGGAATCTGTTGTTCCCATTCTAATGCAGACTCTGGCAGATCTCACCTTGGGCCTTGGTGTAGCCTGCACTGGCATGTGGACAGCAAGCCCCTATTCCAAGATACATTCCAAAATAAAGCTAAGTGTAAACAGGCCCTAAGTCGGAAAAATAATAATAGGTTGCACTTGCTAAGGCCTTCCAGATAAAACAGTAACCATCATTCCCTGCTGTTGGCTGCACTGACTGGGCTAGGTCACATGTTTAGTCAGACTTGGCCTAGGAGGTAACACTGCAGTTGAAGTTGTCTTTTGTGAGGTCTGCCTTGCAAAGTTATTACATGGACATATTAGAAACGAGACCAAATACTTTCCGAATACAAAGGATGTTCCAAAACTGAGCTATTGCCCATTCAAAAGGTTTAAAGATGGGGATCCCAATAATAGCCCCCTTGATGTGATAAGCAAACTCTCCTGCACCCAAAAGCAGAAATACATTTTGTTCCTCCCTAAACCTCTCCATATACCTAGAACATACAGACCTAAAACATGCTGCTTACTGCTTACCAAAATGTATGCAAGCACTCAAACTGAACCAAGTGATTCCTATAGAACAATCCTTAACCCACATTTCTTGTAAAAGTACATATGGAAAGTGAACGATGTCTACAGCTGTTGCCAATTCCCAATCCCTCAGGTGAGCTGAGAGACAGAAACTCTGAATTTCACAGAAAGGAAAATAACAACACATACACACTGCTTTTGGCCCAAAGGACCCACACCTCTCTTTCAAGTAGGCGTGATGCATTACTGATAAAAGTGTAGCAGCTTTGATACAGTCTTTTGCTCTCCATTCTGTCAAAAGGAAAATTTCAAACATCCAGAAAAAAATAAGGTATGCATCTTTGTCTCTATTATTTATTTATAATCCATATTTGATCGCACACACTAAGCTTCCATGTGTTAGAAGGCTTACATGACATGCCAACAAGAACGGCAGAATGTGCAATTGTTTGCATCCTTCATTTCTTGATAAAATGTTGCAGACCGTAGAAGAATGGGATAGAGGTCTAGCGTATCTGGAACTGCTGTTTATCTCCTAACACAATAAAACCACAAACGACTTTTTCCTCTCACTGAAGCAGGACCAATACTTTTTGCAAATATAGCATAGGAATATATTCTTTTAAATTAAAAAAAAAATTAATATTGTAATATTTCCTTCATTACATTTCTTAATCATGGGGTGCCTCCAGACAGGCAGTTTTTGTCATTGCTTCTTTCATGTGCATGAGAATGTGATCATTGATCAATAAAGATACCACTTTGATCGGCAATGTCTCTACATTTGTAGTGTCTTGATTTTCCTTTAACATAAGTCAATAAGATGAACAAATAGTGTGAAAATACAAAAATATATTCAGCCTATTTAAGCAAAGAGTTTCTAGATTTCTTCATTCCTAGGGTGTTTTTCCACTGTCACTAAGTACCCATTGTAGCACCCATTAAGGACCCATTTGGCTGAGAGACGGATGACCCCATTTCCACCACAGCTAGGGAAATCCGGATCATAATGGGTCCTTCAGGGCCTATGATCCAGATTTTGTGTAGACTCCATTAAAGGGGTCTACAATGGGGTCTTCAGCCTGAAATCTGGATTATATAGAGCCTGTTTCCACTAAAATCTGGCAACGGGGTCTAGAGGAGGCTCGGGGGGGGAGGCACCCATGGGGGGGTGCCCCAAAGTCAAGACTTCAGAGTCCCTCCAAAGGCAGCTCTGAAATCCCTCTGAAGTTGCAAAGGCTCCACAGAGAAACCCCTTGTGAGAGTAATGCCCTGGGAGCTGCCAGTTACCTTCAGGCATGGAAAGAGTAGCATATTAATGAGGCTGACTCATCCTATTACCTTCAGGCATAGAAAGAGGTGCATATTAATGAGACTGGTGTTCACAAGTAGCTAATTAATATGCACCTCTCTTGCATTGCTCTCACAAGGGGTTTGTCTTTGGAGCCTTTGCAACTTCAGAGGGATTTCAGAGCTGCCTTTGGAGGGACTCTGAAGTCTTGACTTTGGGGCACCCCCCCCATGGGTGCCTCCCCCCCCCCGAGCCTCCTCTAGACCCCGTTGCCAGATTTTAGTGGAAACAGGCTCTATATAATCCAGATTTCAGGCTGAAGACCCCATTGTAGACCCCTTTGCTAATCTCCAAAGGCAACTTTGGAGATTGCACCACCTGTCCCCCAAAACATCTGGGTCAATCTGGATTTGCAAATGGGTGCTCCGGTGTTTCCACAGCAGGGAGGCTAGCACCCATTGCTATTGGGTATTAGACCACCCATGGAAACACATTGGGTACTTCCCTTAACCCTGATCTAGTAGATCCAGATTAAGGGAAGTACCCATTCCTTAGATCCGGATCTTCTCAGAACCAGATTAAAGGAGCACGGTGGAAAAACACACCTATTCTTTGTTATAAGACCTTCACAGAAGCCTTTCCACCTACACAAAGCTATTTGTGTGTATTTTAGCTTATTTGGAATAGCACTCAAAATATTTTCATAATTTTCTTCCCATGTTTGATGTTTCTAATTTAACTTGTTAAATCAGGAACAAGACTAATTGCTCAGTAGAGGTTGGGGAAAACGATAGTATAATCTGAAATAATTTCATTCCATTTTCAAAATATCTTTAGAAAAGATGCCTGTTCCTTAATTGGGCCACTGGAGAGGTTAATTAAAACTTTGTAGATTAATTAAGCAAATTTTATCCATTTTAAAGCAATTTGTTAATTTTTATTTCATTCCATTTTATCAGTTCAACCAAATATTTTCTTGCTATAATGTCTGCATCCTTTTTTAAACGTTCCCAAGAATTTGGAAGAATGACAGAAATACTGATTTTTTAACAATGAGGAAGAATACAAATACATCTTTTAAAATTTGTTTCCTTAATTCTGTATTCCTTCCTTTCCAAAAAATATCACCCTGAGGGCAATGCTAGACTATCATGATGCCTCCAAAGGCCATTTGCAGAGATTTCAAGAGCAGATTAATGTTTTGCCCTTCTCTTATGTTTGAGAATGTCCAGAAGCAGCTGGTGAGCCACTGTGTGAGAGAGGATGTTGAATCACCCCTTTGACAGTCCTGTCATACTCATCAGCTTCATAGAGTATCCCCTAGCTGTAGTGTTTGTACAACAGAGAAAATAATTCTTCTCTATCTATCTTTTGCACACCATGCATGATTTTATAGACTTCAATCAGGTCCCCTCTTAATCGTCATTCAAGGCTGAAGAGGCCTGGACATGACAGCCTGATTTCATGAGGGAGGTGTTTCAGCCCATTGATCATTCTGGTTGCACTTTTTTGCACTTTTTCCAAGTTCCACAATCTGCTTTCTGAGATGTGGTGACCAGAATTGTAAGACACCATGAGGCTTGCTGAATTATTTTCTGTTCCTTTCCTAATTACCCCTAGCATTGAACTTGCCCTTTTTTCAGTTTTGTCTTGTGGTTAGAGTGCCGGACTCATATCTCGTAGTCACTGGGCTTGATTCTGCCCACCTCAATGAAGCCAGCTGGGTGACCTCAGGCTAGTCACAGCAATCTTTCTGAGCTATCACAGCCCAACCTAACTCACAGGGTGTCTGTTGTGGGGAGAAGAATAGAAAGCTTTGTCAGCTGCTTTGAGTCCCCTTAAATGGGTGAGAAAAACAGGGTAGAAAAGCCAACTCTTCTTCTTCTTGCTAGGCTCCACTGACTCTTACACTTGTTTCTAATAATAGTTCCCTAGGATTTTAATATGTAGAGGCATTAATGTTCCTGACTTGCATTTCCTAATTTCTGTTCATTTTCTAGCCATTCTTCAGCTTGCATGCTCAGGATGTGATCAGACACAGTTAAACAGGACACCTTCTGGGTGAATTGAGGCTCCAGGGACAGACATAAAATACTAAAATCATTTTACCATTTTATCATTTTACCTCTAAATATCCATTCCTTCCTCAAACAGGAAATCAAGGATGTCTCAGAATTGAAGCTGGGTTAGGAAGGAACTTGCATAAGCAAAGAGGTGGTAATTTCCCACCCAATGACCAATCAGTAGGTAGTACTCTTGTGGGCAGGTTAGGTCGCCTGACTTGGATGTAAAGATAAGCTGCAGTGTATTTTGTGTATCTGGGAATGGGATGCTTATTGTTAGAGAGACAAATAAACTAGAGAAACTGAAAGAATTGACAGATATGGATGAACTGATGTATTTGATTAGAGAAAATAATTGAAATAAATAATTGAAAAAATTGGCAACCACTTATTAACTTTCTGCTTATACAAAAATGAGAAATCAATGTTATGGATTGATGATTTATTAGAGATTAACTTATATGTGGTATCTTAAAAGGGATTTAAATCTATTATATTAGGTATAGAGTGGCATGAATACAAGTATATCTACAACCATCAATGGAGAACATTAGAAATCAGTACATCCTTTTTCTATTATCTTATATTTTTCTCTCTTTTTTATTGTATGTTGGAAAACTTTCAATAAACTTTACTGAAACAAACTCTAATCGCATCCACAGTTCCATTGCTGGTGACAATCCACTTCCTTTACCTACACTGTTTCCCAAAATGGGGGTGATTGGACCCCAGGCAATAGAGAAGTGCACAAAGCACATTCTCCACTTTGATTTGACTTGAGTCAAAGGGAGGAATATTTGGCTTCGTGCAAAGTCCCTCCCCCATCCTTCCCTTGCCCACTGTCTCACCCCCTCACTCACCTTTGACCTCTGCTGCCACCACTGCTGCCATCTCCAACACTGCCACACCTTCCTCAGAGGCCCACCAAGCAGATTTCCAGGGCCGGGCATCAGTGTGACTACTGCAGGTACAGGTGGAACATACTTCCAAAATTGCATGGGAAGAGCCTGGAACTAGGAAGACACCCTCATACTGTGTCTTCATGTGTGATCTGGGTTACAATTTTGATCTTGAAGTTGCTTCCTTCTCCCTCCATGCATCCATACAGAGGGGGGGAAGAAAACATTCTTTAGACTTTACTTTAGATGATCATGCTAAAGACTTTACTTTAGTTCAGGCTCTTTGCACAACTATTTCATTAACCAGTTAGCTATTTTTTTTTTAGTTTTCTCAATAGAGCATAGAATTAAATGCTTCATTTCATAATCAAGCAATGATCTGTTATTTAATATAGAACTATAACACAGCCAAAATTTAAAGAACGAATAAATCCTCAACCATTTTGCTACGAGGCAAACATGTGAGAATTTTTCCCTCAAAAAAGCTAATGCTTCTCCATGATCCACAGAAGCACTCTTAAAATAATCTAATTACCTTAATATATGTACATGAATTTGAGAATCACTTGTTGGAGATTCTGACTTTTGTGGCTCAGTTTGTCCCATTTATATATTTTTCTGTGTGCCAGTTGTGTCAAAAAGTATCATTCCATTAAATCTCATTTTGAATTGTATTCCAATTTTATAATGTAAAAATATAGAGATGATCCTTCGTTTGACATCTTGTCAAAAAACCAGATATTGAACAAAATATAGAAATATATGGAACATACCATTCAAAACTGCAGATGTAAGCATTCAGCTGTGCAGATGATAAATTGACTTTGGATTTTTCCTGCTTATGACATACTTACATATTTCTTGGGGGGGAGAGGTGTTGTATAATTATTCTTCAATTGACAAGTTTCAGATTTGTCTTCATTCATGAGACAACTAGAAAACAATGAGTCATTACCAAAGTTGAATGTTCACAGCTCAACACAAACAGCTGATAATGCCAAAGGGATAAGATTGTCTCTTTTTTACCTCTCCAGATATTCAGCACTTCGGGTGCTTCAGCACAGGCCCGTTAAAACACATTAACAACACATACAGGGCACATACAGAAGACATATAAGACTTACCTTCCGCACCAGAGGCCAGATCCAGGACTCTTTGTGACGGCCGCTTCTGCACTCCGACACACAAGACCCGTTCTTAATGGGGTCTTACCGCTGAAAGATCCGGCCTCCGGGAAGACCTCAAAAATTAGGTCTTCCATCAGCTCCTTGCCTCAATCCATTTGGAAGCAGGACACTTCCTCACACAAAGAGGCGAGGGGCCAAATATGCTGGCGGCCGCAATCTTGGGGAGGGTGGAAGCAGGCTGTTTTGCCTCCTTCCACCCTCCCCCGTGCACCGCGCTGGTGGAAACACGCAGTGACTGGCAACTGCATGCTCCAGTCCCAAAGTTCTGGGGGTGGCAGCGGTGACACAGGAGGGTGGATGCCCTTTGGAATGGGTGCTGTGGTGTCTGCACAGCACCCAGAGGATCCGGCCAGCCAAATCCGTCCTCCCCGCGTGTGTGTGGATGTGGTAGGCCTTCAAGGATCCATCCCTATTTCGGATGGATTGTCAGGAGGATGGATCGCCAGGAAACAGATTTTCTTAAATCTGTTTCTCGGCGAAGGTGTGGAAGCACCCTTCCTTTGTGTTAATCCCAATTGATTAGACGACAGAAATGTAATATTCATTTAGAGGTTAGTGGTTCTTCTAAGCATTCTTCTGTGAGGGTATGGAAGTGAAAGTAGGTATGTACACAGGTCTGACCTATCCAGAGTTAGGCACTTGACCTTCATTTAGTGGCCATGTCTCCATTTTATTTAATAGGTTCCTTCTAGAAAGGGCTAATCTGCCAAATTTGCTTTTGTTGTGGAATGAGGAGCCCTACACTGAGCATGCCACGCCAATAAAGGATGCAATCACCATTGGAGGAACCCTCACATGTAAAACACAATTTTGTGCTCACTAGAAGACCACCTCAATTACTGTGAGGCATCTTGTCATTGAGAAATGGAGCTGCAAAGGTAGCTGTTGATACAGTGATTCAGGCTCCTCTTCCAATGCACAATGTTTTGATTGTTTACTTCTCCTTAGTTTTCGCTAGGCCCTGCTTTATTCTCAATGATACTGAACTCTGAATGACTACATACTCAATATTTGTTATGTGTGGGTGTTTTGCTATCAAAAAGAGTCATATCAGAAAAAAATAGATGCCATTGTTTGGAAAATTCCAGAATCACTATGAAAACATGTTGCCACCCTATCAGCAACTGCTACTCATATTAGTTTCTTAATAAGCAGATGGGTCAGAGAGAAAATATTAATTTTACTTTTTGTATGCTGCAACATAGGAAGTCCGCTTTCCAGAACCCCACCAAGACGAACTTCGGACTTCCCACATTCCAGGACACAATTTATACCTAAACCCAGTCGGTAATTACAATATTCCCGGTAACGCCTTGAAAGTACAGAAAAGACATACATATCAGATTTCTCTGACATGTGCAGTCGAAACAAAAGTCCATATCTGACTGGTTTAGACCAGTTACTCTTTGAAGACTTCTTATCATGTCTCTTTGCAACCATACTGTCCTTGAGCATTCCTCACACCATATTCTGAAGTATAAAATTCTGCTTAGCTTTGTATTTAGAAATGTATTGAAAGGGAAAAGAACATCAAGTGTCTTTTAAAGAAGCCATTTATCAGGATTTTATGAGTTTGAGAGGGGAGGGTAGTTGAAAATGTATGTCTGTTTTCCAGTGATAACCCCCTTTTTCCACCAAGAAATCCAGTGGTGCAAGTCTGGGAATGCACTCTATTAAAAAAATCAATACAATAGAGAGATGACTACAAAATTTTCATTTATAAACGTTCAGTCAGTTAACCAAAAGAGAAAGAAAGAAAAAGCTATTGCAACACGACTTATTGGTAGAACCAATTATATAAACCAAATTAATTTCATGTTGCACCAAAAGGAAACCGTCTCCAAAAAGAATGAATGCCAGCTTCTTGAATTCTGTTTGACTTGAAATCTGACAATGCTCCTCCCCCAAAAAAATGAATCCCCAGAACTGGTTTGAATAGGTGAGTGGGACCGAGTATGACAATAAGAGTGAGTTCTGGTGAATTTTTTTGTACAAAGAATGGTACCCATAGGATATAGTAAATATGCCACAAACGGAACAACAGGATGGAAAGGAGCAAAAACTCTTAATTGTAGAAAGACAACTGAGTTGTGAAAAGGTTGAGAAAAAACTCCAACAAGAAAAACAAGAAAAAGAATTCACTAGCTGGTGAGCTGCAAAACTGTTGCTAAATGTCGGTGCAAATGAAGAGATTACAGACAAAGGTGAGGGAAAGGAAGTCTTCCTTCCAGACAGAATGCCTGTTTCTGGAAAGCCTCACCTTTTATTGCAGTTCATAATCACACACAAAAAAATCCACTACCTCAATCCAGGAATCACCTGTAATCACACACTCTGCAGCTGCATTCAGCCGTGCCACACCCGCTCAGCAACTGAAAGCAGTTGCACCAATATCTCAGTTACTCCTGAGTCTTCGCAGTAGTTAACAAAAACATCTAGTTTTCTTAGTTTACTCCACAGCTAAACTTTAGGACTGATAGAAATACACAAACTGGCCACATCGCTACATATCATTACCAGAAACATGAACATATAGCTTAGCCAAGGAATTAACAAGCAACGTCTAGAAAAAGGTAGTGAACGTTATATGACTTTATGACTACAGTGTATTTTTTTAAAAAAAAAATATTTAGTTTGTGTTATTTTACATATTTTACAAAACATAATTTCTTGCCAATTGTAATACAAAACACAAATTTTACAGTTTCTTCCCCCCAAGTGAAATTAAATTAATTTAATTTTAAATCAACCCAGACTCATAAGAAGTTTCTTAACATCATCTATCAGTTTGTTATTTCTGTCTCGTCTTGTGGTATATAGGTATAACCTTTCCCAAGCAATTTCAGCAGAAATTTTTATATCCATACCCATACATTTCAATCTCTTTTGTCTATATACATCATATCTAAACTGATCAACAATGTAATAGTACCACATTTCCAATTTACATTTATTTATTTATTTTATTTTATTTTTAAAAAGCTAAAGTTATTTTTAGGGTCATTTTTTATAACTTTAGCTTAAAAAAAATTAACAGCAAAAGCCGCAATTTAGCAGCAGTAGGCGCTTGACAATTGACAGCTGTCGGTTCTGACAGCTGACAGCAGCCGCTTGACTTTTGCACACCTGTGATCCAGCAAAAAACCACGGGAACACTGTAATCTTAAAATCAAGCCTGCCTCATATCGCCTAGCAGATCGGGGGTGCAAAAGAAGCCAAAACACACACCCCGACCCATGACAGGAGCTGGAAACTCCTCCCCATTAGCCCGCAAGCATCCGCAAATGGGGTCCCAGCTAGCTAAGCATGTGTGCTGGGGGCCCCATACAGTGCCAAGACTTATTTTCCAGAGTGTTAAATATGGCCCCCTGTTGGCACTGTATGGGGGGGGGGGATTTAGCACTCTTTTCACATGTCAAATCAAAAGCCCATGCGGACAGCCAGCTCCAATCCCGCTCTCAGCACTGTACCAAATTGGCATGTGATGCCCCCATAGACCGCTATTTCAAAACATATTTACAATCTGGTGGCCAAATCTATCTGTAACTCTGATAGGATCACCCACTTCAGTGATTCAGTGACTAGAAGAAATAGTCCTTCCTATTTTCAAACCAAATATATGGATTCACGATGTTAATGGCACATTTATTTTAAAAAGAACTAGAAAATGCAAACATACCTATAAACAATGTGTTCATACCTCAACAGCACAGGGTATGTAGAGATGGAGATACTTTCTCCCATCCCCCAGGGCAAAGTGTGGGGTGTCCATATCATCTCACTCTATTCAAAGCTATCAACTCAGTTTCACAACTGAATTGTTAAATCCAAAGACAAAGGTCATCCCCTGCAGTAGCCATGAGCCTTTGCTGGTGTGATGCCTGCATAAGCAGGTACAGAAGTTGCTTTTGCCAACAAGAGCAACTCGGGGCACAGAGTCAGAATACTTTTGCACTACTCTGAGGAAGGGCATTGCAGAACACATTTGAAAGATCCCACAAGTGTCCTTCTCAGGGTGCTCTATAGTGGTGAGTACATCTGGTCTTTGAATGTTGCATTCTTGGGTCCTCATCAGGGCACCTGCCACTTTAGATTTGGATGCTCACTCTTATAGAATTCTATAGATTCTTATAGAGTCATTGTCATAAGCACATTGACTATTGAACTGACGTCAAGGTTCTTTTCCTGTTCTTAATATATTATCCACTCTGTTTTTGAGTGTGCCAACTGGCACATGGATAGAACTTTTATTACAAAAAATTATTCTTATGTTCAAATGTACATTAGTTCAGCTCACATTTATACTTTTAAAGAAAATGGGTGATCCATCATCAAGACATGTCTCTGGTATGATTCATTTACCTCAGCATGCAGTTCTAATCAAGCAAAGACATGAGCTATCCTAATACAAGCTTCAATAGGGAGAAGCTCTTGTTTGTATATGCATGGAGAGTTTAAACGTGCAAATGTACTCTACATTAAATATATAATGCTAGGAACACCATCTGTATAGACTGTTTTTCAACTATTTTTATGACACGGTCCCAGAAATACAGAATGACAGACAAAAATTGGTAGGTAGAATTCCATTTATTCATGCAAACTCTTGAAATTATCTAAAATGAGAACTAGAAAACTCTACTTTCAATGGGATGCATATGTTCTGCAATGAAGATGCCTACTAGTTTCTTCTACCTTATGGGAATATTTTTGAGTCAAAGCTTGCATATGTGAAACTGCTACACAAGGAGGGAAAATCCAGTTAATTCAATCACTGTGTTATCAACCAAATGGATCCTTTATTCTTTTAACTGTGAGTGAATTGACAACTGTGGACATTAATGTGCTCTATGTGTTCTTCTTCTAAAGGTTCAAAGGCAGGCAAGGGAACATAAGAACATAAGAGAAGACCTGCTGGATCAGGCCACAGCCCATCTCATCCAGCATCCCATCACAAACAGTGGCCCACCAAATGCTCATGGGCATCTCAAGCAGAGACAAGGACAAACCTTTTCCTGCTCTCAAATCCCAGCTAATGGCCTTAGAAGCATCTTGATTTCCCCCACAAGCCTGAAACATGTACCTAGACATTCATTCTAGTAGCTATTGATACATCTGTCGTCCATAAATTTGGGAATGGGAGGTGGTAGAGTCCAGAGACTTCCACACCAGTGTTACCCACGTAAGTGAATCTGGATTAATTTGGATTAATTAAAACCCAAATGTACCCCCAAACATTGAATCCGGGTGTGTGTGTGAAATCTTTTGACAAGACTTTAAAAATGAAAAATAACTGAGATTGGACATATTAGACACACCTAAAACATCAGAAATAATTTATTTGGAGAGAAAATGAAAAATATATTTGTTAGGGTACAGAAAAGAAACATGGAAATGGAAGTAGAGCCATCTAATTACACATAGCTCACATGATTGTACAGAGCAGACAAAAAAACCACAAATATGTGCCAAAAGTAACAATTATCTTGCTAGCATTTCATATTATGCAGCAAAACTACAAAAAAAGTAATAAAATGCAGCAAAACTCTTTAAAATGCCTCAAAAAGAAAAGAGTTTTAAAATAAAACTCATTTAGCTTAAAACTAAGAAAACAGAAAAAAGACAGAAAAAGAAATACAGAAAAACCCCTAACCTATGGAAAAAGAATCCTAACTCAACATAAAACATTTTTTTAAAAAAACATGGAGATATCCAGGAAATATCAGGATATCAGCTTCAGAAGCATTCTTCCAAAACTGAAAAAAATAAAATAAATCAAACTGATTAAAGTCTTTAAAACTGGTAAATCTGCAAAAGAATTCAAAGAGTTAAGACTCAAATGATTAAAAAGAGTCTTAAGTTCTTTAATGCAATTTAAAAGTAATGCAAAAGAAAACAGTTGCATCTTTGCAACTCTAAACTGTAACTTGCAAAGGGAAAAAAAAGCACGCCTTAAAACAAAAAGTTAACATGGTTTATTCAGCGAAGCCATGCTCCAGGGGAAAAAAGAAGCCTTTTCAGCACAGAAAAACTTGTGGGGGAATTGGGGGGGAAGAAAGAACGAAAGGCAAGAAACAGTTTCTTACTCATCCTGGCAAAATGATCAGAAAGAGAATTTGAATCTCCCAGCCCTTTTAAAAGATATCCTCCATAGGCTGTACTTCTCTTTCAGGAAGTTACTTCAGATTGGACAAAAACTTAATAGGAAATGACTCAAGAAATGCAAAGATTTCTGGGAAGAAAAAAACCAAGCAATGGAGTTTACAAAGCACATGGTCTTCCTCGTTTTCACTCAGAAACAGGATAGGAAAGGAATTCTCTGCTAGCCAGATAACTATGTTAATGAAGCTCTGCCAGCTAAACTTCATAACTATGCAAATGAAGAGCGAGCTTCTAGCTCATTTGCATTCACACAAACAAACAGATTCTCCCAGCCAGTTCTTGGAAATCTTAGCATCTTGACTATAAACTCCTTTTTAACCTTTTTAAATATCCAAAAAATCACCACAGTTTGAGATTCAGAAAATCCACGAGTTTGTGGTCAGAACTGAGTGTATCCTTTGTTCCTGGAATGTTCTTATCTAGAAAACTAGATCTCAGCATCTTTTGTGCTGTATCCTTATCAGAAACACAGAAATACCGGTGAAGCTAGCTTGCTTCTTCCTGTTTCTTTTTTCTCAGCATTCCAAAATTCCAGAAACATAGCTTTTTACTCCCAGTACTTTTCCAGAATGATACGTAGTCCTTTTCATAAAATCACAGATTTACTATTTATTAATAAATCCATAAATCATATATCTGGTATTACCAGGAAATGTTGAACCATTGTGTGGAGTTTTTTAGTCTAGAAAAGAAACAAGAAGGGACGTGATAGTCATGTAAAATTATTCACAATGTGGACAAAGTGGACCGATCTGCATGCCACGGCTAGGCTGGGCAAGGCTATTGATATTCCCCAACCTTCAAAGTTGCCCACTTAGGCTTTTTAAGATAGGTATCCAGAAGTGACATGCTTTCAGTTTCACTGTCCAAAATGTACCATGCATATGGCAGTACTATCTGGCATTTTGAGAAGTCTATTTCACTCTGCAGATGGAACCCATGCAGGAAGGGCCAGTGAAATAGGCTTCTCAAAATGCCAAAATCAGGTATAACTAAATGAAACTTAATCTGACAGACAAAATATTGTTGTTTTCATACAAGATACACTTTGGTGTTAACTACTGGCTCGGCAGGTTTCAAAAAGGAATTGGAGCAATTCATGGTGATCATATCTATCAGAAGTTCCAAGCCGTCATGGCTATGTGACTTCCTGTGGCCCAGGAGGCAATATGCCACTGGGGGGTTAGTTACTAAGAGACTATGAGAAGGGGAAGGTGTCTGCCTATGCCCTGCTCATGGATTTCCATGTGGTTTTTATGTTCTCTATCCAGCACAAAAGTTATTTCCATGGGGAATGCTAAAATGCATTCCACAATTTCACTTTAATTTATAAAGCCCTAAACAATTTTGTCCCCATCTACCTGAAAGAGAGCAGATGCTCACTCACCTAAGCAGTTGCTTAAGCCAGGGCATGTCTGGCTCCCGTCTCAAGTAGCTGCAAAGGTGCAGCTGTGAGGAGCCCTTTTTCCTTGGCTTTGGCAACCCTGGGAAATTGGGTTGCTCAATTGCAGTCATATGGCCACAGTGGCTCAAGTTGGGAGTCGGTTCACATCCCAGGCAACTGTGGAGGCACAGCTGCAAGAGGCCTGACACTTCATTGGGCAGGCCACTGTGGTCCCCTTCCCTTCACTATGAATCTTCAACATTCCGCACAAATGTGAACTAACTACCTATTCACTTTGATGCAAATCATCCTAGTCCTAGTACATACACAAACTGCCTTAGCTGTAGATGGGTTCTAAGCTTCTTCTGAGCTGCTTTTTTGAGCAGCCTAGCTGTGAAGAACATCATAATGGGGAAACCACTTCTCTTCTATACTTAAAGAGAATGTATGCAAGTATCACATAAGGTAGTGGAAAGGCCCAATTCAACCCGCCCAGACATGGAACTTCTCATATTCCATAGTAGTCCCACAGCAACCTTATTTACAGCAACAGTTTTCCAAGGTATAGAAAGATAAAGACAGTGAAATAATGGAAATTAAGAAAGTGCCTTGATGAAAATGGTCCAAAATGATAATCACAGAGCTCTTGTTTCATGACACAAAAATAAAATCATCCTCCTTGTATTATACCCAAATTGCTTCTTCCCATTGATTCAGACCAGGCAATGAATTGTTCTTCCCTATATAAAAATAATTTCCCAACTTGTTAAAAGGAAGCCATCAGTATTCAGAGTTTCACACCTTGCATAATCATCCTAGTTTGGTTTATTTTAGAATAGCTTTCAACAAACGTAAAAGACAAGACAGAATGCTCACAATCTGCAAATCTGTCAGTCATCCTAAGGGGTGACAGGAAAACTTTTCAAAAAGTCATAGACAAGCATAGTGTGGTTTAATCTCAATTTAACCACGGAAGGGGCTTACTTCTCTTAAAAGCAGAGGCAGAGTAGAGACAATTATGTCTGCCAGTTATGTGGCATGATAGCTGGTGCCTAGTGGAGGAAAAAAGGGAAAAGTGAAGAATATTCAGAAATATGATGGTCTCACGATCTCTTACAGAATTGAATGGAAACCTGCTTAGCTACTATACAAAAACAAGCCAAGATAAAAATTAAGTAAACTGAGCAGCCTTATGAATGTCCCCTCATATGCAAGCATCACTGTGTTTAATGAACCTTCCTACCAAAGATGTGTGGCATATACAGATGCCATAAAAAGAATGCTCTTCACCTTTAAAAAACATTTGTGAAACTTTACAGCTGCACCAAGCAAAGTCGTGTTATAATACATGGTGAACAATATAGGAATTATTATTTCAAGCCAGATTTTTTTTCTCTATGGGTTTGGCCAGCCATGGTCCAAACTGCATTTTAGTAAGGTCAAAGGAATCTTACAGCTTGGTCCCATCAACTTTGTAGAAGTCTCTGCAAGCAACTGGGTGTAGCCTATAGAGAAAGTCAGCTGCATAGCAATCATACCAAGGGATTAAGAGAAGAGATGCTACTAATTTTTCCAATCCTAGATTTCACCTTGAATTTTAGGGATCCTAGTTCTTGGATATTATTTCTGAAGTCCTGGTGATGCTTTAGTGTTCTATCGTTTTACTGCTGCTTTTGACTTATTTTTCCCTTGGATTAGTTTTTTCGCATCTTTTTACAAATGGAGAAGCAACAGTCATGTTATCATGACTCAAAAAAATTACAGCTTACATAGGATAAAGCAGAAACAGCCAACAGAGTATTACAAACGTACATCTGGTGGGGGCAGGGGAGCTTTTGCAAGTCTTTTTCTACAGCTGTTTGTCTTGCAAAATTGACAGGAACTGTAGACATTTGTATAACCTTGAGTAATGGGGCTCCCTAATGTGGTATAAGCGATTGAAACTTCAGCAGTGACAGGTTTATAAAGCTACTTTGTTTGCTTTTAAAAGAATTATGGTGATTGTCTCATTTCAGTTAGGTTTATAGGCTGTTATGTTTACATTTCAGAGAAGAAATGTAGACCTGAATATTTCAAACTTACAAAGGCCTTCGGTTTCTAAAATGCTCCACTGGTGCACATCTCTTATTTCTCTTTGCATTTTAAAACTAGCAGGTATGAGAACTGGGATGAGAACTGGGATTTTTCAAAATAGGTTGTTGTATTATGCTTAATGTCATCTGTGCTCCTCAGTAGTCTGGTTAGAGAGAAGATAGGAAAAATGCACATTTATTCTATATTGTCATCCTATTCAAAATGTTATGCTTCCCCTTTTATGTGAGGTTGCGATCAGACACAGTTAAAAAGAAGAAACTCCTTGAGGCAGCTCAGAGATGATTTTGAGATGGTGTTGTTCACATGCTCAGTCTGCACTCCCTCTATCATGAATGTCCTAAACTAGAATAAAGGTAGATCAGAGATAGGATGAGAACACAGAAGCTAACATGCTACTGTTTCTGAGATGTTTCCTAGCTGTCTTTTGGTTATCTGTGATTACAGCCTCAGAAGGAGAAGATGAAAAGTGATATTCTGGGTCAGGTAAATTATAATCACTACTATTTAAAGTTTGTAATGCAAAAAAACAAACAAACAAAAACCAGAAATTATCTTTATTACTTACCAAAGTGGACTCAGCATGGTTTCACTTTCTTGCCCAATGCTCACTTTACCACAGGCATGTGCGCCTAAAACCACTCAAGCCTACCTTGAAAAGTTGGGAATTGAACCTCCCGCGTGCTTTGCTGCATTTTTTTTTTTATTGTGGAAATAGAAAATAATTCTGAAGAAGAATTGCTTATTCCCTTTGAAGCCTGGTGGACTTGGAAATGATGGTGTTACAGGGCTTTTCTGCACTTACCTGCTGTAAATCTGATCCACTGATCCACATCACAGGAAGGTGTGGGACTGGATCAGTGCCATCTGCACCAAACACACTGATTTGTATCAGTCTATGCTGCAGCCACACAATGGGCCATTGTGTGAGACAGGGTGTTGGACTAGATGGGCTGTGGCCCTATCCAGCAAGCCTCCAAAACTTTTTTGGTTGGCACTTTTCAGCAATGGACTTTGGAGTACCACTGAATAGTGGCCCCTGGCAGTCCTGAACATGGGACGTGTGCCTTCTCCATGGCTCCTGTGTTCTGAATCAGGGCCATGCTGGCCCACTGCTGGACCTGGTTAATCCAGATTGCACACTCCCTAGTACAGACAGAGCAGGCCAGTGGGGGCATAGTCTCATAGATCTAGAAATAAACTACATGAACCCTTAATCTAAATTAATGGCCCATGTGGAAAGGGCCACAGTATACAATTATGTGTACCAACATCCCTGTAAAAATAAAATACTTTTATAAACATTAACATAATTTCCTAAATATATAAATAAGCAAGCTGTGAATATGATAGAAATGGGTTGAGCTATGGACGTGCTAGGTTCTTAAATTTGTTATATAACTATTTTTCAAATCACAAATACTTTAGTAAATGAAAATAATATTCATTGTTAATATATGCAGTGCAGAATAAGGAAAAAAGCTTCCATGAAGGAAATGGTGGATTCTGCCCCCCTCTTCCTTTCCTCTGTCACACCACAACATTCACGCGTGTACACAAAATTGCTATTTTCACTTGATTGGCACTTTGTTGTACATACAGAGGTGAAAATTGTAGTCTCTAAACGTGTAGAGATGCATTTAAAAATTATTTTTCATAAAGAAGAACTTTTTGCAGAAGTTCTGAAACTACAAAGACCTTTGAAAGAAAAAGGCAGAATGAGCTTTGAAAATTAAACTGGAATTAAAGTATCATTACTGATGAGCTGTTTGAAATGAACAATTTGGTCTATGCATTTATATTACAATTATTTCAAATGTAAATGAGATGGAAAGATGGAGATTGCTGATTGGAATTAAAGCTTTCATTTGAGTTACTAAAGAAGAAACGACAGATGTGTTGAACAGCTCATATTAAGCTGGTTTGGGCCTGAACAAGTTACTTGCTCTGCTAGATTATGAACTAAAAATAATAAGCCACCTTAGTGACTCCCCAACAAACCTGGCTCAAATGAAATTGAGGTTCAGCTCATTTTGAACCAAGCCCTGAAAAATAGGCTTGTGGTCTTTAGGACAAATTACATGTCTACACATCCAAGTGTTGACCTGGAAGTGCCGCACACAGGTTTGTCGATCTCCAGAATGCAACACAATCACTGGCCCTTTCTGCACTTGGCCTTATTCTGGAATATATCTTGGGATAGGGGTCTGTACACTAATGCAGACTGTGGTAGGCCTCGACTGGGCCCCATTCTGTGCTATATTCCAGAATATGACCAAGTGTGGAAAGACCGACTCTTTGAGATAACTCACATGTGTGTCAGATCAAAGAAGCGTTGGTAGAGCACTTCAAAGAAATTGGATTAATCTGCACACTGTAATTCTTGGTGCAACCCTACGTACCATCCTGCCTCTCATAACCACACTAAGAATACTTCTCTATTACACAAACTTTGGACTGCAACCAAAACATTCATTTTTCCTGTTTGTTAGCAGTGAATACTAAAAATGCTGATAGGTGATAATGTACCCATTCTTTGCCTGATTTGATCAGAAAAGTGCTATAGCTTTAGGCCTCTTTCATAAGAAGCTGAAGACACAGTTTTCACTGGGGGTGAAAGAGAGAGGTTTTTTTCTACCCACAGTAGGAACAAGCTGAGCAGAAGAGACCATTAAGCCCACAAACTGAATATGATAATGTTCATATGGTAGCAAAAAAGTAACAACAGGGTTCTACTGGGCTGTATTAACTCCAATGATAAGAATCAAGGTTCTGCTATGTTTAACACAGGTTATGCCACACCTTGAGTACTTAATAAGGATTTATTTATTTATTATTTACATTTATATCCCACCCCATACCCGAAGGTCTCTGGGCGGGTTACAACCTTCAAGCAACAGATAAAAACAGAGTGTACATTAAAAGACTTTAAAAATTCAACAACTTTAAAACAATACACATTATGTTTAAAATGATAGTGTGTGGCCTGGGTGGGAAATATAGTCAACTCAGCCAAAGGCCAGGGCAAAGAGGTGCGTCTTCACCACCCTCCTGAATACATATAAGGAAGGGGCAAGACGCACCTCGAGGGGGAGGCTATTCCATAGTCTAGGGGCCATCACAGAGAAAGCTCTCTCCCGGGTGCCCACCAGCCTCACTATTGAAGGTGGTGGAACAACCAGGAGGGCCTCACCACTCAATTCAAGCAAATTTGTTCAAAGAAAAGATTATTAGGGGATTGAAAAATAAGTCCTATGAACAAAGATAATGAGAACAAAGATAGGAATTATACCTGAAATGATTGCAGGGCATGCAGTAATAGGTTTAAGTTAACCATAGGCATATTTCATTTGCACTTAAGAAAAACACTATACACAGCAGATCAGCAATGGAACAGCCTAAATGGACACTTCTAATCCTACAGTTCTATGAGTCTTTGCAAGAGAAATCACTTTCCAGATCTTAGTCATTGTAACAGGCAGCTTCTAAGAAATTTGAGGGCAGTGATTCATACTTGGTCAAAAGAGATAGTGGCTGCCTCCAGAATAGCAGAATAAATCCACAGTTAAATCTAAAAGTGCATTATACTTACTGTGTAGCAACGACCAGAGGCATTTCCGCACTGAATCGCGTTCGAAACGGAACGCGTTCAGGCGGAAAGCTTAAGCCAGCTTCGGGCGCTTTCCCCGTTCACACACAGACGCGCCAGAACGCGTGTAAACGCGTTCCGGAGCGTCTGGGTGCGAATGCTCAAAGCGCCCGAAGCTGGCTTAGCCGGCAAATGCCGGCAAGGGGCGCGATGACAGCCGCGGAGGCAGATCGACAATCAGCTGTTTGACAAACAGCTGATTGTCAAAGCCGCGCGGCGTCGGAGGCGAGCCGGCAGGCGTTCGGGAGACAGAAGCGGCGCGAACGCTTCTTCTCCCGAACGGCTGCGGGCGGCTCGTCCGCGTTGGAACGCGTGTAGAGCACTTCGAAGTGCTCTACATTTCGAACGCGGAAAAGACAGCTGCGGACACGTCGGAACGCAAGCCGCGCGCGGCCAATGCGGATGACGTGTCCTCAGCTGTCTTTTCCGCGTTCCGTTCAGCCCCGTGCGAAAACGTCTCAGGTGTCCTGACCAGAAAGGCAGCTCTGTAGCTTCCCCTATCAGAGCTATGAGAATTGAGTCGGTGTGCGCTTTCATGCAGGTTTAGGCAACCAATCAAATTTTGAGCTGCTCTTCTAGCTTAGCTGGCATCTCATCTGCTTTTCTCGCCGTTCTGGCTGCATTGACTTGAAGCTCCGAATTTTCTTTATACTGCGCAATGAGTGTTGTTGATCCAGCATTAGGGTAAGTGTGCAGTCCTGATCAATCGATCTTCATGTGTGACGGCCTGATTGGAACTGTGCATTCTAATGCTCAGTATAGACATACCTGGACGCAGCAAGTGAGATCATACAGTAGAAGAAGTCCATGGGTTTCTGTAGTTGATCTTGTGGAAGAAAAAACTCATAAGAAATAAATCAGTGCCATCTGTGTCACCTACAGGGCTTGCTCTAGCATATTAACCACCAAAAGTGAAGTGGTGATGCCTGATACTTTGGGAGTGAGAGAGGCAGGAAGTGGAGCCTGGAGTGCAAGAATAGCCACAGATAATCTATATTCCCAATGAGTGACTTCTTCAGAATAAAAGTCTTGCTCAAGTTGGCCACTCTAAGCTGTACATCAACCCACACTTCCTGACCTTCCTGTAGGCTAACCACCATACTATCCCATGCTGCTCCAAGGACTCCAGTGGGTTGGCCTATGGTTAAAAAACTACCCACTTGGCTGGAGAACATTCCACAGCATGGTGGTTGGCCTACAAGGCTGTGGTCACACCTTAGCTTGAATCCAGCTTCAGTCCACCTTCAGAGAGAGAGAACACATCAGCAAAATGACCAATAATTTTCTTTCTGCATTATCTATCCCAAAGGTAAATTTTATGTGTTATTCAACCACTGAAGGAAAACAGCTTGTCGTTTTACTGATATAGTCTCTCACTCCAAAAGTGGACTGAAGTTGGATTAAACCTTAAATGTGACCACAGCCCTAGTGGATTTAGGGCCAAAGCACTCCATACAGTTCAGAGCTCTCCTCAACTTGCATTACATTAAAGCCCACCTTATCTGTACTTGTACATCAACAGTTAGTTTCCAGAGGCCAAACCACAGAGGTGCAAAGGTCGTTTTATTTTTCTTTATGAATTTTTCTTTAACATAGAAATTGGCATAGGCAAATCTGATGCAGATCCATACACTTTGTTGTATCCTTTCTCTCACACACACATGTTTCTAAATATGTAATATTCTTACTTGAATCTTTGGAGAATCTAATCTTTTTGTTTAAAAAAGATGCCTTTTGCAGTTTTATCCATCAAAAGTAAAATGAACACAGTTGTCCTTGATCCTACTCAAGACAGACATAATATAAACAGAGTGACATATTTTCCAGTTTAAAATTAGATTTCTCTTCTCTTTAATCCTTCCATCAAAATGTAATACAATCACAGAGTTAGGCGGGATCATTTAGATTACCAGGTCCAACCACTGGAAGAATCAAAGCAGTTCAATCACTTGCTGAAGTTTTCTAAATTAACACAGTGAGCTATGAAGCAGATATCTGTCCACTGAGTGCAATCACCTGTGCTTCTCATTCATCTGTAGCAAAAAAGGTTATTATAAAAAATGCAAAAGAGGTGACACATCAGGAAAATCTAGTACTGTGTTTCCCACTATATAAGACTCACTTCCTCTTCACCAAAGGAATTCTTCTAAATTTTAAAAATATTCCTTACCAAATTATAGATGCATCTTATTTGCCAGTGCATCTTACTGTATGTGGCAGGAATGTGAATAAGAAAACTAAATACAAGGGCCCTTTCTTCATGGGACACTGTCCTATGAGTGGAAGAGATTCAGAGGCTTCTCTCCCTTGTGCTAACATGGATGACGGAAGGCTCCTCCCTTAATAGCACATTCCATCCATTCTAGCCCAGTTTGCATATCTCTTGATATGTCTCCATACTCCAGTATACCACAGAGGACCCATGTTGCTGACACAACAGGGCATGCCAACAAAATGTGTCCCCCCCCCCCTGGAGCTCCAAATGTCAGGAACTTTTGTTCCTAGCCTTCAGAACATTCAGAGGTCTGGTGTGGAACAAATCAGTGTGAATAGCCACAGGCCAATTCGCACTTGACCTCAGTTTATATTTAGTCAACATCTGGGTGAGTGCATCTTCACTTGCAAGAGGCACTTACAGCGTATAAGCACCCGCTGCCTTCCCAGATGTTGCCTAATCATAAACTAGTGGTGGTGCACAAAATCACATACCACACGCAGACTCTTACCCAAAGGTGAGGCATCCAGCATTCGGAAGGGCAAACATTGGACCTTTTCACACTTATTGTTGTGCCACTCCAGCAAAACATCCAGAGGCCTCCTTCCACCTGCTGGTGTGACCCCTGCTAAAATGTCCATATCAAACTGAGAGGACCACAGCAAGGCACACAATTACTCATACAACTGCTGATAATGATGAAATCTACTATGAGTCAACAACTCATCCTACTGGCTCTTCCCGCTGCCTGATCTTTTCTCTTGTTCTTCCTTTTGGTTACCTCTATGTTTTTACTGAATCAGATCTTAGTGATCCTTGTGGAGTACTGTCTCCCCCCCCCCCATTTGAGGCTGCATCTCCACTTATATCCTACTAATCTGGCTAGAGAGGAGAGGTATCTTCACTGTGGCCTGGCCCTCATGGCAACCATTTTTTACTGCCTCTAGCCAGCTCATTTTCTAGAGTGCAGCACCTATGCATGGAAGCCAATTTTCTGGCCTCCTTGTAATTCAGCCTTTATGCACTGGTATTATTGGTCAACTTCTCTTGCAATATTTACACCAAACATTAGGAGCTAATTAAGGGGTAAGGTCTTCAACAGGGTGGAAAACTTCCATTCTGAGCCCAAGACAGAGCAGCAGCAAGGGTTCAGAGTCACATCAATGGGTGTTTTTCCACTGGCAGAAAGTACCCATTTTTGCACACATTAAGGACCCATTTGGGTGTGAACTGGATGACCCCATTTCCATCACGGCACCCATTTGGGACCCAACTGTTTACACTGCTGGTCGGGAAATGTGGATCAAATGGGTACTTTTCTGCCTAATCCAGATTTTCTGTAGACCCCATTAATGGGGTCTACAATGGGATCTTCAGCCGGAAAATCCGGATTAAAGGGAGCCTGTTTCCATGAGAAACAGGCAATGGGGTCTAGAGGAGGCTAGGGGGAAGGGATACACCCATGGGGGGAGCCCCAAAATCCCAGTTTCAAAGTGATTTGGGAGTCATTTCAAAATCATTCCGAAATGACTCCAAAGTGACTCTGAAGATATTGGGAAACACTTCGGAGAGGCTCCGGAGCTGTCAGCGCGGTCCGTTCGCTATTAGCACAGACCACACAGACTTCCCTCCAAAGCGATTGGTAGAGATTTCGGAGTCTCGCAACCAGTCTCTCTGCAGAGATCAGCACTGACTTCGGAGACGTTCCGAAGGGACTCCGGAGTGGCTTCGAAGTCTGTGCTGATCTCTTCAATGGGACTTTAGAGAGTGCACCCCCTGTCCCCTGAGACACCTGGGGTGACAGACGGACCCCTTGGGGGGGTCGATCCAGGTTTCCCAGATGGTGCAAATGTGTTTCCATGGCAGGGAGGTTAGCACCCATTGCTAATGGGTGCTACACCTCCCCTGGAAACACATTGGGTGCTTCCCTTAATCTGGATCTACCAGATCCGGAATGTACCTATTCCTTAGATCGGGATCTTCTTAGATCCGGATCTAAGGAGCGCTGTGGAAAAACACCCATTGTCTTACCATTTTAGACCACTGTAAGGTATCCCATGCAACTCCCCCCCTCTGAATAAACTCTGCAAATTTTCTTTTGTTGGGAATAATTGGGGTAAAAAAACACCCCTTATTAACTTTAATTGGAGATTTAAAGAGCCAAGACCTTTTGTCTTTTTTTTTTTTTTTTGACAATGTTTCTGAAAACTAGCTCAGCTCAATTTTCCAGGCTTGCCTGCATCCAAAGGTCAAGCTTCTCATTAGTGTGATTGCCAGTCTAAAAGAAAAATGCAAAATGGATTCAAAAAATAACTTGGTTCCAGGCCAGCTGGCTCTGAAGAAGGGAAGAAGTGTCAAGTCACTGCACTCTTGACCCTTTCTAATGAGGATTTATTTTTTCTTTGAAGTGTCCATAACTGGTCAACCTTTTGAGAACAAATTTAATTCTCGGTGGCACTTTAGCCTTTTTCTTAGAAAATGATATGCATTTATTGAGCATTAAAGTTTTAAAGTTTTGTTTAGTTTTCACAAAATAATCTAGTACAATAATACAACAAAATTTAATTTGAAAAATCAGAATACAAGACAATCCCAAGCAAAGAAAATGTTTTTTTCTATTTTCATTTATGAATGTAAAACAGACTTGTTATCTTGAATATTCAATACAGCAAGTGTTAATTGAATATTGTTTCTAACTAACTGAGTCGGCATGAGGAATGGATTGATGGATAGTTCTATTCTTTACAACTTCGAACCAATATCCTCTCAGTAACTATAGTTGCCCCAGACTTACATTCAAGCTTTTTTGCTGCAGGTCTGTTGCGGTTAGATTAACTTCCAAAATAAAACTTGAGAAGAAAGAAGGGGAAAAGTGAATTCCTCAGAGTGTAGCACTTAACGCTTAATCAGAAAAGTGCTGGTCTTGTGTTCTCTTCTTGATAATTTGATATCCTTAAAAAAGAAACCTTTGCTTTAACCTGTCCTAGGGTATTAAAGTACCTTCACTTCCTTAACCTTTCTAGTTCAGGTTAGAATAAAGAGACATGAGAATTGCCAGTTGCTGGTTGCATTTCCATCCTGCTTTCCCTCCATTCTTTATTCTTGCTTCTTTACTCTTCCTTTAGAATATTTTAAAGAACCAGCCAAGTTGCATACAATGAAAGGAAAAGATTAGATGGGCTATTTTAGGTGAAAATAGTTTAAGTATTTACTAATGTAATTTTAATCTTTTTTCCCTTTTCTCCCTTTATTTCAAAGTTCTCTGCCCCCGCCCAAGCCTACCAAGCTAGGAACTAACACAGGACCATGAGCAAATAGCCCCTTTCTCAGAATTCTAGCTAACACTGGAATACTATACTTCCAATCATGTAAACATGGGCCTTTCTGTACTTACCTGCAGTAATCTTAGGTCTAAAACTGTACTTATCTGCAGTAATCATTGGGTCTAAAACAGCCTGACCACTGGTCCAGATAATGGGGAAATACGGGTGCCCTAAGTGCTCTTGTTTTCCATTCCTCCAGAGCTTGGCTATGGCTCATCCAATTCTCCTGTCATCACAACCAGATGTTCTAACCCAAAATGGAATATTACATGAAACTAGACTAGTTAAAATTGCTGTCTGAAGGTTCAGCAGCAGAGGCTTTTGAGGGCTGGGATTCCAGACAGCATAGTGAATAGTATTCTTAAAGATAAAATATCATCTACAATCATCTATAACTCCACAAGGCAATGGTTTTGTAGATGAGCTAAGTCTCAAAGAATTAATCCATTAGAAGCTTCATTTTCTGAGATCTTGGGATTCCTTCAAAAATGGATCAGGTTAGTCTTGGGTCCTAATACCATTTGGAAACATTTCAGTGCTTTGGCAGCAGTCTTCAATGCAGATAGTTTGAGCCCCTTGGACTCGAATCCTTTCATCAAACAATACATAAAGGCAACTTTTCAACTGGTAAAATATTGTTTTCAGTGCTAGAAGATGAATGAGGTCCTGCTGGTTCTCACATGTGGTCAGTTCACACTTGGCCTGGTAGTTCATGCAGGAAATGCTCCCAGATGGAGCATCTACAATTGGATGAGCAATTTCTTTGCCAGAAACAACTCCTTCCATGGTGGAACATTCCCCATGTGGTTCCATTTTAACTGCACCATGTGTGCACTTTGCTTGCACCAGCTCAGGAGCTGATAAGGCTCCAGATGCACCATATATACCTTTTTCTATATGCAACAGTTGCCCCAGTGGTGACACACACCACCCACGTACACTCATGCTGGCAAAAGCGAGTGAAAATGGTGGTGCCCAGACCCATCCACACTCAAAATAAGTGTCTGGACAGGCTGGGGTGGGGGTGGGGTTCATGTATACTAAGCATCCAGAAATATGGATGCTTAGTGCATACTTGGGCCACTTCAACCTTTACTTCCCAGGGATGGGAAGCAAAATGCAAAAAGGTCCATCATCTTCTTTTGAGCTCCAGCATGAAAATCCTTCACTATCATTGTCCCAGAAGGTGATCTTCCTTTTTGTGGTCAATTCAGTGAGAAAGGTTGCTGATATCAAACAATAAATGCCAGATTCTATGATTCTTCCAACCCAAGTTGGATACTCCATTCCATAAGGACCAGAACATCCACTTGCCTTCTTTCTGCCCTAGACCAAAACACAGACTAGAAAGCCTGTAGCACAACCAAGATGGGGGTGATATAGAAGTTAGGTAACATTTCCCTTTGTTAAATGAAATGAAATGACCATTTGAAAGCTGTGTTTTCTGTTTACTCAGGTTGTCTTTGTCTCATATTGAATTTTGTTTAAAGCTCTGAAACGATTAAGTGTGACAAATATTCAAAGACAGAAGAAATCACAAAGGGAGCAAATGCTGTTTCACAGTGCTATATGTTCCAAAATGTACATTTTCAGTAGAACAACAATAAGTCAGGAACATAAAATTAGATCTAATTTATAATAATGAATATATGTCAAGCATGAATTGATTTTAAAAATCTGGAGATATCTCTGTCAGCTACTTATTAAATATTTGTAAAATAAATATTTCAGTTAAATTGCCTACACATCAGTTTTTAATTACTGTACTTAATTGTAACAGTCAGTCAAACTTCTGACATGGGACAAGTGAAAGTTTAATGTGCTTCTATGCTCAATGCTTTTAGTTGAGTAGTCACACTTTGTAAATTCACTTTTTATGTGGAATTATATGATGATGTCATAAAATTGTTATACTTTTCTTACATCATTACTGTTTAAGTGCTTCCTCTCAACAGCAGATGAGCACAGCCCCATGCTTCACAAGCACTGCATATCAGACAAGACCACAAATATGTTATAAGAAAATCCATACAGATATTTACTTAGGATGGAATGTGATAGGTGCTTAGAAGAAGTAATGGACTGGATGAGGGCCAACAAACTGAAACTTAGACCAGACAAAAAAGAGATACAGTGTGTTACAGGGTTTCATGTACAAGAAACAAAAAGGCATTAGGTTGTTTGCTGTATCCTGTCCTATACCCAAAGCTCTAGGGCAGAGTTCTCCAACCCACAAATTGTAGGCCACATGAGGTCCAGGATGGCTATGAATGCATCCCGAGACAAATTCTTAAATTTACTTAAACATGCATAGACTTTTTTGTGCTCATCAGTTTTCATTAGTAGGTATTTGAGGCACAGGCCATTTATGCCCTTATAACCTTGAATGGGATTTGGTAATGAATTGTCAGCCAGTGCAGGTTTTTGTAGGTGTGATATGTATCTGGCCACCAGCTCCAGTCAGCCATCTCAATGCTACATTCTGCATAGCTGCAGCAACTACAGCAGGGCAAACACCATCAGACAGGTCCCCTGTCATCCCACTCTGGAGGTGACTAGAAACGCATGCTCATTTCTTCAATAGTAGGAGTTTTCACAGCTGTAGAGGGGAGTTTATCCCTGGAAGGAAGAAGTGCAAAATTTGAGGGTGATGCTGGATTAATTTGGACTCAGATGGCAGAGACAGCCAGAACAGCCAACCTCCACCTATGAATGGTATGCCAGCCTCAGCCCTTCCTGGATAAATATACTTTGACTACTGTGACCAACTCTCTGATAACCTCCAGGTTGGATTATTGTAATGTGCATTGTGTGGGACTAACCTTGGAGACTTCCTGGTAGCTGCAACCAGTGCACATTCATGAGCCAGATTACTAGCAGGTATTTCTGATGCAATATAAATCATATTAGTTTCCAAAGATCCTTCAGTCACTAGGCCCAATTTGAAATTTAGTGTATGATACTAACTTATAAAAATCAAAACATCATGGGCCCTAAATACTTGAAAGAGAACTTCACCCATATAGGACAGCCCATTAATTAAGATCAATAGAGAATACTTTTTTATCACTCTTTCATTTTCAGTTGTAAGATGGGTGGTAGTTCAACAGAACACCTTCTCTATAGTGGTCCCCAGTTTGTATAATAGTCTTTGTGACGGCTTGGTCCCACTCCCCGCCTCATGAACTCATATTGACAGAGTAACGCAAGGAAGAGGTGGTCGACCTGTATAGCCCAACTGCCTGCCAATGGGCTGGTGTCTGTATATGAACTAGACCCCCACGACCTTGCCCAGGCATCCCGCTTCAAAGGCTTACAGCCAACCCTCCTCCCTGAAGCAGCAAAATAAACACCAACTGTTTATTATTTAGAAGCAAATAGATTAATAAATAATTAAGCAGTAGTGAAATATAAAGGTTGCTCAATATTACTTAAGTAGTCCAAAGGAACAAGCAATTGTAAATAGGATTCAGCTTAGCTCACCCCAAGCTAGTCTCACAAAAGTAAAATGAATAGCAAAAACTTCCAGCTTCTTAGGAACCTTTCAGGGGTTTAGCTTGAAAGTCCTTCCTAAAATAAAGATCAGACCGTAGCAGAAATTTAACCATTATCTTTTATTTACAAACCAGATAAGATGTCAGGTGTATGGCAACATTAAAAAGAAAATAAACACTTTACCATTAACCTTATCAATGCACCTTTTTAAAATCAATTTTAAAATTTGCACTAAGACACTGTTCAACTGATTTTAAAAAACTGCAGAAACATTTGTGCCAAAAACAGTTACATTGCTGTTTGGGGGCAAAAAAAAAGTGTTATTTTCCAGATATTATAATTTAACATGATGTTAATTTTTTTAAACACTTTCTCTTCTGCCTTCTAAAATATTCTGAAAATTAACCTTAAGCACTGACTAGATAAGCAAGTTCTTTAGCACATACTTAAAAATTCCCTGCCAAGATTGCGAGGATCCACCCACAAGTGTGGACAGAACACAGCACAGTGTACATTCCAAGAAACATTACATCCCATGAAGTGTAGCAAAAAAAAAGCTACAAAGTAGCTTTGCTAGCCTGCTGCTTTCTCAGTCTTCATAGTTTTCCTATGTCATTCTATTTTCTGTTTTAAAAAATTATAATTACAGATTGCAGGCATGTGACAAAAAATATGCTGTATGCTTGAAGCTTAGTAATTATAAAGAGAATATTTAGGCTATATTCACACACAATTTTTTAAAAATCACCTATGAGGTGGCTTAATCATAGCTCACAGTTGGCAGGTGGAATCACACACACACGCCCCACCGCCATGAACATTCTAAGGCGCTTTCTGCACAGACCCTTGATTCAGACTGAGGCTGAGTCCAGACGGGATTAAAGCTTCAAAGGAAATGTAGAGCAGCTTTCAACCTTCCACTTACAAGGGTCAGAGTATTCCATTCCCCTGCATTTTCCTGAGTGTTTGTGGGAGATCTTGTGAGATTTCGCCCTTGCCTGAAAAACAGCAGGCCTATCAGAGAGGGTGAAGCTAAGCACACAGACAGAAGAAGCCTTTCTGCTCCATCGGAGTATTGAGGACTGTGGGGTCAATCTGTTTCCCCTGGGGACCACCTTTACTGCAAAGTAAAGGTAAGCTTTGCATTTTTAACTTGCTAAAGGTCTAAGTATTACACATCTCAATCTCATAGAGCTGCATGCTAATCCAGACATATAAGGCTATGCTTTAACGCTGGTCTCCTCTGTCGACAGAGCATGATCCTGATTATGGAGACCTTAATCTGGATCACTGGAATACCAGTTTAATTGGATCTGCCAGCAGATCACCAGTCTTGATTGAGAACACAGAAAGCATGGAGAATGCATGCCTCACATGCTCAGGACTGCCAGGAAGTGGAGAGATTTTGTTCCTAGCCCTCAGAAGCATGCAGGTGTGGCCACGAATCTTGTGCAAGATTCAAGTTAGTGGTGTGGGCTTTTCTATAGATGTAGATATTGCTGATTCAGCCCATTCCTTCCTGTGGTCAGAATCAGTGGGATTGGCTATTCTGGACCCACTGATGCCAACTAAAGGCAGGTAAGTGCAGAAAGGACCTAGGTTAGACGAGATGGGTTAAAGAAGGAATGAGAACATACTACCATCTCTAAGGCATTTTTGTCACTTTTTTGCTATATGTGAATGGACCTGTTTCTTTGGATTCCTGTGTTAACAAAACATTGAGAGATTGGTTGTAACAAAAAGAACTAAAAATCTGGCTTCCTCCCATACTATTCTTGTATGTGATTCAGGTGCCATGGTTTATATTCCTTTCTAGATTTTCAGTGAGACGTTTTCTTTAATATGGGCAATTTATTTACTTATTTAGTAATATTTCTCTTATTCTTCCTGAATAATACCTCATTTGCATGTAAATCTCCTTCTCTGTGATGTCTGTGTGCCATCATACACTATCTTTTCTTTTTCTTATATTATCTGTGGTGTAGGACGATATTGGCCATTATGAATTCTTTTGCCAACCTGAAAGCAGCTATTTGTATTCTTGTTCCATTAGTACTTAAAGTGCTGAGAAGATCATGATGAACTGCAAAAAGCATCCCACTCCTATTTGAGAAATGATGGAATGTAAAGAACTGAATAAAAGGGCCCAGAGACATAAAACAATAGCTATGGTAAGACTGTCTTCTTCCCAAGACTGTCTTCTTCCCAAGAAAGACCACATGAGTTTCAGCCTGTGTCTTCATTACACAGCAAAGGAACCTTAAGTGAACTCAGTTTCCATTACTTCCAATGAAGCCCAAGTGACCTGAGGACCTGATTAAAGTGACTTTACTATGTAATGTGCTTTTTTTAAACTGGGCGTCATTCATATGTCCCATCTGATCTTAAAGTTTATGGACCCATTATTAAAGATGCAGCTGAATTTCAGTCCAGCTCTCAGCTGAAGCTGTTTGTAACCTCAATAAGCCCCAGGGTATGTACTTTGGTGGTGCAATGTGGTGCATTAACAAAAACAGTTTCCCTGTTAAACTGGAACAGGGAGGCGTGCACCCTGGTCCAGTGTAGCCATACCTGGAACACTGGACTACCAGTTTCCTGGTATAGGTGGCCATTTTTGTCACCTAGATCAAGCCTTGCTCCATCCCAGTGAAAATAGATCAGCCCAGGGGGCTGAGGGTAAGTGCGAAAAGGCCCTAAATACTTCTAACACTGATGGTGATGGGCACCAAAACCTTTTCAGAACACACCCATGGTAATGGCTACTGTTCTATTCTGTAAAACATGGAGACTGCTGCTACTTTCCATTCTCTGCCATAGCTTCTGAGGATGGAGCCAAGATGTTCTAATCATCCTGAGTTGTAACTTTTAAATAAAGCTTTTCAGAAAAAGATTGATTACAGGCAGCTCTAATGTGCCACACAAACACATTTAGTTTTCTTGGAAACTTTTCTCAGCTCTATTCAAGTTAGAATTTCTGCCTTCATTTTTTTCAGTACGTGTCATGGGGGGGTGGGGTCCCAACAGGTTTGGATTCTAAGAGGTATACAGATGCTAAACACAAGGACAGGTGGAATACCCATGTCTCTGAAATTGAAGGAAGACTCATAGTTGTTGAAGAGGACAATGAAATCAACCAACAGCTATATCTATTAACAACCTTTTTTTCCCCCTGCTTTGCATTGTGCCTCTGGAAAGTGGGGGGGGGGAGAGAGGAAGCAGATTTATTGACAACATTCCTATTCAGTTTCACAGCATGTGTGATTTTTGAACTATAGTTTAATTTGTGGTATAAAACTAATTGTGAAAATTATTTAATGCAATGTCATCTTTGTCTATACAAGAACAAGCATTTATTCCATGAGTCTGAAGCAAAAAAGGAAACCCAGTTATCACTGCTGTTTCTTCCTGTAAGAAATGCTGTGTGACATTCATTCCACATCCAGCTTTAAGTTAACAATGTGTGGTGGATAGCATCATAGCAGAGGTCATAAATGTCCCTGGATATTTTGGCTCTGGTGGTTTATTAAAATATGAGATGCCCTCAGAATACAGTGCTCTACACACATCACTGACTTGTCCCTTTAAGTTACTGAGATCTTGTGACTGAAACTACAGAAAGCTCTGAATTTGCTCCTCAGTATACAGGGGAACAGTCATCAATTGTTTCCTTGGGATTCCTTGTCAGAGGCAAAAAATAATAATTATAATGTTATGCTAAATATTCAGGAAAGGTGAGATGAATGTGTTTAAAAGAAGATAATTGCTACCACCAACGATGAATCTGCTATTTGCACCTAGGAATCATGGAGGATTTAATTTGGTCCAAAATCTTAAGGAGGTTTCAGCTGCGCCTCCAAGCCATTGATCTCCGTGCAGGATTGGGCCTACCTGATGGTCTCACAGCTCTTATCTTAAACTCTTCACACCTGTGCTCACATGACCTTCTTGCTCCTCTATGAGGGCACAGAGAGCTGGCACAGGAGCATAACCTGTATCATCACTGTGGAGGCTAGTTTCAGAGCTGCTTTTCATACACTGAAGTTTGGGAGATGTCCTGTCTTCAATCCATTTCCAAGCTGCTTGAAAAGCTTTATGAAGATGCAACCTGCGCCTTACTCAAACTTAATACATGGCAATCAGGTTCAAAAAACAGTTATTCAATTTTATTACTAATTTTTATCTTTGCAAACTCATGAACTGTCAGAATCTCTGCTATCTCACACTAGTGTGCAGAAAGCAGAAGCCTAGACCAGACCATGGTCTGGATTACCACCTAGTGTGGAAAAAGCCTTCAATTTATCTAAGGCCATTTTTTCACAGACCTTAATCTGGATTAGCAGTCCAGGTAGAACACTTCTAGACCACATAGGTTTTCATATTAATGGGGATCTATGAGGCAATGCCTCCCACTGGTCTGCTCTGCCTGCACAAGACAGAGGAAGATCTGGATTAAAGAGGTCTTTTAATCCAGATTTGTTGTATACCTGATTAATTGGGTCTACACCTGGACTAGGCATTTTGGCCTGGATGATGGAAACATATAGATGGCTCACCTCCATGATCCAGAACTACCGGGGGCTATTATTCACCAATGTGCCATTGAAAAGCCATACACACACACAGCTATAAGTGAAAGGTCCTAGCCTTAGTTTTGGGGCCTTTTCGCACTTACAGTGCACTATGGCATACCACTGAATAGCAGCATATCCAAACCACTAAGGGCTAGGACTGAAATTCCTAAACTTTGAGTGCCTATTCCCAACTACGGCTGGTGCGCCAGTTGAAGCATTTTCTGGACAGAGATGACTTGGCCACAGTTATCCACGCTCTGGTAACCTCCAGACTAGACTACCGTAATGCACTCTACATGGGGCTGTCCTTGAAGACAGCTTGGAAGCTGCAGCTAGTGCAGAATGCAGCAGCTAGATTGCTGACTGGGACAGCTGGCTGGATGCAGGTCTTAAAAGAGTTGCACTGGCTACCAATTCGCTACCAGTTCAAGGTGTTAACTTTAACTTACCAGGCCCTAAATGACTTGGGCCCCAAATATCTGAAGGAATGTCTACTACCATATCAACCTCCCCGTGCCTTAAGATCTGGAGGGGATGCCCTCCTGGTGAGAGGGCAGGAATGGAAAATTACTGAATTACTGAAAGAAACTGACAGTATGTTTCTGGCTGCACATTTCTGAGAAAAGAAAACTGTGTGGCTTTTATGGCCCCTGTAAAACCAGCTAGAAGACCTGCTAGAGGCTGCTGTTGGGAAGGAATGTAGCTGCTAGGCTATTGATAACCAAATTTAGAGATAAGGCAGCTATGCAAGTACGTGCTAAGAAGACTGCGACCACCACCCAGTATTCTGTATATAAGGTTGTGTCTTTTGTCTGTTTGGCAGGCAGTTTGGCAGAGGCGACTCCCCTGCGCCAGAGGATGCTAATAAACTCTTTGCACTTTGTCTCAAGGCTCGGGAACCCCGTAACCGTGGTGTCCCACCACCTTTAGCAGTAATAGGAGCGGGCACCCGGGAGAGGGCCTTCTCAGTGATGGCCCCTAGGCTATGGAACAGTCTCCCCCTTGAGGTGTTTCTATCACCTTCCTTGTTTAGGAAGGCAGTAAAGATGCACCTCTTTGCACCTCTGGCCTTCGGTTAAATAGGGATATACTTTTCTCTTCCCACTGGCAGATGCTGTTATTGTTTTAATGTTTTAATGATGTTAAATGATGTTTGATTTTAGATGTTGTTACCCTCCTGGAGACCTCCAGGTATAGGGCGGGATAAAAATGTAAATAAATAAATAAATAAATTGCACTGCCAAAAATATCCACCAAGCCCTGAGAACTTCCAGTCCTAGCCACCAGAGCTCCTGTGATCTTTATGGCATCAGGAAAACTTGGCGCACACACCAGCGCCATTAGTGCAAACAGTGCTGATCTGGCCCCCCATAAGATCCAGATCAGTGGACCCAGTTAATCTGTATCCACTGATCTGAATTTTACCACAGGTAAGTGCGGAGAAAGGGTCATTCTCCCCTCCATGGTATAATGACTTGCTTCTTCTATGACTCCCCCTGCTCCCTGCTGGCTCCTCTAATCCATGGTTTCCAATAAATGGCAATTGCTTTTGCACAACCTGATATACAAGTCTGTGGAAACCAAAGCTCATTATTAGATCAAGGACAAATGTAAAAGTCATCCAAAGCAAATTCAGTATTAAAATTCTGTAAGTAATTGGCATAGCTATTCAAACATTAATGCCAGACAGTTATGCAAATCTATGCTGGACCTGTTTATATTTTGTTTTGAATTTTCTGGACAAGGTAACTGACTCAGCATGAAGTGGGAAGAGAAGCTGGATCCTAAAGGTAAAGGAAAGCAAATCCTTAATGTCACCTGCTATTAACTCAAAGCCAATACATCCTTAGCTTCTTCACAACTTATCCACAGTATTGGGAAATGAACATTTTTCCTAACTTTGTGCGTGTGTTTTCAAATATGATGTAAGGTGAAAATTGCAGGGATAATTGGAACACCTAAGATATTTTAAGCCCTTTTAAAAGCTGCATTTTTCACCCCACAGTTCAGCATTTCTTGGAGGATTTTTGTACCTGTTTTGGTTGTATTTTCATTCATGAACTGGCAGCATGGAGATTGGAATCTTTTCATCCGATCCTGAATACCACTTAGCCAGTTGATTTCAAACTGTCAAAGGCAGGTCACTCAAAATGGAATGCTGACCCAGTTTCGGGCCCTGATCCAGAATCACTGGAAATACCAAAAACCAAGTTTGGAATACCTGTATATTCCGGCATATTAGACGACTGGGCGTACAAGACGACCCCCAACTTTTCCAGTTAAAATGTAGAGTTTGGGATATACTCGCTGTATAAGTTGATGACACCCGGTGTATAAGATGACCCCCAACTTTTGAGAAGATTTTCCTGGGTTAAAAAGTAGTCTTATACGCCAGAATATACTGTACTTTTTTATATATGTACTGGTACCATTCTGCTAGCCCTGTTAACATCATGCCAGCTTTGTCATTAGGTGATGTTTATCTACATCATCTTCCTGATGCAAGGTAGCATGGACGTTAGCAATATCCAGACTACCCCCACAGTGCAGGCTGAGGCTGCATTCGCACACAGTAAAAAGGAGAATTTTAAAAGTATCTTTGAAGTGACTTGGGAGATAGTTTATGGATGGTATCATTCACATCCCAATCTGCTCTCCTCCCTGATGAAAATTCTAGACTAGAAAACATGAGGTAGTGATGGGGTGAGAATACAAGTGTCACATACCACCATTCTCTAAGGTGCTTTTCTGAGCCACTTTTTTGCTGCATGTTCACTCAGACTGAGACAGAAATATGTTCAATGCAGTGTCAGATAGCTTCATCCAGACAGCACCTACTTAATCTGCTTTATTTTGATAATCTCAAATAAAGCAGGGATAATCTTTACTGCATCCCTGGTCTGGTAAATTATGATGGGTACTTAATGGATACTTTTAGTGACAGTGGAAAAACACCCAAAGAGGCACAAAGAGAGCTGAATCTTTAGAAGCAAGAGAAAGTACAGAGCCTGAGCTTCAAAGTTCCAGTCAGCGTCCATCTTGTGTGCAACTGAGAGACATGTAAAGTATTTGTTCGTTTGCCTTAAGAAAGCACCTGAAATTGTTTATGTTTTGTTTGCCTTAAAATAAATCCTGTTAATTCCTGTTTGAACAAAGACCCAGAGCATTTCTTTGGGAATTACTTGGAGATAGACCCTGATGTCCCCCTCAGGTAGTAGAACATAGGCCTAACTCTAAGAGACTTGAGCGGCCATCAGACTCTGTTTCACACTGGCAGAATAGACCTCAGCAATCGCACCTCTTCATTTCTGAGCACAATTGCCATTTGAGGTGCCATTTTGTGAGGGCACAGGTTTGCTGTGCTCAATGGAAATATCTTAGAGCAAGTGGAAATATCCCATCAGACAGCAGTATGGTGCCTTCCCAATGTGCTGCCTATATCTGCTGCGTTAACATTCACTTAATCTAAAAATGATCCAGTCTTATTTCTGAAAGGAAGAATGGAAGATGAACATTCTGTTAAGAAAATTCCAGAACCACTAAGAAAACAAGTTGCCGCTCTATCAGCAAATGCTACTCATATTAGTTTCTTAATAAGCAGTTGGGTCAGAGAGAAAAGATTCCTTTTACTTTTGTATGCTGCAGCATAGGAAGTCCGCTTTCCAGAACCCCACCAAGACAAACTTCGAACCTCCCACTTCCAGCACACAATCTATATACCTAAACCCGGCCGGTAATTACAATATTCCCGGTAACACCTTCCAAGAAAGGAAAAGAAATACGTATCAGATTTCTCTGACATGCGCAGTAGAAACAAAGTCCATAGCTGACTGGTTTTGGCTGCGTCCCCAAAAGACTTATTTGCTTCTCTACTGTCCCTCTACTGTCACTTTATTCAAGCGGACTTTCAAAGTCCCATGCAAATCAGGAATAAGTGTCCACATGAGGCTCAGCAAAATGCACGTTTTTAACACACCTTCCGTCCCCATGGAAGCTGTGTTTTCTTTGCATGCATCTTTTTCTCCCCACCCCTGCTCTTGTTGATAGGGTACCAGCAGAAATGGGGAGGGACTGCGCTTGACGCGGCAACAACCAGGAAGACAACCCCTGATAAGTCCAAAGGAAAAATAGCCATCGGTTCTCTGTTCATCTCCCAGATCTTCCGCCCTTTGAAATGGCTTCTTGTGCTGACAAAGGCAGTGGCTGCCCGCCCTTCCTCCCTCCCTAGTGCCGCCTCTCAGATATGACACAACGACGAAGCCCCTGTTTAATTGAGGCTGTCAGGCTGCTGAGCCTGCGAAGAAGGCAGAGGGAGGAAGAAGACGAGAACTCCGCCACCGCCACCTCTACAGCTGGGGCAACCTGAGCCACCGCCAAGGCACTGCTCTGTGCAACCTTCCCAGAGGAGGTGCAGTGCCCGCATCCCCTTGCCTGGCAATCTGCGGCAAGCGCCCTCCTCCTCCTCCTCCCCCAGTGGCGGCAGCCAGCAGATCCTCATCCTTCTCCCTCCTCCTGCAAGTGGTAGAGAACGAGAGGACGGGAGGAGGTGCTGGATCTGGTCATGAAGCTTCAGGATCGCACCCGCCTTTCTTCTCCCTCCCCAAAGTCCCGACGTCGGAGGAGGCGCACAAGGGAAGTGGGGGTGCAATTCTCCGGTCTCCCGTCCGAGGAACGGCTCATTTCCCGTGCGTGTGCGCTGCTCGACTTTGACCGCTGTCTCTCTCTCTCTCCCTCTCTCCTCCCCATCCTCAGGCTCTTGCTGCAGAAGCTGCGCAACGACGGCTGCAAGATGTTTTACCTGTACAGCGCACAATCACTCATTCACTCTTACCACTTTCCCCTGTTATTGCTGTCAAAATCCACCCTCTTCACACCTGTTAGTGATTGCAACACGATCCTGCACGATCCTGGCTCTTTAGTTCTGAGCTTTAGAAAGGGAAGCTGCTTGTGTTACTGCTGTGTGTGCAGGCAGCAATCCCCGCCCCTTTTGCCATGGAGCGTCCCCAAGGTAAATGTTGCGAGGAAAACCTGCAATTTCAAAAAAGAGCAGTGAAACTCTTCTTTAAAGGGCAGGTATTTTGTTGCGGGTTTTCCTAGTTTTGTAGCTCTGGAAGTTCGTTAAAAACCCTGGCATGGGGGCGCTCAGAAGCAAAAGAAGAGTTTTAGTAGACTTTAAATTGCTTGGGGTTAGGGCCTTAGACATACTTTTTATCATGTCTCTTGGCAAACACACTGTCCTTGAGAGCATTCCTCACAATTTAAAGTGTAAAGTGTAAAATCAAAGTAACAGTAAATGAAATTGCAACTTGAATGATGGTAGTTTCACTTAAGCATCTGGTGCCCATAGGTCAGCTTTCATGAGAATTCTCTTGTTATTTTGAACTTTATGCAAAATAATTTTAACTTGTCTTTTTTGTTAAAAGCATGATAGGTTCATCAGACCATTTTCCTCACCCTTAAACAGTGATAATTTTAAGCATGTGTGCACTAGTATAGCTTATTTGAATTAGACAGTGTAATACAGACATGTTGTCTACTGAGCAATGAGATGGAACCACTCCATTCCTGAATAATACCTATTTTTACCACTATTAAAACATGACTATAGCACCACAGTTCCAAATTAGACAATTAAATACATGCTGTAACTTGCTGGGAGATAAATATGTTTAAAAAGTTGAAAAGGCCTTGAAAAAATATAGCTTGGTTTAGCTGGATGGTTTCATAAGTGTTATTTTTAACTGTTAGGTATCCTTATTGTAATTGTCATAAGTAAGAACACTTGGTGCCTGGCTGTGAGATGCACAACTGAATGAAGGTGAACGTCTTTGCTGAGGGCTGTTCACCTGCTTTGCACAGAACTGCATGCAGCTTTGATAAGGTTCAGAAATGTTTTGCTCTTGGTACACATCTTTCCTTTTACAAAGTTTACTTTAATTTGGTTTTCAGTTAACATAACCCACCTACTGAAATCTCATTTCTATGTGAAGTTAGCAATGTCCTTAGGGAAAAATTAATTGCCCACTTTGGAATATGTATTTATTTCTTTTCTCTGGGGACTAATGCAAGGTCACTGTGGTCACCGTTCACTCTCACCCTTCGCCATGAATATCAGAAGTATGTTTTTCTATCTCAGGAAGAAAGATACATGTAGAAACAGCTGATTAGCATAACTAAGACGATAGGAAGATCAATCCTTGGCCCCACAGAATTAGACTGTTTCATGAAGACCTACTACTATTGATTAAACTTTAAAACGTCATTTACAGACTATTAATTGGAATGCTGGCATTTTCCAGTATACTTAGGAAGACAGTCCCTAGAGGGTTAATTAACCAGCCTGTACCATTTTTCCAAATCTTTGTAAAACAAAACTTAACTATCATGATTGAGAAAGGCTAGAAATCAATGTCAATGTCACCCTCCCAGAGGAGCGAATTATGGTTCTTATAAGGCAGAAATACCCAAGAGAGAAAGAAATGAAATTGCTGTCCAGTGCTTAGGAGAAATATTCTACCTGCCCATTAACTGGTGGGCAGGTCAAGAGGTTCCAGTGCTCTGGTTAAGCTTTTAATGTGTTTAAACACATGGAAGACCCAACATAGTGATTAGACAGATTCAATCACATAGATTACTGATAAGGTTTTTTTCCATTAGCCTTTATTTTTCATTCATAAAGATTCACGGAAGATTTCCAGAAGAACCCAGGAACCCACTTGAATAAAATTGCCAAACTCTGCCAAAATCAAGTATCTGTGCATGAGGAATTGCATCTCAGAGGAGGACTCAATATGGAAGGCAGAAGACCAATTACACAGCAGCCTGCTAGCGTCAGCAACCATTATAAGAGGGGACTATGGGTGTTTTTCCACTGAGCACTAGAGTACCCAGTGGAAAAACAACCCATTTTAGCAGTCCTAAATTATGCATAATATAGGCATAAATAGTTACCACACACAGGGATATTCAAAGCCCTAAATGGATAGGTTATTCTCTTAGAACCAAGAGCCTTCTGTACACATTAAAGTGATGGGACCTCTAGATGAAATGCAGGATGTAAATACTGAGATGATGATGAAGATAAAGAAAGAAAGAATTGGGAAACCACAAGCAGATTCCTCCATTTATTATACTTAACAGAAGACAAGAGACTGAAGGTTTGGAGCAAGTATATCATACAGACCACAAGCTTTCCCACACCATTACCAAGATAACAAGTTCCCTCAGCCTAGCTATCTGTGCTGAGACTAAAGAAAATGCACGGGTTCATTCAGGCGAGGCTGAACAGTAGCAAGGGAAGGACATGGACGTGCAGGGGCTCTAACAACCTATGACAGGCAAAGGTTCCTAGAGGTTTACAGTGGTATCTGGCCAACTGGAATGAACTGGCCAACAACTGTATATGCTGCCTTAGGCATAAGCATGTTGTAGAATGTACTGCATAACTGTTTCTGTTGGCTTGGAAACTTTTTTCAACAGGGGGATAATAAGCCTTTACAAAGACAGCATCTTTCACAAACATCCATTAATCTTCATTATGTGCCCATGAGGGAGGTAAGGATGTTGGGAGCAGCTACTGTGAAGGAGGAATATCTCAGAGTGCCTAACTGACATGAAGGTTTCTGACTGTCAGAAACCCCTAATAATCAGCATTCATTACCAGAACTTTGATCCTAGGAAAGAACAAATTCTATAAACCTGCGAGAATGGTTGTTCCTTTCTGTATGGAAAACAGTGAATTAGAAGAAGTAAATCTCCAGACCATCACAGCTTTAAGTTGTCAAATATCTTACCTTTATAGGGGTGAAATTAGATTTAAAACAGCCAAGACTGCATCAATAATTTAAGCTTTCTTTTCTCTTTCTGTTTTCTCATTATTATTATTATTATTAATTATTATTATTATTATTATGAGCAGCAGCAGCAGCAGCAGCCATGCATGATGAGAATGCTCAATGAAGACTGCCTTAAAAACTGGAAGAAAAGTGCAAGAAATTTCTGACAATTTGCCGTTAATCACACATTAGAGGAAGTAACATTCACTGTTTGGCATCAAGCTTTGCACAGCATCAGCTGTGGTCACATCTGAGGTTTAATCCAACTTCAGTCCACCTTCAGAGCAAGGGAACACATCAGCAAAGTGACCAGTAATTTTCTTTCCACATTATCCCAAAGGTGAATTTTCTGACTTATTTAACACTGAAAGAAAACAGCTTATCACTTTGCTGATGTATTTTTTCACTCTGGAAGCAGACTGAAGCTGGATTAAACCTTAAGTGAGACCACAGCCAAAGTCTGCTTCAAGAGTTTCTATGACTGAGCAGCCATAAAGCTGGACTAAAGCATGGGTTCAAATTCCCATTCACCCATAAAGCTATCTGAGGCCCTTTCTGCACTGGCCCACTGAAAACCAGATTAAGTAAATCCATTTTTATGAAATGTGTCTCCAGCAAGATCCATCTCAAATAGATACGGATCTAATAAGGCCCCATGCTTCCGCACTCACTTGGGAAGGACAAATTGTGAGGAACACATTATGCCTTCGCAGTGCAGACACAGTACCACAGATTTCCAGACAGTCACCCCAGGAGCCGCGTGATTGGAGCATTCAGCTGTCAGTCACTGCTCCTTTCTGGCCATGCATGAACGTGTCAGGGATGGACCGCCAACCAATCAGAAGCCTGATTGTGAATGGAATTGCTACATTTTTGTGAATGGAATTGCTACATTTGAAAGCCAGCCACGGGGCCATTATGGGGCCGGGAGGGGAGCTGTGTGCGTGCCGACGGCTGCAGAATTCCAGTCACAGCACTCTCGCCCTCACATCCCAGTTTTCCTGACGCTGCGGGGAGAAGGACAGGGCAGGGCAGCTCAGACAAACGATCCCCAGCCCGCAAGCAAGAGCAACGCACTCTGCATACATCCACATTGTCATTAACACGTGTGCCTTTCCTCATCATGACAACAAGAACACATTGCAGGGTTCAGGGGAGCGCAAGTCCATATCTCCCATCCCAATCCTTAGGAGTACACATGGGGCAGCAGGTAGATGTAGCCTGTGAAGTGAGTCAGCCCCCGTGGGCCCCCTTTCGTAAGCCTGACAGAGCCGGGGCCCTCTCTGTCGGCAATCCTGCTGCCACTGGTGGCTCCATGCCTCTGGCTAATATACCATCACTAGCCACCCATGAGCGGAGCCCTTCACGTGGGGCTGAATGGCACCTGGGGTTCTCCACCTGGCCCTCGTGCTGTTCCTATGCCACTGTAGCTGGGCACATGCCTGATGTGAAGCCTGTGTGGGAGGGACTTGGTGGCTGGACTGCACTTCTCCCACCTCTCTCAACATGGCAACTTCCTGTCCCGCCCACATGTGTTAACTCTCCCATCTGTGTGCAGACGCATCTTCCGTTGATGCGGATTTAGAGCACAAAGATGGATTAAGTACTCATTAAGACTACCTCCAATCAGGTCTTCCAGGAAACCGGTTTAAGGGCCTCTTAGCACACATTAGAGATGGATCGTGCACGAACCAATGCGGAAGCAGACTCCCCGATGTGTCTCTAATGGGTGCTACAGTGCGGACAGGAATTTCACAAGTGTTTTAAATGTGTGCTTAATGGGCAGAAGGGTCCTGAGGGACACCTGATCATAGCCTATTTCAGTAGATTTTGACAAGGATAACGTGGGAAGGATGAGAATGTTTGTTTGTTTTATTTCTAGCTATGTGTATCCTACCCTCACCCAATGGTACCAAGGTGGGCAACACAACATTCATAAACCACAGAAGATAAAACAGTCTGCTTTTTCTTTGCAATCCTCTTCCCCCAACCCATATTATCTTCAAAACTATCCCCAAAGTTAGCTTGCTTAGGCTAAAACAGAATGATTAGCAAGGGAGCCCAGTGTTTAGTTTCTACTTCCATTTTGCTGAAGTGAGGAAGGGCAATGTGGAAGCTCTCCAAAGATCAGAAGAGAACATGGGCTGGTGGGAGGGAAATGCATGAGAAAGGAGACGGAGCCAGAGCTTACAATACAGGCTCTTCAGTACTGAAGCTACATGCTGTTTATTGTCTTATCTGCTCTGTCAATAGATAAGAATAAATCTCTCAAATTTACCCAATAATATAAATGTTCTGCTCTCTCATGAGTAAATGTACTTTGTTTATATTTTTTTAAAATCAGTGTCACTCCTGATGTTATGCATACCACCTACTGACAGCGGAAGTGCTCTTTTGAAACCTGCCCCAATTTATCCAGCTTGATACTGTTCTAAAAATAAGTAGTGCACTTGTATGGTTTTAATGGTTTGAGAATAAGCTAATCAAGCTCTATATGCGTAGACTGCCAGTTTCCCACTGCTTTCCAATGCGATTCAGTGGCCTACCTTACAGAGCATTATCTTCAGTTTCCCAGCAGTCGTGAACACACAGGATTCCAACTTCAGTGTACAGCAGAAAACTCTTTTCATACACAACAGGAAAAAGTAATTTTCTCAGACATACTCATGAACAATATTGACTCTTGAAAGTACTAGAAAAAGAAGTGTTTGTCTTTCTCAAAAGGTCCTTCCATTCCACAGCCCTTGCATACAAAGGATCTACCATGTTTCCAAACTTTCTCTTCTTATAACTGCAGCTCCACAGAAGCTGCCACAAGTGTCTAAAAGGAAACACTTCCATCATTGTGGACTGGCTGTGGCACCTCTTGAGCTCCACTGGGCTGGCCAAGTTTCAATATGAGTCTCTGCAGCCTATTTTGAGGAGCCATGAGGTGAGGTGACGGGTCACATCAGGACCTGAAGATCTGACCTGAGATCACTCCTTAAACACTGAACTTAAGATGCCTTTGCCAGCTTGTGCCTCTCCATGGGCAGTCATAACTAGAGATAAGCATATAAACCCATTTTGATTCAGTCAGGTACAAATCTAACCTTGAATAGCTGGGTCTGGTACTACAAATATTTTTGGTGGTTTGTGGGTCCTCCCATCATCTTTCTGTCAATCTACCCCACTGAATTCCTGGCTTACTGTGGGTTACCAGAATTGCCTCAAACCCAGACATCACATTCTTGGACTTCCATGGCCTACCATAATCATATCACGCTCTCACCCCGTCTTGCTCCAGACCTCCGCTTTCCTAGTGTCATGGGGGGGAGACTGGAGACAGGATCAAAGCATCATTAGACTGACTTTGAACTGACATGCACACACCCTCAACAGCATTAGTTCTGAAATCAAAACACTTAATCAAACAGTGGAAGGTTGTAAAAACAACCATGTGACTTGTGGATTCCAATCGAACCTTAGTTTCATTAGAACAGTTCACACAACTCTACTGTTATTGGTCATGGTCTAGACCCATGGTCTTCACAGCTCTTCTGAACACATACAGTGAAGGCACCTGACATACCTCAGGAGGAAGACTATTCCACATTCTGAGAGCCATCACTGAAAAGGCCCTATCCCAGGTACCCACCGCTTTTGCTGCAGATCCATACGGAAGGCACCGGCAGGTCCATATGGAAGAAGGCATTCCTTGGGGGCCTGATTCAACTCTGGCCCAAGTCATTTAGAGCCTTATAGGTTAATGTTAGCACATAAGGTACAGAGGTGTCTGTGCTTTGGCAGAGCCCTGACTTTGCTTAGCACAGCACTCAGAGTAGGAGATTCTGGGAAGCACATGGCTATGCTAATAACTCCCAGATGCCGCACCTGGGAGAACAATGGAGATTGGCTGCCCTGGAGACCTGAGAAACACACCTTTTCTGCACAGTGGAGATGTATGGCCTATATCATTAGGACCTCTGACTCCTTAAATTCTTTGGAAATTGCTGTATTACCACTACAGCCAACAAAAAACTGAGGTTGAAATCTTTAGCCTATTTTTTTTAAAAAAAAAATTCATTGTTTGGATTTTCTTTTGCTAACAGAACAATTCTATACGTGCTTTGATCTGGCAATTTATTATCTTTGTTGAGTAGGTGACTGTTGTTGACAAAATGTCTTTTAAAAGGAAAGCAAACAAAATAAGAAGGAAGGAAGGAAGGAAGGAAGGAAGGAAGGAAGGAAGGAAGGAAGGAAGGAAGGAAGGAAGGAAGGAAGGAAGGAAGGGGAAAGAGAGAGAGAGTTGTCTTGGGTAGGGCAAAATCTGATGTCTACACAACAGAAAACTGTATGAACTTGAGGAATTTGTGTAAGGATGACAACCACATATCTGAGCTTTGGGCTGGAAAGTGGCAGAAAGAGAACTGGAGACAGTTGTGTCTAGGGCCAGAACCCCAAGACCACCCAGAAGGGCAGGCATTGTAAAAGAGGCAGGAGGTCCACATGAAAAAAGTCCAAATAGGGTGAAACTGAGGTGTCAGAATGTGTGAGCATGAAGCAGCCAATGTCTCTAGAATGACAGACACCTCATAAGAGGCCACTGGGAAAGTTTCTCCCTCCCAGCACAAAAGAGTTCTCTCTCCCTCCCTCTCTCCTTCCTTCCTTCCTTCCTTCCTTCCTTCCTTCCTTCCTTCCTTCCTTCCTTCCTTCCTTCCCTTGCATCAACTCAGCACTGGATCAAGCAACCAGGAACTTGTTACTGCTTTTTTCCCTTTTCTCTACACTACACAGCAAGTTCCAGCGTTGGTGGCAGCACTGTGACACATCTTAAAAAGTGAAAGGAGTCCTGGACATTCTTAAATACCTAGGCTTGACACTAAATAAACACCTCAAAGTTTCGGTAACGAGAGCCTCTCATTTGTACAGTCCACTGTCTGAAATTAATACCTTAGCCAGGGAGTGTTTCTTCATCAGTCAATAGGTAGTTTGCCCGTTTTACAGCATCACAGACCACTTTAACCAATGAGCCTTTTAAGGCGTTATCAATAAGAGAGTCAGAAAAGTGCTGCAGCCTGTTAGCTCAGTTGGAGGGTCAGGATTAGTAAATTCTCTCTGGTGCTGGTGCGAGAGATTAGCACAGTAGCTTTTGATATTGAGCAAGGGGGGAATCTAAGCTGCAGGAGTGGTTAAGCCTCTTACAATAAACGGGGGACTGCTTGCTTTAAACTTTGCAGATAACTTCGTAAATGGAAAAATGCTATTGACTGCTACATGCTGCTTTAAATGTTGCTTTTTTAATGTAGGTAAAAAAGCAGTGACACCAACAAAATAACAAAAGGTGTTTTGCATGCTGTTTCACTGATAAAGACTAAAGGCAAACTGCACGTCTATCTTTTTTTGAGAAATGTTTAAATGAAGCCTTCTATAACTTTAAAGCTAGGAATATAATCCTAACTTTCTTGGAAATAAAACACTACGGCAGAATAAGACTTAATTCAGAGCAGAGAGACCTAGAATTGCATTGCAAATTGGCAGAGTATTTGAGCACAACATTTAGAGGTGATCTTTCTCTGATTTTGGTTGGGGACACTACTATGCTGGGACTGAATGCTAGGGCATTTCTGCACTTGGCTTCCCATCCACTGGATGGGAAAAGTGCATGGCTGACTAACGTGTACTAGCATTCACACTTGGGAATGTTAGTACACGTAATAGTAAGCCCCATGCACCTGCACATGTCCAGGTGCCAGCAGTTAAATGTCTTCTCCTGGTGTATAAGGAAATAAGAGGAGGGAGTTCATGAGGATAAAGCTCAACTTATTGTATTTATTTATTATTTGCATTTTTATCCCTCTTTTACCTGAAGGTCTCAGAGGGGATTACAGCAATAAAAGCAAATTATAGTTTCACTTAGTTAACAATTTCCCCAGAAAGGCTTCTAAGATCAGTGATGGTGAACCTTTTGTGCTCAGTGTGTCATAATTAACAAGAAAACCTAGCTTAACTCGGGTGCTGTGTCACATCTAGAAATATCCATAATTTTTTGATATTTGTAGCTCTAGTAAAAATGTTATATTTTTGCTATATGTATTTTATTAAAAGAAAAAACAAATAGTTCTTTACATTAGTGACTTTTGTTGCTGAATTTTGTTTGCTAAATCTTCAGTTGAAAGTTGGTATTTTGTACACTTCAAGAACAAGCAAGCACTACACGCCCAGGTGCCAGGGTGACCAGGTATGTCACCCAAAAGGGCTTGGCGTGTCACCTGTGACATGCATGTCATAGGTTGGCCATCACTATTCTAGATGAACAGAGTTTATTGCAAACTCTTACCTCTTTATACAACCCATATGCAGATGAACCAAAGAAGTGAACTCACTTCCATCCCTAATCATCACGAACTGACCACAATGTAAGCAATGCAACCACTATAAGTTGTATATAAACAGGATTGAAATTTAAAGTAAGTACAAGATATTGCAAGAGTATTAATATAATCCTGCTCTCTTTTGACTGATTCTCTCCATAGTTATTGATTTAAAAGAACTGTGGATAAACTTGAATGTAGATGTACACCAACTGATTAGGCTGCATTTTGTTGCAGAGATGAGGTTCCTCAGATGATTGTCAAGTCCACCTCCCAGCTTCTCTGATCATTTACCATTATAGCTGGACTATGTTTCTCTGACTCTGATGAGAGTGGAAGTCACAGTTTGAATGATCAAGTTTTCTGCTGCTCTTCCTAAGCTCTGGATATGATCAGAAAAAGCATTAAAGATATTTAGGTATCAGCAGTTTGGGATTTCAGTAGTTGGAGTCATTGGCCCTTTCTGTACATTCCAGATTAAGTTCTAGTATAGGGACCTGCTATCCACATGGTAGGCACTGCAGACTATGGGAGGCCCCACCCATGGTCTGCTTAATCTGCACTAGCATGTGGATGGCAGGGCCCTATTCTGAGATATAATCTGGAATAAGGCCCAGTGCAGAAATCTCCACCGATGCTACCAATTACCTCTTTCCCTCTTCCTTTATAAGTGAAATTATCCCATTCATGCACACAGGAAAACACAACGGAAACACTGCTGTTGAGATGGTCACATCTCTCCTAGCAACTAACAAATGTGTGGGAGCTAAGTAGCATAATAGATCTGATGTCTCTGTTCTAAGATTTGTTAAATGTTAAATAAGAGCAGAGAACTGGATATACACCCGAACTAGACCAGGGTACACTTCCATAACTAACATCAAAAGCATCATGCTGTTTAGGAACTCAGTGTTAATTGGTTTTTGTACTACAGTTCAGATGCTGAGATTACTGCCTATTGTGCCATATTTGGGGTTAGCAGTTTTTGCAATCCTAATCCAATTTTACCGGTAAAAGAGTGTGTGAAATTGGACCTAACACAACTACTATGCCAAGAGAGTATGAAGGGATGACAGTATTGTACTGACAGTGCTCATCTTTGTACAAATGCTTAAAGCCAGGAATGCTACAGATTATATAAACACATTAACATATTAAAATTTAGAGAGAACACGATCCCTGGGTTTTGATACTTTCCCCCCTGTTTTGAACAGTGAATATTTAAAAGAAAATTCACAATCAATTATGCATTGGTACTATATGACTTACTACCATTTCACAGAAATGTGAACAGACTGTGTTATGTAGCATAAATAATTTATGTATTATATTTCTATCCTGCCGTATACCCAAAGGTTTCAGTCTGGGTAACAACCTTTAAAACAACACATTAAAAACAATATTAAAAACAATAATATAGATAAAAACATTTAAAAGATTCAGCATATTAAGATACTAAAATAATAGTATCTGCAGTGGCGGGGGGTGGGGATGATGAACTGAGACCTAGAGACCAGGGTTCAAATGGAAACTTAAAAAGTGATTATAATTTCAAGATCCTTGATGCTCACTTATTTTTACCTTCAACGGTGCTCTTATTAGGCAAAATTTTCAAGCAAGGGTTCCTTTCCACTGGCTATGCGGTTGTCCTCTGTTCTTTGTTGCTTCAATAACTGTGGGTTTCATAAGAACATAAGAGGAGCCCTGCTGGATCAAGCCACCACTGACACAAGGAGCTCACCAATTGCTTATGGGCATCTCAAACAGAAGGCAAAGGTAAAACCTTCATCTGCTCTCAAATCACTGCAAATGACTTTTAGATGCTTCCTGCCTATCTCTCCAAACTGGAGGCAATGCCTAGGCATCCATTCTAGTACGCACTGATACACCTGGCCTCCATGAATTTATCCATGCACCTCCAAACACAGAACTGTGTAGAGTTTGGGTATCATGAGCTGCAAAATTCATGTATTTGCAAGCTGGACCCAGCAATTGGTTGATTTCCAGTTCCATCATTGTAAGTTCTCATATTCACAGAGTTTGCCTCAAACAAAATCCTTACAAACAACAAACAGTGGCAAAGACCTCTTGGCCACAGATGTTACTTTGGCAGGCTCTACATGGTGCACTTACACAGCTTCCTACTACCTTAACAGCACTTCCTACCACTCAATGCCCCCCACATCCCCTTAGTTTGCTGTTCTTTTTCTTTTTTTTGCTTCAGACAGCACAGTCTTGTTTTCAGGAACTCAGGAAAAAGGCTGACATCTGCATTTCCTGGGCTTCCAAAAATATCTCCCACTAGGAACATCAAATCCATGAATGCTCCCTAGATGCAAATATTTGTGAAGTTGGAGAGGAGCAAGCATGGGAACAGCATGACACCTGTTTTACAAAGAAACACCATGGCTCCATCCTCATGCAACTTTGGCATGGTTCTGAGTGTGGGATAGGTGCGGTCCATCCCCATGGGTTTTGGATTTGGTCCACAAAAAGCGTACCAAACATCCCTAAACTGTGCCAGAAGAGTACCAAATTTGACACCTGTTTAAATAAGTCTCCGCACGTTCTGGGGGACCGGCACACATTGCTCAGCGAGCCGGGAACGCACATGGGGATGCTTATGGGAGGAGATTTGCGCTCACGTCACTGTGAGGTGTGGTGTGCTTGCTGTCAGCCCTGTCCACTGAAGATCACAGCCGCTGACTTTTTAAAATGCCGATGGCAAAGGGAGGCTGGAGAATGACTTGGTTTTTTAATTTTCTGCCATTTTCACGGAGGTAATTCCAACTCTGTTTCAAGAATGCCAAGGCTACAAGCATAACACACACACCTTGCCTTATCTCCTGATTTGCAAGGCACGGGTGGGTAAGGAAGAGCTTGATTTAGCTGAGTGCACTCAGCTGAGCAAGATCTGTCAAGCAAGCTGTCAAGCAAAGAAGTGCATCTCCTTTAAAGTAAGGGCAAAAAACAGCCGCGGCTTCAGCCACTTTCAGGGGCTTTAGAGGCTGCAGTGTTCTCCCTTTTCCAGGGTGGCAACCTTATTACCCCCCTGGAAAAGGGAGAACACTGCAGCCTCCCCCCCCCTTCACAATCTGGGCAGGAAAAGGTTTTATTTCACTGCAGCAATAAGGTTGCCACCCTGGAAGAGGGAGAACACTGAAGCCTCTGAAAGTGGCTGAAGCCACAGCTGTTTTTTTCCCTTATTTTACCAAAGATGCGCTCCTTCGCTTGACAGCTGGCTTGACAGATCTTGCTCAGCTGAGTGCACTCAGCTAAATCAAGCCCTTCCTTACCCACCCATGCCTTGCAAATTGAGAGATAAGGCAATCCAGCTTCCAGTGAGAGGAGAGGGGGCAGAGAGGAGGTGATGCTACTCCTCTGTACCAGGGTTTGGCACGCTTCTCATAGGGACACCTGCATCCGCGCTGAACCCGTACCTGTCCCGCATTGCCAGGAATGCTATGGGTACATCTGAGATGCATTCCTGGTCTTCTGCCCAGCCCATGCATGCCCAAACAGCGCCCAGAGTGTGCCAAATGGCTTGCATGGGGGCGTAGCCTTTGCTGGTAGTGCTCTTCAGATCCTGTGCAGATCCTGCTTTTATTAGAACACAAGTCTTTAAACATAGTGTTTGTTTCTTACTAATCATGTTCATGAACCACTGATATAAAACTAAGGCTGAACTTTTCCATCACTTGCCATATTATGTTTCTCCTGCCATATTATGTAGCTCAGTGGTAGAGAAAACTGCCTGGGATGCAGAGGGCTACTGTTTTGATCCCAAGCTTCTCCCCAGAAGCAGACAATGGCAAACTACTTCTGCATCTGTATCTCTGCCAAGAAATCTGCTTGGAGGTGCCTATGCATTCAACCAGGAGTCTGCCATGATTCAGAGATACCCAGTGATACACATTTTAAAGCACAGGTAAAGTAGCCTCTACTGACTGTTTTTGCTTTGTAGATTTCTTGTGAGTTGCTTCAAGCAGATCTTGGAAACTGCTTGTAAATAAACATTTTAATTATTTGTTAGAATCTTCAGCACAAATCTTCCAATAAAGCAATATGAAATGGCTACAGCACATTATTTGGAGGCCTGCTTTTGCATAAGAATGAAATAACCCAGCATTTTTATGGAATTCACTTTGAATGCGTTGCATGAAAACACACCAGGAAATATTTTACTCAATTAGAGCTTTTTCATCCTCCTGGCAGGTTCTTTTATACATAATCTTCAAAAACCCCAAAGATTTGAAGGGCTTGCCTAAACTCTTATTAAATTAAAAGATATAACCTTTTAAACATATAGTGGAACACACTTTTTCTTGATTTTTTTTAAAGAGATTAGCTGTGAACTTGAAATGTTTGGAGTTGGAAGGACATGCCTCAGTGAAAGGTAATCTACTTTACATGCAAACATTCCTAGGTTTAGTCTTCAGGAAGTCTTTGCTGCAAAACCCCTTCATAGATGTGTCCATTTAATCACCAGGAGATGAGCTGAACCTTCATGTTGCTGATGTATTTGGGTTATTTCCCTCCCTCTTCATGCTGTCATTTAAATTCTATCTGTAGATCAAGGACACAGGATGAAATGACCAAATAAATACCATAATGAACTAAGGGTGTGTATGGAACACCTTCTAAGAATCTTTCTGCACTTAATCTGCCATTATAGGAATCAGTGGGTCTGTTAACAGCATCATCTTCATGGCTGTCCTAGTCCAGACCAGCACACGCCATGAAGAAGGGCAGGAGCTCTTTGATGTGTGTTTGGAAGCTGCAGTGTCTCCTGGAGGAAAAGGAGAGTCTGCCTACAGAAAGCTGCCATGGGCAGGAAGGACCTGATGTAACAACAGTAGTATGGAGAGGCAGTGGTGGTGGTGGTACATGTATGTGCAAGCAGTGTCTACAGTGATAGAACCTCCAGCCTCAGTGATAGATGAGGTACGAGGGTGAGCAGGCCAGATTTTGTCCAAATTCAGAATCCAGATAAAATAAAAATTGACATCTTGTCCCATGCCAGCCTGCCTGGGGTTCAGCAGCAAAGGGGAGAAGGCACAGGCAGGCAGATAGGTTAGAGAGCAGGGACAGCTAAAGGCAGCAAGGGCAATGGAAGGACACAGGGAGGGACAATGGCACCACCCTACTATGCCCAACAACTTCAGGCACTAGGGAAGAAGAGAGTAGCACAGTCTGTCTGCCTGTCAACAGTCTGCTTCCATTGAGACACTGAAAAATTGAGACTAACTAATGAGGTCAAACAGCCTCAATGCTGACATAATCCGAACGAGAAATAGTCTACATCTGGCTGCTTTAGTCCTGGAAAAAACACAAATGCCACATTCCCACTTGACTTTTAAAATCTGGATTGGACTTTTAAAATTCAGATTCGGGACTGAGTATGCAATCCGGCAATCTCTATTTGCCAGAGGATAACATGGGCTCAATTCAAATACTGCCATTCTCACTCAAACAGCACAAATCCCCAGCACAGAGAAACAGGATTTTTTAATCTCTGTCCCTTATGCAAACCCTGTAAGCCTCCCCACAGTCAGAATGAGTGAAACAACAGACACAGAGTAAAACATTCACTCTCCCTTTGAAATCAGAAGCTCCCTCTCTCCATTCACGTTACCCAGAGGGCAGCAGACAGACACAGAGCAAAGCATTCACTCTCCTTCTCAAATCGGAAGCTCCCTCCCTCCATTCATGTTAGCAGGAAGGAACCTTTGTGCACAAGCAGGAGAGCAAAAGAACAGAGAGTGCTAGCAATCTCTCCCTTTACAATCAGAAGGGCAGTGATCTATTGCTACAATGTTGCTTTTAATGTATCTCATAGTTATTGTGGCATTCAGGGGAAACCCAAGCCTTTTTTTAAATCTCTGGGTAGCTAGCATTGCGGGCATGGCAAGGGGAGGTGGAAGACTTTCCCAGTTGTGAAATCCCACCTATCCATATCAGGCATTGGCCAGAAGATTATGTGGGGCAGTCCAAAAGGGTGATCTTCTCCTGGGATAGTCCAGAATCATTCCCAAAGGGGAGGGAGTAGACTGAGCTCCTAGGCAGGACTGAGAACAGTTTTCCTGAGGACTTTTTTTCTGCAGATTTTCGCAGGATAGTCCTCAAAGTCCGGGAATAAAAAAATAAATGGAATCAGAGGATTTAATCTTATATGGGAACACACCCAAATGTATTTGTCTGTCTGGACGGTCAAAACTGAAAATGGCCTGGGACATCATTTTTTGTTGTTTCTGACCCCAGCCAAAGAGAAGTAGGTGGGTGCTTCCTATGATATGGGTAGTTCTGCAAAAGCAGGGAATTCCGTGAGAAAAAAGCAGACAAAGTAAGAACCTAGACTTGCCTCAGGATTGCCTACAGCTATTTGACAAAGGCACTGAGAAGCAATTGTGAAATCTAAACAACACCCCACAACTTCCACCTTCCAGAGGCACCCTTAGTTAAAGCCCACCCTTCATCAAATGATCCCACCCTGAGAAATTGAAATGCACAGATTTGTTTGCTGTTGTAAGATCTGGAGTGGAGAAGCAGGTTTAAAATCTCATTTCCTTAAAAGATAGCTTTGTGCTTAAAGTAAATTATCTTTGCATGGAAGTTAAACGCCTAAGGGAGATTAATTGGCTGTTATTTTGTGACACAGGGAGACAAACAATTCCCATCAGAAAAAAACCGGATCCTTTAAATTCACCCGCAATTCATAAGGTATCTCATGTAAGTCTTTCTACCTCTTTGTGAGCAGTCATGTGAAAATAATGAAAGCAGCAAGTGAAGCTAACCAGGAAAAATCATTTTAAACTGAACATTGTGCAAGACTTAATGCAGCTCCCATTTTGAGGTTATACTCACAGGGGAACATGTTCTGATGTTTAGTAGACACAGCCAATGCTAGTGGGGCTGATACAGATAGTTATGAGCTGGCTGACAAAGTGAACTGCCACAGCATCATTACAGCAGAATGAACCCAGCATCTGGGACTTGCATATCTGATGATCTCACTTGTACCAAGGCAGACTTCACCATTCATCAATGTTTCAGCTGACAGTCTATTGAGCTACTCTAAAGGTCTCAACCTCACAAAAGCTTGATTATTCTGTTGTTCCAGGACAGATGGTCAGACGTACAAAATGCTACAAATATATTATCATTGACCTTTGCCTTGGAGTTAGTATTGTTGTAGTTGGTTGCCCATAGTTGAATGGCATTTGGGCCCGTTGCTAATTTAAGTCTGAACTAAGGATTTAGAAATCAATGAGGTATCCACAAAGAATGTGCATAGTTTAGAGTACTGCTGTTTTTGCAGTTATGGAATTACTATTCTACCTAGTCTGATTCTGTCATAGTGCACTTAATTTGGCAATAATTCCTCAAACTAATTTAGACTGGGTGTTTTCACTCTTGAGTGGGTCCAGTTGTTCCAGAGCAAGGCTGTCTGCATGTGGAACACCTGTTCCATGACAGCCTCTGTGCCACTCCAAACCTCGTGTGAACTTCAGAACCAGCTATGGAAGTTCCAGTAGACAGGAACAAAAGTTTCTGGCCTCAAGGCTTCCTAGTGTGCCACCAAAACAGAGCAGGCTTCTATTCCAGACCACAGAGCATGCCATCCATTTGCCCTTCATGGTCCAGAAGTTCTGACCTTTAGAAAGGGAAAAGAAAGGAAAGCAGTTGCAGGTTCTGGGAGAAGTGTGAATGTTTAAGGCTGTGGCTGTGGAGGTGAGCGGGGAAGGGGGCTTGAGTTGCCACTGCTGCTGTGTGCCGTGGGCAATGGGGAGAGGAGGGGAAAGGATCACTGGCTGCCCAGTGCCATTTCTCATCCATCCAGGCAAGCAGCAGCGACCCAGCCATCCAGCTAGGCTCCATGAAGGGCATTATGGGTGGCGCATTCACACCAGGAGGAAGAGGGCAGGGCAGCCCCGAAAAGTGGCTTTTAGAAAGTAGCCACTTGAGTCCCCCCCTTGAGTCACGTACGCCACGTACGATCCTCAGAATCCGGATCAAACGTGATTAAGTTGAAAGTAATGGGATCAGGCAAATTCATGTTAGCATCCGGTTCTATTATTTTGGTTTAGGAAAACTGTTCTAAGCTTGTAATGGGAACCGGGCCTAAAACATCTCCAACTGGAGCATTCCTGGGAACACTTTCCATGCCAGTGAACAGGCTTTGACTTGGCATCCATGCATGGCCTCATAGGAGAATGCTTTGACATGCAAGCCTCAAAGTCCCAGGTCACATCATGAGCGGTCCACATGGACTGTGCAGATGTTGCCTGAAAGTCCCTAAGCTAAGTTTGCAAGCTAAGTAGGCTATTAATGGGTCTACAATGCATTCCAGTTGCTCCCAACAAATTATGCAAAAGCCCTGAAACAATTAAAAAAACTAATCACACTCTTGATTGTTGACCAATCCACAGCAATTGTAGACTAAACCATTCATTTCTCAACACAACTTAATTCTGCTTACTCTGCACCTCTGTGTTTGGTTTGTTTCCCACAATACAGTCAGACAAGCAAATCTGAGGATTTCGTTCAGTTTTATCATAGTGAGAATAGACCAGGGGGAGTCTAAACTCAGCCTTCTCTTTAAGCTAGTGCTATGGAGCTTTTGGTTTGAAAGCAAACTTAGAAGTGCCAACTGAGTGGTAAGTCTGAATCATGAAGATTGTAGACTTTATGTAACCTGCTACTACTGCCCAAGGAAGGAGAATGAGAATCCCAGGGAAAATGAGTCTACAGGGATTCTGTTCACAACTATGCCTGTACTATTGAGTTCCTTTGTCCTATTGTTTTTTAAAGTACTGTAACATTATAAAGATCTCCATTATTTAGGAATAATTTGTTTAGAACTATCTGCTTGCTTATGGGAAGGGAAGGAGAGGATAAGTGAAGTGAGGTTAGCTGAGCCAAAATGAAAAGATATTGATCTACCATCATCTAGAAATACACCTGTTGATCCGCCCACCATCTACTGCTGACCCAGCCCAGAACAAGCAGGCTTTCAATGAGAAACAATGGTGTTAGAAATCATTTGGGTTCTTTAGGGGTTTCCTTTGCTTGCTTGCTTAATGCTTGCTTGCTTGCTTGCTCGCTCGCTCGCTTGCTCATTTTGTTTTCAGGATGTCACTTTGCTTTCCTATCAGGGCTGCCCCCTAATTGCTTCCAACATAATTCATTCCAACAGTATTCTTAAGAAATGTCTCAACAATAATGCAATTTAAAAATACTCCGGAAACAGCTTTTCCAGGTAGTGTAAGCTTGTAAAGAAAAGCAATGCTGAAACTTCTACACTTACCACTAAAAAAAAAAAAAAGGCAACTAAGCCGTTGTTACACATCTTCAGGGAAAGCTTTGTTAGAAAAGCTGCCAGCTGTACAGGCAAACCATGGAAAAGGGGTTTGATGGAATGGTTGAAAGGTGGGCAATTTAAAATTGCTGACAAACACCTTTTCAACTCCACTAACAAGCCAAAATGAATGTTACTGTGTCGAGTGCACTTCTGGTCAAATGACTGGAAGAAAATTAGCTGAAGGGTCAGCCATACGCTCAGTGGTTCTGAATGTGACCTGGTTTCTTCTGATGGACTGTGAAATTGGCAAGAGTGTGATCACACTTAAGTATTATTGGTCCTTTCTAGTCTATACTTTTCTGCACTGAAAATATATAATTGATATTGATATTGATTATAAGGATTGTGCTTCTTACCACACCTTGTAATCTGCAAGATACTTCCAGTTCTTAACAAAAGCGTCCTCAATGGCTTTTTTTAGATAGACACCTAGTAGTATTATAGATATACAGACACACAAATAAATTCAAAACCAGCATTTTAATTTACTCTTGGTATTGATTATCCAGATACAGTTATAATGCAAATTTGCAAAAGACAAATTGGTGTTACCCTTTGTAGCTTCAGAATAAATCTACACAAACTGAAGGTTTTGTTCCCTTACAGAGCAATGCATAAACATATATGGGCTGGCTAGATGGCCTGTGCAATATAAAAATAGACCTGAAATGGCAGAAATGTAAAGGATCCTGTTGAAATGGGATTGGAAAGCAAGGACAAAACATGCAATTTCAATTTCTTCCTCTTCCCCACTTTTATTAGCATACTTATCAGCATCAGCTAGTGAGTGGGATACACCTGCAGCAATTGGTACGCTAATTTCAGTCTGCATTTTACCAAAGCAAACCATGGTTCTTTCTGCACTGGGCCTTATTCTAGATTATATTATGGAATAGGAACTTGCCATCTGCATGCTATTGCAGACTACTGCAAACCCCACTTTGGGGCCTGTAGTAGGCTACACCAGAATCTAGGGGTGCTTCCGCACATGCCCTTTAACACCCATTAAGCACACATTGGGAAAACGGCATCTGCACAGCAACACCCATTAAGAACACTTTGGGAAAACCATGTCCGCACAGGCGTACCTATTAAGCACACTTCTAGCAAGCCGTGTCTGCACAGCGACACCCATTAAGCAAACTTTGGGGAAACCGCATCCACGCAGCAACAGCCATTAAGCACAGCTCCGGAAAACCGCGTCCACACATATCCGTCAACACCAATTAAGCACAGTTCCGGAAAACCGCGTCCACATATATCCGTCTCTAATGTGTGCTTAATGGGGTTTAATGGAACACCACATTTTAGGTAGTCTTAATGGGTGTTTCTCCTCTAGAACCGCATTAACGCAGGACACGTCTGCACACGGACAGGAGAGAGAACACATGGGGTGGGACAGGAAGTCGCCATGTTGAGTGTGGCAACGTGGCGTGGAGCAGCCATGTTGAGAAGGCAGGGAGAAGCACAGTCCAGCCATGAAGTCCCTCCCCCCTCCGAAGGGCTTCACGTCAGGCAGGCACTTGCTTACGGTGGCCGAGGGCCAACAAGCTGGACACGGGAGCCAGGTGGGTCACCCCAGGGGCCATTCAGCCCCAGGGAAAGGGTCCCGCTTGTGGGTGGGTCGCAATGGCGGCTTGGCCAGGGGCATGGGCCCTCCCGCGGCAGCAGGATCGGCTACGGATCCAGCCGCGGCTCTGTCGGGCTGATGAAAGAGGACCCAGGGCAACTCAGGCCCCAGGCTGCAGCGGGGTGCAGGCAGCAGCCCCTCACTGTGGGCGCCGCCTGAGGGGACGTCTCTGGAGAAGTGGCTCTCCTCTGCTTCTCTCCGCCACATAAGGTGCATCCAAGTGGTTGATGCAGCGTGCCCATCAGCTCACCCTCACCGGGCACTGATTGGGTGCCATGAGCGCCCATCAGAGCTTTGGGAAGGCACTGAGTGGCCGTTCCCTTGGCCTGGCCTTTGACATCGTGGCGGAGCTGCGGCTGGCACAGGGTCGGCAGGTCATGGGGCAGAGGGCGGGTGTGCCAGAGAGGGCACTTGGAAAGGTTGGGAGGAGGCTCCAGGTGCCTCTGGCCTGGGGAAGGGAGGGAGGGGAGAGATCCTTGCAGCCGCCATTTCCTGAAGGGTTGCGACTGGAACTCTGAAGCCATTGGCGCACACGCAGCTCCCCTCCCGGTCCCTTCCCCAACTGTCAAATGTAGCAATTCCTGCCACAAAAAGCAGACTTCATCACCAAGCAGTCATGGGATCCCGGACACACCGCTGATTGGTCGGCGGTCCATCCCTGGCATGTCCACACACGGCCGGAAAGTAGCGGAGACTGATGGCTGGATGCTCCAATCACGCAGCTCCTGGGGCAGCCGTCTTTAAATCTGTACAACTGCGTCAGCACAGCGAAGGCAGAATTTGTTCCTTGCAATCCGTCCTTCCCACACCTGTGTGGATGGAAGGGGTATTGGCAGATCCGTATCTAATAGATGCGGATCTACCTTAAACCGGATTTAGTAAATCCAGATCTACCACAAACCGGATTTAGCAAATCCAGATCTACCGCAAACCGGAGTTAGTAAATCCGGATCTACTCTAAACCAGATTTGGTAAATGCAGATGTAATAGATCCGGATGTTCAGCAGTAAGTGCGGAAGCACCCTAGATGGCAAATCTGTTTTTTGTATAGTCTGAAATAAGGCCCAGTGCGGAAAGGGACCATGTTTCTAGTTAGGGTGGAATGGACCTCTAGAAGAGAGCATGACATCCACAAGTGCAGAATGACACCAGAAGCCTGTAAAGAATGTAATAATATGGTACAGGCTGGCTATAAGTATAAAAAGACTGTTAATTAAGAAACACCAAGTTCAGCTGCAGCTCACCAAACTAAGCATACCCAACCCAGGTCACTGTTCACTTAGGGTGTTTCCGCATTGACTACGCAAACCGATTTAACCCACCTGAAAGACACATTAAAGTCACTTACCTTAAACACCTTCTGCATTGGAGACGCTTTCTACCATCGTTTGCGGAGGGCGCTTCCACATTTCGGCGTACAAGACCAGTTTTTTAAACCGTTTTTGCTGACGAAATCCGGATTAAATGTAAGACTTGAAAAATCAGGTCTTACATCCGTCACTTCCCCCTGGATATGTGCAGAAGCAGGACGCTTCCGCACTCAGCCAGGGGAAGAGACAGATTCCCGGCGGCCACCATTTTGGGAAGGGCAGAAGCAGGACTGCCTGCTTCCAAAGCCCTTCCCCTGCGTGCCAGTCGCCGCCAGATACATGTGGTGACTGGCAGCTCCATGCTCCAGTCCCGCGGTTCCAGGGGCGGCATCACCTGTGCACGAGCCGGAGGACAGATTGGAATGGGTGCTGGTGCGCCTGCACAGCACCCACTCCAATCTGTCCTCTGGAATCCCTCCTCCCCACATGTGTGCGGATGCGCAGGGATCCCTCCAATCCGCCACAAATAGTGACAGATCTTTGGGAGGACAGATTGCTGAAAAGCGGATCTATTTAGGGATCTATTTGGCAAATGCCAAAACACTTTTTGATCATCAAGGATCGAAAATCCATTGACATTTGATTCCACCCCTTCTGATTTGCCAGCCACCACTTATATCTATTGAACAGATTACTTAAATTTCAATCCAATTTTTCTAGAAAATAGCCTCAAAAAAGTGCCACACAGAAAAAAAATATACAGTGGTACCTCGACATACAAGTGCCCTGACATACAAGTGTTTTGAGATACAAGCCGCCGAGCGAGTGATATTTTGCTTTGAGATGAGAGCAAGATTTGAGATACGAGTATGTAAATACAGTACAGTACATAACAAAAACAACTGAGGTGGTGTTTTGGGAGCTGGAATGGATTAATGGGAAAATTGCTTTGAGATACGAGCGATTTGACATAAGAGCAAGGTTACGGAACGAATTAAACTCGTATGTCAAGGTACCACTGTACACAGCATACATCTACAATGTAAAGCAGGTCTATTTTGAAAAATTAATGACACATTCACTTTCAGATTGCCTTTACATTTAGGCTTTCCTCTGATCTCTGACAACATGATCAGAGGTTTAGTATTTGGATGGAAGACTGCCTAGGTATGCTTAGAATGGGCAGTCAGAAAATATCTCTTTTTAAAAGCAAAAGAAACATTCTGAGGGGATGCAATGTGATGTTAAATAGCACCATCATTTCCACCATCATTCCACCATCATTCCACGGGAATAAAATTAGTTTTGCAGCAACTGCCCTGGTGTCAGACACAAATGTTTGCTTGGAATAATTTCTGAATTTCTTCCTTTGCAAGTTGGATATTTTGGACATAGATCTGCAAAGGGTCAGGAGAAAGGTGAAACTCTGCTTGGATGCCTTGCTGACATCTACAGAGTGAAGCATTCTTCAGGGAGACAAAACTGAGGGCTCCAATCTGAGCCAGTTTCCATTTCCATTTCCATTTTTTATTTGTATACCGCCTTTCCAAAAGGCTTTTGCTCAAGGCGGTTTACAGCAAATAGGAAAAAAAAAACCCAAATACAACACAGATACAATCATTACATGAAGAAATATGGCAAATATAATCAACAGCTTAAATAAAAAACAATTCTTGCCCCAGGCTTTTTACATAAGAAAAAAACACACCATTGCATAATATAACAAATGATACATTATATAGTTTTAAAAAAAATATTATAAAAATGTATATAGCAGTTGGGACAGCCAGCCACTGAGCCTCCCTCCCCTTGTCCATACCGGTGTTGGGGCTGACTGCTGCAGAGGGTTTGTAGCTCTCGCAGCAGGTGGGATGGTCGAATGTTGAGACTCCCTCCCCTGTCCATGCTGGTCACTCCTGGCAGAGATGCTGACATGGAGGCCGGCTGCTCTTGTCTCCTGTCCCTTCCCTCAGATATACCTGCTGGAGGGCAGGGTGCCAGAAAAGCGCTCGCAGGCCAACTTGGAAGCTGGCTGCTCTTGTCTCCCTTCCCTTCCCTCAAATATACGAGTAGGAGGGCGGGTGCCAAAAAAACGCTCACAGGCCGACTTGGAGGCTGGCTGCTCTGGCTGGCTGGTTCTAAACCGCAAAGATTTTCAGAAGCAATTCAGAACTGTACCTTCTGTGGTTCACACTTAGAAGTGCTTGTGAAAACATCTGTTCTGCACCTGCACTTTATGGTTCTGCAAGGAACCTGGTTAGAGGTTAGATTCTGACTGCAAACTTCATTTTAATCTCTCTGATAAGATCAAAGTGCAACTCAGGGCGATGATAAAAAAGGCTTCCAATCAGTTTCACCCACCTACCTGCATATTCAGCAGCTGATAAAATGCAAATGTCAGATGATGTTCGTGCAAATGTGGTTACACTTCTGCATACTGAAATATTTGAAAAATGCATGCAGATGCACAACATTATGCAATCTGGTATTATGTAAAGCAGGCATCTGCTTCACGTAAGCAGACAGACTCTCAAACCACCTTGCTTCCAAGCTCCTGAGCCATTTGATGTGCTGAGGAGTGAACAAAAGATTTAGCACAATCTATCTTCATGTTTTGGCAAGTTTGTTTTATTTCCAAGTTAGAAATTCAGCAAGTTTGGCTATCCAAGCCATGCCAAGGGAATTTTGACTGGGCCATTTTGTGCAGACAGGTAGCCAGGGAAATAATACCTTGACATGGCATATGGAATAGGTAATACCAAGCCTTCTTTTCACTTCCCTGTATAGCACATGACTTTGAAACACATACCTAGTGCAAAGTGTGAACAAGGCTTTGAAAATAACCACAATTCAGTTGCCATTTATGATCACAGCTGTCACCTATCTAAAATGAAGGTAATACAAAACCTGTTGAATTTTGCCTGACAGTAAGTTAATATCAATCTTCCTTGACCTGTAGTCTGGCTTGGTGGAACTTACACATCTCTTAAAAGAAAAGCATTCAGGTAAAGGAAGGAGAAGTGAAAAAATGGATTTAACTGAAGTAATTTACTGGGTGTAGCAGATTTAGGTTGCATACTGATAGCCATAAAAAGGATCCTTTTATTTCACATAACAGAAGTTTCCTCCTGGCATAATTTAGTGCCAAACAGGAAATGGCCACAAAGGGCAATCATTTTCTCTCTAGTGCTTCCTTGCACCAGGCGGAAATCACTGCAGGCAAGTCACAGATGCCACTACAGCTGCATCCCCACGGGATGCCTTATATCGATTTCCCAAAACCGAAATAATTGAACCGGGATGAAATTGTCTCCATGGCTTTCAACTTGATCTGGTTCAGCGGCATCCCGACGGCATTCCGATTGCAACTTTATCTTGGATTCAATCCTCGGAGTCCACACGGCATTCCTGTCTTCCCCGCCCATTGCTAGTCATGGTGCCCACCCCCTCTCTCTGATTGCCGTTCCTTCCCTCCCTCCCTCCCAGGATCAGCCCCTCTCACATAGTTCAAAGTAACAGAGATTAGACCTTTCTCCAGGCTGATGAGGCTGGTTGAAAGGGGCGGGGAAGGAGGTGAAAAATGAACCAGATGTATCAGAAGGGAGATTTAACAAGAGATGTGGGGGGGGGATGTAGCAAAAGTGTCTGATTTTATAGCTGTCATGAAAGCCTGCCTGCTCCCACCCTCCCTTCCCTGTGCCTCATCCATGCCTTTTTTGCCTTTTTGTTCTCATCAGCTCTAGTGATCGTGCACTAAACTCTGTAAAATTCTGTCTGCTTCCTCCCTCTCTCGTCGCTGTGCAGCTCTCCACTTCCTTTCCTAGTATATATATATACCCCCTGACTCTACGTTCTCCACATTCACGTGGAAGGGTGAGGCGATTACAAAGATGTCTGGATCCCCCTTTCCCACCCGCTCTTCCCTCGCGCTGAAAGGCTGGGCTGGAGGGGACCGAGGGTCTTTTCCTTCACCTCACGCCTCCTCTCCGCATTTCCCAGGGCACACAGCAGCAGCAGCAACTCAAACCCCCTTCACAGCCACAGCCTTTAAACCACAACCTCCAGGGCTTTCCTTTCCTTTCCCTTTTTTAAAAGTCAGCACTTTCAAAGAGCTAGAATTGCGCAAAATTGCAACATTGTTATTAAGGTGTAAAGTGCCTAGAGCGCTACAGTGTAGCTTTAAGGACTGGAGTTTTATAGTGGCTGTTTGAGGGTGGATTTTTTCAATGAAATCACTATCTTTGGAAGCAAGCTATTGGGGGAGGGAAACCCTAAACATGACGTGCCCAGAATATGGACAGCCATTGGATACAGTGCGATTGGGGGAGGGAAACCCTGAACATGGAATCTCATCCCTGAAAATGGTACTGTCCACACAGTAACAAATTAAACACGTATCGAGCGGATGATCCGGAGTGAGACCTGTTGAAATCAGGATTCAGATTCATCACGCTTTGGGGTGGTTTAACACGGGGAAATCGTGTTAAGCCAAACTGCCATCTGGACTCCGAGATAAGGGTGCTGTGAAGACACGGCCTACATCTCTCTAGAGGAAGACTGTACTGGTGGGATCACAAGAGGGTGTTCTCCATTGTTTGATGTCCAGCATTTACTACTCTGAGTAGTTTTCATTCCCGGATGGTGGGTTGGCAAGAAGCAACTGGGCTCCAGGGGCTCCAACCTGGTGCAGTTTATTTTTCATTGGGATGCAGCTTCAACTTACTTTCTAATGCTTTATAGATCCTTGGACTCAGAACTGTATAAGATCTGTTAGATCTGTCTTCATTAATAATCACAGATGAGGTTGACCAGAATGCTAATTAAATTAACTGAGTATAATAAATTAGGAAATGCATCTAGTGTCCTTTCTTTACCTAAGATACTGCAGTTATATATTTGATCCAAGGTTGTTTGGAAATATCACATAGAAAAATGAAGAAAATATAGTGTCATCATGAATATAGTATTTAGGGATTGGGAAAATGTGCACTAGCTTTTTTTTTCTGGTTTGGTTCAACTCAAGCCAAATTACATGAGCTGTGAATGGTTCTACACAGGAAACAATGGAGGAGAGCTAAGGGGGTGCAGCAGGGCCAAAGTTCCACTGAGTAAGAGTTGAAGACTCCAAAATTGGTATGTGAATCTAGGAGTCTACAAAAACCCCTATCAAATCTCAAGGGGATCGATGCAGCCTTCATTTACAGTGTGTGTGTGTGTGTGTGTGTGTGTGTGTGTGTGTGTGTGTGTGTGTGTGTGTGTGTGTGTGTTATTCCCATTTGTTTTTAGATGGAGAAATGTATGAAAAAAATCTGGAAAGAATAACCTGAGGAAAAATATATGTCTACCTCTGTCTGCTATTGCCCACCCTCCCAACTAACCATAAACAAAAAGATACATGATATACACAAACATATTAAAGTGCCTCAAAAAAATAAATAAATAAATAAATGAGGAGACCGAGCAAGGCATGTCACAGCAGAAAGGGCAGAGACTAGTCAGGCTAAAGTGGGGAACCCAGCAGCAGCTCTGTCTTCAAACATTTTCATATGAAAAGAAAACAACTCTTTTTGCCATTTTATACTCTCCAATTCCCTCCCTTGAGCTTTCCCATTGCTCCTAGTTCCCAAAACAGTCAATGGTACATCTGTTTCCTTGGCAGCAGATATTAAACTAAGCAAAGTAGCCAACGTTTTAAACAAGCACCCACTGGAACTTGTATCATTCAATTGCAAAAAGCAACACAATAATCAACAGGTGAAGATTTATCAAAAAAAATTGATGAGTGACTAACAGCAGAACAGAGATAAGAACAAAGGGATGCCCTTTGAAACTGCTTCAAGCTCTCATTGGATGCACCATGTGTTCACCTTGAAAATGAACACTTTTGTGCAAACAACAACCCTATTTGCCTCAACAGTGAACATCGAACATCCCTTGTTCGCTGAGAACTGCAACAAACTGAACCAGTTTGGCACATCTGCAATGGACTGTTTATAATTAATGCATAAGAGCTATTGTAATATATCCTGAATGAAGGACTGAAATGGAATGATTTAATTCAACACAGAAAGTCTTACTAAAATTGATCTCAAGATACTCTGCAGAAACTACTTTCCTCCATGGTCTCACTGTTATATTTTCACATAAGCAAGTGTCCCCTGTGTTATTTATACATATTTTATGCTATTTTTGCATAATATATAACTATATAATCAGACTGTGTCAGTGCAAAATAAAATAGAAGGCTAGAAATGCATACATAACAATGTGCAGAACAGAAGCAATCACTCTAGTAGCCTCCAGATGAAGTCCGCGTCCTGTTTCCTATATTCCATCCCTATCACTTTGTCCTATGATCAGGGGTAATTGGAACTGTAGTCTAATTACCACTGAAGGACAACTCCTTGCATAGAAACAAAGGACGTCTCTGAAGAAAGAAAATTTTAGGTAGCAGAAAACTGAAATTTAACTCCTTATCCACCATATTCCAAACAGTCATTTCTGACCTATTGATAATCATAGAAGTGGGGTTAAAATGAAATTAGTTGAAAACAATAATGAGAGGCTAGAGGGAATCTTTTCCAGGGAGAGATTAAAGGAGCTAAACATCTATAGCTGTGCTAAGATCGACATGCTGAGATTGCTAATGCCTAAAGGCTGAGATATGAATGAAATTAAGGATAATTTATGCAGAAACACTGTGGGCAGATAGGAGATCTACTGAACTGTAAAATAATTTTTGGCTAGGACTCCCTTAAAACCAATGTTGATCAAGCCACATAGAATAAATAGTAGAGGAGAGGTTTAGTCTTATTTATTTATTATTTATATTTATATCCCGCACTATACCCAAAGGTCTCAGGGTGGGTAACAACCTTAAAATCCACCATATCAAACAAAATAATATATATTAAAACAATAAAAACCATCACAACATTTAAAATCCAACATGTTAAAAACAAAAAAACAGTGGTGTTTACAGTGGGGGAAACATGACTGACATTTAGCCAAAGGCCTGAGCAAAGAGGTGTGTCTTCACCACCTTCCTGAAGAGAAGGAGCCTGACATACCTGGAGGCCATGACTGAGAAGGTGCCCACCAGCCTCACTACCAAAGGCAGTGGGACAACCAGGAGGGCCTCCTTTGCAGATCTTAGGCGGAAGAACAGGAGTTTTCTTAAGCTGAAAAAGGAGGAAATTAATAGGCTAAGCAAACAGTAGAATGACTGGGAGCTTTCTTTTCCTTCTGTGGAATACTAACTTACCCAGAGATCCATAAAGATCAGTGGTAGAACAAACTGCATGGAAAGCAGATGTCCAGCCTATCCCCAGAAGCAGGCAATGGGAAACCACTTCTGTATCATTGCCATGAAAACTGCATGGAAGTGCCTATGCAAATCAACCAGTTTGTGAGCCGGTTTGGTCTTGTGGTTAGCGTGCCAGACTCATATCTTGTAGTCACTCCTCCATGAAACTAGGTGACCTTGGCCTAGTCACAGCTCTCTTTCTGAGCTCTCACAACCCCACCTACCTCACAGGGTGTCTTTTGTGGCAAGAAGAACAGAAAGCTTTGTCATCCACTTTGAATCCCTTTAAAATGCATGAGAAAAGCAGGGTATGAAAACCAACTCTTCTTTCACCAGGTGCCAGTCATGATGAGAACATACCAGTCTGTGGTATCCAACAACAACATAGAGTCTTAGCTGTTCTGAGTTGTTTGGGGCTCTGAAAAGCCTGTTTTGGGATTATTTGTTTTGGCATGCATATTTATCTAATCCAGTGAAACTGCCCAACTGCAAGCCCAGTATGTTGCAGCTGGTACCACTTATGCTCTGACACACTGCATCTGCTCAGGGAGAAAAAAGTTATTTTAACAAAGTCATTTGTTGAAAAAAGAAACTGCAAGTTGAAGGAAAAATGAAAACTCAGATCATGCATGTACAGTTGGAAGTAAAAAAAGTTTACTCTTTATTAGCATTTAATAAAATAAGAAAATAAGGTAGGAGAAAGACCATAGTCAAAAGGAATATCAAACCAAATGCATTGTAATACAAAATACACATTGTTTGTAATTTGTTCATGATTACTCTTACCTGACGCTAATTGTGGGCAAGTAATATTTATACCATTTAGACCCAGTTTAAATATGGAATTGTTCATGCAATGCAGTCCTTGCTGGTTCCAGAAAATAATGACAGGTTGGATATAGACGAATGCCACCTAAACTTCAACATCACCAGCACTGCAAAGCCGGGAAATCAGTGCAGACATATAGACTCTGTTCCGATAGTGAGGAAAAAATTAGTCCAAGCAGTTAGAGCAGAAAAGTCTTCAGCTGTGTTTCTACATAGCAAAAAAAAAAAAAGTGAGTGGGTGGGGGAGAGACTCAAAAAGAGGTATCCTCTGAGCAAATTTGAATCTGAAACAATACACATTTTTGCCTGCATCTGTCTTAACCCATCACAAAGTGTCAGAAAGGTCACTTCATTTGGAATTTCATAGCTCTGAACGCATCAGTTTCTTTAAGCTGGGTTAGCCAGGAAACTGTATGGACGCGTCTTCACGGCATGCATTATTTCGGTTTAAAGAATTCGAAATAAAAGAAACGGAACAAAGCTGTCCACACGACTTGCAAGTTGATCTGGTTCCGAGAGCATTCTGACTGCAGCCTTAACGCGGAATCAATCCTGGGAGTCCAGACGGCAGCCCTGTCCTCCCGCCATTGCCCGCCCCCTCTCTTGTGATTTGTGTTCCGTCCCAGGATCCCACCCTCCCTTCCCTTTGCGTCATCCATGCTCCACCGGGGATTCCCTGTCTGATCCGGCCCATTCTCTCCCCTCCCCCTTCCTAGCAGCAGCAGCAACCATCCATCCATCCTGGCGCTCCTTGTTGCCCGCCGCCGCCCGGAGCGTGCTCACAGCGCCCGCCACTCCATCCATCCATCCATCCAGGAGCCCCCTTCGCCCTCCCCGCAGTGGGCACACTGAGCCTGCCTGCCCTCTCGCCCGCCCCTCGGCTCTCCTCCTCTTCCAGCCTCACGCCGAGGGAAGAGCAGCCGGCGGCGGAGGCGGCAGTGGTGGCATCCATCCATCCATCCATCCATCCATCCATCCATCCATCCATCCATCCAGGCGCTGCGGCACTGGCAGCTTCGCCCTGGGGCTCCGCCGCCGCTTTTCCTCGCTTTGCCGCCACTTTGCCCCGCAGAGCTGCGGCCGCCGCTGGCTGGAAGAGGAGGAGAGCCAAGGGGTGGACAAGAGGGCGGGCGGGCTCAGCATGCCCACCGCCGGGAGGGCGAAGGGGGCTCCTCGCTCGCTCTTCCCCCCATGGCCGGGAGGGAACTCGGAGAGTGGGGAGAGTGGGCAGGGAAAGTTCCCTGCCTGGGGACTTTCCTTTTGAAAGTTCAAAAGTTCAGAACTGCGCTAAAGTGAAACTGTTATTTATCAACATTGCTACACTGTATCTTTGGAGGTAGTGGCTGGATTCTTTCAATGAAATCACTCTTTGAAGGGAATCCTAAACATGACATGCCTACAATACGGAGAGCCCATTGGTTACAGTGCGATTGTGGGCGGGACAGCCTTAAAACGGAATCTCATCCCGGAACGATACTGTCCACACAGTAAAAAATTAAACACGTATCAAGGGCATGTTCCGGAGTGAGACCTGTTGAGATCAGGATTTATTTCAAATCGGGATAACGTCATTTAACACGGAAATACCGTATTAAGCCGAAGTGCCGTCTAAACTGCCCAAACTCAAAACGTTTTGAATTCGAGATAACGACGTCGTGGGGATGCGGCCTATAAGAAGAGAGGTGTGTGAAGAGGTAAACCCTTGCAATTAGAAAGTAGTACCCATAATCAGAGTGGGTATTGCTGACTTGGAGACAAATGTGGACTGCATTGTGGCAAAATAAGGTAGGTTGTCAGCTGCATATTCAGACAGCTGTGTGTAAGGGGTGTTTGTACATCTGGGATGGGACTTTCTTTTTTAAAAAAAGGCAACTTTAAAATCTACCTGATTGCACATTGAATTGTCTCTGAGACATCTCAGAAATGCTTTTCCCCTCCCTATCTAGTCACAAGATTGGAAACGGAAGAAACACAAGAATGTACAAAGGCACTCTCAAGGCTTAGTTATTTTAAAATTAGGAAGAGGACAACAGAAGTCCTCTAGAAGACTACACTGGTATTGGCGCTATACAAAATGTGAAGGGATGGCAGGATGCCCCGAGGCACAGTAAACAAAGATGAATAAGCAACAAACTGAAATTTTGTGGTGCATTGCCTCAGAGAGTCTGTCTTGTTACAGATCCATTAGGCTCCTGTCAGTCACTCTGCCCAAGGAATCAATTCACTATCGGCACCTCTTGGGAAATCACAGCAGCCAGCAAAACTGTTGTCCAGGTGAGTGGACTAGCACAGTGAGAGCCACTGCTAGTCCTACATTAGTACGGTGAAGAATCTTCTTCTTCAGTAAATAAATCAAAAAGGCAGGTGTGATCACAGACTAGTGGCCAGTGATGGGGACTACACCTGCCTCCTTTACATATCAAAAGACTCTAAAGAAAAAAAGCAAGGAATGAGGAGGAAGCTAAACAATCTGACTTCAAGGAAGCAAGGGAAAATGAAAAAAATGAGAAAAAAATGAAATGGAATGCCAAAAAACATTGGTTTGAAAGTGTTTTGGGCTCCAGCCAGGCATGTGGTAAACCCTGCAATTCTCTTGATAACGACACTGGGAAAGTACTTTGCACATTCATTCTGGATCTAGGGCTGATTATGGCATGGAAACCACCTTGTTCTCCCTGGTTGATGACCTCCAGGAGAGAGACAGGAGGAATGCACCCCTGTTGCCTCTCTTGGATCTCTCAGCTGCTTTTGATACCATTGACGCTGGTATTCTTCTGAAAAGGCTACAGAGTTTGGAAGTTGAAAACAGTACGACGCATTAGGTCCACTCCTATCTCCAAGGCTGATCCCAGAAAGTAGTTGTGGGAGATTCTTGCTCAACATCTTAGGAACTCACTTGTGGGCTTCCTCAAGGGTCATTCTTATCTACCATGCTCTATATGAAGCCACTGGAATAAGTTATCAGGTTTCATCACTATTCTGATGTCGCCCAGCTATATCTCTTTGCACCATCTGAAATAATTCAATGCAGAGATTATAGTAGAAGATTCTGGTTAATTCTTCCTGTAAGAATTGGATTTGAGGGAGATGGTTATGACCCTCAGAATTTTATACATTGCAACAAGGCTGGGAAGATAATCTGTCCAAACCTTGGAACATGGCTTAGTCGTGATTGTATGACAAAAATATCTCCTTACCAAAGTGTCCCCTCAGACAGAGAACATGATGATGGCGGGGGTGGGGGTGGGGGTAAGTAAGGCTCCAACTCTGACCCCCCCTGATGTTTTCAAACCATGCCCTGATCCATGCCCTGTAACCTGAGCACCCTCCCTTCTGCGTAATCCAACATGAGCCACCAATACTTTCAGACGAAGTTGGCAGTCTATGTTCAATAAGAAATGGAAGGAGAAAGAGGAAACTGAGAATATCTTCCACCACCTCTCTGTTGGGGTCACCACCCCTCTCAACTGTCATCAAAAGAACTGCTGTGTCTGAGGGGAGTCGAAGAGAAAGAGGGAACTGAAAAAAATTCCCATCAGTTCTCAGTGGTGGCTCCTCCTTACCTCGACTGTCATCAGAAGAACCACCTTGCCTGAGGGGAAGAGAAGAGAAAGAGGAAACTGTGTTTTGATGTGTGGTAGCTTGTTGTGTAAATCACTCCGGGACCTCAAATGCAAATAATAAGTAAATATGCACTGTTTGCTAAAGCAACCACTTACCATTTTACACTGTGTCCAAAGAAGGACTCTTTCCCCCTTTATATCCACCACTTGATTTTGTAATTAACTAATGAAATAAAGTGTGGGCACACAGAAAATAATAGCCTCAAACAAGTGATAGACATATATTGAATAGTTGTTACATTACACTCCCTCTGAGAACTACTTTAATCAGGGGATATTAATATGTCAGCCACTAGAATCTGTTAGACAGGTAAAGAATAGCAGATCTGAGAGTTTAGGGCATGTCGTGTCATCCCTGAATGGGAAGATGCAATTATTGGGACTTACGCTCGTACAAGTAGCAGAAACAAAAATCCCTAAATAACTGTGGTAAGCAGGCTATAAAAGCAATGAATGACACAATCATGGTCCTTGCATCTCCAAGTCTCCTCTATTATGCATGCTGTAGACATTCCATTGAAGCCTGTTAGCCAGGCAGACCTCATTAGCAGTTTTCCTCTGTTTACCAGAGAGAGAGTACCTCATTCTCACTGTTACTATGGGTTGGGAACACTCTACTTCAAACAGCATAGCAAAACAAGCCCATGGCTTGCAGATGGGGGTGGGAGAGGAGGACTCAAGGATGGAAAATCTCCATTAATATACTCAACAGAGTTGATGGGAATGGTACTGGAAAGCAAAGGGCCGCTAGTTTGATCCCTGGCCTCTCCCTGCAAATAGAAAATGACCAACCTCTTCTATACCTCTGCCAAGAAAACTCCAGTGGTGTGTCCATGTAATCAGCCTGTGGCCAGTCTGCATTTGGCTCTATTCTGGAATATAACCTGGAATAGGGGGCAGCTGTCCACATGCTAGTGCTACAGCAGGCCTGCCAGAGCCTGCAGTAGCATGTCCTAAATCCCAGAATATGGCCAAGTGTGAACCGCCCCCAGGAGTCGATCACAACTCAGTGGTAACCCAACAACAACAAACTTCCAGAATCATGCTCTCAGATAAGTGATATATAAATTTTTTCAATCATAACACTTTATATCCTTTTCAGTCTTAAAACCATAGCCAAAAGCCTATAGAAGTCAGCTCTGAAGACTTACTAAGCCCCAAAATGTAAGCAAACCTATAGTACTTTACACTTTTGTTAAGGATAAATCCTATTCACTTTAATGTAAACTTGCATCTATCTATAAACCTTTCTAAAACTTGTGTGATTTATATTATGTAATTTACCTTTTATAAGAATGTTTGGCAATACCCAGAAAGCTTGGAATCTAAAGATTAAAGGATCTTGAAGTTAGCATTTTTGAGTGAGTAGAATCGTTCCATCATAATTTGGTTATTCAGAAGTGAATTAAGCTCCACGTGGGCTGCCATTATTAAAATATACATACGAAAACTCAGTGTGTTTGACTTAGGACTGTTTAATGAAGAATAGCAGGAAAGGCTATTTTAAATAGATTTGCAAGGAACGTGCTGTCATCATGTAAGTTATTTATGTACAGAACCTCAAAACAAGTATTGGTGGATGCTAATAATTAAAACTACCTATTCTCATCTCTATGTGGGATTACTAGGCAGATATAGGAAGTTTTGTGGGACTGGAGGAAAAATATGGGCCTATTGTATTCGCTAGAAATGTGCTAAGCAAACAGGCTCCTCATTTTTATTTTTTTTTACTTTCTTTGGAGGAGAGTCAAACCTCACCACTCTGAATGACCAAGCCCTAGAAGGCTTCCTAACAGACCACAGTGGCCTTTCAAGCCATTGTGTAGCACTTTCACAGCTGTGTAGGATCCTTCATGTCTTTCATAAAGAGTCACGTGAAACTATACAAGTATCACCTCTCCTGTGTCTGGTTGGGTGGGGCATTTCATTGAGCTAGGTTACCACAGAACTGCTCAAGCCCATTTGCATTATGTACAATTTGTTAACTGTTTCCTGCCTTCAGATTTGTAAAAATACAACACCAAGCAGTGAATTGAGGAAGCGACAAAAGGTACATTTTCCTACTTAGTGCATGTTATGTGATATGGCAATCTCAAATCATAGGCGATACTCAAATCAAGAAGGAGATGTCTTGAGAAAAAAACTGAACACCTTTTTGTGCATTTGTTAAGAATATTGTTTCCTGCAACCTGCTTCTCCTCATTTCTAATAACAGGATAATAAAAGTAATACAGTATACTATTTCATTAAGATATAAAATATAGGGATGTGCACAAATATTCGTAACATTCATTATTCATTCGAATTCATCTGAATTCGGACTTTCCTACACGTATCAAAGATTACAACATCTGTACATTAACATTCATATGAATACAAATGTCTTGGACATTCATACAAATAATTCGGACATTTGTTAAACTGGGGATGTGGGAAAGTGGCTGTGCCAGTCACATCTGCAACAGATCCAGATTGCATTTGACATGGGCTGAGAGCAGATTAAAAATGAATTCAGGTCAGATTTTATGCTTTCAGAGTGGATATATTATGGGATACATATCAGATATGTATTGGATACATATGCATTCATCTTGGATACATATCTGATAGGTATTTGTATTGGACATTTGTATGAATTTGTACAAATACATTTGTATCAGACAGAATTCTACCACATTTGAAAGGAATCTATTCAAACAAATACAAATTTTCTAACATTCAATTAGTTACAAATCAAATGTCAAAAAACCCATTTGCGCACAACCCTCAAAATATTATAATGGGGGGTAGTTTGTATATCAAACAAGACCTTTTAAATAAAGAAATAGAGTATATTGGAAACCATATTAAGTAAAAATGTATACTAAATAGGCACTTAATAGAAAACATTTGTAATTTGTATGTTTGGAGAGGACATTTCATGTAAAACTGATTTAAAAAATAAGCTGTTTATTTTTAATCCTGACCATCATCATCTGGGCAACAGAAGCTCATTTTAAAAAATCAGCTGTTGGAATAACTCTTGCCAGTGCTAAATGGCACTAAAAGTGAGGGCCTTTAGCAGAACCAATTGAGATGAAAGGTTCTCCTAAGAGGGAGGGGAATCACTATGATTTTATGCCCTTACTTGTGGAAGAAACAAATTCCTATCCTTTTTTGATATATGGAAAATACTGCCAAAATTTTGCACTTACCTATGTAGGTTCTGTATCTATGAAGAAGAAGAAAAAGAGTTGGCTTTTATACCCTCTTTTTCTCAGCCATTTAATGGGACTCAAAGTGGTTGACAAACCTTCTGTCCTTCTCCCCACAACAGAATACCCTGTGCAGTGGGTGGCGCTGTGAGAACTCAGAAGAGAGCTGTGACTAGCCCAGGGTCACCCAGCTGACTTTGTGGGGCTGTGTATAATTGAACCTGGTATTCCCAGATAAGAATCTGGCTCCCTAACCACTGGATCTGGAACTGCCAGGGTTTAGTCCAGTTCCGGTTCTGGACAAGCCTACATCAGGGCCAATGCATGCCTCTGCACATGCCAAATCAGGCATGGAGAGGTATGTGGCTTATTTCCCTGGCTTCCTGCATAACAAGACCTTCTTCAGCTTCTGGATTTTTCCGATAAGTTTGCCATGATTAACGTGAATGATCAGTATGACTAGCATTAACTTGCAAGCTGGTTTGAAGACCATGGCTTGAAGGTCAATGATAAAATTATTTCCTAATTGGGACAACAAGGCCAGGGACAGTGAGAACAACCCTAAAACAGAATGAAGAAAGCATTGTGCAGAAGAAAAGAGTAGCATCACTTTGTGAGTTTTACCATAGAATGTATTATTAAAATTAAAGGCATGCCAAAAGCAATGGTTAATAAGGAAAATGCAAGTTGGGATGACTTAAAGCATCCTGTCATAAAACAGACAGGGGGCTCTAGCTAACAGGAAAAGGACACAAGAAAAGCTGTTGTGGTCAGACAGAGATAGAGAAGCTGATGTGTGATCTATGTAACATTCGAGGACCTAAGTAGATTTAGATAGAGGAAATATCCCCCCTTCTAGACACAGGGCTTTGGTACAATGTGTACAATTAATGTATTCAGTGGTAGTTGTGCTCTTTCATTCACAGTGACAGGAGATGATAGATTGCACAGTTCTTTGTTAGATTATACTATCATTTTTCAAAGAAATGACTTGCATACTAAGAACTGATAAGATAGGAAACAGGATTGCAAACAAATACGTGTATATATGGAAGTTTATATAAGCAATATAGATAATTTAGTTTGGAAAAGAATAAACTCCAAATCTTTTTCAGCCATCTGGGAACAAATGATCTGAACTGAATGGAACAACTTCTAACCAATCCAAGAGTCTCTGTTCTGGATTAGCTGTAGACCTATCTGAAGAGGTCTCCAACCATCCCAAACCATCCTCTGCCTTGTCCAGTCTTTGATGCTTCCACACCTGGCCCAAAACAAGGAAAATATTGCAACCTTATCTTCAAAGCTTTTATAAGCTCCTGAAGATGATTTTCGAAATCTTGACATGGAGGTAGGCATGCTACCTTTCAAGACTGTTCAGTTCTGTCTTTATGCAGCAGGCATGCCACACAAGTGTTGGGGCCTGGGCCAACAGCTGGCAGAGTGGGTGGCATCTTGTGTGGGGATTAAATTTTGTGACCTAGAACAGCTATGGCATTTTTGCACTGCTGCTGTGGTGGGTTAGGATGGATAGCATCCCCGTCCTTGCAATGCAGACAGAACCTACAATGCTCAGTCTGGGACAGGCCAGCGCAGAATAACTAAACCTTTCTAAGCAAGTTGAGTGCAGAAACAGTCTAGATCTATGTAAAGCTGTTAAATAGGGATGTGTACAAATGTTGTTTTGACATTCTCTTCGAATAGAATTGAATACCCCAAAAATCTGATTCAATTTGAATCTGTTAAATTCAGGTTTAACAAGATTCAAATTGTTTTTGTCAAATTTGAATTTATCCGTTCAAATTTTTTATTCGAATCTGTACATATGAATGCATCTTCCCAACATCTGTGCACATCCATACACATCTATACACGTCTGTATGCATCCCGTAGTTATCCCGTATGCAACCTGTTTTCGTCCCGCATAGACCTGTACAAATGCATATGGATGCAGGAAAGATGCGGATCTTCAAGCACACATTGTGTACAAACCTGTACACATAGGAATGTCCAGATAATTCAAACGAATAGATCCAAAATTCAAAGTTTGGCACATTCAATCAAATTTCAAGTGCCTATGAATATTTGTGGACATCCCTGCTGTAAAACTCTTTAAAAAAAAAAAACCTAAAGTAAAAGGATAATTTAAAATGCTCATTGAATCTCAAACCTCAAAAAAAAAATAGACAAATACTTCTACATCTGCACACTGAAAAATAGAAAATGTCTAATTAACCATCTGACCATGTATAGATTTAGGTAGCAAGAAGACAACTCAAAGAGAACTAATCAAAAGTACCAGTCATATATATTAAATTGGTGTCTTTCTAAAAGCACATCCAAGGAAGTTTACCGTGTAACAAACAGCATTACAAAACACACACACAATGTAGTAATGGATCACACTAATAAAAATAAACACACCCACTACAATGAGGCATAAAACCAGAATAAACGGCTGTTCATCCCCTGCAGAATCTTCAGGCCAAATCCAAATCCCTCACGGTGACCCTTTTGGCTTGTACCCTTGGCCCAAGCAACTCTTTTACACAAGGCTCTTATTTGTAAAAGGATGGAAGCAGGAATCAAGGAAGCTAAACTGGGTCACATCAGCTCTTCCTCTGTCCTGTGAATCTCATCTGCGGGACTTTGCCACCCATGGGTACAAAATGATTTATTAATACTCTACTCGGCAGACCTAGAAACATTTACCCCAGCTCTACTTCCAAGCACACTATCTACTCGATTTAGTCCATTACTTCTTGGTTCTTGCTGCACAATCTAGAATTGAGGGGTCTGTAGTGCTGATCTGTGATGCTATGTCCCCTGCTCATCCACTCTGTCTGCATTAGATGGAGTGTGATGTAGATTGTGAGGCCCCTTTTAACTGTCTACTTGCATACCAGAAGGGACGCCTCCCATGTTCTGGACTACTGAGTGCACCACCCAAACTCATTCCCAAGAGGCTCTGAGGCTAGAAATTTTCATTCCTAGTCCTCAGAGGCATGAATGTCCATTCCCAAAGCCCGCACAACCTTTAAGACCACAGTGTGAGCTGGTCTGGACCAGAGCCATTTTGCACATGGTGCTCTTCCAGACCATGACTTTCCAGACTTGGAATAAGTGGATATCGATGTTCCACTGTTTCCAACCATGGACAGGTCAGTGAAGAAAAGGCCCTAGTAAGGTTGCTGACTTGACTATATTGTGAAAAAACAGAGGTATTAGAATTCTCAGAATGTTTTATCTATGCAATTTCATTAAATATATGTGCACACACTTCTAGTAAGTTCAGCAACACAGTATTTACAAGGGTTATGTGTTTCCAGAGTGTAATGAATCTCAAAGCTCATTAATATTGAATATTTGGCACCTTTTTGCTTCCTTGAGAACTAGAGAGGATCACAAGCAGTCAGAAACATACAAAATTGTGAGTACAAACCTTCATGAATAGCAAAGGATCAGTGTATGTGGCAAAAATTCTAGAATTAATGTTTGGTGCTACAGAACTGCATTTGTGAAAATCTCCAGTAATCACAGACCCATGTACATATTACTAGTTATTTCTGTTATAGACAACTGTACCACTTTATAACTGTCCAACAATTCACACAAGAGAACAAGAATAACATATTTTCAAGCTTTCTAATTTTATTAACAAAAATAACTATTTTGGTGGACAGCAAAAATTCTAGCTCAGTGGTTATTTGCGGGCACATCATACACGCAGCACTATTTTTCAATAAATAGAAACCAACATAAGATATTTCACTCACCCAGGTCCTGTATTGCAGCAGGAGTATCTAAGAACAACAGGTATAATATATTGGGATGGTATATAAGAACTAAAGAGAGAAACTATATTAAGCTGTCTGTGGAAGTAAAACTGCAAATTATGTGTCTTATAATTTTTCTGGCAGCTCATAAATGCTGTCTTACAGAATCAAAATACACAGTCAAAACAATTTGAAATGGCTTATTTCCTTATCCGCTATAGAGTCTTTCATGTTTCTGCACAAAATTGCATGCACTAGCCAAGAACCAGATGGGCGCATGATGGTTTGTATTGACACACTCTCGCCACAGAAAGGCTTGTGCTTGTAATTGTTACTCATTAAATCATGTCTATATGAAGCCCACTGGAATGCTGCCCAACCAGTCTTACTTTATTTGTGTTTAGAAAGTTAAATAAGCAGTTTTTAGGACTACAGTGACAATTCTGCTTTTTTGGCTTTCCAGATTTTATTCTGCTACTCTTATACCACAAAACACTGAATGGAATGGAGGCACTTTTGACTGTACCACCTTCTTCAACAGGAAGGGTGTGAGCACATGTGGGAGACTTTCTTGATGATAGCCTTCAGACTGTGGAACAGCCTTCCCTCTGAGATGCTTTAGGCACCCTCACTGTACGTTTTTAGATTAGGGATATTCATAATATTTGAAATTTGAAATATTGAAATTCATATGAATGCCGATAGAGGTTCTAGGAGCTAGGAGTACTTCCTGGATTTTGCACCTCTCCCTTCCTTGGCAGTCTAATCCCATAATGAACAAGATCATGATCATGGATTTGAGACCCTGTAACACACTGCACTTCTATCTTGTCTGGATTCAGGTTCAATTTCTTTCCCCCTATTCAGTCCATTACCGCCTCCAAGCACCTGTCAAGCACCTCGAATGCCTTTCCTGATTCAGACAAAACAGAGATATAGACTTGAATGTCATCTGCATATTAGGGCACCTCATCCTAAATCTCCTGATAAACTTTTCCAATGGTTTCATATAGATGTTGCATGGGAGAGAAGATCAATCACTGAGTAGTTCCACAGGTTAGTTCCAAGGGCATCAAGGAAGGATCCATCACAATATGGTGCCTGTAACTTTCAGACTCTGTAACCTTTCCAAAAGGATACCACAGTCAATGACATCAAAAACCACTGAGATATCCAGGATAATCAACAAGGTACTGTTCCCCTTGTCTTTCTCTCCAAGGGAGTTTCAGTGGCATACTGGTTATGACACCAGACTGAACTGGGTCTAGATAATCAGCTCCCTCCAAGAGTGACTGCAGTTGAATGGCCACAGCCTTCTCCAATACCTTGTCCAAAAAGGATATGTTTAAATGTGAATGCTTCAGAGTAGCTCAGCCAAAGCGAAAATGCATTTATTCATCCATCCATCCATTATTTCTTTACTATCAATTATTTATTTTAAATAAACATAGGATGGGATGGAATATAGAATAGAATATTAAATGTGAATGCTTTGGAATAGTTCAATAAAAGGGAAGATAAATGCAAAACTAGGGCAGAATGGACTTCAGGGTGAACACATGCCAAAGCAACATCAGAATGAAACAGACTTATTCTGCAAATGGCATGGAAAAGCATTAGCTCTAGGTGGATAATCAAATAAGCCTCAGTGTTAGTACCATGGCCTTTCCAGAGATTTGCCAAGTTATGCATGCTCTGTGTCTCTGATTTTCCTCACCATGGAATGACTTCATAAAGTAACGTGTACAAAAAGAAACAGTAATGGAAGTGGACATTCTGAGCAATAGAAGAGGTAAAATATGTCAAGTCAATTTTCTCAATAATATTTTTTCTACTGTAGGCATTCTTATGTAAAGATATGAAGAACTATTTTTTTTTTACTTAGTAACCTTCATACCAAAACAATCAAACAGATGCTTTAAAAATGTATTCTTCATTATACTTGCAAACCAGAATCTTCATAGGGTGCATCTATGCAAAGAAACTGGTATCAGAGCATTTCATTGTGTGAATCTGTTGAGAAAATTATTTCTTAATATAATAAAAGCATTTGATGAATACGAATAAAGTGCTAATAAATCTGGCAATCAAGAAGCAGGTTTTCTGCACTATCTTCTGAACAAGAAAAAAACGTAAAGCAGCAATAAGCTGAAATGTTAGTTAGCTGAGGTCTGGTCTCCTGAAAAGTGGAGAGTGGATATGTAAAAAAGAATATCATTTGCATTTCTTTTTATAATTAGTGAAGCTGTTCAGAGACCAGGGTTGTCCTTTCCATTTAAATCACAATGGGCTTGTTAAGGGTTGACCAAGCACTTTTTAATGAAAAGTTTATGAATTAGAGAAAGTGCATTTGTGTGTTTCTCTAACTTAGCGATGAGGAATGTATCACACACAGTAATATTATCGACCCTACTTTTCAGGTACTTTCACTCATGCTTAATAGGATATTCATCAAGTTTTTTGCCATTACCCTGCTGTTTCGGGTAGTCCTTTTCTTCTTAAGTGTTACCTAGTGACCAAGCTCTTAAAATATTGAATATCATCATTCACGTCCTTCCTAAATAATTAGAAATTTAAAATGTTCTTGGAGGACTGTTTTCTTCAAAGTGTAGAGAGAGACATCTGTTTACCTCAGATGTTAAGAACCTTTCTAATTACATGTAAATATTTCTTCCTCGCTAAGATTTCTAGCTCCTCTTGGGGTTCTCAAGGTCTCAGATGTAAGCAAACAATACTATGAGATTTTTCAGCCAAAAACATTATGTAAACAATAACATAAATAGGACAAGTAGATCCTATGACAATGATGCCATATCCCAGTTGATAACTCATGAAGCAGAAATGTACATCAATGGACTTCTCCCTATTGCACCTTCGTCCACCGCTTGTACTCATACACCCTGCTCCGCCTGTTATCCTATGTTGACTGAAGAACCTTTTTTAGAATCTTCAATAATTGTTGCCATGTCTTAAGAATCCATGAAGATTTCCAAATACTTGCCTGCCCCATGGATATCCTATGCTCCCCTGTGATTCAGCAAAACAGATTAATATCTATCTATCTATCTATCTATCTATCTATCTATCTATCTATCTATCTATCTATCTATCTATCTATCTATCATCCCACCCTATATTCAAAGTTCTTGGGCGGGTTACAGCATATAAAATGAACACATTAAAACCATATTAAATGTATTAAAACCATAACAGTGCCTGGATGTGGGGAGGAAAGGTTGTTCCCTTACTTAGCCAAAGACCAGGGTAGTCTTCACAGCTCTTCTGAACACATAGAATGAAGGTGCTTGATGCACCTCAGGAGGGAAGCTATTCCACAGTCTGGGAGCCATCACTGAAAAGGCCCTATCCCGCACCCCGCCCTCCACCTTTGACTGCTGAGGTGGTAGTACAACCAAGAGGGCCTCCCGTATGCATCTTAGGGCATGGGCAGGTTGAAATGGAAGAAGGCGTTCCTTTAGATATTTGGAGCCCAATCATTTAGAACCTTATAGGTTAAAGTTAGAACCCTGAATGGGCTTGTGATAGCAAATTAAAGACAGTGCAACTCTTTTAAGACTGGCGTGATGTGTCCAGTCAGCTGTTCCTGTCAGCAGTCAAGCAGCTGTGTTCTGCACCAACTGCAGCTTCCAAGTTGTCTTCAGGGGCAGGACCATGGAGAGTACATTACAATAATCCAGTCTGGAAGTTACCAGAATGTTAATAACTGTGGCCATCTTTGTCCAGGCAGGGCCTTAGTTGGGAATAGGCACTCTTGTCCATGGCCTCCATCTGAACTTCAAGCATTAGTGCAGAGTCCAAGAGCACCACCAGATTTCGAACCTGCCCCTTCCAGGATATTACAACCGCATCAAGAACAGGATGCCTCCCAATTTCATGGATGGGAGACCCAATGACATGAAACACCCCTGTCTTGTCTGGATTCAGCTTCAATTTATTGGCCCTCATGCAGCCCATTACCCCATCCAGTCACCTCTCAAGTACTTCAGCCACCTCTCCTGATTTAGATGGTACAGAGAGACAGAGCTGGGTGTCATCTACATATTGATGACATTTCCAAATGTCCTGATGACTTCTCTCTCCCAGCGGCTTCATATAAAAGAGCATGGGAGATAAGATCAACCCCTGAGAAGGCCCACAAGTGAGTTTCCATGATGTTGAGCCCTAACATGTTCTGCCTCAAAGAAACTGGTTGCTCCAACAGACAATCTATACAGATTCACCACGTTAAATAGTTGGTCCTTACTTCTACCACCAAAATTCTCCATTACCAGTTTCAGTACTAGTCCCAATAACTTATTTTCTTCCATGCAGCACTTGACTAATTGCAAGGTCATACTTCCCAGTACTTTGGGTTGATTCTTGGGACTGTCTCCAGCAGAGGTCTCCATGTTGCCAAACTGTTCCTTCTTTTCCATAACTTTGTTCTAGTGGTTCACAATCAGCTCATCCAAGCATGTTTCACATAGCTTATGGTCTAGTGGTTAGAGAGCCAGATATCTGGGAATACCAGGTTTGATTCCGCCCTCTCCCACGAAGCCAGCTGGGTGACCTTGGGCTAGTCACAGCTTTCTATTATTATTATTATTATTATTATTATTATTATTATTATTATTATTATTATTATTATTATTATTATTATTATTATTATTATTATTATTATTATTATTATTATTATTATTATTATTATTATTATTATTATTATTATTATTATTATTATTATTATTATTATTAATTTACCATTTTGGAACAGTCATGTTATCGGCATATTTCCAGTCCTGGACTATGATTATTTGGGTCAGTTTCATCATTTCCTTAATAGTTGCTTCATGGTTACAATTTTGATCCCTCATAATAAAAATATTCAGCATAGTTGTTTCAATAGTTATTTTGCAGTCTAATTGCAAAACATTTTGTATTCAATTTGTCTCCAAAACTTTCTAACCTTACTACAAGTCAACCACACGTGTATATTATAACCTTGCTCACCAAAACCAGTACAAAATTTAGATATTATCAAAGGACCTATTTTGGATAACTTAACAGATGTCAGAAACAATTTATAATTACTTTAAGGTCTCTCTCTAATTTTCATGCTTGCTGTCCATGTTAATGGATTTTCCACAAGCCTTATTCAAGTTTAATCTTCAAATGTTTGATACAGATAACACTTGAGATGCTTCATGGATACATCAAGTTGGTTCAGGCTTCGTTCACAAATAAAATAGACAGAGATGAAAAAATGTGAGCAGTCAGATCTGAAGCTGGACTGAAGAATGTTTAAAGTGAATCTGTGACTACAGCCAAATTTAAGCAGGCACCAAGACTTAAAGATTAAGCAGCACTTTTATGGCATGGGAGGAACATTCTACAAACTGCATAATATGACAGAAATCTTTTCTTCCTTTTCAACTACAGATAGTTTCATTCTGCAGTAGAACCAGCTAAGCTAGTGCACATCATAATTCTGTTTGAACCAGTTTGGTCTAGTGGTTAAGGAGCTCGACTTATATCTGGGAATACTGGGTTTGATTTTGCCCTATACCATGAAGCCAGCTGGGTGACACTGGGATAGTCACAGCTCTCTTCTGAGCTCTCACAGCCCCACCTACCTCACAGAGTGTTCTGTTGTGGGGAGAAGAACAGAAAGCTTTGTCTGCTGATTTGAGTCCCTTAAATGGGTGAGAAAAGCAGGGTAGAAAAGCCAACTCTTCTTTTTCTGTTTCCTCTCCTTTCTTCGTCAGACTAATTTCAAATGCTGGAAACCAAGAACTTATTTTTCCTTTTGTTTCAGCAAACTGAAAGCTTCAGAAATCCAGTGTTCAATTTTATTACCAGCATATACAAGCATCTTCCTTAAAGCAAGTTGCATACTCAAGCAGCAGGTGACAGAATCTCAAATTCTGTAATTACTTATTTATTTATTTTAAAATCACATTTGGAAAATTTGAGAATTGTTCAGTGTGGCCAATCTCTGCTTATAAATTCTATCTACATAGAAAGAGAATGGTAAATGGGTTCCATTTGTTGTAAAGGATGCTTGCCTTTGATCTTAGCAGCATATCAAAGCGCAGTTCAGTGAGCTCAAAAGGTGCTTCCATGTAGAACCTGTCCTCTCCCTGGTAGTCCTGCAGTTCTAAGTTGTAGGTAGCTGTTGCCAAAAGAAGTAATGAACATACGACTTCTGAAATTAGCTGTATCACAGCTTTGCACTTATGCAGGAAACAATAGAATATGAAATGGACCTAAATCCTGCTGTGACGAGAAGAATTCAAAAAGATTCATTTTTGCTATGACATCTAATGATTTACTGCAAATATCCTAGCAAAATATTGTGTATTTTTTTAAAAAAAATCTTAATAATTTTTAAAAATCCTTATAGAACTTGGCACAGTACTTTGAATATTCATGTAATTCCCCTTCCTCTTTACATAATTATCTCCAAGTGCAATGCTTCCTGGGTCTATTGTGATTGCAGGGTTTGGGTTCTTTCCCCCTCCCAGTAGACATGAATAGTAATAAGTTTACTCCTATTTTGAAAATACACAAATATGTATCTTGCCCAAGGTATTTGCTGAAAAAATTACAGTATTTTTTTTTCTCTTCTCATAAACTGGTGTTATCTCCAGAAAGTATTCAATACAGCGTGATGACCTTGGCTCCTCACACTGCAATTTGATATATAAGTATTCAATTTAATAATATTTCAGAGTGAATGTTTTCCTACCTGTTTCAATAGTGACTGATGGTCAGAACAGTAGAGCCAAATGATGCTGAGGAATTTGGTAATGAAGCTGTAAAGCTTATTGAATAAAATATAGAAGCTCATTCTAAATGCCATATAAACTTGTAATGTATTTCAGCTTCAACTGTGTGGAAAGAAGTCCTATAAGGGTCCATTACTTTCTTATTTTTGATAGGCATGCGAGAGTTTCCTCCAACAAGGCCAACCTGAACACACAGGTTTCTTATTTATGAGCTTATTGAGCTACAAGTAAGCAAGAACAAAACTGTCATTACTGATGGTTAAAATCAATTAGCAATACAGTGATTTCCCTAGGGCTTTAACAAATGAAATTTTTTAGATTCCAGTCTGGGAAAGCAGCTTTTTGGTTCCAGTTGTTCATCTTCCTTTGGCAGCTTACCCTTAATTCCTCGATGTGACTCTTCAGATCTATAATCTGCCCACTTGTAGAGATCTCCCTTGCCTGAAATGTTGCCACTCAGATCTCAAAGTGCAGACTTTCCATCATTCTAATAGTTAAATGATGGCAACACTCTGTAATTGAAACAGCAGGAAAGGTCACCTTCGCAGTCCTGTAGCTATTTAAAAAAAAAAGGCAGCTTAAGGCACTATGGCTTTTAACTGTCAGTTGACAGAGTTTATGTCTATGCACAGACAAAGTACATTTAAATCTTAAAAGTGTGACATAAAGCCTCTGAAGCCCATCTGAAACTACTGCAGAGAAAAGGGGACTTTTTTTTAGAGGCCAGGCCAGGCAGAATATGTAATTTTTAGAGATGGGTTGTTCAGCACATCACCAACATGTTTGTTTGTTTTTTAGGGGACTGCCTGTTTAATTTTGAAGGCTCTTGAAAAGAAAGTCAGGGTTAGAAAAAGCACAGCTATTGTGCATGGATCTTGAAAGTGTGTAATATATTTTCTAATATTATACTTGGTTTCAGGTTGTCCTTTCTTCGGCTGCCTCCAGGTGGCAAAAGAAAAATGTGGGATCTTGTTTAAATTCCACAGTTGCCTCTCACTGTCTCTGCCAGTTGACAAGATGAAATTGTAGAGCAAGCCCAGGTTCTGACCTTGTCTGACACTCCTCCTGCAATGGCACAGTTGGCATTTCTGGGTAGTCCATGAAATACCTGAAAGTGCACAAGTGCCACACCCCTACACTGTATCAGTGAGCATTTTTGACCCAGTTTCGCCCTCACACTTGTGTGGTAGGCACTACCAACAAAACGGATCCAGAGAGCAAGTACCCATACAAGGTAAGCAATATCACTATTTTCTGAAAGCCCAGGTTCAGCATTCTTTTTCCCACAACAATGATAGTCAGGATTTCACCACTATATCACAGGGCTATGTTGGGATTGCCAAGGATTTGTGTGGCAATCCCAATACAGTGTTGGGATAATCCCAGGTTTTAAACCCTGTCTGCACACAGCTTTTGACAACAATATCCTTCAGCCTCAATATTGTGTTCCTACAAATTAACACCCTTTCTACAGAATAAGATCCGGGACAGAAATGGCCTTAGTAACACATTCATTCATTCATTCATATCCCACCCTACACCTGAAGGTCTCAGGGTCGGTAACAACATTTAAAATCAGACATATATTCAAACTACAAGAGCATATATTAGTAACAGTGTCTGTGAAATGGGAAGACCAGGGCAAAGAGGTGAGTTTTCACTACCTTCTTAATTATATACAATGAAGGAACCTGACACACCTCAAAGGGGAGACTATTCCATAGCCTAGGGCCATCCCTGAGAAGGCCCTTCCCAAATGCTCACCCCTTTTACTACTGAGGATGGTGGTACAACCAAGAGGGCCTCCCCTCCAGATCTTAAGGCAGAGGCATGTTGATATGGAATAAGGTGTTATGGGGTTGAAGCAAGAATGGGGCAGTCAATGCTAGGCGTGGTTCACGGACTATGAAGGCTCTGGAGAGCTCTGACTGGAAGCCTTGCTTTGATTTCCCCAAACTGGACCTTACGGCATTATAAGTAAAAGCATATAGGTCACACAGTAGAAGTAACTGAGCTATGAAAGCAAAGAAATCATAGCAGATTTTTCTTAGGCATTTAGAGTGGGTCCACCTAGACGCAGGGAGCTCTCATACTGTTAAGGAATACACAGAAATTCTTGAATGTAAAAATGCAACGATCTTGCCAATCACCTGAAATTATTTAATAACATTCATTTACATAATAGTACTTTGAACAGCATTTCCCATATGGTTTAATGGATAAATACCCATCATCTCGCTAAAGCTAAGCAATATGGGCATGAGTCAGGGTCTGAATGTGAAACCAGATGGAAAACATGCATATGGCACATTAGGTTACATGAAAAAGAAAGAGGGGACAGAAATGAAAAGTTAAAAAATTCCAAAATAAAATTGAGCCAACTTCTTGTTAATTCTACATAACCTTTCTACACAAAAATACTTGTTCCAAAGATGTTCTGTACTTAAGTCTAAAATGTGTTACAAGTTATAAAAGAGGGAGAACAGAATTTAGAATATAAGTAAGTAGACACAAACTTACATAACAGTGGTGTAACAGAAATATTAAACAGAAGCCCAATCAAAATCAGTAAATAACCCATGAGCATTTTATATTCAAATTAAAAAAACAGTTTTGACCTGCAACAGAATCAAAGCATGATTCTTGGGATCTACTTCACCCTGAATACTTCACCAACTCAGAGGAAGGAGAAGCCAGCTTCAATTGTACTCAGTCAAGCATCTACCAGCATCACATGCAGATTTGTCACGCTCCAATGGAACCAATGAATCCAGGCAGAACACTTCTGGGTATGCCCAGAACAGCACATAGCTTCAAGTTAGAAATGTGCAAGGATTGGTTCTAGGGACTAGGAGATTCACTACCAAACCAAACCTTGCTAAAAATTTGGGTTTCAGATAAATAGTAAATTGATGAGGAATTCAGCAAGTGGTCTCTTGGTTTGGTTGGCTCTCTGATAGCAGCCCAGCCACTTCTCCCTTCTCCATCACCTCTAAAGCTTTGCAACATGACACCTCACTACCCCCTTCTCCCGCTGTGCACCCCACCATCTCCCACCAGATCTGTAGGCTCCTACTTTTCCCCTCAGACCCATATCATTTTGCTGATGCCTACCATGCAAGCTTGGAAAGGCCACAGCTGGCATACTCCCTTTGTAGCTTGCTAGATCTTCTGTAGTAGAAAATTGCAAGTCTTCTGAGATGGCCTAGTGTGTTGGTGTTCAGATACAAGCCCTACAAGGCTTTAGACACAATATACACATCCATATTCTAAGTCTTCTGGGAGAACTTGTGTTCTCCTTTCTGAGAAGCCTACAAGATTATGAAGGAAGCACACAATTGTGGTCTTTCCAAGGCTGTGCAATTGGTGCCAGCAAAGCAGTGTGGGCCTGAAGGGAGAGGTGGGAACCTGCAGGTGCAGCTGGTGAGTGGCAGGGCACCATCAGGGGATGGTGGGGTACAATCCAGGAGGATGGTGGGCACAATTTGAAAAGGCAGTAGACACAATGAGGCAAGGGCTGAGAGGCCAGAGGCCAGTCAGGCGGGGGATTGCAAGCAGTCTATCTAATGGGCTGATCACGGAGAAATGTGTACTTTGCCAACCCTCAAAGTTCCCCAAGTGTGTACTAGCATTTGCAGTAGCAAATGCTAGTGCACCCAATCCATCTCCCCACACATCTGCAGACTTACCTGAAGTGCAGATGTGTGGTCCAGGCACCGCCATCTTGCTTCCCAACGTTGGCTGCACTGCATGTGCACCAGTATCATCAACAGGACAGTGGTTATGCACCACACCCTTGCACTTGTGTTCCGGGTCCTCTGATGTGCCAGCACACTTGCACAGCATGTCAGATGACCTCCCCACTACCATAGAGGTTCAAATGGGCTCTTCCAGGGACAGGATAGACTGTCTCTGGTAAAGGTAAGTGGACGTAAAGACCCTCTCTGGTAAACATAAATGCTTCCAATGTGCTCCTGCATGGAAGGGACCTTTTCTGAGTTGGAAACAGTCCCTTCTAGTGCAGATGCTCTTTCTGGGAGCACACAGAAAGCAAATTATGGGACCAAGTGCAGAAAGGCCCCAGTTATATGTATTTTTTTATTTTTCCTGGCTTGCAGTTTGTGTTCATCATGACCCCAAACCACACATCTGCATTCATGTACATCACAACTTCAAGTCCCCACTCATCCAATCTCTGCTTCACTATCTAACTTAATTTGCAGGATTGTTGTGAGGATAACACAGAGGCAAGGAGAATGTTGTACACTGCCTTGGACTCTTGTGAAGAAAAGAATATTAATACCCCAAACAAATGAACAAATAAGCAAGATGTTTAAAGAGTGGGGCTCTTTCTGCACACACCTTCAGACATATTCATTTTACACAGTATCTTCTCTTCTCTTCCCTTTCCATATGCTTTCTGTCTAGGAATCTATAAAGTTCTTCATAGGAGCTGCATCAGAGGACTGTCTGAAACAAACAAACAAAAAACCTAAAAAAAACCCTTAGTTTTGGTGAATGAAAAGGTATGATTTTTGTTCACCCATAAACGTTTAGCAGAACTACTAGGAAAAAAATGTTTCACCTGCAGGGTCCATAAGAGTTGAGAAGCTGATATTTTCTGTCACCATGCCATACAAAGGACATCTCTTTATTTGCTACATAAAATGAAGGTTTTTGAAGTCACCAACAGACGAATAAAAGCTTCTAGATTTTTATTCCAAGAGAAACTGAGTACCAAGAAGACTCACTTCTTCATAGGTTTAGAGTTTCAGTGGCTCTTATGCCATCACCAGATATAGTATTTGTGTCTTATCCTTCCTCTAAATATAATTCTCTGTGAAGTATATTAGGCTAAAAGGAAGTGACATGTCCCACGGCCATCCAGTCTTCAAGTTAGTGGTGGCTGAGCAGAGTGTTCCTAGCATCCACCGTGCCCTCTTTTACATGAGAGCAACTGGTTTAAAAGTCACAAAAGAAAGACAACATTCATTCGGTAAGCATTTGTTCTGACAGTTACCAGACACCTTTGGACTAAGCAATATATTTGCTAAATGATCGCAGATGTTATTCAAAATCTCAACTTTTAAGCCAATCTTAATGCAGCTATTAAAAAAAAACCAGAGGGGATTCACACAGAGAAGAGTCCCAAGCTGAATTTTTCACTCACGTTTTTAAAGTGACAAGCAGCACAATTGGAGCAGACAGTTTTTCAAGATCCAGCATAATATGTTTAAAATACAGAATATCATCTGGGAGTGATTTCAGTGACTCCAAAGAGGAAACTTGAGTGATCTCTATGATAGTATTAAATAGCGGGAGCTGACAGATCTTGATTAGGTAATGTTCTTTCTGCCATTTAAAAGCATCAAAATTAGGAGAAATATTCCATTGGATTGCTCAGCTGTGTCATTTTCTTAGCATAGGGTTTACTTGAGCTAAGAAACACCAATGACAAAATTGCAATGACAAAAAGATTAGGATGCCATTTGCTCTAAAAAGAATCAAAAGCATGCCCCATTTACTACTTTCCTGGCAGAAGATGTACTGTGACTTTTAGATATGAGAAAGGGAAACAGCACAGATATTAGCTCCTGGCAAGGTAGCCACGTACTCATTACAATATATTTGAAAATCCATTTATTTTCACCTATTGATATGCATGTATTACACCTGTATATAATACAATATTTTCAGTGTTGTTTTTAAGAATAAAGACAAATAAAAGTAATGCTGAGAAGCAAATTAAAGATTTTTGGCTGAACTGAAGCCAAACTCATAACCACTACAAAATTACACATTTATACTTTGTACTATCCCAAGCAAAAAAATTCATTGTAATTTTCAAACTCTGTTTTTTTCCTCATTACACATACCTTTTAAAACAAAGCCATACAATATTAATCCTGTTAAAATACCAATAGCTAACTGATGCTACAAGTTCTCATAATTAAAATTTAATTGATAAGAATCCCTTTCCTGCAAAAATTTGATTACTCTGTTGCAGAATGATATACTGGACATTTCATTTTCAGCAAAAGTTAGTTTTCCACTGGTGCCATAACACAACAGAGGGAAGGAGATAATTGCGAAACCATCTTGAATCATGTTACACAGCACAGTACCCCAGAGTCTTCAACCATCGTAGAACCCAACTCAATTTATTTCTAATTAGCTATGACAGTGATTTGTAAAAATGGGGGGAGGCTCCCTTTTCCTGCAAATGTTGGTAACCATTTGCAACAGCTTGAGGTTCTGAGTTCAAATATAATTCTATTGTGCCTGTGTCAGCTTCATAGCAACTTACAAAACAAATGAGCAGAAATTTCTCTCATTGTTTATACTGTGATCAATTCTCATTTGCAGTTATCATTACAGAAATCAAAGTCTGCTTTCTTTATCTTCATACTTCCACATGGTATGGTGCATATTAAATGGTATATAAAATTATACATTCTATAATAACTTAGAAAAAAAGGTTCACAGCTGCTTAAGGCATTTAGACATTAAAGATATTTCATGAAATAGCAAATCACCAAGAATAATTTTTAAAAAGATACTCATACTGAAAGTAGAAAGAGAACTTTTGGCTTAACAAAATGTCTACATAATGAACCTAAAGTGCCTAAAATGGACAAGGGGAAAACAAAGAGCAATAAAGAATTCAAATCTGAAGAAAAAAGTTTCATAACAAGAAACAGACATCTACTTATGCATCCAAATAGTAATATTTTCCAAGCAAAAAAATAAGTGAAAATAATATTTTTTAAAAAACTTGAAGGAGTATCATTAAATCTCCAGACAGAAAAATTAACATGCATCCCTGTCTACCTTCATAAAAGGGCTAGCTTTATTATTTATCATAATCTTTTAAGGACCTAATGTTAATAAATTAAAATTTACACAAGAAACACCCATCTTGAAAGTAAATGAAACAGGTATTTTAATAGCATAAAACATCAGTGTGTGTGAAAACATAGATCACCATCTATTTATTTGAAAGGTTTTGTTTTATCTGGTTAGCCTTAAGGAAACATGTCTAATGATACATTCGTATATGAATGACGTATTCAGGTAACTACTACTTCTCAACAATAATGTTTAACAATGGATATATATTTCCATTCCTAGAACAAAAGCAACTTTAACATGTCGAAATGTGTAGGTCTGGAGGTTCAGGATCAGAATACAAATTAAAGGTGTCTAAAACTGTGCTGTGTCAGAGGATAATTCCCAGAACAATAGTTTGATTAAAGCAGGGTGCGTGGCTCCACCAGGCAGGAATCTAACTGGAGGCCTAGAAACAGTTGGGAGGCAATAGATGGAAAAAGATCAAAATATTCCTGCTTTATAGGGGTGAATTTTCAGAAGTCCCAGGCCAAAGAACCAAAAGATTGCCGATCCTTTTATGTTCTTCACACTTCTTTAGCCGTATATTATTTCAAGTTTTTGATATTTCTACAAATATACACAGTGTGGTCTATTGAAAGCTTGTGTATCTGACTTCCCAGAAGTTTTGACCTCCAATGGCTGTTCACTGCAGTGCATGTTCTCCATGAAGTCCTTAGCATTTCCCAGCAGTCTCAAGCCTAACTTTGAGATTCATGGCTGAGTATTAAACCTTCCTCCTTGGCTGTATTTAATGTTATTAGTTTTGAGCTTGATTGGATTTGCCTTTTGTTATCGGGTTACCTGTAAAAATACATAAAGAAGAAAAGATCAAATTTAGCTCTGTTGAGCGCTGGGTTTCAAGCAACACAAATCTGTTTACTAAGACCCTGTGCAGAAGAGGCATTTTTAAACAGGCACATAGTAATACAATTATAATTATATTTATGCATTTCAAAATGATCTAATGAACTTGCTAAAACTTCAGCATTCATGAAAAGGGGGAAAGATAATTTAAAATAAATAAGAGAAACACAGGTTGTGAAACCTGTATATTATATTTGAATTTCCATCAGACTACCTCCTTTTCTAACAAAATCAAGCATTCTCCAGTCATCTATTCCACCCACCAAGAACTGAAATGCAATTTTAGATATTTTCCTGGAACACTGAAGGACTCTGACTATAAAACAGATTTACAGTGCATGTGTTAAACAAAGCATAGGAACATTTTTAAAAAAATCCACTAGAATATAATGTTAAATGATAAGAAACATATCATTCCTCACAAGCTAGGGATAAATGGCAATGAACATGAATGCAAGCACCACAGAGTTTTCTTATATTCATTTTGCCTTGTAGTTTATTTCCAAGGCTGTAGTCACGCCTTCACTATAAACCTTCTTCAGTCCATCTTCAAGTCTGACTGCTCACACCTTTTCATTTCTATCCATTTTCTCTGTGGATTTTCCATTCAAGAAAGTCCAAATGGAGGTTCACAAATACAATGGATAGAAATGAAAAGGTGTGCGCGGTCAGATGGACTGAAGAAGGTTTAAAGTGAAGGTGTGACCACAGCCCAAAATTCAGCTAAAATAAGAGCAGCTTGTTGGACAACATAAAAATATGCTTTCCAAAACAGGATTCTGATGGAAATTTTCATCTTTCACTTTCAAAGTCTAAAATAAAGTAGAATGTTTGATAATAAAATGGAGAAAAATTAAAATAACTGTATAGTACAGAATCTATTTTCTCTAAAATGTCTTAGTTTTATATTAGTTACAGTAATGATGTCTTAGATGTCTCTCAAACTCACTTGATAAAGCACAAATTATTTGGACACAGTAAAAACAGCACCATTGATTATATATATACATATACACACACATACATACACTAATACATTCAGCCTCCCCTCCACTGTAGATAAAATAAGTCTAAACTTCACCAGAACCCTTTCATCCAACATGAAAAGGACCACAGAGAAACACTGTTCAGGCAGAATATTTTACAGTAATTGGATTTTCCCCCTATGCTTGACTTGGAATTAGAACATGAAGAGGAAAAAAAACAAAATCTCTGTCTTATCAAAGACGGCATCTTTGAAAACCATTTCTGCAGTGTCAGTAAATAAATTAAAAATCACATTACAATACACTCCATTTTCTGGAAGACTAGCACACGGCAACAGGTATCGGTGGTGCAAGGCTGTGATCAGAGACAGCTTCAAGATGGGATTGTTCACACACCAGTCTACCCCTCTCCCCTCATAAACATTCTGTGCTAGAAAAGGTGAATCAGACAAGCATTAGGAATACAAGTTCCACACAACGCCTCCTTCCAATGTCTGAACACAACCCAATAAAAATTTCTTATTTGGAAAGGTTTTGTTACTTAATGGTCATTGTAACATCTTTACTTTACTCTTTCCCCAGTCCATCTTCAGACCTCATCAGTCACACTTTTTTAGTCCTATCCCTCCTTCCTTCAATTGTACTTTCTCAAGTCCTGATTTTTACAGGTCTCAAGCTGTTATAGAGTGTTAATCTGTTTTCATTTTTTGGGTGTGATCAGGGAAGAGAACTGAAGGAGGCTGAACCATACTGTAGTTGGTGGATGCGACATGAATTTACCTTCCCTTTCACCCAGTGTGTGATTACGCACTGTTAAGTCACAGAACTTTTACCCTAAGAGCGCAGGGGATGTTGTGACTCTGGGGAGGGCTGGAGACCTAAACAAGTCTTCTAAAGGAGTCTCAGGATGGGATCAGAAAGGTGTGAGCATCATGACTGAGGGTGAACTAAGAAAGGATTAACAGGTATTGGGTGTGATCACACTGCATGTTAAGCAAGGCTTTTTAATAAGATGGCCATGGCCAATGACAAAAACATTGATTTGTCCTGAGTCAACTATCTACATACAGCTCTTCTACCAATTCTGGGTAAGTGGGGACATGAGAGAATATTTAAATAACTCCTTTTGGAATTTAACATTATCTTTAAAATTCACAGTTATCAATCATCCATTTGTTTTTAAAAAGCAAAGAGGTGATCACGCAAAAAAGAAGCTATGAACATCTGCTCTTTTAAGTAGAGAAAGTACTGGCTTTTCCCAACAAGGATTCCTCCCTATGAAATACTGCCACTGGGCAACAATGATGGGGAATCACCTTTGAATTTTGATACTTTTGAATCTATTATTTACACATTTATGGATCACAAATTCTCAGTGATGTTAGAAATACTCCCCCAAAAAATGGAATTTAGAGTTTCTTTATGAATTCAATGTAAACTAGGACAGTGGAACACAAAAGAGGATGGGGTTCTTGCATCTTTAATATGTTCAGAAGATCAGTGAATCACCCTGGCTTTGGGCTGAGAAAACAACTTCCCCTCCCTACTTTCAGACATTGTTGTTTTTAGTGGGTTCTTTTTATTGCTATAGCCCATCCTGAGACCAGGTAGAGGTGGGGTAAACATGCAAATAAATAATAAAACAATAAGATAATATTGGTTTGTAAGAGTGAATTTCACAAGAGCTGAAGGTTGTTCTGAAAGCCAGATTGCTGAAATACACAGTTCCTGTGTCTTCTTGAATCTGATCATTATAAGACTCTACTTTACTCTCCTCTCCTTTTATTTTTATTATTCTGTCAATAATAATGAAATTTTGTGAGAACAAGTACTTCAGTATAGATGACATTCTTGTTTATGTAACAGTTTATTTTGCTCTGTGTTGCTGGCTTTCATGCCTTCAACATTTTCTTTATTGGGAAACAAGGGGATTGCATTTTACAATATATTAAAAACTGTTTAACCTTCCCATCAATGTACATAATAGTTATTATCCAAATAGATTTACCAGTGTCCCCTGCATTTTTTTTTAACTTCCAAAGTTTAGATTAGGAAAACGTTGACCCTTTCTGCACTAGACTTTATTCCAGATTATCTGCATGCTGGTGCAGACTACAGCAGGTTCTAGGAAGGCCCAATGCAGAAAGGGCCATAGCCTACACTAGAGATTCTCTGAATTCCACTCCCCTTAATTTTTGTTTGTTCAAAGAGGAGGAAGAATGTCTCATATTTACAAGGCTTAACTACTATTTTCCCTTTGTTCTTGGAGCTATCAAAGAGGTGTTACAAATGTCAAAAATTTGGCATCATGAAATTTATGGGTAACTCTACAAAAGTCTCTGAAATAGTCCTATTTCAAAAAGAACTTGCTGTTAAGGATGTGTCATGCGGACTCACACAGCATGTTAACATCCCAGCAGGAAGAGCCATTCTGAATTCCATCTTCACAATGTGCCAGCCGATTAATTGATGTGCAGCTGCAAAGTGCAGCAATGCACAGAGTACTGAACATATATAATGGCATCTCTGTTTATTCAAAAGACGAATTCATGGTTCAGTAGATGTATTTTTTATTTTAGCTAGCTTACTGTTATTTTCATCATTATCATTACTGTTTGTTGTTGTGTTGGAAGCTCAAATGGCTTTCTGTTGCCAGTATGCCTGCTGCTCCACCTGTCTGTTCTTTTCTGTCATCTTCCTCCCACACACATACTTAATTTTATGCTTGTAGGTCACACACTGTTACTCAGAGTAACATTTGGAACAGTCCACGTTTGCCACTATCCAGGGATGCAAATCAAAATATAAATGCAGTGCACACCAGCTATTAGTACTAATGGCATCTATCCACTTACACATTAAGGGGAGAATAAACATTCGGATGGGGAAGTCAATTTCATAAAAATGCAGTTAAATTTTAGCTAATATTCACCCATGCTATTTACAGGAGGGTTTCATTTTTGGATGGTGTGCAGTGCTTCCAACAAAGCAGCTGGAAGACAGGAGCTTGTGCCATTTAAAAAAAAAACAAAACCAAAAAAACACTTCTTTAAAAATAGAAAAACAGGATTTTAACAGCAGCACAAAACCAATCATGAGATTCCTGGGAGAAAAGAAACATTCCACATGAGTTCCAATCAATTCCAATCAACTTTCCAATTAATTATTAATACTTCTGAAAATTAACTTTTGCTTCTGCAGAAGAAAAAGGATATAACACCCTAAATATTTATTTCAATTAATTTGTTCATACTTGGCAAGTAATGTCTCCCGTTATGCTAATATCTTTTTTGCATAGGTTGTTACGTTATAAATACAAAGAATTAGGCTCTCTTCATTTTCTCTGTACCCAGTGCGCAATTATGGTATAATTACTCTGCTGTTTCAAGACTTTTTAATTTAAATTGGTGAATAGCTGCTGTGAGGCAACCATAATTGCATGTGAACTCACTACTTTCATATTAAAACAACGATGTATAATTAAATCTAGAAGAATTTTACACCTCAGATGAAGTTAGATGAGCACTTGTTCAATGTAAGTTGTATTGTTTATCAAAACTGTGACTGCTTACAAATGAGACGCAAGTGATGGTCAAAGAAAATAAAAAGAAAGCAGAAACAGAAAACAAAAACCTGAACTGACATAGCTATGCTGTCAGGGATCATATAGCAGGTCTCCATTGTTGTCTTAGAGTGAGCCCAGCATTATCAAGCAGTAGGGGTGTGCACGAATGCAATTTTCAGGATTCAATTCAAATAGAATATCTGAAAATTCAATTCAATTTGAATCTTTAAAATTCAAACTTACCCTAATTCGATTTGAATTAAGCAAATTCAAATCTATTCCTTTGAATTTTTGAATCAAATTTTCACTTACAAATGTCGACAACATTCGTATGTATCCGAACACATTGTTACGCATCCTATACGCATCTGTCCACATTCATCTGCGTCCTGTATTTATCCCATATGCCTGCTGCTCCACCTGTCTGTTCTTTTCTGTCATGAGGAAACCCTTTTTGCTTTCTTTGACAGGGGATCAATCTGACCTAGCAATATCCCTGAATGGGAATGATACATATTATTAGAATATCAAGAGAAGCCCGGTGTTTCCTGTTATATGGTGTAAAATGGACCTGTCTTTTGCTTTTGCAGAGAAATCCCCTCTATTTAGGTGGCTTCTTGCAATGTGCCCCCTCTGTGTCATTATATTCCTCACTCCTGAGGCTAACTGCAGCCTGAGCTTATTTATGCTGCAGTAAGCCCAGCCAAATTCAAATGGACCTTAAGTAAAAATAAGGAATTAAGGAAATACAAATGGAACCTGTTATAAAAGAAATAAAATGATTTTTTTTTAAGGAGGCATGCTCAGTGGCTTTAGGTTACACAGAGACATCTATGAAGCATTCTTGGCAGCAAAATGGAAGTGAGTGTCATTGCTTTGCCCAAGATTTTTATTTTATCTCCTGGCCTAACCTAGGACTTCTGAGTGGTCTCCCATCCAGATGCTAACCTGGTTCAACCCTGCTTTGCTTTCCAAAACCAGCCAGCAGCTAATATGATTGCCTGAGGCTGCATCCCCATGCAAGTCTTTTGGTCCAAATTGGGCTCATTTTAGCCTGGATGCAGGGCCAAATTCGCATTGTGTCCGTCCCCATGACATTACCAATAACGTGGGCTGTATGTGAATATGGCCATCTCCATATAAACCGTGATGAGCCCTTGCACGGGGAACCAGCATCATTTCATCTCTACCCCCTCTCTCCTAATAGGAAGCCAGATGAAGAAGGCTACATGCGTTGGGGTACCACAACGTATGTAGCCTGCATACACAGACCTCCAGCCAGACAAGCAGAGAAAAATGTTATACCCTAGTCACACTAAAGCCAAGCCCATAAGAGGGAATACTGACAGAGGAACGCTTGAGCCACAGAGACTAAAATTACTTATGTGTGCCCTAAAGTCTTTTATGTTTTGTACCAAATTTATATAATATGCTGTTCTCCAGATTCTTTTAGACTACAGGTAGCCTCATGTTATCTCACAGACTGGACGGTCATGGCACTAAAGGAAGGATGAGATTCAGTAGATCAACGTGTGGTCAAGGAGAGCAAAGGGGAAGTTCTAACTGGAGAGTCACCCAGTACCTTTGCAGAAGAAATTCACAAACCACCACAGACAAGGCCAGTGTTTAGGGATTATCACCGCTGCAGTACAACATCATCTAAAGTGCATTACTCTTACTGTCCCTGATTTATGCAAATATTGGAGAGATTCTAACAGCATGGTGAATTTTCCACTGAAGTTAGTGGCTTTCTTTTCATTTTGTAATTTTTTTTCTTAAATATGGCAATTCTAAGTTAATGGGTGCAAAACCATTGCTTGTCAATGAGTGGATGACCAGGGCTGGGATCAGACACAACCAAAAAAACAAAACAAAATCTCACCCACATCTGAGGTGGCCTACAGAAGGCTTCCAGGTGGGATTCTTCACACACCAGTCTGCCCCTCTCCCTACTCTCCTGAACATTCTGTGCTGGAAAAGGTTGATTAGAGAAGGCTTGGAAACACAAGGGCCACACAGTCTCTGAGGTGCCTCCAAGGCCCCTCTTTTGCTTTGTCTGAATACTCCCCAGTTCTGTTGCCTTGAGCTTCATGAAGAAATAAAGATATAAATGTAATGCATGAGGCAGTATATATCAGGTTTTGCTAATTGAAAGCAGTGCAGTCATTGTTACTAACAGGATTTCCCTTGGGCGTATCAAGAACTATTTCAAAACTTTCCTTCCTGTTTCTAGTAGCTTTAGCCTTTTACTCCTTCCAGCAGTTAAATTTCTCAAATATCACAGATGCAATTAAAGGATCATCTATTCCAGCTAAGTGTTATTTATAATAGGTAATCTAAAGAATCAGGTGACAACACCTTAAATAAACTTAAAGTGTACCACCACCACCCCCAGCAATGAGGCAAAATGCTGCAGGAAAAAGAACATAAAAATAGTTTTTCATTGGAAAAATAAAACCTATAGAATGTACTATGACTTGAATGTGTCTCTGAGATAACTAAAAGAACACAGAGCATGCAACTATTCAAGTACATTGGCATTCTTCTTCTCATTGGATGTTAAGTAAAATACTATGTGACAAGAAAGGAGAAAAAACAGAAAAGCTCATCATCTTAAAATTAAGTGAAAGAAGCATTACATAGATGTAATTAAGCTGGGCTGTGCTAGCAGCAGAAGGAGATAGAATATTGGGTTAAAGGCCAAAGAGAGCCAATATTTGGTCCTTGTAGTACAATGATGGAATTGCGTTCATTGATGCTGGTGACACAGAAGTGGCAGTAGGACTTTAGAAATATAGAGCTAAGAGCAGGTCACACACTACATGGATGCCACTCTATGCAAACTCACATGGGCAATGATCACACTGAACATGATGATTTATAGAGTAAGAAGTTCAATTTGGTGCCAAACTAGCCAGTTCAGCCAGTATGTGTTCTAGCTGAATCCTCAGTTCAGGCACCATCTGAACTGAACCACCTCTGGTTGGACAGAATCAGTTTGGTGATTCAGAATTGCCTGAATGAATTGCCTGTGCCAGTTTGGAGGGCAAGTAGAAGGAAGCTGATTTTCCATAACTTCTGCCTACAGGTCGCCCACAAGCTGGCTTACAACGCATACCATACAAGATTGTTCCCAATTCATTAAAAAAAACACCTTAAAATATTGACAGGTTTATTTTAATGATTTATTTTATCATAGTGATTTGTAGCTTTTTTATTAAACAGCAATTGCACGTTATATTGTTATTATCCATGGTTTTAATGGGTTGAATTTTCATTGTGTTTTAGGGCATTTCTACTTTCCCACTTACCGTTTGGTGGGTTGTTCCAGTGAGACTGAAATCAGCTGGAGTAGCCCACCAGCTGAATAGGGCCCCATGCACCATAACTATACCATCTGCATCCGGACAACCAGGACAGTTGCTGTGCTGGTTCTGACAGCCAAGGAAAAAAAATGGGGAACCCAATTGAGGAGTACACAAACTGGAACACTGAGGCATGTGCTGCATGTTTGCGTGCTTTAGTAGTTCCCACAAGTGGTGACCTTTTTAAAAAGGTCAACCAGTGTTTGAGACTAGGTGGCCATTTTGGGGGCAGCTCATCCAATCTATCCTCCATCTAGTGCAGGTGGAGTGTACTAACAGGGGCAGGGGCCCTCTGATCTGCACCAGCATGCAGAAGAAAGTGGCCCTGAACAGCACTGTGTGGTGCAGTCTACTTGATCACTGCTAAGTGGAAAAAAAACCCTTATTTTATGGGTTTTATTATAACCCATTCTGAGACCTAGGAGAGAGGACCAGATCAGACCCCGGTTCTCTTTTATAAGCATGATTTGAGTTTCAACAGAATAGGATCTCCAGGTTCCAAGATGAAAATATTTCTTCCACCTCCCCAAAGGGCTGAATGGTGGTGGTGGTGCTGGGGGTTTCCTCCTGTCTGTTGCCTAGAAAAGGCTGGAATTGGTTTATTTCTCATCTCAGCGGCAATCTCTGCTACTGAAAGGATGACAGGGGAAGGCTAGGGATCATCTCTTTGGGACCTACAGCTGATAACTGTATGAGGTCATTGAGTGTAAATAGCTGAATATCCTATTTGTAGTGACGTGCATGAAGTTAAAATCTCAATTTAGTTTCTAGCAAACCTGAGGCATTGGTCAAACTGTTCAAGTTAGCACATAAAACTTGCTGTCAGGTTCAACAAACAGTTCAAGAACTTCCCTTGACCTTTCTCCATTGTGCTCCAGCCACCCAGCCTTCCTCATCAAGCATACAGACTTTCCCTATGGCACTTCAGCCCTCCCACAGTCCATTTACAACCTTACCATTTCTGCCATACCTAAATTTCCAAGTAGCCCACACTGGACTATAGCCATCACCATGTGGCTATTCAACAGCTGGTTGGGCATTTCAAAGGCTACTAAACTATTCTTTTGCTGCCTCCTGGGTTTGTCTGGACCACACCCTCCACCATCCCAGCTATAACATCAGGCTGAAGGAGGCAAGAACTGTTGCTGCCTCCTGGGTTTGTCTGGATCACGCCGTTTGCCATTCCAGCTATAACATCAGGCTGAGGGAGGCAAGAACTTCTGCTGCCTCCTAGGTTTGTCTGGACCATGCCCTCCACCATTCCAGCTATAACATCAGGCTGAGGGAGGAAAGAATTGCGGCTGCCTCCTGGGTTTTTGGGCCACACCCAGGATCAGCTATAACACCAGGCTGAGGGGAGGGAAGAGGAGAACTGCCAAACTCCTGTACCTGGGCATTTGCCCTTGCACCTCCCATGTAGTGGAATTTTAAATTGTGGGCTAGGGTTTTGTTTTTAAAATTGATGTTTTAACTGCTAACTGTTTAATATTGTTTTATTTGGAGTGTATATATTGTTTGCTTTCTACTTTGGGTAGGGAATCATGTGTCAAGGCCAGGCAGGAGGGGGAGAAGTGTGTCAGGGGGCCACCATCACAGTGGTATCAGGCAGGGGGAGATATGGTTGTGGGAAGCAGAAGAGGGGTGTGAGATATATTGAAGCTGTCACTCCTTCTGTTCTGCCTCCCAGCCAACGGAATTTGGGGAGGCCTGTCAGCCAGCCCCCTGCTCTGGTTGTGCTGCTCCTGAATGCCAGATCTGTCTGGAATAAAACATCTGTCATTTATGACTTGATTTTGGATAAAGGGGGCGATCTGCCATGCATTACCGAGACCTGGGTGGATGAACTGGGTGGGCCTAGTCTCACCCAGCTTTGTTCCCCAGGATACTTGGTGCAGCACTGTTCCAGACCAGAGGGGATGGGAGGGGGCATTGCTATAGTCCACCGGACTTCCATCTCCCTCACCAGATGGCCAATTGGCTCTGTAAAAGGGGTTGAGGGGCTGTTTTTGTTGTTGGGCCAGAGAGACAGAATAGAGATGCTGTTGGTGTACCACTCACCCCACTGCCCAGCAGCCTCCCTATCTGAGCTGGCTGAGGTAGTCTTAGAAGTAGTGTTGGAAGCCCCCACCACGGTGGTGCTGGGGGATTTCAACATCCATGCTGAGGCTAAACTCAGTGGGCCGCCTCAGCTCTTCATGGCCTCCATGACAACCATGGGGCTGTCTCAACATGTAACTGGTTCAACTCATACAGCAGGTCATACTCTGGATTTGTTTTTTGTCTCAGAACCAATTGGTGACACTCCATTGATAGAAGGGTTGGCTGTCAGCCCCTTGTCATGGATGGACCACTCACTGGTGAGTTTTGGACTTACAGTGACAACTCCCCTCTGTGGGGACATAGAACCTATTGAGATGGTCCACCCCCGGAGACTTATGGAATCTGAACAATTCCTGAATGCCCTGGGGGATTTTCTGGTTGGCATGACTAGTGCTCCTGTCAAAGCTCTGGTCTCTCTTTGGAATCAGGAGATGAGCAGGGCTATAGACATGATCGCCCCAAAGTGTCCTCGACATTCCTGTAGAGCTCAAAAAGCTTCTTGGTATTCCATGGAGCTACGGGCCATGAAACAGGAAACTTGGCAGCTAGAGCACAGGTGGCATAAATCCAGCTGTGAATCTGACCAAACACGGGTTAAAGCACATTATCATGCCTACCACATGGCGGTGACGGCGGCGAAAAGTAGTTTTTTCTCCGCCACCATTGCGTCCTCAAGTAGCCTTCCAGCAGAGCTCTTCAGGATAGTAAATGGCCTTATAAAATCTGGCTCGAGGAAGTGTGAGCTAGGGCCATGTAACATCTGCTGTGACAGTTTTGCAAAGCACTTTGAGGACAAAGTCACTCAGATTCATAGGGGATTAGATGTCACAATTGGACTTAGTCCAGGGGAGGACTCCAGGGAATTGTCTGGTCCAATTCTTTTGGATCAGTTTCAATTATTGCGGCCTGAGGACGGGGACAAGCTGCTTGCGAGAGTGCAGCCGACAACGTGCTCTCTGGATCCTTGCCCCTCCTGGCTGATAAAAACTAGCCGCCAAGGTATGACCGGCTGGATTCAGGAAGTGGTGAATGCTTCTCTGAGGGAAGGGGTGGTTCCACTAGCCCTTAAAAAGGGTGTGGTACACCCCCTCCTGAAGAGGGCCTCCATGGATCCAGAACATTTGAACAACTATCACCCGGTGGCCAACATACCTTTTCTAGGCTGTCACTGTTCAACTGCAGGCATGTTTGGAAGAAGCTGATTGTCTAGACCCACTTCAATCTGGCTTCAGGCCAGGTCATGCCACAGAAACTGTCTTGGTCACCCTGGTTGATGACCTACTCTGGGAGAGAAACAAGGGGAATGCCACCCTGTTGGTTCTCCTGGACCTCTCAGCGGCTTTTGATACCAATGACCATGGTATCCTCCTGGAAAGGCTACAGAGTTTAGGAGCCGATCCCAGATAATGTCTGTGGGAGATGTGGATTCGACACCCTGGGAACTCACTTGTGGGGTTCCTCAGGGGTCGATCTTATCTCCCATGCTTTTTAACATCTACATGAAGCCACTGGGAGAGGACATCAGGAGATTTGGAGTGAGGTGTCATCAGTATGCAGATGATACCCAGCTCTATCTCTCTGTACCATCTGAATCAGGAGAAGTGCTTGGCAGGTGTCTGGAGGCAGTAATGGGCTGGATAAGGGCCAATAAATTGAAGCTGAATCCAGACAAGACAGACGTGCTATGTGTTACAGGGTCTCGGGTCCATGTAGTCGGGAGATACCCTATCCTCGATGGGGTTGCTATGCCCTGGAAGGGACAGGTGCATAATTTGGGGGTACTCCTGGACTCCACGCTAACACTTGAAGCTCAGGTGAAGGCCGTGGCCAGGAGTGCCCACTCCCATCTACAGCTGGTGCACCAACTGAAGCCTTTTTTTGGATAGAGACGACCTGGCCACAGTTATCCATGCTCTGGTAACCTCTAGATTGGACTGTTGTAATGCACTCTACATGGGGCTGCCCTTGAAGACGGTCCGGAAGTTGCAGCTAGTGCAAAATGCAGCAGCCAGAGTGCTGACCGGTATAGCTAACCGGATACACATTACGCCAGTTTTAAAAGAATTGCACTGTCTGCCAATTCACTACTGGGTCCAATTCAAGGTGTTAACTCTGACTTATAAGGCCCTAAATGACTTGGGCCCAAAATATCTAAAGGAACACCTCCTCCCATACCGACCTGCCTATGCAGGTCCTCCTCCTCGTCCCACCACCTTCAGTAGTGAGGTTGGTGGGCACCTGGGAGAGAGCTTTTTGGCCCCGAGACTGTGGAATGGCCTCCCCCTCGAGGTGTGCTATGTCCCTTCCTTGTATTTATTTAGGAGGGCAGTAAAGACATACCTCTTTGCCTTGGCTTTTGGCTGAGGTTTTATTCTCCCTCCCCAGTTACGACGACATCACTATTAATGCACTATGGAGTGAACGGTTTTAAATTTGTTGAATTTTTAAGGTGTTTTTAAACATGTATCTTGTTTTAATCTGTCATTTTAATCTGTTTCTGTTTTAATTTGTATCCTGTTTTAATCTGTTGTTACCTGCCCAGAGACCTTCGGGTATAGGGCGGGATAGAAATGTAAATAAATACATAATAAATAAATTTTGTTTTAAGCAGAGCTGATTTAACAATCTCCATCTATTTGCTATCATATGTCACTTCACATCTGATATTACATATGTAATGCTGGCTTGCACAGGGAGGCTACATATTAAAGCATAGTTATATATCATGAAAGGCAAGGTGCTAATTGCTCTCTTACGACTCACCCTGCAAAGACATGGTATAAATATAAGCTATTCTTTGGAGCTGACCATAAGTAAAGGTATCCCTTGCATACTACAATTTGGTACCTATTTAGGAAGTGCACAGACCTGCATTCATCCACTTGCCATACTGCAATTAGCATCCTTTACAGTGCTTGTATGGCAAATCAGAAGCAACAGCTCCAAGCTGTATCACTATTCATAAGTAGTGGGGTTGCCACTGCCTCTTTAGAAGACATTTTTTCATTAAGGCTTCTCCAGGTCCTGGAACTGATGAAAGAGCCCATGGGGAAATTCTTCAGCTTCAAAAATTCCCTAGCTGCAATCTTGAGCCCAGGAGGCAACAGGTAGCATGCACACAGCATGGTGTTGTTTAAGAACTCTGCAATGAATGCATTTTCACTTTTACACTGGTTCATTTGTATTTGGAAGCTAAAATTTTACTTTCCTTGAATAATACAGTTTTTTAACAGTATAGTTTTGCTTCCAAGCAGTAGTCCAATGTGTCTTTGCTTTTGCAGTGCAATTCTGGAAACTTTCATTAATGTGATTTGGACTTTGTGGCACCATTGTCTTAGACTAGTAGACTGGGCCACCAGTCCACATTGCCAATAACATACTGGAAGACTGTGTCTCTCCTCAGCAGTACTATTGATGTATTGGTAGGGCATCATCTCTGTGATGCCACTGACTGATTTTCTCTTTCATGACATCTCTGATTACATTAGTAGACTGGTCCTCTGTGGTCCCCCCTAAGATCCATTATTCCCCAGGTGACTGTTACTTGCAAAACACAATTTTGCACTCCACAAAGGTTTGTGTGAATCAACTCATATCATTAAAAGAAGAATAAATGTACAGATGCCTACAGTTTGAAAAACATTTGTTAAGAATGAAAGTGTGAAAATAAATAAATATTTAAAATCTACATGTAAGCTTTATTCCTCTGGCTAGCAAAGATCCAATAAACTGTTTAAAAGCATTGGAGCAAACTACTTCCAAGTAAACCTCCGTGGCAGAGCAGAGAACTGTACCGATGGACTCCCAGGTTCTAGCCCAGTGCTGTTAACTATTGGGCCATGTAAAAGGCATTGTTGCTGCACTGAGACTGACCAAGAGTAAGCAAACAAAGCTGTAAAATATAAATTACAAAAATACATGAGATAAAGTAACGATAAGTCTATTTTTAAAGATATTTATACATTATTATAGGGAGCTGAGTTTATCATTTCTCAAGGCCATAGTGTTTACCAAGTATTCATCCACCTTGCAGAATATCTAAAACATTCCCTAAAAAGAAACTATGAGGACTGAGGCATTAGAGGCACTGAAGGTTTAAGTTTATTGTATTTATAAAATTAATATTGTTGGAATCACATGACTAATCATGTTTAGGCTGCATTTTCAGATTCTTTTTGATGGTACATGCCTGTATGCATTATTGGATATAGGACTAACAGGAAGAAAATTCACCAACCTACAGCACCAAGTTCTACAGCCACAAAACCTGCTTGACTGATAGCTAGGGTTCATATTAATATGCCTATTAACAGTGGCTCTACACTGCTACTTTCAAACCTACCCTGATGCAAAGAATCATTGTACTTATCCAAACAGGGTGACAGTCTAGTGACAGTCTAATGTTGTTTCTGCATTCACCATGCTTGGAAAGATCTTAATTATTCCACTCTAGTCTATTCCAAACTTGGTGATGGTGAGTCTGCTGTCTGTCCCTGAGCAACACCAGTTGTAGTGCAGAAGCACCATAGCTCTTCCAGTTCCCACAACGGACTCCCTGCTCAAGACATCACCCAACCCTGGAAGATATTGGCCAAGGCTCCATCACTCATCACTCATATGTCAAGTCTGGGACACATGGACAGAGATAAACAGAACAGTCCTTGAAGGTGGTGTACCTATCTCCCATGTCAGGATTTTGAAAATGATCACCAAAGTTTGCTTACGCTTTGAAGATGGCATTTTCCTTATTCTGATCACGTGCAGAACAGCAAAGGCTAGACTGGAATAAGAAGGTTTGGGATGACTGTAGATGTCTTCAAATAGGTTTACAGCTAATCCAGAAAAGGGATCTCTTGGGATGCTTCTGGACCAGTATGATACGAGTCCAATGTGAATGAAGTGTACTAGGCAGCCACTTGGTCTAATCTACTGACCAAGTGTAGAAATGGCTGGAATGTATAATCATATGTAGCTTTGTTTTTACATCCTGCCCTATACCACAAGATTTCTGGGCAGATTACAACAAATTAAAAGTCAATGCACAAAAAGTTAAAAGCAAATCTAGAACAAAATGGATTAATTTAAAATCACAGCACCCTGGACAGAAGGAATGACTACTCAATTTAACTAAAGCTTTGTGTAAAGCGACACACCTTCACTGTGTTCTGTGTAAGTCCAAGAAGCAGTATGATACATCAAATTCTGCTACAACTACAAAACCTGTATTTGTACACACCTGCTGCTCTGTGAGTAATAAACCAAGGCTGGAACATCTTTCAGGAGTGGTTTTGACTCTTTACTCCTCAACGAACCTTCTGCCCTTCCTGAGAATCCGACCAAGACTAGGATTCATCACAACTATTGCCCCAAGCGTGAGGCAAGAATATTGTACATGTGTGGAATAATCAAAAATTGTCATCAGGCACAGCAGAAATCTCCTTGATCTTGAAGGGTTTTACACGTTTGCCTAAGAAACAAACACATGTCAGGTACTAGCATGAGTTGTGTAATACAAAACTAGCATTAGTAGCAGAACATTTTGTTTACAAAGCAAAGGTACATCATGTCTTTAAACATGTCACAGAACTATGACACTATTATTTATAATGAGCAACAGGTAAAACAGTACACTCCCGAATCAATAAAATGAATAATTATATGGAGTATCAATATAATTATCAGTCAACTAATATTCATTACTCTTACATGTCAAATAATACATTAAACTGAAGCCATTGCAATCTGCAAACTACTAAGAAATTTTTTTGACAAGGATGTTCAAAAAGAACACCCACATAAATATTACTTTTCATTTCTAGAATATTATTCAGGCAGAAGGCACAATCGAGTAAATGTTAGTCATGGATCTATCCCCGTAAGATTCATTTGGGAACATTTGTATCTATGTTTCCATTATACAGATAGTGTTCAACTTGGCTTTCAGTTAAAGTACTTAAAAACGAAAGAGAAACAGGATAGTCTAAAAACAGATAGGACTAACTTCTGCAACAGCAAATGAATCTGAGGCTGTAACCAGGCACAGGAAAAAGGCACCTCTGAGGTGGCTAAAGCTTCATCCAGACATCATTTACTTAATCCACACTATTTGGATAATCCAGAATAAAGCATGGATGATCCAGATTAAAAAGTGTCTGGATGTGCTTTATTCTGGATTATTCAAATAATGTGGAATAAGCAAGACTAGATGAAGCTTTATAGAAGGCTTTGAGGTGGGATTGTTCACACACCAGTCTGCCCCTCCCCCTCTCCTGAACATTATGTTCTAGAAAAGGTCAATTACAGAAGGTTTGGGAACATGAGGGCCACACGCTGTCCCCCTGAGGCATCCGTTTTGTTATGTTTGAATACAGCCTAACACGCATGTCACTGTAACATTATGAGTAGTTATTTCCAATTCAGTAAATAAAAAATTACCTTAAAGATGGTATATAGATGGGTTCAAGCACTGATTCAAAAATATATAGTCACTCAAATTGCTCACACATCTGATGCACATTTGGTTTACCACATTCAGCTTCATCACAGAACCCAATCCACATTATTCTACACAAAGACATCTATGACTTTTATCCTTTAGCTACTCTACCAAGAGGTAAAATGTATTTATTCCTCAAAAGCTGAAAACCTGTGTGTGTGTGTGTGTGTGTGTGTGTGTGTGTGTGTGTGTGTGTGTGTGTGTGTAAGCAATACTTAAGAAAGCCTGCAAGAAATTCACTGAAACCCCTGTTTCTATATACCTCTTGATCTGTCTCTAATGCATGGGCTGAAACTCACTTCAGGACAAATGACTCAGTGAAACCCAGTGAATAAGTACTATGACCACAGCTGGGATTTTTCAATTGTTGGAAATGGAAGGGATTCTGCTCACAGTTCTCTGCCATCATTAAACCAACAAAGGGACCCATCTGTGCATGTAGCTTTCCAAATTATGGCCACTGTGTGCTGAAATATATTTCAAAGGAATTCAAGATAACAGCAATGCTTTATAACAAAACATTAGAAAAATCAGTGAAGAGAACCAAATACAAAAACTGCAAGGCGAATGAAGTTAACATAAATGTATTGTCTTTTCTGCATTCCTCCTTAGGTAATGGATATTGCCTAACTAACATGAAAAAAATATTAAACTAAGAAATTACAATTATGAAAATAACATCAGTTCCATGTTCGACCCTGAGAGAATAAATTCAATAGCATGTAGTTCTTTTATTACAGTTCTGTATATTGGTGATATGATTCTCACTCTTACCTATAAAATGACTTTTTGGGAGACAAATTAAACCAACATCATATTATTTTAGCAAATTTATTTAACTTTCTTAGGGAAACTGTTGGCAAGCATTTAATGGTTAAATGTGGTCAGAAGCGAAAATTACAATCTACCAAGCTTCAAGTTGATTGCTATTTCCCACGTTAGAAGTAGAATATGTGTAGGCAGATAACCATAACATGTAGAGTTCCTGTTTGGTGTTTTGGTACAAATACACAGCTGGCAAAAAAGCCAATGATACAATTCTAAAATTGGGCTACGTATTCTGATTGGCTACATGCGTAGAGCAAGGCTGCAAAATGCAAAATGCTTCATAAGCTCCATAGATTTGTAAATACTGTCCCTTCTTTTGACTTATGTTATCTGTGCTACAACTGTATCTACTGAATACTGTATCTACTGTATCTTGTGGAATGAAACTTTGTCTCCAATTTCTTGGCTGTAATCTGACTGCCGGAGGTTTGCCGGGGATTGACTAATGTACTGTCTCCAGTCCGAACCTGCTATCTACAACCTTGACAACTGTTATCCAGTTATCCAGGGCAAGTGAAAGGAATGTCAGGAGGACAGTGAGTAGGAGAACTTTCGGCTCAAAGTGCCTGCTCCAAGGATGTAAAAGAAGAACACTAACTATGTATATCTTTGCACTCTATAAATCCAAATAGAAAACTGCCCACCATTGTAAAGACAGAAAAAGTTAAATAGGCCTTTCACCCAATGATAGCTGGACATCCCAGGCATTCCTGGTGCAAATGGATATCTGTCTCTTTACTCCAATCAGTTCCTATAGCAGGGGTTCCCAGCCATTTTTTAGTTGCAGACTGCTTGGCAAACCATTTCCATACACTGTATCCTTCACATTAGCTAAATGTTTGTAATTAATATAGTTGTTGTTATTTCAATTATTTCACCATTGTTCATTTTTCACATACCCCTAAATAGCTTGGTTCATATGCCAAGAGGGTATGCATACTCTACATTGCGAGTCACTGTTCAATAGTTCTTAATTGTTTTAATCCTGATTCAAAGTTATATTGTAAACTACTTTGCATTTTTTTAAATAAAAAGTGGTATACTGTAAAAATATTTAAAAATAATAATAATAAGGAAATGCTTTCAGAACTCCACCCATCTCATCAGCTCACTGTCTAAACCCATTCTTTTTTTCCCCTGTTCATAAATAAGCTAAGCTCTAGAAAATCCATTGTGTTCAGTCAGAATGACAGTTTTGGGCTACTTGCATAGGACCTTTCTGTACTGGGACTTATTCTGAATTATGTTCTGGAATAGGAGTCTACCATCAGGCAACAACAGGCTCCAGGGGGGGACATGCTGCAGTCTGTACTTGCATGTGCACAGCAGACCCCTATTCTGCAATATAATCCAAAATAAGGACAAGTGCAGAAAGGGCCTGTGACACCCACGGCCGGCGGCCACCAGTTGCGAGGCCTCAGCCGGCATCCAACTCTTATGTTAGTTCAACTTCAACACAAGCAGTTCACATTAACTTATTTTCTTAACTCAGGACCCTGACTAATCCCTGTCTAGATTCTCCTCAGGACCCCGACCTGTACTGTCTAACTTCTTCCTAAGTCTAGCCCCAGTTACAAAACAACGGCTCTGACAGGAAGGCCCTTTTTATAGTCTCTGCCAGGGTTCCATCCCTTCTGATTGGCTGTTTCTCTCTGGACTGCCCCCACTTTCTTCAGTATGCTAATTGAGCTAGGCTTAGCCCCTCCTTCTCTGTTTACCACCCTCCTGGTCAGTGCCATTCACCCTTAGCACATTTTATAACATAACCACATATGCAATTCAAGATACTACAAGTGTATTAACCAAGCCTGTGCTCCACAGGGCCATAATCAGTTCTGCTTGTTATCCTTGGTATTACTTTCTGTTAATTGCCCTCCCTTCTGCGTCATCACCCACATGGTTTGTACAACTGCTGCCCTGATGCCCTGACCATTATTCTAAAACTCTTAACAACTGCTTTTGATTTTACAAAAAAAGGGTAGGAGGATGAATTATCATTTATGACTTATGCACGGTATTTTTCACTTTTTTAAAAAAAGCTAAATGCAGTTTAAAGTAACATTCCAAAATAAAGTAAGACTATAAAACTTGTGGGTTGTTTCAAACGAGGGACACAAGCAGTAAACATAATCACATAAATGGCAAAGGACATGCCTTCCATATAACTTTCTTCCTGAAACTGTCTTGTTGTTGGTAAAAATGATGACAATGATGATGAAATCTTACATTATTAAGGCAAGACTGAAGAGCAAAAGGGCATATCTAATAATGATAGGTCTCAAACTCTGGTGGCGTTCATAATTCACATAGCATGGTGCACCTGAGCAATCTAAACTTTCTATCAAGTAATACTTCAGTGGGGAGTTCATGGGGACACTTCCATGGGGCTGGATAGGAGGAGGAAGACCCCATGCAGAAGCCTCCTTAACTCAAGCATGTTGTCAATATCTTTCTTGTGGGGGAGATGCTTGCTGTTATTAATTGTGATCTTGATCTCCTTGCTTGTGCTATTGTCCATGGCTGTGATATTAAGGATGTTATTTGCATCAAGGAGACTTCAGCGTGAGGCATTCCATAAAGGGCTGATGGGATGCTTGTCAGGTCCAACCTGCAGAACAAATTATTGTTCTTAGACATAGCCTTCTCCTCTTCATGTATAGCTGTGCCAGCAGGCCACTCTGGTTGTTTGATGGTGTACTGGATGGTCAGAGCACAAAGGCAAAAATCAGGCTTAAATGTTCGCTCAGCCTATAAATTTTTATCAGGTGATATAAACGGTAATTCCACAATGGCTTTGTAAAATAATGCTTTTCAGTGCACCTTTGCATCAAATATTGATTTTCTACACTCTTAAAACAATATAAAATATTTGTTTGTGGGCACTTTTCCAACACAGAAACTGCATTAGGGTGTAATTCAACTGGGTGTTCATATTCTGATCTGACAGCATGTTTAGAAGTCTCAGATTAGACAAACTGCTAATAAAAAAAAGTAGACCAAACAAGTTTTTCCTTCTTTCCTAATTTCCAATATGTACAGTTACACAGCATTTCATGGCTGCTGTATCACCTGGCAGTGCTACAATTTTTCATTTCCTTACTATCTAGCAAGTTGTTGTAAAGCAACTCTTAAAAACTACATCCTTAAAAGGAAACCCAGATTTTAGTTAGGGTGCGTTCCCATGCACGTTTTGGTCCGAATCGAAATCAGGTTCGGCAACGATCATCCCCGTGCACTTCTGATCTGGTCCGATTTCTGCCGACCCAATCGCCCAAACCCGTACCAAACCCATACCCGATTTAGTACTGGAAAAAAACAAGTCTCGTCATGGTTTGGTGTCCCAGCATGCATTGCTTTGTGAGTTGAGCCGAGCCTGCTCATGGGGACAGTCCCGGGCTATTTGGGGAGGAGATTGGTGCTCACGTCAGTGGGAGGTGGGGTTTCATGTCCTGTGCTTGCCGTTCCTGCCCTGTGCACTGGAGATCGCAACGGCTGAGATTTTTTGGAGTAAATGGTGTTAAAGCCAAAATGATGAAGGGATTAAATGGCCTTCACTGCCCCACAAGACTCCTTTATACAAGTATTCCACCCCCCGTTCCCCGATCGCCAAAGCAGGCAGGATAATGGCTTGATTTTTCTCCCTTTTGCACGGCAAATATTCCGCCTTGGTTTCCTGATTGCCAAGGCGGGCACAACAAGGGCTTGATTTCCCACTTGCCAGTGTTTTTGTGGTTCCCGGTAAGAGCGGAGGTGCACAAAACTGCCCAACCATCACCAAGCCTTGTAGCGGCTTTGCTGAAACAGCTGGATTTTTAAAAAATATTATTTTTGCCATTCAGTCCTGGGGGGGACGGTAAAATGGCATTTGCCATGGGTGGCACAGGGGTGGGGTGACATCAATCCGGCTTCCAATGAGGAGAGAGGAGATGGCGCTGCTGCCCTGTGCCGGGGTTTGGGGCAGTTTGCATGGGGGCAGATGTATCCACGGCCAGCCTGCATACAGCCCGCATTGCTGAGAATGGCATGGGGATGGCCAACACCTGATCTCAGTCCCACACCCGCATTCTGTGCATTTTGAACTTCTCCATTCTGGTACAGGATGGGAGGCTCCAGACTGAGGTATGTGCTTCTGTCACAAGTTGTGTTCGATTGCTCCTGGCACAGAACAAGGCCACCTGCATTGGGAAAGCCTATTCTGTGTCAATCTCCAAAGCATGCACCAGTGTCAGAGTCAGTGCAGGGTGGCTCCAAAGGCTCAAGATACTCCGAAACCAAAGAACAAACGTTCTTGGCATTCAGAGATCCTGGGCGGTGCATTTTGTTGTGCACACACCCCCTTGGTATACTTGCCCAGATCACCAAGGCAACTGGCATCCAGTGCATGGTCATAATCGCACATGATGATGCAGCTGCAGAAACACAGGCACATCCACTCGCCACACCACTCCTGGAAGGGGTGTTTTTCCACGGTCGCTTAGTACCCATTTTAGCACCCATTAAGGACCCATTTGGGTGAAAGCCGAATGACCCCATTTCCACCACAGCACCCATTAGGGACACATTTGTTTCCACCACACCTCGGAAAATCCGGATCATATGGGTACTTTCTGGCCTTTAATCTGGATTTTTTTGTAGACCCCATTAATGGGGTCTACAATGGGGTCTTCAGCCAGTAAATCCGGATTAAAGGGAGCCTGTTTCCACGTTAGTTTGGCAATGGGGTCTAGAGGAGGCTAGGGGGAGGGGCACCCTTGGGGGGGGGAGCCTCAAAACCTAAGCTTCAAAGTCATTTCGAAGCCACTTCGAAGTCTGTGCAAAATAGCTCCGGAGCGTCTTTGAAGTCTGTGCTGATCTTCGAAGTGACTCCGAAGTAACTCCGAAGTCACTTCAAAGTTTACTCCGAAGATCAGCACAGACTTCAAAGACGCTCCAGAGCTATTTTGCACAGACTTGGAAGTGACTTCAAAATGACTTCAAAGTGACTTCGAAGTGACTTCGGAGCCACTTTGGAGTTTGCATCCCCTGTCCCCCCAAACACCTGGGGTGACAGGCAGACCCCTTGTGGGTAGATCTGGATTTCCAAATGGGTGCTTCGGTGTTTCCACGGCAGGGAGGCTAGCACCCATTGCTACAGGGTGCTAGACCACCCATGGAAACACATAGATCCAGATTAAGGGAAGTACCCATTCCCTAGATCCGGATCTTCTTAGATCCGGATTAAAGGAGTGCGGTGGAAAAACATTCCAGGAGTGATCTAGCCATTCCAGGCCAGTCTGTTGACTGTTAAAGAAGCAGTCAAAGAATACACAAAACTCTATGACTTACCATGGAGAATTTGAGACCCTGGACCATACTTGAGCAACTCTGACAGCCTGCTTGCTCATGGAAATTGCCTAGGAAAGCCATGAACCACCTGAGGCCTTCCCAAATGGACCATAAACTAGTGAGCTTGCCTAACCATGCATTCAAGGAAACAACATATAACTAGATATAATACACTTAGTATAACATATTCAGTCTAGAGGATTAAATGTCATTCTGTTTAGGTGTGAGATCATCCATATCACATTGTATGCAGTTTATGCAAGCCTCTCCTTTTGGTTTGCAGGACATTCACAAAATCTGTCTCCTTCGGAAGCAGTTCCATGAGTGTCTCCATACTGCCAAACTTCCAATGGGGCCATGTAATGTCACTCTCTTCTTCTAAATCACAGCTGTCTAGTTTTTCTCTATGGAAATCTTGAATGGACAAAGGGTTACTGTTTGTATTTTTAAATACTAAACAATATGAAACATTTTAACCATCTACTTCCATTTTTTGTTACTGTTCTTTTTTAAATGAAAGAAAAGACAGATATTAATTAAGCCTTTCATGCAGAATATTCACTAGAATACAAACCTAGAACATTGCTGCTATATGTATGAGATTATGTCAATTCTAATATTTTCAGATGAGTGTCATACCCATCTGATACTACTGACTTGGGGTAACTGTTTCCATACAGATATGTAATAATGCTAAAAAGGTAACTGAAACATGATCATATTTATCAATGCAAACATGCACTCCAAACATATATACATTATGATTTGTACATATCATGTGTTAAAATTTTTAATAAATTTAACCAGACAAAGTTGAAAATGAGTTCTAAAAATAAATATAAATAAATTCATCTTCAAAAGCACAGTATTTGGATAACCAGTTCTTAAGACATTCCTTTAACAATCTGTTAGTAAATTGCCTTCTCAACTGACGTGGCACACCTTCAGAAAGGATGCAACAGACCCAGAAACTGGATGTTCTTGTAGATTAGAAGGGAATCCCGCCTGCTCAGCCAAAGTTTCTATCCTGGCAGGACGTAAAGTACTCCATTAAGCCTCTTTTCCGTGCATTAAATCTAAAATGGATCACACATAGCCCATCTAGTCCAGCATCCTGTCTCACACTGTAGCGCACCAATTACTTCTAGGCATCTCAAGTGGAAGATAAAGGAAAAACCTTCACTTGCTCTTGATTCCCTACAAATGGCCTTTAGAGGCATCCTGCTTGTCTTTCCAACCTGCAGGCAACACCAAGACATCCACTATAGTAGCCATTGATAACATCTGTCCTCCAGGAATTTGTCATAAGAACAGTTGAGGAACTATACCGGATCAGGCCACAGCCCATCTACTTGAGCATCCTATCTCACACAGTGCCCCACTGACTGCTTCTGAGCTTTCTCAAAGAGCAAACAAAACTAAAACCTTCACCCGCTCCCAATTCCCAGCACATGTCCTTTAGAATAGGGGTGTGCGTAGAGCCATTTTTCCACATTCTATTTGAGGTGAATAGAACGTGGAAAACTTTGGCTCGGGCCAAATACCACCACCCACGGATGTGGGAGTATTCAGATCCGGGCGCGGATATTCTCAGAAACCTTTAGTGGTCCCAGCAGGGCCTCGAAGAGGCCCACGCCACCACCGGAGCTTGCCCCCCAGGTAAGTGGGCCCCAGGGAGGTGGGCAGGTGAGTTCTGGTGGCAGTGCAGGCTGTTTCCGGGGCTCGCAGGAACTGCGAAAGGGTTCCAAGGGGTAAATACAGGCCTTCCAGTAAAACCAGTAGGCTTGTATTTACCTCCAAGGAAGTCTGCTTGCAGTTCCAGCAGGCCCTGGAAGAGGCCTGGAATGTTGCCGGAGCAGGTAAGTGGGCCCCCAGGAGGAGGTTTGGGGTAAGTCATTCCAGGGAGGGGATGCCCCCGGATAATCCATTATCCAATTCGTGGACAGATAGGGCCCTATTCAATCCATCCATGAATCTCGGAATCTGGATGTATTCGGATTCCAAATGCATGGATGATTCGTGTACATCCCTACTTTAGAAGCCAATCTGCCTGTCTCCCCAACCTGGAGGTGCTATACAGACATCAATCCTAGTAGCCATGGATATCTTGACAATAAGCCTTATTTTTAACCAGGTGACTTGTTTGAATGTTAAATCTCACTTTGGTCAGTGAGCCACATAGCCCAAGACTTTAGTCTTTTAAACTTATTTTACAAGTAAAATATTTCCACCCATCAGATTACTTTTAATGCAATTTCTCCCTAAAGCACTCCACAGCTACTCTAGATGCAATTGGCTGATAACTGAGCCCTGGTGATGAGAAATATTTCATTGTTTTCCTCATGCACTTATCACAATGCTCTGAAAGGTCTCATCAGTAACACCACAAAATATAGACTACATGCTCGCTTTCCAGATAAATGGCACATCATAAAATCTTACCTTAACCTGAGCTGTACACTTATTTTTGAGAATAAATTGAGAAAGCAGAAAGACTCCGAGGAAAGGAGCTAGCAGGAAGGCAATATTTCTAGCATTTTTTATTTCTAACATTTTTTTCCCTAGTAAGGACTTGTCCTATTTTCCCTCCTGAAGCAGCCTAAAGTGCTTAGACATCTGCTGTAATTCAGCAGAGGACAGATCATCAACTGATACTGCTGCTTCATTGACACTAATATCAGCCTTGGTTTCAAGATAAATTCCACTTCTGAGTCCAGGGACTCATTTTCAAGCCGTCTATATTGTTCCATCTTATCCATCTTATTTTCTTCCTCCATAGAAAGCAAGGCAACTAAGCAGAAACAGTCCTAGCAGAATAAATGAGGACTGGAAAGCCTCAGCGACAACTGTCAGTTCCATATGATTATATTAATCCCATATCTGTAATGCTCTTGAAATACACTGCTTTCAGAACTGGTTTGGCAATCTGTGCATTTCCCTTTCAGACAGTAGGATACACAGATAAATCTATTTCTATTGTCTAAAATTGTTCGGAATTAGATAAATCCCAGGTATCAGATTAAATCTCCTGGCTGTGATGGTTGATTTCATATTGATCTTGAAAAGGTCAAAGAATACAGCAGGCACAGACATTTGCTCGGGACACTTTTGGGGAAAGAAGCTGCAAGCGTTTTAAAGGAGACACAAGAAGTACAACAGGGAGGAAAAACAACCACTACAGAACAGGATCATAAACATTGTTGCCTACCTAATCCCTGGAACAAGGATGCTGAGATTCTCCTAAACTTGAATCTGTTGGGTCGCTAGAGTAGTTACTTAAAAACTATGCTGAGCCGCTACGGATCACGCTATGAAGATAGTAACAGTAGAATCCTGATTTAAAATCACAAAGTAAGGCCTTCTTGTATTTCCTCCTCTCTCAGAATTGCAAGGGACAGGAACATTCAAGATGGCCTTCTCTGTGGTGGCCCCCAAACTTTGGAAGATTCTAGCCATTTACTTTATATGGTTTTTGATGTCTGGTTAAAATGTATATTTTTACCTACGCCTTTGATGTTTAGCTTCTTCTGAGCGCTGTCTTCCCAGATGGAAGATTACATGTTAAATATATTTTTAAAACAGTCTTCTGGTGAAGAACAGAATATAAATTATCATATAAGTAAATATATATAAAATAAATAAGGTCACTGAGTCCACAGAATCTGGGTGGGGCCTAGGATCATATATTTTTTTCTACACTGTAAAGCAAAGTGCTCTGGGCTTCCTTTTTAATCTCCTCCTTCTGATTTGCCTTCTACTGGCATGGTACCCAGTTCTTCTTGCGAACAAACATGAAAGGAGCTAATCAAAAGTCAGGAAGCAGTTTCGCACTGTTAGGGAATAAACAGAAGATTGGATTTTTCTTCTCTGAAATCCATTTTTGCTTTCCCCTTTTTTCATGCAAGCAGCTCCTTCTTTGCCAATAGCTTTTGTGTTATAACTTACCTGCCTAGTGACTTACATGACACAAATTTTGTGCCTTATAAGGTACACAGGCACATACGATGCACCAATAGGTTAGCTTTGAATATTTAAGAAAATATGTTTTAAGCAAGCCTTATAATCATCTGGGGCAAGAATGTGTACCTTGTGGTGTCTGTTGTCTTTTCAAAATAAGTCAGACTTGGAGGTAGATGCCAAACAAGTGCTGTGAAAAGCACCCCAAAAACGCCAGTGGAGAAGAGAGGAAGGGGGAGACAGAGGAAAGGGTAAAATTATTTTGTCTCCTTTCTTGCTTAAACATTTATATCCTGCCTTCATTATGGAACTGAACACAGCTTAAAAAAACCAAGAGGCTACCTTAGGACCTTTCTGCACTGACCAAAAGCCTGAGTCTGCACAAGATGGGGCATAATCTAAACCAGGAAGCCCAAAATGGCCTCCTGATCTGGACTAGATCTAAAACCGCATGCCTCTGTGGTCTGGTTTACCACAGGGATTCATTTTGGCAGTGCTATAAGGCATGTTAGCAAAATAAGTACCCTGGGGGCTCCAAAGCCAGGAACTTTCATTCATGGTCATGGCAGCTTCTGGAAGCCAGCTCCAAAGCTTATGCAAACTTTGAGGCTGGTGCAAGGGCTAAAACAGAACTGTCTTCCCAATGTGCATGGTCTTGTTACAGTCACAAGAACATATAAGAGAGGCCCTGCTGGATCAGGCCACAGCCCATCTAGTCCAGCATCCTGTCCCACTCAGCGGCCCGCCAAATGCTCATGGGCATCTCAAACACAGACAAGGACAAACCTTTTCCTGCTCTTGAATCCCAGCAAATGGCATTAGAAGCATCCTGCTTCTGCCCCCACCCCCAGCCTGAAAGATGTACCTAGGCATTCATTCTAGTAGCCATTGATACATCTGTCATCCATAAATTTGTCTAACCCTACCTTGAAGCGATCTAGACTGGTAGCTGTCATCACCTTTTCCGAAAGCACATTCCATAAACCGATGACCCTTTGGGTGAAGAAATACTTCCGCTTGTCGGATCCGACTCTCCTACCCATCAGCTTCATAGAGTGCCCCCTGGTTCTAGTGTTGTGCGATAGAGAAAAGAAATTTTCTCTATCCACCTTTTCTATACATGCATAATTTTATATACTTCAATCAGGTCCCCTCTTAAACGCAGTCTCTCCAGACTGAAGAGGCCTAGACGTTGCAGCCTGGTTTCGTAAGGGAGGTGTTCCAGACACTTAATCATTCTGGTTGCCCCTTTCTGCACCTTCTCTAGTTCCACATTATCCTTTTTGAGGTGTGGTGACCAGAATTGTACACAATATTCCAAATGTGGCCTCACCATATATTTATAAAGAGGCAAAATGACACTTGCTGCCTTATTTTCTATTCCCTTCTTAATTATTCCCAGGATTGAATTTGCTTTTTTTGCTGCTGCTGCTGCTGCGCACTGGGTTGACACCTTCATTCAACTGTCCACCAATCTGTCCACCAACAGTCAAGAGCAATCTGTCCCCACTTTGGACTGGATTTCTTGATCTAGGGCCCTTTCCAAACTGGCTCTGAAAACGGACTTAGAGCCAGTTCAGGGAGGGATTAAGATGCAGCTTTCGCAAAGGGAACCCAATTAGGGACCCTTTGGGGAAGCCGCATCCACATTTCGGCATGCACGACCGGTTTCTTAAACCGGTTTTGCTGCCGAAATCCTACCCAGATGTAAGACCTAAAAAAATAAGTCTTACATCTGGCTCTTCCCCTGAAACCGTTTTGGAAGCAGAATGCTTCCGCAAATAGCAGGGGAAGAGCTGGATTGCTGGCGCATGCCCAGCCTGTCAAAGAGGGAGAGCGCATGCCCCCCCTCTTTGACAACTGGACCGTCCCCCCGGCCTCCGCAATTGGCTCTATTGGAGCCAGCACAGGGTGGCCGGCAGCCAGCTTTGCTGGGTTCCCCTTCCCCCGAGATCACACCTTTTGGGGCGAGGGGAACTCGCAGCCTACCCGCCCCCACTCTGCCCGGGGTCGCCTGTGTGAGATCCACTCCTTACCTGGCAGCGTGAGGCCCGGCGTGCATGCACGTCCGCTCTCCCTCTTTGACAGGGGATGGCCTTTGGGGGCCAGATTGGGATGGGTGCTGGCGCGTCCCCACAGCACCCACCCCAATCCGTTTCCCCCGTCCGGCCTTGCTGCTGCCGCCCCACGCGTGTGTGGATGCACAGGGCCTCCGAGAATTTGTCCCTATTTGGGACAGATCCTCAGAGAAAACGATTTGCTTAAAAATGGATCTTTATAGATCCGTTTTTTGGTGGCATGTGTGGGAAGGGCCTAGTTGAGCTAGTCTGGACCACTGTCAGTACTGAAATCCTCCCTTAAGTTTAGTTTTAATCCATTATCAGTTAAACTAAAAATCCCATGGGAATGCTACTAAATGCATGTGTCTAGAGCAGTTGCCATAACAATACGCAACAAACAAAACAAGACTTAAAATCAAAGTGACCTTTCCAGCCAAAGCCTAGGCTCTCCATCACCCCACATAAATGCTCCATAATTTATCACTACTTTAAGTTGCATATCTATTTTCTCTCTTTTTGTTAACATTCACTATGACTCCCCACAAAATTCTGTTTTGTTCATCTTCACTTTGTTTATTCTATTTGTAACATGAAAAATAAAGATAAAAATCAAATGGGGTTAGGATGCCATGGTGGAGGACACCTCAGGTTGGCCTTCAACTGAACACCAGAAAATAAAATATACAGTGCAATCTGAACCATTTTCCAAAATGTCAAGACAAAGGAAATATACTTCACAATGGTTGGGATGCCATTTATCTAGCTTTTGTTTCTTGTGAAATCTTTCACAGAAGTGAATCTGCATTTAAATAGCTCTAAATGCCCACTGCCCTCTGAATACTGTTGTTTTGTTACACAGTACAGAACTTCTGTCAAACAAAATAGTTCTTAATCACAAGGAAACTATCAGATACTGTTCTTGTAGTATTGATTCACCATACAGACCTCTATTAAGTTCTTTCAAAACTGAACAAAGGACAAACAAGATTTTTTGAAATGGTTACAGACTAGCTCCCTGGGGAATCATTTCTACTACTGTTATTTGTCCATTATATACTGGCACATAATTATTATTTATTTTCAAAAGTATTATACATACTAAATTACTGGGCAGCATTCAAATAATTGTTTTGCATTTCACCTACAAATCCTGACCACTTTGAAGATTCTGGCAGAAAGCAGATGAACTCTCGAAGATCTTCATAAAGATAAATAATCTCTTTTACACCTGAGAGACATATTTAACCTTAAGCAAAGGCCTACTGCAAGCTGGGGTGGGCAGAGCAGTTTAGGGAGAAAACAAGAACTAGTGATGGATACAACATATACTTTTGTACCATATACAGTACCATAGCTGTGGAAAAGCCTGAAAAAAATCTATATAAGCATCCTTCATTCTCTTTCCAGGTATCAGAAAAAAGTTAGTGCAGGGCATGTTTCTGACAAACACTAGTACAGCTACTGAAGAGCATCATCTGGGAGAAGTCTGGAGGATCGATACAGAAAGATCTGGAGGACAGAATTTGCCCTCTTGGCTTAAGGTTTTCCTCCCCATTCTGCTGTTCTAAAAGATAGTTAATAATAAGATGCCTTGAGTAGCTTTGCACTCAGGCAGACTAGAAATTAAAAGAAACAAAGGAATTAGTATGCTACGTTGGGGAGTCCTGTCTATTCATGAACAGCATACCCTGCCAATAGTTCGTGGAAACTGAGTCAGTTTCAGGAATCTGCATGAGAGGACTCTGGACAGTTAAACTTTCATCAAACTGAGCCAGAGAATATGGTGAGCAAATGTTACCCAGCTGATTCACTTAACAGGTTAGCAGGCTTGAATTTTGCTCATTAAGGGTGTGGGACCGTGACTTTTTAAATCTGGGTTGGATTTTTTAAATCTGGATTCAGGACTGAGTGCGCATTCTGGGTGTTCCCATTTCCTTGAGGATAACATGGGCTGAATGCAAATACTGGTGGTCCCACTCAAACTGCAAAACAAACCAGCACACAGAGAAACAGGACCTTTTAATCTCCACCCCTGTCCAACCCATTAAGCCTGCTCTGCAGAATCAGCTGACTGGAAGAATAAAGCAATGATCCCTTTCACACTCTCCTTACAAATAGGAAGCTCCCTCACTGCCAGTTCTCCCTTTTTGCACTTAAACAAGAGAACCGACAGTGCATATTCCCTTTCAAAACCGAGGCTAACAGCTCACATAGAGGGGGGAAAAGAGAGGCTATTATTCTCCCTTTCAGTTTCCCTCTGTTTCCCTCTGTAAAACGGGGGCTCAGGCTCATGGCTTAGCTTTTCCCTGCTGTGCCAGCCTTGCAACAATGCATCGTTTGAGACTTGTGTTTTTAAAAACTTTTCCTGGAATGCATCTCTCCTAATTGCAGTGTGTTCAGAGCAGGCATAGCAAGGGGAGGGGAGGGGGAAGACCTTCCCAGCTATGAAATCCCACCCACATCTGGCAGGAATTGGCCACGAGGATAGATCTCTGCCCCAAATAACCCAGCAGCATTCCCAAAAGCAGAAAAACAATGAGAGCTGGGCTCCAAAATGGGACAGACAACCGTTTTTGTGAGGACTTTTTTTTCTGTGGATTTTTGCAGGACAGTCCTCATAAAGTCCAGGAATAAAAAAATTAAATGGGAACTTCTGGTCCTGAAAATGGATTCCATTCAGTTTTAAACTTGTATGGTGATGCACCCTAAACCTTGCCATGTTTCTATCCCATTTGGATCTTTCATCTGCCTCCATATCTAGCTGCCATTGCTCACAGTCACTGCCTTGTCCTCAGCCACTGCTCACATCCACCTTTCTTCTCATCCTAGGTTCTAGCAGACGGTGCTGATTATGTGCTAGGCACCACTACCTGTTCAGAAAGGCTTCTAAGCCAACTGGCCTGGTTCAAGGACATGACCAATACAGTTCTGCAGCATAATAGAGCACCTGCAGCACAGCACTGGTCACATTGCTCTGTTTGACCAAACAGCTTAGAAAATGTCCCAGAACAGAAAGGAGTACTGAGCATGTGAACTGTGCAGTCTACTAGGGCAGGTAGTCCCTGGAGAAGGCAAATGACCATGAGAAGTGACTGAGAACAAATGCAGCAAGGACAGAGGTAAGGGCTGTAAGCAGAGGCTGGGATGCACAGACCAAATGGGAGTGCCACTATAGCAGGCGGCAGCCCAAGGGAGGAGGAGGAGGAGGAGGAAGCTTTTCTACCCCACTTTTCTCGCACATTTAAGGGGACTCAAAGCAGTTGACAAACCTTATCCCCACAACAGACACCCTGTGAGGTAGGTAGGGTTGTGAGAGCTCAGAAGAGAGCTGTGACTAGCCCAAGGTCACCTTGCTGGATTCATGGAGGATTGCAGAATCAAACCCATTATTCCCATATTAGATTCCAGCTCCCTAGCCAGTAGACCAAGCTGGCTCACAGTGCACAAGATAAGTGCACAAGATCATCAAGCTTTCAGCTCACAAACTTAAGTTTATGTCCAGCTTGACTTGCTAGCCAACCTACTGAATGGGACAGAATACTCAGTATGCCCTTGCTCAGGTCCCTTGTCCTACCTCCACTAGGGATATGATTTCTAGCTGGGAGGATCAACAGCACTTGGTATAACATCACTAAGGTATAATACCTAAATTAATCTTTGGGATCTGTGAACTAGTACTTAAGAATACTGTACAGCTTTCTATTCCAGTCATGCCACCTGGGGCAGAGAATGGAAATGGAAACTCAGTTTTCCCTTGCTTTCCCTTCTCAAAAATTTTAAGTTTAATCTGTCAATGCATTTTTTAACAGAATATTGATTAGATAACAAAAACCATTTTCATCATCTGCTTTTGTGTCTTTCATATTTAAAAAAAGAAATCCCAGTCAGCCCACCTACTCCCTTTTGTGTTCTTCATTAGAACTGTTGTTACATTTACTGAAAGGAGTTTGCCTCCTTGGCACCAGTGCATACTCCAGTCTCACCCTGATTCTTCAGTCAGCAAAATGGTTATTTAAAAAAAATGAATAAATCTGCCCTCTCTTGTGCATCTGTGGGAAGTGAGTGTCATATAGCCAATAGTAATGTTTCTAAGACAACTGCATCCATCCATCCATCCATCCATCCATCCATCCATCCATCCATCCATCCTTCCTTCCTTTTCCTTCCTTCCTTCCTTCCCAATCTGTAGCCAATGTGACAACTACAGAAGTACTTTGATTTGGTTAGTGCTTTAATCCATGAACCAGAGTCCAAACATTCAGGACAAAGAGAGGAGGGAAGGAACAAGAAAGCAGTGACTGTGGACACCATTCCTTGGGCTAGTTTATTTTCCCAGCACAAGCAGGTTGTTCTCCCTTTTCCTTCTTTCAGCCAGGTGACCCTCCCTTCCCTCAGGTATATCCGCCTTACTAAATAAGAGGGCCAAATTTAATTAGACAATGATTTTGTGGCTCCATATGGTGGAGGGTATGCACCATATCAGCCTCTTTTTTCATTTATTTTATTTTATTTTTATCTATCCTGCCCAGTACTTTAAGGTCTCAAGATGGGTTGCAATCAGTTAAACATATAAAACATTTAATATAGGGCAACAAAAGCAGGTAGCAGCTTCTCTTTATCACTCTGATGCCTGCTATGGATTGACAGATGGGAGATTGGGACCTGAACCGGCTCACTATTTTCCTTTCTTCTCTACTCCAACCCCAAGGCTAAAGGGTTCTGAAGCCTGCTGTGGGTTTACAGATGGGAGGGAGAAGAAAACCAGCTGTCATGAGCTCTACGTTGCAGACGAAGGATCTTTTCACACAAGACACTGCCCCATGATAGGAAAGGTTCTACAGCCCTCCCTTCTACATGCTACTGTCGTACATGGGAAAAGAGTAGACTGGACTAGGATACCCAAAATGGCACCCTGGTCCAGTTTACCAGAAGACTGCAAAATCAAGGTTTACTATTGTACTACAGTTGGTATACCACACCATGGAAGCATGCAAATAGTACGCCTCCATGGTCGAATATACCACAGGGAAGACATTTTGGTGACACAACAGGGTGTGCCACTAAAACAGAGCTCTGAAGTCCTGGAACTTTCATTCTTGGCCTTTGGAACTCAAGAGTACCTCCCCCCTGCCACCCATCCCCCGTCCCCCACCCCCCATGATGGCTCCAAACCTAGTGTGAACTTCAGAACCAGCAAAATGTGGATGACCTTGTCCTGCACCAGAAGCAACGCAGTTTGGGATCGGTTTCTAATCCCAAAATGGTGCAGTTCACGAAGATATTAGCAATTAATATAAATATGGCCAAATCCTCTCTATCTGAATGAGTTTCATATTTGAAGAGCTTAGAAATAAGTGAGTGCATGTAAATTTTATAAATATCTCTGTTCTTTGAAGTGGGTGAGTAGGTAATGCATTTTCTCTTTCTCATGATTTTTCATCGTAATACCTAACTCAACCTAATTCAAAAACTGTTTTAGTTGATCAGATTAACGTTTCACGGAGGTAGCATTTTTCCCCCCAGTGTGTACAAACTAGACTTCATGTGCTTACCCTTGTTGTTTTCACTTTATTGCCAGAAGAACAACTCCATCCTTTTCTGTCTGGAAGTACTTTGCATTCCTCACCTTCAAGACATGGCTGCATGTGGCACCACCATTTTTGTTCCACTATGGAAGCTAGAGGATAAAAAAAACCATAATTGTTTTTACTAATCCATGTTTAACCTGGTCTGTGTTCCCATGCAATGCAAAACAGGCACCTCCAAGGCAACTCAAAAATGTTTCAGTCCATCCTACCTCTAATCCACATTAAAAGCCAGAAAAGGCAGTCCCCAGGGGCATTAAAAATGGATTAAGATGAGATGAGAACTGCTTTTAAGCTGCTTGTCTTTGTGTGTGTGCGTGTGAGTGCAGCTTTATATAAAAGCTATGGTGTCAACAGTAAAAAAAAGATCATACATTGCATGTTTTCTTTTGAAAAAAAATCCTCCCAATATCAGCATAAAAATAATTCACAACTATTAACTTTGATGTACTTCAACATCATTCTCCCATGGAAAGAGCATAAAAGTGCCTATCATAAAATGGCGAGATTATTTTTAAATGTGCTATCACTCTTTGCTTTGGTACTATTTAAAGCCATTCAAAAACCAACCTTCCCATTTTTAGACATCCAGGTTCTTTGTCCTACTTTCATGCCAAAAGTTTCAAACTTACCCTCCCTCAGCTTATATCTACCAACTATTCGACTTTCCACTGTAATGTACTCAGAAGAAATGCAAGATGATTCCATTTTGGCGAGTTTATTGGACTAGCAAGTATACTAGGAGCCTCCCTAGTGTGAGCCAGTTTGGTCTTGTGTTAGGGAGCAGGATTCTTATCTGGGATTACCAGCTTTGATTCTGCATTTGTCCATGAAGCCAGCTGTGTGACCTTGGGCTAGTCACAGCTCTCTTCTGAGCTCTCACAGCCCCACCCAACCCACCAGCTGTCTGTTATGGGGAGAATAATAGAAAGATCATGAGCCACTTTGAGTCCCCTTAAATGGACGAGATAAGTGGGGTATAAAAGCCAGCTCTTGTTCTTCTTCCCTTCCGCATGATGCTGGGGTCTAAGGGAGATCTCACCCAGCACTTCCCTTACACTGCACAAGCAAGGGAACGGAAGTTTCTAGTATACTTGCTGGTCTAGTATACCAGCCAGTGCAGAATTGCCATAGTCTCCAAAGAAGATGCAGCTACTGTTTCTGTGATAGCTGGTAACCCAACTCCACATGAGAAATATCCATGAACTTTTTTACAGAACATTTAACCTTTATAAAGTAAAGATAAATCAAGCCTTTTAAAGTTGTTCTGCTAGAAAGTAGGGGAGAAGGCTAAATCCTATTTTAAAGTGCAGAACTATTCCTTGCCTTCATCCTTCCTGTTTTGGGAAGGAGAAAAAGGAGACAGCAGCACATCAAGAAAATGTGCAAAGGTGTCTCCAGCAGCAATATTAGAATGAACGGATGCGATACAGCACTAGAGGTGTTGGGATTTTTACATCAAATTATGCCTCTCAAGAGGTTCTTTCCCAGCCAAGCATAGCAAAACATTTTAAAATCTCTAGGTACCTTTGAAAAACTCCCAACGTTCTCCTTAGCCTTTTATCATTATAAACACTGGCAGGCTTTAATAAAATGCAATCGTTTAAGGAATTCAGGAGTGTATTACTTGAGAGAGAGAAGAACAAACCACAGAATATGTCGCACCATCAACACAAGAAGGAGCTGCTCGCGTGGTACCTGCTACCTGCCCGGGAAAGCAGGAGCACTTGACTGTCTGTGATCTTTCTTCTATCTTGTTCTTATTACAACATCGGTGGAGAGCCACCACTTCACAAGTTCCAGTTTTAACATGATGAGCTGTGAAAACAAAACAATGACAGCAATCTTGACACTGTTACATGATAAAACACAATTCCTTTTACAAACAAAATGAGAAGACGGAGACAAATACATTGCCATTGGCACCAGTCGGTTTTTAGACTGGCAGGGAGCTTGCATTGTTCCTTTTACTGCTCAAAAGAATGGCAATATTTTGTGGAGACGTGAGGGTATATTACAGTTGATCTTGCATGGCTAATTTCTTGCATAGGGAAGCATGGAGGAAGATGAATAGAGCTATCCACTTGTTTTACATATACTCTCCATTTCAATGCATTTGTGAATTTGGTCTTTTTAAAGTGCAAGTAGTAGTAGTAGTAGTAGTAGTAGTAGTAGTAGTAGTAGTAGTAGTAGTAGTAGTAGTAGTAGTAGTAGTAGTAGTAGTAGTAGTAATCCCCCTGATGGGTGTGGCCTTGTCGTGGCGGTGGGGCTTGTGTGCTCCAATGAAGCTGAGAGCTGGGCTGGTGGCAAACTACTAGCAGATTCAACTATGCCAGAGTGCTCAAAGCAGAGGAGCCAGACTAAGTACACCCAACCCACTTAACACAATGGAGACAGAAACAAAAAAGAAGTCTATACTGGCTCGGTCATCGCTCAGGATAAAAAGGACCGCGACGGTTGCTGAGGAACCTGGGCAACCATCAACAAATGGGCTACAGGAACAAAGTTCACCAACAAAGCGGCAGAAATTCTCAAGGTCAGAGAATCATATAGTCATGAAGTGCTACTACAAATCAGAACCTGGAAAACGAGGCTATCAAAAATGGATGCACCAGCTATGGAAACAAGAATACCCAGACTCGAAGATAACAGAACCGTGGCTAGCTGGTCAGAGAAGGTTCATACGTGGGACTAAAGTGTTCAGTGAAGTTGAACTCGAAGAAATACGAAAAGCTAATGAAATTGAACACTGCAGCCTATTGTGGGAGCAACAGAAGCTCCAACAAGACCAGGAGTCACTGATCAACTAGAACCGGATGAAAATCTGGAAATTCTGCAAGAAGAGGAAGAACAGCAGCATGAAGTCATGGATGAAACACCTGGCCCATTGTCTCAAGGACAGTAAGAGCTGAAGGACAGAATAATGGCTCATATAGCATCAAGTATAGAGCAAAAGCGACTGCCAACCCTAAAAACTATAGGCAGAAAACGACTTGTCCCACTGATGAATGACATCAACTCTGCCCTTGTAACTGTTCAAGTAGCATCAATCAAAGAACTGAACCAGCTCGCCTACAGTACAGCTGTGATAGTAACAGGAGAACTAGGGTTACTGCAGCCAAAACCAATTAGAAAGTCGACTGGAAAACCAAAGTGGAAAGTCCAACTGGAACTGAAAATAAAAAGCCTGAGATCAGATGCCAGCAACCTAAAAAACATGAGGGAGAAAAAAACTGAACAATGAGAAAACTAAAGAACATCTGACCAAAAAGTACTGGCCGAATACAAAGAAAATTGATGAAGCTTTGGAAATTGTGAAACAGCAGATAACAGCTACAGCCAGGAAAATCAAAAGATATGAAGCAAGAACCATCCAGTACAGGCAGAACCAAATGTTCCAGTCTAATCAGAGGCAGTTCTACCAGAGCCTGGATGAGCAAGTAGACAAGAAAATGGAAAAGCCAGAGAAAGAAGCAACAGCCAACTTCTGGAAAGATCTCTGGGAGACTGAAAAAGAATACAACAAAAGTGCTGGGTGGATAAAGGATTTCAAGAAGAAATTCTCCAAGAACAAAATGTGGCAGCTAGAAATAACACCTGAAATGGTCACGAAAAGAGTGAAGAAAGTGAAGAACTGGACATCCCCTGGCACTGATCAGTTGCATGGCTTCTGGCTCAAATACCTGACCAGCCTGCATGCAAAACTGGCCGAACTATTTAATGAAATGCTGCACACAGTAAATGGCTAATAACTGGCAAAACATAATACAAAAGGAGCCATACCAGGAAACTACAGGTCGATAACTTGTCTACCTACTATGCTCAAGCTGCTGACAGGCATAATAGCAGACAGGATTCAAGCCTACCTCGAAGACAACAACATCATGCCAGTAGAGCAAAAAGGAAACAAATGGAGAAGCAGGGGCACAAAAGACCAGCTACTGATTGACAAAATGATTCTGGAGAACTGCAAAAGCCGAAAAACAAACCTGCATATGACTTGGATTGACTATAAAAAAGCTTTTGATTCACTGCCACATGGTTGGATCACAAAGTGCCTGGAAACCATCGGGATCAGTCAGAACATCACAAAATTTATAGAAAATTTAATAAAATTTTTAAAAATTGCACAATGGATGCTTTTTGCAGGGGATGACTGCAGCAGCCCAAGAAACCCAGTTTGGGAAATATGATGAACAGAATTATCCCCTATTACCTGGAATACAGAAATTTCCACAATCAGATGCAATGCAAGCGGTACATGGGGTAAGCAGATCATGCACTTCCCCAAACTATGCAAGTTTCATTCTCTAAATCTTTTTTTAAAAAGCATATAATATACTCAAACCCACACTCATATATTTGGGGAGAAGAAAATATAAGCTTTATGGAAGATGCAAGACATATAACTTTAGCTTTCATCAATCCAAACAAATTTTCTTTGAATGTGGATCAATAGGCCAGGTGTCTGTTAGGTCAAAAGCCAGTTCAGGAAAATCAAAATTATTATTATTATTAGTTTATTTCTACAGCGCTGTCCATGTACTCAGCACTTTACAGATGCGAAACAAAATATATATATTTATATAAAAATATAAAAACCTGCCGAGGGCGTACAATCTAAAAAACAATAATAGTAACAATAGTAGCAGATAGCAATTAACAAGAAGAACAAATAAGCAAAAAATAAAAAAAGGATAAAACAACAATAGGCGGTATCTCGTTAAAAGATCGTCTACAGAGAGCCTGGAAATGCTTCCCTAAAGAGTGTGGTCTTCAATTCAGATTTAAAGGACGATAAAGAGGAGATGGCAAAATCAAAGGTTCCAGCTGAAGCCTTGGCTTCCTCTCTCTCCCTAAGTTCAGAGAAGCCCTTTAAGCGTGGCTACTGTTACTGTTCTGTAGGATATCTGATGCGTTGAGTATGAATTTATACTGTACTAAACCCACAGAATGAGCATTCAATATAAAAAGCATTGCCAAGACTGAAAAAAATCAAACATATTCAGACAATATCAATATTGTTTCTTGCTCAAGGTGAATGTTAATTCATGATATATCAACTGAAGGCAATAGCCAGTTTACTGGAAACACGTCTGGTTCAAGAAATCTGCACTTCTGTGAAATGAAAAGGAGAAATCCTGACTTCACTTTTAAAAAGTAGGAACAGAATCCCAAAGGGGGGGGATGTTGTTCATTTTGTTTTGTTTTGTTTGTTTAGTGGAGCTAACTTTCAGGTGAATAAAGTCTGATCTTTAATGATGCCAGCAACAACCTTCAGACCAGCAATATGACTGGAGATTTTGCTTTCAGCTACCTAAATCAGTGTATTGTACATCTAGGGTGTTTCCGCACTTACCACTTGAAATCCATTTCATTGGTATGCCACGCCACGCCCTCTGATAAACCAAACAATTGTACCACCAGCTAGTATGCTGGTAGATCTTTCTAGACAGGTCTAATAGTAGTCTAGATCAGGAGGCATTTTGACATCCTGATTCAAACTATGTTCTCTCTGGACCACCTCTTCAACCATTCTAAATTCTAAAAGCTTTTAGTCCCCTTAAATGGGTGAGTAAAGCGGGATAGAAAAGTCAACTCTTCTTCTTCGTGTGGAAACAAACCCAACTCCCATTTAAAATACTGAGAATGATGGATCAGTAGTTTAATTCAATGTAGTACAAGGTAAATCCATTTTATTAATGTGCTCATAATCATAAGTAGAAACAAAAGTGACCAACATCATTATGAAACTCAACAATGCATGACAGTTCACAAATCTGGGGGCTTCTCTTGCTACAAGCAGGACAATTTCAAAAAAGCAGCAGAGATGTTGTGCCTTTGTTCCTGCTTACTGCTAGTGGATTTTGTCTCTGCTTTGAAGCTCATATTCATAGTCTGGGTTGTCTTACTAATTGTTAGAATTCATTTGTCTCCACACTTTCCTTTAATAGTTTTACACAGCACAACAATATCCCTAGAGATACCACTTTACACCTCCTAAGCAGAAATCAAATATCACCTATGCACCAATAGACATGTGAAATGCAAGCTATTTAATATAATTTATTTGCTGTAAAATTAGTGCTGAAACAAAAACTTTTCAAGACAGCCATTAGTGTGAAAGAATAAAACAACTTTAAGATTTTATCCCAATGTAATCAAACAAAACGGAACAGTCATTTAAATTTAAAAATGGCACAGAAAGGCACTTCAGTGCATGATGTCAAGAAGCATTAGATGAGCAAATAACCACGACAAAAGTTTTGAAGCGTAATGTTATCATTTATTTATTTTATAATGAACAAAGTGGCCACTTTCTATAGGAGAAGTGGTCACATTTCAATGAAATAAGCATGGGCAGTTTGAGCTATGTTATCTTGACTTTTTTTAAAAAAAGTTTGCAAACTAGGGATACACTCAGACATAGTTAAAAAAACAAAAAGGATTAAGGGGTGAAATAGGAACATAAAAACATAAGAGGAGTGTTGTCGGATACAGTGGCCTCCAATTGCTTCTGGGCATTCTCAAGCAGAAGGCAACGGCAAAACCTTCACCTGCTCTCGAATATCTTCCAGTGGCCTCTAAAGGCATGCTGTCTCTCTCTTTCCATCCTGGAAGTGGTATCTTTCTAGCAGACACTGATAATTGAGATTTTACTTCTGTAATTAGCCTTATTTTTATCCAGTCTGGCAGTAAATAGGTGTCCATTCCAGTAGGTTGGAGGTTTTGCCACACCCAGGAATCCTGTCCCCAATTCATGTAAAAGGCCAGAAAACACTTCTTGTAATTGTCTGGGGATGGGGTATCTGAAAACATCTTTTAGCTTTCATCTTTTAGATGCTTAAGCAGTAGTACACAATGGAGAGAGAAAAGTGGTCCCACACAGAAGCAGAACTCAACATTTTGACTGATCACACAGCTAATACTTCTTCCAAGTCCACAAAATAGGGGCAGGGAAACTATGCAATGATTGGTCCTGGAAGAAGGTGCAGCTTCTGTCTTGCCAATTTCTGTCTTTGGTCTTATTAGGAAGGAACCTGATTTTTTAAATACAGACCTTTAATAATTCCATCAGAGGTGGAGATGGATGTGATTTTGCAAAATTAAGACAAGCAAACAAAAAAATCCATAAAGAAATGTCATTATTTGCTGCCTTCTCTGAAGAACCTGGGGTTGTAAGCTTAAAGGGGGGGGGGGGGGGAAATCTGATCCATGAAAGCATCCTTTCAAACTTATATCATTCTTTTTTTCAGAATTTACCCCAAACCAGAAATCATACCTGTGTCCTTGTATTGCCTGAAGAAGTCACACATTGCCTCTGCTGAAATGCAGATGCATGCATGGATTCTCAGGAATGTTGATCTCTACCATTTTGGGGCTTTTGTCAACCTGACAACCTCAGTCTTACATTTAATTTCTTGTATTGCTTGGATCCCAATCATTTTAAATTTTAAATTTTAATTTTTTTTTATTTTTTGCCAATAGACAATTTACAGCTTAAAACATCCTAATGCAGTTTTACTTGTTCTTGCTGAGTCATTTTTGTTTCACTTGTACATTGAACATGTCCTGGGACCCATGTGCCTGGCCTGGAGAGGGCACGCAGCTTTTTATGCCTCCTAGGGACACACCTGAATTGGTTAAGGATGAACCAAAACACAGCTCAGAAAAGCAAAATTTTCTGAACTACAAACCATAAACTGTTGGAAAGGGAATAAGCCTATTGATTACTAATGTACAGAGAACCATCATAAGTGCAGATCAAATAACACCCTGCATTAGCAGAAAAGCACTTTTTGTCTCTCAATAAGAGTAGGCTCGGAATGGGGTCCCAAGACATTTTGATTTCCCTTCCTGCTGCCCCCCCCCCAATGTCACACAATATGCTGTACTGAAACCCTTAAATAAACATAGATCTTGAATTACTAGGAAAGATCTGCAGAAATCACTGGAAGAAACACTGGAAGTTCTGCATTCTACACTAATTCGCTCATGAAAATTAAGCATGAGGTCCAATATTTTTTTATATGAAACATTAGACAGACTTCACATCATTCTACACATCTAAGAATTTTTAAATAGCTTAAGGCCCAAGTTTTACAACTGTTGGTACAGGAGAGATTTTGCCAGCCTAGAATAATCCGTTCAAAATCACAATAGCCTTAAATAATAGTATGTAAGTATATGTGGGGCTACCCTTTGTAGTTAGTCCAGAATCTGCAGCTGATGCAAAATGCAGGTGCCAGGCTGTTGAGTGGAACATCAGCATGCACACTCATAAAATTGCGCTTAAACAGTTGCACTGGTTTCCAATCACTAACTGGGCCAGAATCAAGGTTCTTTACTTGGCATATAACGGCCTAAAAAAACTGGGAGCAGGGTGCTTGCTATACCACCTTCCCTGATATAAACAAGAAAGTCTACTGTGATTATCTGGGGAGATTCTGCTGCAAGTACCATCAATTACTGAATGACATCGTGCAGTGTCTCCTCTCATCTGCAGCAATCTTAGGGCCTTTTCACACTTACCAGAACACCAAGGGATGAAGACTGTTCCTTTCCAAATGCTGATGCAGTATAAGGAAAGCATTGCCCCTTGCTAGTATGCTCCAATCCACACTGGACAAAATGTGGACAGGACTGGACAGCCCAAAATAGGCATCTAGACTGGGATACCAGTAGACCTTTCTAAAGTGGACCATGGAGGTGTGTGAATGTGGCATACTTTTGAGTTCTGGTTTAACAGGAGCCTCATTTTGGAAATAAGATGTACCACTCAAATGGGTCCCCAGGGCCACCAAGGTCAGGAACCATTGTTCCTGGCCATCAGAGCTTAAAGAAGGCAGCTCTCAAGCTCAGACTAACTTCAGGGCCAGCGTAGAAACTCCCCAGGAACAGCCATCCAAATGTAGATAGCCTTATTTCAGGAAATTTGGACTGTTCCAGCTGGTGGACCACTCCAGTAAGAGGAGGTCAGCTGGAGCAGTTCAATGAAGCACCCTTATTTGTTGACCTACGTCGGTGATGGCCAACCTATGACACGCGTGTCACAGGTGACACACCAAGCCATTTTGGGTGACACACATGGTCACCTTGGCACCTGAGCGTGTAGTGCTTGCTTGTTCTTGAAGTGTATGAAATACCAACTTTCAATTGAAGATTTAGCAACAAAAGTCACTAATGTAAAGAATTGTTTGTTTTTGCTTTTAATAAAATATATATATCAAAAATACAACTTTTTTACTAGCTATAAATATCACAAAATTATGGATATTTCTAGATGTGACACAGCACCCAAGTTAAGCTAGATTTTCTTGTGAATTTTGACACACCGAGCTCAAAAGGTTCACCATCACTGACCTACGTATTTCTGGAATTAATTAGTATCAGTTTCCTGACTGTTCACTTGGTTTTAATACTGTTTTGATATTTGCTGTTTTAAACTTATTTTAACCTTGATTTTAAGTTGTATTCTACATCAGTTCAAGATTTTGAAATGAAGTAGCAGTATGGAAGTGTTTTAAATAAACAATAAACAGGGAACAATTTTACCTTCAGGGCTTTCCACGCTTCCCCTTACTGGAATAAGCAACAGTAGTCCTCCCTGCCATACTTTATATTAGACAAAGTGTGGACTGGGCCAGGTCACAGAAAATAGCACACTAGTTCTGTATAGGTATATGCCTCTTTAAAGAGGTATACAACTTTAAAGAGATATACTGGAACATGGAGGTGTGCCAACAGCATGCCTTCATGGTCCAGGATACTACAGAAAACTGTTCTTTGCTGCAATCAAGGAAGTACTTCAGGAAGTGGGTCAGCTGCAAGACCAACAGGCCAGAAACTCTGAAGGCCAATAACTTTCATCCCCAGTCTTCTTCAGAGGAAGAAGCAAGAGCTGGAGTCTTCCAAATGCAGACGGCCCTGTTCTTCTCTATAGACAGTGTGTCTCAGCTTGGAACATGTTACTTGCACCGGGGTGGGGTGGTCCACCTGTCTTGGAACCCCACACGTAAATGCGGAAAGGCCAGAGATGTATTTTTAGAAGTCAATCCTGATTCAAGGGTACCAAAGAACAAGAAAAATAAGCAAATAAAATAATATTATGGTCCAAAGTGACAATAACCAGAAACCAATAATGAGGTTTTTGGAAAGCTTCACTTGCTAAAACTCACTATTTCTAGAAACACTGATGTCTATGGATTCTGGAAAATTAATAACATAATTGCTAATAATAGCCCACATGAGAGGAAGGTGACACTAGGACAGCGATGGCTAACCTTTTGAGCTCAGTGTGTCAAAATTCACAAGAAAACCTAGCTTAACTCGGGTGCTGTGTCACATCTAGAAATATCCATAATTTTGTGATAGTTATATTTTTGATATATGTATTTTATTAAAAGCAAAAACAAATAATTCTTTACATTAGTGACTTTTGCTGCTAAATCTTCAATTGAAAGTTGGTATTTTGTACACTTCAAGAACAAGCAAGCACTACATGCCCAGGTGCCAGGGTGACCATGTGTGTCACCCAAAAGGGCTTGGCGTGTCACCTGTGACACGCGTGTCATAGGTTGGCCATCACCGCATTAGGATACACATTTATTAATCACAAGGGATTTATTGCTTCTATGCATATTTGATCTTTTTCTGATGTATCTAGTCAATACTATATATCATTAAGCATAAAATTGATATCATTATATGGATTGCACAAGGAAAATTTAAAAAAGAAAACATGGATAAAGTATTTTTCAACTCAAGGTCCAAACCAGCATCCTTTTTTAGGACCACGGCTTGTGGCAGCATGTTTTTATCCCCAACACACACACAAAAGCTGCTTGATTTATACTGATTGATATGAAAAGAAAATGTAGGTTATCTTTCCTGTATGCTTCAGCAGCCTCAATATGTCATTTCAATCCCAATGTGTCACTCCATAAGCAAGAGAATGAGCAGTACTGCTCCAAAAAAAAAAAAAGGAAGAAGTTTGCTGCATAATCTTTAGATATTGCAGCTAGCCAGCTACTTCATTTTTCGGTGTTGCAAAAACCTACATGAAGTAAATAAACAGGTTGAAAAAATGCTACAGGCATTCCCTGTAATCGCTATACACGTGTTCTCTTATTCTGGAGGCCCTCCTGGTTGTGTCACCATCCTCAGTAGCAAAAGGTGTGGGCACCCAGGATAGAGTCTTTTCAGTGATGGTTCCCAGACTGTGGAACAGCTTCCCTCCTGAGGTGCTTCACTCTATGTGTTCAGAAGAGCTGTGAAGACACATCTCTTTACCTTAGCCTTTGGCTAAGATAGGGAACAACTTTCCTCTCCACATCCAGACATTGTCATGGTTTTTATATGTGTAATATGTTATGGTTTTAATGTGTTAATTTTATATTTTGTAACTTCCGGGTATAGGGCAGGATAAAAATGTAAGACTCCTCCTCACAGGACTCCATTTCAGTTAGACCTGTCCTGCACACATTCACAATGCAAGACAAAAACACAGCATACACTCAAGATCACTCACCCCTGGTAGGCTGTTCCACAGTCTCTGTGTTAGTGCTGTGGCACAACAAAACTATCTACAAGCCACTCATACACACACACCACCAGTAATGTCAGATCACTGATGACAGAGGATATGCTCACTGCCCTAGGCCACTACGCTATCTGGGTCAGTGCCCAAAGACTAGCAGTAGTCTGAGACCTTATGCAACGTGGGGAAATAAACTCATTTTTGTCTTTGAGCCACCCTCTAGATCTTTATTGGCCATGTTCATATTTCACAAACTCTGCCACTCCTGATTAACTTTGGCCCCGCTGCCCCCCACTTGCTCTCTTTGGTCGCATTCCCATTACAACCTTATTTCAATTTCAAACCGTTTTCAATCCTGGCAGACCCCATGTCAGTTTGGCTTAACACGCTTTTTGCGTGTTAAATTGCCCCAAAGCATTGTAAATGTTAATCCTCATTTCAACAGGTCTCACTCCGATTCGTGCGCTTGAAACGTTTTACATTTTTTACTGTGGGGACTGTACAGTGTTAAGGGTTTAGGGTTTCCCTCCCCCAATAGCTTGCTTCCAAAGATAGTGATTTCATTGAAAAAATCCACACCTCAAAACAGCCACTATAAAAATTCACTCCTTAAAGCTACACTGTAGCGATCTACCCACTTTACACCTTATAACAATGTTGCAAATTTGTGCAATTCTGAAAGTTCTGACTTTTAGAAAGGGAAAGGGAGGGAGGAAAGCAGCTGGAGGTTCTGTTTTAAAGGCTGTGGCTGTGGAGGGGGCTTGAGTTGCTGCTGCTGCTGCATGCCCTGGGCAATGAGGAGAGGAGGGGAAAGAATTGCTGACTGTCCGCTGCCATTTTTCTTCCATCCAGGCAAGCAGCAGCCACACAACCACCCAGCTAGGCTCCCTGAAGGGGTCCCTTATGGGTGACGCATTCATGCCAGGAGAAAGAGGGCAGGGCAGCCCCGAAAAGCGGCTTTTAAAAAGTAGCCACTTGAGTCCCCCCTTGAGTCACATACGCCACTTACGATCCACAGAATCTGCATCAAACGTGATTAAGCTGAAAGTAATGGGAACAGGCAAATTCGCGTTTGCATCTGGTTCTATTATTTCGGTTTAAGAAAACTGGATTAAGCTTATAATGGGGATGCGCCCCTCCATTGTTCCTTGTGAACAACAGTTCAACAAACACTCAAACAAACACTTGCTCTGGGATAATGCAATTAACTTCCTCTGGACAACTTGGGAAAGAAATAGTAGAACCAGTTTTTTCCTCTCAGGAAGGGGGCAGAGTATGTTTGTAAGTTAATTTGTATCTTTTTGGGAGAAAAGAGAAGCCAGGGGAAAATTCTAGGATCTTTTGGAACTGAGGACACGTATTCATTTTTATTCATTAACAAAAAGGGAGAATCATCAGTTTTCATGGCCCAATTTTTGCCATAAAAGGGGCAATAAGGCAGAGCGTGGATGGGAATATGAAGTCATCATCCATTTAAAAGACATTCTCTGTGCTTTTTTAAAAAAGGTTTTTGCCTACCCCTCCTTTTTTTTCTCTTCTCAGCTCTGCTCAGGTTGATGGCATTAGGGATTGAGAACATTAGCAAGAACTTTTCTGCTAAGGAGAACCTGACAGTCTGGGGGGTTTTTTTTGAGTCAGAGGGACAGAATAGAGTGCTTTTAAAGAATTTTTCTGTTCTTGCCCACCTACTCCCCTCTCCCTACTTGAACAGGAAGTAGGTGTAGTTTTTTCCTGTAAAAACATTTTGAATCTTGCACTTTGCGGTGTGGCTCTCTCTGGTCAAAGCAATTGAATAGATCAGTTTTTAAAAAGCATTTCTTTTTAATTTTTACTCATGTTTGGAGATTGCTCTGGCCAGGACTCGAGATTTCCATTTTTAAAGTCATTTTTGTTCCTGAAGAAACATGGGCTTGCTGGAATTCTACATTTGGTGCCGTTTTGAATTTCTGGATGGGCTGAACATTGGTGATAAGATTCTTGGCTTTCATGCCATTCCTCCCTATTTTTCCTTATATTTTTTTGCCCTACATTTCGTAATTTTTGGCTAGGGCTAGGAAAATTTTCTAGTATTAGGAATTTACTATTCTCTATCTAGCTTTTATATTTTTCCTTAAAGTTTGAAATTGCTGATGAGAATTTCACTCTCATTTTCATATTTTTCCTCAAAAAAAAAGGGCACAACCGCATGCTGACGGGCTCAATAAAAGTGGGATCGGCTCAGTTTAATGCATAAAGATATCTTAATGGGAAATGCTCATTTATTTAGCCATGTTTGGAACTGTGCATGTTTATTCTTGTTCTTTTGAACGTTTAAATGAAATATGTCTCTGATATGGCTTTACATTTCAATTTAACTTCTCTTCTGTATTCCTAATAAATTCTTTTCCACTGATTTAACAAGAAATGCTGGCTTTTTGAGTTTGAAGTGAGTTTTGTCTCTGTTTATGCTATTTTTCGTTATGTAAAAACCTATGCAAAATGGTCTGGCTACAAATTCCCTGGGAGTTTAAATGTGGGGTATTTTGGGGCTTCAAATTAATCCAAATTATCCAAAATTCTACTCCACATTTGTTACACTAACAGGAAGAATACACACCAAAAAGAATCCATAAAACTTAGATCTCTAGATCCCAAAGGGAGCTGATAAACATGGCATATGAAAACGTAAGGCACACAACATATGGTTGCTTCCCTATAATTTACCAAAGTGAAGGATTCATCAACTAGAATTCAGTATACTTTTGAGAAGACACCCTTCTCAAAGTAGCCAGGTACCAACAAGAATTATCCCCCTTAATACCATCTAGTCCCTCCTGCTCCAGATAGATTCAATACAGAAGCTGATTAATGACATATAGGTTTATATGGTGGCCGAAAAGCTGTTTACAGATGGCAGCTGGGAACAGGAGATGACACATTCTGCTTTTAATGTGTGTGGGTGCTGCCTTAATGTCCCTGAAGCATGCAAATAAGTATTTTGAATGAAAAAATACAAAGTATATAGACATAAAAATATGTAGATCCAACATTCAGAACTGCAAATTATGCAGTTTCACAAGGGAAACAAGAGAGTTTAACTCTTAGACATAAAAATAGTTCTTGTCACAGAAACTGTTCATTATTTCCTGTCTTTTGATGGGTCATACACCAAAAGCCTAAACTCAGCAAGAAACTGTAGGATGTATCTTTAAGCTGCCTCCAGGTCAGAAACATTTTTGAAAATGAAATGGCACAAACAGTTTGCTTTTTGTCTAGTACTCCAGCAAATGAGTTGTGGCTTTATGTGATATACTGCACCTTTTCACGGGCAGGAAGTTTCAAATATTTTATGAATGTTCATCTAAAAATTGCCTAAATGTGAATAACATTTATCATGCAGTGTTTATAACTATGTCAAATCCACACCATTGTCAGTTCTGACTCAGCATGAGAAATACACTTCCTGCTTTGAACTAAGGGGAGAAAAAAATTCTGCAAAACACTTGGCCAAATTTTAAGCAAATACCAGAAAGAAAAGCTTCCTGGACATCTGAAACAATGGAAGAGAGGACCACTTTAATTTGCAAACATTTGTGGGATTTCCATGTGGAATGTTTTCAGAATCCTTTCTCAGTGTAAAACTTCTGTGGAACAACTTATGGCAGAACACTTCAAGGACATAGATCCACACATTAATACAGATCTATGAGGCCACACCCACCTTAATCCTATTTTGTTTGCCCAGGACAGAGCTGGATTGGATTAAGAATACCCTTAATCCAGATCTGTGCTGGATGCATTTAATTGAGACCATAAGGGGACTAAAGGCCTTGTTCTAATGGGAGGCATGCAGATGGCACATCTCCATTATCTGGAACACCAGGGGATGTGCTACTGGGGGGGGGGGGGGAAACCACTCAAGTCATCAGGGTGTGGGGAGGCAGCTGCTAAGCTTTCATGAGCTTTGTAGCTGTGGGGAAATGTGGGCAGGATTAACACTGTCAGTGCAGACAGGGCTGATCCGGCCACACCTCTCTACACAATCCAGATCAGTGGATCAGTTAATCTGGATCTACTGATCTGGATCAAAATGGAGATAAGTGCAGAAAAGTCCAGAGATATTAAGACCTTTGTATGTGTCCTTATAGTGTCAGGTTTTTTTATTACTGACAACTAGAGTAGTTGGCATGCTTTTTTCTCATAATACAATGTCCATGCATCACAATTCCTCTCTCAGCCTTGCCAGCATGATCCAAAGGTTCCTAAACAAAACATTAGGCACTGGGTTGTCTACAGGAGCTGCTGGAGAGATGGCCTGTGTTTTATCCAACCATCTTAGAAGGCCCAACCCAGATTTTCTCTCATCTGTAAGCTTTTTTCTTTTCAAAGACTATTGTACCCATAACTGAGAGGACACAATGATCTTCCATAGCCGAGTAGGGATTTGAACAAAGGGACTTTTTGGACTACAGCCTAGGACAGTGATGGCGAACCTATGACCCTTTTCCTGCTTCTCTCTCTCTCTCTCTCTCTCTCTCTCTCTCTCTGTGTGTGTGTGTGTGTGTGTGTGTGTGTGTGTGTGTGTGTGTGTGTGTGTGTGTGTGTGTGTGTGTGTGTGTGTGTGTGTGTGTGTGTGTGTCCTGCTTTGGGGGAATAAAGTTCTCTCTTCCAGGACTGGGCTGGGGTTTGATATCAGAGAGAGCTTAAATACAACAGCTCCAGGTATGTCAACATCTGTTTTCAGCTGGAGCTTTGAAGCAGAATAAACCAAGTATAGTATATTGTTATTTAACTAGCTTATTTTTCACAAACAAGAACCAAAGCATCTTACCATACCTAATGTTTCAATAATATTTAAGTGATACTTCAAGCAATTGTTCTTCCTTGGTTTAAATCTCAAGTTTAATTATTGGTCCATTGACCTTATCATAAAATCATTAAACTTTATTATTATTATTATTATTATTATTATTATTATTATTATTATTATTATTATTATTATTATTATTATTATTATTATTATTATTATTATTATTATTATTAAATGTAATTTAGCATATGTTTTGATAAGCTCCATAGCAATTGCTCTACTTTTTAAAAAAATGAATGTGGCTATTTAAGAAAACCATTCCAGTCATCGCTCATATAACAGTTTTGTACAGCACCATTTTTGGTTTATTAAATACAGTTATATATTACAATTATACATTTTTGTTATCTAAACTATAAATATCGCTAAATTATGGTTCTTTTCTCAAAGTGACACACCACCCGAGTTATGCTCGTTTTTTTGGCAAATTTTGACACACCAAGCTCAAAAGGTTGCCCATCACTGGCCTAGGACTTTTAGCCATTCTACCAATAGAGGACCTTTCGGCTCATCCTGCATAGTTTCAAAAACTTTAACAAGTCATATCTCAGCTCCTGGACAGGCCTCCTGGGAAAGGGGACAGAATGCTAATGAGATGCAGTGCTGCTTCCTCAAACATTCACCACTTTTAATATACCACTCTCTTTTTGTATTCTTTTGTATTTGTAAATAGTGATTTTCTAAGCTATGGGCCTGATTAATCAATATGTAACTAAATCGAAGAACTAAACAGAGGAACTGGCAATATTTTTAAAGGAAAAAAGTAAACAAGCACTATTATTATAGACCCTTTTATATTCAGCCCTATTCTAACCAAGAACTCTGGTTCTAAAGATTTCTGCTGGAGATATGGAATTTGTTTCTAACAGGAAATCCAATTATATCTTTATATCTATGACAGAAGTAATTTTTCTCACATTTACCTTCTAAGGAGAAATAATGTGAACCATGCATTTATCAATAATTCTGCTTTGGCAGCTTTATTTTCTGCCAATTAAGCCTCTCAGTTAAGCAAACTGATTCCAGAGATCAGGAATAGAAAGTTATGGGACAATTAAATTTAATGTTATCCAGTAGTTTTTGTACCATCCAGCACTGTTACCACTGTTCTTTATCCACTCTAGTCACCATATAATGTGGAGGCGAATTTCTCTTCATTTTTTCACAAGGAAGCAAAATGGATAAACAGCAAACAGGGCTGTAAAGGCAAACAAGAAGCCTTTTTATACCACAGTGTCCCAGCAAGAGACAATGTGGATATCAACAAGATCCTATGATTGCCTCTTGTCATATGTGCCCCACCTGACATGAGCAGCAACCCCCCCACACACACACACACACACTTACCTGTGCATCTGACAAGCAGCATATACAATCAGCTCACTTGGGAACTACTGGAAGCCAGCTAAAACCTTGTTCTTTCTTTTGTAGTTTTTCATACACCTGGCTGACTTATGCAAGTCCTCAGGGGGCTGGTCGCATATGCTGCTCACCAGACGTACAGGTAACCGGGGCTACTATGGGAAAGTTGTCACCATTACTGGAATCCCCATAACAATATTGCAACATACTTTTTGCACAGTACAATCTGCACTAGATTGTCTAGCATTCCCAGTGTAGTGTCAAGAGGACAATGGGGTTCGCATGGCATCTGGCATTAGCCTAAGATACTTGAATTTCTCTCTTTTCCTTTGCAATGTATACTTTAAGAGCAGGAGAGAAGAAACAGAACTTATGCACACTGTGGGAAATCCTTGTGTGAGATTTTTACATTCCCTCATTATTCCAATGGAGTCCAGGACAATTTACAACAATATAAAAACACTATAAATAAAATAAAAGAATTCAAAAGAGGCAATGGGGGCACTATGCTCCTTTTAGCATTTAAAACTCAAATAGGTACATACAAATTGCCCTTGATTTTTAATGTTTATTTTTGCAAATCTTTTGAGAGCTTCTTATGAGAAGCGGTATATAAGTGTTTCAAATATAATAAAAATATATATGGCATCAACTTCAGCATAAAATTGTAGTTGTAGTTTTATTTAAATGCAAGCTGCTATAACCTTCAACTGGCAAAGCAAGTTTTTAAAAATGTGTAAGCCATTCAGGCACCTATACTGGGACAATATGAGAAAGCTTTCTCAAAGCTTTCAACAGTCTTGATTAAGAGTACGATTATTTTTTAACTCTCACTATTTCCCCTAGTCATGCTACCCTTTGAAACCTAACAAGGCACATTGGCCAATGCCCCCCCCCCGGCCCCCCAAAAAACCAGAATTGGCAGAGATGGACAAATTTACATATTTGGCTATAGGTAACTTGTTGAAAAAATGGACTTGAAAAATTGGCACCCCGTTATTGACTTTCTGCTCCTACAAGGAGGGGATATATCAACATTAGGCTTTGACGGTTCATAAGGTATTGTGCATATCTGACAAGGAACTTGAAATTGTTATGTTAGCTTTGGGCCTGAAATAACTGTATGTGTTTTCTCCCTTTTTCTATTACTTAACTGCTGTTTATTTTTCTCTTTTTTATTGAACATTAGTCAACTTTCAATGAATGTATGGTAACTAGGAGGGAGGGAGGGAGGTACCCTAGGACCAGCTTACAAAACACAGTATTAGAAAAGACTCTGTCCTCAGACTCACATTCTAAAATTGTTACATGGTGCTGTCTGCCACCAGTTCTACAAGCTACTTAACAAAAGTGGATGCTTGGAGCTTCAAAATTCCCATTAGTCAAGAAACCCCTACAGCAAGCTTTCTTCTGAGACATCCTCATGTTGGTGCACTGACATAATCTATACTGAACCCAGCATGAATCAGGATCTGATATTCACTTGACAACTTCAGCACTACAGATAATACAAGGCACAGCTTTGCCTTCACATGTTTTCATACAGTGGTGATGAAACCGTTTGCACTGTCTGCAATCGTTCCAGAATACAAGAGAATGACAATCAAGAACAATATGCATGAAAGCTTGTTCTCCCTACAAGGTTTTGGTTCTATATTGCTAAGATGGGAAAAAGGCTGCAGCACAGTATTAAAGAAGCCAGCAGGAAGACAGTTGGAATCCTTTATCGTACATCAGTTAACAGGCCCTGGTGCTCCTGACCAGAAGTGCTGGTTTGTATGTTCTGGAGAAGATTCCCCCGCCCCTCCCAGAAGTCTAAATACATATGATCAAAATCTATACAAACCACTCATTTTTCACATGTCCCAATTGAGATCATTGACTTGAAGACATATTAGGCCACCATTTTGCCACCATCAGCAAGTGTGGCTAGTAACTGGATGGCAGACATGTAAATGGCTTCTGTTTGGGGACAAAGATGTGAAATAAAAAATAGAAGAAATAAAAATAACAGGTTTATTCCAAGTATGAGTTTGGGATGGCAGGCTCTTTGACAAAGATACCATCTGTTGTAAGGCAAAAAGGTCTGCTAGGTAAGGGACCTGCTGCTTCCACTAAAAATTCTCTGCTAGTAAACTCCAGCAGAGCTCTCTAAGGGCACTTCCCACCCATGGACACCACCACGGCTGGTGTCTGGCCAGTAGGGGTGACTTACTGCTAATGCTTCCTGTGACGACTTGGTCCAACCCTCCTCCCCTTGTAACTCGTACTCCGCAGAGCCATGCAGCAAGGAAACAGCTACCAAATATCACACCCCAACTGCCTGCAATGGTCTGGGATCAGTATATGAACTGAACTATACCCCCCACAGGCATCCTGCTCCACTGGCTTGGGATTAAGCCCTCTCCCTGAAGCAGCACAAGAAACACCAGTGTAATCCAAACACTAACTGTTTATTAAACACAAGTAAATAAATAAATAAGTACAAGCAAAAATAAGATTAGCTAAGAGTGTTTGTGTAGCTAGAAGGAACAAGGTACTGTAAGCAGAATAAAGTTCAGCTCTCACATGAAGATCCACTGAAAGCAAAATAATAAACAATTCCTGCCTCCAGCTCCCCTTGCCCCTGAATAGAAATTCCTGATATCGTTCAGTGTGAAGCTTCTTCCTAAAGTAAAGAATAAACCCAGCAGTAAATACTAACTGCCTCCCAGGACCTGCCTCACTCTATCCAGAGCTCTACAGCCCCTGCAGCACGCCTGCTAAACCCCAGGTATGCTCCAAGATCTTCCACTATTTGAGAGGCAAGACCTCTCCTTCTACCCCCTGCCTCTCCTACTGAGAGTGCAAGGCCTAGAGGCCAGGAGACTTCGACTAAACTCCCCACGATCCCCCTCTTGCCAAATCCGCAGGATGAAAGACACTTAGAGTCCTGGACTGCTGGTTTATACACTGCAAGATCCGGCTGCTCTGATTGGTGGGTTTTGGTACTTTTTCGCTGTAACTCTTCCCTTCCTGTCAATAAAGCTGGAAAATGCCCGGGAAACAAGCCTGTGGCTACAGCTTGCTTACTGAAACCGTCACACTTCCCACCTGGCACTATTAAAGATCAGGCGGAAAACAGCTGATTTCAATTGCCATTTCATGTCCAGTATCTCAAGGCTGCAGAATTTATTCTGTGGATCCTTCTGTGAAAAAGCTGGACATGCATGACATCCCAGTGGCAGTATCACCAGATCCTGCCATACTGTCAGTTCTTTTTCTGGATTTTTGTGGATGTTCTTTTTTTCTTCAAAGCAAACACAAGGTGACCAAAAACGAACTGAGCTGATCAAAGGCCAAGGCCTTCAAATGGGAGCCTCGTATCTTTGTTTCTCCCTTGCTGTTCTGATCCACAAGCTGCAACTTACCCGTATTGAACTTACCCAATTATTTTGTATAGCGAGTGGAACAGCAGTTAAGACCTGCTAGTTTGCGCAGGCCAGTGATGCTGGAATGGATTGGGAAAAAGCAAAATAAATAATCCTGAACAATTCAGCTCCCTCTTTTTTTTAACCAGAAATGTTTTGTCGAAAAAACACTGCACTAAACCAAATTAATTTTTTGAGCTTGAATAGGGTAAGGTGCAGATACCACAATATAAGGAAGATACTTCAGAATTCTATTGTATGGCAATTGTATTGCACAGCATCTCAAGGCTGTATTGATTAGGGTAAAACCACAACACTCTTCCCTATTAATCTATAAATCAGGGATACTGCTCCCTGGAGAAGGGTTCCTAGTCATAAAAGTTAAAATAAAAATAGCAAGAAAAGAATTACTTCCTGTCTGCTAAAAACTGCCAAAAAAAGTACCTTGGCATAATTCTGCACTGCTGGAAAATAATAGCACTGTCTGAACAAATATTATAGAAGGGAGATCTCTTTGGTCTTAACTGAGGATAAAGACTTGTACTTTAAAAGTCTTCACAAACTCTTTGTGGATAAATGGAAAGCACCATCAATATGCATTACTGGTGCTTCTTTTTTAAGCTCATTCCCTGAATTCATTTATAGTATTCCTCTGTAGGATTTGATTCATCATTATTATGACTCCTCCTTTGTCTCAGGTTAGCCATCTTTAGATAACAAAAGAGGAAATAACCGTGATTTTTAAAAAAAGACCATGTAAATACAATTCTCCTCAAATAATTCTCCCTACATAAACATTTATGAGTGTTGGTTTCAATACTGACCAAACCACTGAAGCCAATTAACTGGAGAAAAATTGCATGCAAACAAAAACAGTCAGAAAGATCATTCTTTGTTAAAGACTCTGAAGATAAATGACACTTCTGTACATTAAAGTGCAATGCAGGATGTTTCTTACCTTTGTGATGGTTTGCCCCAGATGCAATCTTGCCCCACAATGTTACAACAAATATTATTATTAGCAGCTTTCCTTTTGTTGATTTCTGTAAGTATCTTTTATTCATCCTAGGAGGGGAAATGAAAAACAGAAATGGGGGGGGGGAGTTCACATAGAATTTAATCCTTCTATTAGTTAGAACACGCTTTTTGTGATGCATTTCTAAACATGTGTACTGAAATGCATATTTAATTCAGTGGGGTACATTATTAGATACAATAGGCATAAGCACTAGGGTGGCCTTAGATAGAAGATACCCTGTGGCTGCATCCAGACACATTTATACTGTGCACTGGAATGTGCAGTCCCAATTGAGCTGTCACGCACAACGATCTGTTGATCGTCATGGGTACTCATTATACGATCAGGACTGTATAAAGAAAATCCAGAGCTTCAAGCCAATGCAGGCAGGGGGGCGAGAAAAGGAGATGAGATGCCAGCAAAGCAGAAATAGCAGCTCAAAATTTGATTGGCTGCCTCAAACCACGTGATGGTCTATGCCTCCTTGACTCTCGCAGCTCCAATGGGGAAGCTACAGAGCTGCTTTTCCAGATGGGACACCCAGTCATCGTTGCACAATAAGTATACTGAGCTTTTTAACTGTGGATTTATTCTGCTAGTCCAGGGGCAGCCTTTATCCGCCAACCTCCTTGGAGAGAAATAGTCTTTCTGCACAGCATGGACTATCTTGCTCCGCACTTGCCAAAACCACATAACCCGGTCCACAAGGTAGCCCATCCCAGACCAAATTTGGAGGTCAAGAACCTTCATTTTTGTCCTCCAAAGTTGCCACCTGGGTCTGTTTGAGCCAGGCACCCCGAAGCAGCACACTTCCAATGCCACTTTGGGTGCCTGGTGAAATGGCTCTGAGCCTCTCTCATGATTGACTAGAACAGTCTCCCATGTGCAAGTGTTCAGTATACCAGCTGGAAGTCTTAAAACACACAACCCCCCAATGGGTGAAATTATGTTTTTTCAATAGTCATATGAAGGAAATAAAAGTAGATGTCTGACAAGTAGATATCTACTGGCAAGTAGATGCCCTACTCCTGGCCACTTTCCCACAAAGCTCCTCAAGAAAGGCTTCCTCAGAAGGTCTTAAATGACAGGCAGAACTGCATGGGGAAAGGTGCTCCTTGTTTGAGCCACAAGTAACATAGGACTTTGCATGTCAACCTTGCAGCAAAACCCTGAACTGAGCTCAGGGAAGTAGCGATGTGCACAAAGCCCATTTCCTCCTTTGAGTCAATATGAACTGATGGGGGGAATATTCGGCTTTGTGCGAAGCCCCCACCCCTCATGAATGGGGGAGAGGGTTCAGCTTCACACACAAACATTAATTGACCGTTCACATGTGATATGAACCCCCCATTCCTTCTTGTCTTGCCTCACTCACCCACCCCAACCATTTGCTGCTGCCATCTCCACTACCATTATGCGTTCCTGGGCCTTCTGGAGGTCCATGCGCAACTGGAGAGACCACTCCTCATCCAGGAATCATGGGAAATCTCATGAGATTTCCCATGATGCCCAGGTAGGGTGGCCTCTAAACCTGTGTGCACACCTCTAGAAGGCCTAGTTGAGCAATGGTGGCGGAGGTCACAGCAGTGGCAGCAGCTGAATTTCCAGGTTTGGGGACACAACCAGATGGGCAGGAAGCCAAGGGTGGGCAGATGCAGCCCCCATTGGAGCTTCTATGAAGCTCTGCCGAAGGCTGGATACATTTGATTTGCAGGCAAATGGGGCCCTTGAGTTGTAGGCCCCTTTGATTCACCCACGAATGTTCAAATTCAGATATGCTGATTTTTTTTTGTACGTTCTGAATTTTTTCACCCATCCCAAAAACGGAATCATCCTGGGTCTTCAGGAATAGGGATAGTATGCCTACAACTGGAAATACCTGTCACTACCGTGGCTGCAGTATTTTACACTAGACACAAGCACATGGATCATGGATAATTTCTATCAAGGAAGGGTTTTATCTGATATATCTCACCTGTCCCCTCCCGGGTAGTGCAACCTTGTCCAGAATGGGATGTCTTCTCACTTCCTTGATTTGAGAATTTGATACAAGCAGCACTTCTGTCCTATCTGGGTTGTTCCAAAAGCCATTTGGAATGCTGATCCCACTATGAGAAAGAACATTTCATGAGGGTCACTAAATCAGAACTAGCCCAAATGAAGCCTGAGATAGTGTCAGTTTCTTTGTTCATTTGCATATACTTATCACATTTTAATGTTGCACTTCTTCAATCATTAATGTTTATAATGGGATACTTTAATAGAACACTTAACAGTCATTTCATATATACAGTACAAATGTTATTTCAAATCTAGGCAGCAAGAACATAGCACACTCGTCCTTCTGCTTATCTTATTACTATGCAGTGTCTGAATAACTTGTCCACTGCATTTAAAAGCAACCCTAAATCTATTTGGAAATTTGAGTTAGCAAAGGCAAAGGTCTCACTTCTGAACATGGGATTTCTTGGCTTAGTAGTAAAACACATGCTTTGGGAGAATTATGGATTTGGAAAGGAGAACACAGGCCAACAACTTTGGCTTCCTGTTCCTGCCGAGGGAGGAAGCTCACCATTACAGCATTCCTAATGGGTGACCATCTGGACCTTTACTGAAAACATTTAACTGAAGAGAATTCACTAATTTTGAAACAGTACGTCTTAGTACTGAACTGCTCATAAATTTGATTTAAATCTTCTGTACCTTTTGTTTGAGTTCTGCTTTTTGGCAAAAGGAAACAAATTTGCTCCATTGTTTGTGTGATAACTCTTTAACAATTTAAAGATGACATTTTTGTCTTTTACACATTCCCATAGTTTTGGAGGAATGACTTCCTCTCCTTTTTTGAGTGCCTGTCAAAACATTTTTGACCAGCATTTGGTCTTTATGATGTTCCTTCTCTGTTCTGTTGTGTCCTGCTGTCAGCAGTGTTTTTAGTGGAGCAACTGTATGTTTTTTGGGAATGACCTGAGCTCAGTTATAATGCAAGCAGCCTGGAAAGCAGAGGGTTTTCAATTCAATCCCCAGCCTTTCCCTGGAAGTAGGTAATGGCAAACCACTCCTGTATCTTTGCCAAGAAAACAGCACAGATGTGGTCCTGCAGTTAACCAGGTGTTGGCTATGACTCAATAGTACCCCACACAAGTGATAATGTCATAAGACAAACAGATATCTTTGGCTCTTCTAAACATCTGGAACTTTCAACCTGTCCGCAATGGACCTAGTCTTTAGGCACCTCAAGATGTTCACTGCCAATCGGTTTTCAAAAATGCTACTCAGAACCCTTCTCAAGAAGTATAATCAAAGATGCATTCAGCCTTCTCCCACACTCCAATATTCAGTCTGCAAAGTACTAAAAACCCAAGTTCATTTTCATAAATACTATCACTATCTGGGCCAAGTGTCAGGAATCTCATTAACATCAATTTGTAGGGACAAAGACAAAAATGTTTATATCAAACCACAATAGTGATAAAATTATGCTGAGTCCTAGTCACAGTGTAATTTCTGAAAATGCCTCCAGATGTGGTTTAAAAACAACAGTTTCCCCAGGGCTATACATCTGTGGCGATCCCATAATACTCCCAGTATAGTGAGCCAAAAAAGTACAATATAGGCATGATGGAAAATCCAACTCTGATGCCAAGTTTTCCATCATACCAGATTGCTTACTTTGTCTGTAGTTTCTTCACAACATTGATGCTCTTGCAAAAATACCCTTATGTAGGAAGCACAGACAAAACCAAAAGGAAATGGGAGGGAAGAAGAAGAAGAGTTGGCTTTTCTACTCTGCTTTTCTCACACATTTAAGGGGACTCAAAGCTGCAGACAAAAGCTTTCTATTCTTCTCCCCACAACAGAACACTTAATGTAAATGGAGCTGTGAGAGCTCAGAAGAGAGATGTAACTAGCCCAAGGTCACCCAGCTTGCTTCATGGAGAAGGGCGCAATCAAACCCAGTATTCCCTGATAAGAGTCTGGCTCCCTAACCACTAGACCAAACTGGAAGGGAAAGGGAAAGGGAATCAAAGGGAAGAGAAAAGGTGCAGGTGATTCCTGCATCCAGGTACTTTTGCAACGGCAGCTATTCCATTAGGAAACAACAGATTTGCCCCAAGACTGCCTCCTACTGTTTGGCAAGGGCAGCAAGAGGTGATTGGGAATCTAAAAATGATTCTGCAATTTCCTCTTCTCATCCAAAGGCATAAAAGCAGAATTCTGTGATATTGGCATATTTGCAAGTATACAATAAAACGCTTGAATAGGTTTCTCAGTGGTTGCCCTGATCAATCGCTGGAGGAGAAGGAAGATGGGAAGGAAACAGAAGAAGTATCTATTCTGAGAGAACAGCAAGAATGCAAATCAAATCGTTCAGAGAAAGACACACACGTACACCTCTTGTGCAAACCTGTTTAAACTAAGGATGGAGGAGAGAGACATATGAAAAGAATTCTGTAAGAATTGTTAAGAAGCATTCATTCCAGGATAAAAAATTGTTCCCAGAAGAATAAAAGTATAACAATGAAGCAATAATGCTCCTAGAAATTAATTAGGTATTACTCTATAATATTTTGATCTCTCTTTCACTGATGCCTCCCAAAAACCCTTTACTGTTTGCAGAGATAATAACTGAATAATATGGGCCTTTTAAAATTGTAAAAGTACTATTTTAACATTTATAGTTTAATTACTATGTGCCATCCTTGCTAACTGACAAAAAAAGGACTATAGGACAGTTTCTGCACTGTGTACTTTGGTGCACAATGTGGAGGCAGGTTTTGGCCTAGATTGCCCAAACTGGGCTAGGACTGAAGAGTGGGGGGTGGGATGTGCCAGGGGCCATTCACTTTATCATGGTTCATCCCCACCCAGCTCTGGAGGTCAGGAACAAAAATGTCCAGCTTTCAAAGTTACCAGCCAGGGATATTTGGGGGGAGGGGGGTGGGAGTACACAGAAATGAACCACTTCTGGAGCTATTTCCAGGAGGCCAACAAAATGGCACCAGGTTCCATGTGTCCACAGGCCAGTCTAGCAGTCAGCATGATGGATGGATGGACTGGTCTACTGAGAGGAATGCTTGGTAAACCACTGTAAAGCAGTCTCTCCCAGGAGCACTCCCTGGTACCATTTTGGTGCTGGGGCACAGGCCAGACACCACTGTAGTTGTCCAGAAGCTCCCTAACAGGCTACTCCAACACATAGTTTTTCCACTGTCACTAAAAGTACCCATTAAGTACCCATTAATGGGTATGAAATGGCATTTCTGTACCCATTAATGGGTACCTAATGGGTACTTCTAGTGACAGTGGAAAAACACCCATAGGCACTCTTCTGATCAAATTTTACTACAATCCAAAGCTGAGCAGAAGTCTTACCTGTTCAATTTCATTATTTTGCTTTATTTATTGAAATATATATCCCATCCTTCATTCAGAGGTCTCAGGATGGTTAAATTAATGAATAACAGTATAATTTTATACAGTTAAATGACAAATAAGATAATCTGCAATGAAAAAATAATTAAAAGAAGGGAAGAACCTAATGTTATGAACAATGATCTTTAAGACTCAAGTATGCCTTAACCAGAAACTGAAAGATACGCAAGGGTCTTTTCATACTTACCTTTAGTAGACCAGACAAAGTAGACCAGACTCAACTAGGATGGATTACTCTCAGACTGGAACAAGGCTTGACATATTCACACTAAGGCCTCTGGTATTCAATTAGGACAGCTCTAGGAAGGGCTGTTCCCATGCCAACTCTGTTCCCATGCCAATTCATGCTAACTATGGAGCTGGCACAGCAGCTCTCCAAAGCACCGTGGGACCCACTGCACTGTCACATCTTGTCCTGTGATATACCAGACCACTGAGATATATCATTCCCTTAATTCACTGGTAGACCTTAAAAAAATAAGTCTAGACTGGATCAAACCACCAATTTGGGTCCTCTGGTCCAGTCTATGTTCCATCTTATGCTGCAGAGTATACTAACAGGGATCAGGACCTGTGGAAGGGAGGCTCCCAGTATGCTTGGTGGTCCAGTATACCAACCAGTAGAGAATCACTAACAATAGAGAAAGGCATATCTCATAGAAGAGATGGTTCTACAACTTGGAGGCTATCACAGAAAACACCTTCCCCGTGCTGCCTCTCCGTGTACATTTGAAAGTGAGGAAAATGCAGTGACAGCTTCTCCTGTCAATCCTACCAAAGAGATCTCTATGGGAAGAGACTCATCTTCAGAAATTCGGGGGGGGGGGAGGCAAGTTGTTTAAGGATCTGCACATTAGTACCCACACTGTGAACTGGGCTTAGAATTAAATAGACAGCCAAAATAGGTCTTTCACTACCAGTGTATCCAGCAGTGGATCCAGTTAGAGATCCCTGTCATGGATCAAGTCTTCCCTAGTAAAAGAAAGCATTGTGCAGCAAATGTTCACTTCATACAAAAGCAGTGAAATGTCCTATACCCAAAGGTCTCAGGATGGATCACAATAAATCCTAAATAAAATATTTCACAACAAAATAAAAATATGAAGCTTCAGCAAGGAAACTGTAAAAGCTCAATTGTAAAAAGACTCAAATCTACCCAACTGATTTTAATCAGTCACTCTGTTCATAGGGCGAAAGGAAAGGCAACCTTCCGTTTACTTTGGAAAGCCTTCTTATGAAGGCACAGCACTTAGATAAATTGGGTAGAGGTCTGAGACAATTTCACTTCTCTCTCCTTTCAACCAGTTTTCTTTCAGAAAATGACAAATGGCAATCCTTATGGAGATGCAAAGCAAGTAGACATGTATGGAAGTTCAGTTCACACTAGCTCAAACCACTGTGCTTCTCTGATCACTAGCAGTTGACACAATCTCTCTTCAAGCCACCTTCTCTCATCACAGCCAAACCATCCAAATGGAAACAGAGCAATTTGCTTGTATACCAGGGGAGACTGCAGCTAGCCTTCTGTCTGCTTCCCATTACCGTATTCAATCAGGGAGAGAGAAAAAACCAACTGTGGTTCCAATAGGACATCCCAGTTTGTCACACGTGCTTAAAAACAAACCACCCCCAGGTCAGTCTGTATTTTGTTCTAATGTTTGTCTAAGATGTTCAGCTGTGACTCTTCCATTTATTGACTGATTAAGGAATTTCTATATTGGCCTTCACCATAGTTTGAAAGTGATATACAAAATTAAACAGTAAAAAAACAACCCTATAAAATGAAAACAATAAGTCAATAATAAGATATTAGCTTAGTTAGCTTCCAAAAGGATATGTGGTTGGGAAGGGTATGGAAGCAGTTGTCCAAATGGGTGACATTTAGCATAATTATGACTTGTTTGTAATGGGATTTCCTCACATACCTGTGACAATCCTAACACAGCCCAGTATAGCAGTGTGAAAAGCCACTATAACCCATTTCAAGAAAACCCAACTGTGATTGTGGGTTTTCCAAAAACAGCAGTATAACCTACCTTTTTGAAGGAGCCGACATCTTGCCCATGACCACTGCACATGTGCAGAGCCCAAAAAAGAAAGCTGCACATGCCAGGTAGTGGCAATTGGGCAATTCTGCGTATTCAGCACTGACAAAATATCCAGATATGCGCATCACTATATTGCACACTGCCTAACCAACAAGCAATTATTCTGGAGGATCTTTACTCAGGCATATTACTTCTTAGCAAGATATTTGGGTAGTGTCTGGGCTACCTTACATAATATTGCATGGCAAAGACTATTTTAACAAAGCACGAACAGCTTTAATCAAATATAAGGAACATGAGGAAAATTAAGTATGTTCCAAGTTTGACTGTACCTAATCAATCCTTTGTATTTCTCTACGTAAGTGCATAATTAATCTGTATTTCTGTTCAGTCTGCCCTCCCCCACTCCTGAACATTTTGAGCTAGAAACGGTGGATCAGAGAAGGCTTGGGAACAGGAGGGCCACACACTGTCTCTCTGAGGTGCCTCTGAGCAACCCCTTTTGTTATATCTGAATGCAGCCCAGGTGTTGCCGGCATCCTTGAAACCACCACTCCTATACAGGTATTAAAGGCACAGGACTTCCATCTTCTTTTCTATACAGTAACCCTACCTAAATCTACGATAGCTAGATTTCTTAATACTTCTTAAAATACATTTTCCTTTTTTTAAAAAGTATTTTGCAGATATATCTTTTGGAACAAATTGCCAGTATCATTATTCATCAACAGTGATCCCAGATTAACATCAGCTCCTTTGTAAACTCAGTTGGCTGCAATTTTCACCTTCGTTAATTTTCAGACAGGCTACTAACTAACCAAAAGCAATACTGAAAGCAAAGTAAAAATAAAAAAGGAGAATGAATCTGCACAAAACCTAGCTTGTTACTAACAAGGATCACGGTGTAAAACAAATCCTTAATAATTTATAAATTCTATTTCTATTTATATGGATGATAGGCTTGAAAAGTGACATTGCTGTGTGGTGTCCATAAAAACAGAGTAGGATGGAAGGAAGAAGAAGAGTTGGCTTTTCTACTCTATTTTTCCCCCCACCCATTTAGGGGACTCAAAGCGGCTGACAAAGCTTTTTATTCTTCTACCCACAGCAGACACCCTGTGATGTAGGTTTGGGCTGTGAGAGCTCAGAAAAGAGCTGTGACTAGCCCAAGGTCACCCAGCTTTGTGGAGGAGTGCAAAAAAACCCCAGTGATTCCCAAATAAGAATCCCTAAGAAGATCCCTGGTAAATTTGGCTACAAGATCTCTGATTAACTAGTCTGTCCTTACTATGGAAAATCAGGGCTGCATCCAGACTTGGGACTACTGTGCACTCTGATGCACAGTCAGGGTGTGGGTGTCACACCTGATACCTGATACTTCGTAGTGTCGGCGCATTATGCTGCTGCTACTGTGAATTTACCTTCTGCAGAACAATGAGTACTCGCTCTGCTGTATCAGGTAAATTCGAAGTTTCCTGCTGTCCTAATAGGATGGCCAGAAACAGCCAGCAAGAGCTGAGCATGTAGCTCAGCTCCCTCTGGCTGCCCCATCCCAAGTGACGTACTGCTGGGTGAGAGTTTTCTTACTTTTGGTGAATACAGTTTCCAGGTTAAATGGGGAAAGTGCTGACGCCCATGATTCTTTTCACATTAGCTTTTAGTGAGTGTTATGTACATGCGTATACACAATATAAAGCATTATAAAATGTTCAGTATTCAGTTTGACTGATGCTATTTAGGTCATTATACAATAACAATATTTAGGTATAGAATCTTCTGTACTTTGCAGGGGGATCATTTTTAACTCTTGTAATATCTTTACTGTAGAGGTTTGCGCTTTAAGACTTTGGTTCTTTTTACCCATAAATCACTGCAGTAGGATTTGCTCTCACTCTTGCCCATAAAGCTTTTTTGCAAATGGTTAATTAAATTTTCTTTCTCTATTTTACTTGCTACAGCTGAATTAAGAGGGGAGGGAAACACTCTGCTGCAAACAAAATTAGAAAACATACTGTAATTTTTAGAAGTAGACAATGAAAACCACTTCTGTATCTACCCCAAGAAAATTGCATGGAAATGCCCATAAAGACAACCAGGAGTTGTCCATGACTTAGTGGTACTAGGGATGTGCATGAATGGGTTTTTTGCATTTGATTTATATCGAATCAAGTATAAGAATATTCATATTCATTTGAATAGATTATTTTTGAATGTGGTAGAATTCTATTTGATACAAATGTATTAGTATGAATTCATACGAATATCCAATATGAACACACATGTATCCGATACCTATCCCATAACTTATCCATTCTGAAAGTGTCAAATCTGCCCTTAATCCACTTTGAATCTGCTCTCAAACCATATCAAATTCACTCTGGATGCCTTGCAGATGTAATTGGCACAGCCGGTTTCCCAGCTCTCCGTTTCACTAATGTTCCGAAGTTTCGTATGAATGTTCTGAAACATTCGTATTCGTACAAATGTCAATGTACGATGTCGTAACATTAAATCTGTATACAAATGTACTGATTCGTATGAATAATAGATGTTATGAATTTTCATATACATCCCTAAGTAGCACCCAACAACTGTAATTTTTAAAGACCACCTGACCAAATAAAAAAAGCAGTGTTTCTATAGCCATTTTAATTCCTCTGTTTGTACTTTTAGCTTGTTCAAGTAATTCTGATGACAAAACACAATTTAACCAGAGGAGCACTGTGAAGGATGCTAGATGTATTCCCATAGTGTATCTAACACTCTGAGCGTTAGTGTTCAATTTCTGTTTGACGATTTCCTCTCTCACCCACTACTGGCATTGCCATGCAGAATCCAGGTTAGGTTTGCTATATCTTTAATACTTTTGTAGAACGGGGAATTTCAGCTGGTGCAACTTGATATGCAGGCAACAACTACTGAAACTGTATCTTCAGCTGGACCTTAAAGGAAGCAGGAACCCTGAACTGGATTTATATGGCAAGCCTGCCCCTTCTCTAGCAATATTTAATCACATTTTCCTCTAGCTGTATGCAAAGACAAAAACATATCCAAATATAAAGGTACTCAATTCTCAGAGAGAGGCTTAATCTCTCTCCTCCTCATTAAATTAGGATGCATCCAGACAACGTTAAAATGCATGTGGTATGTGCAGCAGTATTCTATTTGACAGACAGGCTTAACAATTCTCTGCTGTAGCTGTGCATTATAACTCAATACTCCAGATTTTAGAAACAGCGGAGTATTGTTAGCCAGTTTGGTCTAGTGGTTAGGGAGCCGGACCCTTACCTGGGAATACTGGGTTCGATTCTGCCCTCCCCCATGAAGCCAGCTGGGTGACCTTGGGCTAGTCACAGCTCTCTCTGAGCTCTCACAGCCCCACCTACCTCATAGGGTGTTCTGTTGTGGGGAGAAGAACAGAAGCTTTGTCAGCTGCTTTGAGTCCCCTTAAATGGGTGAGAAAAGCGGGGTAGAAAAGCCAACTCTTCTTCTTCATATGTTCCATGAACACGTGAACTGAAGAATCCTCACAGCTGTGACATCCAAAACACAGAGTTTCACCTATAGATGTGGATGAACTGTTTTCCCTCCAGAAACACTTTACTTTAGACTGTAAGTAAACTGCACATTTTTAAAGCAATCTCTGGAAGCATCCTTGGGTTTTATAAATGCTTCAAGCCTCCATTTACCTCTGTCCCAAGCTCCAGTGAAAAGCAAGAGCAAATCGGAAAGCAGTAGAAATTGCAGAATGATGGGTGACTAAAGCCTCTCAAGATTATAATTTTCAATATCCTTGCTCATTAGTTATATTAACACAAGCAATACCATGGGATCATGATCACATTCAATATTTTGTTGTGTGACACTTTGCTTCTTCCTAAATGCTTTGTAAAATGTTTTTGTATGTTTGCCATGTCAACTTTGATTTCCAAATAACCACATAAAATGCTTATTCAATGGGACATTTCTTTGTTAGTGTTCACAGGACATGGTAAACTGCGTCACTTTTTAAAGAGGTATTTCGTTTTCATAACTAAAATTTAATATGACATGCAGCTATGCAGGAATAAATATCTCCTTTTACCAACCTATCATGCTTGAAATCTTCTAAAGAAACCTGTGTGTTAGAAGATCTGTAAATCTCCCACTCAGAATAAGCAGTTCAAGAAACAGCATCATTTTAAAATATCATTTCTCTAAGGTTAAGATCTATTATAACAACACTGCAGCTTGAAGAAAAAAGGGAGGGAAGGAAGGAGCAACAAAATTCAGTTAACTGTTACTGGCTTTGTGGACACACACAATGCACGTACCGATAGCACCCTAAGCGAGCCTCAACCAGTGCTCAGTGCCCTCCATTATTTAAAGAAAAGTCATGTCTACTCAAATATACAATAGTCAGAATACAAATACTTCAGATTTTTTTTAAAAAAAATCATGCATTCAGGAGAAAAGGAAATACATCCTTGATCAACCTTTTTTGCCAGTCTTCCAGCACACCGCTGGAAATATTCATGTTTGAAGGAGCTTTGTACTTTGATATTACAACTGGAAAAACTAGGGCTGCATCCAGACATCGCTTATTTATTCCGCTGTATTTGGATACCCATGCTCTATTCCAGAATATCCAAATATAGCGGAATCGGGAACTGACCAGGAGATCATCCTGTGGCTTGAACTTTTTTCTGGACTTTCAAGCAGCCACTTTCTCAATCTTCTCTGGGTGTGATTAAGCGCAGCCTGTTCTTGATCACTTGCTGTCAACTTTTCCCCAAGGGAAGTGATTGAGCAAGAGGGGTGGCATTGAGACCACACAGGTAGGTGACTGGGAAAGTGGCAACCACCAAGATCCAGCAAAAATAATGAGCGTGGATCATGTGTGAAATCATCTTAATTCGCCTGTGTGTGCAACTGCACATTGCAGATGGAACATCACCAGTGATCACTTTATGTTGTAGAACTGTTATTTTGTATCTTGGTTGCTTTCCGTTTTTCTTCTGCTCTTTCTGATTGCCTTGGTTTATTTTAAAAGAAGACCACCACTAAAGAATTTAAACACTGAACTTTTAAAATAGTTACAATTCCAAAGCAAAGTTAATACTTATTTTAGCCAAAGGTATTAAGCTGCCTCCCATAACCGTTTTTTTCTTTTCTTTTTCCAAAGTACCTGGAGCTGTTTGGAATAGTATGCTTTATTGTTTCATTATACGTGTTAAAGCTGATTTATGTCCTTTACCTTGTGCTAGTATTTGTTTTCACGAATGGCTTGTATAAATGTTTAATAAACAGATTGTGAAATATACACAAAGGTGGTGTTTTGTTTTGTTTTTTGAGTAAAATGCCTCTGACTTAGAAATTGCAGGTATTTTTGAGCCCACGGGCAACACGTGTTTCTATTACTCTGCTTCAGCTGTCCATCTTGAATGTAGCAAAAACCTGAGAAATTTTTCAGCTTTTCCTTCACTCCCATTCTCTCAATTTGCAATGAAAGGGGCAGTAAAGAAAGGCTGCAGTTACGAATTGCAATGCAATTATGATCCTCAGGCTTTAATCTTTGTATGAGTTACACCTCACCATTTTTATTTGTCTCAGGGAGGCAGCCAAATCCAAGCCGCTTTTGCACTGGAATGGCTTGGTCACACCTTCCTGCTGCTGTTGCTGGTCATCTTCAGCTGGTGAGTGGGTAGAAGAAATGATCTGCTTGATGGGCAGGTGTACCAGGAGGGTAAGGGGTCCAGGTGGGAGGAGGGAGATCATGATGACAGGGTGGAGGAAGGACTGTCACAGCAAGAAGGAGGGCATTGGGGAGATCACAACGATGGGTGGAAAAAGGATTGCCATGGCAAGGGGGACAAGAAGGAGGGGGGATCATGATGATGGTTGGAGGAGAGACTGTCACAACAAGGGGGTGGGGATCACAATGATGGGCAGGGGAAGGACTGTCATGGCAAGGGGGAAGGACAAGAATCAGAGCAGATGCTTGCCAAAGTATCATTTTCTGGGCAGCAAGAAGCAGGGAAGGAGGCCTCTTGGAATGGGATTAAAAGCTTAATGCTGTGTTGGTCTAAATAAAGGAAAACCCAAATAGAAGGGGAGGAGATCTAGAAAAAAAAACTACCTTAGTGTTTAAAGATGTAACCAATGGCACAGGAACCATGTCCATAGACAAGGATTCATGTCCACAGGAAGTCCTCAAGGGCTTCTTTGCAATAAGGCTAATTAAATGATCTCTGGTCCAAGTTTTCCCAAATTTTGGTTATTCACAACCGACAATCAACACAACAAAGATTTGACAATCCACCAACTTCTGCTCCCTTGCTTCAGAAAATAACATTTTTATAGGGATGTGCACGAATGCGTTTTTTCATAATGAATCGAAAGTTAGAAAAATGGTATTTGTTTCAATAGATCCCCCTCAAATGTGGTAGGATTCTATTGGATACGAATGTATTCATACGAATTCATACATATCCTGAGTATGGATCTATAAAAACACATACATATCGGATATGTATCCTATACCAGCACATACCTAGCGATACATATCCAATACGTATCCACCAGTTTAACAAATGTATAAACTATTTGTACGAATGTTAATGTATGAATGTCGTAACATTCTATTCATGTACGAATGTCTGAATTCGTATGAATTTGCACAAATAATGAATGTTATGAATATTTGTACACATCCCTACAGTTTTACGTAAGTTTTATATCTAAAATTATCATCCAGAAATTCTTAAAAACTGAGATTTTTTTCATAATCCATGAACTCAGGCTGCATCCAGACATTGAGAGGAAAATGTAAGATCTTGTTTAGATCCTGCAGTTCCCTCTCACCATCCCTTCCCAGTGGCAGGGCAAGTGTGGGCAGTTTCCTGTCTAGAAGATTGCTCCTGCGATGGCATAGCATATACATCTGGATATTTTGACAGTGCAAAATACCCAGAATTGTGCAATCATGCAGCCCCCATGCATGTGTGGCAGACATTTCTGGCCTGAGTTCATCCCCATGCATGTGCAGTCGCCATTTTCAGGCTGAAGGTCACAGGAGGTCATATTTCAATCTGAGAAAAACTCACAATAGCAATAATGAAGGATTCCACTACTTTTTCCCAGGGCTATTTTGGGATTGCTAGGGACATGTGTTGAATAATCCAACATTTTAAGCCCTGCCTGGACAGGGCCTAGGACATTTGAGACTCCTGCTATGGCTCATTTCAACTAGCAGGAGCAACCAAAGATAATTTATGTATGTTATAATATAGTTAAACTACACAATTTTAATAGCTCAGCAGTCATTTCTAAATGCTTGAAAGGATAAAAATATAAAAGTATTACAATAATATATAAACACACACACATCTAATAGAAAGATTCAAAAGTACAAGTATAACTAGACTGCTAATTGCAATGTAATTATGATCCTCAGGCTTTAATCTTTGTATGGGTTACACTTCTATTTCCTCTTGATGAGTTCTGCTTGTGTGTTTCATTTTGCCTTTGTCTTCTACTTGAGATGCCTAGAAGCAATTGGTGAGTCACTGTGTGAGACAGGATGCTGGGCTAGATGAGCTGTGGCCTGATCCAGCAGGGCTCCTCTTTTGTTCTCCTTTTTTTTTACCTTTTTTTTTTTTACCCAACCTGGCACTCTCTCCTGTACGCAGCTGCCTAAAAGAAACAGTAAAAGCTATATCCATCTGCTTTAAGTCAGGCAGTCAACCTGTAACAAGGCAGCCTGGAAGGAACCTTAGTTCCTTATGACACATGGAACTATGGCCAAAGATCCCTGAGTAATAATGATGCCACTGTTTTGGGTATGTGAATTGCCAGGCTTTGCTGTCTGATAGCTTGTTTTCATAAGATTATAGTACTTGAAATGGAGGCCTTCTGTGGGCAAAGTACTATACTGTATATTTATTTCAAAACCATTTCAGTGCCTCTTATACACTCAAAATGGCATAATCCATATGCAAAATTTAAATGATCTAAAGTTTTGGGGAATCGATGGGAACAAATAAGTATAAGCATCCTGGAAATGTTAAGTCTCCAAATTTCACTTTCAAATTCTACAAATTACTGAGTTATGATAAATATCTACTATTTCGATTAGTGATTAGAATTTGCTGTTAAAATGAGGATTCATACTCGCTGTTGGGCTAAATTAATATAGTTGGCGAAAGAGAGAAAAGCTACCTAAAATTTCTTTAATTAAGCCGTTTCAGTTAGACTCTGTTAAACATATATTTCAAATTACTGAAAACTGCTTCTGTGTTTCTATCTCAGGTTTCTGTGCTAATTACTTTCGGGGCATTAAGATTTGCCTGCCAAAATTGAGATGAAGAAACAACTGAATGAAATGTTTATTTGCCGAGATAAATCTGTAGTGCCAAATGTAAGCGTTGCTTCTTTATATGTTATAGCAATATTGCCACACACCACTGAAGTTTTTCCACAGAACAGTGAATCCATTTTGCTTAAATAAGTAGTAGTAGCTACCCTAACTTCCACATTTAAAGCATTTCACATACATAAAAGACTTTGATCGTTTCTTGGAAAAATATAAGGAAATCAGCATTCTTTTCATTATGTTGCTAGGAGCAAGGATGTAGCAGCCACACAGTGAATGAAGGCCTTTCCATATCTTCCTGGTGTACTGGGACATGCTACTTACAAGTATGCTACAGCACCTTAGGTAGATCTGTTCAAAGAAGTCTGCAACCATTCCAATACCATCTCTTCTGGTGTGAGTGTTGGGGCTTCTGCTTGCCACAGCACCATCCTTGAAGCTTGCATAAGCTTTGAAGATGGGGCTGTAAAGTTTTCCATTGTACCTTATGGAGGTTTTGAAGATTATCTCCAAATCCTTGATAAGGAGGTAGCTTAGTCCCACCATCATGCACTGGACGTGACAGTGGGTCAAAAGGGACATGGACCAATCACAGAGAAGGGTAGGTAATGCTTGTGGCAACAGTTTACTTCTCCTGAACTGGAACGGGGAAGTCTCTTGTCTGCATTGCTGCCGGTGTTGGGCTGGAGCAAAGGCATTCCAGCCCTTACACTAGGCCTTAGTCAGGATTACATCTTGGGAACAGGGGCTTGTCATTCTTGTGCTAGTAGCACAGGGTCTGCCACAGTCTGCATGCAGATGGCAGGTCCCTATTCCAGGATATAATCTAAACTAAGAACCAGTCAGAAATAACCTGAGTTTAGAGTGCATGGAATTATATATCATAAATAAAAGCATCCTCTTCCCTTTAGAAATTTTATTTGTGTGTAAATGAACACAAAGGGAGAAAGGGACTGCATAGGATGCTTACTTATTCATGGCAGAGGTAAAATCATTTATAGTTCTTATGGGCTGCGCCCCCTAACAGTCGGTCTTGGAATAGCGAGAGGGATAACTCAAGCTCTACTAAGAAGTGTTCCAAGCTAAGTGTTACATCCTAATAAAGCTGTGTTTGGAGTTCTTAAAAGCAATGTTGTATCACAGAACACTTATTGTCCAAGAACTTCTTCATACATAATAAAAAGGGATAAGAGAGAGGGAAAGTGGTGCACTTTGCTGTGGTCAAGAAACACACAGGGCAGTTCAGCACAAGAAGCAGAAACATACACTACCAACTGAATTAAAGCAAAATAAGCACATTACATTGAACAGCTATGTTTATTAAGTATTCCCCTGAGTTTACGTTTTAAAATAAATCAACCACTTAGCTGCAGCAAAGGGAAGGCATCACGCAAGACACCAGCCGGTGACCTCAAATTAGCAGAGGGGGGTTGTAGCCGGTGGGACTGGCATCGCAAGGACACAATATAACAAGTGCTTTCTTTGATTTTGATACTTTCAATAAGAGGACAAAATGACTTAAAATATTTCTTATGGCACATTATTCTCTAAAAGACTGTGGAAAGTTTGACAAGACTGTGTTCATTTATTTCCTATTTATTTCCTTATATGAACATTATAAAATTATTCTGGAGAGATCAATGGACAAGTTATGAAAATCTTTTGGATTTTCCTTTGTGCTCATGCCCTTTGCAACAAAAAATAATTATATAGGCTATTTTTGCTGCATTGTGTTCATTTCATATATCTTAATTTCTCTAACAATAATATCAAGGTGTTGGAGGATCTATTCAGTCTGCTTCAAGCAAATTGGACTATGTCAGAAACCTGTTGCAAGAGGGATTAGAAGAATAATTATCCAGTTATTCCTTTTATAAGATTAATTGACAAAAGTCTGAGCTCTAATCCAGCTATTTTACTTTCTGAAAGAATTATAATTTAGTAGCATATGAAAATCTTAAGAGCTTAATTGAATGCCTTGCAGTGGTCTTAAAAACGTACTGCATCACCCATCTCAGAAAAATATAATATTATAAAATGTATTTAAATAAAAATTCTAATTAGGACGCAACCCTAAACTTCTCTCTACCAGCCTAAGAGGAATTTAGGAAACTCAGAAGCTCTAATTCCTCAACTGCGCTTTCTGCATAATGTGAGGGCCCTCAATTCAAATCCCTGCTTTGTCACAGAAGGACACTGGGTCTTCCCAGTTTATGGGTATAATAGTCTTATTGCCGTCTTGAGTGCCTGGGGAAGGAGAAGGAGAAAGGCTTATTGGAATGGACAGAACAGAGTAGAGCTTCTACACTGGTTGGATGGATCACAGATCATATTTCTGGCAGCATTTACAGCCAACCCAGTGTCATATGCAAAGTTTACACTCTTTTGGACCACACTGGCAAAGCAGAGAAGGTGGCTGTGATCCCTGGGCAACTCAAAATTTCCATACCTTTGTGCCTAGGATCTTTTAAGAGCAAAAGATGCTGAACATCACTATCAGAAACACTTTTCTGTACCTTTTTTGTACTAAGCACACCGCTTATGGTCTCCCATAGCTCAAAAAGTCACAACTGAAAACCTAATTGATGGCATTTCATTATAAATCAAAAGCAAGTAAAAAAGATATTGTTTGGTACAAAGGAACACACAGAAAACATCACTGCATATATATTAAACAAACAAAAACCAGGTTGCTAGGTGGTGTCTAGGTATTCCCATGCCACCCCCACTGTCTCACCTACCAATCTGGCAACAACAAATCACTGGACAATTTAAACTGGGTTTTAAGCAGGGTTTTTTAAATCAACAGTGAGGTCTGGGTTTTTTGTATCCCCACTGTTAGCTTATAATGCGAACTTGCAGGGGAGAAACCCCCTCCCCTCCCTCCTCCTCTCAGCAGAAGCCTCTCCCCATGCAATCAGCAGTTGGGCACCATCAAACCCCACCATCTTATATCTACCATAGCAAAACTTCTTTCTCCTGTTAACAAGGCAGTAGAACATTAAGTATCACTTTCCCTTTTTCCTTATAATGGCAGGAGGGAAGAGGGATAAAGTAGGCAGACTTTTAAGAGCCACCAGCTTTGCACTGTATCAGCACAGCAGATCAATGTGAAATGGCAGACATTGGGGCCAAAGTCTTTCCAATCACTGCCTCTTAAGTAAAATCAGTCAATTTTGACTCACTCCCTGCTCTGGTCTGATATCTTGTTACACTGTAATGGTCTGATCTCTCGTTACATTGTAAGCTACTGAAGGCTCTGCTTAATCTTCCCTTTCAGCAAAGTTCGATATCCTTAGAATGTAATGATGAGAGCCTATGGGAAAAGGGGGGGAAACCACAACTTCTCATTGGGTCAGGGGAAACTGAGAATGCCCCTAAAGCTAAAAAACTGCTTGTGTTCCCATTGCTAAATAGTGAGGATTATTTCTAAATCCAACAGCAAGACCTCTTTTGATTCAAATATAGATAATCTGCATTTCAAGACCTTTAACTCAGAAACTGCAGACTCTTTTAAAACTTTGGGAACGGTGAGCACTTAAAATGATTTCAAAGCTCTTTAAATCTTGAATGGGAACACACCCTTAGCGCAAAACCTGAGCAGTGGTCCTACCTAAGTTTGAACAATGAATCTTATTTTCTTTCTGAGAACTGATAGCATCAGCCAAGATAATAATCTACTCTCAATGTGTCTTTGCACCACACATTTCAGCTGAAACATATTCTGCTTGTGGGTGTCTTTATAAATTTGCACTGACAAAATTACATAACTTTACTATTCCCCTTTCTTGATACAGCTACAGCCAGAACATTAGCTCTTTTACTATCCCGCCTTTTGACCATGTAACTACCAGTCATCTCTGTAAGAGCATGAACCTGCACATTACCAAGAGTTAAAAAACATTGCAGCTCTGGGGCATCTCCATCAATGAGCAAAGTTCCTGCCTTCATCTCTCTTTTGGCTGCTATATTTCTTTCACATAACTCATAAAAGATTCTAATTGCAAAAGTTTACAAAGAGACACAAACTTTTCTGAAGATAAAGTTTCAATATTGCCTTCTTACTCCCTACCAAGAGAACTTCACAGGCTGAAGGAGAGAAATTGGTGCTTGATTTGGGGGCTGAGGATATCTGAGATGCAAGACGGAGACCCGTTTATAAGCAAGGAGATATTCATAAAGTAGCAATTTAACACTGCATGGGGAAAGCAAGGAAATTAAATCCAGGTGCATTTTGCAAGGAGGGGAAGACAAAATCAGCAGAGCAAACACTGCAGAAGATAAATTTTCTTGCAACTTTAAACTCTCCCCATAAACACTGGATGTTGTTTCAGCCATTACCTTAGCAATCCAAACAGCCTCAGGCTGGCCATTCATACTTATAAACACTGCTGGGGCTAGTTTAGCACTTGTGTGAATGGCTACCACCACCGTGGATCCTTATCACCGTGCAAATCCAGCCTGTGGTCAAAGAAACAGTGCTTGTGAAGTATACAACAAAATATGTGGCAATAGGAAGGTTGGAAGAATGATTCTTATATATTTAGTACATTTTATGTTCAGTGGGTTCCAGATCTAATTTAGAAAGAATTTCGAATCTGTTGTATTTTCTTGTGCAGGCTTAATTTCATGCTGGACCACAGTACCTTACTATTTTGCAGATTGTTTTACATGATTATCTGATTATCTTACATGAAATATATTTCAGTTTTCCTGACATCTAAGACCATCAGACACATGGTAGGTTTTGTCATTTCATTTCTTCAGGAAAAATCACTAGTTGGAGTGCATCTGTTTGCCTCAAGAAGAAAACAAAAGGCAAAATAAATGTGATTGGCAGGCATTCTCATCACCACAGTTGATTATGGAGCTGATTCTCCAACTGACTGTCTCTTACAAATATTGAACAATAAGGTCAAATAAGGGATACTGAGAGCACCACCCTTGAAGTGACCCTCCTGCTCCAGCCATGTTCTTTTCCCTTGTTTCATTAAACCAACTAGGTCTCTCATCTGTTCATCTTCATCTAAAACATCACAACCTGAGCCATTAGTAAAGTTCTGTTACCAAGCAAGCAGCCAGCCAGGCAGATCCCAGGACCTTCTGGTAATTTATGTTCTGTCTATTCAAGAGGAATTAAGCTCTTGCTAAAGGATTAGGCTTGCATTCTGTTAAAGGATTATAGTGCTGTACTTATTAACACAGCTTTCTCATTAAAGGCTCCGAGCACCTATATCAGCTTGAGCTAATATTTTACCCTGTGACCTGGATTAAGATAACCTTGCTATCCGTATTAATATCCAGTTACTCTCTTTTTAAAATGGAACAGAGCACCTTGGAAAAGGATACTGGGCAGGTTCCACATGAATAACTAACCTGGAAAAACTAGAGTAATCTACAAGTCTAGGGGTCAGGGGATCTCTACCCATCTCCATCAACAGACAGACAATTTAAGCTTTTGTACATCTGATTATGTTATCATACATTTGAAAGAACCTAAAGGCCTTTCACCGTAAAATTATGTATACAGTGAAAGTATTGAATACACTTACACTAAATAAACCTTTAAGTTATATGTTCACTTACTTAGCAATTTACATTTGTTGATTCCCACAAACAAAAATACTGAATGCTATAGAGGTTTAAGTGCATTTAAAAAAGTCAGTTAAGACAAAGGGAATTTAAAGGAGTAACTCACGCTGTGTTCAGACATAATAAAAGGGACCTCAGAGAGACAGTGTGTGGCACTCACGTTCCAAGTCCTCCTCTGGTCCAGCTCTGCTGGAGCAGAATGTTTGAGAGTGGGGGGAAAAATCAGATTGTTGTGTTAACAATCCCACTAAATCACTTCTCAGATGCCTCAGAAATGCCTTTTCCCCCCATGTCTGAATACAGCCACAGTTCAGTAGAGTACCTACTACCTTATGCAGAAGCTCAGTCCCTCAGTCCCTGTCAATTCCATGGAAGAAAGCAATGGAAAACCCTTTCTGCATTGGATGAAGGCAATGAAATATGCTTTCTGCATTGTTGCCAAGAAAAATTGCATGATTATTTCCAGGTAATCACAAGCATTCAATTTCAACTTTAAGCCATCTTTACTGTGAACCTTGCCAATAGATCTGCAGTTCCATATTTCTGTTATCTGATTGCATGCTGAATGGTTGATACCCTGATAGAACAAACTGCCACCCTAGACTCTCCTAACAGAAAAGACAGCAATTAGAGTGTACAAGAAAATACCCATTCTTAGCCATTAACAGCTCTATTGCCAATCAAAGTGACAAGATGTGTCATCTTTCCCTTGTTGAAACACTGTAGAAGACAACAGCGTTACACATTTCCAGTGAAGCAACAATAATGGGAAGATTTAACCAGCTTCCCTTCAGTTAAGAGAAAACCACAGCCACAGTTCTTCCCTGTGTATTTTCACTCCTCTAGTCTATATCTATATCGATCAGGACACGACACTGGCATACTTTTTAACAAGACTGAAAGGTGACATTTTTGAAGTGTTGACTGCAGTACAAGTGCCGCTGATGAAGTTGGACAGAGAGAGCTCAGATGAGGATTTCTTCCCGGATTCAGCTGCAAAAACGAGTTTTGGGAAGTGTGAATGATGTGGCAGGACTGCACAATTTAAAAGCTAGAATCTTCAGAAGAGTTACTTCACAACTTGCATTTTTATACTTAGGATTTTTAAACTGTGAATAATTAGATAAACATTGTTAGCTAGAACTATATTGTACAAGATTCCTTGGTTATTAATTGGGAAGAAAAAAATTAAAGAATACTCTTTTCGTGAGCCAGTTTGGTCTAGTGGTTAGGAAGCTGGACTCTTTATCTGGAAATACCGGGTTTGATTCTGCATTCCTCCATGAAACCGTCTGGGTGACCTTGGGCTAGTCACAGCTCTCTTCTGAGCTCTCACAGCCCCACCTACCTCACAGGGTGTTCTGTTGGGGGGAAAAGAATATAAAGCTTTGTCAGATGCTTTGAGTCCTCTTAAATGGGTGAGAAAAGTGGGGTAAAAAAGCCAACTCTTCTTCCTCCTCTTTATATTAATTAATTAATTAATTTTTATTTGAACCATTACTTTTTCAGATGTTTCCATTGTACATGTAATAATACAAATATTCTTTTTTGACTATGTGTAAAAGCATACGATATGAACAAATACACTTGTTTAGTTTACATGCAATCTGTTTTTATAGGTGTGCATATGCAGAAAATGTGTAAATGTGCAAAATGCATGGATTCAGATTGCATGAGAAGAGGAGAAAAATGCATTTGTTTAGTTTACATTTCGTACATTTGCAGGCTTGGAAAATGAAAATCCATGCAGATAGTTTATCCACTTAGTGAGAAATTCATCTAAATATATTATTGACTGAGACTACATCCAGACATATTTATTCTGCAATTTATCATTTTAGTGATATAAAGCACATCTAAAACTATCACTCATTCTCTATACATTAGATCGATACTCCAGGTTTTAGCAATTCCGAATAAGTGAAGCAATGTTACAACTGCGGTATTTTCTTTCCACGTGACCTAACCCTCCCAAGAGTATCACATAACATACTTCTGGGTAGTGATAGCTCATACCACAAGTCTTGCTGTACTTCTTGTGCAGTAACAGGATATTGCACTACAGTAGTTCATTTGATCAGAATAATAATTGGCCAGCAAATTGGGCCTACTGTATATTCCAGGACTGTTATCAGGAAGACTGTGATCACATCTGGCAAGCCTGATACATTACAAAATAATTACGGGTTTTTTAGTTTGTCTGGATGCAGCCAATCTCTGCTGAATCTTCTGTTAAATGCATGCTCAGCAACAAACTACATTTTGCCTCAAAATGTCTGGTGGCTCCAGACTGGGATGAAAGCAATGAAGGGACTTTGATGCTTTCATCCCCCACAGTATCAGCAGAGCATTCCACCCACTGCGTGCATTAAAAAGATGCCAAATTCTTAGCATCTTTTAAATGCACACATACCTTAGAATGCTCTGCTTCCACTGCTGGCAACAGAGCTTCCTTTCTGGTGGACAGAAAGCCGCTCCACAGAGATGCTGAAGCTTCCAAACCGCCAGTCTGGTGGACTGGCAAGCTGATTCAATGTCCCGCAAAGCTTCTTGTTCACCAGACTGGCAGACTGGAAGCCCCTGCGCAACAAAGCTAGACCTACTGCGCAGCTTTAACAGTGTCTGGAGGCAACCAATAAAGCATGTAAAATAACTAATGGTATCTAACATAGAAGGAATAAATGTCTTTTCTTCTCCATTGTGCAATGCTTAAGAGTAACAAGCCTCTTTTATCCAAATGATCATTTCTAACAGTATCAAGAACTATGGCCATTTCCTTTTCAAAGCAAGTCTGCTAAACTGTATGAAAATATTACCATTTTACAAATTGTGTGACACTTTGATGAATAAAAGATAGACCATGGATGCTTAAAGCAAGCATGCAGATTTAAAAGATCAATCGCAGAGAAAAAAAAATCAACAGCATGGGAGATAGTTTAATTTTTAATAGTGTTGCAGGGCAAAGGAGAGAAGCATAATTTGGAGTGTATCCCCCACAAATAGTTGCTCAAGAACATGTACCACAAAATCAAAGTATATTTTTAAAATAAGCACTTCAAAATGCCATTCCCATAAATACACTTAGTATTCAAAACAACTGCCTCTAACCTAGTTTGTCAGATATATTCCCCAACATAAAATTCATTAAAAATTAAACAGGGAAAATTCCATGCTAATCCTGAAAACTGAGGAAGAGAAATACCTGCCATTAGCTTAATGATGCAATTTTATACAAAGGACATAATCACTTAGTGGCTATGCGATAGGATAAAACCACCGGCATTCTTATCCAGCACCAGATATACTGCCACCATGTCTAATGCATGGACTTAGGGTTATTCCACACTGGCTGATATATGGACCAGCAAGCTTCTAGGAGTCTCCTTACCACATGATGTTCTTTCCTTTATTCCCCCTAAAGTGACTGGTATGCAATTCCTGCTTTTTATTACTTTGTGTTTGCCACACTTACCTCCATTATCCTGGGATGGGCAGGATGCCCTATCCCAGGATTGGCAACTTGTTCCATGCTGGGATGGGTTGCCACTGAAACAGGATAGGGCCATGGAATGGCCCATTTCTCTCCATCCCTGGCCACTGCCTCCAAAGAGGCCTTGGAGGCAATGGAGAACCTCCAAAAGCTAGTGGTGCTTCCTAATGCACTGCTGAAAACAGGCCTCCACAGTATTCTGACCTACGAGGGTGCGGTTCACAGCAGGATAGAGATAAGGCATGACTGGGGCATGGAGCCTGCTGTGTTCTATGTTAGCATGTGGACAGCTGACCCTTGGGCCAGTACGTGGTTTGTGATGTGTGAAAGGGACCAGAAAGAAAAATGGCATGTGCTGATAAATCTTGATAGTATTGTGTTTCCGGACATAAAGTTAACTAAGCATCAGTACTGTAGATACTGTTTATCTGAAATTGGAAGGTTGAAGGTTAAAAACTGCATATTATATAAAATTTTCCCTTCAGTAGCCGTAGCAATAAACAAGTTTTTCAAATATTTATTTACTACTAGGAGTGCTTTATTTTGGAAACTCCAAATACACTATAATAAGTAAGTGATGTCTGGAAGAAATGTCTGGATACAGTTTCTGCCACTCTCCTTCTTCCCCTCACTTCCCTTCTCAGCCTCCTCTGCATCTGTGGAAGACTGAGGCAGAACAGGGTTGCTGATGACATCACTGCATATCCCACAGCAATTCTCCTGTTTCCACGTCTTTCCCTGTCTTCTGCCAAGCCCTAGTGAAGTAAACAAGAAATTTCTGCCACATTCAGGCTTGCCAGATACAAGGGAAAGGTGTGGGAATAGTGAGATCACTGCAGGCTGTACAGTAATATGCTTGACTGACAGCTCTGTACTATGGAGAAAGAACAGCAACAGGAAGCACAAGAGCAACAGAAAAAGACGAGTTCTACTGCTAATCACCATGGTCCTCACCTTCTCCTCACCTCTCTCTCATGGTCACAGAGGACAAAGCTTGAAAGAACCTCATGTTCCTGGCCTGTTTAGGAAGTTCACATACTTCAAGCTAGCATACAGATAGTTTTGTGCACATCTATACTGGGAATTATCCTATTACCAAAACCTTTGTACTTGAAACTAAATTCTAAAGGTCATCAGTTGTCCCCATTTTTTAATTGCTTCCTTCAAATATTCAGCTACAGTTAAAGTTCTCTTCTGGCTGTGGTCACACTTAAGGTTTAATCCAGTTTCAGTCCACTTTCAGAGTGAGAACAAATCGGCAAAATGACAAGCTGTTTTCTTTCAGTGTTAAATAACACAGAAGATTCACCTTTGGAATAAATAATGTGGAAAGAAAATTACTGGTCACTGTACTGATGTGTTCTCCTACTCTGATGATGGAATGAAGCTGGACTATTCTGACCTAAGAGTTTTTAGAAGTCATAGGCATAACATATCCTTACAAGTCCTACTTAGTAATTCCATCTAAGAAGAATAAGGTTTTAAGATCATAGGCTTTTTAGTGCAATTAGGCTAGGACACCCTGCAGCGCTTACCCTATTCACGTGGAGGCAGGTAAGGAACGCGTCTATACGCATTCCTACCTGCCTACATATGGATGGGGAAAGTGTCCTGGACTGTCCTTGCCTGGAAAGGCCGGCCCAGAGCCAGGACGCCCCTCCCAGGCTCTCTGCCATTGGGTGAGGGAAGACCCAGGGGCGGGCAGACCTGACAGGGCCCTTCCCTGCACATTGTAGGGGACCAGATTGGGTCCCCTACAGCTGGCAGGATCCCCCTCCCCGGGCAACCACCACTCAACCCCCTGGCCAGGAATGCGCACGTGCGTAGCACCTAACTGATTGTATTCCTGGTACGAAATGGTGGCTCAGACAGCGACGCAGTGCGTCTGTATGTGGCGCCAGCTGTGATTGGCCATGGGGTGGGGGCCCAGGGTGGTGGGTGGTCCTGGGCAGCATCTGCAGATGTAGATCTAGGTGACTGAGCCCTACAGAGGCCGGCGATTGTCCCCGATGGTCTGGGCGATGTGGGGTCCTTCAATATACTGGGCCTAGCCAAAGCGCTGACAGGCTGGGCCCAGTCTAATGAAGGACCCCACATCACCAGGGCCAAAGACAGCCATAGTACGATCTCTCCCCACCCTGGAAAGGGGTGAGGGGAGACCAAACTGGGCATCCCCCGACTCCTGTAGTTGTGATGGGACTACAGGGGCTGGGAGTGAGCCACCTTCCACCCCCATGCACACGATCACTCACCTTGCCGGGCCTGGGGTGCGACCTACTGCGGTCTGCCTGAATGGCCGGGGACAGGCCAAAATGTACTGGGCCAGGTGTAGAGCACAATTAAGTGCTCCACACCCGGAATGTGTGTAGGACACGCTGGGGTGAGCTGGGGCGGTTCCGAACAGAACCGCCAGCCCAGAGGAATGAATGCCTCGTTCCGTTGTGTCCTCCATGAGTTCCAAAAGGCCTAGTGCGAAAAGGCCTCAGGTGTAACTTTGGCTGTGTTCAGACATAAAGAGGCTCCTCAGAGGCCCTCAGACAATGTGTGGCCTTTGTGTTCCCAAGCCTTTTCTAATCCACCTTTTTTTAGAACAAAATATTCATGAGACGGTAAGGGGCAGACTGGTGTGTGAACAATCTCAGGGTCTTCTCTAAACCACCTCATTGGCACCTCAGAGCTGCTTTTATTTATTTATTTATTTATTTATTTATTTATTTATTTATTTATTTATTTATTTATTTATTTATTTATTTATTTATTTATTTATTCATTCATTCATTCATTCATTCATTCATTCATTCATTCATTCATTCTATCTCTGATCACAGCTCTTATTCCCATCCAGCATTTGCTTGCAAGGTGGACCAGGATTGCTGTGAGATGGCAATTTCCTCTTACTGCCTGAGACCTTTCCAGTGTAACAACTGCAAAACTCTGTGCACATCGGAGAAGTCTGAAAGGATTGTTAAGGGTTGTTTTGCTCCTGGATGACAAAGAGTTTAGGATTGGCTCCAGAGGGCCCTTACTTCAGCAGACAGCAAACTGACTTAACAGTGTTTTCATTCCTGTTTTATCAGTGAAAGCAAAAGAATTCTCAATTCACATGTCTTGCTCCTTCCAGATTGAAAAGATGTAGACTATGATGTGCTTGAGGTCCCATTTCTGATTTTGGAGATGCCACTGGAGGCTTTCAAATTCATATGACGCATTATTCTACCTCACAAAACAATACAGAGAATCTAATTGCTCTTCTACAGCAGCTTGTGGCTAATTATCCTTCCTGTGCCTTTAATTAGGCGAAAAATCTTCAGAATATCCTCAAGCAGTAGGCTGTGTATGTGGCACCACAACAATATAATTTCATTCTTTCAATAACAGAGAAGGCAATTTGCTTCTTTCATTGTTAAAAATTCAATACTGGGCAGAAAATCATCCCATTCTCAATATTATGCTTTATTTCCAAGCCCCCCCCCCACACACACACACAAGAAAGAGACAATCACTCAATACATTGTATTTTATGGAATAGTAATGATACACTATTAAACAGATAGGCTATTACATTCTACAATAATTTACAAATAAACACTTCATATGCAAAAAAAATAGGAACTATTTCCTTTTAAAAGGTACATTCGGCTCTTTTGTACTATAAATATCTTTAATTAAAAGTCAATTTATATTATTCTGGAAACCAGAAATTTGATTCTTACAATCATGGGGATAAAATGTTTTACCTTTTTGGGATAATCAAGAAGTTAGCTATTAGAGAAATTGCATATCTAGCTAAGTTAATGCATATCAGATCTTCCACATTTATGTGCTTTTTTATTCCCTCCTTCCCAGCTGTAAAAAGCAAAAATCCCACCCTAAAATGTATCCTCATTGCTAGTTCTCACTAGCTGCTGAAACGGCACATGTCAAAAACAGAAGGAGCATTCAGCCATAAACACAGAAGAAAATACAATCTCATTTAAAAGATTTGCTGATATGGCTTAAAACAATTTATTTAATCTTTACCTTTTTTATGTAAATATCCTTCAACTAAGGATTTAAAAAGTATAATTTAGAACAGATTTGCCAAAGTATAATTAGATGCCCTGTCTGATAAGAAGACAAATTAAAAGTGCAATTCACACTGCTATCGCAGCTTTGCCACCAAGATGCAACTAATCTTTTGCACAATACTCACAGCAGAATGTACTCCAGTCTCTGTAGGCCACGTGATTATAGACTTGCAGGGAAACTGGGATTTAAATTATTCATCAGTGCAGCTTTTCTCTTGCAGAAAAATATTAGTGTGCCACATAAATAGCAAAAACTGTTAATTCACGGCCTTTTACAAATTAACTGCCTGGTAATGGCATCAGTTATTATCCATTATTTTTACTAGCACTTACAGTATCAAGATGCTATCAAAGAGCCAGCTGTGCGTTTGAAGAAAACGTGAAAGACAGAATGCAACATCTATGCAGCCAATTAATTTTTCAGAACCCATATACTAGTGGAAATGTAAATCATAGTGCTGTAACTTGTGAACGGATCTGACTAATGCACGGTAACAGGAACCATATATTTTTGGAGGAAGAACATGACTAGCATGCAAAAGTCCATAATATTGAAATGAAGTAGAAGCAAGTCTACATCCATCCCCAAAAAAGCCTAATTACAGATTCAGCTGTTGGGAAAGCTAAACAAATTCTGATTTTTATTTCAGAATTCCTTATTACAATTATTCATTTCATGGGGACACTACTATCATTTTTCTCAAAGTGTACTTGTTTCTGGGGTTCATTCTTTGGGCTAAAAAAGTTGAATTTACAGGTGATTAATGTCTTATTTTTCTCACTGGATCTTCAGCTACATCCAGACAATAAAGCACCTTTGGGCAGTCCTGGAGCCTGAGTGGACAAATGTTCTAACCTTCACTGAAGCTGTGGTTACTTTAAACTTCTGCAGTCCATCTTCAGGTTTGCCTGCTCACACCTTTTCATTTCTGTTGATTTTATTTGTGGACTTTCCATTCATGGAGGTGGAAAGTCCACAAGTAAAACAGATGGAAATGAAAGGGTGTGAGCAGTCAGACCTGAAAATGGTTTGAAGAAGATTTAAAGTGGCCTGGGTCGGCCACTTCAGGCTCTTGTAGGTACCACTAGGTAAAGTAATGGTGGCAGAACAGGCCAATTAAGGGAGGCCATTTTTTTCTAAGCTGGAGATTGGACTGCAAATGACCAAGTTCCAGGTCTATTTCTGGGCTGATGATAACTGGCCAGATTTGTTAAACAATTCAGCTATTGACTGGATCCTGACGGCAGACTATTGCTGTAAACTGAAGAAGCATGTTTCTCTTTGTCATTACATTTTCTTTTATTCTGCCCTGCACCGAAGGTCTTGGGGTGGGTTTTGAGTTCCAGACTAGAATGGAATAGAATAGTAGCCATCATTCAAAGCCATGAGGAGCTAAGAGACTGTCACTTGTAGCCAAATATCACACCACTAATTCTAGAAACAACAAGGGGGCAAATTTCATGATGGTTTCCACGTCATCTCTTTTAGGCATGTGGAATCACACCATTTTCAATGTGACACTGGATCAACGAATGTAACAATCTTCACAAAAGCAAGCTTTGATCAATCAGATATCATGACAAAGCTGGGCTGCATACAGTAAAAGATACGATATACGTGGTGATGCCATCATGGAAGATTTGACACACTTCTTCTTGGAATGCTATTTAACAGCATTAGGAACCACTACTTAACCATCAATCACTTGGCAACAAGGCAAAACCACATACTCTGCTTAGGGGACCTGATAAACACACCACCCTAAGAGTAGCATCATTCATCCCTAAGGTCATGAAGACTGAAGCCTTATATCATAATCCAGAAGGTTGATCAAGACAGAATGTTGATTTTATACAATATTTGTTTATTTTACACAATATTTATCTTGCTTTTCAAATGGTCAATATTGCCTGATCAGTAAATTTATTCATATTCAAATGTAACAATCTGCAAATTGTCGCCAGTACTACTGAGGCTGAAGAGATGTCTGGAAAGAAAAAGGGAAGATTTTTTTCCCCCAGTCTTCTGTGCCAGGGGCACCACCATTGCACACTTCACACTACATTTATTGGGACCCCAATCTACCACAGCAATAAGCATGCTGCCTGACTGGATACAATATAGGGAATTTCCAACTAGAAGAAGAGAAGTTGGCTTTTTCTACCCCATTTTTCTCACCCATTTAAGGGGTGTCAAAGCAGCTGACAAAGCTTTCTGTTCTTCTCCCCACAACAGACACCCTGTGAGGTAGGTGGGGCTGTGAGGGCTCAGAAGAGAGCTGTGACTAGCCCAAGGTCAACCAACTGGCTTCATGGAGGAGTGCAGAATCAAACTCAGTGACTACGAGATATGAGTCCGACACTCTAACCACAAGACCAAACTGGTCCCGTGAACATAAAACAAACCAACAAAAGTGCCTAAAAGGACAAACTGGCCCTATGAGTGTCTAAAAACAAGCATGAGTGCGCACACAAACATTCTCAAAACAGAATGTTAAATCTGTTGATCCTTTAAGAGACTTTTTGCACTCTCCAATTCAAATTTTACCTTTAAAATAGCAAGCATATGAAAATTCAGCACTGCGCTAGGAATTAATCTATGCTTCTGCCTCTTTGTCAATAATACAAGGACATATTGCTTCTCTCCTTCATGCTAATGTATACTTGGCATTCTCTTCAAACAGCAAACCAAAATCAGAACAAAGTACTTCCCTCTTCCTTCTAAGCTTCCACTCTGTTTTTTGAGAAGCTGAACTAGGTCATAGGAAAATTTTAAACGCTGCTTCTGCAAGGCAGAGGTCTGTGAATACTACTTTGTACCAGCCCAAAAACAGCATTACCCTTGCATGGCATTCTGGGGGATTATGACACATTGATTGGAAGGACAGTAGTGACCCCAACAGGGAAACAGCGCCATCCAATTATCACCCAGTAACCTGCCTTTGTACGAAGGGGAAACTCCTGCCAGGTCTCATAGCCGCCAAGATGAACAGATTACTTCAACTCAAGACCACAGCTGAAAAGGGAATTAGAAATAACACCAGAGGTCCAAAGAACCAGCAGCTAATAGAGCATCGCTCTGGGTTCAAAGTGCAGAAAGACCAACCTGTGTACAGCTTGAATTGATTACAAGGAAGCCCATGACTCAATATTCGTGGGACCAATTTGTACCTTGATGAAGTGCGATGTGAGGCAACTGCTGGAATTGTTCAGGTGTCCACATTTCGCAACTTCACCTCCATTAAGGTGGTGATCGCAATACTACAGCAACAGTGCACAGGCATGTACAGCGGCATTCCTGCTGCAACCAGGCAATGTGGCATGCAATCATGCCTGTATCTCCCAGTGACACACTCCATTTCATCTCATCCACTCGGAAGAGATGGATAAAGAGTGTGCAGGAATTTTCTACCCTGTGCAATGCATATGCTCTTTCTGGGAGCAGACACAGAGAATCCCTTTTCACCAAGTGTGAAAAGTTCTATAGATCCTCAAATGTTTAGCACCACACAAAGTTAACAGGCACTAAGAACCTTCACCAAGAACTTAGTAAGTGGAGAACAACAATGGACTGGATGGGGACCAATAAACTGAATCCAAACAAAACAGGTGCTGCAACTGTGAAGTTGACTTATCCCAAATAGAATTAATAGCATTTTTATGGGGCTATGTTCAGATTGCCTTGGATATATGTTGCAATCCCAACAAAGCCCTGGGATTAACTCCCATTTTAGGCCCTGTCTGGATGAGACCATTGTTCTTTACAGTATTGAACTTTCATTCACCACCAGATATATCCACAGCTCAGCATGCTTTCAGCTCTGGCCCAGTCACCTCACTCTTCATGAAGCTACTTTTCCTTGCCCTCTGCTCTTCCCCAGTAAAGTTTTGGACACCTTTGAACCTGGGGGGGGGGGGGGGCTCATCTTCCAGTGTCATCTTCCAGTGTCATCTTTTTCTCCCAATATTGCTTTTCCATCAGATTTTCTTGGCAAGGATACAGGGATGTTTTGCCATTTCCTTCTCTACTGGGTGACATTTTGTCTGAGCTATCATCTGTCTGTCTTGGGTGGTCCTGCAAGCCATAGTTCATAGCTTCATTGAGATATGCAAGCCCCTTCAGCATGACAATGCAGTAATCACAAAGGGGAGACATTTCATACACTTAACTACAGATTGTAACAAATCAAAGCATTTTTCTCTACATTCCTTATGGTGCTTCTTCAAAAATGCACACTTTCAACTGTGACTGAGAGGCAGGTAACATACTGAGGGAGCAGTATTCTCTCCTGAATTAACACAGCCATCTCCTTCAGGAAAATTGAGAACAAAACCTGCCACAGCAAGTTATCTAAATCATTTCAGTGTTAATAGGACTTTTATTTCTCCGAGCTTTGCTAACTCTGCATGTACATTTATCATTGTTTGTCAAGTACTGTTTTATGAAATAGAACAATACTTAGTACAGGATTAATTAGTTCTATTTAGCTTTCTTCAGTGCTGCTAGATTTAATTTTTTTAATAATCTTTCCAATATGTTAAATCAAAAGCTTGCATTTTATATTTTCTTTTCCATGAGAGAATAATTGCATCAAAGGATAGCTTTATTACAGAACAGACTTTGGCTCTAGCTCACTGTGTGTTTATTAATGTGCCAGATTAGTTTCCATTCTTAAGGCTTGAGGACATGGGCAAAGAACTTGCAGTAGTTCAACTTAAAACTGACTTTTGACATCATCCATATGTATATTTTTGGCAAACCTCAAGTTGCCCAAGGAATTGGACAGCTGCAAGACCCCACGCTAGATAAACCTTAAACCAGACTAAACTACTATGAGATCACCTTCTTTGGAGAAGGCAGCACAGGTTATATTTGGATCACACCATCACACCATGCTAACTCTGTCCCAGGAATATCAGACCACATAACAGGCCGATCTTCCAGTTCCAGAAGGATATAGAAGGCAAGAAGGGCTTTCATTTGCCAGAAACTCTCCTACCTCCAAACCCATTGAAGTAGTTGGCTCCATCCATCCCCACCAATCTGTCCATTTGGATGGAGATTTTATTCATTGTGGCTTGTCATGAGAGCATAGCAGAATGGATCCAGAGAATGTGAAAGGGAATAGTGCTATCAGCCTTGAAAAAAGGTAGCGACAAATGTCCCTCTTTGGAAAGCAAGATATTAAAGAAGGAGGTAGTTGGTCACTTGTAGTGGAAGAATAGAAATAGCCTATTTCAGACTGGAGCATGGAGGTGCTCTTAGAACCATTGTTCATGCAGGCCCAACTGACCATACCTAGGAATGCCTATTACAAGCTTTGCCTGTTTTAACAAGTACAACTTGTTGTCTATGAGCTAGTACTCTCATGTTTAGATCCCTGTATGGGAAGCTATCTCATAAGTATACTGGAAGTTGTAACTAGTGAAAAATGCAAAATCCAGGCGCCTGAGTATAGCACTCCACTGTCTGTTGTTCAATATCTAGCTTATACAGTGTGATCATCCTAGGAAACTATATTTTTATTTTTATTTTTTTAATGTTATAGTACATTCATACCTCAATTTACATGAGGTTACATTCTGGAAGAATGGTTTGTAAAGTCAGTTGCTCAATTTACTTCACTATCAATTCAGCTGTTGGGGAACTACAACAAAAATCTCAATTGACTTACACTGAGTTGATGTGCATTGGGTTGACCAATCTACCTGACAATTATATCCTTAAATAGGGAATTAGCCTTTCAATGCAAGGCAACAGAAGAAAGGAAATTCCCATACATTTACATTGACAATGTACATTGGGTTGAAATGGAAAATGGCTTCTCAATGCATGTCTATAGAAGAAAGGAATCTGTTCTGAAACGGACAGAGTGCAGCCATAACAGAAAGGATCTATGATGTGGACAATGCTGAAACTCACATATGCAGTACCTGAACCACATACCACACAGATGTCAGCCAAGATGTGAACACATACAGATAAGGTTTTTCCCCCCCACATTTTACAATGCTGAACACACACATCATACACTATGACGTCCCACTCATCCAGACAGGTTTCTTTCACAGACTGCAATCCTGAATATACAGATACCACACAAGATGCTAGGCAGGAGTTAAGAGGCAAAAGTGGTAGGAAGGAGTATGTCTTCTACCTTTGATGACTTCTACACAGGATGAAGATGGAAGCCCGGTCAGTCACCAACTACAGTACATATAGCAAATTATAGCAAACTTTTCCCATGATCCTGCCTCTCTCTCCAACTTTGAGGTGGTACCTACCTAGGCATCCATTCTAGTAGCCATGATTAATTCATGTGAAATAAAATTACTCTTGATAATCTTTTCTGAAATTAGGTAGTATACTATATAATTTCTTTTACAGTTCTGATTCTGAATTTGTGAATTTGGATCTTTGTTCCGTATCACTTTGAAAGGGTTTGATACCGTATTAATCCATTTTCATGTCTTATAGTTTGTTCTCTGTATTCTGTATTGTCCATATTCAGCCAATAAGTAATTCAGTTTATGGTAAGCTTGAAAGTATTGAAAAATTTGAGGCTGGTGACCTTCTATGAGTATAATTAAATCTTCACTGGAAACTATATAGCCATCAATTATTAAAGCCTATATTGTCAGTAAGATATTTTGTTGCCAAAATGAAAAGTCTCTTGATACTTGAAATAATTTATGGTTAATTCATCATGCAGAATGCCATGATTTGACATAATTCTCGACTTAGAAATTGTTGGCATTTACACCAGACAGCAATTGGAAACGCTCTTGATAATAAACAATTTAGAATAATTAAATCACTTTCAATTTTGTTTTCCCAATAAAGAGCATTAACGGTTTAGGGTCTGAATGTCCCTTTAAGAACATCATCCATGCAAAGTGAACTCTTTGAACGGAATTAATAGTAGTAGCAAACCAGGAGGAGATATTTGAGCAGAACAGCCTATGTGTTTTAAAGCTATATGGGTTTAGATTTACACATGATCTGTGAAGGATCACATATCATATGGAAGAAGTCTACATGCATAATCCCTCATTTGTTGTAAGGGTTACATTCTTCCAAAATACTATGGATCCAAAAATTCAAAAACAACAAGAGAGCTGGAAAATTGATTTTTTTGGATCCATCTGAATTTTTTAAAAAAAAAAATGGAAAAGTGTCCACACTGTCTTGCAAGGTCATGAACTTTGCAGGTATTAAACCTCACAAGTATAATAACAAGGTTGAAGATGCCTAATATAGGTAGATATCACTGAAGTATATCTTCAAAATATAATTAGTAATGAAATACCTAGCAACACTGTTCAGATTTTTGACAAAATTTAATCTTGGAAGTGATGAACGTTTTTATTAAAATAACACGGTTTTGTTGCTGTTTTCCAGTAATGAAGTATGACTCATGACAGTAAAAGGAAGATTCTAATTACTCTTCATTAACCACTAGCTTTTTATGAAAAGGGCTTTAAAAGCAACCTATAAAGAAACACACTCTTATTCCTCTAGATAAAATATATATGCATCATTAGAGTATTTAGAAATGGAAGCAAATGCAAATGGGCCATGTTACATCCACTAATTCAAAATTTGTCAGATCATTGCCATTCATGTGGATAAAGAAATATAATAGCAGCAACAGCATAAACACTATTAGTTCTTGGTTTACTTTCAATGTATGGGATACATGTTGAAGTGCTGTCATAGAGTAAATTTGCACTTCCTGAGTGGGGAACAATGGGAACGCTCCTGCACAGAGCATCCAAATTACACAGAGCCACTTCTATACTAGAAGCAGCTCCACACATGCAGGTGTGTGCCCCCCCCCACCATATATTGGTGGAGGAGTTTTAACTGCTCCACAACTATACAAGTGGCAGGGATGGGGAAGCCCTGCATGCTCCATCTACACCTCTTCTGGGTAGAAGGAATGAAATGGAGCATGTGTCCAGGTGCTGCAGGGGTGTTTGTGCTATCGTGGCAGCAGTATGATTGTCTCCTTAAGCACTGGCTAAGTTTCATATATTTTGGGTAACCCAAAGTACGGATGCCCAAACCATTCCAGGACTTTGAAAGCCGGTTAGACTACTGTGCCTCAGTCTAATCTACTCCCACAAGATTGTTGTGAGAATAAAATAGTGGGAAGAATAGTATGGAATGCCATGGGAATTTCATAGGAAAGGATGCTTATAAATGCCATAAAATAAAATAGGAGTAGGAATAGGAGTATTGACTAGGCCCAAGTACACACCCATGGAAACAAAAACAGAGTTAAAATTTAACCACATTATTCATGGTTTTAAAAGCCATGGATTTTTATATTTTTGAGTAACTGTGACTATTTCTTACTATTCGTGAGATAAAATGACACCCAAACTCCTGAGTTTAGAAACATAAAACCAGTTTAGGTGAGGTGTTGACCAAGAGGAATAAAAAACATAATCTTAAAACTCCTGTATTTGCAAATTTTGGGAATCACTGTAATATGGCAGAAATTAACCCTCACAATCATCACAGAAGTACTATATGGACCAGGTGAACAGATAAGAGTCTTCAAATAGATAAGCAAGTACAATGTGTCCGATGTATCATTTCAGATAATAGACAGCAAGCTGGATGTTAAGACAATAGTAAGAACATAAGAACATAAGAGAAGCCTTGCTGGATCAGGCCACAGCCCATCTAGTCCAGCATCCTGTCGCACACAGTGGCCCACCAAATGCTCATGGGCATCTCAAGCAGAGACAAGGACAAACCTTCTCCTGCTCTCGAGTCCCAGCAGATGGCCTTTGAAGCGCCCCAGTTCCTCCCCCCCCCCCCAGCCTGGAAGATGCATCTAGGCATTTGTTCTAGTAGCCATTGATACAACTGTCATCCATAAATTTGCCTAACCCTACCTTAAAGCCATCCAGACTGGTAGCTGTCACCACCTCTTCCGGCAGCACATTCCATAAGCCAATGACCCTCTGGGTGAAGAAATACTTCCCCCTGTCAGACCTTATTCTCCTACCCATCAGCTTCATAGAGTGCCCCCTGGTTCTAGTGTTGTGCGATAGAGAGAAGAAATGTTCTCTATCCACCCTTTCTATACCGTGCATAATTTTATATACTTCAATCAGGTCCCCTCTCAAACGCCATCTCTCCAGACTGAAGAGGCCTAGACGTTGCAGCCTGGTTTCGTAAGGGAGTGTTCCAGACCCTTAATCATTCTGGTTGCCCTTCTCTGCACCTTCTCTAGTTCCACAATATACTTTTTGAGGTGTGGTGACCAGAATTGTACACAGTACTCCAAATGTGGCCTCACCATAGATTTATAAAGGGGAAAAATGACACTTGCTGTCTTATTTTCTATTCCCTTCTTAATTATTCCCAGCATTGAATTTGCTTTTTTCGCTGCTGCCACGCACTGGGTTGACACCTTCATTGAACTGTCCACCAAAACCCCTAGATCCCTTTCCTGATGTGTTGCAGAAAGCTCAGACCCCATCAGTTTATAGACGTAATTTGGATTCTTGGCCCCAATGTGCATTATTTTGCACTTGTTAAGATTAAAGCACATTTGCCACTTGGTTGCCCACTCACCCAATGCTAAGAGATCCCTCTGGAGCTCTTGGCAATCTCTTTCAGATTTTACTACCCTAAATAATTTAGTATCATCAGCAAACTTTGCTATTTTACTATGTACCCCTTCTTCTAGATCATTGATGAATAAATTGAAAAGCATTGGTCCCAGTACTGAGCCTTGAGGGACCCCACTTTTTACTTCTTTCCACCCTGAGAATTTGCCGTTTATTACTACTCTCTGCTTTCTGCCCTTAAGCCAGTCACAAATCCAGGACAGAACTTGTCCTTTTATTCCATGGCTGATGAGTTTACTCAGTAGCCTTTGATGTGGGACTTTGTCAAAAGCCTTCTGAAAGTCCAGATAGACAATGTCTACTGGTTCACCTTTATCCACGTGTTTATTGACACTCTCAAAGAATTCCAATAAATTTGTGAGGCATGATTTACCTTTGCAGAAGCCATGCTGGCTTTTGTTCAGCAATGCTTGCTCCTCCATGTGCACACTAATTTTGTCTTTAATAATGGTTTCCATCACCTTACATGGAACTGACGTTAAGCTAACTGGTCTGTAATTGCCTGGATCACCCCTGGATCCTTTTTTGAATATTGGTGTTACATTTGCTACCCTCCAGTCCTCAGGTATGGAACCTGATGTTAGGGAAAGATTATATATTTTTGCTAGAAGTTCGGCAATTTTGCGTTTGAGTTCCTTAAGGACTCTTGGATGAATACCATCTGGTCCCGGTGACTTGTTCACATTTAGTTTATTAAGACATGCCAGGACCTCTTCCTTGGTTATTTCTGTAAAGTTTAACTCTTCAGAAAATACAGGATCACCTACTGGCATGTGTCTTCTGTCTTCCTCCATGAATACGGAAGCAAAAAATTCATTTAGTCTCTCTGCAATCTCCGTGTCTTCTTTAATTACCCCTTTCTCTCCTTTACCATCTAGTGGTCCAACTGCTCTCCTGGTTGGATTCCTACTTCTGATATACTTATAGAAGTTCTTGTTATTTCTTTTGATGTTTTTAGCAATGTGCTCCTCAAAATCTTTCTTAGCTTTCCTAATGGCCGTCTTGCATTTGTGCTGCCAGTGTCTATGTTCCCTCCTGTTCTCCTCATTTGGACAAGCCTTCCATTTCCTAAATGAACTCTTCTTGTTTTTAATGACTTCATCTACTGCATTTGTGAGCTACATTGGTTTCTTCTTGGACCTAGAAGTCCCCTTTCTTCTTTTAGGAATGCATTCTAGTTGCACTTCCATTATTGTGTTTTTAAGTAGTCTCCATGCATTTTGAAGTGATTTAACTCTTTTGACTTTCCCTTTCAATTTCATTTTCACTAATTTCCTCATTTTGGGGAAGTTTCCCTTATGAAAGTTTAAGGTCTCTGTGTTAGACTTTATTAAGAACTTACTCCCTGTATTTAAGTTGAAGGTTATTGCATTGTGGTCACTGTTCCCAATTGGATCAGCTACAGTGACGTCCTTTACTAGGTCTTGAGCATTACTTAGGATCAAGTCCAGGACTGCATTTCCCCTGGTTGGTTCCATGACCATTTGCTCCATGGAACAGTCATTAAGTAGGTCTAGAAATTTTCTCTCTCTATCCTGAGTTGAACAGGAGTTCACCCAGTCTATGTGAGGATAATTGAAGTCCCCCATTATAACTACCCTATCCTTATGGGATACCTCCTTTACCTCCTTCTCCAACTGTTCATCTCCTTCGGGCGTATGGTTGGGAGGACGGTAGCATGTCCCTATTGTTAGACTTCCTTTTTGGCTTGGTATTTTTACCCACACTGCTTCTGTGGAAGAGTCAGACTCACCTGGACATTCCAGTTCATAAGATTCTATCTCTTCTTTAATATACAAGGCTACACCACCTCCATGTTGCCCTTCCCTGTGTTCAACATATTTATTTTTACTGTTTTGCAGTGCCTCCAGTAAAGGGCATCACATGCTAGGAATGCAATAACCACCATAAACTAGCATTGTTGAATGAAAAACAGATCAGTCTCCTGAGATCTTTTTGCATGAGGGGGTTTGGAACACATCTACGACATGCTGGGATGCTACATTCGCTCTTATGGGGTGGCCAGACCCATTCCAGGTCGCCCCAAGCATCCCATCGCATCATAGACGCGTTCCCAAAGCAGAGCACTAAAAGCAGACTGCTCTCCACGGATACCAAATGATCCAGAACTTCCCCAGCTGCCAGGGAGGGAAAGCGTTCACACGTTCTCCCTCTGTGACAGCTGGGTCCCTCCCCCTGGCCTCCTCCGAGTGTCTGCCTTGCAGCCAGGGGTGGGGAGGCGTGCCGGGTCCCATCCCTGGGTTCCCGTAAGGTGCATCAGCCTGGATCAGGCCCATGCAAGTGGCGGGGGGCCCACCCAGCACCCCCCAACCTACCCTGGTGTCGCATGTGGATGTGAATGGCGCTTACCTGCTACTGCCACTCAATTCTGGTTGGAATAGGCTGGCGACGTTCTGGGCATGTGTGCGGGGTGGCCAATGAGGGGCCGCCCAGCGCTCATGTGCAGAACGTCGCTGGCCTATTCCAGCCAGAATCAAGCCAGCAGCAGCAGGTAAGCGTCGTTGACATGCGCGACCCCAGGCTGGGTTGGGAGGTGCTGGGTGGGGTCAATGATTCGCACGTAGACAGGGAAAGGACACATTCGGAATGTTTTTACCTGCCAGTGCAGATGGGAAAGTAACTTCAATGCGTTCAGGCCAAAGCGTTCTGAGGCATCTTCGCCGTAGTGTGAAAACGCCTCTGCTCTTGTACACAAAAGAGAATTTCAGCAGATGTGACTGCATGGAAAGCTACACCTACTGAAATTCCTTTTTTACTACTGTTAAAGGAGCAAGAACTGTTTCCCCTTTTCATTCACTGTTCCTATGGAAAACAAAGCAGTGCTAAAACATCAGATTTTAAAAAGCAATATAAAAACAACAAAGACTACAGCAGGTAGTATTGCTCTTAATTAATTTCTTGCTGTTCCCTTAATTTCTGCATTTTCACATTGCGATCTTGCATGGGCTAACCTTTCCTTCCTATATTACACTTGAACAGAAACAGCACTGGTCAAAAGGTTTATCTCTTATAAAGGAGGAATAGTTTATCCTTAATCTAGCACCCTGTGTAGCAATTCTGTTCAATATACTTGCTGCCATTCCTGCAGAAAGATATAACATGAACTCTCCATTGAACAAATTGTGCCCAAAGTTTTGTTGCTCCAAAGATGGCTGTTTCATCCACAAATGTGGCTCTGGAAGCCCCAAATTTTACACCTGCTTTCTCTATAACACAAAGCTGAAGGCTTCCTGCTGCACCTTCTTCTATTTCTTCCTGATGGAAATGCTATGATAAGTGAGTCAATGAATACAAAATTGGCATAATCACTCATTTTAAGCCAGCAGAGATGTGGTTTATTTGGCACTTAATGTTCCATCATCCCTAAACATAAGAAACTGCCTGTAAGTACTCTATCAGAAAAGGTATGTTTTCAAGCAATATATCATATATACGTCTTCACCCTAAAATAAAGATAGGGTTTTGTGTTACAATGGAGGACACTGAAGCAGACAGAATGGGGGAAATTAGTATAAATTCTTTGCCCTAAACATCACAGTTTCAGCGAAACCTTTGTTCTACACATTCATTGGTATAAATTCAGTATTTCATTATACTGAAAGGCAATTTGGCAAACACCAGTGGCTGTTCCTTATCCTTATAAAACAGTTTCTATATTCAGGCTAGTTTTTAAATTTCAAATGAAATCCTTGCAACAAATTCTTTTAAAGCCACTGAGAAGCTTCAATTTAATTTAAATGTGCTTTGAATCAAGAGTCAGTTTCAGTCAAGTTTCTTCTGCAGCAAACTTCCTAAAGTGATTAGGATGCTTCCAAGCAAGGACTGGTCCTTGGGAAAATATGTTTGAAGCATCTTCTTAAAGAAAAACAAGCCCTCAACATACAAATCCTCTCTGCATCTCTAAAGAAAATCTGCTTCAATATGCAAAAAAAGCTTTTAAAAACTTTAAATGATAATTATGGAGTAGAGGCTCACTGCAGCAAATGTTTGTTCAGTTAACAAAATAGCTAGTCTTCATGTAAAAACACATTACAAATCAGAAAATAATTTCTTTGTTCATACATGTTCAAAATATGAAGGCTTACATTAGTGAAAGCTGATATCAAAATGTTTTTTTTTAAATGTTCAAATTTTTCATTAATGTAAAAACAATCCATTTCAATGAGCCAAATGCCATCAGCAGCCAAGAAAATTATAATGCAGCAACTTGGTCAAGATATTACTTTATGTGCAAATATGAGATAAACCCACAAGTAGTTGTGATTTATGATGTTAGCAAGCTTTAGGGACATGTAACAGAAATTGCTACACTGCCAAATTCTTATCTGCTTATTGCACCATGTATGGATTTGTTAGGAATTCAGGGCATAATTTTATCATGCTAAATGTCTATTCTCTCAGATCGAACATAGCATGGCGACTAAAGTCACCAAGATGTGGGGCAAATCAGCACGGTCTGCACTGAAAACACTGATCTGGCACATGAGTTCTCGTGGTTGTGAAGCTTGTGCAAGGTTCATAGGTGGCACCTCAGTGCCTCAAAAGGATATGAATTATACCTCATAGCCTTCGAGCCTGGCTGGGTGGTTTTCTGTGGCAAACAACAGTTTACCACTGAATAGCAGCCGCCCCCAACCCCCCAATGGCTAGGAATGTTTGCTCCTAGCCATCAGGGTTTGAAGTGGTATTTTTCAGTGGCGTGCTATAGCATGCCACTGAAGAACAGGCCCACTATAGTTCCAGATCACAGAGGCCTGCCATCTGCATACCTCCCAAAATCCAGAACAAGGCCCTTAGCACAGCACCTTAACATGAGGATCTATGTGGCCTACAAGTATTTTTCAGTTGAACCTCCTTCACAGGGTTGTTGTGAAGAAGTAAAAGAGGAAAGATGTGTGGTGCCTTGATTTTTTTGGAAGGAAAGTGGCATACAAAAGCAGTATGTAAAAGAATAGATAAATAATATTTTTGTTATTAAGTAATTAAAACAATTATTATCAATTTGCTATAAAGAAACATTATAAAACCATGTGTAAAGACCATTTCCCAACCAAAGCTATTATAACTTGATACTTATGATGATTCATTGAGGTTAAAAAAAGAGTACAGCACGTTAACCAAATATAATGCATTATTTACCATTCCTTATTTCAGGAAGATAACTACATCAATAGTTCTCATTACTTTCTATCCCACAAAGCAAATGGTAGAGATGTACAGGAATATTCATAAAATTCAAAATTCGTATGAATTAGGCCGAATCTGGACACTTGAATTTGAATAAATGTTGACACATTCAAAGACTGACGTTTGAATTCGAATTGAACGTTTTGATACATTCACATGAAGCTTGGGATCTGTATGGGATCTGTATGGGATTTAACATTCATATTGAGTATGAATCCAAACACATTCAAAAGGGATCTGTTCTTGCATTCAATTCGATACAAATTGAATACAAAAAACCATTTGTGCATTTCCCTAGCAAACGGACTTCAAACGAAAAACTTCAAAAAGGCTGATTTCCATAAGAAAAGAAATCTAGTGACATCTAGTGACTTTAAATGAAGACTGCAGGTAATCAGAATCAAGCTGGCCTGATGCACACCCTTATGGCTCTGTTGTGGGGTAAAGAATAGAAAGCTTTGTAAGCTGCTTTGAATCCCCTTAAATGGGTGGGGAAAGCAGGGTAGAAAAGTCAACTCTTCTACATTCAAACAGTTTTCACCATGTGGTGATCACACTTAAATGTGTGAATTTGATGTTGATGTGCATTAGGTAACTGTCAACTTGCAGCATCCACAGAGTTCTCCGTAGTTAAAGTCTATTGTCAGTTTTAAAGGACATTTATGTCTCTGGTGTGATCACCATCCACTGTAGCAGAGGTGAGCCAAGGGAGAGTTAGGATGGATGTGTGGGCAGAGATGCACAAGTAGTATGTTAGGGGATGTGGTATGGACACGTATATGGGGAAATTAGTCTCTCTAACTAATGCCCCAAGGGACCAAAGTGCGTAGCTTTTTTTGAAAAAGGATAAATTGGCAAGTACAGCCAGACTTCTGCATCCACTGATCCAGTAACAACAGTTACACTTTTCTATGGTGACCAGACGGGCATTTCCCCCCACCCCCTCTGCTCTGCCAGTGCCATTAGGCCTACCTGAAGCTTCTCGGAGGCCTGGGGCAGCCAGGAAATTGCTTGAAATTTCTCACAGGATTTCACAGGAATTATGGGAAATTGAGTGCAATTTTCCTGTGTTGGAAACATCCATGGTTTTGTAGAAACTGCATTAGGACCTGGAACATATCCCCTGCAGATATGGAGGTCAGACTGTACACTCTAGCAAAGACAGCCAGGCAGCATGGCAAAATACCTTTCAAGACAATTTCTTCGATAAAAAGAAGCTTTATTAAAACACAGCAAAAGCCTATCTGTATACATCCCATATACATCCCGTATGCATCGGGTTTTCATCCCGTTTTATCCCATACAGATACGTACAAATAAGTACAGATGCTAGAAATACGCTTACGGGTAAGTATGCATTGTGTGCATATCCATATACATACAAATGTCCAAATAATTCAAACGAATAGATTCAAAAATCTGAAATTCATTTGAATGTTTAAATGCAAATTTGAATGTCCAAATTCGGACAAATTTGATCAAATTTTGAATGTTTCAAATATTTGTGCACATCCCTACTCAAAGGTAAACTCTGACACTAAAGATTAAGCGCTGAGTACATGGACAGCGCTGTAGAAATAAACTAATAATAATAATAATAAAGTAAAAGAAAAACACAGTCTATTAGTCTCACTGCCAAGCTGCAAAAAGCTTAAAATACAATCTTCTTTGAAAAATGGAGTTCTTTTCTTCTATTCAGCAACAGGGAACCATGTGCAGCTACCAGCAGGGATAGAGGATCTTAAGATATTTTCAGCTGTTTTGATGAAGGGGAGGGGAAAACCTGGACTCTTTATACTCTTTTTCCCCAATGGAAAAAGAAGCAAAACTATCTAACCAGGTAAAAGACAGATTGAAATCCTCACTTTTTATTGGTCCATCTGAATGCAGGGTTTGAGATGAGGGACAGATGATGTCATGCTTGCATCAACTGTTTTCCAGATATGGGTTTCTTTCCTCTTGGTCAGACATGACCTTATGTCTGCACTCCTAGACTGTTGTTAATGGGATTATGTCTGCAGGGCTTGGTATAACAAAGTTATGATGCAAGCATAATAGCTCGCCTCCATTTTGGAAAATAATTCAAATCAAGTTAAACAATGGTTCAGTCTACACCCATCAATTCGGTCCTGCATTTTCTGACAAAGATCTTCCTGATATTTACTATGAATAAAAGGTTGCTCTCTGGTGCAAAATAGCTTCTATTTTCTATCTTGTTTTCACACAGAATTATCTAGACAGAGACCAAACTGAGCTGATGGGATTTTCATTCTTCCTTGGCTGATGGAGATTCAATCAGCTCTTTTCTTCCTGAAACAAACTATTTTTCAATCTTTGCCTCCTTCAGCCAAAAGAGAGGCTTGACTTTTTTAAAAAAAGTACATTTATATCATTTAATATGGCTTGGTACAGAATCTCCTATTTAATTCTGTACATTCAGCCTAGATGCCAATGATAGTATGCCACTCATAACTTCATATCTATTACAGAGGTGTCTATGCCCTGGCAGAAACCTGTTTTTGCTTAGCACACTGCTCAAAGAGTGAGGGATTCTGGGAAGCACACAGCTACAGTGTCAAACAATTTGGATTCAGTGTGTGCTCTTAAGTTCTTAAGTGTGTATGTGATCTTGTTTGGCATGGTCGTTAGAGCCCTGATTTCTCAAATTTCTTTTCCTCAGAGCTTATTTTCCCATTTTTCTTCCAAATGTAACTACTGTGTATCAAAGAGCCTCTGTTAATACTAGCACTCAATTATATAATGCAGAAGTGCTTGAGTACATAAGTAGCCACAGTAATTGAAGGCAGCCTTATTGCCCAGAAATATAATTTAGGTCTGTTAAGAATGGCACAATGGAAAAAACAAAACAAAACCCTATCAGTTTCTGATTGACAAGATGTTCCCAAATCAATCTGTGTCTTTTGTAGGTAATCAATCTGTATAGCAGGCAATGCCAAATGTATTTCCATTACATTCAGCATTCCCCTACATGGTGTGTATGCGCTTAAATGAAAAAAAACACTTTAAGAAAAGAAAGAGTACCTGATTGACAGCTTATGTGGACCAATCACTGCATTTTGCGGGAAAGTAGTATGTAATGGACCCAATGTATTTCCAGTGTTCTCAGTGTGAATTCCCTTCCTGTATGACTGACAGACAAGTGCACTGAATATGCTATTACTACTTCCTATGCCATATTTGTAAACATATTGCAAGCGGACTGCCTTTCAAAGAGATTTTAAAGTGCAAGGTAAGCCACATGTATACCTAGGGTCTCTGTTGCAAAAAACAGAGGGATGTTCTAGTGCGCATGCAGAAACACGCACAAAGCCCAGCTGGTGGCAGCACCTAGCCAATCTTGCCTGAGTTTGGAAAGCTGAGAGTCAGAATTGACAGGGAAGGTGGGAAGGGAATGGGAAACCAGCAGGAGATCCCAGAAGGCAGTGGCAAAGTAGTTTGGCATTGTCACCAACAAAACTACATGGATTTCCAGTAGTTCAGTGTCTTTTACCTTTAGTTTACACTGTAAAGGCAGCATGTGAAAGATAGCTTAGTACATTTGGGCTGTGGTCACACCTAACATTTAATCCAGCTTCAGTCCACTTTCAGAGTGAGAAAATACATCAGCAAAATGACAAGCTGTTTTCTTCAGTGTTAAATAACCCAGAAAATTCACCTTTGGTATGTAGATAATGTGGAAAGAAAATTACTGGACACTTTGCTGATGTGTTCTCTCGCTCTGAAGGTGGGCCGAAGGTGGATTAAATCTTAGGTGTGACCACAGCCACAGTGGCAAGACTTTACAGTACTTTATTGTCCCTCCCCTAGGACTTTTCTCATGCTAATAAAATCTGGAAGAAGACATGAAATGAAACTTGGCCTTCCGATTGGTACAATTTCCTTCACATTGTGTTAACTTCTGCGGAACAGCATACACGTCTTAGATAAGCTGCTCTGGTTTTGGCTCTGAGGCTCACGTTGCTTGGTCTCTGATAATGGGCTCTGCATCCACAAAGGCAAATAGGTGTTTAGAACAGTATCATGTGTAGCTGTTCAGACCTGCTGGGTCTCCTGCCTCTTTTATACATAGTGGCAAGAAGTGATAACTGCCTGTTTTAAATGAGGATAATCTGGAAGGCAGGAGGTTCCAAAGCCATTTAACAGAGCCCTTTCTTTAAAGAGGGAATATTGTTAGTTTCTCAAATAGCCTTTTTCTAAATTAAAAACAGTTTTTGCAAGTCATTTTCTTCTTTTTTCTAAATCTGCAAAAAAGAGCTGTGGAACAAAATATACACAACTTTTCTTTTTTTCTTTTTGTCCCCACCAACTCTTTCTTACTGATTGGTCAAAGGTTTATTTAAAGCTGAAACTACACAGATGGGTAACAGTTTGAAAGCACAGATGGAATCCAGGAAACAGCTAGTTTGCTGGCAGAACTGCACTGTCTAATGCAGAAGAGTGGATAAGATGAGTATTGAAACAGATACGGCTGGGAAAAATAATATTGACACCCTGCTGGTTACTACAGAATATATATTTTTTGGCAAATAAACCAAAAGAGCAAAATAGAAAAGAATGGCAGTGGTGTTCTTGAGTTAAATGAAGAGAAACACATGCATTGAGTTCAATTCCTTACCAAATTGAAAAAAAAGGAGTATTCAAAATGTTCAGAATCTGAAAATGAACTTTAATGATGCTATCCTTATGCAAATTCAAAATGTGAGGGGGGGGGGTGTTTAAAAGAATCTCTGGGCCTTTCTGGGCTTCTCTCCAGTATCTGAAGCAGTGGATCTATGCTATCGAGGCCTGCTGGTTCAGACTACAGCAAAGAGTGGTCTGGAACACGGCTGTCTGCATGATGATGCTTGTCCAGGCCAATACTAAGACCAAAGTTTGCACAAACTTTGGGGCTGGGCTCTGAGGGCTTTGAAGGGCTAGGAATGAATGTCCCTAGCCTCAAAGTGCCCAGGGAACCCATTTTGACAGCACACTTATTTGTGCTGCTGAAATGGATCTCCCAGTAGTCAAGAATATGGAAGCATGCCTTCTGTACGCCTTCGTGTTTTAACTAGGGGTGTTTCCACATGAGCTGCGGAAACTGTTTTAGCCCCCCCCCCCCCAAAGCCAGATTAAGAACAGTTACCTTAAGCGGCTTCTGCACTGGAATCCTCTTCTGTGACCCTTTGTGGAGGCCACTTCCCCATTTCGGCGTGCAAGACTGGTTTTTAAAACTGGTTTTGCCACTAAAATCTGGATTAAATGTAAGAACTGAAAAATCAGGTCTTACATCCGTTTCTTCACCTGGATGTGTGCAGAAGCAGGATGCTTCTGCACATGGCCAGGCGAAGGGACGCATTCCCTCTGCCCACCATGTTGGGAAGGGCAGAAGCAGAATTGTCTGCTTCTGAAGACCTTCCCCGGCATGCCGGGCGCTGCCGGAAACACGTGGTGACTGGCAGCTGCATGCTCCAGTCCCACAGCTCCAGAGGTGGTGTTGCTGGTGCGTGAGCCAGAGGACTTTTGGAATGGGTACTGATGAGTCCACATAGCACCCACTCCATCCGTCCTCCCGAATTTGGCCTCCCCGTGTGTGTGCGGATGCGCGAGGGCCCTTTGGATCCATCACTATTTGTGACAGATCAGGGGGAGGACGGATCGCTGAAAAATGGATCTTTTTAGATCCATTTTTCAGTGGCCAATGCAGAAACACCCCAGGGATGAATAGTTGGTAATTAGACATCTGGGCAAGTGCACCTGCACTTGCAGGAGGCATTTACAGCATAGAAACACCCGCTGCCTGCCCAGAAGTTGACTAATTATGAACTAATTATAAAGTCCTTTACCAAAGACTTACCAGAAGTGTCTAGCAGTGACTATCCACACCTCTCCTGGATGGGGAGGTCAACAGAGCTGCCAGGTGTCATGACTTCTAGCAGACCATCCAGTGCCAGCCCTCCAAAAAGTAGCTGGGCACTTTTAGGTTGCTGGAAGTGTGCATTAGGCTGAGTGAGTACTACAGGTCTAAAGCAATAAACCGGTAGCAAACGTTGTAATGGTAAGCCATAACAAGTTTATTGAGAATAAAAATTAGAAAGGTAAGGGAGAAAACAGAAAGCTCAGATAAAGCAAGAGAAAGATCCAAAGTCTCTTAATATATCAAGCTTCAAGCGAAACAGCTTTCTTAGCTTAAAAGTAACCAGTTGCTTCTAAGCAGATAAGCCTATCCACTTCTCCCCTTTGGTTTGCTCAGCTTTACCCAAGCCTCCCCAAAGTACAGCAACTCAGTCTTGGTTTCAGCAAGGCTTAGCACCTCCTTGCTAGGCTGTAGGTTCCAGCCTCTGGTCAGTTCTTATCTGAGCTCGTTCAGAGAATCAACCAGCCACGGTTGCCTCGTTCAGCTTTCCCTCCCAAAGAACAGGACCAGTCTGATCAATTCCCCTTCAGAGAAAAGACCCTTGGTCAGTCGCTGGCAAAGTGTCCCTCAGAGACAGATCTCCGCTATCAGTCTCCTTCAGAAATTGCCCAGCCAAAAGCCCCAGTCTGCCGCTTTCTCTGCCTATTATACCCTTCAGCCTCTTGGGCTCCAATTGGCTGTTGCCCCTGGCAACTGAGGGAAACTCCTCTTGCCTGTCCATCAAGCCTCCAGGTTCCTGGGCAGGTTTTCCCTCCAAATTGCCAGTGGCCAATCAATGCAACAGGGCCCAGGCAAAGTTTCCCGCCTTTTCTGCTATTTGCAGTCAAGGCTTGCAAATGCAGTTTGCAAGGGCTTTACATAGGCAGTAAGCAATGCATTTTGCAAAGAGGCTTGCATGGGAGCAAAGAAATGTTACTGCCCATTGCAGCCTGACCCTGAAACCGTCACACCAGGCAAACACAATGGCAGCCTAGCTGACTTCCTGATGTCATTGCAACTGTGCAGAGAGCAGTCATAGCACCAGCGCTGATGCATGTGCAGTAGTGGAGGGCTCCACACTCAAGATGGCAGCATCCTGGAGAGGACCAGCCCCTAGGATCAATCACAGGTGAGTGACTGATCACGTGAAGCATGGGCTGTTGTTGAGTAGCACTCATAAATGCGAGTGATTGCACTCTTTTCCTGTCCATGGGACAGGAAGGGAAGTGCGAAAACACCCCAGGGCCTGCTAATATGCCAGTAGACCTTTGTTATCAAGATCTACCAGAGTTCCAGATCAAGAGCCTGTTGATCTGGATCATACTTTGTGGTGGGTGGGGTCTCCCATATTGTGAACTAATGAACAGAAGGGAGGTCCTTAAGAAATACCAGCAAGTCCAGAAAGGCCCTCTGTTGACACTGTGATCACATTACGATATACTAGCTACAGTTCAAAACTCAGTTTGGGTTGCTAGGCTCACAGCTCTGTTCCTGTCATTAGACTCCTTTTTTAGATCTCCACCCCTCTCCATAGTCGCAACACCCCTGCACTCAACAGCATGTCATCACCCACTGCGTGAAAAGGGAGACACATTCCTGCTGTATCCACCCACTATAGTAAGGTTCATACCCCTTTAGTCCTCTTCCCCTATCACACCCCCAAAAAGGAAGATGAATTAACACTCTGTAATAGCTTGAGACCTGTAAAAATCAGGACTCAGTAATATATGATTGCAGGAAGGAAAGTCCACAAATAAAATGGATTGGATTAAAAAGGTTTGGATTCAAGTGAATGTGTGACCACAGACCCACAGTACTATTAACTTTAGCGTTCTCAGGGAAAGGTCCCTTGCAGACTTAGGATAAAAATCTGCAGTTTATCTGCTGCGAATTGACGACTCGCTGTCCTCACTAAAAGCAGGCTCCTTAGCTTCCTGCTTGGAGGCTGTGAGAACTGAGACCAGTTTGTGCGGTCACATGGGGTGAGGCACGTGTCACCTGCAATGGGGCAGCCAATGGGAGCTGCACTGCCATCCCATCTCTTGTTGGCTGTTTGCGCCATCCTGTCCGGATGGTGGGAAGCTTCAAATTTACTTAATGCTGCTCAGCGAGTGCTGCTATATCAGCGTTAAGTAAATTTGCATTAGTGTTGCTATAAATCGACGCCACTGTGAAGTATCAGCCATCATGTGTGATGACCTGAGGCATTTCCGCACTGCATCGCGTTCGAAATGGAACGCGTTCAGGCGGAAAGCTTAAGCCAGCTCCGGGCGCTTTCCCCGTTCACACACAGACGCGCCAGAACGCGTGTAAACGCGTTCCGGAGCGTCTGGGTGCGAATGCTCAAAGCGCCCGAAGCTGGCTTAGCCGGCAAACGCCGGCAAGGGGCGCGCAGACAGCCGCGGAGGCAGATCGACAATCAGCTGTTTGACAAACAGCTGATTGTCAAAGCCGCGCGGCGTCGGAGGCGCGCCCGCAGCTGTTCGGGAGATAGAAGCAGGCGCGAATGCTTCTCCTCCCGAACGGCTGCGGGCGGCTCGTCCGCGTTGGAACGCGTGTAGAGCAGTTTAAAGTGCTCTACATTTCGAACGCGGAAAAGACAGCTGCGGACACGTCGGAACGCAAGCCGCGCGCGGCCAATGCGGATGACGTGTCCACAGCTGTCTTTTCCGCGTTCCGTTCAGCCCCGTGCGAAAACGTCTTTGATATTGGCTGTGCATTCCAATGGGCAGCACCGATAAGCCTGGATGCATCCAAAAATCGTGGTGTTAAGTGTTTTCTCTTTCTCCTCCTTTGTACAGATTAAATAACAAACTTGGAAAGTTTAATATAGTAAAGGCTTAATAATGCAAATATATTTCACTCTTGATTGCACTAGAAAATAAAGACTTCTTTTAAAAATGTCTTCTTGGTAGGAAACATGGCACTGTATTGTTAGCTGCCTTTTAAATTCCAAGTTAACATATATATATTTTTAACAATAAGCAATTATGAAGTTGCCATCTGCGGATAATATCCTTTATAAGAAGGAATTCCCTCCCCTCTCTGTCTTTTATTTCCTTAGACTTTCACACAGGGTGACCCAAGTTTTGTATTCTCATTTATTAAATTAAAAAACCATTATACTGCTTCTCTTGGGATACTGAACCAGTTTTCAGACAAAAACAGAAAAACAAAAATAGAGCACTCCTTACTCAAAAACCCATAAGTTAATTGAAATGTATTATAATTACAATTAAACAGAATTACAACAATTACAATTATAGCAATTAAAAACAGTTGAAAGTAGGTAATAACACTTAAAGACAGTGAGTGGGAAAGAGCCATTGGTAGTTTAGGTGCCCCACAGGTATCTGCATTTCCTTGGAGGGTCACAGAAATATTTGTATGAGACCCTATTGGGTAAACAGGTAACATTAATTTCAATTTATTTTTCATGCAGCATTGTTAACTGGGGAGACATGAAACCACCAAAGTGAGCTTAGATTGGAGAACTTTATTCATTGATAATTTACATGTCAATAAGAGAATGCATTGTCTCTTCTTGCATTGAGATGCAGAAAGGAATTATGGAGCATGAAATTATTCTTTAACTACTTGGAGCTTGAAGAGAAGATTATCTGTTTTGTGAAGACAATGGGGAATTAGCAAAATGATTACTTAAGTACATGCAGTATATAATAAAGATAAGATGTTATGGTGGCATATTTAATTACCTTTTTGGTATCAATGAAGACAGTAGACACAAAAGAATTTGAGCTGTAAAGGTCAGGTTCAATAAAATCTCTATCTATAATTTCTTTGTCAGTTTCCAAAGCATGAAGCCGGGGTTGGTGCTGCCATCTGGATGGCAGGGAGATCGCTGTTATTGTTTTAAATAAAGTCCTTGCACTTTTCAAAGATGTGAACTTGCAGTATAGTGAAGAATCCAATGAAGAGTTTTATTTCTGTATATGGAATGCACATACAAATTAACAGCTTCATACTGTTCAGTGTAGTAATACATAACACAGTGTAATAATAAATAACAGTGTAATAATGCATAACCTTTAAAGAATTCCACCCATTAACCTGATGACGAAAATGTATTTGGAGGACTGTGTTTGCAAACAGGTTACTTGCATTTATTAATTATGATGTCCAAAAGATCCTCTGAGAACATTATGCTTCCCATATGAATACGGAAGGGCAACTATGAACTATGGTGACATACCTGTAGTTATCAGGTGGCGTGGTATGGTTACCCACATAAGCACAGAGCAAAATTCCGAACCTTTATCTGTCATAGGCCCTTTCTTCACTTACCTTACTTTATCTGAATTAGCTAGATCTGGATTAGTTAGATCCTGATCAACAGGAGGCCACAGCATCTGCATTGTGAAGTCCGAATGGAAGCATATGAATCCTAAAGAGCGATGCAGTGCAGATGCCCAAACCCTGTTCTCCAACTATGGTTAGAAGTAATGCTGTACAAACTGCCCACACTCCAATGCAATTGGCCCACAGCACCTTCAGCACCTGATGCGATTGGCCATGTCCCTGTAAATCCTGGTAGCAGGAGAATGAGGTTCCTTCGAAGGCAATGTCAAGACATCTTCACCACAGAGGCAAGATGTCTTAGCAAGTGCTGCAGAGACACCATTGCCGCAAGGTGTACATGTTTGTGGTGACTTGCCTGCTTCTTCCCACCCTGTACTCCTCAGAGCCACACAAGATGAAAGGCAAACAGGCAAGCACCCAGTCTCCTGCCAGTTCCTTGAGGCTTTCACCTATACAGCCTTCCACTTATTTATTATTTTGCTTATTGAAATAGACTACCAGGTTTTGCTCCTCTGTCTCTATGCTATACCTATAGTGATTACCTCGAAACGGGCAACACACCACCAGGCCCTTTACCTGGCCTTGACTTAAGCTATCTGAGCTTTAAGCCTTCAGTGCCCCAACCACAGAGAGATAAAGCAAGGGAGAAAACAAGAAAAAATATATGCAGCCCTCCTTGCTTCTTTCCTTGAACAAGGCTTGTATTTTACTGGAATGTTCTTATCCCACTGCTGACACCATAAAACTGTGATGACTTGCCTGCTTCTTCCCACCCTGTACTCCACAGAGCCACACAAACTGAAAGGCAAACAGGCAAACACCCAGGCCCCTTCCAGTTCCTTGAGGCTTTCACCTATACAGCCTTCGTCCTGGCTCCTTCTTTTATCTACTTAACAGCTATGTTTGTCCCAAAGCAGCAGACAGGCACCTTTTTCAGGAACAAACTTCACAAAGTTTACTGTTACAGCACTTCTGAAAAATAAAGAAGCAAGCTTAACCCTCAGCTCTTAAATTCTAATGTCCTTTGAAAGGAAAAGAAATAGTCAATTTGAATTCTCCCTACTTTCTTTTCTAGTGTCTTTATGGAAGCAAAACAGTCCTTTTAGAACTCTGCCCTCAGGCAAACGTTCCCGCTTAGGCTTTTCGCGAGCCTTCTTCCCTCTCTTGACCGAGAGGAGAGTCTGTCACACACAGTCCGATTCGGACTGCCTCCTTTCTCTCTCTCTTCTTGACTGCTGTGACTGATTCTTTTATAGCCCCGTTTTTAGCTGCCTTCAGTTGGTTGAAATGTTTGACTGATGTGGCTCCTCCGGTGGCCATGTCCCTCCTGTCACTCATGGAGCTGCCGAAAAGCCCGCCAAACCTTCCCGCTCTCTCACCCACCCCCACAAACACCACAATGTTGTTCTTATAAATTAAAACCCTTTCTGTACTGGGCTTTATTCTAGATTGTATCATGGAATAGGGGCCTGCCATCCACATGTTAGTGCAGACTATGACAGCTCCCAGGGCTTGTGTGTCTTAATACTAGGAAAATGGCAGAAAACATAATTTGCAAAATTTGCTGCACGATAAGCAGATAAGAATTTGGCAATGTAGCAAAGTACAAATTAAATTATGTATCCATAAAGATTGCTAATAGCATAAATTACAACTTCACGTTGATTTTTCTCAGATTTGTACATAAATTTAGACCGAGTTATTTCCTTTATGCTATATACTCCTAAAATCCCTACATGATTTTATAGATCTAGTCCTCTAACCCAACTTCATTGTAATATATGGTACCTAAGTTTTTAGATCTCTATCTATATATCTATATGGTACAAAAAATGTAATTTAAGCACTAGAAAGAAAAACTACACAGCAAAGGTGATCCAATACTTATTTGTTATTTACTTGTTATTTACTTTGTGGATAGAACAAGCAAAGCCACATCTGCTTTATATTTATATTTATTCTACCCTACACTAAATCTATTAAAAAATAAAAATTAACAAGATAAAATGAATAACATTTTTTCATTCCCCACATGGTGTATCTCTGAGGAAAGATTGTTCCAAAGCCTAGGGTATGTCATCCAACCAACTTTATAAAAGGATAGAGTTTCTGAGAGTCAGAAGAAGAAGAGGAAGAGTTGCCTTTTATACCCCACTTTTCTCACCCATTTAAGGGGGATCAAAGCAGTTGACAAAGCTTTTCTATTCTCCCCACAACAGAACACCCTGTGAGGTAGGTGGGGCTGTGAGAGAAGAGATTTGTGACTAGCCCAAGGTCACCCAGCTGGCTTCATGGGGGAGGGTGGAATAGAACTTGGTATTCCCAGATAAGAGTCCAGCTCCCTAACCATTAGACCACTCTTTAGTAATGGGCAGGACTATATTGAAGGCCCTTCTTAAAATATTTAAGTTCCAAATCATGTAAAGATTTGAAAGTCAAAGTTAACCTGAATTTGGCTCAGAAGTGAGAAAGTAATCAGGATGGGCCTTTAAGGAATGTCTTGTCAGCAACTTAGCTACATTTTACACAATTTTCAGTGTCCAAATTATTTCAAGGGCCGCTCAATATAGAACACATTGTAGTAGTCCAACCTGTATGGGCCACTGAGGCCAGTGGATCTCTTTTCAGGAAACGCTTTAACAGTCAGATTATCCTAAAATGGAAGGAACTATGCACTCCTGGTCACTGCTGAAACTTGAGAATCAAGTGATATATAAGGATCCAGAAATACCCTTATACTCGGTTGCCTGTTATTTTCAGAAAAGTGCAACTCTGTCAATGAACCATAGAGTTGGAAGGGACCTCTAGGGTCACTGAGTCCAACCCCTTGCTCAGTGCAGGATTTCCTAAACCATCCCAGACAAATGTAGGTCCAGCCTCTGCTTGAAGATTTCCAGTGAAGGAGAACTCATTTCCTCTCATGGCAACCTGTTCCATTGACTGATCACCCTCACTGTCAGGAAGTTTTTCCTGATATCTAATCTGTATTGACTCCCTTGAAGTTTCACACAGTTGTTTCTAATCCTCCTATCTTGTGCAAGTGAGAATAGGGACAATCCCTCTCCACTGTGCAAGCCCGTCAGATACTTGAAGACGGTGATCATATCACCTCTCAGTCTTCCCTTCTGTAGGCTAAACATTCCTAGATCTTTCAAACTTTCCTTGTAGGACATGGTTTCCAGACCACTAAACATTTTGGTACCCCCCCCCCTTGGACTTGCTCTAGTTTGTCAATGTCCTTTTAAAATTGGGGTGCCCAGAACTGGACACGGTACTCTAGATGAATAAAGAGGAATAATGCTCATGATCTAGATTCATAAATATGTTTTCATTTCCTTAATATGAGAACCAAGAACACACAACACCTTTGTCTTATCTTATTCTGTTTCAGTTTATCGGACCACATTTGGCCCATCACCACCTCTGGGCACCAGTTTAGGATTTGGACCACCTCATCTGATTCAGATAAAATAAAAAGGGGAGGGGGAGAAACTGATTCAGATACAATATAGAGCTAAGTATCATCAACATGCTGATAGAATCTCACTGTAAAGCTCCTGATGACCTTTCCTAGTAGCTCATGGTGGATTGCCTTGTTCTGGATCATTCATTCTGGATCATTCTAGATAAGTGCAGAAAAGCTCCAAATAGTGTTACATATTTCAGACTCCAGCTGAAGGATGGATTTAGATATTTCTGTTACCTCTAACAGATCAACAGAATGGTGAATAGAGGTCTCCTGGTCGCAATTCCTGTGGTTGATAAGATGCTATTACTTGATTGCCAAGAATCCACATTCTTATATGGTGGTCTATCACTGCTCTATTCACCTCAGTCCTTTCAAGATCCTTTCCCACAGCTTACCGTTATCAGCTGTCCAAATACGTAACCTACAGTTGAATTACGTAAAATGTCTTTAAAAGTTCTGGTGACATGGATATGCAAGGTCTTTAATAATCTTTTGGGGATATCTGAATCATGAAGCAAAATGCCCGTCTCTTATGAAAGATTTTTATAGGGAGACAAATAGCAGAATTCAACCTAAGCTTAGCAGCCATATTTCAAAAGCCGACATTGATACACAGAAATCTTATCCTTATTTGACCATCTGTGCATATTTATATCAGTATTTCCAATATAAAGTGCAATTTGGCAAGGCTGCAGTTGTGGGAGTTAAGAGAATTTAAAATGGTTTTCCCTGGACATACTAATTAAATAATTAGTATGTGGGTTACAGCCCATGAAACTGACTGATTTGTTGATACTTTTCTTAGAGGTGGTTTTGGAGCTCCTAAGCTTGTTATAATTGCTATGGCAGTTTCTGTGGCCTTCTGAGTTTTCTGAGCTCCTGTGTTTGTTATGTTTACCATACCAATATGTACACTGGGTTGAGGAGATTGTAAAAACATGTTTTTTAAAGAAGCTGATAGAATCAGTAACAGAACACACATCAAATGATGGTCCCTGAATCCATAGTGGTCATTAGCTAGTCTGATTTTAAGTGTTTCTATGCTTTCTAGTTTTGAGGCCCCAAAGAGAAATGAAAGCATTATTCTCCATCATTGATAAATCTCAGTTTGCTTTATCAACAATACTAGTACATCAGCAGCAATAATACAAATCAGCAATGTACAAATGTACAATTAATCTTAAAATATTTTCAGGGTATTAAAAACAGACAGATTTACATATCTCTAATTCTGTATCCAGATGCCACTTTATTTTTATTTTATATTTCAATTTATATGCCGCCCCATACCCGAGGGTCTCTGGGCGGCTCACAACATTTAAAACAGATGTATAAAAACAGTATCAAAAATAAAACAAATTTAAAAATACAGTTTTATAAGTACAAAACAGTTAAAAACATCAGCGGTTTTCAGTGGGGGGAAGTGTGGGGAACATTAACCAAAGGCCTGTGTGAATAGGAACGTTTTCACCGCCTTCCTGAATAAGAACAGAGAAGGGGCCTGACGCACCTCAAGGGGGAGACCATTCCACAGCCTGGGGGCCACCACCGAGAAGGCCCTCTCCCGGGTACCCACCCGCCTAACTAAAGAAGGCGGAGGGATCACCAGAAGGGCCTCCCCTCCAGATCTTAGAACACAGGCAGGTCGATATGGGAGAAGGCGCTCCTTTAGATATCTGGGACCCAAGTCATTTAGGGCTTTATAAGTTAAAGTTAGCACCTTGAATTGGGCTCGGTAGTGAATTGGCAGCCAGTGCAGTTCTTTTAGAACCGGCGTAATATGCGACCGGCTAGATGTTCCTGTCAGCATTCTAGCGGCTGCATTTTGCACCAGCTGCAACTTCCGAACCGTCTTCAAGGGCAGCCCCATGTAGAGCGCGTTACAATAGTCCAGCCTGGAGGTTACCAGAGCGTGGATAACTGTGGCCAGGTCATCTCTGTCCAAAAAAGGTTTCAGTTGACGCACTAGCCGTAATTGGGAGTAGGCACTCCTGGCCACGGCCTCCACCTGAGCTTCAAGTGTTAGCGCAGAGTCCAGGAGTACCCCCAAATTTCTCACCTGTCCCTTCCCGGATATTGCAACCCCGTCAAGGACAGGGTATCTCCCAACTACTTGGACCCGAGAGCCTGTAACACACAGCACCTCTGTCTTGTCTGGATTCAGTTTCAATTTATTGGCCCTCATCCAGCCCATTACCGCCTCCAAGCACCTGTCAAGCACTTCAACCACCTCTCCTGATTCAGATGGCACAGAGAGATAGAGCTGGGTATCATCTGCATATTGATGACACCTCACTCCAAAACTCCTGATGATCTCTCCCAGCGGCTTCATGTAGATATTAAATAACATGGGAGATAAGATCGACCCCTGGGGAACCCCACAAGTGAGTTCCCAGGGTGTCGATTCCGTCTCTCCCATCACCACTATCTGAGATCGGCTCTGGAGATAGGAGTGGAACCAATGCCAAGCACTGCCTCCAATTCCTAAACTCCGTAGCCTCTCCAGAAGGATACCGTGGTCAATGGTATCGAAAGCCGCTGAGAGGTCCAGGAGAACCAGCAGGGTGGCATTCCCCCTGTCTTTCTCCCGGAGGAGATCATCAACCAGGGCGACCAAGGTGGTTTCCGTGCCATGACCAGGCCTGAAGCCGGATTGAAATGGGTCTAGATAATCAGCTTCTTCCAAGCATGCCTGCAGCTGAACAGCGACAACCCTCTCCAGGACCTTGCCTAGGAAAGGTATGTTAGCTACCGGGCGATAGTTGTTTAAGTCTTCTGGATCCAGGGAGGCCTTCTTCAGGAGGGGACGTACCACAGCCTGTTTAAGGGCCAATGGAACCGCCCCCTCCCTCAGAGAGGCATTTACCACTTCCTGGATCCACCCGGTCATACCTTGCCGGCTAGCTTTAATCAGCCAAGAAGGACAGGGATCTAGAGAGCATGTTGTCGGCCGCACCCCTGCAAGCAGCTTGTCCACATCCTCAGGCCGCAATAATTGAAACTGATCCAAAATAATTGGACCAGACAGTTCACTGGACACCTCCCTCAGACTATGTCCAATTGTGACATCTAACCCTCTGCGAATCTGAGCAACTTTGTCCTCAAAGTGCTTTGCAAAACTGTCACAGCAGATATTAGATGGTTGAGGCTCACGCCTCAGCTGGCCAGATTTAGTAAGGCCATTCACTACTCTAAAGAGCTCTGCTGGACGGCTACTCGAGGACGCAATGGCAGTGGAGAAAAAACTGCTTTTCGCTGCTGTCACCGCCACGTGGTAGGCACGATAGTGTGCTCTAACTCGTGTTCGGTCAGATTCGCAGCCAGATTTACGCCACTTGCGCTCTAGCCGTCGACCTTCCTGTTTCATGGCCCGAAGCTCCATGGAATACCAAGGAGCTTTCTGGGCTCTACAGGCGGGCCGAGGGCACTTGGGAGCGATCGTGTCGATAGCCCTGGTCATCTCCTGATTCCACAGAGAGGCCAGAGCTTCTACAGGAGCACCAGACATGCCAACTGGAAAATCCCCCAGGGCATTCAGGAATCGTTGAGATTCCATAAGTCTCCGGGGGCGGACCATCTCAATAGGTCCTCTGTCCCCACAGAGGGGGATTACCATTGTGAGTCCAAACCTCACCAGCGAGTGATCCGTCCATAACAACGGGCTAACAGTCAGCCCTCCTATCAACGGATAATCATCAATTCGCTCTGAGGCAAAAACCAAGTCCAGGGTGTGGCCTGCCGTATGCGTTGGACCAGATACAAACTGAGACAGCCCCATGGTTGTCATGGAGGCCATAAAGAACTGAGCTGGTCCACTGAGCGTGGCCTCAGCGTGGATGTTGAAATCCCCCAACACCACCGTGGCGGGGGCTTCCAACACCACCTCCGAGACCACCTCAGCCAGCTCAGATAGGGAGGATACTGGGCAGTGGGGTGAGCGGTACACCAGTAGCATCCCTATTCTGTCTCTCTGGCCCAGCAATAAAAACAGGCCCTCAACCCCGTTAACAGAGCGAATTGGCCGCCTGGTGAGGGAGATGGAAGTCCGATGGACCACAGCGACACCCCCTCCCCTCCCCCCTACTCTAGAACAGTGTTGCACTGAGTAACCTGGAGGACACAACTGGGTGAGGCCAGGCCCGCCCAGTTCGTCCATCCAGGTCTCAGTTATGCACGCCAGGTCAGCCCTTTCCTCAATAATTAAATCATGGATAATTGATGTTTTATTCCGGACCGACCTGGCATTTAGAAGCAACACTGCCAGAGTAGTGGGTTTTTGGTTGGCAGGTCTTCCCAGATGCCTTTGGCTGGAAGGCGGAACAGAAGGGGTGACAGCTTCAAGGTATCTAACACCCCTTCTCCTTGATCGTCTCTTCCGTCTCCCATCGCCGTATCTCCCCCTGCCGATAATGGTGGTGACCCGTAATTCTCCCCCTCTTTGGCCTTGGCACATAGTCCCTTCACAGCACAACAACAACCTCCCACAACCACCACAACCACCAACCAAAGCTCAATATAAAACTACCACCCTCACACACAACAAACGCACATGCAGCACCCACACCCACACCAAAACCCAAAGTACAACACACACACACACACACACACACACACACACACACACACAAGAAAAGAAAAGCTCATACAAAATAAATGTATACACTCAGCTAAAACAATATTAAACTATTAACAGTTAAAACATCAGTGGTAAACAGAACCCTGACCTACAATTTAAAATTCCCACCACATGGGAGGCCCAAACAAGCCCAGGAGGTGGCAGAGCTCTTCCTCTGGCAGCAGTTCTTGTAGCTGGCTGGGGAGGGGCGTGGCCCAACAAACCCAGGAGGTGGCAGAGCTCTTCCTCTGGCAGCAGTTCTTGTAGCTGGCTGGGGAGGGGCGTGGCCCAACAAACCCAGGAGGTGGCAGAGCTCTTCCTCTAGCAGCAGTTCTTGTAGCTGGCTGGGGAGGGGCGTGGCCCAACAAACCCAGGAGGTGGCAGAGCTCTTCCTCTGGCAGCAGTTCTTGTAGCTGGCTGGGGAGGGGCGTGGCCCAACAAACCCAGGAGGTGGCAGAGCTCTTCCTCTAGCAGCAGTTCTTGTAGCTGGCTGGGGAGGGGCGTGGCCCAACAAGCCCAGGAGGTGGCAGAGCTCTTCCTCTGGCAGCAGTTCTTGTAGCTGGCTGGGGAGGGGCGTGGCCCAACAAGCCCAGGAGGTGGCAGAGCTCTTCCTCTAGCAGCAGTTCTTGTAGCTGGCTGGGGAGGGGCGTGGCCCAACAAACCCAGGAGGTGGCAGAGCTCTTCCTCTGGCAGCAGTTCTTGTAGCTGGCTGGGGAAGGGCGTGGCCCAACAAGCCCAGGAGGTGGCAGAGCTCTTCCTCTAGCAGCAGTTCTTGTAGCTGGCTGGGGAGGGGCGTGGCCCAACAAACTTGCTTATTCCATTATATTTGGATAATCCAGATTAAAGCATGGATATTCCAAAATAATCATGCTTTATTCCGGAATATCCAGATATAGCAGGATAAGTAAATGAAATATGGATGAAGCCTCTGTTGCTTTATGCTTGGTTGTCAGTGATATGCCAGGTCAAAATGCTGCAGAAATAAGTGGCAGGCAGTAGGGATGTGCACAAATGGTTTATTTGCATTCGATTTGTAATGACCTGAATATAAGAAAATTTGTATTCGTTTGACTAGATCCCCTTGGAATGGGGTGGGATTCTTTTTGATACAAATGTATTTGTACAAATATCCGATACAAACACATACATATCAAATACGCATCCAATACATATCTGATACATGTCCAGTAATATATCCGCCTTGAAAGCAACAAATCTGTCCTGAATCCACTCTCAAACAGTGTCAAATGCACTCTGTATCTGTTGCAGATGTAAGTGGCATGAATGTTCCAAAGCTTCTTATGAATGTTCCGAAACATTCATATTTGTACGAATATCATAACATTTTATTCGTATACGAATGTCCAAATTTGTACAAATAATGGATGTTATGAATATTCGTGCAGGTCCCTAGCATGCAGTACTCATGCCAAACCAGATGTAGGTTCAGTATGGAAGCTTCACAATGAAAAAGTGTAGCATTCAGAAGCTAAATTCAGGAAACAAACTTGAAATTGGCTAAAAGATGAAGACAAATAAAAGCCAACAGGGCAGGAAGCTGAAGTGGAACAAACTTGAGAAAAGCTTGTACTGGGCAAAAGACTGGAAGAGGAAAGAAGGCAGGGTCTCCTGAGGAGCAAGGCTGTGACTAGAACAAGACCAGATGCAAAGTTGGAGGTCGACTTAGAAACTTTACAAGACAAGGCAAGACGAAGCAGAGAAACTTGGGTTCTGGAAACAAGACAGAGAATAAAACTCAGATTAGTTGCTTGAGATGCCCATGAGCATTTGGGGGGCCACTGTGTGCAATGGGATGCTGGACTAGATGGGCTGTGGCCTGATCCAGCAGGGCTTCTCTTATGTTCTTATGTAACACCGGCATGGACGAGGGGAGGGGGTCGGCTGTCCCACCTGCTTTATAAGTTTCTTTATTATTATGTGATGTATTATTTGTGATTATGTAATGTATTTATTATAACATGTGATGTATTATTTGATGCTGGGTTTTTTTTCTGTATTATGTAAACTTGGAGAGGGGAAAGGAGCATTATTGCCCATTTGTTCCCTTCCCCCAATGTTTTGTATAATTTCATAATGTATTATTTTGTTGATATAATTTTTAAAATATATTTACTTAATGTATGTTGTATTACTTTGTATTGTACTTTTCATAGTAGTTGTAAACTGCCTTGAGTAATTTATTAGAAAGGCAGTATACAAATAAACTGAATGAAATGAAACATCAAGTAGCCGTTGTAGAAATCTTTCAATCACGTATAGGCTTGCAGCTTGCAGATCTCATGTCATGGAACTACAGCTCTAGATATGGGGTAAAATCCATTATTGTCTCAGCACTATTAGGAATGGCAGACATATCCCTGGCATTCCCAACATTGGGCTGAGGACTCATAAAATCACTATTGCAGGAAAACCCAGCAATGATGCCAGGTTTCCCATGGAAGTGCTGCATACCTTTTGCATCTGTCACTGACTGCAGTGATTGGGACTTCCAGAAGCCAGCCAAGATTGCAAAAAATAAGGAAGTGTGAGGACACTTGGGTGGCTTCCAGAAGTTTCAATCTTTTTGATTGCAGAAGCTACTGGCAGGCACAGAAGATAAGTCAGAACTGCTCCTTGTGTCTGGTAAGGAGTCTCAAGAGACAACTGCAAGATCTTCTTTAGATTTTGCATTGCCTCTTGCCATCTGGAAGCACACTTTTAATTGCTTAATTTGTGAATTTCAATACAGTATAAAATAGGAATGAATGGTATTCGTTTTGGAAAATAAACTTGTTTATAAGTTTCTGCCATGATTTTGTTATTGTGGTTTATTTTGAAATGAATGCATTAGTTTAGGTACCATTTTCATCTTTATAGCAGTTACCGTATTTGGCCAAATAATGAAAGATGTTTGTCCTTCCAAAATTTTAAACTTTCCTTAATCCTTTTCTATGCTTCTTCACATTTGTCTTAAAAACAGAGAGATTTCTTGGAAGCCCATAACTACTGGATCATGAGGTAATTTTTCTAAAGTTAAGACAATATTATCTGCATATAGATTTATAAGGTATTATTAGAGCCCATAGTACATTCACTTATAGTAGGATTTGCATGTTTAAGGAGCAAATGTGGAAGAAATGTGCAGCCCAGTTTTAAACCATTTCTTTGCAAATAAGTTTAGATTCTGTATGATCCATTTTAACTAAGGTTATATTATTTAAATATAACAGAATGTGCAAAACATTTGTACAAAGGCCAAGTCTCTCTAAGAGTTTAAATAAGTATGAGTGATCTATTGAATCAAAGGTCTTGTATGTGTCAAATGTTATACTGACTAGAGATTTCTACACCTTGGTAAGATGGTGTATTAAATTTAATAACATCTGAATAGGCTCATTAATGGGACTGCCTAAAATAAAACCTCATTGATCTGGGTGCATCATTTTAGTAATTAAGTTCATCTCTTGCAATTAAAGCTGTAACATTTTTCTCATTTTGGTAAAGCAGTTAAATTAGATGGCACAATCTAGACATTTAGCTGGTTTAAAAACTCTGCATCCACTGCCCTTCTTTATAACTCTGCATCTTAAAAGCAAAATCTTTCAACATCTTAACTATCACTGTCCTAGAATTAGATGTGCCTGCTGCGAAATAATGCTTACCCAATAAGTGATGGTTTAAAAGTTCATCTTGGTTTGATTTATGGTGAGTTTCTTGTAAATGAATAATTTGGAGGGATTCCAAAGTATACTGAATTGGCCATCCTTCACTGTTGGTTTGATCATCCAATCCTCTCACATTAAGAGAAAGGATTTTAACATTCTGAATACAATTTATCTTGCCAATAATTCAAAAGAAGTAATGACGATTTGCAGTAATGCTTTCCAACAAAACCAATAGCTGTATTCCAATTGTGATTACCAATGAAATGAAAACAAAATGAACCAACATTTACAAAATAAACCCCCCTAAATCCTACAAACTTACAAAAAGTTGCAGAACTGCAATCACCTGATGCTGTTTTATTGGATTTTGTTTGGACATTTGGAGGAATTAAATAACATGGTTTTCAGGTAATATGTTAACTCTCAAACGTACTTCTGATTAAATATAATGTATCAATACTAGCATAGTGTTTATTTCGCTGGATGTGCATGAACTTAAAATAACCAGTTTGGTTCAAATCAAACTAAACCCCATTGGCAATAAACCAGTTCAAATTAGTTCACTGCAAAGATTAAAAGAAAAAAGCTCTTTAAAAAGAGGGAAATAATGTCAAATATGGGGCATTTCTGTACTTACCTTCCCATCTGCTGGACAGGAAGAGTGCATTAGAGACTAATGCATTAACACCAGGAACACTAGTACATGATAGCCTAGGCCTAATGAGACCGGAGACTTACTTGGGTTCAGTCATGTGTCCAATCCTCCACAGGGCGCCAGCATTTTGGTCATGGCACCCTGTGTGACTGCACATGCACTAAACCCAGAGCGACAATTATGCTCCGCACACACGCAGTCACATCAGGAGTCATCTGAGGTACCAGCACATTTATGCAGTACCTCAGATGACCCCTCACACTGGAAAAGTTGCAGAAGGTCGCATCCTGGTTGGGATTGGGGAGGATTCAGTTCCATGCACCACAGCTAGTACGCAATTAGTCAACCACTGGGCAGGCAGGGGGTGCTTGTAGGCTGTAAGCGCCTCCTGCAAGTGCAGATGCACCTGTCCAGATGCTGACTAACTGCATACCATGGGGCCAAGTGCAGAAATGCCTTTGAACTGTTTAAGCCAAAACTTGGGGAAGGGGGGAAGTTTGAAAGGGTCCCTTTGCTCTGGCTGGAATTCAAACCAACCCCCTAGAACTGGGAGTGGGTTCAGTTCAAATTCAAACCATCAATCCCACGCCCCCAGTTCAGACATTATTTTGCCTTTTTAAAGAGCCTTTTTTGTTATTTTTTTTGCAACAAAGAGATTCACACTTTTCATTTTTCAAGATAATACAATTTGATTCAAGTTGAACTGAACTGGCAGACTAAAATTTGCGATTGCCTCGGCATTATATTGAAAACGTCATACATATCTGCGGCAATTCCAGGTCACCAAATCAAAAACTGGCAATATTGCTATTATGGAAACTCCTGGTTTCCCGTAATAGCGATGCTTACTTTTGTGTTTGCCAGTAGCTCTCAGAATCAGGTCACTTAAGGCTACTGGAAGCCACCAAGTAACAAAAGAATGTGGGTGGATACTTGACTGGCTTCCAGTAGTTCCAAGTGAGCTCATTCCAAGAGCTATTGACAAAGTAAGCCCACAGTTCCTTATCCTGTCTGGAAGAAAGGTAGCAAGAGGTAATTGGGGGATCTTCTTTGCCATCTGGAAAGGGCCTAAGAGGTGACAAGTTGTTTTTGTTTTTTCAGCATCATCTAACTAAAAAAATTCACCTTTCGGGTAGATAATAAAATGTGTTTGCTGATGTGTTTTCTCACTTAAAGTGGACTGAAACTAGATTAAAACTTAGGTGTGAATGCAGCCTTCAAATCAGTAATGAAAAGGTCAAATTCTCATTTTTAAAAGGAATATACCAATCATGGCTGCATAATTGAAGGGCATTTGTTAGAGCAGGCACATGATATTTAAATATATCTAACATTGTCCCACTCTCTATCCTGGCACCCCCTTGTATCTAGACAAATGATTCGTCTTTTTCTGCCTCACTGTGCTTCTTTAATGCCAAGGACAGGAAGCACATTCCTTCTGCCCTCCATAAAATGAATGCAAAAATATTTTTCCAAGGGGTGAATGGGACTGAAGTTTGGGTTTTGAAAGACAAAACTCAAAATACTATCCAGATTTTAAAAGTGGAAAAGAATTCTAAAGCTTCAATCATACATCTCAAACTCAGAGGGGTTTTTGGATACCGTCCAGTGCCCTATCATTACTTCAGCTTGACTTCTGGCTATTAAGCAATGGCTAAAGATTTTTGTGTTCAGAGCAGCAAAAGAGCTTTTGTAAGAGCTTAGAAATGATCTCTGTTTCAGCTTGGCCATTGTAGCCAAGTTGTGCCTATTAAGGAAAGACTAGGGCTGTTGAACCAGTCAGAGGTGAAGGTAAGCACTCTTGGTTACCACTGCCACAAGTCTCAAGTGGCAGCAATGAATCCAACAGCACCCATAAACTGCACACCTGCATATTCTGGGACAAGACACAACTTCCTGGACTCAAGACCCCAGGACAAACGGAACCTCTGCCTTGTCTAGATTTGATTTCAATTTGGGCTGAACTACTTCTCCTCTGGCGTATCTAAAATTGTTTTTATCAGCACAGCACCCAACAGTTAAATAGTAGAAGCATTTATATGATTGCTTGTAGTTCACTGGAGTTTTTCATTTGCTGATTTTATGCCAAATTGATTTTGCATATATAAACCGTGTTCACAATATAGATGATAAGGCACAGTAAAGCATACACTATAAATAAAACAAAATCCAGGAAATCAGAATCAAGTACAATAGGAGGAACAACAGAGAATGAGAACAGAGGGGAAATGTAATTAAAATAAGGTGAACTGAAGGATATGAGAAAAACACATAAGAAAATTGACTAGTAATCACTGGTCTCTTCCTGTATTACATTTCTAAGATTCATGGGTGATGATGCAAGTTAAACTTATATGCTCGCATAATGCAAGTGTTAGCAACGCATTGCAATACCATGCACTTTTATCAGTATATAGGTGCTCAGACTGTTTGTGAGGGAGTCATGCTGAGCACAATCTAATGAACGCATTTGGCAGGAAAATGCTTACCCTATTCTACTGTTTTTATTATCTACAGACAATAATCCTCTACAAAGTTCAACAGCATTAAGGCGCATAATATTCACAACTGGGTTTCAAAAATGGTTGACCATTACTAGTGGAAGCTCAGCTGTTTTGCTTCTAGCAGCCATCCACCTAAGCATACTTGATGGTACAACAAAATTTAGTTTGCAAAAAGTGCTTATTTGTAAACTTACCTGTAATTTCAGACATGATTAAATATACTTTAGCAGCAAATAGCATGAAGTAAAAGTGAAATAACTGCTTCAGGAACAGTCTTATATTTGCTCTTTAAGCATAATCAATGATAAAAACATTTCTGAAAATTAGGATATGGTGTCAGAAACCATTTATAATTCTGTATAATTAAACTTTTGTACAGAATTCAATATAATATATACACGGCATGTAGTATGAAAGACAATCATAATGTAAAAATTCTGTGTACTGATTTATAACACACTTGAGTTCTAACAATATTTGCCAAATCCATCATTCATCTGTATCAACTGGGCCAATAGTTGCTATTTACATACACTAGATGAAAGCTTCAATGTTGGTTGTTCCCTGGAGAATATTCTCTTACCAGCTATCATTATTTTCACGGTAAAATCAGTTTATCTTATTGACTACAGCAGCGTATGTGGTCTACAATAATATTCTTAAAAGGTTTTTTTATAGATTGAATACAAATTCCTTTAGGGAATCTTATCCTGTTATTTACCTTTGTTAGCCTAATAGTATTCCCAGAACATTATTATGGTCTATTCCTCCTCCTCTTACAAATTTAGCAGCAAATTAATAACACAAGCCAGTGAGTGCAGATGTCTCCCAGTTATTTTCATAACAGGTTTTTTCCCCCTTGAAACTTCTTCAAGTACTGCAGGGAAGAGCTCATTAAGGTGAGTATTTTATTCTCAATCAGAACATGAACACAAAACATCAGCTGGCCCATTATAAGAAGAGTTTTGCCTTGCTAAAGGAATTTTAAAAAATACAAGTTATGCATTACACAATTACACAGATTACATTTATAATGTCTACAGCTAGCAATTCCTAATTATAGCAAACCACACTGCATTTCATAAGATTCATACACAGGAGAAAGAATACTGCAGGCTTATGGGGTTCCTTTCTCAACCTGTGGAGTTGTTTATCAACAGGCAAAGTGAATTGCTGAAGAGCTCTAATTGATAGGTTATCTCATCAGGCACAGAATGGAGCAAAGGACAGGGTTTAAGACATTTATCAGTCAATAGCCTCATACAGGCAAAGTAACTGAAGACCAGTTCTAACATTATGTTTGTGACCACATGACTTATCCGAGGAGTGTCATTGCTACTGCATCTCCACAGAGATGAGACAATAAGCAGCTTGCGGTAACTGAACCACCCCATATGCAGGCATGATGCTTACATGCTCCAAAATAGAAATGTAAAAAATCCTTCACAGCAGTAATCATGTGATCTCCCTCCAGACACCTGTGCAGAAGTTGATTCTTCTGGTGTTTGTTCCTTGACTTCAGACAATGTATATTCTCTTTGTCCTGCACAATGAAGAACTGTTCCTGCTGCAACTCACTGCAATTCTCTCAGATCCGGATTAAGGGAAGTACCCAATGTGTTTCCATGGGTGGTGTAGCACCCAATGAATGCTAGCCTGCCTGCTGTGGAAACACCAGAGCACCCATTTACAAATCCGGATCTACCCACAAGGGGTCTGCCTGTCTCCCCAGGTGTTTGGGGGGACAGGGGGTGCAATCTCCAAAATTGCCTTTGGGGATTAGCAAAGGCTCCAAAGTCATTCTGAAGTCTCTGCAGAAAAACCCCTTTGGAGCCTTTGCTAATCTCCAAAGGCAACTTCAGAATGACTTTGGAATGACTTTGGAGTTTTGATTTTGGGGCATCCCCCGTGGGTTCCCCCTCCCTCAAGCCTCCTCTAGACTCCACTGCCCAATTGCAGTGGAAACAGGCTCCCTATAATCTGTATTTTATGGCTGAAGACCCCATTGTAGACCCCTTTAATGGGGGTTTCCCTAGCTGTGGTGGAAACAGATGTGTCCCTAATGGGGTCCATAGTGGAGATGGGGTCATCTGGCTCTCAGCCAAATCGTTCCTTAATGTGTGCTAAAATGGGTACTTACTGCCAGTGGGAAAACACCCATAATTTTATTCTGTACCTGAACTTTTGCTACTTTTGGTTCTTGAAATCAGACTCTGGACTCCACAGTCTCTGTAGAGATATTATTTTGCTTGCCTGGATTTTTTGCCTTGTTTTCCTTCACTGCTATTATTTGCTACTGCTCAAGTTTTGCCTTTTTATTTTAATAAACAAATTTATTTTAGTCCTAGCTTGTTTCTTTGGAGTACCCTGAGGCAGGAGTTTTGGCCAAAGGAGCTTGGCCATGCCTATCTTCACACACACCTTTCTCAGACAAAAGCTAATCACTCTAAGGGAGACTTGCTGTTTAGAGGGGAAGCTACAGAGGCTCCTAGAGCCAATCACGGCCTGGGAACAGTTCCTATAGACAGGCAACTAATCAAGACCATGAAAAACCAGCAGACGACTGGGCAATAAATGGCAAGCACTTATCAGCACAGAAGTCAAAGGTGAAGATGAGGAGGAGAAGTGAAGTAGGTAGGCTTTAGGTGCTTATTTTGAAAACTGTGTGACACGCTTTTATCTGCACCTACAAATGTGGCAATCCTGGGGAAAAGATGATCAAAAAAGCCCTGTCTGATCAAACTCTAGGTCCATCTGGTGAAGAGGGTGCTATAAATGCAAATGACAGATAAGTTATATTTTAAAAAATATTTTTAATTCAAAGCATACTATACTAAAAAATTAAACTTTTCTAATTGTTAGTCTCTTGATTACATTTGTTGACTTCCTGTCACCTTCTTGATGTTTCCTTGTAGCTCTATTGTTCTGCTTTCCATTTTTTCCTCTTCTTCTTCCATCTTATTTCTTGCTTAGTCCTTGAAACCTGCAATTAATTTATCACTTTCTTGTCTCTGTAAATAATCAATAAAAGATTGCTAGTTCTTTATTACCTTTACTACCAACATAGCATTTATCAAATTGATTAATTTGTCCATTTCCACAAATTATAAATCAACACATGGAAAAACAAGCAAACCTTAAAAAAAATTTAAAAGATAATAGTTTGAAAGAACGTAACCCACGGCCCTTATGATAAAGGTTTTACTAACAGAGTTGGAATATACGTCACAAACCATTTCATTGAAAAACGCACATCGAATTGTAAACAAACCATTCAAAATGAGATTCTAAGTGGGTGTTTAAATTGGATATTGCTCTGTATACAGAAGACTTTTTCCATGAAAAAAGTTCAGTCACTGGCTTGTGGATAAACACACAATTTTTAACATATCCTATATATCCCCAATCTATACATGTCACAGATTGTGAAAAATGGTTTACTTCTTTGTTGATGTCATCAAATTATACAGAAGGCAGCATTTTTCCTTCCTATGAGATACACTAAAATATGTCTTACTGAAATTACCTGTTTCTTTCTGGTAGCACAGGAGAAAACTGACCTTGCGAAAACAAATAAGTTGGTAATCATAATGCTTGAAATAGCAATAAGACAAAAGTAAATATGACAAAGAAAAACAAGAAATTTCGTAACAGAGCCATGCAAACCAAGTTCACATGTACACTACAATCTGAAGTGACATCAAACCATTCCCCATTATCCAAAGAGGACACAACAATCACAAATATTTGTGCTATTCAAACTATGGTTGCATACACAAGCAGTTTAAAAAAAACACATCTAGGTCAAGTTCCCACTGAACAATATAATCCTGGTTTTAATCAATTTTTTAAATCAGCGGCAAAGTCAGTTTTTTGCCATTCCCACTCCTAGCTTTTAATGTGGATTCACATGGGAGAAACCTTCACACCTCCCTCCTCCCCTTTTCACCGTCATACCTTGATATCATCAGGGAGGGTGTTCCCTTGAAGAGCAGAGCCCTCCTCCTTCACCCCTTCACTTGGCCTCTCACCTCCCTGACACCATCAATTAATTTTTATTAACATTTTAACGCTCACCAGCTGATGCAGACGGGAGTTGGGGGAAAAGGCGAGAATGAGGTGGAGGGTGAGAGAGCAAAGGAAAGCAAAACAAAGCACCCCACGGCAGCATGGAGTCTTTTGTCTTGTTTGCGGGGGGGGGGGGGGGGAGGAAGGATTTGCAAGCCAACAACTGCGCTGCATCAGAAGATCACGGCAGCACAAAATCCGAGGGATGCAGGCAAAGCGCATGAATGGAAAGAGGAAGGGACGATTGTTATACTGATCTCATTACAAATGTTACAACTTTCCCCTGCCTCTGACCTCATGGCAGACAGCCGGGGGAAGAGAGGGGAAATCATGTTTATCATTGGCTATGGGGAAAATGAAGAGAATGCCCCCAAAGCGTGGTCCCCCCCCCCAAAAAAAGCATGTGTTCCCATTGCTAAACAGCAAAGATTATTTCTACATCTCACAGCGAGACTTATTTTTATTCAAGTGCAGATGAACCACATTCCAGGACCTGACAGTCACAGGCAGGGCAGTGATGGCATGCAGAAGAAGGAACCCATTAGGACAGAATTTACAGTCACCACTACTTGGAACTGCATTTAAAATATGTCATGCAGTAAACAACTGTCATGCAGAAAGAACCAGTTCTACAATTATTACATTTCTCTTAAAGATGCATTTTAGTAATAAAGATGTTACACGCCAGCCAAAATTAGACACCATGCAGTCCAACATCATCGAAGAAGAAGAAGAAGAAGAAGAAGAAGAAGAAGAAGAAGAAGAAGAAGAAGAAGAAGAAGAGTTGGATTTTCTACCTTGCTTTTCTCAGCCATTTAAGGAGACGCAAAGCGGCTGACAAGCCTTCTGTTCTCTCCACCACAGACACCCTGTGATGTAGGTGGGCCTATGAAAGCTCAGAAGAAAGCTGTGACTAGCCCAAGGTCACCCAGCTGGCTTCATCGGGGAGGGCAGAATCAAACCTGGTATTCCCAGAGAGGAGTCTAAGAGTGAGTAAGTGAGTGAGAGAGGGGAAGGGGGAGTACAGGAAGGGAGGAGAAAAGAGAAGACGTCCCACCCTGAATTGCTTGCCAGATTTGTCTCCTTCCAAGCACGGTCCCGTTATTTTGGTTCTCTCTGGGCTGCCATCATGATAGAAAAGCAGCTAATGTAAACCCATCTCAAATAGACAAATATTAGGGATGTTCAAAAAATGCAAGGGCAATAGAATGCTTAGCTTAGGCTAGGGCTTGGGGGCTCAGGGGCTACTGGCAGTGGGAGAAGGAACTTACCTTCTTCTTCCTCCATCAGCAAAGTCAAAGTAGCAGTGGGCTGATCAAGCTGCCATTACTTTTGAAGAGAGAGGAGGAGGAGCTTTGATTTTTCAGCACAGTCCCTCATTGGCCTGACTGCTGCACAAGGGATGTACTAAAAAATCATGCCTCCACAAATGAAGACAGGGTATAGTTCCTGCCTTTTTCCTATTGGCTGGAACTATATCTTTTGTGTGTTCCGGGGGGCGGGGGTGTCTGGTGGCACATACAGTCACAAGGAGGCTCCACCTCTGCATGAAAAGTTAAATGCTGCTTCCTGGCTGATATTTGAGTGTTTTCCCCAAGATAATGGCCTCCAGGGAAAAAAAATATGTGGGTGCCTGTCTTTGAAAATATATTTTAAAAATCTGTCTGAAGATCTGTGTAGAAAGGCCATGAGTTAAAACTTTTTTTAAAAAAAGGCTCAAAGGTGCCCTGGAGACAGTACTGTGTGGCACTCGTGTTCTCAACCCATCTCTAATCCACCTTTCCTAATCTTAAATGTAGAAGGTGTAAACAAGCCTGAAGTTCAGTAAGTTTAATTCCCAGGTTAATGTACATAGAGTTGAAATCTGTCTCTCTCAGACGTAATCACAATTATTTGCCTAATATAGAAGTAATGCCCCTACATAATCTCAAAACAAGCACTTTCATTTTACTTTGGATCACAGTTCTTGGTAATTTTTTCAGACACTTTTTAAAGCCTCTGTTATATAATGGTGTCCACTGCTTACTGGCTGCAGAAACTGCACTTATAAATAAATATTTTGGAGGCAGCAATTCTAATGGATTCTTCATCTACTGTATATTTACTTTTGACAGTATTTTTGCATATTTCTGACAGCAGTGAATTTCTGATGCATTACGCATTCTCGCTGCTGTCAAGTGTTTAATATTTAAAGGATTATATTGTGACAATGTGCCTTATTTATAAATAACATTTGCCAGAGATGTTGAAATAATGTATGGAAATACTATCAGAACACTGAAGGCAGTTAAGAGCACTTACTAGAAGTCAGTGACTAAACTGAGGCTTTTAGATTCTGTGCATGCATATGGATGTTTGTGTTTTCTTTTTCTAAAAAATATTATTTCCAGTTATAGACAGCAGGGCCAATGCAGATTTTTTTTAAACAAACCAACTATAACACTAGCCTGCTCATCCTTGTGAGTAGGCATAAAACCTTTGTGATAGAAAAAAGGGAGGGGCTTAACACATTATTATCCTTAAAACAGTGGCAAAATAAAAGGCAAGAAAGGAACCAGCTCTTCATCCATGCCAAGAAACGAGTGATTTTATATAGATGTACTTTTATGCCATTCCTGGAAAGAAGACAAAGAAAAGTTGGCTTTTGTACCTTGCTTTTCTCACCCATTTAAGGGAACTCGAAGCAGCTGACAAGGCTTTCTGTTCTTCTCCCTGTAACAGACACCTTGTGAGGTAGGTGGGGCTGTGAGAGCTAAGAAGAGAGCTGTGACTCGCCCAAGCCCACCCAGCTGGCTTCATGGAGGAGTGTGGAATCAAACCCCGTGACTTTGAGATATAAGTCCAGCATTCTAACCACAAGACCAAGCTGGCTCACAATATTTTTAAACTAATGCATTATATATCAGAGATGTACATGAGAAAGACAACTTATTAAGACAAAGGTACTTTGGTCCACAGTGTAGTGTGATCCACCATATGTAGACATGGGCACTCAGTCTGACCACTTGGTGCCAATACAGGAAGTGCCACATGTTATCTGAAAGCCAAATTCATCCCTCACCATAGAGACGAGGTTGTATTTTACCATTTAATTATGTTCTAGCGCAATCTTATTGTGTGCATTCTAGTATGAAGCCATTAATAAATTTGTTCTGTAGTTTATCACTGTGACACGAATCACTTGAAATGACTTTTTGGGAAATTCTGCACTGGCCATTATACCAGACCAGCAAGTGAGTTTGCCTTTCACATGCTGGTCCAGTCTAAGGGGCTCCCGCTGGTTCTATATACCAGACAGTGCAGAATTGCCCTTTCTTTCGCTCCATAGTTCTTCTCATCTAGTTCCATGCTACTCTGCATGTACTCTCTCCATGTCCCCAATATTTGTATTTCTCATCTATCCTTTAAATACATCACATTCGCCCTCCCACTACCTTAATGCTATGTCTTACGCCACCTTGAACTCTGTTGCTTCCTTCTGCCCTCTTCTTCCCCTCTTGGCTCTATTCATTGAGAAGCACACATATTGGTTGATAGATAAGAAACCTCATTGAAAAAAGGGAGTCCTAAGTACTTTGGACTATGTTGGTGCCCAGTTCTGGCACCATCCTGACTTCAGCCTAGAACATCCAGTCTTTTCTCTCCCCTTCCAATTGTTCTTGAAAATATCTTTTAGACATAAAGCTATCCATAGGAATGCTGGGACCAGCAAAGGCAGGGCAAAATGAGAGGAAGCTACACCTATAAAGGGGAATAGTAAATCAAAAGCGAGCAATATTTAAAAGAGTTCTAGAAAATGTCCATATCACTGTAATTTTTCTTCTCTTTTTAGGAGACAATAAATTGGACAAAACCCATACATAATGATGCCGCTCACTCAAAATAGTGACCTGAAGCAAAGCTGGAGATAATCTGTCCTAACATTCCAATTGCTGGCATGCCTGATTTCTCACGCAACAAACAAAAAAGTAATAAGCAATCTGAATTTGTGGAACAGTACGTCATGCCAAAAATGAATGATGTCTATGCAAAAATTACACAAACACACACACACATGAGGGAGGGAGAGTATATTAATGTTAAGGAAGCCAAAAGCACAGACTACAGCTTCAATATGTTCCTCTCCTTGCTACGTATAGCTCTTTATACTGATAGTAGGATTTCATTTGAAATCATGCACGTAATGTAATTCTGTTGGGGGGAAATGCCTGGAGCATTTAAGCAAGCCTAACATTTTTAAGATGGCTGGTGGAGCTGTCCAGGTTAATGAATATTTCAGGTACCTCCAGATGCAGGTTAAAAACTACAATTTTCCTAGGGTTACATTGCCAGGCACACATCCATGGCAATCCCAATGTACTCTTGGGATAGCCACTTAAACGTGCTGTACAGTCATGACAGAAAATCCAGCTGTGATGCTGGGTTTTCCATCATGCCAGATTGCTTACCTTGTCTGCTGCTTCGTTGTGGGATTGCTGCTCTTGCAAAAATATCTGTATGTAGGAAGCATGAGGAAAAAACAAAGGAAAGTAGACAAGCACTTCCTGCATACAGGTACTTTTGAAGATGGTGGAACAATAGTACAACCTCCCCTCCAGACCTTAAGTCATGAGCACGTCAATATGGAAGCAGGTGTTCCTTCAAATATGTGGGCCCAAGTCATTTAGGGCCCTATAAGTCAAAGTTAGCACCTTGAATTGGGCCCTGTAGCGAATCGACAGCCAATAAAACTCTTTTAAGACCAGCGTGATATGTGTCCGGCCAGCTGTCCCAGTCAGGAGTCTAGCAGCTGCATTCTGCACCAGCTGCAGCTTCCAAACTGTCTTCAAGGGCAGCCCCATGTAGAGCACATTACAATTCTCCAATCTGGAGGTTACCAGAGTGTGGATAACTATGGCCAATTCATCTCTGTCCAAAAAAGGCAAAATAATCCAAAATAAGGTCCAGTGCAGTATTGTTAATCAGTGTTATCGGGTTTGTTTCAGGATGACCTATTGTTTCATTTTTAAACAGCTTTATTTATGTGAAGTCTTTACTTGTTTAAAACCAAACTTTGTTTTAACAGGTGTTAAAATTGCTCAAGAAACTGTGGCAGGGCAGAATCAGCTACTTGTATCATTGTCGTCTCCCTGCTATGAGTGGGTTTTTTGGAGCATCAGCAGAAATTTTTGCTTTGCTCAATACCTCAGAGATGCACAGAAGTGTTTTTCACTCACAACAGTAGTTTGGGGTGAATCCACACTAACTTTGCCCAGGACAATTTAAATTTCTAGAAGATCCTTCACAGCAGAAGTTTAAAGAAATTATTTAGAAGAGCGTTGCAAAGCTTTCTTCACCACCCAACATTATGGTTTAATTAATCAAATTACAGATTCCAATTGTTCTACATGCGATTTTCTAATGTTGTTTGTGCTCTTTTTGGCAATCTAACTGACTAATTTTTGAAAGTGAACAGAGGGATCCTAAGCTTGCAGTTTGTAATCTTTTTTTTTTTTAAGAAAATGCTGTGCGTTGCTTGTTGTTTTAATTTCTGAGGGGCAATGCTGACATCAGTGGTAAGCACTTTGTTTCTCTCTACAGAGATTCCTTGGTGACCATTAGCTCAGAACATGACAATAAGATTTTCTAAACCAGGCTGTAAAGACTTTTTCTGAAGGCAATTAACACACAAATTAATCAAGAGAAGATTCTTTTACTTGGGAAATCAACATTAATTTATAAGAGAAGTCCACACTTAGTCTAAGGCATCATTGGAATGCCAATTTTCTTAATGGTTGTTCTCCTAAACTTAAATAGTTTACAACGTTTTGTCTTAATTTTCTCCCTGTGATTCTATTTCACAGAATGCTGACTTTAACTTGTTTTCTACACTGAACTTAACTAATTTATTTTAAAGTCATGGAATTAAATCTCTGGATTTTCATATTTTTGAAGCATGGTGTTTCTGTCACCTCCCATTTCTATAAGAAATAGTAACTCATCCCTGCCTGTGATGCACTTGACTGTAAAAAGAAAGGAAGGTATTCACGTTATCCAGTTTTCCTTTGGTAAGACGACTTTGAAATTACAGTAGCAAGATAGTGCTTCCATCTTTCAGGGTGGAGGTTTTAAAATCCACTGCTGATTTAAAATGACTTATCCATTTCCAAAAGAGGCTATAAAAGTAGCTTGAAGTTAAGGTATTGACCCAGCACAGGCATTTAATTTAATAGGTTGTGTTTAATTAAATACATTGATAACTGACAAGTTACAGGTCTCTCTGCACATCTCAGCACTTCTTCAAAGAAACAGCATTCCACAAAGGCTATTTCTGGATGTAGTCTTATATACTCTGCTTAAAAATCACCCTTCTACCCTTTTCTCAGTGTGTTTTGCATTTCTGCAACTCAAACCCACTCAACAATTCCTTTACTTTTCTATGGGCCTTAGAAATGCCTGAGGCCTCTGGGCATCATAGCCACAGGGGCTAAAGGGATGATTCCAAATGAATGGTAAAATTGCTGTTTGACAGCCAAAGCTTCCTGCATTAAGCATTCCACTATATTCATAGTTAGCACACTGTTCAGGGAGTCTTTAGGTCTTTCTGTTTTGACTGACACAGGTTCCCTGGAGATGATGTCCAGGGGAATGCCCAAGTGCAATCCCTGTTCTGTTTTGTTTAAAAAGGGGAAATTGCCTTTTTCTCACAGAGCTACTGTTCTTGTCAAACTTTCCAGCTGCACCACAGGGAAACCAATGTCCATTATTTAGTAGATTAATAAATGATATGCATGAAGTTCTATAGTTATTCATTCAGTGATTAATAAACTCACTCAAGGGACCTTTCTGCACTGAACTTGCAATTTCGGACAGGAAGAAGAAGAGTTGGTTTTTATATCCCACTTTTCTCACCCCTAAGAGGACTTAAAGAGGCTGCCAAACCTCTATTCTTCTCCCCACAACAGTCACCTTGTGAAGTAGGTGGGGCTGTGAGAGCTCAGAAAGAGAGCTGTGACTAGCTCAAGGCCACCCAGCTGCCTTCATGGAGGAGTGCAGAACTGAACTAGGAGACTGCAGTCACATCATGTCTAAAACTGAGCTTCTTGTTTTTCCTCCTAAACCCTCCCTCCCCTGTTCTCTTTCTGTGTCTGTTGGCAACATCCCTATCCATTCGGTCCAGCAAGCCTGAAGTCTTGGGTTCATCTTTGACTCTTCTTTATCCTGTATCCCCCACATTCAGTCCATCACTAAAGCGTGCAGATTCTCTCTCTACAATATCGCTAAAATCCGTCCCTTCCTTTCCACATCTACCGCCAAAACCCTGGTCCATGCTCTGGTAATCTCTCGGTTAGATTACTGTAACCTTCTGCTCGTGGGTCTCCCTCTCTCTCACCTTCGTCCCCTCATTGCTGTTCAACACTCTGCAGCTCACATTATTATGCTTGCACGTCGTTTCGACCACATCTCTCCCCTATTTCTTTCTCTTCTCTGGCTCCCGTTCCCTCTTCGGATTCGTTATAAGTTGCTCCTCTTAACCTTCAAAGCCCTCCATGGACTGGCCCCTTCTTACCTCTCTAATCTTCTTCACTCTTATACTCCTTCTCGAACCCTTCGCTCCAGTAGCCAAGGTCTTTTATCTCAGCCCCAGCTTACTACTGCTCCATCTAGGATTCGTCCTTTTTCTTTTGCTTCCCCTTATTTCTGGAACCTATTGCCCTCCCCCCCTTTGCGTGCCATCTCCTCTTTATCATCCTTTAAATCTGAATTAAAGACCACACTCTTTAGTGAAGCATTTCCTGGCTCTCTGTAGATGATCTTTTAACGAGATACTGCCTATTGTTGTTTTATGCTTTTTGTATTTTTAACTTATTTGTTCTTCTTAATTGCTAATTGCTACTATTGTTACTGTTTTGTTTTTTAGATGGTACGCCCTTGGCAGGTTTTTATATTTTATATATATATATATTGTTTCGCATCTGTAAAGTGCTGAGTACATGGACAGCGCTGTAGAAATAAACTAATAATAATAATAATAATAACATCAGGGGGTCATGTGAGCTGCCAGCATGCTTGCGCGGCAACTCCGATGACTTCCCCAGCCAGCAGAGGTGCACATGATCACCAGCTGGATGCTTCCAGGTAGGCTTCAGTGGGGTAAGGGTTGGTGAGCTTGTAATGCATGACTTTGTGCACCACAGCAAGTTCACAATAGGCGAACATCTGGAAAGGCAGGGGGCACATGTAGACAGTTGCACTTGCTCAGATATTCACCTATCATGAACTATGGGCTAAAATGCAAATTGGGCTCTGAAGAGGACCATGTTCCAGAATAAAGGGGTGTGCAGAAACTCCAAGGAGTGAGAGAAACCAGCCTATTGCTGGTCAAAATAGTTTAGGTTTATTCAGACTCCAAACCTTTTACATCTGCCCTGCTGGGCATTTTAAACTTATAGAGAGCTGCAACTTCAGTCCAACAGACTTAATTTAATTTAATTTACTGCTGGGAGGAAGATAAGCAGCAATGGGCAAGAAGAAAAGAGCATGTTCCTCTCCTGAACCTCCAAACTAGGCTAGAAAGCAGACGAAACTAGGGTTGCGTTCCCTTTATAAGCTTATTTCAGTTTCAAAACAGTTTCAGTCCTCGCAGTTCCCATGTCAGGTTGGCTTAACACGCTTTCCGCATGTTAAATCGCCCCAAAGCGTTGTAAATGTTAATCCTCATTTCAACAGGTCTCACTCCAGTTTGTGCGCTTGAAATGTTTTACATTTTTTACTGTGGGAACGGTACCGTGTTAAGGGATGAGAATGCGTGTGTAGGGTTTCCCTCCCCCAATAGCTTGCTTCCAAAGAGAGTGATTTTACTGTAACAATCCACCCCTTAAAGCAGCCGCTACACTGTAGCAATCCAACCACTTCACACCTGATAACAATGTTGCAATTCTCCGCAATTTTGAAAGTTCTGACCTTTAAAAAAGGGAAAGGAAAGGAAAGCAGCCGCAGGTTATGTTTTTAAGGCTGTGACTGTGGAGTGAGCGGGCGAAGGGGGTTTGAGGAGGGGAAAGAATTGCTGGCTGCCCACTGCCATTTTTCTTCCATCCAGGCAAGCGGCAGCCACCCAGCTAGGCTCCGTGAAGGGATCGGTTATGGGTGGTGCATTCACACCAGCAGGAAGAGGGCAGGGCAGGCCTGAAAAGCGGCTTTTAAAAAGTAGCCACTTGAGTCCCCCCTTGAGTCACGTAAGCCACCTACAATCCTCAGAATCCATATTGAGTTGAAAGTAATGGGTCAGGCAAATTTGCGTTTCCATCCGGTTCTATTATTTCAGTTTAGGGAAACCGAATTAAGCTTATAATGGGAACGCGGCCTAGAAGGTACTGACAATTCTTTATTTTTACTACTGATAACAAGTTTGCCCTATTAAGAGATGATTTGGAAGCCCATAATTTAATGGAAAACACAGAATCATTAAAAACGCCTTCAGAAGGAACCCGAGATAACACCCACAGCAATCCTTTAAATTTATTGTCACAGCAAATATTTATTTCACATGACGTTCTTACAGCTATTTTTGAGAGACTGAATGATATTAGGAAGAGTTTGAAAGAACTCCAGAACTTATCTAAGTGCACATATAGGAAAACACAGGAACCAGCAAAGTTATGCCTAAGTCAGGCAGTTCAAATGGACGCACAGCAAATCAACAACTTATCAACAAACAGTCCCCAGAAGAACTCCCTCCAGTTACAGCCTTGCCAGCTGGGACAAAGAAATAAACAGGAATCACTGGAGCAGTAGAAAGGGAGCATTGCTTTCCCTAAGCCAAATACTAAGCAGAGAAGTTAGTAACCACCACGTGGAATCCCTGTTTTGGCTCCTTAACAACTACTACAAAAGACTTGTTATTTCCTTTCAACATCCTAATATACCACAGAGGCTACTAAGACTCCGAGAGACTCTTAAGTTCCAGATATGGAATAATTACAAATAGAGTCTTTTACAAGACCAACTCTAGACCTTTACTTAAAAGGAAGACAGCTTTGAATCAACAAACACAATCTAAAGCCAACCATAGTGTTCAGGGTCCTGGAGGCAGATGCCCAACTGGCAAGCTAGTTCACCTTAACACCACAAGTAACAAATAGCTTCATCTATACCTAGGTGTAAATCAATCTACCCTATCAGCCACCACAAGAGCAGAACTGGAGCTGCCTCCATTGAACTGTGAGGTCACATCGAGACAATTTAATTACTGGCATAAAATCAAACAAATGAACTGTATGAGACTTCCACACCTCTGTTTGGAAGAGCAAGATATATTGCAAAATAAAACATCATGGCTAACTCGCTTTGCTAATACCACCCTCCAACTGGACCTACCATTACAAACCTTGGACAATCTAGGCCCTAAAGCTAAGACAGCTTTACAGCAGCGGGCACTGGATATTGCAGCACAAGATGTCCTGGCAGCTGTCGCAAATGCAAGAGCCACTCTGTAACTCCTGCCACCAGACGTAAGGCAGGATATATATCCTACCAGTTATACCAGTTGTAATAAATAAGATATTATAATAAAGCTGCTTGCTGCCACCAATGTTAAATGTGCTGCCACCAGTTGTTAACGGCCTGTTGTTCTAGTGTTACAGTAATAGTTATTTTATTGTTTGGGTAGCGTTTTGTGATATCCTAAACAAGGATATAATGTCAGAACTTCCTTTTAAAAGTATACTTCTTCTCTGCCTCTATGGGCTGAATAATAATGTAACAAGATGAAGTCAGATTCACCAAACTTCCCTCCCCCACTGGCTTTGCCCAGCCAGTAGAGTTATTGTATCCTTGCGCCTCTATGACAACGGAATGTACCACCCGAAGTCTTCCTTAAACAACAAGAAAATGTTTTTATTGAATTCAGATAAAGTTCAAAGTCAGCTTCTTCTTAGAGTTACACTTAGTTGCTTCCGTTGTCCTACAGTACAGTCTTTAACTTTTACACTAAGTTCAAAGACTCTCAAACTTCTTGAAATAAACTTTCAGTCAAATCAATATGTGGTTGCTTGCCCTAATATTTCTTCATTAACAGCATCAAACATATACTAATAGACTCAGGACCCTAACCTTAGCCTCCTCAGCTAAGGGCCCGTTTCTCCCCTTCGTTAACCTCCCACCAGGATTAACGACCCAAGGCAGAGAACAGAAATTGTTCCCTCAGGCCCCCCTTATAAATGGGCCTGGCTGGCTAGCTTCGCCCTGATTGGCTGAGTTCCTCCAGCATTCTATTTCACCCCTCCCCTTGGAGTGCTCAACTAGCCCCTCCCTTAGGCTACTTACCCTTGATAAAAAAACGCTTTGGCGACACTTTTAAGCGTCTGGACTTACCGTGTTTGCCACACTTTGCATTTTAAACTAAAAAACGTACTTTTTGGGATTGAGGGGTCCTAGCGGGCATTACACACTCTACCTCGCCACCTTTAAACAAAACATCAGGATAGAGAATTATCTTGCTGACATCATGCCCTATCAACTGTGAAAAATTTTCTCCAAGGCCAGATTTGAGCAACTAGATGTAATGAGTAAGTTGGGCCGATACCAGAACACTCCTTACAACCAAAGATACTGTGTATGTGGATCAACTGTCCCAGAAGGTTTGATTCACATTTTCTTTTAATGCTGTCTATACAATAATATCAGGGATTGCTACCTCGATCCCCTCTTAATCAACAACCAACTCTCTGATAACAAAACAAAACTGCACCTATTGCTCAGGGGACAAGATAAGTACACAACCCTCAGAGTGGCACTGTTCATCCTGAAGGCTATGAAGATTAGAGACAAGTACCATAACTTTTATTTCTTTTTACCTTTCCCTTTTTATGTCTTTTAACATAATATATGGTTTATAACTAACATTTGATAAGGTCATAATGACTAATCAATAAAGATTTTTCGATGTCAAAAATAGTTTAAGTCTGCGTGCCCGCTGTGTGGTATGGATGCCTTTGACAGTTCCCTAGCGTGGCCAGTCTCCATCTCTCCTACCATTAAAGCAACTGAGGGAAAATACTAGTGCTAGCGAGCTGTCAAGCAACTCTAAAGCATAATGCACAAGGAACAGGGTGCAACAGTAAAGTAAAAGGGGCCACTGGGCTTGTGTTCAGAGGCTCTAATAGAAATGCTCTATCCAAGATAGCTCATCCAGCAGAAATGGAGCTAGGGAGGCTCCATAGCTACGCACCAGCTAGGCTCTGGAAAAGCTGCTACAGCAGATGCACCTGCTTGGGCCACCGTGAGTTACTAGGTTTTCATAGCTGGGCAACTTTGGGAAGATGTAAATAGGAAGGAGAATGTCCATGTGGTTGTGCCCTGCTTGTCCGCTTCCAAATACTGCCAGTTGCTACTATGAGAACAGGCTGCTGGATTACAGATGATTCACAGTTTGAATTCAGCAAGGCATTTCTTATGTTCTGATGGAAAAGAAAGGAGAAGAGGATTTCTTTCTCCTATTTAGCTTTTTTTTAATTGCAGTACAAGTGAGAACATGAAAGATTATGTGCTGCTGTTTAGAGGAAGGGAGGGAAGAAGGAGTAAGTTCTTCTCTTAGTCATAAATATTAGCAGCCACAGATAGCCAGTGAACCTGAAAGTACAGATTTACGAATGGCCAGAGAAGCTATTTTTTATCAGTGCTAAGTTAAATTATGAAATCTGTCAAAAGACCTAATGGTGCCGACTGGTTTAGATTTAAAATGGAATAACACAACCATAAGTTAATTAGGTTCAGAAACAATTCAGAAACAATGGGGGACTTTTGTCCAACATCCTGGTAACTTTCCCCAGGGATCAGTTATGCCATCTATGCTTTTTAATATCTATACGAAGCCACTGGGAGAAGCCATCAGTAGTTTTGGAGTAAGGTGACATGACACCCAACTCTATCACTCTATTCCTTCTAAGTCAAGACAGATGATTCAGGTGCTTCATTGCTGCCTGGAATCAATAAGTGGGGGTACTGTGTATCACCGGATCTCAAGTCTAGGATCTTAAGGACTAACCGATTCTGGATGGGATTGTTTTGCCCCAGAAGAACAGAAGCGTGATCTGGAAGTGTTCCTGAACTCATCATTTTGGGAAGCATATAATGGTCATTAAAAGAATTAATTATGCCCCTGCTCCTCTTTACCCTCTTTTTGATCCTCTGCACTAAGATATACAATTGGTGGGCTGCTGTGTGGGACGAGATGCTGACTAGATGGGCTATAGCCCAATCCAGGAGGATTCCTCTTCTGTTCTTACGCAATGCACTTTTTTACTTGCGTGGATGGCCCTTTACATTTCAAATGGCTATACTGTATGGCCATTTAGGACTGCATATATATTGTTTGAGAGACAAAGAGGGGAGGAGGGAAAGAGAATAAGAAAATGTGCTTGCATGTTTCCACAACATTTTGAAAGCAATTTTCAGTGATTTTCCCATTCAATTATTTGCTGGGCACGATCTTTTTTAAGTGGTTACTTCTAATTTAGCAATGGTAGCAGAAGTTCAATCACAGAGGATTTATGCCTACTCAAGCTGTCAGTGCCTGAGCTAATAAGGAGACAAGTCATGTCTTCTACCTGAAAAGATATCTTTAAAAATTTCTGCATCCATTGTCCAGTATACCTAGGACTAAAGGAAAAAAGCCTCCAAAATCTTGAGATTCAAAACAGTATAACCAAAAATCCTTGACCCTTTTAATTTAAAAAGGGTATGTAAAAAAACCCCACTAATATTTCTAAAAGCAAATCCAGATGAGTCAAATATAAATAGGAAATAAACTATCATAGTTATAAGTGATTATTAAATATAAGCAAATATAAGCTATACCTTCCTGCAATATCAAGTTGCTGTTTATGTCATTGTTATGCATGTAACAATGGCCCACTGAAATATATCAAGCCACTTGAGTATGAAAGGAGCAGGATAGAAGTGGACAATTTATCCTATTCCCTACCATTTCCTCAAACCTAACCATTTTTTCCCATAAGGTTTTCAATGCCAATATTGCCTCAACAGAGATCTGAAGCAGGAAGTCAGAGAATGAGGACAATTCAGCACTGGCAGGTATACCAGAGCAGCAAGCACATTAGGAGCCCTTCCACATACTGGTATGGTCCAATGGAGGTCCTGCAGGCCTCCCCACCAGGGTCTCCCCATTTGGGCCTCCCTTAGACCACACCAGTGTGTGGAATGGAGGCTCCTAGTATGCTTGCTGGACTGGTGTACCAACCAGTACCAAATCGCCCTGAGTTAAATATTCCTTTCTTATTGACTGAACTACCTTTTCTTCATCAATATAGGCCAATGTCCTACAGCCTGTATACTGTATATATTTTAAAAAATATATCACTGTATTACTTAAGTAAGTATTAAACTAAATATATGCTGCAATATAAAGGCACAACCACTAAAAATAATGCACAACAGAATATTCTTTGGTTGATTTGCAAAGAAATGCCAGGAGATTTTGCATTGCCCATTGGCAATTTCTTTGCATAGAAGTCTTTCCTGTGATGTATTACAAATACAACTGTATTTGACCTGTCTCTAAGGCCGCATCCACACAACAGCAGATCAAAATAACTTACCAGCAGAAGCTATCAATCCTGCCCCGGCAGCAAGGCACAGTGTCTTTATGCCATGCACCTCACCCCCTTACCCTCTTCAAAGCTGGGAAACAAAGTGGATGCAGCCAAAATTTCAAAAGAGGGAGAATTATTGTAAAGAGACAACAGATGGAAAGTTACTCACTTTTATGACTTCTGGGGGTGAATGAAGGTCTAAGGATCAGAGTGACAGTGGAAGGAAGTGTGGAAGAAGTGGTGGGTGGCAATAAAATTGATGGAAAATGAGGAGGCAGAAGCAGATGAAGGTAGTGGAGGAACAATGGTGGCAGACGCTCGGAACACAGTGTCCCCAAAACAAACGCCCGCTGCAAGCAAAAGGAGGAGAGGTTTCCCCAAAGAAGCCGGATGGAATACTAGAAAGAGTAAGTGTGACTGAAAAGCTCACAATGGATGTGGCAGGACTGATTAAGGGACTAAAAGAGGTAAAACTACTATCGATGCAACCTAAAGAGAAGGTGGACAGGAATGAAACAGATGTAACAGCTTTAAATAGAGTGACAGAGAGGCTGTTGGAGAGAGGAGCGGAGGTCTTGGACTAGTGAAAACGTAAAAACTGAGGTTTGCGGGCTTACTTGTAAGGTGGCCCTTGAAAGAAATAGCTGAAAAGTTGCTGGGGTGGTTGGAAGCTAACAATGTACAAGTTGCGCCTGGAGATACTGAAAGGTTTACCGAAGTGCATGACCTCAAGCGGCATGAGCCAGACTGGCAGGAGACACGGTTGTCGCATTTTTGGTGATAGCTTTTAAGACAATATTTCAAGATTCTCTACTTGTTTCAGGCTGTTCCAGAAATAGTATCATTGAGAGTGCTGAAAGGTTGGGATAGGGAGGTATGGAATGGATATTTGGAAAAAGACCGAGGATCAGATGTTGGTTTTACAAGCAAGTAGGGAAGAGGCAGGGTGGGGAATTCCCGCTACTGAAAAGTACTACAATGCAATTAACATAGCGAAATTAATGGGATTGGAGTACAATAGAGAACTGAAGTGGATGCAATTGGAGAGAAAGATATTGAAATGGAAGGATCGGTTGCTGATGTTTAGGAGAGGTACAAATAGGGAATTAGAGAACTGTTATGGCCCTTTGAAGCACACTATGTTGGTGTAGAGATGTCAGAGACAGAAGTTTATGGGAAAGTGATCTCACTTTATGGCACTGGAAAGTTTGAACGAGAGGACAGAAGTGCTGAACAGCCACACACTATAATTACTGAAGGAAAACGGAATTAGGTACCTGCAGGATACCGTGTAGGGGGCAGTGGTTGCAAGTAGCCGCAATGATATCCAAAGACTTATTATGAGCCCATTGAAGGAGACTGAGATAGTTATACAGGCAAAGTTGCAGACCCAAAGTCAACAGAATGACTTATCAATTATTGATTAACGAGAGGTATATAATGCAGTCCTTGAAGGATATTTGCGGGATAGATTTCTGGGTGGAGCAAGACAGAATTGAAAAGAAGGTGAGGAGTATTTATAAAGATGAAAAATATTAAATGGAAGGAGTTGAAATTGAAATTATTACATTTTTTGGTATTGAACCCCTGCACAGCTTTCACCTGTAATCTCTACAATGATTTCTGCATGTTGGTATGGCTGTGGAGGTTGGGGGACATATTACCATATGTGGTGGGATTGTCCGGAAGTATTAAGGTACTGGAGAAAGGTGGTGGATAATGTAAGAATGGTATTTGGAATAAATGTGAGACTTCACCCAGAAATATGTTTGTTGCAGGTATGGTTAGTATGGGAGGATGAGTATATGCTGGATAGGTTGTTATGGACTCCTCTGATAGTTACTGCAGGGGGCTGGAGGGATAAATCATGGTGGACATTGGAAAGGTGGAAGGATTATGTGATTGGTGCATTTAAATTTGATGCTTTTAGGCACCAAAGGCTTCTTTATTTGGGGAAGAGGCCAAAGAAAACTCTACAAGGTTTATGGAAACATTTATACAAAGCTAAAGAACAAGACTCCTTTGCTGGAAAGGATAAAAGAAGGCATGGAGAAAGTCTAGGCTCATATAACAGTAGGAATTAGATTAGCAGATTAGGGAGGGAACTAAATGAGGAAAACGTATGTTTGGGGGGGGAAATGTTGCATTGTTTGATGGATGTAATATTGTAAAAGTGATAATAAAGATAATAAAGGGGGGGGGGAGAGGGAGAAGTTTTTATTCAGGAAGCACAACCCAAATTCTTGTTGGGCATGAAGAATTACTTGTGGAAGTGTTTTTTTTCAATTCCTGCCTCTGAAACAACAGGATTTGGCCAATTCTCTGCAGTTAGCAAGTAAAGAGGCAAGTTCATGATACCTTGAGAATAGTGTGAAATCAGGTAAATGGTTCCTTTATTTGAAAAGGCAGAGACAAAGAATATATAACAATTCTGAAAGATTATTGTTTGTGTAACACTAATTGAACAGAGGACTTTCTCTGAAAAACAATCATTCAGCATACATACAAATTGGTGGATTTAGCAGGAATCCCTTTAGGCCAGTGTTAATTATTTGAGACTGGAGCCTAGAGACTGGAGAGAGCCAGCAAGGCGGAAATTTGACAAATGGTAAACAGCAACAACTTGTTCTACAAAACAATAAATACTGATTACGGTGATGATGCAGAGCTGAAAAGCTGCTTGACATGAAATGAAATTATTCAAAGTTAATGAAGAATAGAAAGCCTTCAAGGCTGTGAGCATCATAACAAGCAAACAAAAGAACACATTGTCTAATTCGAGCTTGCTCATTTGGCCTCTCCCCACCTTCATTCATTGATTCTCAAGATTAATTTAATTGAAAAGACTTTTTGCTCAGCTGTGACACTATTGATTCAGATTTGGAACTGGTCACACATTTGATGATATAAAAATGCACATACATGTTTATATAAAGTTGCTTATGCCCGTGTTTTAACATCGCAGAGTGGGAGCCTTCTTGTAATTCCACTACCCTCAGAGGTATGTGGGGTGGCAGCACACAAGAGGGCCTTTTCTCTAATGGCCCCTAGACTTTGAAACAACTTCTCAAGCTGAAGCTTGTTAGGCTTTTGATTGTCAGCTTCCCTGTAGTCCTGCCAGCAGGGGAAGGGACGTAGGGTCATATTTTATAATGCATTATATTATGCTTAACTATTATAAATTTTATCTTTCTACTGTTGTGACCCACCCTGGGAACTTCAGGTGAATGGAGGAATATAAATATTAAAAATAAATAAATAAATAAATAAATAAACCACGGAAACACTTTTACAAAACCCTTTTGTCTTACTGCGGCCCAGTTTCTTCCCTTTCTAGTACAGATATGCACAAACAAAAAATTCAGAAAAATCTGCAGCTGATACAAACATCCAAAAATTCATGTCCTCATAGAGTTGTTCATTCAAACTTTTGCATAAGTAACATACTTTAAAATCACGAACATTTAATCAAATTTTCATATTTGCAAACTAGAAGCATTTTTCGTTCGAACATCCGGACGTTTGAATGTCCATGCTTTCATTCTGAAGCGAAAATTTTCAAATTCAATTGAATTTTCAAATATTTTCAAAATCATTCACGCACATCCCTATTTTCCAGGCAACTGCAGGCAAAGACGGAACAGTTCAGTCCCCCCTTCCCCAGCACCAAACACTTATATGTCTACCATCTAAAAGACTGTTGTTTTTGTTGTTAGGTACCACCAAGTTGAGGCTGGTTCTGGACATGTTCACACAGTTTTCGGGAAGAAGCAGAACGTGATTTGCCATTATCCTCTTCTGGGATGGCACAGAGACTGGACCTGAAGTCCTTTGCTTTCCAAGCAGTTGCTTTTCCACTGGTCTAAGGCCACTCCCATCTAAAATAAGCCTATAGAATATTTTAAAAGTGGTGGGAAAGAGAAAGCACAGTAACATAAAACCCAGCTGGCAGAAGAAAAACTGTCAATCATCTCTGTAACTAAAGCATACCCAAAAAACTTCCAAACTAATCAATATAGTAATTTACTACCCACTGGCCACCTTTCATCATATAGGTCCTTCCTGCACTTATCCCTAATCCTATTTAGGGCCCCTGGTACTTGGTTTCTGGGTCTCATCAATCCTCTCCCCCACTATTACACTCCATCTGCATTAGAGTGTGATTCCAATCAGGGAGTCCCTGACTGGGAATACTGGTTGACCCATTTAAATGGGTCTAGTAGTAGACCAGTGGGCAAACCAGAAGAAGGCATCCCACCAGTGTTCTAGACCAGCAGGAGACACATTGTGGCAGCATGCCAAAGAATGCATCTGAAATGCATCTCTCAGAGGCTCTTGCTCTTAGTCCTCAGAACACTCAGAGCCTGGTCTCAAAGCTCCAGCTGGCTTCCTCCACACAGGAATGCAAAACAGCCAGCATTTTTGCTCTTGAACATCTTATTTGGTGCTTGCCCTGTCTAACTCTAATCAAAATCCAGATTGGATGGGCAACAAGCTCCATACAATTTTAAGACCTTGGTTTCTAAGCATTGCTGCTGGAAGTCTACGCTTCATGCTCTGGCCAAGCCAGATAACACCTAAGGTACCTATATATATATTCTCATTTGCTGTTGCACTGTATGTCTCTGGAGTTCTTTTCATGGAGTACACTAGTGCCTGGCTTTGGAGACAATAAAAACTATTTCCTTTAGATGGAGTGCCAACGGAAGAGAGTAATAAATTCAACTTTCCTGTGGGCAGGTACATATACAGTATAGCAATTTACCTGCTTCGCATATTCATGCTGCCTGCCGTACTATTGTAAAGATACAATTGTAAAGAGCTGCCAGAGCCTTTGTCCACAGCAGCATGGAATATAGCTCACACCTGAAGAGCTGAACTTGACTTAAGCTATGGATCCTTACACAGGATTTTATAAGCTGTTCTGCTTTTGCTCATACTATCCAGATCAACCTTTAGGAACCAATATTGAGTTTTGCCATGGTTTTTATTTTATATCTCAAGAAACCTTTTGTATTCTTCTTTTGCATACATTTTAAATCACATTGTGTACTGTTTCACCATTACACCCTACATTTTGCCTCAGTCAACACTCATAGCTAAACCTACGTTTAGAGAATTTCACCAGCATCGTAATCACACAAGGCTGCATGCAGATTGTACTACGTATATGCACTTCTTGCTAGAACATTTGAATGAAATGAGTGTGATCCTCCATATACAATATTCAACGTCAGTGGAACCTTTAAAGAGACCTTCAGGTACAGGGCAAGATAAAAATGCAAATAAAAAACATAAATAAATAAAGATGGTCATGCAATATTCCTTCTAGCATGCACAGAAAGGCACACAGCTTCTAGAAATGAACTCTATTTGTGAGCCGCTATTTCACCTACATGGCTCACCTTTTGAGCCAGACAGTTCTAAATACATCCCTTCTGTTTGTTTGTGTGCTGCCTACCTACAGGTTTACTATCAAAAGCTTCCAAAGCAAGCAAGCTTGAAAACTGGCAACATTCAAGAAAACTGCGCAATGGAGAAGCAGACTGCAGCAATATAAATAGCCTCTACTTAAAACAAAGCATGCTCATGATAAGCCTTTATACAAGCTCTTTCTTGCAGAGTGCTGAATTAGTGACTACCAACCCAGAAGAAGTCAGGCACAGTTCAAGAACACGGTTGTTTTCAAAGGTAGCTTTTTAAATACATTTTTCAAAAATGATAGGATTTGTTGGGAGAAGAAATTTTGTTACACCTCTCAGACGGGATGCAGTTAATTAACAATTGTAATTTTGCTTTGGTGTCAATGTAAGTATTTAAAACTGGAATCCCTGGAAAAGCGATAAGTCTGTATTCTTTCACTGCTTCAGTGGCATATGTTTCTCCTTTTTCTGCAGCCAGGAAATAAAAACAACACATTGTACAAGTCTCAAAATGAAAGTGTATCTAATTGTTCACACTCTTCTGCAATGGCATAAAATTGAACTAGTAGGGATCATTTCCCTCCTAATAATATAGAGACTGATGATAAATATTAGGGTGGAATTATATGACTTTTCTCAAAAATGTCACAGGAGGCACAGGATTGTTCCCATAATAGCAGATGTACTCCACCTTCACTTCAACCCCACCAAATATTCTCAAAAAGCACTGGTTAAGGTAGCAAATTAGCCTTCCTATCATCTTAAGCCTAAGGACTGCCATATGTAATTGTTGATGGGTTGTCTTCAATTTTATCTGAACTAATCATCACAAGAGCTTGAAGCTCCACAACTAATTTACTGTAACTATTTAGAAAAGCAGTACCTGACATACTATTAACAAATGGTTACAAATTGTTTTTCAGGGCAAAAAAAAGCTGTGCTCTTAAAGATGATTGTTGTAGCTTTGTGATACAGTAACTGCTTAATCCTCAGCATCTCTGGAAGACAGTAATAAGAAACAATATCTTTATTTTTGCCAAGAAAACTTCACGTAGTCACCTATGTAGGCATGAACAGAGTCAAGCTTGACTTGAAGAAATCATTACTTTTAGCTTTATGCTAAACGCTTTCTACAAATAGATGGCTACAGTACACTAGTGAAGTAATAGTGAGGCAATAACGAAAATGGCACTAGAGAAGAAAGCAAGCATTTATTGGAAAATGAAACAGCAAAAATTTGATTGGATTTTTGATTAAGTGAAACTTGCTTCTTCAGGGTTCGATTATATCAACTAGATTCTTCTCAAGAGCCTATACTGCAGATTCACAGGAATAGCACACAGTAGGACAGTGATGGCCAACCTATGACACGCGTGTCACAGGTGACACGCCAAGCCCTTTTGGGTGACACACATGGTCACCCTGGCACCTGGGCATGTAGTGCTTGCTTGTTCTTGAAGTGTACAAAATACCAAGTTTCAATTGAAGATTTAGTAAATGTAAAGAATTATTTGTTTTTACTTTTAGTAAAATACATATATCTAAAATATAACTTTTTTACTAGAGCCACAAATATCACAAAATTATGGATATTTCTAGATGTGACACAGCACCCGAGTTAAGCTAGGTTTTCTTGCGAATTTTGACACACTGAGCTCAAAAGTTCGCCATCACTGCAGTAGGACATCTTGTGCATGCTATAAGCAAACAGTGGAAATACAGGAAATACAAAGAGAGGTTAGTGAACATCTAATAATTTTTGAACACGTGGATATACTTGATTGGTAAACACTGGGAATTTCCATATGTGCACCCAAGGCTTGGGATACAGAGGTATGTTCTACGCCAGCACAAACATTCCAGGTCAGTATAGCAAAGAACACCCTGGCAGCCAGCACAAAATATGGTGGTGAACATTCAGTTGACAGCCCAGGTTCTAAGTAGCAAACAGGGGACATGTTCCCACGGGCCCAGAAGGGTGATCAGAAATGGATCTAGAAGGGGTCCCAGAAATGAGTCCAGAAGGGGGTCCATGAATTGGTCCAGAAGGAACTCCATGAATGGGTCCAGAGGGAAATCCAGAAATGGACCAAGAACCGAGTGAAATATTGCCAGGCTCCTCATCATAGATTTGTAAGGTCACTGAGTCTCACTCCCTGCTGAATGCAGGATTAACTAGACCATCCTGACAGATGTCTGTCCAGCCTCTGCTTGAAGACTTCCAGCAAACGATTGCTCAAAATGAGTGCTCATCATCACCCATGGCAACTTACTCCATTACTGATCACCCTTACTGTCAGAGTTTTTTCTAATATCTAATCCACTCCCTTGTAGTTTCATCCTTTTGTTTCTAGTCCTTCCTTTTTGCATGTGCTATTGTTAAGCCAGATTCTTCTCATTCTGTATTTTGGCATTTTCTTATCCAGATGTAGGGTTTTGCATTTCTCACTGTGAAATCTAATTCTATGAGTTTTAGCCCACTGTTCCAGCTTGACTAGATCTTCTCCTCCTCCTCCCTAATGTTAGCAATCCTTCTTAGCTTTGTGTCATCTGCATATCTGATCAGCATCCCCTTGACTCCCTCATCCAGATCATTTATAAAAATACTGAACAGCATTAGGCTCAGGACTCAAGACATTCTTCCAACTGGATGTGAGTACAATCATTTAAGCCAGTTATGTATCCATCTAACAGTTGTGTGGCCGGTTCTTGTCATTGCCACCAGTCTCCACAGTGGCAGCCTAACTTGGGGCCCAGCCTGACTCACACTGAGGCTGCTTTAAAGCAATCCCAGAGTCTGAAGCAAAGTGACTCTTCTACGGACAAAGCTGCCAAATCGGAGACCCTCCTGGCCAAGGTCATTGTAACTAAAAACAAAACCTTAAAGGAAAGACCTTGAAGGAAAGAGTAACTCACGCTGAATCTTCTATCGACAATGGATCGAGAGATGAAACTGGAGTAGAGTAGAGCTACCAGACTATATATGGGGCATTTTAAGCTCCACCTCTCAGTCGCCAGATAACGCAGAAGGCAGTTAACGCTTTGTCAACTGATGCCCTGACCACCGTAGGAAAATCAAGAATCTGTTCCACTTGTTGATGAATAACTGGCTAAAAAATTGAAAGTACTAAGTGGTTAATGAAGTTAACAATGGCAGAGAAATGACTACTTCAATGTCAGCAAAATATCCAAGGTGCTAAAAACAAACTAGAATTCTGTGGTGCTCTTTTGAACTTGTGTGAGTGTTAATATGGGAAATTCAAACAGTGAATTTGGTATAAGCAGGATGCTGCAATAGGTAACCTAACAAGGCTGGCTCTGGTAGCTACAGAGGGGGAGCAGCATTACTTCACTAGCTGAAAGGGGCAGACAAAACAGCTCAGTTACATTTTGGTTACATTTTGCTGGCAGTCACTAACAACATTTTTTGCTGATTTTTTTTAATGTGTCCAGAAGATGTCTTCACACTAGAAAGTTCTCACATCAATAATGTATTATGCCATATAGCGCAGATCACTACCACAAGGATGGAAGGTGAACATCTAGACTCCCACTGGAAAATTCCCTTTGACCACCCCAAATTATATTATGATCCAGACAAATAGAAAGTAGTTCAGAGAAATCAAAGTGAGGCTACCAATCAAAGCCTCCTATGATCTATATTTTATTAAATAAAATGCATATTTTATATAAACATACTCAAAAACTAAAATGGAAGGCCCAGAATTCGTGTAATACTTATATCACTGGGCACTAAAAGTCAAATGATATATTCTCATACTAAGATCACAAATGAAATCTTACAGCTATATATTGCACTAACAGTAGAATTCTCTAATGCAAGTAAGAACCTAAGAGAAGCCCTGCTGGATCAGGTCACATCCCATCTAGTCCAATATCCTGTCCCACACAAATGGCCCACCATTTCCTTCAGGGCAATCTCAAGCAGATTCACCTGCTCTTGAGTTGACTCCTTGCAAATGGCCTTTAGAGGCATCCTGACTAGGGGTGTGCATGAATGCTGTTTTTAAATTTGATTTGATTCAAATGGAATATTTGAATATCCGAATTCGTACAAATAAAAAACGAACACCTGGACATTTGAACCAATACAAATACATTTGTATCTATTCGTATGAGTATTCGATACATATTTGATGATACGAATCCCATATGCATCCGTATGCATCCTTACACATCCCGTATGTATCTGTACGTATACAAATAAGATGCATGCAAATACATACGCAATGTTTACATACCTGTACACATATGAATGTCTGAATTATTCATACAAATACCGTAATTCAAAATATCTGTATTCATTCGAATACTAAAAAACAAATGTCTGGACATTTGATTTGAATTCTAATGTCCAAATTCATCTGAATTCGGATAATGAATATCTCGGATACTTGTGCATATCCCTAATCCTGACAGTTTCTCCAACTTAGAGTGGTAGCTAGGCATGAATTCTAGCAGCCATTGATTCATCAATCCTCCATGAATTTATCTAGCTCTAATGACAGAATATAATCTGTTTATGCAGAAATGCTAAATTCACTCCCTGGAAGAGAGTTATTGCTGAGTTTTTGTTAACTAATCATAGACAGTAGTAAATCTGATGGAGAAACTGTGTGACTAAGAAAGCCTTGTAAATCTCTAAAAGCATATACAGAATGATTAGATTTGCACCAGTCCCTATAGGGGTAAAGTGGCAATTGTTACGTGTACTGTATGTACACTGGGTTCAGTGAGATCAATTTTCATGTGCATTTTCTTGAAAGTGTAACCTTATACTGTCTCTACCTGTCTTCCCCCCTGCTACCACCTCCCCTTAGCTGTCTTATCTTCTGCTGCACCATCCACAGGAGACACCATCCACCAGTGTCAACATCTAAGACGTTAAAATGCCTACAGTGTTAAACATTTAAATACCTTCATGTACAGAAGATTTCCACCTCTCTTGTCACTGCATATACACTAGAACTGACAGTCATGTGAGAAGACCAATGAACACTAATCCTTACAAAGCCTTATGAAATTATAGTTTGTGACAATAGCTGCTTGTTTCACTAATTATTATCATCACCATTAAAATAATTCTACTGTATCTTTCTTTACTGTTAATTCAGAAACATAAATCATATATACTGGGTACTGAGTCCGGCTCCCTAACAACTAGACCAGACTGGGAATACTGGGTTCAATTCCGCCTTCCCCCATGAAGCCAGCTGGGTGACCTTGGGCCAGCCACAGCTCTCTTCTGAGCTCTCACAGCCCCACCTACCTCACAGGCTGTTCTGTTGTGGGGAGAAGAATAGAAAAGCTTGTCAGCTGCTTTGAGTCCCCTTAAATGGGTGAGAAAAGAGGGGTAGAAAAGCCAACTCTTCTTCTTCTTTTTCTTTTTTAGCACCAGCTTCCTTCATTTATTTAAAATATTACAATAATATTTCAAGGAGAAAGAGTGCTGAAAACATAACATCCTCCAGTTAGTCATTTAATGCAAATACACATACTGATGTAATAGTATTTGATGTAACTAATGCAAATATAGATATTGATTTAACTCTATATTCATTCCAGATGTAACAGTTTTTGTGTTACTGCTGGATTTCCACCAACTCCAAAAGATCCAGAGAAGAACTTAACTTATCAGCTTTTCTTTAAACTGGGACCCCCTTCAGTTATGCACTATATTTGCACCACACACAGATCTTAGTTAAAAAGTATTATCTTTCTCAAAGAACAAAAAGCAAAATTATGAAAGAAAAAAATGAAAGCAAAGAAAAATGATAATTTGCAATGAAAATAGAAGCATTTTTTGTTAAGGTTTTGTTTAATTTATGAGTCTAACATTTTTGCTTTCATTGTCTTTATCAAAAAAGTCAATGGTGCACCTATTTAAAAAAAAAAAGCCTGACATGGATTTTTCCAATTATCAAGGTTTTGTACCAGTAAACAAAAGCAAACAAAAAGCATATTTAATAACTTCACACCATAAATCATTTGAATAGTATCCACTTCCTTACACCAATTTCAGACTGTGTTAACAAAGCACTGCATATTTGACAAGGGAAAGGACATGGGGCGCAAAGGAAGTTATTGAATATTTCTCTTGAAAGGAAAAATCATAAAGGAATAGAAAATTAAAGAATGCCAAGGGAACGGAAGGGATATTCTGGAGGAAGGCTCATTTTGATATAAGGCCCAGTGCAGAAAAGGCCTTTCTTTCCACATCAGCTAACCCCTAGGGACTAAAGCCACTTTGTTGCTAGGCTGTTGTTTAGGATTTGCACACTATACATCACGTTGCCTCTAACCTAGCAAACTGCAGGTGAGCCACATCCATTTTGATTTATTCTTTTTACTCTTCTTGCTGGCTTTTATTTGCACTTAAGCTTTGTAATAATAGTAGATTTAGTGCTATGCCACAGACCACAAGTATTTTTTAAAAGCTCCTCATTCATCACAAAAGATACATCTTTTTTCTTCTCTTTAATAGAGAGTAAGTGGCCTCAGCCAATATAGAACCCAGTGGAGTTTACACATCTTTTTAATGAAACCAAATTGTCTTTCTTACTTATTAAACTATTTAGCAGCACCTTAATCTCTGTGCAGGAAGCTTGTAGAAAGCAGCTCTGCCTAGAACAATCTTTTCATGTGATAATGAATGTACAGCCCCTCAAGATTCTTTTTACCTATCGATAAAAGACTTCTCTTCAAAAGGGAGAAAAAATAACCTACGTTGTTTATTCTTAACTATCTGCAACATAAAATGAAAAGACTATCTATGGACAAGACTAAGTCAGAAAAATCTATGAATAAAGCCATTTGTGTGCTCCCTGCCTGCAGTTTTACAATTCCTTTACTTTCTTTTTTTTTTCTTTTTAGGCACAGTAAAGGGGCATTTGTTCATACTAAATCCCATCATCCATCATATCGTTCTCATTTTTTTGCTTTGGAAATAGCGCTCATGATTCTTGCAGAAATAACAACAGTAGCGCAATCATATTTCTTTGTCACGCTTGCCTATTTTCATAACCAACCTTAAGTAAAAGAACAGAACAAAATTACCCTGATGGGCAAATAGAGCATTTTGTTATCCGTCCTATACTCTTTCGTCAACTAAAGTCTATTGACTGAAACTGGAAAATATATTTATGAAATAATGTGTTGCTGCGGAACCAATGAAACTGGGCACGTAAATGCAGTCTAGAGGCTTTTCCCAGTTAACTTCCTTGGGACAGTACCCCACAGAAGTTAAGATCAAGGATATAGGCTGCTGTTCAGATTGCAAAAGCTGACCCCCTCCCAAACTGACCTGGAATTTAACCTGCAGCAGGGTAACTACGAACACTCCCATGCGGCAGCATCTGGCTCACAACAGCAACAGCCATGCGTGCCGAGCTGTTGCTACAGCACTTGGGTGATGCAGCACATGAAGCGTACAGTTTCAGACATCCCACCTCCACACAGCCTTCACATGGAAGTGGGTGTAAAGCTTGCGTCTGGGCCTGCACCGTATAGCTCTGCAACATGTGAATGGCCATGCATGCTAGGAGCCACTCCAGAATGGAAGTGGCCCCATGGTGTGTGTACACTCCATGCAGCAGCATGTCTAAGCATTCCCATCTTACTAGTGCAAAAAAGCCCTGTGTTAGAAAAGGAAATTAGCACAGAGAGAACTCACATGTTCTTTACAAACTGTCCAAAATGCATGGGTGTTTTTCCACGGTCACTTAGTACCCATTTTAGCACCCATTAAGGGCCCATTTGGGTGAGAGCTGGATGACCCCATTTCCACCATGGCACCCATTAGGGACACATTTGTTTCCACCATGTCTTGGGAAATCTGGATCATATGGGTACTTTTTAGCCTTTAGTCTGGATTTTCTGTAGACCCCATTAATGGGGTCTACAATGAGGCCTTCAGCCAGAAAATCCGGATTAAAGGGAGCCTGTTTCCACATTAGTTTGGCAATGGGTCTAGAGGAGGCTAGGGGGAGGGGGCACCCTTTGGGGGAAGCCCCAAAACCTAAGCTTTGAAGTCATTTCGAAGTCACTTCGAAGTCTGTGCAAAATAGCTCCGGAGCATCTTTGAAGTCTGTGCTGATCTTCACAGTGAACTTCAAAGTGACTCTGAAGTGACTCCGAAGTCACTTCGAAGTCACTCCGAAGTCACTTTGATGTTTACTTCGAAGATCAGCAGACTTCAAAGATGCTCCAGAGCTACTTTGCACAGACTTCGAAATGACTTTGAAATGACTTCAAATTGACTTCGGAGCTGCTTTGGAGATTGCACCCCCTGTCCCCCCAAACACCTGGGGTGACAGGCAGACCCCTCATGGGTAGATTTGGATTTTCAAACGGGTGCTCTGGTGTTTCCATGGCAGGGAGGCTAGCACCCATTGCTACTGGGTGCTAGACCACCCATGGAAACACACTGGATACTTCACTTAATCCAGATCTACTAGATCCGGATTAAGGAAAGTACCCATTCCCTAGATTCGGATCTTCTTAGATCCGGATTAAAGGAGCGCGGTGGAAAAACACCCAATATTTCCTCTAAACATTGAGCTCTCGTTTTGCTCACATATCTCTGATAATTTTAGACAATTATCCTAGATACTCAGGAAGGATCCACTAGTCAGAGTATCAAATGAACCATAAACATCTAAATACTGGGTGTAAATTATTATAATAATAACCATATAATAGTTATTCTTAGAGACCAGTCCACAACAACCTGCATGCTAAGCATTTCATCACAAGTACATTATTTAAATGTATCTAGATATTTAATATTTGCTAAATAACTGATTTTACGACCATGAAGTCCTTGAAGCTGCAGTTAACGCTACTGAAAATAGTACCTGGGATTTATCTTTCAGAATTCTAAATTCCTGAAAGATGCTTGATGGTCTTTGCAGGGGTTGTATACTAAGCCAGGTCATGGGGATGACTGTAACCACCTTGAATAAGGCTGCGTCCAGAGACACATTTAATACTGCACATTGAATGTGCAGTCCTGATTGAGCCGTCACACATGACAATCGATCTACCACCATGGTGCCGCATTATACAATCGGGACTGTGCATTTTCCGTAGTGTGGGATAAATGACCCTCGCTGCACAGTATGTAGATAATTCGAAGTTTCAAATCAAGGTAGGCAGGACAGCGAAAAAAGGAGACAAGACGCTGCCTAACCTGGAAGGGCAGCTCACAATTTGATTGGCTGTCTCAGCGCTCAACTCTTGCAGCTACGATAGAGGAAACTACAAAGCTGCCTTCCAGTCTGGACGACCGGACTTCCCTGCACCATGAGTTTACTGAGCTTTTTGGAAATCATGCTCCACATGTAGTTTGCGCCCCAGTGCACTCCTGCACAAAAGGGGCCATTTCTGACCTGGAAATGGTCCTTTCAAGTACAGATGCTCCTTCTAGGAGTGTACTGCACACAAACTACACGGCAAAGTGCTGAAAGGCCCCTTGATTTCCACCAAAGAGCAAGACTATTGTTCGGGATTCCCATTGATCCAGCCTTGCCCTTAGAGGCTCAAGTAATTTCTGTAAACCTGAAGCATCTGTTCTCTAGAAAGTCATAGCTTGGCAACAGTTACCCAGCTCTCATAGTCATCATTTACATGAAGGGAATATGCTGTTTCCATCTTATAATTTCCACTGATATATGATTCACCAGGATTGAAGGATAAAATTATTATTTTTTAAAAAAAGGCTAAAATACACAAGTCCACATAAAATTTATTTGTTTTATTGTTCATAAGACATCATCTGAATCTTCAAAACAGTATTAGAGAAAAGATTACATTCTGATTAATTCTGAATATGTTGCATAATCAAAGTTACCTAAACTTAGCTTTCCAATATTAAGAAAAATTCTGGAAATAACAGACCAAATCATTGTTCCTGCATCCAATACCTTAGCAGGCCCAAGTATATGGCACATTCCAGCAAGAGACTCCATGCTCCACAGAAACATAAAAAGGTGTCTCTTCACACAGCTCTCAGATATACCATCACATTTTGTAAATTTGCTTATGTCCATAGAAGTGTCCCTGATAAAACATTTTGTTCCCTAAAGCCCTGAGTAAAAGCATCCGTCTTATTCAGAGTATGAAAACTCTGCAATTACAGTGTCTAAACCACTTAGAGGGGAGTTTCTTCAGTGAATGAATATGTTTATTCTGTCTAAGACCAGAATGAAATAGCATATACAAACATGCATACATAAAATCATAGCATTGTTAAAAGAATTTAACATTTAACAGAAAATATGCAAGAAGCTGAGGCACCAAAATCTTATTGTTTAGCCTGAATATCCAGCCAGTTAATTGGTTGTCTCCTATGGCACTTGTACAAAATTTTGCTACAGACAGCAAATTTTATATAAATGTTTTTATAAACATTTGCTCTGCTGGGAAAGTGAGTTAGCATTGGGGTAATATATTTGTACTAAACATGCTCAACTGATTCTGTTTCACCTCTTTGGCATGGACATAAACAGTCAGCAAGAAGTTTTTTTCAGTATCTACCACCCAGAACTTCCTTCCCAGTATCGGAAGGAAAAACACTTAACTGAACTAGAGAAAATGTTCTGTGCTGTGCAGAGACCAGTAGGATAAATACGCAATGGCTGGTTGCAGTGGCTTGTTAATTTGGCACTGCCAACAACAAAATTCCAGTCGTTTTTAATACTCTTACACTCTGATGTTTTACATGGTCCCATAGGAACACTGTCAAGAAAACACTTTTCTATTCCACTCCCACTTTGGACCACATGAGGAGACGAGCCTCCCCCATAGATCTAAATATTCAAGCAAATCTAAATGAGAGAAATGAAATATTTAGGTTCTTATATGTAGGTATAAACAGAATTGGGCTCACTAGTGAATCATCAACTACCTCCTAAGACTGATATGCAGGAACCATTGGACTCAGTAAATACAGGCTAACAAAAAGGAGACAGGGGCCTTTGGGTGATGTGGTTCACAGACAAGGAGCCTCTTCTCAGTGGTGTTGTATTCTCTTGAAAGATCAAGCATATAATGCAAGTGGACACCTTAATCCTTTGTGCTCAGGTGGCATTGTGGTATGACACAGTGTTGTTTTATAACTATGGCAAGCTCATCAGATGTAGTTATTCCAAGAACAAAATAGTGAGACAAAGTAACACAGAGACTGGCAACCTTCATTTTCCTTAATCAGTGAAAAGAGCGGTGACAAGGATATTGGCCAGGGCAGAGAACAGGGATAACACAATACTGGTTTCGAATGAATTTCCATGATACCTATTTGTTCTCAGATTGTATTTTAGTTCCAGTAGTTTAAATGCAGTCTCCAATGGTCTCAAGACTCAGATAGCTGATCAAATCCTTCTTTTATTTTCTTCTAGTCTGAGGGATGGAGAAGTCCTTGTCCAACTACTAGATATACCACTCTGTGCAACCTGGAATAAAATGCCCATTTGTGGTGGTTTCCTACTTATGAAGCACCTCCTCCTAGAAGCACGCCTGGTGCTAATCACATACCAATATTTTGACTAAGTCAGTTTATCTCCACTAGTGTTGTAGGATATTAGTTCTCTGTAGGGTTTTATGTTCACTAATTGTCTTTTTATCTGCCGTTCTTCATTTTATGCGTGTGTACATTCTCATTTAAAACTCTGCAGCCCACTGAGATCTGTAGCTAATGGGCAAACTAAAAGTGCTTTGAAATGAACAGGTAGCAAATGACAAGCTTGTTATTAAAAATGGCACTGTTCATAAACTCCTTGTAATATAATAACAGAATGTAAGAATGCGTTTCAAGTTTAATTCTTGCTAGGATCTCCTTCAGTCTTCTCTGCATTAGGTGAATAAAATAGCAAATAATTACATTACTATAGTAGTAGTAGTAGTAGCAGCAGCAGCAGCAGCAGCAGCAGCAGCAGTCACTATAGTAATATGGCTACACAATATACCTTTTGCAAACACTGACTTAATTCTCTCTTTAGCCATTTTCACAATTGGTGTCCATAGCTTGTACAGGCACCTGTTAAGAAAAATCTACACGGAGAAGGTGCCCAATTAATGAATCTTTAAGAACTAATTAATAAAACATTATGTTCTAGTTTGGGGCAATAAATCTGATTTCAGTGTTTTAAAATTCAAGATATTAAGATATTGTTCAAGTTCCTTTTCTTTTAATGATATAAAAGAACCTGTTGCCTTTACGCCAGAACTGAATATATGGCATTTATTCAAAAGCAATAGTAAAAATATCAAAATCAAGAAACTGTTAATCTACAGTTGCAGGCGGTCAAAGAGACTATTGCCTTAAACTGGGGAAAAAATTGGATTTTTGAAGATAATCCACTAGCATTGATACTGCTAGGAAATTGTGACTGCAGAAAGGTTAGCCTCCCAACTGAAGATTTAGAAGTGCAAACTTCCAGAAATAACTTTTCAGCAAATCTGGCAACCACAGGTCCCATTTTCTACTGAACTAGAAACAGCACACTACTTTCTAAGTACAAACTAGATATGTGAGCTCCCTGAGCTGGGCTTCCCTCTTAATAAAGCTCTCATTGAAGTAATTCAGTTTGGATGTGGGTAAATGTGTCTTTTTTACCAGTATGAGCTTGCATTTTTAATTTGTTTTCTTTACTCTACATGTTGACTATTTGATTTTTTAAATATATTTTTTAAAAACCCTATCTGATAAACAGCTGCTGCTTCCCTATAAGTAACAGCCTATTGAAAATACACCATGCCGTGCTGCGTACCGTGCTGTACCACAGACAATATGTCCTAATATTGTGTTAATGGAGATCACCAAAATGGCCCTGCACTACAATGTATGTTGAAGAAAGAATACAGGTCTGCCTTCTTATCTACTTCCAAACCCTAGTTAACTTCAAGGTTGCATTTACAAGGCAGGTTGATCAGAAGCAGCAGCCTAAGATTTTGTATATGCTCCCCATTTGCCCACTGGTAGGGTTTTTCCTTTACTGTCTTTTTTCTTTGGAAAAGCAGCCACAAGGAACTGCGTGTTATTTAGAAAAATTACAAAGTTGTTCAAAAACAAAAGGAATCAGAACAATGATGCATCTCATTAGTACATACTTAGTTTTTGTGCAAAACTACAAATAAACAAACACACATTACACACAGAGGAGAAAGAAAATAAATTCATCCTTCTTCAAACATGTAGATTAAATTTAAAATCGCACCTCCTGTTTGATTATTGACTAAGCTGAGAAATATAGTGGTTTGACTGTGTGCAAGCCCATAGGGGCAGAAAATCTAGAGAAATTTTACTATGCTTTTTCAGAAGTGATGCTGCCTAACAGAGAACACGGGTGCTGTATATGACTTCACCTGGACAGCTAAAGACAAACTTCAAGTCTTCATGAACAAATTCCGTTCCTTACAAGGGCAAACTGCCCTGGCCTTCTAGAACAAAGGATGCTCAGCAGCTCTCCAAGTTTTCTCTATTGTGCTGCAATTATTGGAAAAAAAACTTTTAAAACAAAAAACAAAAAAATGACAAGTCTACCAAAGCAGGAAAATCTCTTATATTTTCCCTGACCATTGAAAATTAAAAAAAAAACTCTACCTCTGACTTTAGCAGAAGACAGACAGGAGGTTAGTTCATGTGAGGAGTGCGTAGGCAGGGGGAAGCCATACCATATACCAGTGATGGCCAACCTATGACATGTGTGTCACAGGTGACACACCAAGCCCTTTTGGGTGACACACATGGTCATCCTGGCACCTGGACGTGTACTGCTTGCTTGTTCTTGAAGTGTATGAAATACCAACTTTAAACTGAAGATTAAGCAACAAAAGTCACTAATGTAAAGAATTATTTGGTTTTGCTTTTAATAAAATACATATATCAAAAATATAACTTTTTTACTAGAGCTACAAACATCACAAAATTATGGATATTTCTAGATGTGACACAGCACCTGAGTTAAGCTAGGTTTTCTTGCGAATTTTGACACACCAAGCTCAAAAGGTTCGCCATCGCTGGCATATACAAACATTCTAACAAAAAGGAACTGTCCACAGCTCCTAGTTCTGAAAGGCTGGAAACCAAGACCCAGATATACAAATGAGAAAGAGCAGAATGTGGAATCATTCTCCACCCTTAAAAGAGTAAGGAATGTGATGCAAATGAAGAGAAGATGACCAATTCTACAACCACTTCCAATGTTTATTTTAGGATAAAAGTGCACGTTGTGTATCACATCTGCAGAAATGTCAATGCAAAATGACACTCCCACATAGGGACAACTGACATTATGCTTGATATACAATATACGATAAAACATAAAATAAAACAACAGTGCAAATGTCCTTAAATTGGGGGCTGTGGACCACTGGTGGTTCAATATCTTCATTTAGGTTGTTCTAGAAAGCTGGCAAGAATATCTACATTTGACCAAACATCGTTTTTTTCTTTAAAAAAGCAACTGATATAGTTTTGATCAAAATTATGACCCTAGCAACACTAGCAGCTAACCTTGCATTTTAGAGTTGATTTTTAAGGTAATCCACTAGTAATATACCACACAGGACCTAGCAATAGTGCAGTCAGGGAGCATATCTGTGTACCACATAGGAAGGGAAGTTCATTTCATCTGTTCACGAAAAATGCCATGATTGGTCCACACAAGCTATCAGTCAGGTCCTGTTTTCTAGGGTTTTTTTTTTAAATTGTGCACTTAAGTGCATAACTACTATATAAGGATATGAAGAATCTACTTAAGCACAAAAGAAATGATTATATCCACATAAGCATAACAGTACAGTATTATGTCCTCTTGAGCACTCATATTTGGAAGGGCGTGAAACACACACACCAAATAGGAGATGACACCTCCCCCCAATCCCACTAAATTGACACTACTTGTAAGGTTACACCTGCTCACATACACCCTTATGCACCCTTGCTCTGCTTCTACTACACTGAAAGATGGCTAAACCAGAGAAGCAAACACATTTTACCATGCACAATGCAAATTCCAACTGCAAAGCATGTGGTAACTACCATGGATTAACTACCATGGATTAACAGGTACCATGGATTAACAGGTACCATGGATTAACAGGTACCTAAAGCACATCAGACGCAAATTCACACGTTTATAAAGTGTGATCACTATGCTATGAAAATTGTTCTGATGTGCATTATAACTTGTATGTAGCCAGGCTCTACGTAAACAAAGACAGCTTTGACTGGGACAGAGTTAACAAAACAGGACAACACAGTATTGATGTAGCCTGTTAAAACTTTTGTTTAGAAAATGTATTGGTTAAAGGCCATTTTTGGCATTTGCCTAGGCCTACTGATTCTCATAATGTGGTACTTGCTTTACTGAGAATGCCAGTATGAAAGAAAAACGTGTTAGAATAAGAGCACTGACTGTACTTTGATGTGTAGAAAGTAACTTTTTAAAAACTTAATTTGTCCATTTCAGCAATTTGCAAATGTAAGGGGGGGAATTTAAAATACAGAGTGCCTTTCAGGTATCCAAAATTAGTCATTTTTACCATGATTCTTCAAGCCTCTTTATGTAGGAGGCTAGAACTATTACACAGAATTTTGATGTAATGAATTCACTGTTTGAGGTAAGATTTAGATTTAAGACTTCTAGGCTCAACAAATATTGTCACATTATTCTTCAAGTATTACCAGTGCCAGTTACCTCTCTTCATAAACTACCTAATTCCACAGTGAAGTGTATTTCAACAAAAATGGAGATCAGCAATGAAGCATTTACCTGGAGCAGACCTACAACGTGGCCAAGTACTGCAGCCATGCAGCAACATGCTTCATTAATCATTATATACCAAAGGATAGCTGAGGTACAAGAACATAGATAGTCTGAGGACTATGAAGCAGAAATAACAAGGGGATGTTGTGGATCTTTAAGTCCCAGTTACATTTTAATGACCTCAATTTTTAACATAAGATCAATCCAATTTACGGTTTAAATTTATAGAGCGAATCTTCTTGGTAACAATGCTGCACCTGCTACATGATCCGAAAGGAAGCCCTCTGAGGTTCTTAATAATGGCACAAGAGTGTGAGGGAAAGGAACTGCTGCAGTCAGTCAAACAGCTGCTGAAATTAAGTCCCTGGAAACACCCTATAGACAACAGAAAAAAATTCAGCTTTGGTACTATAATGGCAGCGTGATTCAATCTGGGGGGTGGGAAGCAACTGAAGAGAAGCGAAGACAGGCAGAAAGATTTCTGCTGAAGTGGGCATTCTGCAAAACGTAATGAGATGGGATTAACCACCTCCAACACATCTTCCAATAGAGTTTCTCTCAGGTATTTGAAGAACATATGGTGGAATAAAGCAAAATAGAAATAAAACATCGAAGATCTTGCAAATCCCTCTCTCCTTGTAAAAAAAATAAAATCACACAATGGAAATAAATAAAAGTATGGCTTCTTACAAAGCTAAAAACCTACCACAACAAATTACTGGGATTGTCTTGTGTTACTTAAACTTCATTAACTGGCAACAAAGCAAAATAGGTAATTTCTTTTTAATAAAACCACTATTTTATAAAAACTAATCCTTTATATTAGGTATTTATTATAATTTCATCCTTATTTCAGATCTTTTACTCACCTGTCAGTTCTGGATGCTTCTGGTGTACCCTGCAATGCCACCCACCATTATAATGGTGGCTAGATTACAAAGAACTTGATGGAAAAATACAAAGTTGCAGCACTGAAAACTGTCACAGTAACTCTTAGAACAAAGTCATGGGAAACTATCTTAGGGCTTTTCCACACTTGTTCTGATGGGACAGCTGTGGGCTGCTCCCACATGAAGCATACATTTGTGTGAAACTGCTTTTATCCCAGAAGCAGCTCCATATATCCCTGAGCGTCCCCTGGGCGTATAGCTGTTGAGCACTAAAAGCTGGTCTACAGCTATACTAGGCATGTGGCTAGTAAAGCCCTGCACAGTCGTTCACATCTGTTCTGGGCAAATGGAGCATGGGGCAGTCGTGCAGCCCCAGCTGTGCACTGTGTTGCCCTGTCACCACAGCAATGACGCTGAACATGCCTGTTCCTGCAACAAGTCGATTGCAGTGACCACACTTACCCATTGCTTAGAGAAGCACTGGGTAAATTTCGGGTGCACTAGGTGTTACAAAGTGTGGATGCTCCATCCATCCTAGGCGTGACCTAGTCTTTGCACCAGGCAAAGGTGTGAAAAGGCTCACAGTCACCCTTGGAAAAAACCTGCTCTGGGATCTGCATTCTTACTCATCAAGTATTTTGATGAGAGGGTGAAAAACAGAGACAACCTAATCCAAAGCAGTTAAAATCCTCTATATCAATTTAAAGAAATGTAAACTATGTGATGAATGCAAATACTTTTAGCAAGATATATGTTCCTGTTCACCTTTTACTTTTAGTTCCTTATCCAACTAGGTGCGCCCTTTCCACCAATTCTATATATTGTTACATTGCTGTCAAGATACACCTTTGTTTCATTTAATGGTGGATTTAGGGTGCTTTTCCACTGTCACTAGAAGTACCCATTAAGTACGTAATGGCATTTTTGTACCCATTAATGAGTACTTAATGGGTACTTCTAGTGACAGCGGAAAATCACCCTTAAAATAAAAAATCTGGTTCTCTGTTCCCCAAAGCTATTTGATGGAGGTCTGTAGCCCTTCAGATGGTGCAATGGTTAAGAGCACTAGCATAGAACTCAGGAGTTCAATCCCCTGCTCTAACATGGAAGCTCACTGGGTCTTCCAAGCTATAGTTAAAATAGGTTTGCTGCCTTGGGAAAAGGAAAGACTAAGGAACTAAACCGTGACAGAAAAAACCTAGAGCAGAAACCTTAAAGTGACTGGATGGATCACGGGTAATCTCTCCTTAATTCTTTTTCACTTTCTGCCATTAGAGTGGTATTGTCCGCATGCCTGAGGTTATTGATATGTCTTCCAGCAATCGTTATTCCAGCTTTTGACTCATCCAGTTTGTCATTTTGCATGATTTGCTCTTAAGGAAACAAAATAAGGTGAGGATATACAGCCTTGTCACACTCGTTTCTCAATCTTGAGCTGCTTCTTGATGGCTACAGATTCCCCAGGAGGAAGGTAAGGTAGTATGGTACTTCCATCTCTTTAAGAACTTCTAACAATTTGTTGTGATCCACACAGTCAAAGGCTTTAGCAGAGTCAATGAAGCATCAGTAGAGGTTCCCTTGTTTTCTCCATAACCCAGTGAATATTGTCAATTTGATATCTAGTTCCTCTGCCTCTTCAAAAAGCAGCTTGCACTTCTGATGGTTATAATGTTGTAAGCCACCCTGGGACCTTTGGGTATAGGGTAGGATAAAAATTCAGATAAATAAATAAATAATATTGCTGAAGCATAGCTTGAAGGATCTTAAGCAGGACCTTGCTGGTGTGTGAGATGAGCATAACTGTCCAATAGTTTGACCACATCTTGGAATTGCATTTCTTTGGGATCTTTATCAATCCTGAGGCCACTGCTGAGTTTTCCAACTTTTCTGGCATATTTAGCACTTTAACAGAATATTCTTTTAGGATTTCAAATAGTGCTGCTGTTAGCAATGCTTTCCCTTAACTTCACTCTCTAGAATACCTGGCAGTAGGCTGCTGACCATGCAATAGAAGTTATCAGTGATCTTCCTTATATAATTCTTTTGTGTATTTTGCCATATCTTATCTCTTCTACTCCTGTTAGGTTCCTACCATTTTTGTCTTTTATCATGCCCATTTCTGCATGAAACATTCCCTTGATATCTCCAATTTTCTTCAACAGATCTCTTCTCTTTCCCATTATATTGTTTTCTTCTATTTCTCTTCATTTCTCAGTTAAGGAAGCCTTATCTCTCCTCACTATTCTCTGCAAATCTGCATTCAGTTGGGTATACTTTTCGCTTTCTCCTTTGCCTTTCACTTCTTTTCTCAGCTATTTATAAGAGCCTCCTCAGACAGCCATTTTGTCGTCTTGCTCCCTCTTTTCTTTTGGAGATTTTTTGTTGCTGCCTCCTGTACAATATCACATATCTCTGTCTACCACATCTAATCTCCTAAATCTATTCATTACTTCTACTACATATTCATAAGGGATAATATTTAGTAGTCTTCCCAACATTTTTCAAGTTAAGCCTATGTTTTGCGATAAGAAGCTCATGATCTAAAGCCACAGTTAACACCTGGTCTTCTTTTCACTGCCCTGTTAGAGCTTTTCCATCTGTGGCTGAAAAGTATATAATCAATCTGATTTTCATATTGACCATCTGATCATGTCCGTTTAGAGGGCCACCTTTTGGGCTGATGAAAAATAGTGTTTGTAGGGACCACTGAATTAGCTTGAGAAAACTCTACTCGTCTCTTGCCCGGCTTCATTTTGTACTCCAAAGCCATACTTGCTTAATATCTTTTGATTTCCCACTATTCCAGGCCCCTATGATGAAAGTTCTACTTTGCGCCATGAAAAGCACTGACCCAAGAAATATTTTCATTTCAAATGATGCATAAAATGTTGAAGAAAAATGTTTTATTTCTGTGAAAATACAGAAAGATTTCTATGCAAGTGTCTACATAATCAGATTATTACAATTCCTGTGCACTGAGGATAATCTAGGCCATTTCCACACTCATCTCGGTAAATCCAGACTAAGGAGGATCAGATCTTTGGGAACCAGTCCTCAGGGAATCTGGTCCATTCTGTTCTGGATCTTTCCGGTTCCCATACATCTGCATGGGGTGCTTAGCACCAGATGGCTTGCCCTGTTACTCAAGCATTGCATCCTATTGCAAATCTTACTGTAAAGCGTACCACTATCGGACAGCCTAAAGAAAGCTGAGAGAGACAGCAAAGAAAAATGGTCATGATCTGGATAATACGGGGTCTTGAGCTTTCCTAAATTCAGAGGAGGTCCCAAAGTCCCAAAATTCCACTTCAGTCCAGATCTAAGGGCCTGAAGACCCGATTAGGAATGGAATCAGGAGGCACTTGTGCTGATGATGCATCCCACATGAGGCCCTCAAGGGGTCCTCATGCGTTTGTCCTTGTGGTAGGTGGAGGATCCATCCCACATGAGCCCCTGTCGGGTTCATAATGGGGTCTTCAGGGCCCACGCAGAAACGGCCATAGTTTAATACAACAGACCCTTCGGGTGCAAGGTGTGTTCTTATCCGCAGGTAGCACTGCCATTTACACTTAAACAAAAAAATTACTTGCTTTCACAGGGTTACTACTTGGCAAAAAGATAAAGATGCCTATGTCTTTAATATGGCACAGAAAAGGAAATTTAAACAGATGTTGCTTGTACTAGAAAACAGTTGGTTTTGACAAATCAGGAACAGTCAAAAGAACAGTCAAAAACTGATTTGAATAAAAATATAAAAATATCCAGAAATTATAATATCTTGAACAAATCCAGTTTTCTTGTTTCTCCTGGGCATCTCACTTTCTTTATTATTTTTATTAGTAGCAGTAGCAGTAGCAGCAGCAGCAGCAGTAGTAGCAGTATTGCTTTTAATAAGTTATAATACAGAAAAAAACTCCATAAATCTGCTATTTATAGACAATTGTATCTGAAACAATTCATGTTCATCCATTCCTTCCTATTCGTCTCCCCACAAAATAAAATCTCAAGCGTTACTCTCAGAATTCCATCTTTTTAATCTTGGTTCCCTACACTATTACTAAGGGTGTCTCACATTCAACAGTAAAGTAAGTTTAAATGGAGCACAGCTGCTAAATGATAATGACAACCAAAGATGGTGTTTACACACTGAAACATCTTGCCTGAATTTGCACGTGCCAATGCACTTTATATTGTTCTTTTACTGCTTTATTCTATCATGCAATAAATAAGGTCAGGATTAAACAAATAAGAAGTTCTGGGCAAAATGCACATTGCATCACCTACCCATCAACTGAAAAAAATAAGTCAAATCTTGGGAAAATGAAGTATGTGCAATACTCATTTTTCATCATCCTTTGCACATCCAAAGTCAATCAAGATACAGTCCATTTCCGATCATGTTCCTTATCTTGCTCATCCCCCTTGTGGGTTTCAGGGTCAGAGGTACACAAAAAATAAGATTCCTTTCAAATTTATTCTACTCTGACCATTTTCAGGAAGCAGTGTTACAAATTTCTTCTCCTGCAGGAATAAATTTATGGTGTGCTGCAAATGGTGGTAATGTCAACCCAGCAGGAGCCAAGGCTGGTTACTCATAGCTGATTACCTAGCTCAGGGTAGATAAAAATCAATGGTTTTTAATAAAAAAATAAAAAAATCAGATTTTTAAAAATTTAAATTGGATTTTTTAAAAAATAAAATGCTTTTTGAGGAATTATATTACTTACCATCCAAAGGTTATTCCATCATGAAATAAAGATTAATTTTTTTAATTATGTAGAATAAGGCTGTATATGTTTGATTTTTTGTGGTAATTAATCCATTAACAATGTCATGCTCTTCCAGAGATTTTTGTAAGATTATTGGGCAGTTTATCTGCCTAGTTTTTCATGTGTAGTCTGGGCTGACAGTCTAAGTTTCTTAATATATATACATATTGTTTAGCCAAATTAGTTAACAGACATGGATGTTTGTTTAAGCAAATAACATATGCTGTAATGTTATTGTTTCACCTGAATAAATCTATTTAAATTGTTATTATTAAGGTAATGATTATTTTTCTCCTTCCTAAGTACAACGGAAAAGTTGTGTCCAAATATGAATGATTAACCTATTAAACTAGGGATAAAAAAACTAATATGAAAAGTTGTTATTCTAAAAATCTTCATCTACTTGGATATTAAAGTACCAAGAATCAGTTTATGTAGAAACTATGATTTAAATCAATCCTTACTGACTAGTGATTTAAATCAAATCCACCCTGACTTAGCTATATAATGCCTCAAAATTTGGAACTCGGGGCAAGCCTCAATAGAAAAGTTATTATTTGATGTGTTATGGTCTGTGATATCTGGTGCTTATTATGAATAGACTTCCTAGTTTGGATCCGGCCCTCTCTTGCTCCTAGAGAATGGCTTGGCTTGTTCTTATAGACTCTACCTGGCTTTGAACTTCTGGTTTATTTCCTATATTCTTTGTTTTGCCCTAATTTGTCAAGAGACCAGCCACTGTTGCCTCATACTCAAGCTACCTTGTAATTATTGAAACAAACTATGCTTCAGAAACCGCAGGTTAGGAAATATTCCACACAGTCTTTAGTCCATCCATTCCCTTAAGAAGAGTTGGCTTTTATACCCTGCTTTTGTCGCCCCTTAAGGGGAGTCAAAGCAGCCAACAAGCCTTCTGTTCTTCTTCCCTCAACAGACACCCTGTAAGGTGGATGGGGCTGTGAGAGCTCAGAAAGAGAGCTGTGACTAGCCCAAGGTCACCCAGCTGGCTTCATGGAAGAGTGCAGTATCAAGCCTGGTGACTATGAGCTATGAGTCTGGCACTCCAAGACCAAATGGGCATCAAGGGATGTATTGAAAAGCATGTAGGCTTTCCAACTCTGGTATAGTCCAGCAGTATTCTTTCTGTTCAGTTCCTCCCCTCTCTAGTTTGGTTCCTCATCTATCCCTGAATTTCACACTGGACTCCAGTCTATCTTGAAATCTTCTTTTGTATACTGGTCTTATCCTTTCCACTACTCAGTCCTCAGTTGTATCTGATTTAAGAGTAGTTAGCAATAAGAATAATAATTTTACGTAGCATAATACACAATCGCATATTATGCAGCATTTTGTTCTGCTTTCTAAAAATATTCTCATACTTGAAAAATGAGATTTTATTCAGTGAGATTATTCTTATTTTTCTTTTCTTTTTTTTACCCTTTTTACCATTTGCAAAGGAAGTTAATCATGCCATTATTCACAAAGTGGCTGTTTGAATTTCTACAACTATAATTAATGTTTTTATGTGTTTTGTCATTACTCAGAAAATTAGAAACTGCATTATTCAACAGTCACTAAATATTTTGAATCTAATCATTTATATATTGATGTTCTGCTAGTTCAAGAATCCAGGAGCTGAAGTTACAAACACACAGTTTTTTTTTGGGGGGGGGGGAGAAAGAATTTAATCATGTTTAGACTTTCTGAACTTTAAAGTAAAAGCAAATATTTCATCTTATGTCCTACCTCTTAGGGGGTTAATAAAGCATTTTGTCAACAGTAGACCCTTCTGCAAAAGTTACCAAAATGTATGAAATGGTGTTATAAAACACATGGCCATCCTATACTCCCATCACAGCATAGCACTGTGATGGCAGAATGTCTCTCCTTTATGACATAACGTACATTCAACTAGGGATGAGAATACAAAAAGAAAATACTATACTAAAGTGGAACAAGAACAGATTTGTTCACATCTCAGGATATACTGCTGTAGCCTGCCAATGCAGAGCTGCTCTGTAGGACTATTGTTCATAGATCTCAAAGGCCCTGATCACACAAGTCTAAGACAGGGCAGCTTTTCATTAATTTGAATTGATGTCATACCACTGCTGGTCACACCTGGATCACTACAGGTCATCACTGCCTTGGGCTGCATTGCAATCAAACTGAGCCTGTTCCATGGATCTCTTGGCTCTCCACCCCTTTTGCTACATCAAATCTATCTTGTTTCTGATTGGATGCTGTTCATGTCATTCAAAGGAGGCTACGGTGTGCATTTGCAGTTCTTTTTAAAGCCTGCTCTTCCGCTTCTATGCTCCCCTCCCTTTTTATATGCTTTTCTTCATGCAATTAATTTGAAAATAATAATAAATTTGCATAAAAATGACAGAGGTAAACTGAGGAGAGAAGGGGAGGTGCCTCACAAACTCAGTACAAGCCGAATGGCCAAAGGAAAGACTGGACCCACCCACTACAGTGCAGCTCAGCCTCTTGATTGATTGATTGATTGATTGATTGATTGATTGATTGATTGATTGATTGATTGATTGATTGATTGATTGATTGATTGATTGATTGATTGATTGATTGATTGATTGATTGATTGATTGTATTTTCTGACGTATAAGACTACTTTTTAACCCAGGAAAATCTTCTCAAAAGTCAGGGGTCGTCTTATATGCTAGGTGTTGTCTTCTTATACGGCGAGTATATCCCAAACTCTATATTTTAACTGGAAAGTTGGGGGTCGTCTTATATGCCCAGTCGTCTTATACGCCGGAAAATACGGTATTTATATTTCTATCCCGCCCTATACCCGGAGGTCTCAGGGCAGGTTAGAATATATTAATCTTAGACAAGTCCCTGCCCTCAGGCTTACAATCTAAAGTAAGGAAGATGGGCTGGAATGCCAGGATGGGCTAGTCCTTGTTAGTCCTCTAAAAACAAGACTAAAAATTAAGTGGGCTAAGAGTGGTAGGCCAGCTTGGAAAACAAATTAAATACAAAATAATGTGAGTAACAAGATCTGAGGACGAACTAAGGTCGACCTAAAACACTTGTGTGACCACAGCCTTAGTAAGAATATTTTGAAAGTGAATATTGGGACCAAAACAAGGAAGTGTGTGACATTGTCTTGTGCACAAATAATAAACCTTACTCAATAAGACACAATTTTGCCTGCATTGGATCAGTGACTCAGATACATCATTAAATATGAGATCTTGCCATGCTCAATAACTGGCTTTACTGAGACTATTACTTTGTATTCTATTTATACTTTGTCATTTTGCTGAATTAATTGTAATAAGCACTTCCCTTGGATTGATTCACTTGTATATAATTACTTTGCCCACTTGTCTGCACCTAAGAACTGGAGAACATTATAATGAAAAAAATCAGAAAATTCTGTGACAGCAAACTCATTCCCTACATGTATCCAATGGAAAAGGGCAGCTCAGCAGGCAGAAGCAGAAAATGCCACTGATTCTGCTTCCATCAATCTGCCAACCTACTCATTCTGAGCATGACTGCAATACAAGGGTTGGCAAAATGGATTTCTGCCTACAAATCACTATCCTGAAAGTAGCAGTAGCAATAAGTATAACCACATCAAAATGTTTATTGAAAAGCTTATAAGATGCAAGATATCCTGAATAAGTAAAGCACCGGCTTAAAAACACAAGTTGTCACTCCAACAGGTATCAGTGCAATCCCATCTCCATTGCCATTATCTCCTTCCCAGTACTCAAGAGGGTAGTACTAGTGATTGAACTACAAGGATGCTTGGAGGAAACAAATTATTTAGACTCCATCCACACAGGTGGCCTTGTCAGCTGTTGGGATGGCCAGGTTACAGGGTATCCAAATGCTTCTACTCTCTTTCGAACCTTGAACCTCTTTAACTATGGTGGAAGCAGACACTTACACCTGGGGAGTCAACTCCTCACCCCTGTGGATGAGAAAGGAGTAAAGGCTTGATCTCAAAGCCCAAAATTGCTGCTAAGAACTTGAATTTCTTTTCCTCCTCAGCAATTTCAGCATCTTTTCCTGCTGGGGCAAGACTCAGTCATGTGTCCAAGTCATGCTGTGGTGGGTGGGTCCAGTCTTTCAGCTAAAGTGCACGTATGGAGTTCATGACGCACCTCCCCTTCTCTCCTCAGTTTTTGTGTATGATTCCTCTATCTAGCATTTTTCCATGATTTTAATAATAATAATCATCATACAGAGAAGAAAAGCACATAAGAAAGGAAGGGGGTGTGGAGATGGGGGAGCAGGCTTAAAAAAGAACCACAAACACACACCCTCACCTCCTTAGAGTGGCATAACAGCATCCAATAAGAAAAGAGATAGATTTGATGAAGCAAAAGGGGTGGAGAGCCAAGAGTTCCATGGAGGAGGCTCAGGTCAATAGCGGCGAAAGGTGTGAGCAATGCAGCCCAAAGTGAGGATGGCCTGAGGAAGACCTATAACAATCTGCGTGTAAACAGAGCTGGTACAACCTCAGTTCGAATGATTAATAGGACATCCTAGTGTAGCTACATTGCTAATGAATGCCTCTAACAAAACGGATCATGTCCGTTAACGGGGTCAAGGGCCTGTTTTTGCTGTTGGGCAAGAGAGACAGAATAGGGATGCTGCTGGTGTACCGTTCACCCCACTGCCCAGCATCCTCCCTATCTGAGCTGGCTGAGGTGGTCTCGGAGGTGGTATTGGAAGCCCCCGCCACGGTGGTGTTGGGGGATTTCAATGTCCATGCCAAGACTACACTCAATGGACCAGCTCAGTTCTTTATGGCCTCCATGACAACCATGGGGCTGTCTCAGTTTGTATCTGGCCCAACTCATACAGCAGGCCACACCCTTGACTTGGTTTTTGCCTCGGAGCGAATTGATGACTATCCGTTGATAGGAGGGCTGAGTGTCAGCCCATTGTCATGGACGGATCATTCACTGGTGAGGTTTGGACTTACAACGGCAGCCCCCCTCTGTGGGGTCAGAGGACCGATTGAGATGGGCCGCCCCCGGAGACTTATGGAATCTCAACGATTCCTGAATGCCCTGGGGGATTTTCCAGTTGGCATGTCTGGTGCTCCTGTCGAAGCCCTGACCTCTCTATGGAACCGGGAGATGTCCAGGGCTATCGACACGATCGCTCCCAAGTGCCCTTGACCTGCCTGTAGAGCCCAGAAAGCTCCTTGGTATTCCATGGAGCTACGGGTCATGAAACAGGAAGGTCGACGGCTAGAGCGCAAGTGGCGTAAATCCGGCTGTGAATCTGACCGAACACGAGTTAGAGCACACTATCGTGCCTACCACGTGGCGGTGACAGCGGCGAAAAGTAGTTTTTTCTCCACTGCCATTGCGTCCTCGAGTAGCCGTCCAGCAGAGCTATTTAGAGTAGTAAATGGCCTTATTAAACCTGGCTCAATGAAACGTGAGCCTCAGCCATCTAATATCTGCTGTGACAGTTTTGCAAAGCACTTTGAGGACAAAGTTGCTCAGATTCGTAGGGGATTAGATGTCACAATTGGACTTAGTCCAGGGGAGGCGTCCGGAGAACTGTCTGGTCCTGTTATTTTGGATCAGTTTCAATTATTGCGGCCTGAGGATGTGGACAAGCTGCTTGCAGGGGTGCGGCCGACAACTTGCTCTCTGGATCCTTGCCCTTCCTGGCTGATTAAAGCTAGCCGGCAAGGTATGACCGGGTGGATCCAGGAAGTGGTAAATGCCTCTCTGAGGGAGGGGGTGGTTCCATTGGCCCTGAAACAGGCTGTGGTGCACCCCCTCCTGAAGAAGGCCTCCCTGGATCCAGAAGATTTAAACAACTATCGCCCAGTGGCCAACATACCTTTCCTTGGCAAGGTTCTAGAGAGGGTTGTTGCTGTTCAGCTGCAGGCATGCTTGGAAGAAACTGACTATCTAGACCCATTTCAATCTGGCTTCAGGCCCGGCCATGGCAAGGAAACCACCTTGGTTGTCCTGGTTGACGATCTCCTCCGGGAGAAAGACAGGGGGAATGCTACCCTACTGGTTCTCCTGGACCTCTCAGCGGCTTTTGATACCATTGACCACGGTATCCTTCTGGAGAGGCTACGGAGTTTAGGAGTTGGAGGGAGTGCTTGGCACTGGTTCCGCTCCTATCTCCAGAGCCGATCTCAGATAGTGGTGACGGGAGAGACTGAGTCGACACCCTGGGAACTCACTTGTGGGGTTCCCCAGGGGTCGATCTTATCTCCCATGTTATTTAACATCTACATGAAGCCACTGGGAGAGATCGTCAGATTTGGGGTGAGGTGTCATCAATATGCAGATGATACCCAGCTCTATCTCTCTGTGCCATCTGAATCAGGAGAGGTGGTTGAAGTGCTTGACAGGTGTCTGGAGGCAGTAATGGGCTGGATGAGGGCCAATAAATTGAAACTGAATCCAGACATGACAGAGGTGCTCTGTGTTACAGGCTCTCGGGTCCAAGTAGTCGGGAGATATCCTGTCCTTGATGGGGTTGTAATACCCGGGAAGGGACAGGTGCGAAATTTGGGGGTACTCCTGGACTCTGCGCTAACACTTGAAGCTCAGGTGGAGGCCGTGGCCAGGAGTGCCTACTCCCAACTACGATTGGTGCGTCAACTGAAACCTTTCTTGGACAGAGATGACCTGGCCACAGTTATCCACGCTCTGGTAACCTCCAGGTTGGACTACTGTAATGCTCTCTACATGGGGCTTCTCTTGAAGACGGTTCGGAAGTTGCAGTTAGTGCAAAATGCAGCCGCCAGAGTGGTGACAGGAACAGCTAGCCGGACGCATATTACGCCGGTTCTGAAAGAACTGCACTGGCTGCCAATTCACTACCGAGCCCAATTCAACGTGCTAACTCTTACTTATAAGGCCCTAAATGACTTGGGCCCCAGATATCTAAAGGAGCGCCTTCTCCCATATCGACCTGCCCGCCTTTTAAGATCTGCAGGAGAGGACCTCCTGGTTATCCCACCGCCTTCAGCGGCTAGGCGGGTGGGCACCCGGGAGAGGGCCTTTTCAGTTGTGGCCCCCAGGTTGTGGAATGGCCTCCCCTTGGAGGTGCATCAGGCCCCTTCCCTGTTTACATTCAGGAAGGCGGTAAAGACGCACCTTTTCACTCAGGCCTTTGGCTAAATGCCCTCTATGCTTCCCCCCTGCAAAAAACTATTTTCTTTAAACTGCTTTTGTATAATTTTTATTATTATTATCATGCTGGTTTTTAAACTTTGTATGGATTTTAGCACAGTCTGATACAATTTTAATATGTTCATTCTTACCTGCTGTGAGCCGCCCAGAGACCTTTGGGTATGGGGCGGGATAAATAAATAAATAAATACATAAATACATAAATACATAAATACATAAATACATAAATAAATAAATAAATAAATAAATAAATAAATAAATAAATAAATAAATAAATAAATAAATAAATAAATGTCAGTCTTAAAAGGACTGCATCAACTGACAGTTCACTACCAAACACAATTCAACTTGTTTTTAGTATATTCATGCTAAAACAATTATAACTGGCACACACCTAAATTTCAAACAGGATGACACTTTCAACCTATACCGTGATCCAAAGCTTCCATACTACAATGGATTTGGAGTTGTGGCAACTGAGCTCCCATCATGGCAATGCTGGAAGTGACTGTGGTAATGAAGCACGATGAGCAACAATTCCAAGGGTGGTGAGGTGGAAAGCCTGGGATCTGCCCTCCAAGGAGAAAAGAAGATGGTAATTTTGGTAGTAATGGAGATCAACAAGAGGTTGACTGTAGACCCCATAAATCTTCCTCAAAGACTTGAATTGTGTTGTAAATTAGAGCTCTTACACTGAGAAAGGGAAATAAAATAATTTTGTTTCAATATTCTAACCCTTGTTTCTGTAATGCTGTTTGTATGTAATTCTGTTTTACTGAACTCTGTAGCCTTACAGGAAATGTGATCAGGAATAGTTCAGGAAATGTGAGCCATCTCTGGGTTGAAGAGCAGAATAAGTTTTTGATGTGATGTTGTTTTTATTTATTAAATCCACTCTACTACATTACCCACGGCTTTAATACAAACATTTAAGTGTAGGGGGAGAAGATGCTGAGCTAAGTGCGGGATTAGTTTCACATGTTCCTCGACGGCAGAACTTGGTCAAAAGGAATGAATATAAATGTATATATGCAAACGCCAGGAGCCTTCGAGCCAAAATAGGGGAGCTAGAAAGCTTAGTTATGGAAAATAGGATTGATATTATTGGCATAACTGAAACCTGGTGGACCAGCGAAAACCAATGGGATACAGTCATCCCAGGATACAAACTGTACAGGAAAGACAGGGAAGGGCGACATGGAGGTGGTGTAGCCTTGTATATTAAAGAAGAGATAGAATCTTATGAACTGGAATGTCCAAGTGAGTCTGGCTCTTCCACAGAAGCAGTGTGGATAAAAATACCAAGCCAAAAAGGAAGTCTAACAATAGGGACATGCTACCGTCCTCCCAACCATACGTCCGAAGGAGATGAACAATTGGAGAAGGAGGTAAAGGAGGTAGCCCATAAAGATAGGGTAGTTATAATGGGGGACTTCAATTATCCTCACATAGACTGGGTGAACTCCTGTTCAACTCAGGAAAGAGAGAGAAAATTCCTAGACCTGCTAAATGACTGTTCCATGGAACAAATGGTCATGGAACCAACCAGGGGAAATGCAGTCCTGGACTTGATCCTAAGTAATGCTCAGGACCTGGTAAAGGACGTCACTGTAGCTGATCCAATTGGGAACAGTGACCACAATGCAATAACCTTCAACTTAAATACAGGGAGTAAGTTCTTAATAAAGTCTAACACAGAGACCTTAAACTTTCACAAGGGAAACTTCCCCAAAATGAGGAAATTAGTGAAAAGGAAATTGAAAGGGAAAGTCAAAAGAGTTAAATCACTTCAAAATGCATGGAGACTACTTAAAAACACAATAACGGAAGTGCAACTAGAATGCATTCCTAAAAGAAGAAAGGGGACTTCTAGGTCCAAGAAGAAACCAATGTGGCTCACAAATGCAGTAGATGAAGTCATTAAAAACAAGAAGAGTTCATTTAGGAAATGGAAGGCTTGTCCAAATGAGGAGAACAGGAGGGAACATAGACACTGGCAACACGAATGCAAGACGGCCATTAGGAAAGCTAAGAAAGATTTTGAGGAGCACATTGCTAAAAACATCAAAAGAAATAACAAGAACTTCTTTAAGTATATCAGAAGTAGGAATCCAACCAGGAGAGCAGTTGGACCACTAGATAGTAAAGGAGAGAAAGGGGTAATTAAAGAAGACACGGAGATTGCAGAGAGACTAAACGAATTTTTTGCTTCCGTATTCACGGAGGAAGACAGAAGACACATGCCAGTAGCTGAGCCTGTGTTTTCTGAAGAGTTAAACTGTACAGAAATAACCAAGGAAGAGGTCCTGGCATGTCTTAATAAACTAAATGTTAACAAGTCACCGGGACCAGATGGTATTCATCCAAGAGTCCTTAAGGAACTCAAATGCGAAATTGCCGAACTTCTAGCAAAAATATATAATCTTTCCCTAACCTCAGGCTCCGTACCTGAGGACTGGAGGGTAGCAAATGTAACACCAATCTTCAAAAAAGGATCCAGGGGTGATCCAGGCAACTACAGACCGGTTAGCTTAACGTCAGTTCCGTGTAAGGTGATGGAAACCATTATTAAAGACAAAATTAGTGTGCATATGGAGCAGCAGGCATTGCTGAACAAAAGCCAGCATGGCTTCTGCAAAGGTAAATCATGCCTCACAAATTTGTTGGAATTCTTTGAGAGTGTCAATAAACACGTGGATAAAGGTGAACCAGTAGACATTGTCTATCTGGACTTTCAGAAGGCTTTTGACAAAGTCCCACATCAAAGGCTACTGAGTAAACTCACCAGCCATGGAATAAAAGGACAGGTTCTGTCCTGGATTTGTGACTGGCTTAAGGGCAGAAAGCAGAGAGTAGTAGTAAACGGCAATTTCTCAGGGTGGAAAGAAGTAAAAAGTGGGGTCCCTCAAGGCTCAGTACTGGGACCAATGCTTTTTAATTTATTCATCAATGATCTAGAAAAAGGGGTACATAGTAAAATAGCAAAGTTTGCTGATGATACTAAATTATTTAGGGTAGTAAAATCTGAAAGAGATTGCCAAGAGCTCCAGAGGGATCTCTTAGCATTGGGTGAGTGGGCAACCAAGTGGCAAATGTGCTTTAATCTTAACAAGTGTAAAGTAATGCACATTGGGGCCAAGAATCCAAATTACGTCTATAAACTGATGGGGTCTGAGCTTTCTGCAACACGCCAGGAAAGGGATCTCGGGGTTTTGGTGGACAGTTCAATGAAGGTGTCAACCCAGTGTGCGGCAGCAGCGAAAAAAGCAAATTCAATGCTGGGAATAATTAGGAAGGGAATAGAAAATAAGTCAGCAAGTGTCATTTTGCCCCTTTATAAATCTATAGTGAGGCCACATTTGGAATACTGTGTACAATTCTGGTCACCACACCTCAAAAAGGATATTGTGGAACTAGAGAAGGTGCAGAGAAGGGCAACCAGAATGATTAAGGGTCTGGAACACCTCCCTTACGAAACCAGGCTGCAACGTCTAGGCCTCTTCAGTCTGGAGAGACGGCGTTTGAGAGGGGACCTGATTGAAGTATATAAAATTATGCACGGCATAGAAAAGGTGGATAGAGAAAATTTCTTTTCTCTATCGCACAACACTAGAACCAGGGGGCACTCTATGAAGCTGATGGGTAGGAGCGTAAGGTCTGACAGGGGGAAGTATTTCTTCACACAGAGGGTCATCGGCCTATGGAATGTGCTGCCAGAAGAGGTGGTGACAGCTACCAGTCTGGATGGCTTTAAGGTAGGGTTAGACAAATTTATGGATGACAGATGTATCAATGGCTACTAGAACGAATGCCTAGGTGCATCTTTCAGGCTGAGGGGGGGGGGAGGAAATGGGGCGCTTCTAGGGCCATCTGCTGGGACTCGAGAGCAGGAGAAGGTTTGTCCTTGTCTCTGCTTGAGATGCCCATGAGCATTTGGTGGGCCACTGTGTGCGACAGGATGCTGGACTAGATGGGCTGTGGCCTGATCCAGCAAGGCTTCTCTTATGTTCTTATGTTCTTATGTTCTTATGTTCTTATGTTCTTATGTTCTTAATCACCGCTATCATGATGTCCTGCTCTATGCTTCACACTAATGCTATCAACAACATAAATGTTTTATATCCTCCTCCCACTGATCATCCTTATATTGCTTTTAAAGGAAAGAGAGTGGGAAAACCAACAATGTAGGAAATTTTGCTCTTTAAGGAACCCCTCCTACTGGAACCTAATCTCTGCTCATTCAACTTGAAGGACTAAAAACACAATTTTTCTTTAACCCAAATACTGTCTGGCAATGGTTTTTCCAGCATACACTATCATTTATGGCAAAAAAATGTCCCAGTTTAGATTGCTGTAGAGCACATCTAGAATTTTGGAAACAAATCTTGGGCTTACAGAAACAATTCCCTATATAATTATAACTAATTCCCTGTACGCTATAACTCCAATTTAATTTTTAATGAATCATTCCCTTACAGGTCATATTGGGAAAACCCTTAAAACATGAGTGAAGAAACATTCAGCCTGAGAATTGAGATCAGTGTCTCTTTCTGCATTTCAGATGAAAGAAAATATACTTTTAAAAAAAATATTATTATTGATCAGTGGAATGGAAAGAAGCCCATAGCTGGGAGTTCCTTGGAGGTTTCACCAGTGAAGTTGCCCTGAAAGTCCCCATTCCATATCCTATGGACACTATTAGGCTCTGTTGCCTATGGTCATTGCTGCTGATGTTAATAACTAAGGCTGTATCCAGACTTGGGAATACTGTGCATTCCAATGCGCAGTTGGGGTGTGGGTATCACACCTGACACCCAATACTTTATAGCAGTAGCACATTATGCCACTGCTACTGTGACTTTACCTACTGTGGAATGATGAGCACTCTCTTCACAGTATTAGGTAAATGTGAAGTTTTCTGCTATCCTGACAGGACAGTGAGAAACAGCCAATGAGAGCTGAACCTGCATCCTATTGGCTGCTCCATCCCACATGACATGTGCCTCACTGCTCTCACCACAAAAGTATTGCAGCTTTCTGTGAGAAAGCTACAGGGAGGCTGCTGGAGTATGGATGGCCCATGGTGGTTTTCCAGCTAGGTAAGCTGTGTATTTTGTTAAAACTGTGGATTTAATCCACTAACTGCACCAAGTCTAAGCTAAGATAATGTACCATGTGCAGAGGATAAATTACCATAAATGGTGATCACCTTCACTCCATCAATCTGTGAAAATACAGCACAATATAGCAACCATGGTGACAATCAGAAAGATACGGACCCTCTGCTTTTGATTTTCAGGGTGGCAGCTCCTTTGTCCAGGAAACAGACAGGCTTGGGAAAAGCAGCACTTTTTGGGTGTGTTTCCACAGCCCTCCTTTAATCCAGATCTAAGAAGATCCAGATTTAAGGAATGGGTACTTACCTTAATCCGGATCTAGTAGATCTGGATTAAGGGAAGTACCGAGTGTGTTTCCATGGGTGGTCTTGTCAGGTATAAAGGAAAACGCATAGATGTGAATTGGGAAATAGTTCCACACAGGAAGCAGGAGAGGTGACCAGGAGTTAACTTAGTATCTAGTCAGGAGACTCCTTGAAGGCAAAATAGGTGATGTGTGCAAACAATCACCAGTTCTTCAAGGCTGATGACAGCATCATAAAGCATTGCAACATAAGAGATTGTCCTGGCTTGGGCAACAAAAGTCAGGAGTTAGACGTGTCATTTGAGTCAGAATGACCTTGTGGAAAAGTATAAAAACTGGGCACATACGGCTGTGTGTTGCCTTGCTTAGCTGATGGAGACTGAGAGGAATGCTAAGATGTAAGGACTGCAACCGCTACGCAATAAACCTCTTCGGAGAATTTACGGCGTCCCTGTCTCTTTGTTTACACTGGAGAGGGGGAGAAGGAGGGGCAAGCCGCAGAAGCCCGGCAAGCTTTCCTGGGACGGCAGGAGTTTCAGCACCCTGGAGAGCTACGCTGAAGGAATGCTGACAGCCTAAGTTCTACAGAGGCAGAGAGAAGAATTGATTCCTTTCCAATCACGAATCAAGACGCAGCTCTGCTATGCATCATAAACGGGCGTAAGGGACACACCCCATTACCCCCTGACAGGTCTAGCATTCAATAGCAATGGGTGCTAGCCCGCCTGATGTGGAAACACCGAAGCACCCATGTGCCAAATCCGGATTGACCCACAAGGGGTCTGTCTGTCACCCCAAGTGTTTTGGGGGACAAGGCGTGCAATCTCTGAAGTTGTCTTTGGAGATTAGCAAAGGCTCCAAAGTCCCTCCGAAGGCAACTTCGGAGATGAGCACAGGCTCCGAAGAAAAACCCCTTGAGAAAGCAATGTAACTGTCAAATGCTTCAAAGGCTCCAAAGGGTCTTTGAAGCTAGCAGCACCAAAAGCACACAGGAAGGAGCTGGGTGAAGAGTCTGCAGCGGACAATGCGGCAAAGGGAAAAGCGAAGAAAGGGAAGATTTCTAAAAACAGACAGGAGAGCCTGTCTGTCTTAAAGGGCTATGGCATCTATTTTTAAAAATCTTCCCTGGTCTTTACAGCTCCTATACTCACCTGACAGTTGCCTAGCTGGGTGCCCTATACCCACCTGACAGCTGGACTCCAGCAGGTGAGTATAGGGGCTGTAAAGAGCAGGGAAATTTTTTTAAAACAGACTCAAATTAGATGGCAAGAGCAGGAGCTAGCAAGGAGCTCATTAATTATGCATCTCTTTTGGCATGAATGAGTCAGCCTCCAAGGGTTTTTCAGGGGCTTGAAATCTCACTCTTCCAGGGGGTCAATAAGGTTACTCCCTGAGAAAGAGGGGAAACTCAAGCCTCTACACCCATTACTCCCTTGCTTTTACTCCCCTTTTGAGGAAAGCAAGCGGCTTACCTGGGAAAGGGAACAAAATCATGATCCCCATGGGATCCACCACGCTTGCAAGAAACCCCTGGCCACACATCCTCTGCTGCTCAGCCTTTCCTGCGTTCTGCCCCTAACTTCAAAGACCCTTCAGAGCTTTGCAGCCTTTGACAGCTGCAATGCTCTCACAATGGGTTTTTTTCGGAGCCTAAGCTAATCCCCGAAGTTGCCTTCAGAGGGACTTTGGAGGGACTCCGAAGTCTTGACTTCAGGGCACCCCCCCATGGGTGCCCCCCCCCCAAGCCTCCTCTAGACCCCATTGCCAGATTGTAGTGGAAACAGGCTCCCTACAATCCGGATTTTAAGGCTGAATGGGGTCTACACAAAATCCGGATTACAGGTCCTGAAGGACCCATATGACCCAGATTTCTTTAGCTGTGGTGGAAACAAATGTGTCCCTAATGGGGTCTGTGGTGGAAATGGGGTCATCCGGCTCTCAGCCAAATGGGTCCTTAATGGGTGCTTCAATGGGTACTTAGAGACGGTGGAAAAACACCCATACATTACATTATTGCCACCAGTGCTGCCAACATTCTCTGGATTAAACCCATCATCATTAGCATTATTGCAGTAAACGTTTAGCTGCTTTTAGTTGATTGGTGTACCTTCAGTGCAAGGCCGCAAAAGGGGCACCTCAGAGAAACAGTGTTTAGCCTTTATGTTTCTAAGCCTTCTCTAATCCACATTTTCTAGCACAGTATGTTTAAGAGATGAGAGTGGGTGTGTGAAAAAGCCTCCTCTAATTTGCCTCAGAGGGACAGGGCATGTCCCTCATGTTCCCAAACCTTTTCTAATCCATCTTTTCTAGCACAGAATGTTCATGAGAGGGGGGAGGGGCCGACTGGTGCATGAACAAGCCCATCTAAAACCTTATCTAAGCTGCCTCAGAGGTTCTTCAGAGATGCTTTATCTTTGCTATGTCTGATCACAGCCTAAAACTGAGTATCTGCTGGCATCCAATAAACAAACTATTATCTTGAAGTTTGCTTGTTTTGCCTGTGATGCTGCTAAACTACAAGAGAATGTACTGTGGCACCTGGCAATCAATGCAATACTTTAACATCTCTTTTATATCTATTTGATCTTTTTGTTGTAACCAGTGGTTAAAGCAAGAGATTATTATACTTACAATGCAATCCTATTATGGCTAACACAGGTTGTGCTCAATGCTAATCTCACCCAGACTGGTGCTGCTGCTGCAGAAACTTGCCTAAAATGCTGATGAAGATTGGCTATTTTTGCAACTCCATAAGAACTCTGAAGCCTAAAACATTTCCCTTTAGAAAGAAAAAAAAAGAACCCTCTGGTGCTGAAACAACATAAAACTGGAAAATAGCTGCTGCTGCTGCTGCTAGTAATATTTTAAAGGTTAATTTAGCCATTCAAACAAAATTTACTTTAGACCTCTAAAATAAGATTTTTTAAAAAGAAGTCATCTCAAGGTTAAAGGAGGTGGCAGTTTAGTGCACCATTCTACACACAGGTTTCACAATTACTAGCATTCAGGCTATTCTTATTACTAGCAAGCTTCAGTGTATAGGCTGTTCTCTGAGCTGCTGTCAACATATAGCAGAATTTCACAGCTTTAGCCATGCAAAATGCACACAAATATGTCCATGGAAATCTGGGAATACTTCTGCAGAAGTTCAAAAATCCTTTCCTTGTGACATCCTTGGGATATCTAAGCAGAGTTTCTGCTTCTTTTATCCCCAAAGGCACAAATCCCCTTAGGAGATTTGAAAACCTTGACTTTCCCCAAAAGGAAGCCAAAAATATAAAAAGCCAGAGAAAAGCATGAATAGATACAGGGGTATTCTCATTTGCATTCCAATGCTAAAAGCACTATGTGGAATTCATTCTACAGATTTGAAAACATCTGGTTAGAATCTGTAAAGTAGAATATGGGCATTTGAAATGAGGCAATGGAAGCTTAACTGACAGATGATTATCTGAAACAAAATCTGATTATATATATATAAAAAAGAGAGTAGACTTTTAGTTCTCCTGTCTCCAGGTCCTCCCCTCTATTTTACAACTTATTTCAGGCAGGGCTGCATTTTAAACATGTTTCAAGAAAGCTTTATATATCTTTTTATTGTGACCTGGCTTAGGACCTTTTGGTGGAGGGTGATATATAAATTCTTAGATAAATAAAATATTATTGGGATGGAGAAATCACAAAAATTCTATAAAGACTGAATAAAGGCTGTGGTCACACCTAAGGTTTAATGGAGCTTCAGTCCACCTTCAGAGCGAGAGAACATATGAGCAAAGTAAGCAGTATTTTTTCCCACATTATCTATCCCAAAGGTGAACTTTCTGAGTTATTTAACACTGAAAGAAAACAGCTTGTTACTCTGCTGACGTATTCTCTCACTTTGACTGAAGCTGGATTAAACCTTAAGTGTGACCACAACTTCAATTAACTTGGATAGCACAGGGCAACATATCAATGCTCTCCATTATAGGTAGACATGGCAGAGCTCAGTCTCTGAATTACCAAAAAGCCTCTTATTGGCCACGGTTACATCTTTACTTTAATTCTTCTTCAGCCTGAATTCCAGCCCATTTGGTTACGTCTTTAAACACCAAGTTGGTTTTTTTGTGGATTTTTCTCCCTCTATTCAGGTTTTCCTTCATTCAGGCCAACACAGCGTTAAGACTGTAATCCCCTTCCAGGAGACTACCACTCTGGCTCCCTGGCTGCTCAGAAAATGATACCTATGCAAGCCTCTGCTCTGAGTTTTGCCCCTCCCTCTGACAGTCCTTCCTCTGCCCTGTTATCACAACCTCTGTCCCTCTTGCTGGGATTTCCTTTCCCTGTCACTGGATCTCCCTCCCCACCCCCATCTTGCCTCAATTTCCTTTCCCTGTTGCCACTGTTGTCACAATTAATGATCTCCCTCCCCCTCCCTCTTGCCCTGACTTTCCCCACTCCATCGCCACTGCCTTGCCTGATCTTCTTCCTCCTGTCCCCACCTGTCAGCTCACCACCCCCTTTACCCTCCCATAATGCCTGTCCATCAAGCAGAGCATTTCTCCCACTCACTCACAGCTGAAGATTACCAGCGGCAGCAGCAGGAAGTTGTAACCAAGCCATTCTAGGCTGAAAACAGCTTGGATATGGCAGCCTTCCTGAAGCAGATTTAAATGGTAAGGTATACTCGCAGCCATTTAGGAGCAAGAGCTCTGCAGATTTCCCTGCCCCTTTCACAGAGCAATCTATAATCAATTGTCGGGAAAGAAGGAATTCTAATTCAGCTACTGCATCATTAGGCTGCAGGAGAGCAGAAAAAACACAATCTGCACTATGGAAGTTTTTATTTTACCTTTTCCATTCCTTTGCTACTAGATTGTACCATTGGGTAAAACTGCAATACAATCATACAATATTAAAGTGGATATTTATTTCTCATTTTCCCTGTTCTATGAAAGTACTTGGAAAGGTATCCAGTGAAAAATTCCTCTAAAAAAATTAATGGTATGCATATATTTCCCATGTTATCTGTGAACAGTTACATTTTTTCACATCTTTTTTTTTTACCGTTTAGAGATAGAGTGCTTATTCTTATAATACCCAAGCACTACAGAGCAGCTTTTATCCATTTATAAGCCACCGCCAAAAGACTCATATGTTCAGCCACTAAAAGAAAAGCAAATTTGTCACGCCTTTCTTTATACATATGTAGTATATATCAACCTTACCAATGAACATATCATCTCAAGACATTAAATAAATTGATATCATCTGTAAAGCCAATCCTTTCATTGCTCTTCTACATTTCACATGTCTAGCTTATATCATTAGTTGCTGAATGACATATTTGTATGAGTTGTACCTAAAACAGAAGAGCATTTCTTTCAAGAGTTTTGGTATATTAGCCCTATATTGTGATTTTTAACAGCAAACACTGAAGGAGACAGGCAGTGAAACAATGAAGAACCATGTTCACAGATAACGTGGGAAGTATCTTTGTGGACCTCTAGGGATCTCAATGAAAATATTCTCAGTTGAGATTCTGATTAAAGTTTAGAATCAAAGTGTTATATTTGCCTAGTGGTTTTATTTACCAGCAAACATGTAGAATAACTCCTATATGTCACTAAAGCCTAATATAGATAACATACATATACAATACTCAATCAGGTACTTATGTGTAACTGATTCTGCCTTTAAAGATATCAGACTCTATTTATTCCGTTACTAACAATCTGTAGTATCAAAACATTGTTGCTGATTGCCTTGGATAAATTTGCTTTGAACACTTAATTGTCTTTTATAGCAGACTGCCAAATTAAGCTTTATTCACCAAATTTATCAGACTGACTGTTAAAATTTGCAGTTGAAATATACTTCTGAGTGTTCTCTCATAAAAGGGAAAGCAAATGGTAGGGCCCTCTCTTCTGTGGCACCCTGTCATTGGAACTCTTTCCCAACTTCATTTAACTTCTGACTAAAAGGCTCTTAGGCATCACATACAAACAATTCTGTCTGAACACGTATTGTACATGTGAAACCTAATTGATTTAACTGACATACATATCTCTATATTTAAAGTGGCTCTTATTTATATCATCAGAATTTAATGACTGGAAGTCACACTAAAAACTTTTATAGGCAGGGTATAATTTTAAAAAAAAAATAAAAATTTAAAACCACGGGCAGTGTGTATTATATTGGATTAGGATTAGAACCCTTAGCCAATTTAATACTGACCTGAATCCATATCCTAGCATGAGATACTTCACATAAAATATTATTTAACGGACAACAGACTAATTATTTAACTAACAGAAGATCATGCATTTACAAATACAGATGTTTGTAAATATTTTGCTCAAAGGTGCTGACATCAGCCATTCATAACTTTTCTGAACGCCAGTCATGAATTTCCCATTATAGTTTGCCACTGTAACCAGTGTATACAAATTGATCACTTGAGCTTTTTAATTGTTAATATTATCTTGCACTCAAATGAGCCATTTCCAAACAAATGCTCATGCTGAATGTTAACATATGTTGCCATTTCATTTTTTAATTATTCATGCTATTTTTTACATTTCTTAAGTAAGTAAAATCACCTCATTGTCAGTACAGCAGTTACTAATAAAATTTCATTAGGTCAGCAACAAAACATTCCAAGTACCTAATACAGAAGATAAATTACAGCTTCAGGTGATAAAACTAGATGTATCTTGGTGTAACAATGCACATCTTTTTTCAAAAATATACATGCCTAACTGTACTTCTCAATACACTGCAAAAAAATTTTACTCTTTCAAACACTAGAATCTCTGATACATAAAATCTTCCCAGTAAGTTCCACAGGACCAAGGCTTAAGAATATTTTTATTGTGGAATTAACCATTCTATAAATCTCAACTGCAAAGAAATCTGAAATACAACTCTTCCTTGGTTATGTGTTTCCATTTCAGTCACATGAGGACCACTGCTCTGAACAAATGAAGTAGTATTTGTTTTATCTCCTTCTCTCTCAGTCTCTTTGCAACATGTGTTTTCAAATCCATTAAATGAAAGAAAAAGCATAAAACCTGATTGGATTGTACCACTGTGAGAGTAAAAAGCTTCAGCTGTGGTCCTAGATGAGTACTTAGAGTGGGCATTATTATTTTATGCTTCCTTTTTACAAGCAGCTGGCAGTAAAAGTTTTATCCTAAGTTGAACAAAGGTTAACTGCAGAATTACAGCAGAAGCATCATTCTATGGTCTATATCCAGACAAAGGGTTATACTAGGGTTAACTGAATCTTACAGTGCTGAACAGAAACTACAGTGATGTCACCCGTGACAAGAGTTTTGGATGATTCACACCAGAGAGTTCTACAGGCACAACTTACCTACACTGAAATGGGTATTTTCAATAAAACATGTTAGTTCTGTATTTGTTATGTATGAATACAAATGTATAAAGCCCATTTATTGGGCATTGCGTTCTCATGAAGGTAACCACTCACGTGTTGTCTTGCATTAAATAATAATCTATCAACACTGTAGTGTTTATTTAAAAAAATACATGACATGATAAGTATCATATAAATCTAAGCCATCAAAAATAATTAATATTAAATACATGCAAGAATACAGAAGATAAGTAGTTGAGAACTATTTTATGTATATTTCATATTTGTCAGTTCTGGATTTAACTACACTTAAATACAAAGCCACAGTGCCGTGTATAAGAACATTATGTAAGTTCATTCAAACTGTCATTGATTTGACAATTTATATTCTTCAGGAGACTTAAGAAAATCTCTAGGTTCCTAACAAACTCTGCAAAAATTCTCCAATGAATAAAATGTCATAACAAAAATATTTATTTATATTTTCATAACTCTGAGTATTTTTTTCTGAGAACAAAATATGATCTTTTTAAACAGTTCTTAATATTAGATCTATCTTTGCATTACTGTAAAAACAATGGTCACTGAAACCACACTATTTTACTACGTACCATGAAGATCAATGCAATTTGCTCACTAATAAGTAGGGTTAGAACTAAAATCTAATAAACACTGATAATGTGTACTTCTAACTATAAGGCTATCTAATAATCTACTTTAGTTATGGCATTTTATTAATTGCACAATTTTTGCAGAGTTCATAAGGAACCTAGAGATTTTCTTAAGACTCCAAAAGAGTATATAGTGTCAGATAAATGACAGTTTGAATAAACTTACATAATATTCCATCTTATGCATGGCAACATGGCTTTGTATTTAAATGCAGCTCTTAATGCAGAAATGACGAATATGAAATATACCTAAAGCAGTTCTTAGTGCCTTATCTGCTGTCTCCTTTGCACACATTTCATATTTTTAATTATTTCTGCTGTCTTTGCTCTAGTTGCTCTGTACTTTTAGATTTATTTGGTGTCTTGAATATGTCACCTAATCCTGATTCTTTTAAAAATATACATAAGTTTCCACATGACAGTAGTTGAATATATAATTTTACGCTTCTGAGTTTGATATTTTAAAAAACAAGACATCATTACCGAATAAGGTTCTCTAACTCCACTCAAACCTTGTATTGAGCAAACACAGATGTTGTAGACCACTGTGGCATGATATGAATCTGCTGAAATGTTAAGTCTTGGCATCTTCAGTGGAACTGATTCTCAGATAAGTAGGCACAATAATGTAGCCTTCATGAAAAGGTGCAACAAATAGTGATGGAATTAAAATGTGCGTGGTTCTTATTCATTAATACTGCAATCCTACATCCAGGTAATTTGGAACTAAAAACTAATGGAACTCCAAATAGAAGTGGAGTGCAAACAGAAGTGGACTACCTTTTCAAGATAAACGTTTCTAGGCATTAATACTGCATGAATATTAATACTGAAATACTTCATCTCTCCCTGGTTAAAGAGGTACTTTAGGATACGGGTTCCTATTACATGAAATGAGTAAGCTAGTGTGCGACAAGGGTAAGTTTTATTAAATTCTCCTTAATGACTTTCCATATCTAGAGGAACCTATGCCACTGAACACTGTGTGCTATTCACATATTCCAGTAATGATGGCAATTTCATGTTAGCTGTAATGCATTTATGGACGGTTTTTTAAAAAGAATTCCTTAAAAAACAAGCATTTATCCACAGAACAATCAAATTCACATTTACTTGCAGGGGGAATTCCATGGACGCTCCCAGATGTTGCATCCATGTTAACACAGACCCAGGTTTTTTTTAACCCAAAGTTGCTCTGCGCATGCAGGAATTTCCTCTGAGCATATAGTGGTAGAGCAGGTTAAATTGCTCTAAAAATCCCTGCACACTCCCATCTGCACCTCTTCCAGGTGGGGTGGAGGAGGTACAGATGGCGCATGTCAGTGGGCAGCATGTTGTGTGCTGTGTCATCCAGCGGCTCTGTGATCACCTCCATAATGGAGATGATTCACACCTTGCCGGTGCATAGGGAAGCGCTAGGAAGGTTTGGGATAGATTTGATATCCCAAAGTTCAGACACCAGATCTATCTATCTTCCCTTCAAGTGAAAGTGCAAAAACACCCAATGTTTCACTCTAGCAGTCCAATGATTCCTTTAACTTTTTTGCATGGGATCTTGAAAATCTGAGACCAGTCATGTTACACAAGACTAAGCCAGGCAAATTATTGGTTTAGCTGGGTACATAACAAAGTTATAGATTCCTTAACTTTTAAAATGGTTATTACATCAAAGCAATAAACTGACCAGGCTCTTTATAAATGCAAGTGCTTATAGGGTTCAAATTATCTTCCATGGTAAGCTTACTTTTCAAATATCTCAGTGACTAACATCATTGTTCTTGTTGTTGCTGGGTACCACTTAGTCTTACCAAGTTCTAGGTGACCACATGGGAACCTCTATGCAGTTTTCTTGGCAGAAGTTCAGAAGTGGTTAGCCATTGCCTACTCCTGTGAAGAGGCTGGGATTGAACCGGCAACCCTCTGCTTTCCAGGCAGTTTGGTCTATGACTCAGCTTCAGCCACACCTAACACCTTATTTGGTCACATATCTGGCTATCTAGTCCACTATTTGAACATCTGTTTACCTCAGTGTAATATTCCCCTATGCTAATCAGAAGAGGCACGCAGAAGCCCATGAATCCATACGCAGATTAAATATATCATAATTCATCAGAAAGCTTGCTTGCACAGAAACCTTTTAAATGCTTTTACAGTGTTCCCCTTTATTCTGGAGGTGGGTACAATGTATAATCCTTGTGAAGGGTGCCCTGTAAGAACAGGCACCAACAGTACAGTATTATACATCCATAAAGAATACTTCAAATAAAGATACTTGGCCTGGCTCAGAAATACTCTGCATATATGCACTCACAAAAATGTTAACTGTACAGATTAAGACAGCAAACCAAGCATTTTGGTTATAATATAAATCAGAAAGGTTTACATGCTCTTTCAAACTACAGTTACTCTATTACAAAAATCATTTAATGAGTATACTTTTTAACAGAAAATTGCAAGTACTGGTACATTTGTAACAAAAGGGAAGGTTGGCATTAATAGTATGTCACTTTGTGAGCATCGTGTTCCAGATCCTTTGATACTCCAAAAAAGAATTAGAATAGGACATCCAGCATGAAACTCACTTATGTAGAACTATACTCCACTGTGGGCCTCAGTTTAAGGTAAATCTATAGAGAATTTTACTAAACTAATTACCCATCAAAATGGCTTTAGATGGGAATGAGAAACAAAGTTGTCATTGAAGTTTATTTTTCAAGTAGATGACAAAGTAACAATCAGACCTTAAGAAGGTGAAATAACTGTGTCTGAAATACTTTTACACTGTATTTGGAGTCAAGAGAATCATTTTTAACATTGCAGGCCCTTCAAGGCTGAAAAGACTCAAATAGAAAGTCTGAGAGAACAAAAATTAATTTTTAAAACTACTTGGTAATTACAGGAGGGACTTTAAAAGTTCTCCAAACAATTGTAAGCTACTGGAAATGATTAATAAAACCAACAGAAAAGATTAGTAGGACAATTACATATCTCTACAGTCCTCAAAATAGCTTCCTTCTTTGCTGTATTGCTGATCCGTGGTAAGTGAGGGAACCAAAACACGTCCCAGTTGAAGACATGATAGCAACCCAGGAAAAATGGAGAATCCATATTCACCTGATATATGATAAATGAAAGGACACAAAATAGATCCCCTTCCCACTGGTTTTATAAGCTACAACTTAGAGAGCATTTACAGAAAGAAATGAAGCCATAAACCTCAGACTTTATAAGGCCTCTTTTCTTTCAAAGATTCAAAGAACAATTCCTTCCCTCTTCTTTAACCCTTCCTTTAAGTCATCCAATAAAGTCACTGGTCTCCAAACAGAGCAAAAGAAAAAAAATCTAAGACTATATGAGGCTGTGGAAGTCACCAGCCCTGCTGTTTATGAAAGGAGTTAGCCAAAGAAATCAATAGCCTCTCACAGACGGCCCTGCAGTTCTTCCTGCAGATAGACTATGGGTGGGGAGGGCAGAGAGGAGATTAAAACAATAAAAACAGGAGCACACATACAAAAAAAGGGTGAGGATTTCCAAGGAAATGCTTCAACACATCTCACTGACCCATACTGCAGCACCAATGAGCCAGTTAATTTAAATTTAGGATACTACACGCTACTAAGATGCCTAACACCGTCAATCGCTTTACTCTAAGAAAACACTGGGATTTACAGCTGTTTAAAACAAAAGCACAGAGGTCCCCTTATTTCAGTCTGTTCTCATCAACTGCCATAGCCTGATCTATTATCAGCTGCAGAGACACAGGGAGACCGATTGATTCCCAGGAGTGATTTCTTCAAATGTGTAATTTTAATCTCCTTAGAAACCGAGCAGGAACCAAGTGGGAATGGGACAGGGAAATGAGCGTAGTGCTTTTATCACCTTTGGTTTTTCTTAAATTGCTGTTGGATTGGGAAAGGGAAAAGATGAACCTTCCCAACAATGGCCGGTAGTCTGGATTAAGCTTCACCAGAAGAGTTCCAGATCTCCTTCTCAACCATAGTCTCTCCACCCAAAAGGTAAGAAACATCTAAACCGGACAGCTCTTGGATTCTTAAGTCAATGATGGTAACCGAAGCAAATCTAGCAGGTACTAACGGATCTTTGATACGTAGCGCACCAAACATATTGTGGTCTGTTGACTTACCTCTGCCTTCTACTCTTCACCTCCATTTAGAAAGAAGGAGAAGAAAAGAAGGACCTCTAGAAACTCCCTCTTTCCTCTAGAAAAGAATCCAGCTTGGACATCTCTCACCTCCCACCCACGCCAAGGGGTCACGCAGGATACCCTCACCTAACCAGAAGCACGCTTTTTAAAAAGGAAAAGAAATCCGGATTAAGCAGTCAGGAAGAGTCAAAGCCGTGACAAAACCCAAATCCCCGGTCAGAGGGCGCGAGAACCGCCCTCGCTCCTTCCCGAGCCCCCCCCGGTGTGAAAGCGGAGGGTGTTCATGGCGTCCAAAGGCGTCACCCCAACCCGGTCCAGCCGAAGAGGTCTCTCGCGTGCCCCCCCCCCCAACGGGGAAATCAGAGCCGCTGCGGAGCCCAACCCGCGCCCCCGAATCGGATCTCACCTACCTGCAGATCCACTTCCTCAAGGAACCGCCCGGCGATCCTCCTTCAGGTCCCAGGGGGGAACTCCAGCCTTATCGGAGTCGCATCGCCGACCAATTCCAAACCCGCCCGCAGCGGCATCCAGGAGCAGGCGGGGTGGGGACACCGGACGCCCGCCTGCTCCCTGCGCCCGAGGCGACTTTTCAAACAGACACCGCCGGGAATTCTCGGGAGAGGGTCCGCTCGGGCGCCTCCCGCTCGGGCGTCGGGGGGAAGAAGGGAGAGAGAGAAAAAGAAGGGAGCGAGAATAAAAAAATAAAAATAAAAACACCAATCCAGGAACGAGCAGCGAGAGCAGGCACGGGACGGCGCGGTCGATTCTCTTGGCACGCTCTCCAAAGCGCTCAGCGGTCGCGGAACGGGCAAGGACGGCGGCGGGCCAGGGAAGCCGCCCCTCCCTCCTCGCCCTCGGCTTGCCCCCGGCTTGCCCCCGCAGTCCCGCTCCGCTCTCCGCCCTTCCGACGGCTCGGCCGGGCCACCCGGGAAAGGGGCCACGGCAGCACACCGGCCACGCCAGCGAGCGGGGAGGAGGAGTTCAGAGCGGCGGTCCGCCGGCTCGGCTACTCCATCGCTTCGAGTTCGCTCCGCTTTCAGCACGCAGCGATACTTTCAGCCAGTTTGCCGCCCTCCGTCCATGCTCCTTCCTTCCTTCCTTTCTCCTTCTCTCTCTCTCGCCCCGGGAGAACCGCCTACAAAGAGCCCTTCCTCCGACCGAGCCAGGCTGCTGCCCGCCCTTCGCCAAGTCGCAGCTCCCCGGCGCGCCCGCTGCCCGAATCCGACGGATGCTGCCGCTCGCCTCCTTCTCCCGCCAGGGCGCCGCCGGGAAGCATCCGCCCGCCTGGCTGTGGAGGGAGCGGGCGGCGGCGGCAGAGCAGAGTCAAGCCAGCCCACGTCCTCCCGACGGCCCCTGAGGCTAGAGGTGTGATTCCCGCCCCTCCTCGGGAATCGTCTTATTGGCCGCTCGAGGGGCAGGAGGATCCGCAGCGGGTGCGCCGTGGGCGCAGAGATCCAGCGCGGGCTGAAGACCGAGGGAGCGGCCGTGGGGCGGCGGGTCCGGGTCGCTTCCCTCGGAGCGTCGCGATCCCTTCCTTCCGTCCGGAAAGCCTCGGGAGGGCGGCTGGGCGGCTCTGCTCTCACGCGTGAGAACAGCCCGCCGCGTCTCCCTGGCCGTCCAAGAAAAGCGGCCGCGCGCGACCCAGGGGGCGCATCCAAGCCGGGCGTCCTCTGTCCCTTGAGGGCCACGGGGCGAGGAAAGGGCGGGAAGCCGCTAAGTTGTGGCCGGCATGGCAAGTGCGGCGCGGAACCAAGTCCGACGGTCACGTTAAGGAAGAGGCTGCGCGCTGGGCTGGCCGCGCCCGCCGCCCCGGCTCTCCTGTGGCCGTCCGCGAGGCTCGCCTTCTCTCCGAAGGGGAAGACGGAAACCTTGCTGAAATCCCATCCAGGAACGACGACGGCGCTCGGCTCGGCTCGGCTGCTGGAGCGCGGGAACGGCGTGTGCGCCGCCGGACGCCCGGCTTCTTTCCCCCCTTCTGCGGCCAAAGCGAGAGCGGAGCGCCTGCTGGCGGCGGCGGAGAAAACGGCCCGCGAAACCGCGCGCCCGCGCTCCAAAAGCTGGCCTCTGTCGCCCTCCGGCGGTCGCAGTCTGGAAAGAAGCTTTTCGACGCGGGTTTCAGCAGCAGAGCGTCCCGACGTTTTTCGTGGGCGACAGATGCTCGCACGTCCCGCCTCCTGGGCATCGTTCAGGCGATCTAAAATAACCAACCAGTGCAATGCCCATAAAACAGCAGAGGTGCAAAAGCGACCAATAAAGGATATGAAACAGTGAAGCAAGAGCGTATCGGACTGAGGAGGAAATTAAAAAAAGTTAAAGCTCCCCTTGCGGATCTATAAGGGTGCTGATGTGACCCAATCCAAAACGATCAATTGTTGCTGGGTAGGACCCCGCCCTGGCTGAGCCCTGGGGCCTTTTTGCACTTGGCTTTCCAGCTGTGGGAAGCCTGGGATGAAAGGGTCCTGAATGAACTCAAACCCTTCCCAGAACTTACCTGAAATGCTTGCCTCCTGGGGCCTGGCGTCATAACCGGGCAATCGCATCATATGCATGCATCACGTGCTCCTCCAGCTGCTCTTCAACTAGAAAGAGGTGCAGAAGGAGCTTCCCGGGGCCTAAGCAGCCCTGGGCTAGTGCAAGGGTGGAACACGCGTTCATGCTCCACGCTTGTACTCTGTGTGGTCAGCTCTGAGGAGCATGGAGCTGTTTCTGGAGCAGAAATGGCCCCATGACATGTGTTTGGTGTGTCTTGGAGCTCATCACCCCTGCAGAGTCCCCCCACCCGGCTGGCTGCAAGAAAACCATTGTGCACTTTCCTTGGCAAAGATAAGTGGCTTGCCATTGCCTACTCCTGGAAAGAGTCTGTAGATTGAACTGGCAACTCTCTGCTTTCTAGACAGTTTGCCCTACCACTGAACTACATCCCCTCCCAATTTTGCACCCACTATTTAGGTTTGGATTCAGTCAGTTATGATCCCAGTACTGATCCAAGAGGCCAAGTTAAACACCAGGGGCCTTTCTGCACTTGGCCCCATAGGGTGTTTTTCCACTGTCGCTAGAAGTACCCATTAAGTACCCATTAATGGGTACAAAAATGCCATTACGTACCCATTAATGGGTACTTAATGGGTGCTTTTAGTGACAGTGGGAAAACATCCATAGTCTTCTTCCTGTACACTCCCAGACAGAGCATCTGCACTTGAAGGAGCCATTTCCAACCCAGAAACTACTCCCTTCGTGCAGGAGTGCACCGGAAGGCAATTATGTGTAGAGCCCAGTTTAGCGTTCCACGTGTACAGTTACCTTCCCCAGAGCCAGAGCTCATAAGGCTCTGGATGCTGGATTCGCACCTCTTCTGGGTGCTGTAGGGTTACGTGAAATGCTGAGCAAGCACACTAGCACTTCAAGTGACCTGGAATATGAGCATGCGCACATGGGGCGTCACCACTGCCAACATCTGTAGTGGGGGGGGGAGGAACTTATGTACTAGCATTCTCTAGCACGATTTCTAGTACGTGTGAGGGAAAGTTCACCTTTCCATCGCCCAGATGGGACAGGAAGTGTGAATTTATCTCTGGTCTTCGGCTTCAAAGCAAGACGAACCAATGACATCAAATGCTCTAGAAACCCATTTTCTTTTTCCTTTTTTATTAACATAATTACTTATACAATTATATCATTATAGAGTGATTACAAAGCAATTGGACATATGCTTCACTATCTCTTATTCCTTCAATGCTTTTTATCATTGTTAAAAACATCACCCATGAAAAACAATATTATTTAATATCCAGGATTGCATTCAGGTACGGTTTCCATATTTTATATAGCTTCATTTTTTCACAATGTTTTGTAGTTCATTATTTCAGTTATTTTATCATCCAATAACAATTCCTGTAGTTTAGTATACCAAACTTCCATTAATAATTTTTGTCCATCCTTCCACTGATATCTATATAGCCGTTATCAAATTTTTGATAGATGCCGTATTCTATATGTTGTTTCATATAAATATCTTCAACATCACTGGTTCAGTTTTCAATATACATTTCACCCCTATTACCTTATTTATTTCTCCTTCAATACACTTCCAAAATATATTTACTCTTCCACATGTGTGTATTACATCCTTTCTCCATATATCTTCTCCAATACTCGGTAGACACATCTTGATTTATTTTAGCATAAATGGTACATAACACCATTATGTGCCATTTTTAAGTCCATTTCTTTTACTTTCACATTTTCTGACCATTTCACTGGCATATTTACTATTGTCGATCATAAATCATCATCGACATTTGCATTCATATCCTGCTCCCATATTTTCTTAAGTATGTTATATGGCCTCCATGGTTCAAAAACACATCATGCCAATGTTTAAGAAATGTTCACAATCAGTTAACTCCCCTGATTCCCAGCGTCAGCAACCAGCCATGTGGGGCATAGAGGAAACTTCTGGGACTGGCATGCGCCAATTCATCAAAGTGCTTTGAAGCCCTCCATACAGCAGCAACTTGCTCTTTGGTTCAACTCAGAGCAGGTTGGAGCCAAAGAACAACTTCCTGCCATGCTGAGGAACTCAGGCAAGTTCAACAAACCAGCACATATTGGTTCCAGGCATTCCAGTTTGGTCTTGTGTTTAGAATGTCAGACTTGTATCTGATTCAGCACTCCTGCATGAAGGTGACTGGGTGAACTTGGGCTAGTCATAGCTCTCTTTCTGACCTCTCCCAGCCCCACCTACCTCACAGAGTGTCTGTTGTGAGGAGAATAACTGAAGGTTTGTCAGCTACTTTGAGCCCTTAAAAAGGGTGAGAAAAGCTGGATATAAAAGCCAACTCTTTTCCTTCTCCTTCTCACTGGCCACCACTTCTGATTCCTTAGTGAATTTGCATGGGGTTGGGGCTGTCTTGTAGCATGAATGATGGGCATGGGTTACATAAATGTGATGGCAGATGTTAGATGCACAAAAAACATTTGGACAAAGCTATGTCACATACGTTTTCTTTGTTTTACTTCTGAGATCCCTCTCCTTGAAAACTTTCTGCATATCTAATTAGCAGATACTATATTGTGGTGTCTGTCTATGGCTGCATCCCCACTGCACAATTTAGTGTGGTCTTAAATCCGGATAAATTTAATCTGTAATTCAGCTCCGTTTTTTCATGTCCCTATTTATAGCTTATTATGTGGATTAAAGGGGGCCTCCCCCCTCTCCTTTGCATCATACCCAGACTTTATGGGGTGGGGATCCAAACCCCATCCGCCATGTAAGCCTGCCTCTGATTAAGATAATAGAATAGAGATAGCTATGGGGAAGAGAACAAGGAAGGCAAGGGACGAAGTATAGTCCTGTATACAATGTTACAAGGAAGGAGAGACGAAATAGGCACCAGCTTTGTGTGGAATGGGGTCAGCATGGAAGGGCAGTCTTTCTGAGCTTTTCCCACATGAATCGCTAACAAGGCAGCTCTTGACCAAATATGAAGAAAAAGTAAGAAGAACTCCGCTTGGCCAGCAAGGAAGTTCAACAGCAAGAGTATCCAAACAATCTCCTCCACCCACCTACCAAGTTTTGCAATTCTTTGACAGATTTCAGAAGGGGGTTATATTTTTAACTATGTTTTACTATTCAATATGTTTTAAACTCATTGTAACCCATTCTGGGACCGTTCAGTGAAGGGCAGGAGATGAATTTTCTAAATAAATAAATAATAAATAAATATTCAGGAATGCTAAAATTCATGTGGGAACAATTTGTGCGCATCCTTACAGTCTCTTTCGGTTTGTACTGCCTTGAATAATTTAGTGTTATCAGAAAACATTGCTTATCTCACTGCTTACCCCTCTTTCTAAATAATTTATTAATAAAATATAAAGCACAAGTCCTAGTACTCGTGGTATCCTGCTTTTTACTTCCCTTCAGTCTGATAATCTCTATTTCCTGCTCTTTATTCAAGAGCCTTTGATGAGGGATTTTATCAAAAGCCTTCTGAAAGTCCAGATAGATAAAAGTCAACGGGATCAGCTAAATTGGTCCATTGAGTTAACAACTCAGGAAACATCCCATCCCGTCCTTTTTCAATCACACCTTATTTTCTCAAGTATCACACTACACTACTTGCTAATTCGGAAATACCAAAATAAAATGAAGAAATATATCTAAATCTACTGGAAAATACTATGAACCAGTCACTCATGTAATAGAACAGCATTGGATTTATCTACAGATTTGGGCTTAGCTCAGTTAAATGAAATATGGCTGATTGAACTTCAGGCTGCTGAAAAATAATAAGAAAGTTTCTTCTCTTTGTTTCCTCTCTTAGTTCTCAGTTCCCATAAACTTATTTTCTCAATCTAACTTCCTCCTTTAGAACATAACACAATTGGTGTGGCAGCTTCTGATTCTAACTATCTACATGTGGGCTGCTCTGGAAATTTCACCTCAATCAGAAAAATAAATAACAGGTTGCTTTTTTTTTTAAAGAAGTAAGAGTACCATACTAAGCTGCTTTTGCTCCTAGATATGAATTCAATCATCTTCTTTTTTAAAAAAAATCCCTGCACATTCTATACCAGAGTTTTGATGCATTTCTTTTAAAGGGAAACAAAAATAGATAGTTGTAATAGTCAAAATTCTCACCTTAATCATTTTCATAAAAAAAAATGGAAGTGCATTGCTAGTACAAATGGAATGAAAAGGATATGATTCTCTCCAACAATAAAATATAGAGCTATTGCTTATATAAAAAAGATTATTACAATTCACCTGAAATGTCATTCCAGCAAGAAAACAAAAACCCATTCTTTCCTAAAACAAAATATCAATCAGTATTCTCACTAGTTTTAAGTGAGATTACCTTGGCTTTGTTTGACACACCCTCATAGTCAATCAGTACAAATAATATGGCTACCATAATGAAAATACTTTTGCTTGGTGACAGTTCAGCTTACTGTATGATTTGCAGCATCTTTCTGCATTTTCCATGCCAATCCTTGCAGACACAGAAAGGAGAAGCTAGAATATTGTTGTAACTCATGCAGTAAAATCAGAGAGACACATCATGAAAATGCAGCATCACATGCAGATATATGTGGGAAGTTACTAATCCTGAATTATGCTAAGAGTAACATGGGTGACTATATCCTATTAGCATTTTCCATTAGAGAACGAAGAGATTCTGTTGTTATGAGGGGCCTTAGGCCCTTTCTATATAAGCCATTAATCAGAATTAAAGGGACAAGTAGTAATCTTGTAGGTCACACGGAACCACACATTAATGTGGATCTAGGTGGCCACACACACAGCTGGAACATACTTTACATATAGTGTGATATGGATCAGGGAGGCCCTGATTGGGATCACCAGTAGTCACGTTTAATTGTGACTACCAGGTGGACCAGCAGCCCCCAATCTCAAATAAGGAAGAGTATCGTGCAGAGACATGACACTGGGTTTGGGACTATGGGTAGCAATTTTAGCAGCACACTAAGTCCACCAAAATGCCACCCACAGAGGTTCCCAAGGTTGCAACCTATGTTCCTAGACTTTGGGAGCCTCCGTGTCTGGCCTCAAAATGTGCATGTAGTTTGAATCTGCAGCAACATGCCACAGGCTGATCCGGATCAGTCCTGTGTGAAGGAGGCTTCTAGTACACTTCCCAGGCCAGTTTACCGGCCAGTGCACCATTGCCCTTAGGGTGCAATATTAACATGGGCTACTTCCAGAGTAGCGGAATAAATTTGCAGTTAAAGGTAAAAGCTCAATATACTTACTGTGCTGTAATGACCAACCGTTCTGACTTGAAAGGCTTCCCCATCGGAGCTGCGAGAGCTCAGTTGGCACATGCCATCTTGCGGATTGAGGCAGCCAATCAAATTTTAGCTGCCCTTCCTGCTCTCATCTTGTTTTCTCGCTGTTCTGCCTTCACTGAAGGGAAACTTCAGATTTTGTTTATACTGTGCAGCGAGTTTCTTTGATCCAGCTTTAAGGTAAGTGTGCAGTCCCCATTGGATAATGCAACACCATGATGATCCAGCGACTTTCATGTGTGATGCCTCGATTGGGACTGCGCATTCCGCAGCATAGTATAAGCATGTCTGGCTGCAGCCATTGTTATAGATTCAGCATCTTCTTGAATCAGAAATGTTGCTCTGTCTAAGCACTGTTTTGATAGCAGTGAAGTCTGGTGTGAAGAAATAAAATAAAACTGAAATATATCTGCTACTGTTAAGTATTCCTTCCTTCACTCTACTGCATTCTCACTGCTAAGGTCATTGTCAGTTTCCACAAGACATGTACATGAATCTCACACCAAAGATTAAGGGAACACTTTCCCATCATATCCCACGAAAAAGATCTTCATGAGATATGTGGTATCGTAGACCCATCCAAATCAGATAATCCACAGTAAGGAGAGCACTCCTGATTAAACAATAGTAGAGAAACAAGTAAGAGAAATAAGTAGAGAAAACTCATTCTAGAGTTCCCAAGCTGGAATGCACATGTAGTAAAGAACCTCATTTTCAATCCAGGGGCTTTTTCGCACTTAGCAAAAAGGGACATCCAGGTATGTTCTCAGGTGGAACATGCAAATTGTGCAAAGACTATACTAGAAGCATCTCCACACATGCCAAAGTTTCCCATGGCCAGGATAGGTGAGGAACCCATTTTTATGCTGCACAAACTTACCTAGCCACCATCCAGGACAGCCCTGCATGCTACAGTTGCACTTCTTCTGGCTGGAAGAGGTCTAAGTGGAGTTTGTGACTGGTTGCACCACAATCGCCTCCTTAGTTAAGTGCCACCTAAATTTTAAATGGTTTGGGCATCTCAAAGCGCAGATGCCCAAATTATTCCACAACTGTATTTTTGCTTTGTTGTGAATGACTTTGGACATTTTTAAAGAAAGGTGGCATATGGATACTTGTTGTTCTCGCTAACAGGTAATGTGCATAAATGTTTTTATAATCTGTTTTTAACCTTGTTTTATAATTCTATTGTAAACCACCTCAAAATTTTGCTATGAAGCAGTACAGAAATGTTTAAATTAATAATAAATAACACATAAGATTCAAAGATGCCTGATCATATCACATTTTTAGAAACTGCAAATGTGATAAACTGTAACTTTTTCTTTAAAATGTACACTGTCAAACCAAAGTAACTTTTAGTCTTTGAAATACTCCTCTTATGCAAATTTTTCAAAGTTACAATCTGTGTAGCACATTTAATTATGAATTACACTGGCTGCACTTTAGTGTCTAATTGTAATTAAGCAAACAAAGCAGAGGGACGTGATCCTATGCTTAGAAGGTCTTAGACTAAAGCAATTAAAATGGTTAGCAGAAAGGAAAAAAGTGATTCTTAAGACTTGCAGCAGGAAGAAATTCTTTAAGAAGACATGATAACTCATCAGCAAGAAGGATTAGTCTGCACATTAGGGATTCATGATACCATTTCTTATCTCCAGAGATACCCTTTTTTGTAATCCGTAAAGTGTCACTTTAGACACAGACTTCACAAATCTTAGAGGTTTTATTTTTTTGTTGTTTATTTAAGTTCATCTGATCTTATCAGCTGAGGTAACACCATTGCATTATGATAGGAGACAAGTTAGAAGTGCAAACAAAGAATTGCCCAGAAAATTCCAAGCCCAGCCTTGTCTGGACAGCCTTCCAGACAACACGATAAGTAAGCATCTATGCATATATGAGCTGTAGGGTCACAAAACCACAGTCATAAATCTGGGGCATATATGATTACACTTCTGTGTGTACTGAGCCTTTTCTAATGGGAGGAACAATAAAATATGCAATTGGAGTTATCTGGCACAAGTAATCCTGTTCAAGAATCTTTTAAAATTGTGTGCTTGGGTTGGGCTGGATCATCCATTCTGAGACATCCAACTTCTACAAAAAGACACAGAAGCACCACCCCAGTGAGTGCTTAATGCGCCCTGGGGGGCAACCTGGGGATACAATGTGTAAGCTCACCCATTCCCAATCAGACCCTGAATCTCTTCCACGAGCCCCAAGAGTAGCCTATTCATACACTAAGGACAAGTTGGGTAGCCAGAGTTGCTCCCTCCACCCATGTTGATGCATAGAAGGGGAAGGAGCAACTCTCTGGATATGGAGGACCTAAAATGGGCAACATCCAGCAGTGACCAGGAATCAACACCAGGAGGATTTTGCTCGCAACCATCACAGGTCCTGCAACAAATCTTGCACTTCCCATCCCAGGGACCACCTTTTACCCTGTTAAGAAATTTCTGTATACATGTGATTTACTTATTCACATTTTTTTTCTTTCATACAGTAAGAGTTTTGAAGGGAGGAAAATATGGCATTTAATACTATATATGTAATGATCATGGACTTAGCACATAAAAGAGAAGAGAAAAGAGGAGTAGAATGTTTTTACTCTTAACCCTCTATGTTTCAGTCTGGAATATAAATCAGAATAATACATATTTATGAACTCATATGTATTCATGAGGAAGCATTACCTGCTGCCTTAAAATGCTGTTATAAACATTATTACTGATGTTCATGTTTGATGGTGTTCTCCGAGTACCTGAGGAGCACAGTAATGATAATTACAAATGGGTGTGCAACTTGATGCTATCACGAACCCTAAACAGTCATTGCAGTCCTCACCCCAGGATCAACGAGGAGGATTTGAAAATCTTTTTTGCAAGGCTATTCTCTATTACCTCACCTCAAAGTACAATCAGGCTAAACAATAGTAACTTATCAATTTCAAGACTCTACAGTGGGCAAGAAAATTAGCAACAAGAAACCTTCCAGAAAGGCCACAGAAGCTTAATTTTAAAATGGTTACGATGGATCTTCACAAGAGGCAAAACAAATCAAGTTGAATTATTTTTAAATATTCCATAATGCCTACGACCAGGTTGAAGCATTCCGGGGGGGGGGGGGGGGATAAATAATTTACATCATGACAAACTACAAAATGCAGAGTACATTAGAATTTATTTAGTTGCCTAAAATGCACCCTCACTTGGATATTATGCTTCTAAAGGTACAAAAACAAGCTTCTTCAACAGGATATTGGAATAGAGTATTGCTAAAAATGTTGTGGGAGCAGCTGCAGCTGAGTGGTATAACAAACTACCTAAAAAGCAGAGGGTTGCCAGTTCAATGCCCAGCTTCTCTCAGGAAGTAGGCAACTGCAAATCACAAAAACAGCATAGAAGTGTCCATGGAGTCAACCAGGACTTAGTCATAATACAGTGGTACCCAAGAGATATTGTAGTATGAAAGTGCTGCATTTATAAACTCTCTTGGTATAAAATAGACTGAAAACTGTGAAGTTATGATACAAGGACTGCCACATCCAAAACTGAGGTCCCTTTCATGCCTGTATTTGGCCGCATCCCTATGCACTTCGTTTAGTGCGGATTGGACTATTTTTAGTCCAGATGCTGGGCCAAGTTCGAATTGAGCCGTCCCCATGTGTTTGCTGATAACACGGGCTCAATTCAAATACAGGTGTCCCCATGCAAACCGTGCTAAACCCCTGCATGGGGAAACAGCATCTTTTTCTCTCCGCCCCCTCACTCCTGGAAGCCTGGTTGATGTCACTAACCCCTCTGCTGCCTGCTGTAGTGATGAAACGCCACCCAATACCACTCCCCTCTTTTGCGGCACATAGAGTCAAAAGGCAATTAAAATATAATAGTATAAAAATATGAAAAAGCCAGATCATTCTGCAAGGCCGCTACAGGGTTTGGTGGCAGTTTACTAGAGGTGTGCATCTCTGCTCGGCAGTTTAGCACTCGTGCACAATTTAAATTACATTATCATGCCTGGCTTGGCAATCGGGAAGGGGGGAGTGTAATAATGGTCATGGAAAGAGACTTGTGGGACAGCAATTGCATCTTTCGCTGTAAAACTGGGACACTCAGTTATTGTACGCATGTTTCAGAAGCTGCTATTTATCTTGCACATTTGCCTGGCTTGGCAATCAGGGAAGGGGAGTGGAATTATGGTCGCAGAAAGAGACTCGTTCTGTTCAGTCATCATTTATTGCCAAAAATGCCCAAACAGTTGCGATCTCCAATGCACAGGACAGGAACGGTGAGCACAGGACATGAAACCCCGCCCGCTAATGATGCGAGCGTCAACCTCTTCCCCAAATAGCCTGGAAGCATCCCCATGCACAGACTCAGCCTCCAAAATAATGCAGTCTTGGCTCCCAAACTGTGGTGAGAACAGTTTTCTAGAGGACTAAATTTACCTTGGATACGGGCGATTTGATCTGCATGTAGCCTGGTTAGGGGACTTTGCATGGGGACGTTCCTTACCGAATTCGGATTTGATTCGGACTATATAGTGCATGGGGACACAGCTTTGTGATCTTTTCCCATTGTATAAGCATATAAACTAAAATAGACCAAAGAAAGAATATCTCCCATTTTTGAAAGGCAGGGCTCCCAGGAGAATCCAAGAAGTCTGCTCTGCAGAGGTTCCACCCTTTTTCTGTTCACTAGTTACACAGAATAACATCACCAGAGAAAGGTCCCACAATCCCATCTTTATTCATTCAAAAACAAAGTAATCCAAATGAACCAAGGGGAGAAAAAGGAAAGAGATGTAGTCTGGATTTGCCCATTCTGGTTCCAAGTTGTGGAGGAACACAAGGCTAATAGATTTGCAATAGTGAAAGATATATCAGTAAATGGGCAATCAGTCAATGGAATAGGTTGCCATGGGAGGTAGTGAGCTCTCCTTCACTGGAGGTCTTCAAGCAGAGGCTGGACCTACATCTCTCTGGGAAGGTTTAGGAAATGCTGCACTGAGCAGGGGGCTGGACTCAATGACCCTAAAGATCCCTTCCATCTCTATAATTCTGTGACTCTATGATATTCAGCTCAGGGCTGGTGTACTGGATTGTGGAGTTCTCCAAGCCATGTTTCTCCATTTAATTGCAACAGAATCTTTCCAAAATGTGTTAAGGAAGCTTACAGAGCCAGTACCCAAATATGAGTAAACAAGATAAATTTTCAGAACAAAATGCTATGAGGGTTAACACAAACCAACAGGAGACCAAAAAAATACATCTATCAATATACACTAGCAATCAAAAGTCAAAACTTTGCTCATTTTCTTGCACACAGACAAGTGCAAACACAAGTTTAATTGGGAATCTGCAGAGATACTATAACAGGCCAAGTCAAAATAGGTAAGAGAATTCCTAAAAGGCAGGCCCTTCAATGAATCTGCAATCAGCAGACCCATAGGTAGGCTCCACATGATGGGAGAACTTGTGGCGTGAGTAAAGATCAGTTCTGGAATGGTCTTCACTCACCATGTCGTTAGGCACTGTGGTGGTGATGGCATTGCACTGTTTGCATGCTGCCATTGCGCCTGGCAATTTCCACCAGGGCTTTTGCCGGTACACAGAAAATCACCCCAGAACGTGACCATTCTCCAATGCTGTGCAAAATGAAAGGAGCTGTCCGGTGGTGACTGCAGAGAGCAGGAAGGTTGTCAACATTTTTCCCAACTGAAACCTAAGGGAAGGTGAATCTTACAGCACTTTCGTGGACGCTACATCCCTGATTCCAGTTCACAATCCACTTGTGCTGGAAAAGTAGACTTTATGACAGTTTAGCCATATTGATCAATTACCCTAAGGCTGCAGCCAGACATTGGTTACTATATTTTAGAATAAAACATGTATATTCCAGAATGTCCATGCTTTATTCCAGAATATCCAAATATAGCAGAATATCAATGTCTGGATGCAGCCTAAGAAACTAAACTGATATATAGGAAAGACACTTTTGTTGAAGCTGCTGAACAAATTGGTTTTTTTGTGGGTTAGGGTTAGGAACAATACAGACCTGCAGATTACCAATGACTGGAACCATGATTTTCCTATAAAGATATTAGCAGTGAGCACTTTCCTGATGAGGGAACAGGCAACAGAAATGTTTGCATTAACTGTTTGGAGAAGACTTAACATTTACAAGAGTATTAGGAGCATTATAAAATATTGTGACCTATCAATTGAACCTTAATAACCTGAAACATGTACTACTTAGTTGCTGTTTCAAATAAATATTATTTAATATTCAGGTACAGTGTAGTTTCTCTTTTTGTCAAGCTAGACTTGATACAAAATAGGAAATTGTTAAGGAATAATAACAGGTCCCAATTGCTGCATAAATTCCAATAGAACCCACAGAGTTATGTTTTCAGAACACCCAGGTACTATTTCCATTTTGCTTTTTAATAAGGTCCTTAGATCGACTTCTGGGCATTTTTTGACATATTCATGTTACATAAAGGGAACTCAATGCCATCTGGCTGCAACAGATGGGCCAGATGTGCTAGGAAGATGAAAAGTAATGGGCCAAGAGAATGGAATCCAGCAGCACACACTAAAAATCTAAACAATCAAAGCCAATAGTAGTAAACATGAAAATATAAAAATAATACACAAAAGAGGCAAAATATTTTCAAGCTAAGAACTTACTATTAAAGACAGACAACAGTGTAGTTACAAGGTTACTTTGTATTCAAAATCTTTATGAGCCTTTTTCGGACAGCCAGAAAATGGTTCCACCCACGTCAGCTAACATCCATATGTTGGTTATTTATTCCACTGTATTTGGATATTCCAAAATAAAGCTTGGATATTCTGAAAGATCATTGTTTTATTCCAGAATATCTGAATATACCGGAATAAGTAAGTGTCATCTGGAGGCAGCTTGTGAGAGCAATTCCACAGGAAAGCAGGGGAAACTATTTCCAGGTCACTTTTGCCAATGGAATTGCCTCTTGTTGGGTAAGGACAGCTGAGAGCCAGAACTATAGCCAGAATCATATATAGGGACCCAAATATCTTTTTGGAGTGTGTGTGTGGGGGGGGGGATTTATAACAAGCATGTTTATCATAGAAGTGATCAGTTTGTGGAAGGAAGGAAGGAAGGAAGGAAGGAAGGAAGGAAGGAAGGAAGGAAGGAAGGAAGGAAGGAAGGAAGGAAGGAAGGAAGGAAGGGGCTGCTCTTTGGGAATGTAAATTATAATTGCCAAAGTATTTATTTCATTTGTGTAGTAACGAATTGGGACTCACACGCAGGATGGTTGCCAAGTGAAAGTAGTAAGCCCTTCCTTTCTTTTATTAACACATGCCAAGGCTTTTATACAGTTTCTCTGAACAATGGAATAGTACATTCAGGAAACCCATATTTGGTTACAACAAGAGGACTGGACAGAACCAGTAAATACAAGGATGTGGTGTAGGACCAATAGAAGCCTGTCTCTGTGCATGTGGATATCTCGTGTCAGCATTCTTGGATGCTGCATATTGTTTACCTGTACTGTGGAAGTGATATCCATGTTATGCCTTTTCTGAGACCTTGTTTCAGAGAGATATTAGGAAAGTTACAGTGACCCAGGATGTATCCTTTGTCCTAGTTACTTTAGTATAGCAATATCAGCTTAGCAACCGCTTTAGCTGGGATGGGCAAATTGCACCCCCACACATTTGGTTTTTGTTTTGTTCACAATGTTATCAGGATCCTGGTTCTGCTAGCTAAGTCATAGATTGTGCTGTATGCAGACTTCCAAATGCACAGTTTACCACAATTGAGCAACTGCTGCCCCCAGATGGTTCTTCATGAAAATTGTTTCACTGGGATGTTGTTTCTAAAGAAAAAAGCTTGAAGATTTAAGAAGTCAGGCAATCTAATATACATCATGCTAATCCAAATTTCAGCCTTCCTCTGTTATGTTGGAATGAGCATTTATAGAACGGGAGGTTGATTACCTCGTGAAGATCCATTGTGGTATTATCCTCGACAGTTTGTTGGCACGACCGACAGAGGGCTCTTTTCAGTATATAAGGCATACAGCAGCACGTGATACCCAGTCTTCCGAAGGGCATGATGAAATACTCAATGGGAATCTATAAAACAAAGAAGAAAATGTTAGTCAAGAATGCCAGGGAGGGGCGTAGTCTGTTGTCATCCGTCCAGAACGGATCTTCACAAGGTAATCAACCTCCTGTTTTCGGATGGATACCAGCAGACTACGATAGGGATGTACCAACCGGGTGGGTACCTTAATCAATACTATCCCATGCTGAGGCTCCTATACAAAAGAACCTCAGCCCCTGGTCTTACCTTCTTATAGACTTACCAGAGAAAAGACACTGTAGGGCCTGCCTACTGAACTCTGCATCTCTTGCCCTGTACTCATCTATATGATAGTGACGGGTAAAGGTGGATGGAGAAGACTACGTAGCTGCCCCACAGATGTCTTCCACAGAGACCGAACTGGCGTAGGCTCTTGACACTGCACAAGATCTTGTGGAGTGGGCCAGGATACCCTCTGGTGGTGATAACCCTTTTGCTTCATAGGCCAAAGATATGCAGGACTTGATCCAGGATGAAAGGACCCTGGGAGAGGCCTTGTTCCCAGAATAAGCAGGGTGAAAACAAACAAATAAAGCAGTTGACTTCCTAATGTCTTTTGTTTGTCTAATGTACTCCTGCATAGCTCTTTTAACGTCCAAACAATAAACCAAGGGATCATGCGGTGAAGACTGGGCTTGGGTGAGGGCAGGTAAACACAACTCCCGAGCCCTGTGGAACTTGGAATCTACCTTGGGGTGAAAACAAGGATCCACATGTAAGACAACCGAGTCAGGATAAAAAACACACAGATGTTCCTGTACTGAAAGGGCTGCAATTTCGGAGACCCTCCTTGCGGAAGACATGGCCACCAAAAACAGTGTCTTAAAGGACAGGATTCTAAGGGGAATCTCCTCTAATGGCTCAAAAGGGGGTTTTGATCAGGCATCCAGTACTATGTCAAGGTCCCATGAAGGAAACATGAACAGTCGGGGAGGCTTTGGCTTTCACCCCCACTAAGAAGGAAACCACATACTCATGTTTGTGCAAGTCCGGAACCCCTTGAATTTTAACCATGACTGATAATGCAAATATTTGCTTTCGCAAGGTGTTATATTTAAGTCCTGTATTCACGCCCTCTTGCAGAAATAACAGAACCTCGTCTATTTTAGGATGGATAGGATCGACAGTGTGGGATGCAGCCCACGACTTAAACACCTTCCAAGTAGCGTTATAAATGTGTCGGGTAGAGTCTCCCCTGGCGGCAAGCATGGTGCTTACCACTGAATCATGTAGCCCCATGGCTTTGAGCTGCTGCCATCTAACTTCCATGCTCTCAAGTCCAGCCAGGCTGGGTCCTGGGGACATATACCCTCCTGGATTAACAGGACTCTCTTGCAAGGGAGTCTCCACAGAGGGCACTATGCCTTGCTGACCAGCATGGAGAACCAAGGGCAATGAGGCCAAAAGGGGGCTATCAGAATTACCTTTGCCCTCTCCACCTGAAACTTTTGTAACGTCTTGGTTAACAAAGCAGACACGCTCCGCTCTGCTCCCCTTCCTCCTTCTCTACTTTCTCCCCATCATGGCAGCGGGTGCCTGGAGGCGAGGAAAAGGAAACGGACCCAGCGCAGGGTGGGGAGCGGAGCGGAGCACATCCAGTGTGTCTGCTGATCTGGCTGTGAAAGGTCCAAAGCAGCGGCGGCGGCGATCTATCTTCTAGCAATCACCTCTGCCTCAGTCCACTCTCCCCTCCTCCCCCCCCCTGCTTGCTTATGCTGCCGCGTTAGGGTAAACAGGCGGAGGCAGTTGCTAGAAGCTTGATCCTGGGGCTCAGATTAGTGTTGTCGCTGCCACCGTGTGATCCGCTCTCTCTCCTCGCTTCTCCATGGTCAGACTTAGCTGTTTGGCTCAGCTCGGCTTGGTGGTGGCGCTGTCTGAATCATCAGCGGCTGCCTCCTTGTGCTGGGTCCACGTGGCCGGTACATTCGTTAATTGGCCTCCTTGCTACCCCTCCTCCTTCTGTTGCTGCTACGGCAAGAATAAAACTCTCCTTTTGGAGGAGGCTGCTGCTGCTCTGACGGATAGGCTGCATTGAGGCCGCTGGCTGCCAGTTTTGGCGCCTTCAAAGCCAGCAGCTGCAATGAGCAGGACCTGATTGTGAGGGGGGGGGGAGTCTTTGCCTGTCTTAAATGTTAATAGTGCTTTGTTGATCCCTTTAGTTCCCCCTTCCCTGAAGGGTGGCTGACTCCAGGGTCTGTTTTCTGGCTGATTTGTGGTGGCGATTTTGCCCCCCCCCCCCAATTCTGACAGGGCCGGGTGCCACTTTGAGAAGCCTGTGCCATATGTGGCCACCATTTTAAGTGTTCTTGCATAGACGGCAGGCAAGGAGAGCTGACCAATCCAAGCAGGCTCTGTATACAACAACCAGCCAATTGCCAGTAAGGTACTGTATATCGCTTGCTGTGATTGGCTGGTTGTTGTATGCTGGGTACCACATACAGTATAACACCAGTACATACAGTACAGTATACAGTGAAAACCACATCATGGCCCCACCAGCTAGAAGAAATAAATATGAAATCAGTTTCAAACTTAAAGTTATAAAGTTTGCCATGGAACATAATAACTGCGCTGCTGCAAGACAATATGGAGTAACAGAAAAGATGGTTCGGAACTGGAAAGCAAATGAAAAAGCATTAAGGAGTATGCCAAGGGGTAAGTGTGCCAGAACTTGAAAAACATGTAGCAGACATGGTGAATGAGCATCGCCAAAATGGTTATGTAGTGACAATAAATAAAATATGTTTGTTTGCACTTCAGTGGGCCAAATCTAATCCAGATCACAGCAAAGGATTTAAAGCCACTGTATCCTGGTGCACTAGATTCATGGGAAGGGAAAAGACTAAAATTGCCCCAAAATTACCTGCAGATCTTGATAGCAAAGTAACTAGTTTTCATCGATACATAATACAACAGCGCACTAAACATGGCTATGCGTTAAGTAGTATTGGAAATATGGATGAAACTCCAATGAATTTTGATATGCTTGGAAATAAAACTGTCCATCAAAAAGGAGAAAAAACAATTTTAATTAAATCAACAGGGCATGAAAAAATCCAGTTTTACAGTGGTACTAGGATGCACAGCTGATTTTTAAAAGAAAAACAATGCCAAAACTCAAGTTCCCTGTTGGTTGTTTTGTACATGTGAATGAAAAAGGCTGGATGGATGAAGAAGGGATAAAGCTATGGCTTGATAATGTATGGGTCAGACGACCAGGTGGACTTATTCAAAAACGTAGTCTACTTGTCTGGGATATGTTCAGGGCTCATTTAACTCCCAGCACCAAGCAAAGGCTTGCAAGACTGAACACAGATATGGCAGTTATTCCTGCAGGATTGACATCACTGGTACAGCCACTGGATGTGTGCCTAAACAAGCCATTTAAAGATCGCATTCGAGAACAGTGGAATGAATGGATGGTTAGTGGAGAAAAGTCATTCACAAAAGGAGGAAACATGCGTGCTCCACAGTTGGATGTTTTGTGCAATTTTGTCATAAAAGCCTGGAATGATATTGATCCATAAACAGTAATCAAGTCTTTCAAGAAGTATGGCATATCAAATTTGTTAGATGGTATGGAGGACGACTACTTGTGGCAAGATGAAGAGGAAGCTGAAGCTGAGACCACACCATCTGATACAGAATTCAATCCATATGATGACTGCCTTACAAATGTATCACAAGATATCCTTGATATATTTATGATATCAGATGATGAACAGGAGAGTTTGAAGGCTTTTAAAGGGAAACTGTCACGCCAGCAAAGCCTGTAAAAATACCATAGCTTGCAGTTATGATGGGCATTGCTAACTCGCCAGGGACTTGCCCAGCACTTGGTCTCTCTCTACTGTTTGTTATCTTCCTCCTATCATCATCAGTTTGAGTTTGGTTGACAGCTTAGAAAACAAACAGCATGGCTTTAGAGTGAATTAGGAAAAGTTTAATCCACTTGCACTGTTTTATGTTTACATGTTTGATGACAAACACCCTTATGTTTATAAGTGACAGTTTTCCTGCTAAGTACCTGCATGTCATAAGCATTTGAATTAAAATTACCATACTGAAATCAGATCTGATGTTTTTTAAATTTTTATTTGATGTGTTTTGGAAGAGGGGTTGTCTTATATGGCGAGTATATACCAAACTCTATATTTTAACTGGAAAAGTTGGGGGTCGTCTTATACGCCCAGTCATCTTATACGCCGGAAAATACGGTAGTCTTTCGCACCACCCAACCGGCTGTCTCATTATTATGCCCAACCACAAGAAGGTGGTCCAAGAAAAGGTAAACTCAAACTCCTTGCAACCTCTAGAGCTCCAGGGGGGCAATTAACATCTTGGAGAAGACTCTAGGCGATGCAGAGAGCCCAAAGGGTAAACATTTGTACTGGAAATGTTTCAAACCAATCATGAATCTAAGATATTTCCTGCTATTCAGGTGTACAGGAACATGGAGGAAGGCATGGGTCAAGTCAATCCCAGCCAAATACTGGCCTTCCTCTAGCTGGGCTCTGATGGTGGATAGGCCTTCCATTTTATAAGTCTTTTTGGCCATGAATCTATTTAGGTATTTGAGATCCAGAACCGCCCTCCATTGATCCTTTTTTTCGGATACCAAAAAAATAATAGAATAAACACCTGAACCCTGCTGCTGAAGCGGGACCTCTTCAATGGCATTCAACTGAATCAACTCATCAACCACATCATACAAGGCTTTCAGTTTTAATGCAGATTTGGGCAAGGGAACTTTAACCCAACGAGGTTTAGGAACGTTAACAAATTCAAGTTTATAACCATATGAGATGATGTCACAAACCCACTTATATTTAACTGAGTTCAACCAACTATGCTTATACAATTGTAAACGTGCCCCTACTTGCACCACCTCCTGATTAAGAATTGCAAGATTATCAATTGTTTTGGTTCTTATAGGAGAACTTCCCTCTTTCCCTGCCAAGGGGTTGCTTGTTTGCAGATCCACCCCACCCCCAGGAGCCCCACCCTCCTGAAGGCTTGGATCGAAAGAGTTGCTTCCTATTAAAATTAGATGAATAGGAAGAGGAAAAGGGCGTTTTCATACCTTTTTGTCTCGAGTAGAAGGAAGACGATGACCCAGCAGATCCGGGCATCACTTTTTTCTTATTCCTCTTGATCAGAAGGTCTTTCAAATTTTCATCTCCAAACAAAAGTTTCCCCCTGAAAGGGGCACCGATCAACTGTAACTTGGATGCAAAATCGACAGACCAATTATCTAACCAGAGGGTTTGATGAGCAGCCACACAGGCTACTGTGCTTCTCCCTGTGAGCTGCAGAGTATCCATGCCAGTATCTGCACAGAACATGGTAGCCCTTTTAATGTCAGTGAGTTTTGATTTCAAATCTGCAGGAAGGGAAGGATGCAATAAAGCTTCCTTGACCCATTTAAGTATGGCTCTAGCTACCAACGAGTTTGTTGCAGCACACCTGGCAGTCAAAGAGGATCCTTCAAAACAATGTCTCAGCAAGCTCTCCAATTTGTTGTCGATAGAATCCTGAAGGACACTGTTCCTAGGGACCATGTGATTGGATATCATTTGCAAGATAGGGCCATCTACTGTGGGAGTGGCCCAGATAGAGTTGGGGTGATCCACTGGCAGGAAAAGCTTTTTAATTGTTCCAGGAAGCCTCATAGAGGTTCCTGGGTCATTCCATTCCTGGGTAAAAATTTGTTCCATAATGTCTGGAATTGGGATTATTAATTCCTGAGGCGGGGGGTGGGTGGAAAGAGGCATTAACATATCCTTAGCTTGCTTAATCTTATCCTCTGGGATATTGGACAATTTTTGGATATTCAGGGCTGAAGTAGTGGCCTGAATCACCAGGGAGTGCCATTCCATAGAAAAAAGTCTAGGGGTGCTCTGAACTTTATCCTTCGCCCCTTCCTCATCAGGGGCAGAACCCCCATCACCATCCTCTGCAGGGACAGGTACCAACTCAGGGTTAACATCTGGAACAGATGTAGGAACAGGTTGGTTCACACCAACAGGGTCAACAGCAATAGGTTGGTTATTAGAAGGAACAACAATTATTTACATCAGAACCGGCAGGAACAATAACATCAACAGCATTGGAAACAGGTAAGCTATATACAATGGGAAAATCATTGGCAGAAGGCTCATTTTGTACCATAAGAGAAAAAGAGGCTTCAGCTCTGATCCTGCAGAGTTCCTCCAGAGCTCCTTTGCTGGGCCAATTGAGAAGGAGCAGCTCTATGATGCTTATGGCTGCTCCCAGTATGTTGCCTCCTCTGTTTCCTAGGGGAGGGGGAAGTAGAGGAGCGAGAGGAATCATAAAAAATAAAAGAGTGAGATCTCCTCTTATGCTTTTTCTTCTTCGGTGCTGCCTTGGCTATTTTCTTGGCAAGCTTGAGCAGCTTCTTAGTGTTATCCTCGGGGCAGGAGGCAGATGAGGATCTTGGAGAGCTGTGATGCCTTCTTCTCCTCCGATTGGGAGGGGGTAAGGGGGATCTGCTGCAAAAATGGTGGGCATACTCTGGCAAATGGTGGGAGGAATTCCCGCCATAGCAATGGGCCCGATTCTGATGCTCCTGAGGGGGTTGGGAGCCATCTGCGAGACCTGTGGAGGTCTGGAGAGTGGTGGAGTGGAGAGTGGCATTGGGAAGAGGCCAATCGGGATCTCCTCATGCACGGAGGCCACAGTAGAGAGTGCCTCTGGGCTGAGTAGCGCTGGGATGGAGAAGGGCCACGTGGGGTATGGGATGCCGCGGCAAACGGCTTTGAGAGCGGTAGTGCAGTGGGCGTCAACTCGAAGAGCGGGGCCATCTAGGTGAGCTCTGCTGCAGCACAGGGTACCTAAATGAGGAGGGAGACCTTTTGCCTGAATGGTGAGGTGGGTGGTGAGGAGAGCAAAACTGGTGGGCGGGAATTGGGCCATCCTCCCTGTTCAAGCCTTTGGAATGGGAAGAAGGGACCTCCGAGGGTTGGCCACCATCCTGGGACTCCTGATCGGAGGCTGCCTCCTGGTCTGTAAAATACAATAACCAGGTATGAGAAACCGGAGTCTTACCTGAAGCAAAGGAGGAAGGATTGAAATCTAAGCTAGTCGCCAGACCCACAGTTGGGTGGAGGACTACACTGCTGTGAGGGCTATCGACTGTAGAGGGGAACCCAATGAAATTATCATTGTCAGAACGTCAGAAGGGTGGGCTATTTAGTAGGCATCTGACTGGGCTCAATGGGCTACCAGCCCCTAACCTAAGGGAGCCATGGGTTCCTCCTCGTTCTGGATAAGGGGCAGAGGCTAAAAGTCACTCACCCTATCTCAGTGGTCGGCAAACTCATTAGTCAAAAGAGCCAAATATCAACAGTACAATGATTGAAATTTCTTTTGAGAGCCAAATTTTTAAAACTTAAACTATATAGGTAGATACACTGTTATTAACTTAATTAGGGTACTCCTAAGCTGGAAGAGCCACAGTCAAGGGGTCAAAGAGCCGCATGTGGCTCTCGAGCCCTGGTTTGCCTACCCCTGCCCTATCTGAATTCTGCTCCAAGGATGCTCCTGAGGCTGCAGAAGACATTTTAAGTAATATAATTATGTAAGCAGTAGCGAAAACTCCCTTCAGGTGTAAGGTCTAACCAGCACGAAGACCAATGGAAGACTTGGTATCATGTGCTGCTGTATGCCTTATATACTGAAAAGAGCCCTTTGTCGGTCTTGCCAGCAAACTGTCCAGGATAATACCCTATCGTACTCTGCTGGCATCAGTCCGAGAATGGGTATTACAACAATTAATAATGTCTTCTTTAGTCCATGTTTTCCAGAACACTAAAATGTCCCACTGCTGTATAAATCTGTTAAGCTCAAAGTTCTTCATACAATTCCACCCAACAATGCAATCATGTAATCAGTTTGGACAGAATTTCCAACAAAGCATTGTCTAATGAGAAAAACTGCAACCCAAGGCAAAAAAGAATGTATCTTTTACAATGGTTTTCAAAAATATACCATTTTTGCAGTCAGTTTTAGAGCTAACATGAATTTTCAGTTACTGCTAAACTTAATTAAAACTGTAGCTAACTTGCATTTTGGAAGGAATCACATAGTCCAAAGAAAGAAACAATCAAATCTAACTTTATCAGTTCTTCCATCTACTTCTGTATAAAGAACACATGAAAATCAATATTTTCTATTCCAATAGAGTAATCTGGTGAATAAAGCATATGTGATAGCTTTTATTTAGCAACTATTAAGGAGCAATAGTGTAATTCTATTCCAATTAGAATCTATTGTTATCTAATATGGTCTGTGCAGTTAGTCACTCACTATGTTAAGAATCAGTTTCAAACACATGATTTAGTAGGAACAAAGAGACTGGTGAGATGTTTGAAAAAGAGAGAAGGTAAAAGGTATATAACTCAGTTAAGAAACTTGGCAGGACAAGAAGTCATAAGTAACGATCAACTAGCTGAAGCTATGGCAGAATTTTATGAACAGCTTCATAAGAGGAAACAAGTGGAAGAGGGAGATGTAATAATAAATGACAAATTTACTCAGGAACAGCAGGAAATGTTAAATAGAGAAATACAAGATGAGGAGTTAATTCAAGCTATTGCTGAAATGAAACCAGGAAAATCACCAGGCCCATATGGATATACACCATCTTTTTAAAAGCTATTTAAGGCAGATTTACTGCCTTATTTGAAGAAGGTTTTTAATGCTGTATTACAACACCAGGTGATACCAGAGACTTGGAAATCCTCAACAATAATTACAATCTCGAAGGGCCAGAAAGATCCACTGCTACCAGGCTCTTACCGTCCAATCACCTTGGCTAATTATGATTATAAGTTATTTATGAAGATCATAATGATGCGTATGAGGGGAATTTTGACCCATGTGATAAACGAAGATCAATATGGTTTTATTCAGGGACATACCACTGCAGATCCAATTAGGAATGTTATGAATGCTAAGAGGCACTCCTCTAAATTAGCTCTTCTGAAGCTTGATGTTTACAAAGCATTTGACAGTATTAGCCATAGTTATTTAAACAAGGTATTAGAAGGGTTCAATATTGGTAATAACCTGGGTAGAATGTTGAATGCAGTGTACCAGGGAAATACTGCAAGAATACGGTTGAATGGTGTACAATCTAGGAGTTTAACTTTGGGATAAGGTGTAAAACAGGGGTGCCCACTATCACCAATATTGTTTGCAATGGCGATTGAGCCACTTGCCAATATGTTGAGAGAAGACCCAAATTGGCGGGGTTACCAGATAGGCCAAGAGGAAATTGAGAGTTAAACTTTTTGCCAATGATGCAATTGTAGTATCATCTAAGCCAATTGAAATGGTTAAAGGAGTGGCGGAAAAGGTCAAGCAATTTGAAAAGTTATCTAGTCTACATATCAACATAGACAAGTCTGAAATTATGTTTCTTAATACACCCTTAGAGGATTGATGGGATGTGAGATGGTTGACTGGCTTAAATACAGGATGTAAAAGGATGAAATATTTGGCAGTTTTCCTAATGAAAAACATGCAAAAAATGTGTGACTTCAATTTTAAAATGGTATGGAAACGAATAAATAAACAACTGAAAGGATGGAAACAAAAAAATTGGGCATCTTAACTAGAATAAAAGCATTGAAGATGTTCATAATTCCTAAAATACTATATTTATTTCAAACTGTTCCCGAATTTATTTTAGCTAAAACATTGAAGGCTTGGGATAGGAAAATCCTGGAATGGGTTTTTAAAAAGGGAACTCGAATTGGAAGGAAGGTGTTGCATGCGACACAAGATAATTCAGGCTGGGGTATGCCATCCTTGGAGAACTATTATGAGGCATATCAGATAACAAAATTGTTGGAACTAGACTACAATAGATTGGCTAAATGGGTTAGACTGGAAAGGGAAATGGCTAAATTAGGAGTCAGATCAGTAGTTTTTGCTAAAATGGAGAGTAAATTGGTAAACAAGGTATTTGGCCCCATACAGGTAACTTTGAAGGTATGGAAAAAGTGGCAAGGGAAACTGTTAGACAGATGGTCTAGATTTACCCCAATAAGCCATATTAATGACAAGGCAGAAGTATTAAATAGTCGAGTCTTACGCAAATTGCAGGACAACCACATCGGCTACTTCAAGGATTTTTTTAACGAAAGAAACGAGATGATATCAGACGAATGCTTCCAGGATTCCCTAGGAAGGGAACATTGGTTACAAAGAATAGCTTTAAAAAAATTTATGAGAAGGAACAATATACAGCAAGTGATGACACACCCACTGAAGGGGCTGGAAGAAGTAATAGAAAGTAGGTTAAAAGCTAGAAGAGGTATCTGTCTCAGGATATATAAACTATTAGTGAACGATACAGACCATAGTTTGTATCTGACAGATATATGGAAGATGGACTTCCAAATAGACCAGAAGTTTATGAGATTGAAGGTTAAAGAAATTAACAAATTACAATATATTAAGATTAAAGAGCTGAATATGAAGATTTTATATAGATGGTACAGGACTCCAATCCAGCTGTCCCATATGATTCCATCCTTTTCATCCTCCTGTTGGCACTCATGTGACAACAGGGGAACGTACTTCCACATGTGGTGGACTTGTAACGAAGTAGCAAAATTTTGGGACGAAGTAATGCTGGAAATGCAAAACGTTTTTGGAATTAATATAAGACCCCATCCGGGACTGTGTCTTTTGCAAGTTTATAAAGATCATTCAACATTGGTTCCAGATAAATATATAGTAGATAGAATGTTATGGGCAGCTTTATTAGTTATAGCTGCGGGTTGGAAAGATAAAACACAATGGTCTCATGAGAGGTGGTATACTAACATTCTTGATATATATAAATTTGACGCCCTTAGACACCAGCGGCTCTTCTACTCTGGAGAAAGTCATCGTCTGGATTTACGAAATGCTTGGAACAAATTTTATACAGCCTTTATTAATGACACCTTACCTACGGAAATGAAAGGACTACTGAAATTATGGACATATTTACCTGTGACCTCTGAGGCATAAAGGAGGGAGGTTGGCGTTGACTATGTGGAGTTAATGTGTTACTGAAATGTGAGAAATGTGTGTGTGTTTTCTTTCTGTTTGTATTTTTCTTTATAAAAGTAATAAATAAAAATGTTAAAAAATGCACTGGACAATATGATAAATGAGACACAGTAACTCTGATGGATTCCAGTATTATGGAAACTAACCTGACCCAAACACACATTTATTTAAGTGCCAGGAAATGCCAACATTTGCACATTTTTGAAAGACAGCTGCTTTGGTGACTAAAGTGAATGCAGAACAGATTGGGATAGGAAAGCAGGCGATTATATATTCTTTAAAACTTATGGGGGGACACAAGAGAACCATCCATATACAGAGAATACAGTGTACTGTGGTATAATGAAGAACATTTTATATGCCTGGACAAAAACCTTGCTGTTAGTGGTAGCCAGAGAATAAACACTTAAGAAGAGGTGATCTACTATAAAGCTACTGTAAAGAAATATAAAGGAGATAGGATGTTTCATACCATCAGAAAAGCAAAAAGGGTTCAGATTGTTCAACAATGTTCTAAAGCAATGAGCAGCAAAGAGGTTCCTTAGAAGGGTGCAACAGCTAGATGGTCTAGAGTGGGTGAAAGTGAGGGAATCTTGAGCAGGATTATAGAATAAAATATGCCTAAAAAGGGATCCTGCAAGACACAAATGACTATACTAGAAAAGGACAGAAAATTTATTTACCTGGGGAAAAAAGTATGATTAATTTTTGACTTCATGCAACTTTCCACCTATTTTGCCAAAGTGGCTGGAGTTTTGTGCACTGACTTACACGCACTCCCAAGTGTTCTCAGGGTCTGTTGGTTAATGAATTCTAGTGAGGCCCTTTGCTTGTCTGGGCAGGTTGTCAATTTGTTGCCTTTGCTGTCTCTATACTAATTAATTGGTTCCTCTCTCCCCTCTTAAACTTTTGATTTCCCATATCAATTTGTCTCATGAACAAATTAACTTGGTTAGCAGACTCAGGCTGTCTATTTACTCCATTTTTGTTTTGATTTAGGAGGCAGGTCAGTTGTAAGACTTCCTGATTCACAAACCCAGTACTAAGAGAAGGATAAGAAAAACATGGAGGCTGTTTCTGCACTTGGCAGTTTTAGATTTGGATCCAGATTCATTGGACCTACTGATCCAGATCACAGGGAGGTAGGTGGGGGCCAGATCAGCATTGTCTGCACTGATGGCGCTAATTTGGCTCAAGCCTCCCTGAGGCTGTGAAGCCCGTGCGAGCTTTGCAGCCGCTGCCCCCCCCCACTTCCCCACAGCTAGTAGTGTAAGCTCCTAGCCTCAGAGTGTGGGGGAGGGATCATTTTTGTCAGCATGCTATGGGGTAATTCCAGTTCCTGGAAGTGTGCCATCTGTACGCCTCCGTGATCCAGATTACAGTCCTTAGACTGGTTGTATACCTAATATATCAGGTCTATAATAGATCCAGATAAAGAACCTCTTAATCTTTTAACCTCTTAGTATTTATAGACACCATTTTTTAAATATAGATTGTTTATTGTTTTAATGTATCATATTTTAGATGCTGTCCCCCCCCCCCCCCCGAGACCTTCAGGTATAGGGCAGGATAGAAATATAATAAAAAACTGGATCTGCATATATGTTGTACAGACAAAGCCAGACTAACATGGCTCTATCTAGAAGGGCCTCCTTTATCCACAGTAACATACTAATCAGGAGACCCAGGAGCTGGACCAAAGGCCCTTTGATATGGATAGTGCAAAAAGGGTCATATTCTCTCTCTCTCACATACACACACACACACACTGGCTATAGATTCCAAAACTTCAGTTCACCACACTGAAAGAACAGGCAGGGGATAGTGGCATAAAGGACAACTGGTCACTCCAGCTGATTTTGGTGGTGGTAGGGTGTCTTGAAATGGAGAAATGCTCCTGAGACCACATAGTTCTTGAGCCAATGAGAAAACATGACAACAGACTTGGCACTGGGCTTGAACTCAAAGGCTGACAAAGAAACATCAATCCAGTAAAGGCTAGATACTCAGGGTCAACTTACCACCCTGAAGCTTTCCAGTGATTATCCCAGCCCACAAGCGCAGCCATTGCCTTGCTAATTACTGTTTTATTGGATATTCCAAAGCCTGAGAATCTCCTCAGGAAAATGCAGGCTAGGAGTGCCCTGATGTCTGAGGCAGGGCTAGGCAGCTGTCAACTATCAAAGCCAATTCATGGTAAGCCAATCTTGGGTGATGTTGGGATTAGAGATGTTGCCATCCAACAAGATACATACCTTTGGGACTGCTATTTAATTTTTTTAAAAGCTTGGATAACTTTAGGAAAGATTAGTTTAGTATGTCAGTCCTATCACTGAAAAATTCTGGTCAGGGGAGTAACTCTTCTGTGTGGAAAGCAATAACTATTCTAAAATTACAGCAAAATCTGAGGGTTTCCCCCCCACATACAACAGGCCTCGTGAACGCATGCTGGAGAGTTCCTAGGTGCAAGAAAAAGTGATAAAGGCTGATGAACAATTCTTGTGGTTAATCCCATCTCCAAACTTCTCATTGATGTAATTACTATGTCAATAGAGTCCCCTACATCTGGACCAATAAAACACTTGGATTACCACTGGCATTCCCTCCCTTAATCAGCTATGCAAGGAAATATGAGTCCAGATGTTAATACGGAAAAGGATAGACAAAATAGTAGCTTCAGTCTTGTTGTTCTCCTGACTTGCTCTTGAGTGCTGAAACTAGAAGCTCCAGTTTCCTTTTCCACGGGCTTTGTTTCTGGCGCAACTGTGCATGGGTTACTATCTAAGGTTCCAGTCAGTAAATATAAAAGAGGAAATTATCTTGGGAAAACTTTTGCCATTAGATTTGATTCCAAAATAAAAGCAAAATTTACAGCATCAAAATCTGGACCCAGTCTTTATTTCGGCATATGAAAATGCATAGCGTAGAGTATATTCAAGTCTTCGTGCATATTCTTCTTCCTTTTCTGAAGCCCTCCAAAAGCAGCCGCAGGTTGTGGCCCGCAACTGGACGATGCATCCTCATTTTGCCACAATACGTAACTCCAGCTGGGGCTGGGGCAAATATAGTGTGGAATATCAGGCGTTAACCCTCCCCCGTCTGCCACCCGTCAAAAATCATAGTTTGCGCACAACTCGGCTGCAGATACACCTGGTCATGTGCAAACTCCGTAGATTTTGTCACCTGGTTGAGTGTGAAGGAAAAAGATCGCACATTGTCAGTGTGAATCTCCCCGCTGAGGAAAAATAAATGGGAGCTTTTCTTTTCTTTTTTACGTGAACTGCTCACTTCGGCTCCCGGGAATAAGCTTCTGAGAGCTTAAATGTCATGCATCACCCAAATCCTTGAGCCAACCCCGAAAACAAATCGTAAACCACGACAATGAGGCGGCGGCACACCAATTCTTCTTTATATTGGAAATTCACGACGCCTAACCTATTAGCAAACAGGCAGTCGGCTACCAGCCCCGTCGGGGGAGCAAAATACTTTTTGGACCCGGTCTTTGCGAACACCCTCAGCCCGGTAAAAACCGCAGAGGCAGAAAACACATCCACGCGGCTACACGCCGACCAGCCTCAGCCGGTATCGCATTCAGATTCGCTCGCTTTGCTTCCTTCCTTCTTAGCGCACGGCACGCCCAAACCAAGATGGGCTCAGAGCGCATGCGCATTCCGTTCCCAGCGTGTGTTGCGGCCCTCCCCCCGAGTGGAGGCGCTCTCCGCGCCTGCTGCCACTCCGGCACTCCTCGAATCCTTCCGCTTCTCTCTCTTCCCTCGCTTCCCTCCATGGGACTGCCGAAGTGGGAGGGGGTGGCGGAGGGCGTTTCCCTGGTCGCCGCGCGGCGTCACTCCCAGCATGCAGCGCGACCCGCTCCTGCCGCCGCCGCCGCCGCTCCTGTCACCACCGCCACCGCAGCCGCCGCCGCTCCCGCTGCTGTCCCTGTCGCCGCTGCCGCCGCCGCGGCGCTGGGAGACATGGCGGAGGGAGGCGCGGCGGATCTGGAGACCCAGCGCTCGGACATCGCGGCACTGCTGAAAACGGCTCTCCGCAAGGGCGACACCTGGTGAGGGGATGGGAACGAGGGTGGGGGGGAGAGACTTGAAGGCCTTCCTGAGTGACAGGTGCGGCGGGCAGCTCCGGCTGCTGGCCTGGCTTGGCGTGTGCCGCGGGGAGGGAGCGAGGGGGCTGCGGGTATGGGAAGCGGCAGCAGCCCACCTCGCCTCCATCCAGCCCCGCGGAGCGCCTTCTCAACCGGCGGGGGGGGAGGGGGGAGGGAGGCGGCTTTCCTTGCTTCTCAGGTGGGGTCAGGGTGTGGCCAGGAGCTGGTAGGCTCCCTCCTCTCGGTATTGGGCGAGGATGGTCGACGTGCTTCGTTCCTATACCTGTGTGGGAGAGGTGGGCGAAGCGAATCCAGCCGGCGTGGCTTTCAGTCCAGGCGCTTCTCCCTGATGTTTTCTATTGTTTCGGGGAACCCCAATAAAACCACCCCAGAGCAATTTTTGTTGGAAAGGAACCAGCAGGCGCAGAAGGGGAGTAATGCCTAGTTCCTTTCCCCATCGCATTACAAACAGCCCCAGCAAGCTCCCGCGGCACGGCCTTGTCATTTTGGGCTTTGCTCTTGGTAGGAAAAGACTGGATTTTGCTTGGCATTTATCTCACCTGTTTTCTTGCACAAAGCCTGTCCTTTCTTTTAGGTATTTCTTTATGTCCCAGGGGCTGCTTTTTTGCCACCTTGTTTCTTCGTTTCTTGCTTCTGAGAGCAGGCTGTTTAACTTGAAAATAATTTGGGGTTTGAGCAATTCAGTGTGTTTGAGGAGAACACGTGTCCTCTTAGGCCTTCTTCAAGTTAATCCTAGTATGTGGGAATGTGTATTAGAGAGTAAGTTAGAGTTAGAGCATCTAATAGCTGTCATACAGTCAAAATCTGTGTGGCTGTCATGTACACAAGGTATGCAAAAATGAAATAGGAACTTAATGCACACATTTACTCTGGAAGCATTGTGTACAGCTTCCGGTGAAAATACTAGTTAATACGAACAGCAGTGCTCTTGTATGACAGGATGACAGTCTGACAGGTGATTTTAAATCTGTAAGTAGCTCAAAATTTCCAGTGATATAATGATAAAATAATTTAGGATTTGGTACTGTTTTTAAGTACCTGCTTGCCATTCATCACACAGTAGGGTTAGTGTTGTGCATTAAGCTGTTAGTTCAAGAAGTAATATTCCTGCAGTGGGCATATACTATCTCTTGTCCTTTTGCAACTAGCCTGATAAGAGATTTCCTGGCTTCTTAAATTGGGATGCTGAGATACCCAGCCTAGAAATTGTTATTTATGTCTGGTTACAAATGCAACTGCAGATATTGATTTATCCAAATTGGTTCCTTCCAAGCATAAACAACATTTAATGACAGTTTTCTGTTTCCAGTGATCACAGGAAACTGATATAACAAACTTCATACTGTATGTGCTGTTGTAGAATCATACTGATTCTTGCAAACTTTAAAGGGCTGATTTTAAGATTGCTAAAGTAGCATATAAGAAATAGTTTTAGATCCTGAAATGATACTTTATAAATGTTGGCTGCATATGCAAGTTCTTGATATAATTGGTTTGATAATGGTACCTGTGAGAGTGAGACTAGAATGAATGAGAAAAGAAAGAGCCATGTAAATGATTGCACTTAACTGTTTATCTCAAATATTCATCTTTTTCTTCAGGGAACTCAGAGCAGTATATACGGACATTCCATTTTAATTACAGTGCAGTCCTATGATATAGGTTACAGTGAAGGATAAGCAGAAGTTCAGTCATATCTATGAAGTGTTTAGCTGGGGAAAGATTAATTTGCATTTATCACATGCACACTTACCAGTTTCATTTGTCTCTAGCTGCGTGCCTTTTTACTATCTTTACTGTATGTATTCAGAAGTTGGTTCCATTGTGATCAGCTGCCCAAGATACATGCATCAGATACAGTAGCAGAGTTGATTACATTCTGACACTGGCCTTGTAAACTAGCACGTGGTCTTAAACAAGGTACCAAACCTCCGCTTTAGCCTGGGCAGTGTAGGCAATCATTTCTATAGCAAGGAACAGTCAGCATTTTTTATTTAGTGCTGCACAGAAATGCTTCCTTTGAATAAGGGTACTATTATATGTAGTAGCATCTCTCTAAAAATGATGGCACTGAGCCTGGTATTTTAAGAGGCACTCTTTGCCTTGCTGTATTGTTGATGAGAGCTAAAGCTTGCCGCTGTTCTAGAGTACACTAATGTATTTTGTTTATTAGAATTCCTTGTCAGAATTCTTTTGAAGTGCTAATAAGCACGTGAATAAAGGTGATCCTGTTGACATGGTCTGTCTGGATTTTCAGAAGGCTTTTGACAAAGTCCCTTATCAAAGGTTCTTCAGTAAAGCCATTAGTCATAAAATAAGATGACACGTCCTGTCCTGGATTGGTAACACAGGCTAAAGGACAGGGAACAGAGAATAGTAATAAATGAGCAGTTCTGAAAATGGAAGTAAAAAGGGGAGTTCCTAAATGTTTTAAGAGGGAACCTAATTGAAGTTTATAAAATCATGCATGATGTGGAAAAAGTGGACATGAGAAACCAGGGTGACTCTATAAAGTTGAAAGGCAGGAAAGTCAGGATTGACAAAGGGAAGGTTTTTTTTCACACAGCTGGTCATTGGTCTGTGGAATTCTCTGCCAGAGAACGTGGTGATGACCACTAGCCTGAATGACTTTAAGAAGGAGTTGTACAAATACACAGAGGGCAGGTTATTGGTGGCTCCTAGAATTGGGTACCCAGGTACTGTCTCCAGGTTGGAGAGAGAGGTAGGATACTTCCAAAAGCTATTTGCAGGGATTTGGGAGCAGGTGAGGATTTCTCTCTCCTCTTCTTGAGAATGTCAAGAAGCAAATGTAGGGTCACTGTTTAACCACAGTGGGATATGACTCACAATGTCCAGGTTGATTGGTGAAAGCATTTGCTCTGTCTTCTGTGCCAGCTTTTGGGAAACCCCCTTGCCCTTTAGGGTGGGCACTTAAATTAATTTATTACAGTCATCAATCAGATAAAACAATTATTCCAGTTAAAAGCTAAATCTATGGCATATTAGTCAGGAGATAATGTTCACTGAATTTTACATGTGATCTAGCAAAATTGTGTGACATTAATGGACACTGTATCATTTTGATCAGAAATCTGGAACTGAAGAAAGAATAAACCTGAAAGCTTTTGAAATTTCAATAACAGAGGAATTATTTCAGTAACAGAGGATTCTATGGCCTCTGTACCATGGGGGTGGGGCAGTTAGGTGCCCAGAAATGGGCTTGAAGAGCAAAAGCATGGCTGGCTGCACTAATATGCCATTTGCACTCTTCAGCTGTGCTAAAATTCCCAGTAAATGTACAGCTCTTGATATGTGCTTGCTTCCATATCATAGTTTCTCCATTTCACACAAAATGGAGGTGTATTCACAGAACACAACTAAGAATGCATATTGTGAAGCCATACTAATTCTGTCATTGTTTCCTCTCCCCCAAATTACCAATTTTGTGCCATACAAGATGTGTTGATACGTTAGCACACCTCTAATTTAGTGAATATTTAAGAAAAAATTAAGCAAACTTTATAATCATAGAAGTGCAGCAGTGCATGTCTTAAATTTGGGTTTGTAGTTGACCACATTGTTCCATGTTGACCATGATTCACCTGTGAAGATATCGATGCAGGTGCTGAAGTGCCACTAAGGTTTGACCTTACTGCCATAAGAGCAGCCATTGCCTTCATCTCTTGTTCTGAAGAAGGATTACCCAGTGACTGGTGCCAGTGAGAAAGTAGATGGCAGCATGAAGTGTCACTTCTGTTTGAGCTAATCCCAGGCTAAATGATGAGACCCTGAGCTGACTTTTGTAATAACATTAGGCTCCTTTGCTGTTTGTTTGCAGACTTTTTAGTTGCCTTTATAGTAAATCTGCAAGGTTTTGATTCTTTGTAGCTTCTATTGAAGCTTATTGTTGTTGAAATTATCCACTGCCCACTCCATTATAATCAAGCCCTTTTAGAAGTTTAAGGGCATGGATATGCACAGATATACTTCTTGAAAGATCTTGATGTGTCTGATCACATTCAAAGCTTTCTAGGAAGCAAGATCTGTGCACTTCTGGCAGCAGTCGCCTGTTTGGGCCCACAAAGTCTGTCTAGGCCAGTAGGTCCAGCACAGAGAGGGTAGAAGAGGGGGAGCAAAACTGGATAAACCAGTTCTTTGAAATAGACAGAGAGTTGGTTCACTATCTTTAATCAAAGCTTGGCCGATAGTGAGTCTCACAAACCCCCAATTTTTGTGAAGAACCTGATTCATCACAGTACTAGTTCAGATAATACAGCTTCTCATTAAAAACATCAAAGCAGTTTGCAAGAAATATTAAAAACATTAGTAGATTTCAGGTTGAAAGCAGAATATAAATCAAATAGTAATAACATTCAACCTGAGGAATTTCGAACTGTATAACGAGAGCTTTCTGGGGAGGATAACCATTTCTTCTCCATGTTAGAGTGGCTTATGAAAGTATTGCAATGTATATCAGTGTTAACAAAAATTATAAAAATCAGTTCTGGTTTGGGAAAGTCACTTATACTTTGAAAATCAGAAATGTGACATCAAAATACAAGCATTTTGTGTGGTATTCGGGCAGGTATAGATGCAACATTGTGTACTCCCTTACATAATAAGAGCTCTGATGGATATGGCCTCCAGTCAAGCATCTTGTCCAACACAGTGGCTCATCAATTGCCTATAAATTACACTAAGTATTATTTAAGGCACATACACAGCTTCCAGTGCTTCTCTTATCAAAATTGTATTCTGTCAGATCTCTTTATTTGACTATGCAAGTCAGTTCTGCCCTTCTCTTGATAGCCATTAGTTGGTTGTAGTAAGCACTAGTAAGTTATAGATACAGTTGTGTGGTACTATGTGCCATTTGTCTATGGGTGTCTTTCCACTTGCACTAGAGTGCCCATTAAGCACCCATTAAGGACCTGATAGAGAGCATTGGGTGTGAAGAACATTCTTGGTAGTCAATCTCCTATCAATTCATCCTGAGCTATGTTTACTTTCTCTCTGGAAACTTGATAATAATAAAGTAAAAAAATAAGCAATTAATATTAGCAAGCAGACTTGTTAAAAGACCCAACTCTCAATACTGGAGTGTGATATCATAAGCTTTGGGATTTAGCAACTGTTAATTTTATAACACAGTTTAACAGTATAACAGAAATGAAAGACAAGACATGCCAGTTTGGAAGCCATTACTTGACTATATACGACAATTAGATGAATCAACCTTACCGTCAGAATTTTCTCTGAACTTATGGGCTTATGAACATATGGACCTATGAAACTGCAAACTACATTACAATAGAAAAATGTGGACAGTAATTACAAAATCAACTAGATATTAACTGGACCTGATTGCAGATTGCATCTGGATTATGAAATCATAGTTATATTGTTATTTTATTGTTTCAGTTGTTTATGGTTTATTGATGAAATAATTATATGTACATACTCATTATAATTTTTAAAAACCTTTTTTTTCTGTCTCATCAATTCCGTAACAGAAGAAAGCCCATAAAAATAATGTTGTCTTAAGTACTGTGTGTCTTTAAGAGAATTTCTTTCTTTTTCTCTTTTCTAACTGTAACCTTTAAATAGTTAGGTGCATTCTAGTAACAAAGTATGTGTTAATCAAAGCAATTTTCATTATATAAATTATTATTTACTTGGGAAAAATATTTTTTCACAGCACCAGGCCTATTCAAGACATAAGATTTCTGTAGGTAGAAAACATTGTATTCTCACTATTCTGATGTCTACAGTGGAGGTTCTCAAACCAGATATCCAGATAACTCAAGCTGATTATGATTTATAGATAAATATGAACATTTTCAGCTGTGATTAGATGTAAAGTTTAGCTCTTTAAGAACAAACAAGATGTAGACATTTTTACAGGAATCATTCAGTAACCTAATGATCATCTTACAACACTTTTCAAATAGAGCTCACATGTATCATAGCTGATTCCTTGTTGTCTCCATGGGCATCTCTAGGCTGTTTTCTTTGCAAAGGTGCATAAGTGGTTTGCCGTTACCTACTAATAGGGAGAGGCTAGGGACTGAACCAGCAACCCTCTGCATTCCAGGAAGTTTGCTCTACTAAGGTGTCATTAATTAAAACCCAAAATACTTTCTGACAATGGCCCTTTCCTCATTTGGCCTTATTCCGGAATATATCACAGGATAGAATTCTGTTGTCCTCATGCTAATACAGACTATGGCACACCTTGTCTGGAACCTGCCATAGTATGCATGTGGACAGCAGACCCCTATTCTAGAATATATTCCAGAATAAGGCCAAGTGTGGAAAGATCTTGTGTGTGCCCTTGTTTCTGCATGTGCCTAGAGGCTGAGGTAAGGCATGTTTGGAAACCAGGAGTTTCAGAAATAGTTGTGGTATGTTTATCTCTTGGGTTGCAGGACAGATGAAATTCTTATGGGCAAGGACCTAAATTTTGGAAGAAAATAACTGTCAGTGTTCAGCTCTGTACCAGTGAAGACATCTTGCCTGCCATTAAGGTTTAGCAAAAGTGAATTTAATTTTTCCCTCTCCCAGATTAGTTTGTTTGAAAGACAAAGACCCACTGCTATTCCAAACCGTTGTGTTGTTGGATGAACTTGGTTTAGGTGATAGCATGGGCCAGAAACTTATTTGAGTTCCCTATTGCTCCCAAAGAGGAAGGTTTGGTCTTTTAATATATATAGGAGGTTCTTTTCTTCACTTTGTGAAACAGGGTAGGTAGATAGGCAACTCTGAACATGTTGTATTAGAAAGGGAGAGATGCTGTTGAGCTCAGTTCATATTCATTACCTCAACTTATACAATTAGTTTTTAGAGTTTTCTCCCCAGCTTCACTCTAGCTTATAGCCTTGAGTGGTTGTCCATGCAAGTACTGTTCAGGTGAACCCTGTTTAGCTTCTGTAGTTCAGCTAAGGTCAGGCAGGTGCAGAACCTAAGATAGGACCTTTTCACATGTGCAAGATGGGAATGAATGGGCACACTCGGGCACAGAGTGTATGCACACCATGGAGCTGTGTTTGCACTTACCCTGCTACAATGTAAGTGCCAGTTAGGTTTAGGACGGGGACAGTATTCACAGTGCAAACACCAGCCTCTATCCCTGATCTTAACTTCCGTGGGACAATGTTCCACGGAAGTTAAAGACAAAAAGCTTCATTCTATACAGTACTTAACTGTAGTGTCCTATAGCCTATGAATCTTGCTTTAACATTACCTTAAATGTGGTCTAATGGTAGACTTCAAGTAGAAAACACAGAAGAGAGTATTTGTTCATGTCATTATTGCCATGAAGCAAGATGCCTTCAATTGAAAATGTTTATGAACTTGTAGGCCTAGAATGTGATGGTGTCTCATATAGCAGCAGCATCAAACAGTTCCTGTATCTGGCCCGTTGCTTTCTACAGATTTGCTTCTTTGATGCATTAGGCGAAACCACAACATTTCTGTTGGGTTAAAGGCTGGGCTTTTACTTGACTGTCACAAATCATGAAATTTCTTTTGCTTCAGCCATTCTGTTGTAGATTTATTTCTGTATTTAGCGTTTCTCTATGACTCATTTTCTGTTAAGCTTCAGATCACGTAAGAATACCAAGCATTGTCCTGTAGAGCGTCCAGACAGATCACAGATTTCATTGTTCTCTCAAGCCATCAAGATTCTGAAGTTGCAAGATAATCTCAAACCCTGATACTTTTGTCTCCACAGCAGGCCCTGACTTCCACAGAAGTTGTTACCTATTTCCTTACTAACCTCTACTTTCCCCAGTGCCTAACAAATCAAAAGCCTTCCTCTCAAGGCAGTGATGCCAAAAGAAATAGTTTAGATTTCTTAGGTACTAGGGAACGTTCTGGAAAAAGTCAAACCTATACAAAAAGGATGGCTTACATTTGAACCAAGATAGAACCCTAAGCTTGCAGAGTAGCCTTTAAACTGATCCCTGTGAGAAAGTTGATGGGCTGGGCAGCGTCCGGTTCAGGATCATGCAGATTTGAAGGAGGATGGTTGGAATTATGCAGATGGTCCCAAGTGGAGTGAAGGAAGTAGTTGATAGCAAAGTCTAAGGCCCTTTCTGCACTGGGCCTTAATCCAGATTATATGTTGGAATAGGGACTTGCCACCTGTATGCTAGTACAGAGTATAACAGGACCTCTTGGGGCTTGCCATTGTGTGCACCAGCATGCCAATTGCTGGCCCCTGCTCTGGGATATAATCTGAAATAAGGCCCAGTACAGAAAGAGCCTAAAACTTCATATTGTCTTATGGGAGAGAAATGCATAGAAATGCCTATATGCTGACACCAGAAGCCCTCAAACCAAGATAGAGGAGTTTGAATGTTTTGTGATGGATAAAAATATAGATAATCAATATAACTGAAACATAGTGAAATGCTGAAAACCAATGGGATACAATTATCCCTGGTTCCAAACTCTACAGGAAGGACAAGAAGGGTACACTGGAGGTGGTATAGCATTGCGCCAAAAAGAAGAAATAAAATCTAATGAAGTAGGATGTCAAGGTGAATGAGATACCATCATAGAGGTCTTGTGGTTTAGACTGCCAGGCCAGAAAGCAGAGTAATCATAGGGACTTCGCATTGCTCTCCAACCATACTCCCAAGGGAGACAGGCATTTGCAAAATGAGGTCAGGGGTGCATCCAGAAATGAAAAGGTAGTTCTAATGGGACACTGGGTGGGATATTGTTCAACCCATGAGGGAGATTTAAAATTCCTGGATATGCTAAACAATTGTTCCTTAGAGCAGATGATTGTAGAACCAACTAGGGGAAAGGAGATCTTGAACGTGAGTCTAAATAATGCTCAAGAACTGGTTCAAGATGTCAGTGTGGTAAATATAATAAAGAAAAGTGATCTCAGTGCAATAACATTTAGCATAAATATAGACAGAAAGTTGTCAATAACTTTCCAACAGAGACCTTAAACTTTCATAACGGAAACTTCCCCAAAATGAAGAAAGTAGTAAAAGGGAAATTAAAATGGAGAAGGTAGAGGAGTCTAATCACCAAAATGCATGGAGTGTATTTAGAAATACAATATTGGAAGCTCAATTAGAATGCTTACCTAAAAGAAGAAAGTGCTATGCAAAGTCCAAGAGAACACCACTCTGGCTTATAAGTGCAATACAGGAAGTCATTAAAAGGAAGATAATATATGAGAACAGAAAGGGACACAAATTTTGACAGAACAAATGCAAGGTAACAATCAAGAATGCTAAGAAAGATTTTGAGGAGCATCTTGCTAAAAATGTCAAAAGGAATAATAATTTCTTTAAAGACAGAAGAAGTAGGATTGCAGCCAGGAAAACAGTTAGACCATTAGATGATAATGGGCATATAGGAAATATTGAATTCATTGCAGAGAGGCTAAAAAAATTTTTGTCTCTTCTTTTTGACTGAGAAAGAAGGCATATGCTTGTAGTTGGGGCTATTTTTCAGGGATAGAATCAGAAGAATTAAATTAAATAGAAGTAACAAAGGTCAAGGTCCTATTGTTTCTGGATAAACCGAAGGCTAACAAATCTCTGGGACCAGATGGCATTCATCCGAGAGTTGTTAAATAACTCAAATATAAAATTACAGAGTTTTTAACAAAAATATATAATCCTTTCTTGAGATCAGGCTCTGTGTAGGACAGATGAAATTCTTGTTTGCCTTGCAAACTTGTTAGAATTGTTTGAGAGTGTGGATAAAGCTGATCCAGTTGACATGAACCTTCAGAAGGCTTTTGACAAAGTCCCTCATCAAAGGCTCCTGAATAAACTCATCATGGAATAAGAAGGCAGGTTCTGTCCTAGATTCGTAACTGGTTAAAGGACAGGAAATAGTATTTTTTAAAAAAAAGTAATTCTGAAAGTGGAGAGAGGTAAAAAGTGGGATCCTCCAAGGTTCGGTATTGGGACCTGCACTTTTATTTATAAAGGATGTAAAGGTAAGCAGGGAGATAGCAAAGCTACTGATGATGCCAAATTATTCAGTGTGATGAAAACTGAAAGAGGTTGTTGAAAGATCCAGAACGACCTCTTGACATTGGATGAGTGGGCAAATAAGTGGCAAATGAGCCTCAGTGGTAATAAGTGCAAAGTGAGGCATACTGAGACAAAAAATGAAGGCACCTATAAATTCATGGGTTTGAGCTTTCTGCAGTGAACTAAGAAAAGGACCTCTGTGTGAAATTCAGTACTGTAATGTCCTATGTTATATCCACAAGCAAAGTAACACATACACCATGACTAGGGATGTGCAGAAATATTGGTAACATTCATTATTTGTATGAATTCAGACATTTGTACATGAATCGAATGTCTTAACATTCATACTGAACATTAAGATTAGTAGGAATATGAATGTTTCATAACATTCATATGTATAGTTTGGACTTTTGTTAAACTGGGGGAAAAACTGAGGGAAAGCAGGTTCAGAGAAACAGAGGTGAGGTGTGTGTGTGTAAGACACGAGAGGCGGCAGGATCGGAGAAACAGAGAGAGAGGCAAAGTGTGTGAGAGAGACAGGAGGGGGGTTCGTATCTATTATGTATGCATTTGTATAGCATACAGTATGTATCCAGGATACGTATCTGATACGTATGCCTTCGGATATTCGTATGAATTCATACAAATACATTTGCATTGAATAGAATCCTACCACATTTGAATGAATGTGATTTTTCTAGCATTCGATTCTTTACAAATCAAATGCCAAAAAACTCCATTCATACACATTCCTAACCATGACAACTCCTTAGAAGACAAGCAAAGTTATTACTTTGGCATCTTGAGAGAAGGAGATGCTGCATATAGGAACCTCCACTCTTTAAATATTACACTAACAAGCAAATCTCATAAAAGTGGTAAAAAGAGGAGACTCAACCTAAAGGAACATACATCACATCTCCCCTTTTTAAGATAATGAAAACCAGCAAGAATACTCTAAGAAAACACTATAACAATATCTATGAAATACATCAATAAGAAATATATACTTCTAATACAGTATTGTCAAAAGTAACATGGGGCCAGAGGTCACTGGTACTTAGCCTACCGTTGGGGATGGTCTTTACCACCATCCTTCTTCAAGGCATATATCTTTCTGGTGGAAACACAGATCTGCCTCATGAAGTTACATATGCTGGATGCCTCTCTGGTACCAAAGGTACATGTGTTTCATGAAACTGATTACAATTTTCATTGGATTCCCCAATATCATCAAATAACTCATCAGCAAATTGAAAAGGATGAACAGTTGGCTCATGCTTTGCTAACTCAAGACTTTCTGGTGCCTGCTCCCATGGCCATAAGTGACGTCTGTTACACCAATATACTTGACCCCCCTAATGTCTTCACTTTATGGATGTTTTTCCACTGTCACTAGAAGTACCCATTAATGGGTACTTTTAGTGACAGTGGAAAAACACCCTATAAGAACGTGGTTGCTGACATTTTTCTATGACCCTGGCATGGAGCCATTCTTTCTTCTGATCTCTACATTCCACCCATACTAAATCTCTTTCTTGCAGTGGCTGAAGGTATTTGGCTGTTTGATCATAACAATGTTTTTTTCTCTTCTGATTCCTCTGAAGATTTTGTCACACATCAATAGGAATCTTGGGGAGTAACAACTTAGTTGTTACTGGTAGTTTACTCCTTAACATCCTGCCCATCAACATTTGCACAGGTGAACATAACATCCCTGAAGCTGGTGTACTTCGATATTCCAGCAATTCCAGATATAGATCCCTTGGGCAACCTTGCGCTATATATGCTCAAACTACCTGAAGTTAAGCATCCTGCTTTGTTGCTAGAATAACCTGTACTCCATCTGGACGCATGACCAATGTGCTCACACCGTCTATTATTTTCTCCCCTTCCATTGAATCCTCCTCACACATAGGTAAATCCACAGTAGCCAAATGCAGGAAGGCCCTCCTTTTTAGAGCTGTTTATCCTGATGCTTCATATACTTTTTCCAACAAAGAAAGTGCAAGTAGCCAAATACATAAGTTTACCTGGGGTATATACTACATTAAGCTGGTATCTCTGAAGTTGTAACAGCATTAGAGATGTGCACAGATATTCAAAAATTCTAAAATCCAATTCATATTCATCAAATGTTGGCATTCAAATCGGATTTTCAAAAGTCCGAATTTACACATTCGTGCAGATTTCGGATTTTTGAAAGTCCAGTATGGATTTTCAAATGAGTATAGCCGTATCTATTGTATACAAATGTGTGCGAAAATTATGGAGATTTGGGCATATAATGCAAGATGAAAATGAGATGCATATGGGATGGATACGGGATGAACACAGATTCGCACAAATTCATATAACGGATACGAATCTTATCGACATTCAGATACGAATCGGATTTTCAAAAGTACAGATCCGAATAATCCGGATTCAGATTGGATTTTCAAAAATCCGGATTTTTGAAAATAAATCTAATTTTTGAATATTTGATTTTATTTGAATTTGAATGCAAAATATACATTCGTGTACACCCCTAAACAGCAATCACTGCAAACGAGCAGAAGCACTGCCAATGGTTTTTTAAATATCACCTCCAAAGGCTTATGGTCAGTCTGAACTAGCACAAAAAGAGAAGACTCAAAGGAACATACACCACAAAATAATTAAAAAGGAAATAGAAAATAAATGTATTAGCATCCTTGTGTGTCTTTATAAAGCTAAATGAGGCCTCATTGGGGATTTTGTGTACAATTCTGGTCGTCACACCTCAGGATATTGTGGACTAGGAAAAAGTACCCCCCAAAAAAGGGCAATTAAAATGATTAGGTGGTTAGAAAACTTCCCCTATAAGATGCAGTATCTTAGTCTCTTTAGCCTTGAAAGATGACATTTAAGGGGGAACCTGATTATAAACAGGCATGTTGTAGAGGGACTGGTCTGTAGAAAGTTATTCTCTCTGTTGCACAATACTATAAACAAGGGTCATTCAGTGAAGCTGTTGGGCAGAAACGTTAGGACAAGATGTATTTTTTTTCCACTCAATAGGTTACTAGTATATAGAAGTCATGTCTGTGCCAAAAATACTGTCTCTGAACTGGAGGGGTAGGCATGATACCTCTAAAGGGCATTTGTTGGACATCAAGAACAGGTCATAGTTTCACCTTCTACTTGAGAATGGTCAGAATGAATTGACAGGCCACTACACAAGATGGGATGCTAAGCTAGATGGACTATGACTTGTCCCAGCAGAGTTTCTCCTATGATCATATTAGTCTCAGTGCTTGGACAGACTAATAATTAATGTTTTGTCCCTTAAATATGTTGAATTCCCCTCTATTAATAATCCGTGCTGCCACTCAAACTCAATATAAAACATAGTAGGTGTTTTTATTAGTAGTATAAGCAAGCAAGTGTGAAATCCTGTTAGCAAGATAATTCACACAGTGGTACCTTATTGGAAAGAGCAAGGTACGCTGTTTCCCTTTCTGAACACAGTTCTGTACTCAATTGGTACACATGAAACAAAACAAAAAAAGTAATAAAAATGGTTATTTCCGTATTTTAAATAGAAAAAAATTGTAATTCATTTGCAAAGTACTTCCGAGTTCACCCAAAATGACCCTTAGTGCCTAAAACCATAAGGCAGTGATGTGTATCACTATAAAATAAACTGTAGAATTAATAACAGTAAATAATGTTATGGTTGAAAAAGTAAGGATTTTCTAAAAGTCATCTTATTGTGCTAGTATGCCTAGGCTGGTTTATGGAAAGCAAACTTCAGAGAGGAAGTACATGTTGTTTAGCACCCAGCAAGCCTGGGTATCAGTATGACTAGGGAAAGGGGTGTGCTGCTTTTAGGCATAAAATAAACCAAGTAAAGAATCAAACTTGTTGGCCAGCCTGTGCTGCAACCCTTGCCTTAGAAGTGTCTGCTAAGCAGGTAGGAACCATCCTGCTATCCCTTTTGGTGTGAACAAAAGGCAAGTTCAGTGTGCAGCAGTTAGATCTGCATTAAGCAACTGGTTGTATGTTCAGAATTTAAGACCCTTTAGAGATGTGCTTTTTCCCTTTCTTTCCCAGTTACATCAAACTCCTCAAATGTTTTTATATTATATTTTTTGTCCCTGGCATTCAGTTACTTTTTCCTGGCTAACTGTTCTGACCTCTCATTTCTGCCTTGCTTCCTGCTTTGTTTTGTCTGGCCTTTAGTCTTGAGTTTTTCCAGTTGTCTATTGTGACTTCTATAAATCCCACATTCCCATCTGCTGGTCCCCTTCCTATCCACTTTTGACTAGGTAACTTGAAGTTTTGACAGTTCAGTACTTTTGTTTCTTCCAAGTGTAACACTCCTCACTTATGCTAAAATATAACTCTTTCTTCTCATAGCCTTCTGTATTATTCAAACTTGAGATAGATGGCTGTGTTCTTTTTGTAGAATATTTTCCTGTTTTGCATCTGCCTCCAGTTGGTTTCATGAACATGGAGGCAATTCAAGAGAAAACTTCTAGAGCTTTAGTTGTGACTTCCTGAGTATTTTATAACTTGTTCTTGGAGTGATTTTATTGTTGTTGTTGATAAGTTCTGGAATGAGTAACAGCTGTGTTCCAATTTCTCCATTTGTATACCATCTGTCTGATTGCAGACTGATGAAGGTTATAATCTGTAACAATGGATTGCAGTCCTTTTAACTGCCATTTTTCTCAGGTTCTCAGCAACCCCTCTTGATCATGGCAGACTTCACTTCCACAAATTTGTGTTTCATCTGATTGTATTACATTTTGGGCCTTTTTGCACTTAACCAAAATTAACTTAAAGAAAATGTAGAGTCACCTCTTAAGTAAGTGTATGCTATACAGTTCATGATACGGTGTTTTTGAAACTTTCCTGTCATGTGGGGTGACATTACCAAAGATTTTGTAATTTAAGATTACGCTTGTTCAGTTATTTGTACTATATTCTGTATTTGTGAGACTTCTTGTTAGTTTTTTTTTTAAAAAACCCACAAACCTTTATTGTTTTCTTTCATTTTCAGGTATTTAGTAGATAGCCGCTGGTTCAAACAGTGGAAAAAATATGTTGGGTTTGATAGCTGGGACAAATATCAGATGGGAGATCAGAATGTTTATCCTGGTCCTATTGACAATTCTGGACTTCTTAAAGGTAATTTATTACTACTACTGTATATTAATTGGGGCTTCCCTCTGTCAGGCATTTCAGAATTTATCTGTTGAAGTTCCTGAAATTACTGGATAAAAATCTGTGAAAACAGAAATTTCTGTTGAAAATACTTAGTCATATAATCAGTGTATTTGTATAAATGGGATGTATGGGTGTTTATACAGGTTGAATTTTTAAAGGTTGAATTCTCAGTCTAAGATTCACGTTTACCCATGTATCTCAAAGTTGTGTGCTCAAACTGTGCAAACTGGCCAAACTGGTAATAGGAAGGAGAGACTCAGTTTATGTGCAAGTGTAATGAGGGTTTCGTACAGTTAGGTCCCAATAATCTTAGTGTGATGATAATGTTTCATGTTTTTAAAAATTGCAATATGTAATTGTAAAATAATTTTAATGTAAAAGATAAATATACATTTTAAAAGCTAACATGGTGATTCCTTTGTGTTAATGTTTGTGTTAAATATATATCCAAAGTCTGTAACAAGTCAGTCAGCATACAAGACCTCTTACAATAAACTGTATTTTTAAAAACGGTGTAGCTCAAAATGTTGGCATCTTTAGTGAAGTAATTTTTTCAGTTATTTCAAACTTGATTCCTGAGGTTCCAGTGTAAGGTCTCAAATATTATAAACTTGAGATATTTAAACTTGTAAGTAAAATAAAAACCTTTTATTGTAGATGGAGATTGTCAGTCTCTTAAAGAGCATCTCATTGATGAGTTGGACTATATTCTTTTACCAACTGAGGGCTGGAACAAACTAGTTAGTTGGTACACTCTTATGGATGGACAGGAGCCAATTGCACGCAAGGTACGTCTTATACTGAGTATTGAAATATTTGTATTACATATGATAATACTGGATATAATATATTGCTAATTAAAAAGGCATGGATACTTTGTCTGTGTGGCACGGATTCTGCCTTATTTTATGTGCCTCCTGCAGTTTTGGTTCTTCCTGGATTGGCTAATCATGAAATAATCTGTTCCCATTATGAGCAGGCCCTACATTATAGATATTTTTCATATCAGGTGATCAGTACCTTTCTTTCTGCAGATATAACTTGCTTAATTGCCTCAATGTGCAATCCTATGGGATGTGTATCTGGGAGAACTAGACTGGCAGATTTCCTGCAATACCTCTGTCCCTTCATTTCTCCTGGCAAACATTGCTAACAGTAGTAAATAGGGCACTGTCATACAAGGGATGATGAGAACGGCAGATTATTTAGCTCAGTAGTTATACCTGCAGACCTATACTTCATAAAAGCAGGTACAAATACTTTTAAGGTTTTTTTTGGGGGAAAGTATTTTCCTCAACAGTTCCCACATGAACAAGATGTAGATAGAGTGTGCATAGGAAACTCTTAAATCCTTCCACTTTTGTTCTTAGAATAGAGAGATGCCAAATCTAGTTTTATATGAATATTCAAGGGACTCAAACCCTCCCAGAAGGCCAAGTTGCATAGAAATGCTTGTCTCCATTTTCTGAAAGGTCTCAGACATGACCAATAACATTCAAGGCCTTCTAGGAAGCACTCATGGCCTTCAGGGAGTTTCTGTGGTCTTCCACTGTGGAAAGCCTAGTACACCATCATGAAGCTTGTTCACTGGCCTTTGGAAGAGCTGCACAGCAGCGCACAACCTAGCCAGAAAGGTAGTTGAGATACCAGGGGAAAGGTTGCAGGTGTGTTTGGGGAGCCTGTGGTCATGAAGGTGGAGATTGTAGGCCCAAGTGTGGGAGGCTCTGGATGGTGGGAGGCAAGAAGGAGGTTGTTAGTGTAAGTGAGTTTTAGAACCTGAAACAGCAGGTCAGCCAATTCTACATTGGGGGGCAGATTGTTCACCCATATGTAGTTTGGGTTCTAAACAAACCAAAATGAGTAAGTGCAGTTTGTTCATTCAGTACCTCATAGTGAAACAATCGTGATTGATCGTAATAGTCATAATAATTAAAATTCATCACAATAATCACAATCATAAAATCTTGCAAATCACAAGAATTGCTTATTTTTCCTTTTTTAATATAGCACTTCGTACAGGAACTTACGTTAAAGGGAAAATGCTTAACTATTTACAAATTATATATATTAACAAAATTACAAGAATTTATAAGAAAATAGGCATACTGCTGACTTACCTGTATTTCTCTTATGATACAATATAGTACCTTTTGTAAAATACTTTATTTTCTTTCGGAGGCATCTTCTTTGTCTGTGTTTTTCCCCCCTAAAAATGCTAATTAAGTAGAAAGCTTGTTACTGCATATCAAAGCTTTCTGTACATATGGTAGCCATGCCTTATCTAACAGCCACAACACATCATTTTAGAGCTCTAAAACAGGTTATCATGAACAGGAATGCTGCTTCTTGCAGTGCTTGGCTTATTGTATTTTCTGTAGCTGCAGTGAGAAACAATCCCAGTGGAGCACCCTCTGATGGAGGCTGGTAGATGGCCACCTGTGCTGGTATATTATTCCCCCTCCAGAGCACAGATCAGTGGGTAAGAAGTGTATGATTAAGACACTGTGCCAGAACATCTTTAGGTCATGGACCAGCAACTGAAATTTTAAAAACGGCTGGCTTTCTGTATTAACAACTTGCAAAATATACAAGGTCTTTATAGTCATGATTTGCGTATGTATAATTAACCAAATCTCTGTACATTTCCAGCCCTCCTCCCCCTTCTGATCTCAGCAAAGGAAGGGCAGAGATCCAAAGGGAAAGTGAACGAGAGCAAAAGCTATTCTTCATTGCACATCCACCTAATCCAGGGTTGTATCTCAGCTCTTACCTGCGTTATAGAGAGAGGGAGTAGTTAAAAGACTGTTGGAATACTTCTCCTTAGCTTTTCAGAGAAATGAGTGCTGAAATGCAACTTAGTAGCCTTTGTACTACTCCCTCTTTCCACTCTTATCTTACAGCAGACATGGAAGCCTATTGGTGGGCGGGGGCAGGGTGGAGAATGGGTTGATTTTTTAAAAACTTGCCTTCCTAGCCTCAATTTTCCAATAGAGTTCTGTTCCTTTAAATTTACTAGCTTTGATTTTCATGTGGGTTTTGGGGAGAGATATGAAGGGTTTTCTTTATTACTCAAAACTAACTTTCACTGAGTAAGATATATACCCTCAATGAAGAAATAAAAATTGCTGGAGATTGCTTTAGCTTATCAGTTATCTTCACTTACCAAGACCCCTTAAAACCCTTGTTTAATAACATTGTGTGAGCTTCTGTCTGTCTGGCACTGTTCACTGAATATATTCAAGGGATATTCCATCTACTTTTTGCTTCTAGAAAACAAACAGAGACAGAATAGCAAACCACCATTAGCCAGTTTGCTTTCCTTCACAGTGCTTCACCTATGGGTCTGCTATTTGCAGGCATGTGTACTGGAAACTATAGGTGGATGCTTCCTCATATGCCTATTTTAATCCCAATCTGTGTGTATTTACTTGAAGGAAACATCACCTTCAAGGTCTGCAGCCATAAACTACAAGGAGATTGTATCTTGCATTGCTTTCTTATTTTGCATTGTGATTGTATCTCGGCTTAAATTATGTAATTTCAAATTGTAATGAAAGCATTATTTTCTGCAGTCCAGTTTTGTGAGACACTTACTTGTGTTCTAGCTTTTTTCTGTTGCTGTGTTTAGACTTTCAACTGGTAATTCTACATTTTGAAGCATGGATATGTGCTGTTAGCTGCGCACAAAACTGTCTTTGTCTTGGAGACAAAATCTTAATGAACCAGTAGTTGTCTAATAGCCTGGAAGCTCACCTGAATCAATTTTTATAAAGTGATCAGTTGCATTCAAGAAATTATACTTCAACTCATATAGCAACGTGAATTATTCCACCACATTTGTCATTAAGTTCATCAAATATTTGTGCAGAGTTTCCAGTTGAAATTTCACTGGTGGATTGGTGGATTTTTTTTGTGCCTCCTCCCACACTGTTTTGAAGGTTACTGCAACACTAGAGTAGATTTAAAAGAATGAGGGATTGCAGGGAATTATAGTTACAGTGTATCATTTGATATATTAAAACTAATGATTACATTCTTGCTTATGCTGAGTAACAATAACACATTACAGTACTAAAAAGAACAAAAGTACAGTTACAGAGCTGTCTTAGCTGAGCTTTTTCTTGTGTAAACCATAGGCCTCTTTCACCTTCTCCTGTTGCGCACACTGCCATTCCCGCATCATGTCAGCAGGCTCCTAAACCTTTGAGCCTACACCATGCTGCTGGCTCTGGCTGCATGCTTTGGGAAAAACCATGGCTGGCATACTGTGTTCCAGGCCTATTGGCAGGCCTTCTGGAAAAAAATGCACAAGCTGCCTTCCTGCAGGGCTTTTAATTATTTTCATTGGATTTGCATGGACACACACACATTCATGCCATAGGCTTTCTGGAAGGCCTTCTGGTTTTCTACTTAAAGGTCCTATTAACAGGCCTAGAAGACAGCATGGTCTTTCCAAACCATATCTTTTTTGCAAACCACATGGCCAGTAACAGGCAAGGATCCATGGGCACCATGGAGAAATGGGAAGCATGATGGGAAGATGGTAGAGCATGTGACAGGAAAAAGAGGGATTTTGTGGAATGATCTGAAGAGAAGGCTTATGTGATGGGGATGGGGGGAGAAGTCCGAGTATGATGTAGGAGGGAATTTAACTTGCAAATCAGTCATTGAATTCCTCCCCTGTTTCAGTTTGCTTTAAGACAAAATCTGAACTTTTAGCAGATACAATCCAAAAGTGAACCTATGCTCCTCTCAATTTCATGTGAATCCAGTCCATACCAAACCAATCTGGCACCTTCCTTGTATGTTGCCCCTGCTGGATTTTTGAGAAAGCCGTATACTTTCTTAGCCCCTTCCTCTGTAGGGTTTCCATTTCAGCAGCATTTGATTATACTGGGTGAGGTTAGAGATGGAACAGTAGGGTACAACAGGGGCTTCTGTTTTAACATTGTTTTACTCATTCTTATTTGAAATCCAGCATAGTAAATCTGATATTTACAAGTTGCTTTGCATGTCTGTTGACTTCCTACACTCCTGAAAAATCAGTTTTTAAAGTAGTCCAGATTTTAAAAAACACTGGAATTTGAGACTGGCCTAACTTGATAACTTTTCATTATTCTCCTGCGATAGTGGCTTATGTGCAGCTCTGATTGTAAGCTTATCAACATTTATTGCTTCTGATGATAAGTAACACTTTCTGACCACTTTAAAATTAAAAGTTTGCTAGTTCTATTAATTAAATTCTATTATCATCAAATGCTTGAGGAAAGCTATTTGAGGTTTAAGGTAGCCTTACACTTAGTTACTATTAGCTCTGTTGCTTTAAGTATATAAAGTCTAGCAGTTGTTTTATACCACCTTCTTTACCATATTTGCATGATGTATCATATATCAGGCTAATGCCTATTTTCAGGACACTCTACAGGGCTGAATTATGTAGTGACAGCATAGAAGAACAGGTGAAAATACATATGAGGTGAATACAGATATTCTGCTTGCTTCAGTTTGAATGTTTTGCCTCTGTTATGTGACTTAAAACAAAAATGTTTTTTTTCCTTGGATTAAGTAGAAGATTAACCTTTCAGGTGTATTTTATATATAGTTTACCAGTACAAGAAATGTTTTTCCATATACAGCCCATATAAAATATTGCCTTTGTAACCTATGTTGCTTTTGGATAACTGTTAATCTTGTTTCTTTTTTAAATGAGAATTTATAGTTAATATAACTATTTTGAAACAATTTCCAAAACTTAAAGGATTCAAAAAAGATCATGAGTTTAATTTCTTAAAACTCATCTGTAGACATAAATGTTTAGAGAGCTTAAACTCTAAGTTATAAATATTTGAATAGCTGGAAAACTGAATTAAGCATTCAAAAAAAATTTTTTTTAAATAAATTCATTTCTTGTAGGAGATATTTTTTCCCCTTCATATAACAGTTTTTAACTTGTTTATTTTCCAGGTTGTTGAACAGGGTATGTTTGTCAAACACTGCAAAGTAGAAGTATATTTGACAGAATTAAAGTTATGTGAAAATGGGAATATGAACAATGTAGTAACTCGAAGATTTAGTAAAGCTGACACGATAGGTATGCCCATTGTTATGTATTTTGACTATATTTACTTAAAAAACATTTATTTGACATTATGGTATCTCCATAAAACTTGTTTTATGGTGCTTTCAGCATGTTATTGCATGTAAATGTTTAAAAGCTTTTGTTAGATTTCTCTCTTAATATAAGTAATTAATTAAGTTCTATAAGACTCAGTTCTACTTAAATTGGAAGATCAGTTTCCTCCATTTGTATTGATTATTTTTTTGCATAATATGATTTTGAATCTGATGTTTGCTCTTTAAACTCTATCAACATAGATACCATTGAAAAGGAGATAAGAAAAATCTTCAGTATTCCAGATGAAAAAGAGACCAGGTTGTGGAACAAATATATGAGTAACACATTTGAACCTTTGAATAAACCAGACAGTACTATACAAGATGCTGGCTTGTACCAAGGGCAGGTACGATATGATATGAAGTATAGAAGATACAATATTTTGAAAATCTTGTCTTTTGATATATATCTTAGGGATGGAACAGCTGTTTTGAAAACATTGTTTTATATAATAGTTGAAGTTTCTGACACCTTTACCGTTAAGAAATTGTGAAGCTCTTGACAAGATATTGACCATGATGTGGAAGATTATGCAAGTCAAGAAAATTCAGGGCATGTTTAGGTTCAAAAGCAGCCTTCCATATGAGGTGTAGAGTCAAGGACAATTTTTGGTTTGAACAGTAGTTTCATGTTGAAAAATGAAAGTTAAAGCATTCCACCATGCATGCAAAAGTCCTATTAAGCCACATAATGATTATGGTATATTTTCTGAGGAATTGGGAAGAAATTCTTTTGCTGTTTATTTGTTTACCTTGGTATAGTCGGAAGTAACATTAAAAGTACTGGTAAGTGGCTTAAATTCCAAATTCCTTCTTTTGAGACATAAGAAACTGTTACAGGTGTGGTACATCTGATACAGTATTTCCAAGAATTAACATGGAGGCAGAAGATTGAAACTGATTGTCAGTTCAAAGGTTTAAGATTTGTTTTTGAAAACTGAAGACGGTTTAATATACCTAAACATATTAATATACACAGTTTTATGGTTCGTTTTGTATTATTTTTAGTTTTGAGTGGTGTCTTATAGTCTAAATATCTGTATTTGTACCATACAGTATATGATGCACAGGTGCATAAGATGAACTATATTTTAGCACAGAGTATTTAGGTAAAATACATTTTAGACAAATCTGATAATCATACAGGTACAACCATGCATACCTTCAGTGACATGTCAGTCATGTACCAAACTGGCACTATGAGAAGCACCCCCTGAAGCATTGTTTGTAGACCTGCAGTCTTCCTAAGTGTGCCCCACTGGCAAGAGAGAATCTTCTTCAGTGTCCTGTGGAATTGGAGAGGAGTTTAGAGCACGCTTATAATCTAACCTGCCTTCACTAGGGAATTGAATACAGCTCAAGAAAATGAGAAGCTGCTTTGGGTATTCTGAGTGATACTTTCGACCTGTTTAATTCAGTATGAGCTAGCAACAGTGACTGACAAAGGTTTCAGGCAGAAATGTTTCCCGTCCTTACGTGCAGATCATAAAGGTGGAAGGGGCATGTAGAGATGTAATAACAATTATTCCAATTGGCTCTATGAACAAATGGACAAATACTGGTCTTTCTGTAGTACTATGTAATGAAATACATTTTGTTTTTTGTTTTTTCTTCATATAGATGTTGGTAATCGAACAAAAAAATGAAGATGGAACCTGGCCAAGAGGTCCTTCAGCTCCAAAGTAAGTAATTTAAGCATGCAAGTGATCTATTTGTCACAACTTACTCAAGTTGCTTCCGTAATGCAAACATTTTCTTGGTGCTTTCAGAAATAATACTTTTCAATTTTATTGTTAGTAAATTATTTTAAAAATTGTCAAAATAATCATATCAAGACATGTTTATTTGGCTAATATTGTATATAAGGTGTCTAACCACTAATTACTGCTTTAGTTACTGTTCTTGTAACACCCTTTCGTTATGTTAGAATTATTGCTTGTGTTCTGTGTTCTGTTTCCTTAGTTGTCCTGCACTAGTAGAATCTGTAACCTATTTAATATATTTGTCATATTCTGTGTATACAGGAGTGCAAAGGAACACATTTTGGTCAAAAACAGTTGAACAAAAGTCACACATGTAATAGTAGAAGGAAGTTAAGGGAAGGTGTTTTAACAGGTGTCTCTGGAACTGTATTTACTAATATATCTGATGAATTCTGAAAGTTGCACAGAAGTTCAGGGCAGACTATTTATCTACTAAATTATTGGGAAATGGGAATCCCAAACATTCCCCTCCTCAGTAATGAATACCTGATATTCCCAAACAACCTCACATCCAGAGACCCAGTCCTGCTTAATTTTTACAATTGTTGAGGGATAGCCTTAATATTGAGGCTAAGGTGGCTCACAGTTTACTAAAATTGTAAATTCACTATTTTTACTTGATGCCTGATGCAAGCCAGATCAGGTGCCACATAAGTCTTCTTAGGGAGTAAACGCTACAGTTAAGAAGCCACTACTTGTCCCTGGTTGCCACTCCTAGAAGGGTCTCTGAACCTGATTGTAGATTCTGAACTGGATTTATGGGAGGGGCCTTCCAACAAGTACAGTGGTCTTGAAGCATGTGGAATTCTCAGAAAAGTATCCACAGACTGCTGAGCTGCTTAGGAGGCATGTGAATCCATCCAGCTAGGATAACATTAGCATTTCTCTAGATTGGATTTTGGATGTATTAGTCTTCTAGTCTGTCTATAGTTTACTGCAAGTAACTAAGATAGTTTCTGCTTCAAACCATAACTAAAATTCAAAGGATTGTTGGCAAGTAGAATCTGTTCCCTCTTGCAGTATTTTGGGTGATGCCTCTCATTTCCTCGGGATTTTTTTTTCAAAACTGCCAAATTAGGGACACCTCTGTAGTTCAAATAGGTCTGTTTGGTTTAAGTAAAGGTAGAAAAATATTGTTAAAGATATCCCAGATTGGGCAGAGATAGTGCAGAGCAAATGTGTAGAGTCAGCAGACAATAACTGGAATCACAGACTGAAGTAGGCTGGAGCTTACATCCTATACAGGAGGTTTATTACTTGTGAATGCAAAGTAAGCACTAACTAAGTTACGTGGATACAGCAGAGGTGCATGGATATAAGGAAATAAATACAGGTTCACCACTTATCAGCTAAGCCTAGATAAACACAAACGTCCTCATGCTCTTGCTAGCAAGCAGATCAAATACACACAGGAACAAGGCAAGGCAAAGAGCAATAATGGAGTACAGTACCAAAGCAGTTATACAGAAGTGGGATCCATGATGTCGTATAGAAAGATAGGGTCATGTGTACATGTCTGGCCTATCCTGAGTAAAGGTTTGCCACATGTTGCACAGACTGGCATGCCTAAATGTCAAGGACCTTTTCATGGGAAAGCTAAAGTGTTATAGTCAACAATAAAGATAATATGGCAGCTGGGATGGCTGCCCTTAACTGTGTCTAATTGTGTTCAGGTGAGTTTAGCCGTGCAAGGAGATTCACCAAACTATTATTCAGATTTCTGGTCTGACAAATATATGCAGTGAAAACGATGAAGTGATTGTTAAGTTTATTTTGAACCTGATTTTTAAACTTGAAATTATTTATACTCAAAATATATCAGGCTTATAATTTTTTAAAAATCACAATTTTTTAAAAAATCACTACATTATATCTACTAGGACAGTAAATTTGGTAGGATGTGATTACATTAGGAAACTGAACATGAATAGGGTTTCTTCAATTTATCAGTTACAAAAGAGGTATTTTAGTCTGAATTTACATTCAGTAACACCCCTAGACAATTCTGATCCTAAAAATAAACAAGTTGTTTGTTTCATTTTAAAGTATGCTTTCAGAGAATTTATATAGTAGCTGTTACTGAGTTTTGTGAGTAAATATTTGTAGTAAAACATCTAATGCTAATGACATGTTAGCTGCTAAGCATTTTTGTAAAACTGGGTGCTGTGTAATCTTGCTATTCTCCCTCTTACCAATGCCAGCCTTCTGAGCTTCTTCCATTGCTCCCGTTTCCCCACAACCATGCTAAGGTTTCTAAGTTCTTTCTTTTGCCCCCTCCTGACCACTTCCTATTTGTGATGTGGTGTGATGTAAAATTCTGTGCAGAGCTAGATTCTCCAGAGTGAAAAGTGTCTTGGAGTTTCTTTAAACAAAACGGTAGAAACCTTTTATTAGTGGGTTTTGGATGAGTGCCAAGTTCAAGGGCTGCTGGTCCAACAAACATTGGTTCAGCAACGGAGCTAACAGAGCAAACACTGAATTCAGGACCATTGCAGTGCAGACCATTAGGAAAGACTTGCCAACATTTTGTTTTAACTAAGCTCCAAGTTACTTTCAGTCTTTCAGTCCATCTCTACTTGCCACCTCACACTTTGAGTAGAAGACCACAGATTCTTCTACAGTCATCCTTTCCCTGCTCTTTGTCTGTTCATCCTTTTACCTCTTCACCTGCAAGCTTGTTCATCAGCAGAAAGTCGTGGATAATTGGTTGAAGAATTGAGAAGAATTTCCAGAAGTAAATGTGAGAAAGCGGTGGTATAAGGAATTTCACAAGATTAAAGGTTACTCTGGATCCAACTCACTTGTTTGATACTAGTTGAGGAAGAACAGTTTGTGTTATTCCTTGATCAAAAAACAATCAGTCCAAGCAAAGCAAATATGAGAATATGATAAGTTCTGTTACACAAAGAATGAAAGCATAAAAGTTCATTAAAAATATTTTTATCTAATTTACAATGTGTGTGTGAGATAAAGTCTCTCAAAAACATTAGTGACCATGTTAATGTAAATAATTAGCAGTAAGTAGATGCTAGTTAATGATATTATACCGTATAGACTGGGAAGAATGAAGTTCATCATGTATAGGTAGCCACTGGACACATTTCATTTTGTGTCTCCATTAGTACGACTGTTTAATTTTGTCAGTCAGGTGCTATGGGCAGTTAGTTTCAGCTTGTTCTTATTGTTTAATTTATTGCACAACATTGGCTATTCATATTATAACATATTTTTATGCATCATCTTTTTTTGGATCCTTGTTTATGCAACTTAAGTACACCACAATAATGAATTCAGACAGTATCTTGTGCACCTACTCTAACAGTGTGCTAATGTACAGTATATTCTGGCATATAAGACTACTTTTTAACCCAGGAAAATATTCTCAAAAGTCAGGTGTCATCTTCTTATACAGCGAGTATATCCCAAACTCTGTATTTTAACTGGCAAAGTTGCGGGTCGTCTTATAAGCCCATTCGTCTTATATGCCAGAATATACGGTATTTTTTTTGCATGAAATGGATAGTGCCAGGATATAGGAAGATTTGAAATGATTTTTTTAACTTTCAGTTGTGTTTCTTAGTTATTGTTCCTAGAATATTAGATTGGATTTAATTTCTATTTGAGTTTGTAAGTTACTTTGAAACTGTTGAGTAGGAAGAGTCTTCGAAATATTTGCAGTAGTGATAGTAATAGTAATGATCTGGTGGCACATGAAATCACCATGTAGGTGAGTCTAAGCCACTTTTGACTGGGGATTAAAATATTATGTTAATATGGGAATCTTCCCCCAGACTAGAGTTGTCCACAATTCTTCATGCCTCTTGAACTAGTCACACTCCATACATGATCTTAACCTAAACTCATTTCTCACTCCTTGAGTGGCCCTACCAGTCTTAGAGGAGGCAGTGATGTGTGTTGCCTTGTTCAGTGACATAATGACCTCGCTGCCTAGTTTGGCAATGCATAGTGACACTCCCTTCGAGCTCCAAGAAAGGCTAGGAGGTACATTCAAGGAGTAAAAAGTAAGCTCAGGTGAACTCAGACATGGATGGTTCAAGAAGTCTTATATGAACCTTAGGAGTACAGATCTTACAAATGCCTGTTCACTGTTCTGAATATTCTCAACATCCCTGTGAATGATGAAAACTAGAAGTGACCCCCCCCCCCACTTCTTTTCGCTCTGAAATACACTATGTTATACTGTGGATGAACAGTTGGAACTAGCTGTATATAGCTGATCAAAACTGAAATTATAATAATTATAGGCTGCATATATTACACTACCTGTGTTTTCTGTGAGTGTACTAGTAGGACACTTAAAAGCCACAATTGCAGGGAATTGTGGTAGTTAATCCTTATTAAAATTTTGAGAAATGGCAGACTGTTGGAGTAATTTGTAATAGCAGATTGATAGAGTGTGACCACCATCAGCTACTGAAAACATCTTAGTTGTGGTTTGAGACAATTCTAATGCTTTTGGATCAAGAAGGTGAATCATTTCAGTTGTGATTGGCAATATTTTCTGCACTGTCCAATCTAGTAGATGTCCCCAGGACAATGGCTATGTCTTTAGATATCATTTTTGTGTGTACATTTTTCAGTTGGTAATTGTATTATGGCTGTTTATTACTTTAATCTATTGCTAACTGTATTATGTGGTGTATTCATGGTGTATAGTTTTATTCTCTGGAACTATTGATTACTTCTCACAGAAAAGAATATGAGTGAAGATAAAGAACATGTTGAAAATTTGTTAAATTGGCTTTTGAGAACTGCATTAATTTGAATAAGGAAAAGAAAATTTTGCACAAACACATTTAGACTTTAAGAATTACTAATGCAGTCTTAATCACTTGATAGTGCCAAGGCTGGTCTCTACAAGTGTAGGTTGGGCTCTGTCTTGGACTCAGATCTTTATTTTTTATTTGTCCTTGACAAATGCAACTTTCCTGCCAAGCAACCTGAACAAGATTTGGATGGGACTGATATTCATCTCCTGTAGCAAATGGGAGAACTAGATTATAGCACAGCTGCAGTTGAGATGAGAGTGTGCAGTTTTTTTTATCTCTATCTGTTGATCTCTTGAGAGTCTCTGACAAGCAGAAGCTACAAGGATGGCCACTACACTGATCTCTCCCAGCATCGTGGACCTGATGTTAAGTTTATACCCAAAATTTCCATGTTAACTGTAGAAAAAAATATCAGACAAGGATATAGCCGTAGGACAAGTGAAGTTGTTCAAGCATTCATAATAATGTATACTTTTTTCATTGCTCAGATACACTTACGGTAAGTTAGCTGAATTAATTAACTGTATCCTAAAGTGGTTTCTACCGTTCTGTAAGAGAAAGTTCACCCTGGCTTTGTATTACTTAACAAAAACCATCAGTGCTATTTGGGTGATTTATATATGTTTGTTGTTAATGGCTCATTTTGATATAAGTGCAACTGATATACACAATTTCTAGCTTAGATAGAACTCCTGGCGCATCAGGTCCAGCAGTCTGTTCTCTCACTGGCCAACCTTCTGTGAAGGGAAGCCCATCAGGGAGATATGAGCACATAGGTTGATCTCTTTGCAGTTTCCCAGCAGCTGGCCTTTAAAGGCATGCTGCTTCTTACTGCCATCAAAACTGTCTTCCATGAATTCATCTGAGCCTTTTTTTGAAGTAGTAAAAAGATGTATTTTGTTAATAACTTTTTAATATGTTTGTCAAGTGTCACTTTTATGTTTTTTCCCCTGATTGATCTGTTTGACAAGTGTCATTTTTATGTTTTTTCCCGATTGATCTTAGTCTGTTGCCTTCTCTATAAATTATTATGTTTTCTGCTGTTAGAAGTGACAGAAACATGCCAAAGTAAATTAAATGGCCAAGATTGGTTGATTGATGTCTCCACTATGTTTTACTCTTTTGTTAAGATAACAGCATTTGGAATATATGCCTTAAGAAAAAAGCATGTGCTTTTAGAGGGGCAAAAGGAACTAAACAATAATGCTCTGGGGCAGAAAGCAATATGTGCTTGTGTCTAAAGCAGGGAATTCTAGGCAGCTGAGTGCTGTTACAGGTTCCAGACATTTTGCAGATCTAGCAATACATTATCATATTCATAATTCTAATCTCCATATGTTTTGGTTGAGTGACAGATTTTGTATCAAGGTAGGGCTCAAGTCCAATCTTGGAGAAGGAGGCCAATCTGGAGAGAAACAAAGAGTAACGATAAGAGCAGTAACAGAGAGAGAGGTTATTTTCCAGTTATATACACTTGGGTGCTCAATCCAGTATGGTAAATCAAAAGGATAATAAGGCAGAGATGTTGTCTTTTGAGATAACATCTTGCTCACAAAATGCCTTGCCTGTAATAAGTCCATAGCTAGAATTGTATCTCATGTAGGGATGTGATAGATTGGGACTATAGTATTTTAAATTGAATCCTCGATGTTCTGCAAGCTCCCAAAGTGAGCTCCCTAGAATTTTTAGGAAGTGGATAAGTTGAGTATCTGTGCTAAAGAAGTCCATTCTGAAGAGGCTGAGAGTTCACGGTAGTCATGATGACCATGGTATTATTCCAGCATGTATTCTCCAAGATACTCTGCACATTCATACTTTGGATCTTCCAAAGTTTTCCCTCACTATACTTGTTTTGGTCATACTGCTACCTGTTGACATTTAGACTTGTGGCTGGTGCTCTTGTTGAAGCACTGATTAATCATCACAGTTGGTAAACAGGCAGGTAGGAGACTTTGTTGGTCTGAATCTCCTGTTCTCCATGCGCATTCTTTTAATCTCTAAGCTGGAGTTGGTGAACCAGGTGGGAAGCCAGGCTTGGAGGGAAGCAGAGATTGAGGGAGACATCTGCCAATACTCTCCTTATTCATCAGCCATTACTTTATTATCCCAGGGAAATAGTTCATCTTTTCACTAGTCCTGGGCCATTTAGCATGTGATTTGGGGTTTCACTATCAAAAGAGGTATTCATAGACTAGTTTAAGCAGATTTAAGAAGAAATTGTTTAAATTCATTTTTGAAATAAGCTTTCCTCCTAGTGTGCATCGTGTGAAATATCTGTTGTAACCTTTGATCCAGAACAGCCCAAATTACTCTCATAAACATTCCCTTGTTTTGGAGGGGTGCTAGTATACATATCCAGGTGACTGTGTTATTAAAAAGAACAAGTGGTGCTAGTGACACAATGTTGCACTGAACATTTTTATTGACTTTTATACATTAACATTTTTATTAACATTTTTAATACGCTTTTATAGCATGCTCAGATCAGATTATCTCTACAAGAGATCATGAAATATAAAATTGTACTATAAAACAGTAAACCAGTATAAAAACAAAACCAACCCTATAAATTCTCTGCTGTACTGGTCCATCTAGTTCAAAAGATTCTTCAGAAACTGGCTAGTCAGTTGTATTTGGGGGAAGCCTACATAGAATTGTTTCCTTACATCATAGTTTTATAGCAGCTGGTTTTTAGAGATATCATATGGACATCAGGGCATGTTTGTCATCAACATCCATGAATTTTTTAAATGTATTTTTCAGTGGTAGCAAATTATGTAAGGTAGTTGAATTTTCTGTTGTATAATTAATGCTACATTTAAAGTGAGGGCAGTTCCTGAGTTTGAATCCCCACTCTGCATGGAAATTCACTAGGTGACTTTGGGCCAGCCACAATCTCTCAGCTTAGCCTGCCTGATAGGATTTTTGTGGGAATAAAATGGGGAGGTGGAAAATAATGATTTCTCAACTGTACCTGACTTTAAGATGCTTTCCCCATATTTTCTTTTTTGCTATCAACAATATGAAAGCAATCTGTGAGCTCAGTTGTGTTTCAGAGAAAATCCATTTTGTTAGCTAGGGAGTACTACAAAAATGTAAAGTCACATTTGATCTTAAAAAGATAATATGAAAAAGAATGAAAGTGGTGGTTATGATGATAACAGATATTGAAAAGCAAATTGGGAATTTGAAAATAGTCCCTTTTGACAAGCACATAAAAGACAGAATCAGAATCTATTTATCTATTGTTATTATCTAATTAATACCTTTAAATACTGCTTCTCATTAAAAAAATCTTGAAGCATACAGGCAAGATTAAAAGCAAGGGTAGAACCACCGAGAGAGGAAAAAAAAACTGAGTGGGTTAAGGAAAAGAAAAAAAACACTTCTATGCAGCCTTGAGACCATGTAGTAAAAGATGCTATAAAAATAATATAAATAAGAAAGAAATAGTTTGATCCTTTATTCAGTGTAATGTTTTTGTCCTTCATAGTGGGTTTTTTTCTGTGTGGTACTGATAATCATGTTGGTATGTGAATAGAAAGTGTACATTAAAATAGCACAGAGGTATTTCTTCGAGGTAGGATACTAGATCAGATTTAACTTGGTCAGCTAAATTATTTAAGTTGCTCTGCTTTTATCTTTCACAGCCTTTGTGTAGTATGGTACTGTATTTTGTCGTCTGCTGGGCTGAATGGTAGAACCAATTTATGTATTAATCCTTCTGTTAAGTCTGTGGTCTTCTGTCTGACTTTGTTGTACAAAAATATGTTGTGTGTTGGGTCTTTCCCAGTAGTTCGTGGATTTGATTTGATGCATGTCATTGTAACTGACTTCTTTTGAAGCAGTACTAATGTAAAAACAAGCATTAATTCTCAAGCTTAAGGATTGAACTTACATGTTAATCCATATAACTAGATAGGTTCTAAGTATTGTTTGACAATGGTGGTAAAGATAGTTTACAGCACTGAACTAGGTTGGTATTTTAACATGCTATTGGAACTTGAAAGTGCTTTAACATTTAATGCAGTAATGCACCTTCTACAAGTAACCACAAAAATAGCAGAGGTTGCTTTTAAGGAGGGAACATTGTTCAGATGTGACCAGATTAGTTTGATATTTGATTTACTTATTTTGGGTAAATGTAAGTCTTTGTGAGGCCTTAATAGTGGCTTTGGTTGATTTCTTAATTTACACAGTTTAGTTTTTTAGGGTATCAAGTGAAATGTTTTCAAAGTGAGTTTTAAGGTGGACAACTTCTCTTGGGTGTCATTCTGATCATGGTCCTTATTTTTTCATACTTATTTACATACATTGTTCATCTGTTAGCTTTTTCTTTTTCATTATTAATTTGCAGTCTCAGCATTTTTATCTAATTTAACATTTTCATATTTTTAAAGGTCCCCAGGTGCATCCAATTTTTCAACTTTGCCAAAGATCTGTCCATCTCTATCAAATAATTATAACAACATCAACAACAGAAAGTAAGCAACACATCTTAAGAACTTTTAATTTTAATCATCCAAGTAAATCTTCCAGGCTAGGCTGTTTATAATTTTAGATAAATAACTTGGATGGTCTTTATTACTGCGCAAGTACAGTGCTGTCAAAACTTAAAGGTCCTCGTAACTCTAATGTGTTGGGAAAGAAGCTGTAACACTAAAGAAAAATTGTTCTCTCTTTGCCTTTTTTTTAGAACCTTGATACAATAATGTGCTGTATGGGTTCACTGTCTTACATAAGACAATTAAGAAAAAATCTTTGTCTTCCTGCTCAGGCTCTCCACATATCAGACCTTTCTGTTTGTTTTTGGGTGGCCTAGAATATCATTAGAATTTGTGTCCTGGCAAGTAAAAACACAGTAGACTACTTAAAATATATATATAAGGACAAAATTCCATGTTTTCCTAGCAAGCATTTGGTATGATAAAATAATGCTAAAAGTATTGGTTCATAAAAGCCCAAAATGTAGAGCAAGCATACTCAATTCATTGCATTTTTTTGCAGACAAATAAGAAAGTGGTTATTAAATAGTACTGGGAAAATACCTGAGGTTCACAAACTACTTTTCCTCTTTAGTGTTAAAAATCTCAAAGTTTTGGATAGTTAATCAAATGTGGAAATGTTTTAGAACTGAAAAGTAATATAATCTCTAAATATTTTATACAATATCTTCCAGTTAAATACTGCATTTATGGGAAGGGAGTTTTCGTAAGGGGTGAAGTGGCATTTGTGCTGCTACTAATTGTGAGTAGCCCCAGCTCTCTCAGTTAAAAAATACATGTATTTAACTGCAGCCTATTGTACTGTGTGTGTTAGTATTAGTACAAAAAGTTTCATCTTGGTGTGTGTAAATAAGCAGACCTAAAGTGGTGTTGCTCTTTATTAGAGTACTGTGATAACCTATACTAAATGAAAAAGCATATTTGAAGCCATGGGACAGTTCTTGCTTGCTTTGAAACTTGTTTTGAAACAGAAACTACATATAGTCAAAATCAGCAGTCATAAGAGCAGCTATGTAGCATTTCATGAAACTATCCAAGAATAGACAAGCAGCTCCTTTTTCATACTGTTTGAGGTTCAAGCATAAAATGGTACTTTTAGAAAAAAGTACTGTACCAGTTCAGTAAATGTAATATTTAGTCTTTATATCTGAAGGGCTTCCATGAATTTTCACTGTCCTTAGGAAACTAGTGGCATTTCTGTCCTTGGCTTCCCATCTATTGGACAGGAAGAGTGCGTAACAGACTAATACGTACTAGCATCCACACTAGGGAACATTAGTACACGGTAGCCTAACTGTAATGTCTGGACACTCACCTTTGCTCAGTCGCACATCCGATCCTCAGGAGGACACTACCGTTTTAATTGTGGTTGGCGCAACTGCCAATGTGCAGTCACACTTGGGGGCATCTGAAGTGCCAGCGTGTTTGCATAGCACCTCAGATGACCCCTTACACTGGAAATGGTTGCCGCCTCAATGGGACAGGTAAGTAATGGGTCGAGATTGGTTAGGGTTAATTTGCATGTGATGCACAATTTCATGCACCACCTCTAGTTTGCAATAAGTGAACATGTGGGCAGGCGGGACGTTTCTAGGCTGTAAACAACTCCTGCAAGTACAGATGCACCTGCCCAGAAGTTAACCAATTGCAAACTATGAGGCCAAGTGTGAATTAGCCTCTTGTTGCACATTAAGAAACCTTAAATTAGATTTGAAGTAAGACATGGGTGACCTTCCAATTTTTGTTATCCTCATAATTGGCTAGGGCTTATGGCAGTTCAGTAGTGTGTGGAGGACCACAGATACCTTGTACCTAACTTAGCTTTTTATTTGGAGATTGTAATTCATTTCAACCCTTTTAGTGATTCCTCCTAGTTGGTTAACTCATGAGATTAAAAATATCTCAATACTCAACAAGTCTATATTGAATTCTGCAAGTCTTTGTAGATACCATGTTGCTCATCATTGCAGGCCTAGATATATATTTAGTTTTCAGTTTGGAAACCAGTAAAGAGGTGAAAAATCCTATTGAGAATGGAAACCTGCATTTGCATTGTTGGACTTGTCACTTGAGCAGTCCATTAAAAAACAGAGGTTTTTTTCTGGATATACCTACCGTAGGTCGCTGTCCTATATGTAATTTTCTAGGCCTTATTGAACAATATGTGTGCTATGTTTCAATAGGCAACTGTACTATTAAAAAAAATGTGATTGGTTTATTAAACTCAGTTTAATGGCTTTTGGGAGACCAGTATGTACATCTAGTGGTAATCCTTAGAAAAGGAGTGCTAGGGTGTTTTTCTACTAGCACTAAGGACCCATTGAAGGACCCATTAAGGACCCATTAGGCTCAGAGCAGTATTACCCAATTTCCACTACAGACTCCATTAGAGCCACATTTGTTTCCACCACAGCTAGGGAAATCCGGATCATATGGGTCCTTCAGGATCTATAATCCGGATTTCCTGTAGACCCCATTAAAGGGCTCTACAATGGGGTCTTCAGCCATCAAATCCGGATTAGAGGGAGCCTGTTTTCACTACAATTGGGCAATGGGGTCTAGAGGAGGCTGGGGAGTGGGGGCATGGGGAGGTCTGAAATCCCTCTGGAGTCCCTCCGAAGTTGCCTTTGGAGATTAGCACAGGCTCCCAAGAGAACCCTTGCGAGAGCAATGCTGCTGTCAAAGGCTCCGGAGGATCTTCGAAGTTTGTGGCAGATCGCTCTGGAGATCCTGTGGAGCCGCTCCGGAGGATCTTCGAAGATTCTCCGCAGTGTATGGAGATTGCAACCCCTATCCCCCAAAACACCTGGGATGATAGGCAGACCCCTCATGGGTAGATCCAGATTTGCACATGGGTGCTCTGGCATTTCCACAGCAGGCAGGCTAGCACCCATTGCTATTGGGTGCTAGACCATGCATGGAAACAGATTGGATACTTAATCCGGATCTACTAGTATCCATTCCTTAGATCTGGATCTTCTTAGATCCGGATTAAATGAGCTCAGTGGAAAAACATCCCTACTTCCCCTGACACAGCAACCCAAAAAAGGATATCTGTACTGCCAGCTCAGTGGCTAAAACATTTTTTGCTTCTGTTGTTGATTGCCAAATATCATTTCAAAGCACCTTTATCATTTTTTGTCCTAAAGTTAAAACTAATTTTAATCTCAAAACTTTGTCTTCTTTACCTGGATATATGTTTCTCATGTGCAATTTTTTCTGCTTAACTGTAATATTTGAAATTAAAGGTTATACTTTTTTCTTTTCTTCCACCTCCTAGGAAACCACAGTTTGTTTATTATCATTAATTTTCAAATTTAAAGTGGAAAAGCGTTTGCTCACCAAAATACTGCAGTTAATGATTAAAGCAGGAAAAGAATTTCTGAGTGAATTTACATTTTTGTTATGGGCCACTCCTCCAGATAAAATACTTTTTAAAAATTTTCTTTAACAATCAAATAAAAGGGAAAGAATGCCATGATATGTGCAGCTGTGGAAAATGGTATAATTCATTTCATTTTAAGCTTTTTATTGACAAATTGCAGATAATCGTACTTTGGGTCTGTTTTTAAAAGAAATTTGGATGTTGCAAACTTCCATGCCTTTTAAACATTTCCAGTGTTCATATAGATCAACTAAACCCATATGTTACTTACAATGTCTATGGTTCTTGGCTTTATTCCCATCAAAATGGTACCTATCCCTTTAACTAGAATCTTATAGAATATAGTCCTTCAATAGAGATGATACAGAACTTAAAATGAATTTGAGCCTTTTTTAGCAGCAGTGGCTTGGAAGCAGAAAACACTGCCTGAATTTAGTGCATCATTCGCATTGTCTCCACTTCTCCTAAGAGCCGTCTTCTCTTTGACCACATCCATCTTATCTTGGTTCATAGCTCTTACATTCTTTTTTCTTATGCAATATTGTTCTTTATAGCATCAGACTTTACTTTCAGCCCAGACATATCTGAGTGTCCTTTCAGCCTTGCCCCAACTGCTTTACTCTTTCTGGAGCTAATTGCAATTTCTGTCCACTCTTCCCCAGTAACCATTTGGACACCTTCCAACCTGAGGGGGCATCTTCTGATATCATACCTTTTAGCATTTTGATACTGTCCATGGGATTTTGTTTGCAAAGATATTGGAGTGGACTGCTACTTCCTTCTCCAGTGCATGACCTTTCTAAGAACTCCCCACTATCAGCTGTTCATCTTGGGGTTGCCCTGCATGACATAGTTCATACTTCACTGAGCTATGCAAGATCCTCTGCCACAACAAGGCAATGATCCATGAAGGTGTGTGTTCATGTTACTGACTAGGCAAACAAACAAAAAACAACCTTCAGCATTTTTTCCTGGTCAACATTATTGACATGTGTTAAGACGTGTGTCTTTTCAGATCTTTTGGTAATGTTTTAAGCAACCTAAATTGCTATCTCCATATGCAGCCTATGTATTATATACTTTATCAGGAAAGAAAAAGTGTAGATCACTTAATTAACCTCTCTCATTAAAATCCAGATTCTGTGGATGGAAATAAGTAGGATAAAGTACCTACCCATATAGGTATTCCATACATGTTACTGCATTTTAATTGCATATGTTCTGGTTTATTCACATGGAGTGTTACCACACCAGTGCACTGCTGGATATGCTAGTGGTGCTAGAACGGATAAATTCCATGCTAAATGTTCATTCATAATGAGATGTAAATGGAATATTACCTGTAGGAAGCAGGACTTTTTTTTTTTCCTGTATGATAGTTTGTATTGACTAAGTTGCCTCCCTGGAAAATAGTGTTAAATGAAGGACAATATGTGGTAAAGAAGTACTCCGTACCTTACTGGAAATTAATTCAAATACATTTAAAACAATCAGTTTTCACATACCGGATCAGGAAAACCCATTCATCAGTGCTAGTGCGTTTTAGTTCTAAATAAGCAAGAAAATGCAGTAATATGGTGAACTCATTTCTTTCAGTATGTGCCGCATTTTACTAAAAGATCTGTATTTATAGTCATTTTCTATATTGCACTGTTTTAGATTCCGACAAACTGATGCATAGTATAAAACTGTTATGCAGATAATTGTCATATAATAGATAGTTAAGGGAACTGTGGCGGCCTGGTCTACAAAACTGAATAAGTGACAATGTAAAGATAATACCCAGTCAACCAGTGTAAGTGTATGACATTCCTGTGGGGAACTCTAAAAATTATCAATAAATCGCTGTTGCTGCAGAGGGGAAGCTTAGTTCTCCACCCTACCACCCAGTATGGAAGAGAGACCTGATCTACGTGCATATTAAAGGTACCTCAGACACCAAATTATATTGCGTTGAAGAAGCGAAATCATGTTTTAGCTATGGTATAAAAGCAAAGCCATGTTATACAAGGGATGACTGTACTTCATTGTACGCATATAGTTCCCATTTTTGCAAGGGTATCTTATTGGATTTCAGCTCTGTATCTCACACTTTTGTCCCACAGAGTGCAAAAGTCTGTTCTCAGCTCCATGTTCATTGGTTACAGTAAAATCAGTGGCACAACAATGAAGTATAGTTTGATATATATGAACAACACAGAAGCAAAATCATGTCGTGTTGTATTTTGTGCAGCCTGATGCTTCATTTGATATTTTGACCTATTCCTTTATTTCAGATGTTAACATTAATCTTGAATTAGCAAATCAATTTCATGTTAAGAGTAAATTCTGTATTGTCAAAGCAAGTTAAAATCCTTTAACACAATGGTGTGACTTCCTTATCACTCCAGGCAGTTTGTGGCTCATGTTGTCTTAATGACAAATCCAAAAATTGAATCCTTCATACATTGAGCAGTGATGTCATGGAAGCATCAGAAATTTCAGTTGTCATCTGTATATGAAATACAATTATGTAGTACTTTTTTGTGCATTTATTCTTAATGGTAAATGAATGTAAAAGGAATGTATTCTATTGTTGCCGGTGGTACAGAAAGCCTGTTAAATTTGATTGAAAAATGAAGAATGGAATGAGCTTTTTGTCTGTGTAGAATGTTGTGGTTTCCACAGAAGTGACAGTAGATAAATGTAAGTTTTTAAAAATCATGTTAGGTTTAAAATGCATTCATTGCTAACATTGGACTTCTGGAAGCTCTTCCTCCTGTGCAAGGAAATTCACTTTATTTGCATCTGTCATTCTTATCCAGTTCCATCTCTTCTGCTTCTCAAAACTTCTCCTGAATGATAGGGATTTCTGAAATGGTATGCATTTTTTATTGGAGGGCATAGTTCATAAGTAGAGTTGATGAAAGTGGAGTGCTTCCCATTTAACTAGATAAAGTGTTTTTGCTAATATGAGGCCACCATCCATTAATGAAGATACTAATTAATTTTTAGTCACCTGCTAACAATATGTTTTCCTACATTAATGAGCAGTGAGTTTTATTCATTTCAGTTACAGATCATTAGACTACACTGTGAAATATTTTGTTTTCTTTCAGTGTGAAAAACTCAAATTACTGTCTCCCCTCATACACTGCTTATAAGAATTATGACTACTCAGAGCCTGGAAGACACAATGAACAGCCTGGGCTCTGTGGCCTAAGTAACTTGGGGAATACCTGTTTTATGAATTCAGCAATTCAGGTAGGGTTCATTGTTACATAAGCTTTCTTTCTTTACTGTGTTAAATGAAGTGTGTCTCAGTAGTGAGTGAACAACTAGTAAAATTCTTAACAATCCTCATGTTCCAATGATTTCATAGGGAAACTATGATTTAATTAGTTCCTTATCTAATTCCTGATAATTTCCTTATCAGACAGGAAATTGCTACAATGCTGCAAGAACAAAAATGATACTTATGTGGCTAATGAGAAATTGTAACACTAAAGTTGAACTAAATGCTGTGTGAAGAGTTAGAAGAGCTACTACACCCATCATGTTCAATGTTCTCTGGTTATTTATTGATATTCGTTAGAAGTTTTTTTATTTCAATAAAATATTTTTTAAAAGAGAAAAGAAAGTAGGAACTTGGTAGCGAAATATAGAAACAGAAAATCAATCTCTGAGTTTTCATTAATCCATGGATTTCATATACATATCGTTGGTATTATTTGCATTTGTTTTGCTTACAAATACTTCACATACATTTACAGTGTCTGAGTAACACACCTCCGCTGACAGAATATTTTCTCAATGATAAATATCAAGAAGAGCTGAATTTTGATAATCCATTAGGAATGCGAGGTGAAATTGCAAAATCTTACGCAGAACTGATCAAGCAGATGTGGTCAGGAAAATACAGTTATGTCACACCAAGGGCATTTAAGGTAAGTATAACTTTGAACAGAATTAAATCATTTTTAAATGTATTTTTAAAAAGATTGTCAATTAAAAGAATACTAACATGACTATGTAATCTTGTCTTCTCTAGACACAGGTGGGACGATTTGCACCACAGTTTTCTGGGTATCAGCAGCAAGATTGCCAAGAACTTCTAGCCTTTCTTCTTGATGGCCTGCATGAAGATTTGAATAGAATTAGAAAAAAGCCTTATATTCAATTAAAAGATGCTGATGGCAGGCCAGATAAGGTAATTTTACTGTATTGCATTTAAATTATTGTAAATGCTTAGGCTGTTGAAATTCAGGATATAGCTCAAGATAGCATATTTTTAGTAGCAGTATTTATTCATATATAACTTCCATTATAAGTATCCTGAAGCAGTTTCCACAAAAATCAGATAAAACAACTTATGTAAAAACAAAATTTAAAACAGTGAGAGAAGGGAATCAGTAACACTACGAAGTCCTAGATAAAAAGAAATGTTCTCTATAAGTGCCTAAATCAGTGGTTCCCAAAGTTGTCTGGGCTACGACCCATCAAATATAAGTTTACCAACTCGGGACCCACCTCTAGGAAATTTAAACGTTACCAATATGAATAAAGGAATTTTCAAATAACAAAATTTTATACAATTTTTTTTATTACTTAATTAAATAATTACATCAAAAAGGTTATTTCAAATACGGTTAAATTTCCTAGAGGTGGGTCCCGACCCACAGTTTGGGAAATCCTGGCCTAAATGATGTAACTTTAGACATATTATGAACTCTTTGCATTGAGTGGTATGTTCAAGTTCATCACCTGTGCTTCATAAATCCAGATTTGTACTGTTTCAAAATAGCAGTTTGTTTCCTAATTTGCAAAAATTAGCTTGTTGAGCAGTTAAAATTATATATAATGTCTAGTTTAAGTTCTGCTAAACTGAGAATAATTTAGTTCTATAGAACATTTTTTCATTAAAAAGCCTTGAACTGATTTACAGGTTCTCGTTCTTTAAGTTAGCATGACTTCAAGTTGCTCAGGGCCTTATATACCACCTTGAACCTGAACCCAAAGCTAATTGGTAACCAGTGCAGTTTCTTCAGTGCTGGGATGATATGTGCCCCAAAAGCAATCCCACTCAATATTTTGCTGTCGATTTTGCACCAGTTGGAGCCTCTGGAGCGGATATAAGGGTAGCCCCACATAAAGCCCATTAGAGTAGACTATGTGAGATTGGATGATGCATATGAATTGATATAAATTAAGATTTGTATAGCATATTTATCCTTCTTATTGCCTGATTTTGCTACTACAGTTGTATTCTTTCCTAAAAGGTTTACTTCTGTCATTTCCCCGCTGCCCCGGTTTATGAAGATTTTTTTTCTGTAAAAGCAAACCAGCCTTATGTTAGGGGGAGGGCCTTCTGAAAATCCACCCTTAGAGAAATTGATACTTCAAATGAATGTTTTGTATAGTGGCAGGATAAAGGTCTGCTGTTGAGATAATTCAGGTCATGTAATTGGTTTAACGCATTTAAGTGTTGAAGAGAAATTTGATGGCCACTTCATTGACTCTACTGATTCCAGCCCAAGAATGCACTATTAGTTCTTCATTTCTTAAATACTGTGCAAACACAGTAATGGATAGATGTGAATAATGGTAACCAGTCCACCCCTCCTCACCTCTCATAAACATTCAAGGCTAGAAAAGTGGATAGTGGTCAGATGAGAATATGTCGAGGCTCTTTTCTTAACATTAAAGGAGCCCTGCTGGATCAGGCCACAGCCCATCTAGTCCAGCATTCTGTCCCACACAGTGGCCCACCAATTGCTTATGGGTATCTCAACAGAAGGCAAAGGCAAAACCTTCACCTGCTCTTGAATTCCTGCAGATGGTCTTTAGAAACATCCTGCCTATCTCTCCAGCCTGAAATACATAGGCATTCATTCTAGTAGCCGTTGATAGACCTGTCATCCATGAATTTGTCTAACCCTTTCTTAAAGCTATCTAAGATGGTTGCTGTTACCACCTCTTCCAGCAGTAAATTCCATAGACTTATTACCCTCTGGGTGAAAAAATACTTCCCCTTGCCTAATCTAACTTTCTTTCCCATCAGCTTCATAGAATGCCTCCTGGTTCTGTGTTGTGCAGTAGAGAAAATGTTTTTTCTCCACCTGCCTTTTCCACATTGTACATAATTTTATATACTTCAATCAGGTTCTCTTTTAAACACCGTCTTTCAATGCCATAGAGGCCTAGACATTGCAGTCTGATTTTATAAGGGAGGTATTCCAGTTCCTCAGTCATTTTGGTGGTCCTTTCACCACTTATTTTTCCAATTCCAAAATGTCCTTTCTTGCTACATGTGAACATAGCTATAGTTTCAAGGTAGTGTACAAGTTCACTGTATAAGTAGATACTTTTTATTTTTAAAATGTCAACTGTAAACTCTGAATGGTAGCTTTGAAGTTGGGGAAGAACAGTGAGGTGTCAGTGGAAAAGTTTTATGAAGAAACAGTTGAAAGATGCTGATTTGTGATGCTAATGTCTGAATAAGTTACCTCTAAAAGGGAGAGATTAAAGCCTATTCTTGAGCTGGGAGCTTATCTATGTGGCTTCTCTTTCACTGAGTGCTTTTCCATTCACTTTTTAATCTGCCAATCCTTTACTGTTTCCTTGCCCTTTGGCCTGTTAACAAATCAGCTCACTTGTGTGGGGAGATTTTGACAGCAAGCTTGCAAATGGGCAGTCAATAAAAAAACCAGCAGGGTGAATAATCTACCAAATTACGCCTTGTTATTTGTGGGTCTATTAGTCACAACTTTTGTGTATGCTTGACAGGAGAGATGTTAGCCACAAGTAGCAAAATGTATGCATTTATGTGCAAAGTTTCCTATAAAGTTCCAGCTGCCCAAACAGCTGGAAGGAATGAAGTCTATTCTTAAGCCAACAGCCCTCTGGGGGTTCACCTTTTGCAGATTCTTTTTTCAGTATTAGACTAAAGATTAGAAAATATTAAAGGAGCACAAATAGGTTCGTACAGTATTATAATATGAATTATATGATCTAGTGAGTTCTAAAAACCTTTGTTTTGTTTTTTTTATTTTTTGCTTTGATGTTTTTTGGCCATTGGATTCAATAAGCTTTATCTGTCTGTGGATTATTGTGTTTTTACTTAGGTGGTTGCTGAAGAAGCTTGGGAGAACCATTTGAAGCGAAATGATTCCATTATTGTAGATATATTTCATGGACTTTTTAAATCAACCTTAGTTTGTCCAGAATGTGCTAAGATCTCTGTTACATTTGATCCCTTTTGTTACTTGACTCTTCCATTACCCATGAAAAAAGAACGCACTTTGGAAGTGTATTTAGTTAGAATGGATCCACTTGCCAAACCTATGCAGGTGAGAAATATATTGATAATAGACATTTGTAATGAAAATATTGCTCTTTTTATTCCTGCTTTTTTATGCTTAATATCAGTGCATAAAAGGTAATCTCATATCCATTAAAGAAAATTCATCATGATAGATAACAGGGTCAAAAATAGTAAGAAATGCAACGTTTTAATTTTCATTCTTTCCTTTTTATTTTTGATTACTAACTTCATGTTCATTTTATTAGAGTTGTACTCGCAACAACACTTTGAATTTTAGCAGTGATGAGGAAGCTTAAGTGGCCCTTAAATGAGATCTGAAAAGTATTTTGTTTCCTTGTTTCTGGCATTCATCCAAACACTGTATTAACTCCTTCCTTGCATTCTGTGGCACAAAACCTTTGTACAGAAATGAACTTTACAACCATAAACTCCTCGTTCTTAAGAAATGAGACATTCTGGATTATGTAACACGCCATCTGCATGAAACAACTTGTGATAATTATTAGGATATGGTGCCTGCATTCTGTGATGGAGTTACTGAGTGCTCATGTCTCTTACATACTTGTACCACTTTAATTATTTTGAAATCTTCCACTGACCTAATCTTAAAAGACAATGGTTTAATGCAAAATGACTGAGAGCTATTTATTTTATTCAAGGAATTTATATCCCAGCCTTCACCAAATGGTCCCAGGGCAAGTTACAACATCCTGCATTACCCTTCTCAGTGCTGTAATCATTATGTCCCAGTTCAGCTATGGATTGCTTGTTAAGAGGATGCTGTGTACATATATACTTAGGTTTCCAGTTCTAGTTTGGAGACAATTCTGCCATTTTCTTGCCAATTGAAAAATCAAAAAAGAGCTTGCTCAGAGCCATAAACAATTTTTTTTAAAGAACCCAGAGCAACATACAAGTTTTGTTGTTCCCCTAACAGTTTAAAAGAATGCCAAAATTTTAATTACATAATAAACGGAAAGGTCAAAGTAATGTTAACTAATGTCAATTTATATTTTCCCTTATATATCATGTCTGTTTGCTAGATACATGAGACTGAGTATGGAAGCATTGATTCAAAAAGGTGGGGGTGTGGTGGGACAGTTGGGAATATTGGTGGATGACTAGTAGATTATTGGAATGGTTTATTACAGGCTGGAAGAAGGCTGGGTGTTTGGAAGGCAAGACAGAAAATGCAGGTTGGAAGATGGTAACTTTTAAGAGTCACATTCAAAATGAGTAATAGCTTATGTGACTATTTTAGGGAAAAGTTGTGATGGAACACCTAAAGTGGAGGGAATAGGGGATCAAAACAGTGTATTAGTCACACTATGCTCAGTATTTGAGTATCTGCTGAGGCAATGGCCTGTGATTTCTATTATTTTCTAATAAGCAAATTACAAAATGTAGACATGTAGCATACATAGACTCTTACTTATCTCAAAAACTAAGTGGCAGAATACTGTTAATTCAGTCAGTTACCTTCCCTGGTTAGAGATTTGCAATGGACAAAGCCCATATTTTACACTGATAATTTATTTGCCTTGTGATGGGTTTGCCCACTTTATCTCAGAATGCTTCATGAAATGTTAGATGGCTTCCAGATTTTTTAAAGAAGTTGAAATAAGATTCTTTCCCTTTTAAAGATTGAGTCTGTCCCATAAACAGCTCCATTCCTAGTGATTAATTTTCTCAGTTACATCTTTCTTTTAGAGCTGTCTTCTATCTTATAGGGGAAAATGTCAGGCCCTTTAAACTTTCAACAATTGATAGTTATACTAGGTTGTCCCTGTTTCTTCAAAATGACAATGTTTTTATTTTACTTTTTAGTACAAAGTAGTAGTTCCAAAAATTGGGAATATACAGGATCTCTGCACAGCATTGTCAACTTTGTCTGGTGTTGCTGCCGATAAGGTATGATGTTTCATAAGTAATTCTATATAATTTTGAATGCTACCAGTTTGTCTTAACTCACTTAAGTAACAACTAATATTATTTCTTTTTAGATGATAGTTACTGATATATACAATCATAGGTTCCATAGAATATTTGCAATGGATGAAAACCTGAGTAGTATTATGGAGCGTGATGATATTTATGTGTAAGTACAAAATGAACATGATAAAAATAATATTAAGTTATTTGTTAATTTTAAAAAGATATAGCCATGTAAAATGTGTGTTTGTGTGCATTTCTGTTTTAGATTTGAAATTGGCATTAACAGAACCGAAGATACAGAGCAAATTGTAATTCCAGTTTGTCTAAGGGAAAAGTTTAGGCATAGTGGCTACAGTCATCATAGTGGGTCCACACACTTTGGTCAACCTTTCCTTATAGCAGTGCCTAGAAACAATACTGAAGATAAGCTGTATAATCTTCTGCTGTTGAGAATGTGGTAAGTCTACAAGAGGAATCCGAACAGTACACACCTAGTTCTACTGTCCTTTATATTCAGCCACACAAAGCTGGTTTCCATGAAGCTGAAGTAGGCTTTCTTGGTTCATCTGGATTCTTGTGCAAGCTGATACTAGCAGAGGTCATCAGAAAACGTGTGCCTGATTAGTCTAGTGGTTAAGGAGCCAGACTCTTATCTGGGAATACTGGGTTTGATTCCGCACTTCTCCATGAAACCAACTGGGCAACCTTGGGCTTTTCACAGCTCTCTTCTGAGCTCTCACAGCTTTCCCTACCTCACAGGTTGTCTTTTGTGGGGAGAAGAATAGAAAGCTTTGTCAGCCGCTTTGAGTCCCCTTAAATGAGTGAGAAAAGCAGGGTAGAAAAGCCATCTCTTCTTCTTCTATTACTATTCCGATAATTAATAACTGTTGTAATGATTTTGGATTATTCAGATACTGATCAAGATTTTTTTTTGAAAGCGCAGGCCGAGTAAGATTAAAGAAGCATTCTTTCAAATATTCAGGTTCTGAAGTGTTCTAGACTTTGTACCATATTAGGGCTTTATGGGGAAACAACAATAGCTTTTAGATGCTGTAGTTTAGTAGTGATAGGGCCTCGTTCCAGTGAAACCAAACTCTGCAGGTGCTGCGAGGGGCATGATGGGAAGAAGAAGAAGGATCCAATGACATTGGGCATGGCTATGCTGCTGCTACCATTCCACAGGCCTGGGGCAGGTCAAGGAGATGACTCAAAGAGTTACAAGCATAGTAGTAATCAAAACAGGATATTTCTGGAAACGTAGACTTTATTGCATTGTTGCATCAATTTTACTGCCCACTTGTGTGTTTCCCTGTTTTTGTTAAAGTGATTTTGCTGCTCCTGCTCCTTTATTTCAACTTTTCAGCAGACATCAAGGTCTTAAAAAAAAACCAGTCTAAATTATTTGGTTCCAACGGGCTCCTAGCCACTGGATATCATATTCCTGATTTATATCCATGTAACTGATTTAGAAACACATGAAGCAAAATAGTTTAGTATTATTCAGTCAAAAATGTGCCATTCCATCTCATTATTCTGTACACAAAAGTTAAAGAGAGGAAATATAGTACATACCTGATAAAATAGATTTTTGCAAAATGATTTATCCATTTTAGCCGATACGTGAAAACGTCTACTGAAACAGAAGATACTGAAGCATCATTGCAGTGCTGTAAGGATAACAGTATCAATGGTAATGGCCCAAATGGAATTCATGAAGAAGGATCACCAAGTAAGTCTTGTATTTTAAACAGCTGCTTAAGTCTCTGAATTCATTTTGACAGGTGTTCTGAAGGCAACAATAATTGCATAGAGCCTTCCCTTTCATTTTCTTTCTGTTATGGCAGCTATCCCTCTAATATAACAGCTTGAATCACAGTAGATTGTCTGGCAATTATAATGGACAAATGCTGAAGAGTATAATTAGACATTTCTGAAACTACTGAACATTTTTGAAACTGATGTGATTATTGTAATATTACAAACTGGGTATAATTTTTTAAATTTAACTTTGCACTACTTTTAATAGCATAGTAGAGTGTTATATTTGCTTTGATAAGAAGTATTAAAATGTGTATGAATCAAATTGACCTGGTGTTGTTAGTAATGAAGCAAGGGACAGGCAAATGGTTCACGTGCACACCAGATTTAGAACTGGCTGGCTGGTTCAGGTTTACCAATCCTCCTTGCACCAGTGGCCCACCTTCTCCCTTTCTGCAGAGCCTCATTCCATCAGGCCTACAGCTTACCCACCTTTCCCATAGATACTTGGCTTCGCCTGCAATCTACTGCTTGTGACGCAGTTCCTCCAAAGTGTAGTTAACATCACTTCACCTCAGCCCGCTATGCCTTCTGGCGTGAACGATCATGGGTTCTACCAGCAGGCCAGACACATTTCCATTTTCTGGAAGTCCTTAAATGTCATTGGTCATGTTCAAGACCTAGCAGGAAGTGGAAGCATATAAGTCATCCTTCTTGCCCTTCTGAGGTAACTTGTAGTCCTTCACTTTGGGATGTCTGTCAATCCAAGAAAAAGCATACTGGAAGGTGAGGCAAGGGGCACTGAGGGGGGAGGCTGTGGGCATGATAGGGAGGTGACAGGAGCAATGGGGGTAGGTGGTAGGTCACAATGCAGTGTGGGGAGTGGGAAAAACAAATCAAACCAAACCAACCATTCATTTCAAGCTCCTGGGTTCAGTTCTCTTTTGGACCACATCTCAAAATTTAAGCAAGATTCAGTTTGATAGTAAAGCCTTTAAACTTCCTATGTTTGCAGCAAATTGGGTTCATAAGAACCTGGTTCAGCACATCTTTATGGAATATTCATTATGTAGAACAACTGTAAGGAGGAACTAAATTGTGACCTTTGACCTGATGACGTAAAAAGCCATGACTGTCATGTATTTATGATTTTCCATGGTCTTACTGCACAAGCTTAGACATCTTTATTGGGCTTGATGAAATCTCAGTATGTGGTACAGGTGCAGGAATTGAGATTTCCAAAGAAAAGAGACAACAGTAAGTATCTTTCATTACTTTCCTGTAATGAACGCAAAATCAACTGAAAATCAGCAATGCAGAATCAACTGAAAGTATGTTATACTTGTGTGATCTGTAAATTGTATAAATTACATACATTTTATGTAATACAGATTACATAATCTGGAATTAAGGCTCAGGGTTAGTCTCAGGGTTTGCTCTGTGTTGCATCTAAGCACTAGGAATCTGAAACTTGTCAGTGAGAAGCATCCTTCCAAGCTGTACTTTTTCTGTAATCGTCAGTGCCTCTTTTATATCTTTGTGCTTAACGGTGCTTGGAGAACAAGCGTTCAGTTCTATGAGAATAAACAATTCCTTGAGCTTGAAAGACTTTATATGATTTGGAATTAATCAAACTGGTGTATTTCAAAGTAGAGAATATGGAGTGAAGCAAAAGTGTTTTTGTTCATTTGGTTGTTTCTGTTTAAGAAATAGTTTTGTTTTGTTACATTTTGTGTGTTGCTAAGAACACTTTTGACAACTCTAGTATGTACCAGAAGAGTTTGGATGAAGGGCAAGATATAAATACTTGAATAGATAAATAAAATAGTATGATTCTTTCTTCTGATGGCTTCTCTTAGTTGTGTAATACTATATGGAGACTTTTAAATGACAGGTACTACCTCTGATTTCTCTTGACTCAGGTGAAATGGAAACTGATGAACAAGATGATGAATCTAGCCAGGATCAGGAACTTCCTTCTGAAAATGAAAATAGCCAGTCTGAAGATTCTGTTGGAGGTGATAATGATTCTGAGAATGGATTATGCACAGAAGATTCCTGCAAGGATCAACTTATAGGGCACAAAAAACGCTTGTTCACATTCCAGTTTAACAGTTTAGGCAACACTGATATCAATTATGTAAAAGATGATACCAGGCATATTAGATTTGATGACAGGCAACTTAGGCTAGATGGTAAGTTTCATAGTAAAGTAAATTTGATTCTTCCAAATTCAGAATTTTTCCTTGTTAACATTTTATTGTTTTGGATTTTTCCTTGATAATACTTTATCATTTTGTTTGCTATTTATCAGAAGGCAACTTATAATTAAAAAAATTAAAAGCTGATATCGCCAGAATCAAATCTGGAAAGCAAGTACATTTTTTAAAAAGCATTGTGGAATATTTGCTTTAGGAACTGATAAAACACCAAGGGCAGAACCAAACAAAGATATTTGATAAATCTTGGGCTACTATTGTGCTTGATATACAGACATTTGATACTGAGGTTGATAGTAGGGCTGAGAAAGGTCATATGTTGAAAATGGCTCTTCAAATCATGTCATCTATTTAGGATTTTAAAGCCTAATGCTTGTTTTAAATTAAATCAAGAATTGATTCTGTTTATTCTGGGCAAGCCCATCTCTTCTGGCAGCTGATTTTTTTCAGCTGAATATTTGGGTGTCTTCATATGCAGTTATTAAATAAGATTCCTGTTGTCTAATCTGAATATAATCAGATACATCTGGGCTGCCCTCAGAATTTTAAATAATACCCAATAATTGTCAGCCTATGAAATAGAAGTATTCTTTAGTCAAGATAAGCCACTAAACAGGTTCCCCCCAGGAAGTATTTTAATTTTTTTCCTAAAGCATAAATGAGCTTTTCAGTTTCCCTGACCTTACTTCTAGATTTTTTTACTTTACAAGAATTTCTTACATCATGCCTCAGAAAAACAAAGAAGCAATAAAAACAATAAATATTGGTAATTTGTATCCAACCAAAGGTAGATGCTCTTCTTAAAAATTGATGTCGACCGCTTAGTCCATTTTCCCTAGTACTTACGGACTACAGTATAATGATTTTTTTGAAGTAAAATATTATTAAAGGGCCCTTATTTTCTTCTATTTAGAAAGATCATTCTTGGCTTTGGATTGGGATCCTGAATATAAAAAGAGATACTTTGATGAGAATGCAGCTGAGGTATGCAATCTTTAGTATTACAAATATACAAATTTTTATTTTTATTTTTTAAAAAACAAATGACCATCTTTTGGGGAGAGGCTCAGTTTAAGGTCCATATTTTTTCATCTGATAATGGTGGGGTTGCCAGGAGGGTCCCTTTTTTATTGTTTCAAAGCCACTATTCTATCATATCCTTGTGATTGTTTTTAAAGAATGAACAAAAACAGGTGGTGAGAGAAATCATATGCCACTTCCTCCTGGCACAAATTATTTTGTCACTTTGTTAACTCTTTTGAGAGCTTCCCAAAATGTCCCCTTCAAGGGGAAAACAAGGGAATAGTATATGCTTTGATGACATTTGGGTTATATTTCCAATTTTGGGAGTATGTAGTCCTTTCTTGCAGTGAGTAAGTATCACTAAAATAAGTTTTGTTTCATTTGTTCTCTTAACTCAAGAAATACTTCTCTTTAGGATTTTGAAAAGCATGAAAGTGTGGAATATAGGCCTCCAAAAAAGCCGTTTGTGAAATTAAAAGACTGCATTGAATTGTTTACAACAAAGGAAAAGCTAGGTGCTGAAGATCCATGGTAAGAGCAAAAATGCAGTTGATGTGCTGAAGTTTCTCAAAGCATGACAGGTACTTACTGGTATTCTGCTAAGATGATGATTGGAGCTATTACCCAATTTTTCCTAATTCCACACTACTTTTTAATGTAGAATGCTAAGTAAAAATTAAACCTGTTAGTAGAACAATGATTTCACTGTCCCTCATATACCCTTACTTAGTTCTGCTTAGTGTGCGGAACAGCATTTGGCTGAATTAGATGCCATACATAGTAAAGTGAAATATTTTGTTAAATTATAAAATTGCATATTAAGCAAAGGCAATCTGGGCGAGTGGAAACTCCTATGAACTTTAAGGTTCTATCCTAGCTGTAGTAACACCAAGTACTATATTTAACCTTTTTGTTACTTACATGTAATGGCAGCCCACGGCTTGCTAATCTGGGGTGTTTGCAAGCACAAGCCAGGTAAACATTGGCCAGAGCAGTGTGTTTTATTCCTCAGCATGCCAATGCAAGGCCCACCTAGGGGGCACACATATTTTTGGGGTCAGATCCATGCCTGTACCCATCCAGATCAGAAAGCCACAGAAACCACCACTTCTAATGTGCAAAAAAAGAAAAGAATGCCCAATGGAGAGGTCTCAAGCATAAGATCATCCAAGGACTGTTCAGTCTGGAGGGTTTTTTTTTAATTTAAAAAGCCCTTCTAAAAACATACTTTTCCACCTCTGCTTTCAGCAATCTTTAAACTGGGTGGATGCTCTCTATTTTTATTTGTAATGTTGCTTTTTGTATAGAGTCTCCAGAAATCTGTAGTATATAAATCTAAAAGATAAACAAATACAATCTGGAAAAGGCTTAGTAGTAGACAAACTTAAGTGCTTTGTTTCTGACATTTGTGTAATAGATAAAACATAACACGTACATTTTACTTATCCTCTATGTAATTTTTTTAAAAAATAATAATATAGAACTACCTTGAATTTGTGGAGAAAAAAAGTCCTAAAGCAACTTCCGAAGTATGTTTTAATCCTTGAGAAAAACTGTTGCCTATTTTCGTGGTTAAGCTTAAAATATAAATGAAATATGTGGGATATTTATATCTGGAGAGCCAACACGTTAAGAATGACAAAGCCTTCAGTTTACTGCTTTTGGAAGAAGTGATATCAGTGTACTTTTTCAGGCTTTTAAATAAATCAGAAATACAATGTATCCTCCTCTAATGCAAAGATTCTTTTTTGGCAAAACATCATTTAAGAAGAATCCACATCAAAGGAGTAATAACTTTCAGTGTAAATATGGGGATTAGGTGAACCACAGCAAAAACTTCCATTCTGGTAGATTGGCTTTGTTCAAAATTACAGTGACTTGAATTGAGAAGGGTTCCCAGTGCAAGGAGAGAAACCTGCATTGAAAGGAGCACAGAACAGCTCCCCTATGGCACATCGTATCATGGGAACAATGTTGGTCACATACCTGAAACCTCTACCACACAGTTGCCAGTGCAGATGGCCCCATCCAAAGTCTTTTACAGACAGCAGATGACAGTGTAGAACACAGGTGACTGGCAAGATGCTGTCCCCCCATAGAGTTTTATAGAGACTGCAATGCTGAATACACTGATGCCACATGAGATGCCATAGAAACCCTGATATTGGATGCCAATTCATGACACCAAGACAAAGTTGTCAATATTCTGCAGTGTTAAATCCATAGATGCCAGCTTCTCTCACACCAAGGCACAGTCTGATGCCAGCAGCCCACACACACTTCAAATGCACTGATGCTAAACAAAATTCTTACCCACTCCCCACACACCCTGGACAAGAGTTCAGTTCCACAACTTGGCAGGAAAAAAACAAAGGCCGTGGTACAGTAGGGTGACTGCAGAGCCCTGGAGTTGCCAAAGAAGTCTCTTGGTTTTGCAGCCAGAGACCACATACAGAGGGAGAAGTACTAGAGATTTGACAGGGCAGCCTTTCTTCAATCCAGATAAAAAAATCACCCAGAGATACGCCTTGCACCTGAAGGCAATAAATGGACTAGGTACTTGCCAAACAGCCTTTCTTCAACCAAGGAAGAGGGAACCCAACAAAGGACAACCTTTTTGACAGAAAAAGTGGGTTTACACAATCTCTTCCTCTTAACTTGCTCCTTCTCCTTTTCTTCTGAGGTTGATTCAAGTGAAGGCTTCTGGCAATATTGCTGAGCTTTTTGGCTTTGCAGATTTGAAAAAGGCATGTAGTATGGACTGCTTGGCCTTCTATCATAGACAGGCCTTACTGCTACAATAATCTGCCTTAATTCATGGCTCAGTTCCATGGGAAATACTGCTGCTGCCTTGCATCCACTGATTTTACACCACCTTAAGATTATGGAAGCAAAATATTCTTTGAACATTGCTGGCCCGGAACTGTCTGGAACGCCCTCTCCTGAATGCTAAACAAGGTATTTGAATATCTGTTTAGCCATACTGCCAATCATTTGGGTGATTAAGGGCATCATCTTCTGGGTCCGCTTCTCCATCCAGCTGTTCAGAGATTTGTCCATCATTATCATCATCATCAATGGGTCCCTGACTTGAAACACCATACAATGGAAACTGGCCACACTACTATAAATAGTATCTTCATTTTGTTGTTGTTGGTCCTGACCCTGAAGGCTCTTCCAGAAGAGGTGAACTCTTTTTTGAATTCGTCCAATATCTTGATTTTTGTCCTCATGGACCTTCTTCCTTTTTGCCTTTACTGGAGCCATTGTCTTGTTGCCACATATTCCAGCCATATTTTGCACACACAAGCAAAAGTACTTTGCGCTTATTCCGGAACCAAATCACCTAGTCACCAGCCACAGTACAGATACACTACACCACACAAGCAGAAGCACTGAAAAGCACACAGAATCACACAACAGTAGTCAAAACCCATCAAAACACTCACAGAAACCAATAAAAATGACCTGCTGCACGCTTCACAACCTCCAGTTAAAGTCACTCAAAACGTAGTCAAAACTCTCCAAAACAGTCACATGCAGAAGATGTGTTTTAACAAAAAAACTCTCATGCCAAGCACATTCCTCAATACCAAAAGACAAGTTGGGAAATGGCTGCTGGACCAGGAAGGAAGGTCCTGGCACGCTGTAGGCTTCACTCTTTTCCTTTGACAGCAACAAAACATGTTATGGTGAATCACTGAAACTTGTTACAGGAGCCATTGTCACAATTTGTGAAAGTTTGCTTTAGAGAAGTATACAGGTGTATCTTACTGTGTAGCTTTTAAACTATGCATGTGGAATTCAGCTTCCCTCAACTTGGGCTGTCTTAACCTATGGCCAGAAATGACAGGAGTTATAAATCAACACCTGGAAGTCCACAAGTTCCCTGCTCATCTGTAGTATTTCATTGTTTGCCAAGATAAGCTTTATCAGTCATCAAAAGTGTTTACTCTTAATATAAGGCTCATGTAGAATATCTTTTCTTCTAGGTATTGCCCAAACTGCAAGGAACACCAGCAAGCTACCAAAAAGCTAGATTTGTGGTCATTGCCCCCTGTACTGGTAGTGCATCTAAAACGTTTTTCTTATAGCAGATACATGAGAGATAAATTGGATACTTTGGTTGACTTCCCTATAAAGTAAGAGAACTTTATCAAGCTGCTCTCTGTTTTATGTTTGACATACACTTTTAGGAAAGGGCCGAGTTTCCTGCTTAACTGACTTGTTGCTAATGTAACAGAGGACATTAGTTTATGTCTTGACCTCATAATTTTAATAAGAATACATACCTTTGACAGTAAGATTTTTAAAAACTGGCAGCAGATGAATTAGGAAGCCTTGAGATACAACAGTATTACAAATAATTTAGTAAGTATGAATTATGTCTACCTTGTGTACACTCAAGATTAATGCATCCTAAACTTCAGTGGTTGTGCTCTTTACTGTTTCCAGATTAAAAGTGCCCAGTTCTTCCCTAACAGTGGATTGCCGCCTTAAGTGTTCCCTACCCCAGTAAGGCAGTCATGTGACAAGTCTTTTATTCTGATCCTAGCATTTTTAGTTGTGCACTGTTTGCAGCAAAGATTGTTAGGAAAAGGATTCATTGATAAACAGTACAGAGTAAAATAATCTGTGATAATCTGAATATTGTTTTGTTTAGTTCATTTATTGATAATCAGCATCTCCTTGAAGGAGCCCAAGGCAATGAACACAGTTCTTCTGGGCCCCAGTTTATGTTCACAACCACTCTGTGAGATAAGCCTAAGTGAGAATCATGGCTGAACAGAAGTCTCTGTGGTCCTGATCTGATGCTAACTGGTAAATGAGTTGCTTCTAGTAAAACATCTTAAAGTGGTTTATAGTTACATACATTAAAAAATTAGGGTAAAAACAATGCTTTGATATGTAAAAGTTCTAGTGATTTTAATTAAAGTATTTTTAGGAATTTATTTCCCCCCAGTTTTTCAGTAGATTCATTTTGTGCATTATAGAAGGATATGGAGTGTAATGATTTCCCTGAGCTCTGTTAAAGTAAAATAAAAGTTTCAAGTCTGAGTCTAGATATGAATCCACAGTTGATGAATCCTCTCTTTGAAACAGTGATTTGGATATGTCGGAGTTCCTTATTAATCCAAATGCTGGGCCTTGCCGTTATAATTTGATTGCTGTGTCAAACCACTATGGAGGCATGGGAGGAGGACATTGTAAGTAACTTGTTTTGTATTTGTGTATGTATGTGTATGATACATTAATAAAACTTGTTAAAAATATTTTCAATATAATATTTCCCCCCCATCTTAGATACTGCTTTTGCAAAAAATAAAGATGATGGGAAATGGTACTACTTTGACGACAGTAGTGTGTCTACTGCAACTGAAGAACAAATAGTGGCAAGTATTTTTTTTTTTGGTTCTTGAAAAAGATAATATATTCTTTCTTCAGAATGGGACTTAGGAGAATGTAATTTAGAATACAGCTCCTTACATCGCACATATAGCAGCATATGTTTTGTATTGAAAAAGGGATTTGAGTATTCTAAAAAAAAATCACAAATTAATACTCAGGCAGGTAAAATAAATCTGAAATTTGCCAAACAAAAAGTATTTTAAAAAAGAAAACAGATGCAGAAAATATACTGATAAGACTGGCTAGTACATAACATTTTATGTATAAAAAAATTGAGCAAGATAAAGATCATAAGCAGAAGGGAGTAAAAAACACCTTCTTGACAACCAGAAATTGCTAATAGAAGGTATCAGATCAGTATATATTTAGCCATGTGAGTCCAACCTAGTCTTAACTAATATAAAAAAAAATTGGAAAAAAAAATTCTTATCTATATGGAGTTGAATTATATATGATCTATTGATTCACCATTGTCCGGGATAATAATTACATTTTTTGGGAAAAAAATCGTATAAGCAATAGTTGACTGACTGACATTTCCTGCTCTGCAAGACCGGTTTGAAGTAACAAACTGAATTAATTTTTGGCACCATAAAACTTTTTAATAAACTTTAATACAAAGAAAAATAACAAGAAATGAAATGATAGTGCAGTAGAAGGAGAACTGTGAATTGTTAAATATCACTAAATCAAGATCTAACAGAATAATTTGTCGTTCAACTTCCATTTCCTAAAAAGAGAACACTGATAAGTTAAAATGATGGCTTTTTGGACACTTGAACTATTTTTTAACAGTGAAGATTCTTCAGATTTGGGAGATTTTAAAACATCTTCAGTCAATTGAGTCAATAATTTGCCATGGTCCAGAAGCAAATGAAAACAGTGTAATGTCATCCTTTTATATTTAGATGACTTTTGTTGAAAATAATTTCTAGCTGATTTTGGTTGAGACTTTGTGAAAGCCCCAAGGGAGTATCATCAAGTAATAGAACTATCCAACCATGCTTAGTGGCTGAGATTTCTATACTTGGGGTGTATCCAGATCAGCACCTTTCAGCAGCTGAGTATATGAATCAGGCTGATTTTTTTGAAAGGAAAAGCATTTATCTTTAAGATGAGTACAAATAGTGTAGAGTTAATACAATATTTTTTACATGGTAAAATTTTTACATTCTCTTCAAATTCAGAATCATAACCCAAAACTCTTTTGTGCTATTATTAAGGACTGATTTCTTTCTTTTGGAATTGGTTCTCTGATATTATTTCTCCAGAATTTATTTCTCTGATATTTCCCTTCTCCGGGGCTTTTGGGAGCTAGCTGGAACACAAGGCAAGCTTCCTTAGGAACTAGATGACCACCTTCCCTTAGCTTCCATTCTCCTGCTTTACTTCCAATAGTAGGCTAAATAACCGTTTACTTATATGTCAAGAGCCTTTGCAGGGGCCAGTAAAAACCCCAGCAGGCCCCGAATTCAAATATCATCATGCAGTGACACTTTGCCGAAACTCATGAGAGGCAAAATGGGAAATGGTGAGCTAAGGTCACACCCTCACCTAGGGGAATTAACTCCAGCCCCATGTAAGGGGGCTATAAAACATTCCAAACAGCATTTTGCACATCTTTAGTGCAAAATAATCCCACTTAAGAATTCTGTAAGATTCATTAATGAGATAATCGTTGTATTCAAACATTGCTTCCCTCAGGACACCTTAAAGGAATAGTCAAAGTTAATCTGGCTGAGTCAGTGGGATAATTTATTTACATGACTGCTTTCCAGCCAGCTTAGAGGCTAGAAATGCCTGCACTTGGAGGCCAATATTTTCAGCCTTCATGACAGCAAGCTGCACGTATACTAGCAGCCCCTCCGTTTGGCTGATAGCAGCAATACAGCTGCTGTGATCTGAATCAAGGGGATAAGGCTACTTCAGATTGGAAAAATATAATTCTGAAGTTAACATAAGATGCTGCCAGATACCGTCAAAGCTCCTCATCACTGCAGTGGACCAGAAGCTTTGTTGCGATGCCAAATAGGCTTCCGATCTTTCAGACTGGCAGGGTGGAAGCTTCAGTGTCCCGGGGAAGCGACTTCTCATCCACCAGACAGGAATCTGTCACAAGCAGTGGAGGTGGAACATTCAGATGTAAGTGCACATTAAAAAGATGCTGATAAATCACTCTTTGTAATATAAGGGGGAGGGTTAAATGCTCCACTGCTACTACAGGGGGATGAAAGCAGCTAGGTTCCTTCACTGCTTTCATTGCTGTTCGGAAGCACCCATATTTTGTCCTCTCTAAAGGTCTCTTCAGGAAGCTCCAAGGTGGAGGATTGTCCAAGTTTCCTGCTGTGTGTGCTTCTTCCTATTAGTCAAAGATGTCCTTCATGGATACCTGAATACAGCTAGGATTGTAAAAAATCTTCCTCTACTCAAATATTTTTTTAGAAAATATGTCCAACCAGTGCAGTAATCCCTCCTTACATATACCTAATTAGTTCCTGAAAATCAGCATTATAGCAAAAATCTGGATAATGAAAAGTTATTGCATTATTTTAAATGAGAAAAATTTTAAAGTGTTTTAAAGTAATCCCAAATTTACCTGAACAAGCTCTGTAACTTGATAAAATAGAATCAATAACAATAGTATTATATATAAAATTAAAATTAAAAAAAATTAAAAATTTAAGCTCATATAGACCAGACTTAATGTCTTCTACATGTCATTATCTAAACAAAATTTTTGGTTACAGTACTGTATATGGTCTGTGATCCAGAAAGATGGAAAAAGGGTTCCTTTTCCAAGTTGCAGATGTTGCAGCTAGGGATTTGCATGAATGGGTTTTTTTTGCATTTTATTCATGATGACTCAAATGTAAGAAAATTTGTACTCTAATAGATCCCCTCTGATTGTGGTAGGATTCTATTCCTTTTCCTTTCCGTTCCTTTCCATTTTATTTGTACACCGCCTTTCCAAAAGAAAATTTGTCCAAGGCGGTTTACAACAAACAGATAATACACCGTGCAAAATAATAATCAAAACATTATAATAAAAATACATTATAAAAATACATTATTAGATACATATGTGTTAGTATCAGATACGTATTCTATACAAATGTATACATATGAAGTTGTACAAATATCTGACATGAACACATACATATCTAATATGTGTCTGATACAAACGCATACATATCCAATACGTATCCCATAATATATCTGCTCTGAAAGTGTCAAATCTGCCCTGACTCCACTCTGAATCTGCTCTCAAACATGTTGAATTCTCTCTGGATCCATTGGCACAAATTTTCCAAAACTTTCATATTTGTATGAATGTCAATGTACAAATATCATAACATTAGATTTGTATTAAAATGTCAAAATTCGTACAAATTTGTATGAATAATGAATGTTATGAATACTTGTGCACATCCCTAGTTGCAGCTAAAATTTTTGGTTTGGATTGAGGCAGCAATGGACACAGACTCCATAAGTAAATATTTAGATACCAAGAGTATGGATAATGAAAGATTAGTATATCCTACATTACCACAGTAGGTGAATCACATAGATGTCCAGAGAGAGAGGATACAGTCTGTAGTTCTGTAAATCAAGAAGTATTGAGATATTAACCAGATGGCATTTCTCTGAATTCTGCTGAGAGAGGTATTTTAGAGGTAATCAGTTTTGTCTTTGATTTTTGCACCATGTTTAGAATTATAAATGGAAAGACCAACAGCTCGAAACAAGAGTTTAGTTGGGGGCTGATTACAGATATTCAAAATGATGCAATCACTTAGCAGTCACTAATAACTGTGGAGGCAAAGCAAATTACAGTGTCATCTTGGAAACCACAGAGCATTTTTAATCCTTTGTTTTGGAGTTGTGAAAGTGATTAAAAATGATAAGTAAAAGACGTTCAATGATGATGAAAAGAAATCCTAAAACTTTGCTTATTTTGCAGTCCAAAGCAGCATATGTGCTCTTCTACCAGAGACAAGACACTATCAGTGGAACTGGTTTTTTCCCACTTGACCGGGAAACAAAACAAGGTGCTTCTGCTGCCATAGGCATCCCACTGGAGAGTGATGAAGACAGTAATGAGAATGACAATGATTTAGAGAACGAAAATTGTATGCACACTAACTAATGGAAGACCTAGAAGCCATACAGAGAAAAACTTTCTTGTGGGAGATATCTATTGAGACATTGAAATTACCCACCAAATTAAAAATAAAATCTGAGATGCGAAATTTCAGATGACAGAATGTAAATCCTTATTACATTTTAACTTGTGCAGTACTTGAAGTGAAACACAATGAAAACGTTAACAGAATTTGTCTCTGATACCTTTACAATCTTGTATTCACAAGCTATATATAGGAAACCACAAATAAACCCCTTTACAGTTTCTGCTGCAGTTTGGATGAATTATGGTTTCTTTGTTTTAGGTGCAAATTAATATCAACAATTTGTGGATTTGGTCTTTGTGTTAACACCACAAGAATATTACTGCAGAACCTGTATTTTTTGATGGGTAATTAGGTCCATATACTTATAACGAATTTTGATTTGCTTAGTATATGTGACTCATACATGCAGCAGTATTCTTGGAACACCAAATTTTCAAGTTTATCCCTGAAACAGATGTTGATTAAGAAAAAACTTAATCATGACAGAAGAAAATAACTTGAAAAAGGTGTTTTAACCTTTTGTGGTATAAATCTTCCAGAATATTATGTTCATCTTATTTCTGCTGTGGAACAGGTTCTGGATTTCATGCTGCATTAAGGAATTGAATTTTTCAATTAAATGTAAGTATCCCTCATTGCTTGTTGGATCTACTTTGTAAACATCATTCCTGTTACCTTGCTTATAAGATGTGCGTAACTTTAATCTGGTGTCAGTCCAAAAATTTTAATTGTGCTGTAAGTCCCTCTCCCATTTTTGGTAGTTTGGCAGTTTACAAACTACATACAGTGTAATAGGGTCCGATTTTTAATAGTATACTGTATTCATAGTAACGACTGTGCATCAAGCTTAGATGACTTTTCCATTTAACTTGCCTTCAAATTGTTAACAGGCAATTGGTTTAAAGGTAGGTCTGTTAATTTTTCATGTGCGTTCTTGGTGGAATTCACCATAGCCTTACATCTTATCTCAAAAGGTAACATTGTAGAAGAATTGGCATTTGCATGTTCAAGAGTCAGAACCTGTACAGTAAGTAGATAAAGCATACATAACCTTGAATTGGATTTTAATTAATTGTGTTCAAGGAGTCTGGGATGCCAAAAATAAATGTAATGGTTTGAAACATTTTTTAAAAATTTGCTGCTTTCCCTTTGATATAGTTGGAAGAATGTATTGTTGATTCATATACAATACTGCCTTTGATAGGAACTCCCTACATGTGGAGGCACACGCCACATATCTACTACCTGAAGTCCCACCATCGTTAAAGCAAAAAGTATGATCTTCACTTGAACTAATCAAATACAATAGGTTATAAATTGTGTATTGTAAATAAAGTTCACTCTGTGAGTGCACATTTTGGTAAATTATTTATTTATGTTAGCATTTAAAAGTTTAAAATTGCATTTGACCAGGATAAAATTAGGTTTGTGGACATGGCTTTGCTTTATACTTTGATATTAAAAGCTGGTGTTTCATCCTGGTATTTTAAAGCTGCTTTTTTTTTAAATGTAAGCTAGCCTCCTGCATGACAGAGGTTAAAAATTGTCTGCACTTGAGTTCACTTGGGTTTACATTTGAAATGCGCATGTTTTATTTATAAAAATTTCAATAAAGCTATTCAAGGCCTTATTTAGTCTTTTCAGTTTCTTACTAGAAATGTTTGGTAAAATACCACTGCATGTTTCAGGGCATCACTGTGGGCTGTAAAAGGGGCATTAATCACACATAGCAGTTGCTTAGGAAATATGTTTAAGAAACCCCAAACCTTGAAATAAAGAACAAAAAGATTGGCTGTGGTATTTAAGAGGTAACAAGTCGTCTTAAGAAAGCACACTAATACAGGACAGGTCATCCTTAACTAGGTTTCTGAAAACTCTTGCAAATGTGAACATTTGTGAATCCTGAAACCAGCCAGAACTTTACCAAAATGTTGGCAAACACCCAGCAGGCAAAAAAGTCATGAAAAAGTGAGACCTTACTTTGCTAATACTGAGGTAGGATGCCTTTCCCCTAATTGTGAATAGCCAAAACTTGGGGATGGGGAAATAACAAATGTTTAAGGGCTTATTTTATTTCAGAATTGTGAACTATATGTGAATAGTTATCAGACACGGATGTGAGGTGGAAAAAACTGTGTTGAAAAAAATGTTCCACTACTAAGTTTCTCTGGAATTTTTCTATTTCTGAAAATGTGTGTGCATGTGAATAAATACACACATTCTATACAAATTTGTCAGTTTCTATTTGTTCTTTTTTTTTGAGGATGTTTTTCCTTAGATGTGCTATAGCACACAGATATGATCAGTTAGGACTAGGTAGATTTTTATAGGCAAAAGTGTCATGGACTAAATTAAATGCCAGTCACTGTTTAGCAATACTTTTTATAAATTTACATTTCACGCTGGTTAATAAACATTTGGATATGCATTAGTATTTGCAGCCCTACAACACCAAATCCACTGCTGTTGAAATTGACTTTTCCAAATAGATTTGCCTCTTAAGTTCTGAATAGGTAAGAGCTCACATATAATTTTAACAAGATGAAGCAACAATCATACTGTTATGCTATTTACAGAATAGCACTTCTATTATTTCATTAAAAGATAGACTTTACAATTTAAAAAAGCCATGTTCTTTGCCAACTTTCTGCTGGCTAGATTCTTGGATCATAACTCAAAGCAGCCCCAGTCAGTAAGATGAAGTAGGAATGAGGAAAACTGTGGTTCAAAACATCTAGAATTTGTGATCCAAAATTCCTAGAAGATACCAGTTTTTAAGAAAAGCTAATACATTATAAATTTGGGACAGTTTTTTATCAACAAAATGCTAATTACTTTATCAAAAGCAACATGAGGGACTATATCATTCTGGTTTAGCTCTTAATTTTCTATTGTATGTAAGGTAAAAAATAAGTGCTGACATGATCTTCATATTGTATCTTATTTGTTGCAAATCTACTGCCATGGTAAAGTTGGGTTACTTTTACTTATAGTAATAATGTACAAGAAAGAATTTCTGTTAACCATTTTGATCTATATTATTTTTCACTCCGCATACATGATCAAAGAAAATTCCTGAGGATGCTATGCTTAGCAGCATTTTACATCAGCATGAAGCTTTAAGCAAATCATATTATTCAAGTTCCTTCTAATGTAGCAATAGAATAGGGTTCAGTTATGTCTTGGTTTCTCAGGGCTCAGGTGAGTCTCTGTTCCTTTAAAGATTATTAGGATTCTTTGGTGATAGTGCTTAATAACAAATAAACCATACACTGCTTGATTGTATCCTAATGTAGAATAATTTGGTTACATAGATCGGGGGGGGGGGTTGCTGGTCCATGGTGCCGCCGCAACAAGCTGCCACACCCATGCCACGCCACGGAAAGGCAAGTCCCTAGAATACAGATGTCATATGCCTGTATGCTGTAAGTATAAAATTAATTTAGTACTACAAACAATGAATTACAAATTAGTTTGAACCTTGCCTGTAGAGTTTGAACTACTTACCCTTTTTATGCTTTTGTCATTTAAAAAGGTTTTTCTGCACATTCACTAAATAAACTCAACTTTTATCGTTCCTATTTATTACTCTACCATGAATGATTATTCTTTCCTGATTTTCATTCTTCTCTGCATAATCTTGAATGATAATTTGATTTATAATACAGAATCAGTTTGATCATAAAATAAATAAGCTATTAGTTTGATGTAGATATTGAGACATCAAAATGAAATTATTTTAAAACTATACAGCTATATGAGGTCATAGACCCATTTAGAGTTTCCACTATAACAAGTAAAGGTAAAGCTGTTCTTAGATTGAGTTCAACTCTTTTTTTATTATATTCTTTATTAAAAAGTTTTTTTGACAACAACAAAACTTATACATTAACCTCATACAATAACATTCTATCTTTCCATTGCTCTTTTTATGACTTCCTGTTTTTCCAGCATCCTCTTCATATCTCATCTGCTCCCCTATTTATTTTTCTTTCTCAGCTTAGCACTTAGTTATTAATGAGAGCCAATCATAAATTACATCAGTCTCTCATAAATAATTGATAAAGGGATACCAATCTTCCACAAACTTATCCGTTATTCTGTCTTATATAGATATTTTATCTATTTCTACTTGTTTACCCCCATTAATTATTCATTCATCTAAGAATGACATTTAAGCATCTCTCCATTTCTATACATATACCTTTACTACAATTCCAGCATATAAAGTCCCATTAATTAAAATGTTCTATTTTCTATATTACTACCATCTTTACCTCTATTATATTTTTCTACAAGTTATACACATAAAGACCATTATATGTTTTTACTCTCTAGATTAATCTCTCATTTTTCTATTAAATTCGTTTCTTACTTTTCTACATTTTATGCTATTCAGTTTAAAGCAAATCCCTCTCTCCCCCCATTTCTTTGCTAATCTTATTTACATTCTGTATTCTGTTTTCTTCCTCCCGATTTTTAAGTGATGCCTACTACAAAGTTCAGTCTTCTTTTTGGTTCCCGGTTTTGAAGATTCAGAAGATCAGTTAGTTGCGCCTTTCTTTTCCATCTCAGTAATTTTCCTTTCTTTGATGTGAAGTTTTGCCTCCTTCCAGATGATCCAAAGCAATATCCTTGTTGCTTAAGAGTAAAGTCCAGTTTTCCCCCGGGGTTCTCGCCCTGTTGAAGATCCACCATTCTCAATGGTCTTGTTTCTTCTTTACTTTGCGAAATTTGTGTTAATGTCATTTCCGGTATATTAATCTTTCCTTGTTAAATATCCATTGGCCTCTGGTGCTCAGGTTGCTCCTCAAGTTGAGACTGCATGTTTAAACACTCTTCTCATCTATTTTCAGACCACTGATCTAGTGCGGATTCGATTTTCATCAATCTCATTTCCAATTTTGTAAAGGATTGTTCCACTGAATTTTCAAACGTATCAGAAAATTAATCACATTCACCAATTCTAGAAATTCCAAATCGATACCTTGCTTTTCTTCCATTTTGAATTTGGGAGGTTAGATAGTATGTAGATCTTTAAATCTTCATAAAATCCTTATTTTTTCTTGTCTTTCTGCCACCTAGTGGCCCCAAAAAATTAAAGCTACTTGTCTTGCATACCTGGATAGTAAGTCACAACTCTGTGGCCGTATTACATCACATCCTTCCTTTTTCTTGGAATCCCAAGCTCGTTAAAAACTTTTGGTGATAAATTCCAGTTATCTAATTTTGGGTTCTGTCTTGCTAGGTTAACTTTTTTTGGCCGCTTGTCAAGAAAAACAGAGCAGAATTTTCTTTATCTTAAGAAGCTTTCCAAATGGCAAATTAGTTTATTTCTAATTATAATAGTCTTAAAAAGAAGGAATCGGTCAGACCTTCAGTTGCAATTTCAGCACCTAGGGGTGTCGGTTGAATTCCTCTGACCTCCTGGCAAAAGCAGATTCTTCTGTAGGGGTGGACTGTCAAAACAACCCTTTTTGAGGATTCCCTTTGTTCTCCTGTCACTCAGGAAGTATCAACCAGAGGAGGGCAAAGCTCCCATTCTCTGGGAATTTTTGATGCTGAAAGCCCCTTAGCTCAGCTAAGCACAGCTGAGCTCAGGTTATTGGTTCTGCCATTGTTCCAACCGGAAGTCCTCCAGTTTGACTGTCCCCCATAGTTTACTTAGCCTGGTATTTCCTAATGGTCTCTCATCCAAGTACAACCAGGTCATAGGCTGCTAAAGTTTTTGTTTTCTGAGGTCAGCTAAAGTGAATTGAGCATTGCCACTTAGTGAGCCACATCAAATATAATAACCTCATTTATGTGAGGTATTTAGAATTGTGCAAGCAGTTTTAGTTGTATGTGCTGGGGTACCTGAATTATCTCTAGAAGTCTGTAAAGATAATCCACAAGGATTCTTAAGGTAACAGAAGATTCTCTCTTTTGCAGATAGAAATAGAATAAGAGGGGAGCACCCATAAAATGCCTGAGAATTTTTTTTGTAATAGCATGTACATTCCCTCACTTTGAACTATCTAGACTGGCTACTTTTGCATGTGTCTTGCTGTGCACTTTCCCCTTCCTTCTCTGTGTGCAGCATGCTATAGTTGAGCTAAAACTGATTGATTCTGGAGTGTGCCTTAATGTGTGGATATTGCTGCATTCAAAAGCAACAAGGTGGAATACGAAGATGATACAGCACTTTGAGTCCATGAGAAATACGAAAATGTTCTGTACTGAAAATGCACTTGAGAGCATTGGATGCTTGCAGCATATTTTAAAATAAATCAGTATTCACACATACACATAGGCACTAACATAAAATTTGCTGCATAAGCTAATTTAGGAGTACATTTAAAGCTTCCATAGTTGTCCCAATCTATCTTTAGACATCCATAGTTGACTCAGTCTATATGTGGATCTGGATGCTCTGGAAATGTCCTGTTACTGTACTCCACAGTTGTGGGCTGTAATGGAAGGGGAGATGAAAGCTTGGTGCAACCTATCCTCACTTTGCAGCAAGCTGCCAACTTCCCACACAGTGGATCAGCTAAGCTATCCAAACTACATAGTTGGTTTGGACTAGGTTAACCTGATTCAGTGCAGTTTGAATAGAACTGACCAAAGAGCCAAGCTGGAGAAAGAGCAGCTTGACATAGATCCTGTCAAACCTTCCACTCTCCTGTACAGAACACCTAGGTCCTAGGTGGTTTGAGGGAGGCTGAAGTGAACCAAATCACATGTCTACTGTTTATTTAATTGGTGTTAGCTTGTATGGAACTTTCCAAACTAAGCTACGTTTCTAAACAGCAAAATCAAATATCATTTTTTACATATAGAGTGCACTTAGACTATCGTGTATGTCTTAATCACCAAATGGTTAAATGGATCTAGAAATCTATTGTGAACTACTTATTCAAGGCTATGTGGCAGAATATTTGAAGGATTACTTCCTTCAGGCTGAAAAGAACTTTTATTGGTCATGTACATAAAATGTAATCCTAACCACGTGCTACCCTAACAATCCTGTCACATGAACATAGTTTTCAAGCTTTTGTTTAGTGCTGGTATTGTCTGGTTACTAAGGTGTCATATTTTGAATTGATCAAGATCTAGTTGTTGCACTTCACGTACTGATTTAGTTTCAACAAACTGAGTTTAACTCTGGGGTATAATAACAGAAGATCTGACATAGTACCCCATTCTGGTGGCTTAGGGTGTGATTTGTAAATACCAATCACCTAGTGCAAATGTACTCTTGACAGATTCTGTTGCTGCTTCATAGTGGTACACAAGGACTTTTATTCCTTGTTACTCCACTTTATGGCTTACACCTAGTTGTCACCTAGTGTAAGCTTGTCACTAAATAGGGTAGCCGTTAATTTTCAGCCTAGCAGTTCGGTTGATATTTTCAAAAAGAAGCTTATACCATTTTCACCCTGCTTTAGGTACAAATGTATATATTTTCAATGGGCATCTAAATGGTTGGGGAAATGCACTTATTTCTCAGCCTAGCAGTAATTAAGGTGTACAGTAAAGGGAGCCAAACAGGAATAAATATGACAGTACGACACTGCAATGGCTTCTTTCATGTTATCCATTATTTAAGAAAAATACTTAAGAAACATGTCTTAAAAGGCATTTTTCTGTTTAACGAAGCAACAGCCTTCAGTGAAGCAACTAGAATTGCACATGTGGCAAAGGCATGTGCAAAACGCAGCCAATCTGTTAAGAGCAAAAAAAAAAAATCCTGTGCAACATTTAAGGTAGAAGAATTTATTACTGTAAAAAAGAAAATAGTTATGAGAGAGAAGTTAGTGTTTAGCATGAGAGCTCCACTGTCTGTGCCTTTGAAGGGACGAATTCAATTAATGGGTTGTGGCTTGCTCAGGACTAGATTAGTAAGCCACAACACACTGGCTGCATTCCTCCCTAGCCACTCAAGAAAATAAAAAGCTGAAATGCCAGGTTTCTTAAATCAAGCAACTATAAAAATGACTTGACTTCAACCCTTTGAAGAAGAAAAACCATCCCTTGAAACCTGCACCTAGATTTTAGGTCTGGTAAGCACTTTTATGCCTGTGCCCGTATGTGAAACCTACATCCACACGCCAAGCACTGACCCTAATTCCTGGAAGCCAAGCTAACGCTTGAATGTCGCCCTCGGACAGAAAGGGTGTGGGGAAGTAGTAGAAACTCGTCACTGCCTTACTACAAGCAAACCTTCATCCCGACACATTCGCTTTCAAACTCTTCAGTACTTCTGATCTGATGAGGACCATTTAGGAGAGACGAACACCGGGCAGCAATAGTAGGAGGCGCGGGCAGAGACGAAGGCAGAGAGCGAGGCGAGCCCGCTCTTCGTACAGGCTTAACCTCTCCTGCTGCAAAGTGGACAGACAAGCAGATACTATACTGAAGGGGCGAGTGGCTCCCCGGATCGCCAGCCTCGTCCCCTCGCTCGCCGCCTCGGAATCCATCCTGCTCCTCAATTTTCTGCGTAGAGCTCAGTTTTGAGTTTCTGTCTTTAAGACGAAACTGCTGGTTGGTCGAGCCAGCAACCTTTACTAATCCCAAGCCGATTTTTAAATATAATATACATATACAAAAGGAATCTAAAACTGGGTATTAATGATAATGATGTTTACTGGATCGCATATGTACTTTTGAAAAGGATCGCCAACGCTACCCCAATCCCAATCCGAGCCCAGGGCTGCTGACTAACTGCCTGCCCCAAACTAACCGCCGCCAGTTTGCACTACAGCGGGGGCGAGTGAGGCGCGGCAGATACCTCAGGGCGACGTCCCGTGGAGATTCCCTTCTCGGACCCCGGCATGACGGAAGAAGAAAGGCGACGTGAGGTAGTTCAAACGGCTACTGAATAAACGCACTCCGGCCGCGTCCCGAGTCACCGAAGGTTTCCAGGAATTCGTTGCGGCTCCGCTCATACCCCGAACGGCGTCCACCCTCGAGGCTTTTCCGAGGCGAGCCACGCCGGAGCCCAGGGAGGCGCCTTTCGCCTCAGACCAACCGTCGCGAGGACAACGACGCCACCATCGCCACATCGGGCTCCCAAGCCCCGCCCCTTCTCCGGGCCTAGGCTAGGCGGTGACGAGACGAGGCGTGCGGAAGGGAGGAGGCTGACGTGCGGTGGAGGTGGCGGCGTCGGCGCCCGGCATTGTGGGAGCCGGGGGGACGTGGACGACGCGGCTAGGCCGGCCTTCGAGGGACCCGCTCGCCGGCCTGCCAGTGTCGATTCCCTGTTTGGTTCCGTTTCTAGTACTCCAGGCTTCTTTTTCGGGCCGTGGGGTGCTACCCGGAAGACGACGACGCTGGCTCGGCCGACTTGCCTCTTTCCGGCCTCGCGTCGCTGCCGCTTCGCTTGTTGTCGCCGCCTTCGCAACACGGCGGAGCCATGGCCGGGACTAGCAGTCCGGAGGCCGTCAAGAAGCTGCTGGAGAACATGCAGGGCGACTTGAGGGCCTTGAGCCTCGAGTGCCGCAAAAAATTCCCTCCCGTCAAGGAGGTGAGACAGACTTACCTGGCTGGGGGGAGAGTCGTGGCGTCCGATGGGTCTGCTTCCTAGTCAGTTTCGGGGGGGGGGCGTGTCTGTGACGGAAAGTCACTAAGGATATGTGTGTATGTAAAAACGCGTGTTGGGCCTTTCATCCTTTTTAATACGTGTCTTGGGTGATGATGGTGACACTTTTATCCTCATTTGCAAGGTGAAATCCAATCCAAGATAGAACAGAGATGGTTGTATTGCTGTCGCGTCTGCAGCAGTTCTTGTCTCACTCTTGAAGATTTTAATCTCTAGTGGATGAACTTTTTAAATATGCCCTCCTGTCCTGGTTTTGCATGGCTATTGCTTGACCAAATATTCTCTGTGTGGGTGTCTTCAGTCTCTTGATCATCACACAGCACAACTGGTTGTAGTCAGTCATAGAAGAGCATTAACACAATCAGTAAGAAATTGTGTTAGGCCAGTTTGCCTTAAAGTACTTTCTTACTACCCTAGCAGTAAACAAACAGGATTGTAATTTGTATTGAATCTGAAAGAAACCAATCAGTCTTGACCTGTGCGTGGAGTATTGTACTGTCTGTTCACCTTGGGATGTGTGGGACGAATCAAGTGAATGACTTTTATTATGTATTTTGTACTTTTACAATTGTGGTAGGAATTCAGAATTTAAGGATTAGAATTTAGAACTGAGATCGATTTGTTTCATTTGAGTGCAAGTATATAGGCAAATTGTTGCCCCTCATACTTTTTTATATATTTATTTACTGTATAGTATACATCTTTCAAAGAGCTCAAGGAAGTACTGGGAGGCAGTGATTGAATTGGTGATTACCTACATTGGTGACTGGTATCCACTGTGACTGCTAGGACAGAAAACAAAAGGACAAAAGGAACTGTGATTAGGGAGCAGAGTAGGTAGAGCTAATGGTAGTTGAAGCAGGGTGTTTTTCCACTGTCAGTAGAAGTACCCATTAAGTACCCATTAATGGGTACAAAAATGCCATTACGTGCCCATTAATGGGTACTTAATGGGTACTTCTACTGACAGTGGAAAAACACCCGCAGTGTATTTCTGTGCAAACACACATAAAAATAGAATGCAATGGCTTAGATGCACATTAGTCAACCTAGAATTGAAAAATGCATGAAGAAGGAAAGTGGGATGCTGGCAAATTTGTCCTTTTGTGCCAACCCCCTGATTTGTCAGGAAACAGTTACTGGTGACCACTGGTTCATGTTGTTCTTGAGTAATGATGAAATAACAAAGTGTAATCTTGCATAGAAATATAAACAAAAAAAGTTCTGAGAACTAAGTAGCAAATGGGTACTATCAGTAAACATTTTAAAAGTTTTTTTTCAGATGCTTGCTTTAGCTTTTTATACACAGTGTTTTGATTTAGGGAGAGTAATAGTTTCATTCATATCTTAAGAAATGTTTGAAAGACACTACGCAAAACAAGATTAATATTCAAAAAACATTAATTGTATTTGTTTAAGGATTCCTCCTCTTCATTGTCACTTTTTACTTTGGATCATTTTTTGTTCAAAATTTGGTACGATTTAAACCTGTGCGGTTTAATTTAGTATTTCAAGCGGTATGAAACAATATATTTTTGTCACTGTGTACCAAATAGGAAAACTTTGTAATAACAAGCAGGTGGAAGTGCTTTTTTTACACTTAATTTGTAACAAGATGAATATATTTGCATAGGTATCCCTGAAAAGGAAGCAATCCCACTGTACTTCCTCTGTCCTTGTATCCACAAATACTGTGAAAATGCTCTCTGTCCTACTTTACTGTTTCCTTATTTTGAACTAAAACCTTTAATATGTATTACCCTTTTTCTACACTTAACCTGTTTCCAGATCCGGATTCACCAGAAACTGGCCCATGACTCCTCATGATCCAGATCAGTGCCCTCTGCATTGAAGGGGCTGATCCATCCCAAGCCTCCCCGATGCTGTGAACCTCATTTATTTTCAGTTCATTTCTGATGAGATCTATTTGTAGTATAGTGTGGAACCACCCCTTGTTCTGTTGTTTTGCTTTGTGAACATGTTTTATGAAGTTGCTATATTCCAGTAGTTAAAATTTCCCACTAATTCTCACTTAACTCTTATGAAGTTGTAGAGTTAGAAGTGCTCTTGTTTGTTTTCCATGTTTGGGAATCACTGTAGATAAACCAATACACATAAATTTGATGTTTACTGACAAACATGCGACTTGTCTCATTGTAGCTGGTCCCTTTTACAAAACTTAAGACTGTGTGAGCCTCTGAGGAATGCTTTCTTTAATCAAAGATGTTATCATTCCACCATATTGTATATTTCCTTCCCAGTCCTTGCAGAGGTAATCCATCCTTTGCTACTAGTCTATTATCCAAGAAGATAAATCCCTACAGTTAAACAAGACAGAGCACATTATGTTGTTCCTTCTCCTGACTTAGTGGATAATTTACAGTAGAATTATTACTGTTATTTCACATGTAGTTCCCAACTAGCAAGCCCATTTCCACAGGATGCATGTTTGGATTACTATCTGTTTGCCACTATTATATGTGAAACCATCCATTGTCTCTGACAAACATGCACAGAGCCATTGTGACACAGTCATACCATTGTGCCATGAACTAAATTATACCTGAAGGCCTGAATCATATAGATTAATAATTTTGCCTGGCATCAGGTATATGCTGAGAACTAGAATTAACATTCTACCTCTGGGCCACTCATTCTCAAAAATTCTCTGGAAGGAGGATTTGACTGTCCTTAAATTACATTAAAATTTTGAAAACATTTGTTTTGAAAGCCATTATTTTTCCAATTTTCTCTGAAATGTTACAGATGCAGATATTGCAACATAATATTGTAAATTACTGGGGCTGGAATGAAATGTTACTTTTGGACTTTTTTTACTGCAAAAATGTTGTATTGGACTTTTAGTATGATGTATTACCAACGTGAAATATTTATAAAGACAAACAGTAGGAGGAAACTATAAAGTAGCCTTTGTTCTCTGTTAGCCTCTGGTACATGCTTGGTTTCTTAATTAGAACTGAACTGCATGGTACTGATTGCACAAAGGAAAATTAGCCAGGTTTCCCCCCCTAAAGTTAGTAGTGAATTCTGCAACTATAGTTTTGTCAATGGTTGTGAAGCAATAACTGTTTGAAAAAAGTAACTTCACCATTGTTATTATTGATCTGACTGTTCACATTAGCAGATTTTATGAAATTGAGCTCTTCAAGTTTAGTGATTTTATATAGGATTTCTACTGAGTACAGTCTTAATGCATAGCTAATTAGAATCATGCTTCACTGGATGATATGAACGAATTAGCTAATCGACAGACAGTAATGGTCACTTTGGGAGCAAGGCAAGTGCAAAGTCTGCTAGAATGAACCTCTGCTGCTTTTCTCCTGCTGGCACCAAGTGTAACAAACTGGAGTAGTCCTGAGTGCAGGCCGAATCCTATACAGGAATTGGATGGTGCAGATAAAGCTAAGACAAGTGTTAAAGGTTGGGGCAGATATCTGAACTTTCCTTCTCCACATTCCAGATGCTAGAACCATGGATAGGTTGAGCTGATGCACTCCTTGCCACTTCACAGATCTGCATTTTTAAATTAATCCCATGTAATCCCATTTCATAAGCCATAAATGTTTATAGTTAATACAGAAGAGTGTATGCATTTGTGAGATTAGATTTTTTCTTATTCACTTGGATAAATCTTCATTTGAATATCATTGAGAGGCTATTGAACAACTTTATAAAATAAATTTTTATTTTCTCAAATGTTGGTTTTAATTTTTTAAAATACTGGTTAATTTGAAGAATGAAGGTGTAAAGGCCGCCTCTCAGCCAGGTAGCGATTTGTATATATCCTGACTTGGTAGTGTAGTAGCGTGTATTTTACTTTTTATATTAAGACTCTGTTAATTCCCTTCCAAGAGACACACCTTTCATTTCCCTTTCTCTGCTATTAAGTTTGATAATAATGTTGCCTCCTTCTTGGTGCTGCAGCAGACAGCCCTTCCCCCACTCAGCCTAGCCAGCAGTGGGTTACAGTATCTGTTTAGGATTCCAGCCTGACTTGGCTCACTTTGAAAACAGAGAACAGGAAGCTTCTTTAAAATAACCAGAAAACAAGTTTATTGTTTACAATTCAAGTTTCTTCTTAAAGTTACACTTTGTTACTTCAAGTGCCAAACAGTTAAGTCCTTAGCTTTCACACTAAGTCTAAAGACTCTCCAACTTCATGAATAAAACTTTCAATCAGTTCAGTATATGTTAGCTTGCCCTTAAATAACTTCACAAACTGAATCAATCATACACTAATAGACTAAGGACCCTAATTCTAGCCTCCTCAGCTAAGGGCCCGTTTCTCCCCTTCGTTATCCTCCCTCCAAGATTAACGACCCAAGGCAGAGAACCCTAACAATTCCCTCAGGCTCCCTTAAATATGGGCCTGGCTGGCTAGCTTCACCCTGATTGGTTGAGACTCTGCCAGGAGTTTATTTCACAACCCCTCCTGGAGAGCTTGACTAGCCCCTCCCTTAAGCTACTTACCATTTCAAACAATACACTTTGGTGACACTTAACAGTATAGACAACGCGTTCTCGCCACACTTTGTATTTAAACCAAAATAACTTAATTTTGGGGTTGAGGGGTCCTAGCGGGCACCACAGAAGGTTTTTGTAAACATGTAGTCTTTCTGTTATTTGGGACAGGGATAAAGAATAGCCACTATGTTTGAGCAGTATGGTTCATGAAATAGACCTGGTACATGGAACTGTCACTTCACATAGGGTGTTTTTCTACTGACCTCCTTTAATCCGGATCTAAGATGATCCGGATTTAAGGAATGGGTACTTCCCTTAATCCAGATCTAGTAGATCCAGATTAAGTACCCAATGCATTTCCATGGGTTGTCTAGCACCCAAGAGCAATGGGTGCTAGCTTGCTTGCAGTGGAAACACCGGAGCACCCATGTGGCAAATCCGGATCTACCCACATGGGGTCTGCCTGTCACCCCAGGTGTTTTGGGGGACAAGACTCTCCATAGATTCTTCGAAGATCCTCCGGAGCAGCTCCGGAGCATCTCTGAAGCTATCTGCCACAAACTTCAAAGATTCTCCAGAACCTTTGATAAAGGCATTGTTGTCGCATGGGGTCCTCTTCGGAGCTTGTGCTAATGTTTGAAGGCAACTTCGGAGGGACTTCAGAGCCAGCTTCAGCAGGATTTCAGAGAATGTGCACCCCCTATGTGTGCCTCCCCTGAACCTCCCGTAGACCCCATTGCCCAGTAGTAGTGGAAACAGGCTCTGTATAATCCAGATTTGATGTCTGAAGACCCCATTGTAGACCCCTTTAATGGGGTCTACACAAAATCCGGATTATAGGTCCTGAAGGACCTGTATGATCCAATTTCCCTAGAATTGGTGGAAGCAAACCTGGCTCTAATGGAGTCTGTAGTGGCAATGGGGTCTTCCTGCTCTGAGCCAAATGAATCCTTAATGGGTACTTAGTGCTAGTGGAAAAACACCCATAGATGCTATTTTAACTATCTCAAAATCCCACACTGCTTTTACCACGGTTATATTTCTAAAACAATTATTAGTTAGTAGTTCTACTGATACTGATGATAGTTATTTTGTGTGCCTTAATGTTTTCCCACTGTGATCATTCTCTGTACTTTAAGAAAAAAATTCCTAGAGCATCCTTGGTGGAAGTTCCTTTGGGAAATTAACAGAGAAAATTTCAGGCTTCTAAAAAGTTATTTACCACACTTAAGCCTTTTCATTAAGTTTCACAGTAAGTTTGCCATTGCATGAAGAGCCAATATATATATATTAAAAATTATATTATCTAGAGCAATGAAAGTAACTCGCATCATATTGCCTTTATATATATTTTGCTGTTGTTTAGACAGTTCGCATGAACTCATAATTTTGAATAGCAAAGCATTTGTAGCTGAATCAGCATCTTGAAGATTCTGACCTAGAGTTGCAGTATTACAAAGGGCTCAAATTACTGCTGAGGAGAGGGAGAGATCTGCTTTCATTGAGAGCAGACAGTGTTGTGGAAAATATAGATCAAAATAAAAAAAAGACTCAGCGGTTTTCAGCTGTTGGCTTACGTTAATCCTTAAATATAGTACTATGTGTGAGTTTCAGTCATGGATAGAGGTGCTGTCAAAGAACATCTTTAAATATATTTGAAGTTATTTGTACATTTTTTCTTTTAGTTTTCTATATCACTTTGTACATGAGAGCTTTTATTCTCTTTACTTATTTTAACTTGGCAGAGACATTTTGGATCTTTGTTATTTTCTGGGTATCACAGTTTTTATATCTCAAGCTAGTTTGGTGAAAAGGCATTTACAAGTCCTTTTGTACATCTGCATTTATTTAGATCCCTCCATATAAATAAGTAATGTAGGAAGGTTTTTTGTTTTTCCATTTGAATTTTTACAAGGACAAGTAGTACTTTAAACTTAAATAGAACTTTATTATAGCTACTGAATTTAATTTGTTTTTATTAAGCTTGTGACTGAAAAGTTATATATTTCAACCTTAGTTTTAAAATATTTGTTAGTTATATTCATACAGTGAAGCAACAGAAGAGTTAATGGCCTTACCAACATAATACAATATTTTTCTTGGTTTATAAGATTTTTTTCTCGGAAATATCTGCAAATCTTTTTATGTTATTCTGAAACAATGCAAATAATTCACATTACTCAAAATACCAGAATATGGCCTCACAGTAATTCACAGATTTTATTTTTCTTCCATTTGGTTTCATACTGAAGAAACAAAGTTGCTTGCTGGAGGACATAATAAGATTTAAAGTAATTGTATACTGTTTTTCGTGACAAACAGCTATGAAGAATTTAACAGTAGAGAACATTAAGCTAATTAGTGACCTATCATTTATAATTGTAATAGAACACATGAATTCTTGGAAAGCGTAATTGCCTTGCAAATGATATTTAGAATCATAATTGAACTAAATGGTCAGTACATGCATTACACTGGCATTCATATCAAAGTACTGTAATATCCTTGTTCAAGCACGTGTTTACCAAGCTGGATACTTTTAAAAGTGAAGCCAGAAGATCATAAATGTTACTGAAAAATGGATCAGTTATTTTAGTAGGGCCAATATACTATAAATTCCTCAGAAGATTCAGCATGTATAGAGATCTTGTTAAATACAAAGAAATAAAATTGTAAAGTTGGCCTGCATAGGACATAATAAAGAATGAATTAATTCTTGGAATTTGGTCCTTAAGTTATGGGAGATAGAGATTTAGAAATGAGAACACTGACATTTGATTCTAGTTTTAGCTGACAAAGGAGTATTTCAACATCTTGTTTACCTCTTCCAGTGAAGCTTCTTTTTAGTAAGAGTGTTAGGCCATGCACCTTATTCAAATGGAGGCTGTCCTAGATCTAGAAGGGGCCACTTATCAAAGTCAGCATCTTTATTATTACAGACTTTCTCTCCCTGATTGGGACTATCCATCATACAGATTATCCCAGTGCTGCGTCCAAATGGACTCAGGTGAAAGGAAAGAAATCAGACCCTTACTGAAACAGCAAGGCCCCATCCTTGCTCCCTCTGCCACCTAGTAAATAGTAAGCTTTTGTGGAACAGTGGAGGCCCCACTGCCCCCTCACCACTCCAGCCCTCTTCTTACACCCTTCCACCACACCAAGGCTCCTACTACCTCCCCACTGCTCCACTCCTCTTCTGTGCCCCTCCTCCATGCCAAGACCCCTCCTGCCCCTCGACACTCCAGTCCTCTCCCCATGCCCCCAAGCCACACTGAATCGTTTTCCTGCCCTCTTGTCACAGTAAGTCACTCTGTCTTCCTCCCATACACTGGAATTCTCCTTCCCCATCCCCATGTTGTGTTGCCCTTTCTGTCCTGCCCTCTCATTGTGTGATTTTCCCTTGTTGCACCTCCCCCTGCATGCTGAGTCTCACCTTTTAGCAGGCTCGAGGAGGGGGGGTGGCAGCAACCTGGTAGGTGCAACCAGGCCATTCCAGGTTGCAAATGGCCTGGTTCCCCTGTCTATCCTAGAGATTAACTATAAGGGTTTGACTGTGGCCTTAGTGTTTCGTAAGATTGTAGTTGAAAGAATTAGAAATATGAACAATCATGTCTCTCACATGCACATAAAACTTATCTTTCTAGTTGAACTCCTTGGAAATTATGCATTGAGAGACTTTCATAACCTTTGAAAACAATTTTGGTTGATATGGGCTCTATTAAGGTGAAACGTTACATAAAAGATGCTCCTCTGATGTATCATTTAAATGACATAAATGCCAACGGAACAGTATTTTCAAATTAGATGTTTGAGAGCATTTAGCTCTTATAGGCCCTTTCTGCACTGGCCTGCTGAAAACTGGATTAAGTAAATCCGTTTTTATGAAATGTATCTCTAGCAAGATCTGCCTCAAACAGGTACAGATCTAATAAGGCCCCATTCTTCCACACTCACTTGGGAAGGACATATTGCAAGGAACACCTTATGCCTTCGCAGTGAGGACGCAGTAATACAGATTTCCAGACAGCTGCCCCAGGAGCTGCATGACTGGAGCATTCAGCTGTCAGTTGCCGCTCCTTTCCGGTTGTGCGCAGATGCGTCAGGACAGACCGCCGACCAATCAGTGACATGTCTGGGATCCCGTGACCGCCTGGCGGTGAAGCCTGTGTTTTGTGAATGGAAAAAAATACATTTGACAGCCAGCCACGGGACCGGGAGGGGAGCTGCATGTGTGCTGACGGCTGCAGAATTCCAGTTGCAGCACTCTCGCCCTCGCATCCCGGGTTTCCCGACGCTGCGGGGAGAAGGGCAGGGCAGATCGGACAAATGATCCCTAGCCCGCGAGCGAGGTCAGCGTGTTCTGCATACATCCACACGGTCATTAACATGCATGCCTTTCCTCATCATGATGACAGTAACGCATCGTGGGGTTCAGGGGAGTGCAAATCCATATCTCCCTTCCCAATCCTTAGGAGTACACATGAGGAAGCAGGTAGATGTAGCCCGTGAGGTGAGTCAGCCCCCGTGGGCCCCCTTTCATAAGCCTACAGAGCCGGGGCCCTCTTCGTCGGCGGGTAGCTCCGTGTCCCTGGCCGATACGCCATCGCTACTCACCTACGAGTGGGGCCCTTCGGGTGGGGCCAAATGGCCCCTGGGGTTCCCCACCTGGCCCTTGTGTCCAGCTTGCTGTCCCTCTGTCACCATAGCTGGGCGCATGCCTGATGTGAAGCCCATGTGGGAGGGACTTGATGGCTGGACTGTGCTTCTCCCACCTCACTCAACATGGCGATTTCCTGTCCCCCCCCCCATGTGTTCTTTCTCCTGTCCGTGTGCGGACGTGTCCTCCGTTGATGCGGATTTAGAGCACAAGGATGGATTAAGAACCCATTAAGACTACCTCCAATCAGGTCTTCCGGGAAACTGGTTTAAGGGCCTCTTAGCACACATTAGAGACGGATTGCGCGTGAGCCAATGCAGAAGCAGACTCCTCGATGTGTTTCTAATGGCTGCTGCTGTGCGGATGGGAATTTCGCAAGTGTTTTCAATGTGTGCTTAATGGGTGCTTAATGGGTATTAAGTCGCCAGTGCGGAAAGTCCCATAGAGTATCCAGAGCATGATTTAAAGAGGCATAAGACCACCAGCTTCTTGAAGCTAAAGCTAGTTTGGCAATGCCTAGGTAGCTTGTCACTTGGGAACTACTGACATGCTATCACTACTGTGTGTGATAAAAGGAAGAAATAAAATTATGAGAAAACAAAAACAAAAAACTTTCTGCATACTGGCCACCATTTTGGTTCATGGCTCAGATCAGTCTTAAATGACATTGAAAGCTAGAGGTTCTCATGTCCTTTTGCTACGTTGGGGTATCTGGAATTTTGGGGACATGCTGTAGGCTCCCTCTGGTCACTTTCTTTCTCCCTGGCAGTGAATGCTGTGTTGGGGACTCAGAAGCATTGCATGTTTCAGGAGAAGCCTTCAAAGGCACCCTTTCTCCTTTGGGTACTCTAAACTACTGTATTATATCTTTCAGAAAAAGCAGTTTCTGCTACAGTGCAATGAGAAAGATGTTTACAGCCATAACCAAAATATTGTTTTCATACTGCAGCTTGGAAATTGATAGCTTCGTGTATATGACATATCTTTTAAACTATAAGTTTGAAGTCAGTTACTGCCTTTTCACTGACTGTTAATAAGTGGTGAGGCAGGATTTTCAATGCCTTAAATGAATAAACTAATTAGCTATCTTTTGTTTGTTTGTTTGACAGGCTGCTGAGTCTGGAATAATAAAAGTAAAAACAATAGCTGCACGAAATGCTGACATCTTGGCAGGTAATAATGCACAGAAAATGAAGTTTATGTTAAACCTGTTCAAATCAAAATTTTTGACACATGTATATCTTCATTGTATTTGGAACATGTAGACAATAAAAGTCTAGGTTTTTAATCTTAAGACATGGCGTACTGTACTGATTTCTAGTTAAAGGTGAAACTTTAGTAAATAATCTCATACATTGAATTGTTGGTGACTTTCAAATGCTTGAGAGAATCTAGCCTATAGCTGAACATGGACCATGGTTTGCTCTTTGGTGAACAAGGGATGTTTTCCCACTTAGCACTAAATGACCCATTAAGGGTCCTTAATGGGTCCTTAAAGGGTACTCTACTGCTAAGTGGAAAAACACCCAAAGCATGATGTAATGCTATTCAAATGTAGTCTTTTAAAGCAGCTTATAGTATACTGAAAAGAAACATAAACACAAGATAATAAAGCATACCATATAGCATCAGATTTCAGTGTGTAGGTCATCCTAAAATACACACACACACACAAAGATCGCACCACAGGCATATCACAGTTGCAGCCAGATGAGTTTCTGTATGTGTGGAAGAGATTTCAAGGGAAAAAATGCAACAACAGGAAATGTCCTATTCTGTTCTATACCCTCTTTCACTACAATGACCCTTCTAATGTTACGTTGGGTATAATGGTGTGCATCTTCCAACATTTCCCTCCCACCATTTTGGTTAGTGAGATGTTCTACCTTAATGAGGTGCCATACCTTATGCTATTCCATTGCAGTAGGGACACATACTGTACATACAGGTTTTAATTTGTTTATAGTTGTTCCTTTTATGTGTGCTATTTTTGTTTCATGTGTCCATATTTGCTAATTATTCATGCCGGGACCATTTGGTAAAGGGCAGGTTATCAATTAAAAAAATAAATAAACACTAGAAGAACTGTCACAGGAACTAGAAGATAGAAATATACTTTAGTTCCTGATGTGGTATGATTTTTTTCTCCTTAGGTTTTTGTTAGTAAAGTCTAGGAGCAAGTAAAGCAGCTTCCAGATCAGAAATGTTAATTTTATGTGTACAGACCAGGGTAGTAATGAATCTTAGATAATACAAATTCAGTGAAAATAGTAAATCTGCATCAGTGCAAGGAAAGGAATTCATCTTTTTTATCATCCAGCCCAGAATGTACAGACCTTGAGACTATAGAAAACCATATACATTGTTAAAAAGTTCTTTTGTGCAGCATATTTTAATGACTATAATAGCTTAAAATGAACTATGGAATGACTATGGCACTAGCAGCCATAATGTGAGGACATAGTGATATCATTAATAAATTGTCATCGTAAGAAAAAAAATCAATGTGCACATTTTAAATAGCTGTATCTTCTTCAGAATGAGGAAGAAACAGGAGGCAAGTAGTTTATTCTAAGGTGAGGAGAGTCCTGCTTAATGAGCCTGTCTGACCAGTACTTGCTCTCATTCGGGCTGGCTAAATGCCTATTGAAAATACACAAACAGGACATGAACACACTAGTATTATTGTCGCTTCTTTTCTCCAGCAATTGGTCATTAAAGGTATACTGCCTCTGGTCCTGGAAGTGGTACACAGCCTCTGATTAATAACTGGTCACAGTCCAAGTGTGTCTGAGTTGATAATCATCACTAGGATACTCGTAGTAGGGAATTATATAGTTGCTGTTGTGAAGTAATGTCTTCTTTCATGTAATTGCTTTTATTATGAACTAAATGTGCAAATTAGTGGAGTGCTAGTTAGCTGATCTGAAAATAGGCTGCTGGGTTCACGGGCTTTTGGTCTGTTCTCGCAAGATAACTTGTATGTACTTTAACATTAAGGTATTTCCATGAAGCCCTAACTCTAATAATTTTTGTTGCCCTTCTCTGTATATTTTACAACTTGGCAATATGCATTTTGAGGTAGTGTGACCAGAACAAAATATTCATAGTGATGTCAGATCAGAATTTGCATTATAATGTAATCATCCTTCATATAGCTCAATTTGTATAGCATAGTTTTCAATTTGTGCAGTAGGGAGACGTGGCTTTTTTTGTATACTATAGTGTGAAACCATATAATACCAACACATAGGTAGTGTTGGCAGTTGAGGGACTCAGTTTATGGAAATGAAAGTGCCATGATACACAAGGGACCTTACTATTGGCTGTTTTATTTTGAGATCCATTTTTAATGATGCTGACATCATTAAGAATACCTTTTCCGTTGCAACGCTGGCAGTTCTCTGTGGATGGCAGTGGGCTCTTACGATAGGGTTATCAGCCTGCCACTAGCCAGACAACCGATATAATTCTACAGTCCTGCTCCTTACTCCAAGTCTGCCTCAGTCACACTAGCCAGGTAGCCATGCTAAAATATGTTCTGACAAAGGCTCCGGTTCTGAGGAGGCATTATTGAGTAGGCCTCACCCTAGACTGGCTCCATCATGTGGCTTGGTTCTTGGATGTCAAGGGTCTCTTTTTACTCTTCTCTTGACCCATGTTTCTGTCTCTACAATATACTGCTTGCCTGCCATTTTAGAGGGTAACAAACATATAGTCCTTGGCTCCGTTAAAGACCCTTTAAACATAAAATCACCCAAGAAACCTCATGTCCCTTTAAGGTACAGAGAGAGGTCAACATTTATTCATGACAATTAAATTTCTCACCTCAAGTCATTCCCTGTATGAAAGTTTCTTCCCTGGCCTGTCCAGTTTTCTCATATGTTTTTATTCATTTTTGTATGTGTTTTCATCCTTGTTTTTAATATTTCTTGTATGTATCTGCTGATCTGGTAACCACATTCCTGTCCCGTCCCCCTTTTCTGGTGCCATTAAGCCTAGCTGTGGCTTTTCAGAGGCCTGGAGTAGTCAGGAAATTATGCAGAATAGTGAAATTGAGTGAGATGTCCCATGATTCCTGTGAAATCTCACAGGATTTCTCAGGAATATGGGAAATTGATGCAATTTCCTTGTGTTTGAAATAGCCACAGTTTTTCAGTAACTGCAGTAGGGCCTGGAACATATACCCTGTGGATACTGAGGTCCACTTGTAAACTACTTTGAGGGCTTTTTTTAAATGAAAAGTGGTATATAAATGTCTTAAATAACATGAAATTGACATTTTTCTAGCTGCCATGTGCTGCTTCTACATGTTACATTAAGTTATCCACTCCAGGTGTAAGATTTTCCTGGCCAGTCTTCACTAGATTAGATCTCTAGATTGCATATTGTGCAGTCTTTAATACATTCCTGCACTGATTTGCTTTTGTTATAATGATGTATCTTCATGTTTGGGGAGATTCTTTGTCTCTTCTTCAGTGTTCTTGAGATTCCTGCCTCACCTTATACCCTTAATTATGCAAAATGTATAAATACACTTTGTTGCAGTTTCCTTTTCTTAAGCAGTTACTTATCCACTAGGGAACCAGTTTACCCTCTTCCCAATTCCTTCTTCATTTATTCTAGTTCTTTTATTCAAGATGTTGTGGCAATAAATTAATTTAAAAGAAAAATAAAAGAAAACCAGTTTTTGCATACGTTCTTTTTGGGCTTAGCTGTTGGATTTTAATTTTTCAATAAGGCCTAGAATGGTATTGCTTATAAGAGGAATCTGTTCCAGTTTCCAAGAGTGCTCTTTGAGAAGGCTCAGATATGTACCATATATCTTCAGTAAAGGCTGGTGTAAAGTACAGTAGTCATTCTGCTTCCCTGTAATTTTCTTTCTTTTTTCTTTCATCATGCCTTGCCTTCCTTGTTATGCCAGAGTCCCACTGCTTCCTTTTAATATCTGTTTTTGTAAGCTGCTTTAATGGGAAATGGTATATTTCCATTTTTCCATTTCCATTTTATTTGTATACCACCTTTCCAAAAGAAAATTTGCCCAAGGCGATTTACAACAAACAGAAAATACATGATGCAAAATAATAATCAAAACATTACAATAAAAATACACTATAAAAATTACACATCATACAAAGCATTGCGATATAAGCCAAATACACACACACAAATTGAGGCAGTTGAGGCCCTTTGGAGTCCAAAGCAGCTGACCAAAGGCCCCAGTCCCACAAAGAGTCATCTCCTCCAAGATGTCTGTGCCCAGCCAGGCTGGAGAGTCACCCAGAGGGCAGAGTGGTCTAGACTGCCCCCAGTAGACCACCCCAGGAGGGATGGCAAGGGTCTCTTCCTCAGGCTGGGCTTCTGGTGACATTAAAGGGGGAGACAACAAAATTAGCCCTACAGAGAATTCCTGCCCCTCTTCTGATCTTCCTTGAGGAGTACTGGGAGATTTTTTGTACTTCCTTAACTCTATTAATGCAAACTTGGACCCCAGTCTTAAAGCCAATGTATCCCTGCAACCTTCACAACAGATGCAAACCGATTCTCCCTTTTGCAAAATAATTTCTACAAGTAACCAACACACATGCAGCAGCAGCAGCAATGACCATCTGACCATCCAGCCCCTGCCCCGCCCCCCAATCTTCCCTGCCTGACTCACTTATATAAATTTATATATATGTTCTAGGAAAATGAATAAAAATAGAACAGTAAAAATAACTGATTATAATGTATAATACAGTGCAAATATAATGTAAATAGTACATATGAAAACCGTCTCAGATTAAGCAAAATTGATTACAGGAAAGGCTTCATTTTCTTGTCTCAAATAAAACTTGCCAAATTTGGAAAGGTTTTCACTCACTGACAAAGGTGCAAAGGATTCCATTGCTTAAATCCTGCCTTCATAGTCATAATGTGTAACAGACGTGAGTGACTGCCATATAACATTAATGGAAGATGGCATTGAGTTTAGAGGCACATAATAGTATGAGAATAATACAATTTGTACTATGGCATTTCGTACTGTTAGTACTCAAAGATGTGGAAAAAAAGTCTAGTACAGTGGTTCTCAACCTTCCTAATGCCGCAACCCTTTAATATAGTTCCTCATTTTGTGGTGACCCCCAACCTAACCCTAACCCCCAACCATAAAATTATTTTTGTTGCAACTTCATAATGACCCCTGTGAAAGAGTAGATTGACCCCCAAAGGAGTCGCAACCCACAGGTTGAGAACCACTGGTCTAGTAGGTATAATAAATACTGACAAAAAAGTGGAAAGCCTTGAAATTTATTCATTGTATCATAAGGGGTTTTAAAACCGTATTTCATGAACAGCAGCTCCCCATACTAGATGCTGAACTGCAGCATTTTCTACAGGTTTATATGACATGTGTTTTGCTTTTCAATTTCAAAGGTATGCTATTTTATGTAAATATAAAAATCTCCCCCTCTGAAATAACTGAATTGAAATGCTGGTTTAATAAAATCATTAAACTGCATTTGTGATTTAGGAGTTCAGATAGTAAAGTTTTCCTCAGAATTATTTTTATTGCAGTGATTGTAAACACATTGTAAATATGACAGCTCTGTATCATGTACTTCTTACGTTATTTAGATTGAGTGTAGGGAAGAAGTGGAGTTACTGTACTGCTAAATTAACACACTAAGATACAATCCTATATTCATGCACCTACGTGTAAGGTGTGTTAAATGTAGCTTTTGATTATAGATTTGATTGGTATTGTAACTCTGCTTTAGTTTCACATTTTACCTGGTGGTTAATCAGTCACTCACTGAGTTTCAGACATCCAGCTTGCAAACATCCACACATACAAAGCTCTGAAACACATTATAGATGGCATTCCCCTGAGTTACGAATGCAGTCATGGGCAGACAAATGCTTTCTTGTAGAAATATATGTTTTCTCAGTTTCAGTCTTTAGATATATAGTTCATTTGAAATTTGGGAACTTCATGCATACATGAATCATTTTAGAGTCAGTGTTATCAATCAATGCAGTTTCAAAAAAACGAAGAATATTTTAAGTATTCACCATCAGCTATTGCCTGTCTACTCGTTCACAGGAAACAAATACTACTACAATTTCTGTTGTAATTTAATTATTAAATATTTTAAAACATCCTGTTGAGTATTAGGGAGAACAAATTAGTGTCATTTCTGTTTCTTAGACTAAATTTCTGTTTATTAGATTATTACCAGAGATAGTTGCTTTCTGACTTAGAAAAGAAATACTTCATATGGTTTTCAATCTCATATTGTATAAAAAAATACTTTAGAACAGTAATTCTTGCCCTATATTTTCATTTTAACGGTTCTATTTTATTTATTTTTCTTTTGTTTTCATTGCTGTCATGAATGCTGACATAAGTGGGAAAGCTATGACAGGTAATGTCAGCTATATATCCATACACTGACACTACAACAAAGAAAAATCTTAATTGTCAAAGAACTTTAAGAATGCCTGTGAAATTTTAGAGTTTGGGAAATCAAGAACAGCCTTACTTTATGACATTGTCAGTAAACTCTAGGACCAGAAACCAGTACTGAAGTTACTTATCTTATTAACTGCCTAGAAAATACAAATTTGGAATTCTCATCAGCAGCATAAATTATTCTATCAGCATGATTATGCTTCAAAAACAGTGCACACATTTAAACTGCTTGGAAAACTTAACTACTGCTGTTTCTATGTTTCATGATGTAGGGAAGATTCATTGTCTATATACTTAACAATTTTCACTAAATAATCAGTACTTTACTAATTTTATATGATCAGTTGCATCAATTAATTTTGTTGCCATTCCTGTTAAATGCAGTTGCCCCTCATATAACATAGTCTTGCAAAGTGCAGTAGGATTCATACATAGTTGCCAAAATGTGGTCTCCCTTGCTTGGCTATTGAAAACTGACAATTAGAAGAACCAACAAGTTGTGTCAGGCTCCCTGCTGTTATTTGTTCAAAAGTGATGCACACCTAAATTGTCTTTATGGTCTTTATTGTAGCCATATACTATAAACCAAGGGTCTCTAAGCTTGGTGTCTGTGGGTGCATTTCTGCCTACCAAGACCTCTTCTTGTGCACCAATGAGAGCACTTGAACTCAGAGTGCTTTTCTGTTATCAGTGCTCAGAGCAATTCCTTCTTGTTTTCTGATCTCTTCATACCTTTGACCGAATCCACTCATTATGGATAGCCTTGGAAATCTGGAATATATGCAGAGTTGGGCATGTTTTTAAACTCTCTGAATGTGGCGGTATGTGCAGGAAATGAACTGATATACAGCAAAGGGTCATCTCTGTGGATGGCAGTTGACTAGACAGATTTTCAGAATCTTGATTTTACTTTTCTAGCTCTCTTGCATGAGACACATGGCATTTGATCACATGGACATAAAAGAGGAAGAGTGACATGAATGGTATACATAAATCTGACAGGGGTAGTTTGGAGGAGTGGAAAGCCAAGTGGAAGAAGGAAATAATAACTGACAAATAAGATTCAAAGATATTTGTATATGAAGTTTTCTTGGCACTGAAACACAGCTCAGGCATGCAACCCACAACTGCCTTCTGTAGAAAAAATTGCTAAGCACTTAGAGTAGAAAGTCACGTGCATCTGCTTAGAACTTGACACTACATTTAGCATGGAGTCTAGGGAGGTGTTCATTGGATCAGTTCCAGTTATTGACAACTGATTTGGACAAGGTGCTTGAAGCGGTTTGACCTACTACATGTAAGCTTGCCCTATGCCCTTCTTGGGCGGTCTGACTGAGTGGGTAAAGAGGGAGATTAATGCCTCCTTATGTTCAGGGAAGGTACCTGCTGCTTTGAAGGAGGCAGTGGTGCGCCCTTTGCTGAAAAGGACCTTTCTCGATCTAGATGCGCTTGACAGCAACTGCCCAATTGCAAACATCCCATTTTTGGGCAAGGTGCTTGAGCGTGTGATGGCAGGGCAACTCCAAGCATTCTTGGAAGAGACGGACTATCTGGACCCATTCCAGTCTGGGTTCAGGGTAGGGCAGGGCAGGGCACTGAAATGGCCTTAGTCACTCTGATGGATCACCTCCATCTGGGAAAAAGACAGAGGAAATGCTATTCTGTTTATCTTCCTGGACCTCTCAGTGGCTTTTGATACCCTTGATCATGGTATCTTACTAGACTGGCTCTCTGGGATAGGAGTAGGAGGCACTGTTACAGTGGTTCTGTTCCTACCTAGAAGGTCGGTTCCAAAGAGTTATCTTGGGAGATTTCTGCTCAGCCCCATGGCATCTAAGTTATGGGGTGGCGCAGTGTTCTGTTCTATTCCCCCATGTTGTTTAACATCTATAGGGAACTGCTGGGAGAGGTCAAAAGGAGGTTTGGCGTTGGGTGTCACCAGTACATTGATGACACCCAGCTCTATTTCTCCTTATCATAGGAGTTGGTGGAGGCTATACAGGTGCTAGGCCTGTGTCTGGAGGCTGTAGTGGGCTGGATGAGGACCAATAAACTGAAATTAAATCCTGATGAGATGGAGACTCTATGGGTTGGTGGTTCCCAGGTCTGAGAATTGTGTAAACAGCCTGTTTTAGATGGGGTTGCATTCCCCTTGAAGGAGCAGGTGTGTAGTTTGGGAGTACTCCTGGATCCATCTTTGTCATTAGATGCCGAGTGGCATGGAGTGCTTGTTGCCATCTAAAGTTGATGTGCCAGCTATGGCCTTTCTTAGATTGGGATAACCTATCCACAGTAGTCCATGCACTAGTAACCTGTATACTAGGTTACTATAATCCACTCTACTTAGGACTGCCCTTGAAGAAGACCCAGAAGCTGCAGTTCAAAATGCAGCAGCCCGACTACTGACCAGAACAACTTATAGGCAGCATATAATGCCTGTTTAGAGAGAGCTGTATTGGCTGCCTATACACTTCAAGGTGCTGGTAATCACTTTTAAAGCCCTAAAAGGCTTGGGACTGCAATACTTGAGGGAACACCTCCTGTTATATAGACCTGCCTGAAGTTTAAGAACTGTTGGAGGGGGGTTCTTCCATGCCCCATCAGTTAGAGAAATCTGCTGTGTTGGGACATCGGTGAGGGCCTTCTCAGCTGTGGCACCTCACTTATGAAATGCCCTTCCCTTGGAGGCCTGTTTAGCACCAGCTGTCCTAACTTTTAGGGGCCAAGTAAAGACCTGGCTTTTTATGAAAGCCTTTGGGCAATAATTCACACAAGCACTGTTTTAATCTTAATCTTAATTTTAACTTTTAACGTTTTAACTAATTATGTTGTTTAATACTGGCTATTGTGCTGTATATTTAATGTTTTGCTGTATGTGGGTTTTTATTGTAAGCCACCCAGAGATCTTAGGATATGAGGCAGGATATAAATATTCTAAATAAATAAGCAAATAAATATTCTTTTCAAGCTTTCTCTTCAGGTACAGTAGTTTCAGATTTAAACTGGTTTTTGTTTCTCAGTGATTTTTATGAAATAGCATTGGGATTTTCCATAGATCTTTACTTGTTTATAACACAACTCTTGACTTTTACGTATTTTTTCTTTGTTATAAAGCCTTGAAAGAGAACAGCTCAGAGGTGGTTCAGCCTTTTCTAATGGGTTGTGGAACAAAAGAACCAAAGATCACTCAACTATGTCTAGCCGCTATTCAGAGGTTAATGTCTCATGAAGTTGTTTCAGAGGTAAGATATAGGCTTTGTCTACTATTAGACCTATCTTTTTATCCAGGTCTTTCTAGAGTTGAATGTTTCCTTCCCTGGTCCTTCATTTTAATAATGCTTTTATCTAACTATTGTTGTTTTAGCTGTTCTTGTTCTTTGTTTACACTGTTCTCAGATTATATTTTAGAGAAAAGCATTATATAAATATTTTAAGTGATAACAAAAATAAATATTACTAAGATCAGTAAATGGTGACATTTTTCAATACTGTCATCAGAAGTCAAGCTTGACTTGGTGGCACCTAACAAAGACAGTGTTCCAGAAAAGTGAATTATAGTTTACTGGTTCTCCAGTGAGTATAAGCCTGTTTGGGGCTATAACAAATTGAAATACTGTATTTTCTGGCGTATAAGACTACTTTTTAACCCAGGAAAATCTTCTCAAAAGTTGGGGGTCATCTTATACGCCGGGTGTTGTCTTCTTATACAGCGAGTATATCCCAAACTCTATATTTTAACTGGAAAGTTGGGAGTCGTCTTATATGCCCAGTCGTCTTATACGCCGGAAAATACAGTAGATTGGAACCATTAGAAGCATTATTATAGTAAATTTGAAACATTTAAGCGTGTGTGTAATATAAACAAATAAATAAATACATAAAAGTGGTTGACACTTTCTTCTGTAGCCTCTCTTTTATTTATTATTTATTATTTATTTTATTTATTTGTATTTCTATCCCACCCTGTACCCAGAGGTCTCAGGGCGGGTTACAGTATTATAGTACTCTTAGACAGGTCCCTGCCCTCAGACTTACAATCTAAAGAGACAAGATAGAAAAGGAAAATGGCGTGGGAGGGAACAGGGACACTCTTAATGATAATAATGTTACATACAAATTAAAATGAGGTTCTTAAAGATCTTAACTTGACTAGATATGAAACAATGTAAAACCTTTAAAGGTGGTTTGAGAAAAAAAACAGGTCTTTAAAAACATGTTTGTCACTCCCAAAAGGAGACTACTTTAGGTAACAATCATAAAAAACCCATGCTGCATAGATAATGCAGATAGTTTGTTATCTGGCCAACAGCAAAAAGCAGGTACTCAAGGTCTTCAGTTCCAATTCTTCAGTTCATTTCTTATTGCTGGAATTTTCATATACTCTTTATTTCAAATTTTCTCTCTTCATTGATGACTAAACCGAATGGTCTCTTAGTGTCTGATTATATATTTTAATTTAAGATTGCAGCTGGAAATATTATAAATATGCTTTGGCAGCTGATGGAAAATAGCCTCGAAGAACTCAAGCTTCTTCAAACAGTTCTTGTTTTGTTAACAACTAATACAGTTGTCCATGATGAAGCCCTTTCGAAGGTATGTGATATACATTCACAAAGAATGTTCCAAGATTGCTTGTGATGTTAACAAATATGAGCAGTTTTTGAAAGTTTCACCGTTAATCAATGGGGATGATGTTACATATCATAGTTCTCCATATATGACCTTCAAGGCTATTCTCAAAAATGAAGTCTTTCCAGGGAAAAGCTTAACAGTATTAGCAGAAATATTGAAAAAATGGGTCATATCATTCTTTACATCACTGGTGGTAACTTGATAACCAGGTTAAGACAATTTTTAGATTGCATTTTGAAAAAAATGGATTTTCGAAATAAAATGGAAAAGCTGTGAATATGTATTCTTTGACTTTTGTGGATGTGAGTTCTTAGATCTGTTCTTTCAAGAGCAGCTAATGTGTAACCCTCTGAATGTTGCTGAACAGTAGTGGTTGTCATTTTTTGCTGTTCATTTTAGTGGACTGCTGTCAGGCACTTGAATGGGCACATGAGACACTTATGTTTTGTTGGAATTTTAAACTATACTTATTTGTCAGAAAACTTTTTATTCTTAAAAAAACACCCCCTCCATTTGGTGTCCTGGGAGAGAAATTTAGTAACATTCTTTGCATAGTTTTTTAACCTGCCTTAGTCCTAGGTTTCAGACTAAATAATACATTAAAGTTATCAGTATAAAATACAAAACAATTTCCTGGGCATGATTTCATCCACTGAAATCTTAAACAAATGCTATTTTTTGCTTGATCTTTGGAACCAGATAATTGATCACCACAATTCTGAGGAAGCTAATGAGAGTTCAACATTTCAGATATTATTGCTGTTTGGGACTGGCACATTGATTGTAGTGTTGAGAGGGAATGCTCAAAATGTCTTTGCACGTGACATGGGAAATATCAAAAGCTGTAGGTACACATAATTTAGATTACATCGATACTTTCATTAGATAATTTGTAACTTAGAAAAGTATTTAATTTAGTTAATGAGAATTGGCTAATTTTATCTTTTAGGCAATTGTACTTTGTTTTCGACTACACTTCACAAAAGATAATATTACAAATAATACTGCAGCAGCCACAGTACGACAAGTGGTTACTGTTGTTTTTGAAAGAGTGGTTGCTGAGGATGAACATTATAAAGGTAGGTCTGAGCATATATTGTAATGAAAGTGTAACAAGCAAGTATTGCAAGTGGTAGACATATTTGTAAAGTGCCTTTGCAGTAGTATTCTGCTTCTTAAAAGGAAATATACTTTTTAATATAATACCTCCTTATTGCATCCCAAAAGGCAGGATGGATGGTCAGTAGATTTTGTGCTCAAAACAGTTTTGCAAAGTAAATTATATTGAGGTTATATATTGAGGATTTTATTCCAGACTTCTCTGGTTCAAATTGAAGTGCAGCTCCTTATTTATTAGGCTGATCTAATAGATAAATGTAATGTATATAGCCACCTTAATATATTATGCTGCTACTATATGAGTTTTGTGAGTACCGTATTTTCCGGCATATAACACGACTGGGTGTATAAGACGACCCCCAATTTTTCTACTTAAAATAGAGATTTTGCAAAACTGGGGTGCAGCCTAAACCAAGCCTCAGACGTGGGGAGAGATGTAGCCTTACCTGCTAATCCCACGAATGTGCTTGTAACTTTCCTTCTGGCGCTGATGGGAGGGAAAAACTTTGCTCTGGTAAAGATCTGCTGCTGCAATGCAGCTTTGGAGTCTGCCTGTCTAGCGCGATTCGTCTATGATCCTGTAGGGGAGGAGGTGTTCCACCCAGTGAAATATGAAGAACCCTGCCATCATTTTCTCTTCAAAAGCCTCTCTGCTTTCAACCCCTCCCCTACTGGATCATAGGTGAATCTCGTGCTAGAGGGGCAGACTCTTCTAAAGCAGAGAAGAGAAAATGGGGGCAGGATTCTTCATATTTCGCTCGTTTAGCAAGGTTTTTTCCTCGTGTCAGCACCAGAAGGAAAGCTACAAGCCACATGAATGGGATTAGCAGGTAAGGCTGCTGTCTCTCCCCAAGTCCAAGGCTCGGTTTAGGCTGCACCCCAGTTTTGTGCTGGCAGCTGTGGCCAGCAGAACCCAGGGAAGTGGAATTACTGGTGTATAAGACGACCCCCAACTTTTCAGAAGATTTTTTGGGGTTAAAAATTCGTGTTATACACCAGAAAATACGGTATGTGTTTCAGATTTAGATCAGTAACATCTTGATACAGCTAAACGTGCTTCGTGATTTGTAATGAGCATAAAAAGTATTCTTATAAAACGTCTGTCCTCTCTTTTCTAAATGTCGCATTTCATGTATCTGAAAATATACTGTGAGCTTTGCGAAAACCTTTCCCTCCTGGCAAGGATAGGAACTAGTCACACCTAGGAAAAGTTGGAATGGGGTGCAAACATGTGTTGTATAACCCAAGTTCTTGATTTCCCCCCCCCCCCCATTAGAATAAGAAAATATATGGATCTTTACTTCTTATACCTTGTGCTTCTGAACTGGATCTATGTTTTTGCAGATAATATTGGACAACCAGCAGGAATTCAAGGAAACAGTAACAGAAGATCTGTCAGCACCCTGAGGCCCTGTGCTAAAGATGCCTATATGCTTTTTCAGGTACTGTATTGACATCTACTTGAATTCTTGTCATTCTTTTTTCATTTTATGGAAACTGACAGTAGCAATTTAGTAGTTATATCTCTTTAAAAAGAATAATAGTGATTATGGGTTTTCTAAAAGTCTGTGATACACCCACAGTTAAGGAGTTGGTCCTTCATTGGAGTTGGTAGATAGGTATTAAACTCCTTATTCTAAAGCCTTATGGAGTGGCTAGGTGCCAGGTTTGCTTAAATGTAATTCATCAGTGTAATTCACAATATTTGTATTGTGTTTAACAAGATGAAAGCAAGATTAACAATATGGAAATTTTTAAAAATTGAATAAAGATTAAGGTAACTTGAGAAAAAGACACTAATATTTACAGCTTACAAAGTACAAATGCAAAACTAGACTGTATAGTCCAGAGACTCTCAATAAAATTTCAAATGCCATAAAATGTATGTTCCAGGAATATGTCCTGTATTGCTAATCTGATTTAATATAAATTAGGCATGTGCACAAACAGCTTTTAGTAATATGGATATCCATAAATCAGCGCAGTTCGGCTGGTTCGAGTCTGAACTGGTCAGGTGCCAGGCTTGTTTGTTTGTATTTTAATCCTCTCCATACCTAAAGATCTCAGGGCAAGTTACTGCAGTAAAAGGAAAACCCATTAAAAACAATAACAGTATCTGAAAGTGAGGAGATTTAGCTCAACCAATTTGACCTTAATGATCATTTAGAGAAGGCGGGACACCTGGTGTAATTCCTTACTTGGAGGGGGTACTGTTTCTAAACCTGGTTTGTTCTTCTCCTGTTACCCTAGCTTGTTTGAGCAAATCTTGAAAATTCCATTATAGATATCTATCAGATAGATTTTTTTTTATTACATTTAATATGCTGACTGGGTGGTAAATGGCAGGATTATCGATATTGCCCTTCTTGATGGTAGTTAGTCGAGCATCTGTTCCGTGAGATACATGCAGTTTCATTGATAAAGAGCAAAACTAGTGCTGATGTCTACCCGTCATACCTGTGAAATCAGAAATTATAAAATTATAGTACAGGGTCTTGCCCATAATTAATTTTTTTTATCAAATCATGAGCAATTGAGGTAGTCATACCTGTGTATGTCTTAATGCATGAGCTAAAGATCGCATATATAACTTCCTTTGATGCACAGTGTTTTCTAAAAACCCTTTTTTAAATCCCTTACCATCTTCAGTTTGGTTATAGAGAATGATTTTGGTTTCTCATTGGGGTTTACTTTCATTTCCTTCGCTGGTACCAAAAAAATCCTCCAGTTCTGCTGTATCTCTGTTGCATTGATACCTTTGAACCATTCCTACTATTTGAAATATCACTGAGATATTTATCACATAAATGACAATTATTAGCATCTTTTCTTAAATATCTTGATAATTAAGTTAATAAATTTTATACTCAGTTCGATCAATTATGTTTTATGTTAGCCTGTATTTTTTATCCTTTCAGTTTTTTGTGATTTATTTAAATTATTTAGTCCCAAAATAGTTTTCTCTCTAAAGCTCCAATCTTAATGAAATTGGGAGTTATTTTAAAACGTATCAGAATTCATTCCACATTCTTTACTTGCAAAGTATTCTAGCTTCAAGCCCTACATTTCCAGATAGGACTGAGAAAGATTTCTCCTTCCTTAAATCTTCACGAACACTTCATCATTTTGACATGGTGTAAGACAAATACAGATAAATCTTAGACATATCTGAAAGACATGAAATTATAATGGAGCTTTCCTATGACAAATCTCTGTGAACAAAAGAGGAACATTTTCTCCCTCATTTTTCCTTCTCTCCCTTTTTTAGGATCTTTGTCAGCTGGTTAATGCTGATGCTCCTTACTGGCTTGTAGGCATGACAGAAATGACTCGGACTTTTGGTCTGGAACTACTTGAGTCAGTTCTTAACGATTTCCCACAAGTATTTTTACAGGTAAATATCTTTTAAGTTTTATTTCAGAAAAGGGAAGGAAAATTTCTGATATTAAAGCTTCAGAAATAATATACAAAGAAAGGCAGAGGAGGATTTGTGATATTAAGGCTTCAGAAACAGTGTATAGTTTTTTTATATGTTGGATTTTACAGGTTGTTACCGGCCCTGAGACCTTCGGGTATAGGGTGGGATATAAATATAAATAAATAAAAAAAATATCTGTATCAGATGAAATCTGAAAAAATAGCTTTCTGATCATGCAATTAAGATTTCATATGAAGAGGTAAAAATGATACTTGCCTAAATTTGTGTCATTTTTTCTTTTTTAAAGAAATTGTACAGCATTTTAACTTTGTTTTTTGTTTTTTTCTTTACTTTCTAGCATCAAGAATTCAGTTTCCTCCTTAAAGAAAGGGTCTGTCCTCTAGTTATAAAGCTTTTCTCACCAAATATCAAATTCAGACAAGGATCCAGTACTTCTTCTTCACCAGCACCAGTGGAAAAACCTTATTTCCCTATCTGCATGCGTCTTCTGAGAGTTGTTTCTGTTTTGATCAAACAGTTCTATAGTTTATTGGTAAGGGGACAGTTTTAATGTCACTAATTGCATCTCATAAATGTTAAATATGTGATAGATTAAAATCCCTTATTTCAGTAGCATATCCGAGTAGGAAGATTGGATCATAGACAGCAAACTGAGTTACCTTGAGGGGAAACAGTAGTAATAATAATTCAGTGAAAGAGTTGTTTTCTTGGTTAGATGTTCTCTGCCTGTTTTCTGTTACTAGTCTGATTGTTTTGTCCCTTAAGCATCAGCTTCAGTAACTTTCATTTAGCCTTGGAAACTTGCTGATAAGATGGATTCTTCAGTAAGATACAGGAACAGCTCTCTCTCATTTCTCATTAACATGGGAAACAATCAGCTGTAATACTCAGTTTGGCTTTCAGGAAAGTGAAGCTACAGATACAACCTTAATACTTTTTCTAAGTAAATTCAGATTATTTCGCCAAAACTTTGGTTACAGAAGAAAGATGCAGAAAACTGCAAGGTGCTCATTACAGTGTGACTGCTGTCGTTGTGCTTTCTTCTCATCCTGTTCACTTATAATCATGGTGCCTTCAGATTTCTTATAAAATTTATTCTTGCTGTGAAAGTTTTGTCATGGTCCTTCACAACCCCCAATTTATCACGCCCTCCATAATCTTAGAAGCGTTTTAAATAATATCGTTTATTTTTTCTGTTGTTCTGTGTCTCTAGCAGTTTTTTGGCATTATCAGCTCCCATAATGCTATATTTAGAAACAAGGAGTACGGTCAACATGAAGCTCTTTTCGTATCAGTATGCAGGCTTTTCAGCTCTTTCTCTCCATCAGTTATTTTACAAACACAAATGTTGGAAAGGTATTTGTAGGGGAGATGGCTTCCACAGAATCTAGAATCCTCATTAGGTTCCAAGGAATGAATGGAGCAAGCAACACAACTGGAAGAGCTACTTAGTATAGCATCCAAGGAGGTAGTAATGCCTGAGGTGTGTTTCCATTGTTTCCCTTTATCAAGTTCCACAATGATAAGATCCTTGGAGTAATGCAACATCTTCTGATCTGTGAAATAATGTTACAGCAAATACCAAAGTAACTTGAGAATTGATAGATTTTTCATTGTTTCAGCTGTGTGTTCTAATAGTCATTTAACTCTTCCAAGGCAACTTCCACAGGTAAAAAAAATATTAGCTAGCAAGCATTTGAATGTGTCACTGTCATCACCTGATAAGCCTGCAAAAACAATGAAACTGGTCATGTCCTGCCCCCTGGTGGTCAGTTAATGAAACGATGTTACTAATTATTTAATCGATTGATAGCATTATATCAGTCTTTTTGTGTTTTTTAGAGTCTTTTTGTTTGTTTGTTTAGGTGACTGAATGTGAAATCTTCCTTTCCTTGCTTGTGAAGTTTTTGGATGCAGATAAGCCTCAATGGCTAAGAGCTGTTGCAGTAGAATCTATACACAGACTCTGTGTGCAACCTCAGCTGTTAAGGTAAAAATAAATAATAACATCTCATCAATTAAAATAAAATTGCAAAGCAAAATTGTGTTCTGTCTGCACTTGCTTCTAATGTGCTTTGATCTATGGCAAAGTCTACAATTTAGGATTTGCGCTACAAGGCCTTAGGTGTTTCTGTTTCAATCTATAGTATTTTAGTCAGTGAGTAGATATAATGGTGCTTTGCTGAGGGATTCGCTTGAGAACCAAGACAAAAGAACTTTCAGGAGCATACAAAATAGTATAAAGAATCAAGTCTCAGCCCACTTGAAAGTTGTAATCAACTGTTAGGAAGACTGGCTTGAAAGAGCCATCTGAGTGTAAAGGTGAAAAAGGCATAAAATTGCCTTACTGCATTTAAAATGCATTTTGATGCTTATCACTTAAGAATTCAGTGGCTACAGTATAAAGATTTAATATGACATTTACTGTTATGATAACCATTGGATTCCTCCTGGATGTTAAGGAAGATAATTATTTTATTTATTTATTTGTATTTCTATCCTGCCCTATACCCAAAGATCTCAATATTTTATTAATCTTAGGCAGGTCCCTGTCCCGAGGCTTGCAGTCTGAAGTGTAGAATAATAAAGTATGTTGGTGAATTGTGTTTATAAACTGGAAAGCCCCAAATTTATTCATATTCAAATTTGCTACAGGTCCTTCTGCCAATCTTATGATATGAAGCAGCATTCTACTAAAGTATTCCGTGACATTGTGAACGCTCTGGGATCATTTATTCAGTCATTATTTCTTGTTCCAAACACAGGGAATACAACTACAACCAACCAACCAGGTAAATTGTTCATTTTTACTAAATCAGTTACTCACATATTTTATTTATTTCTAGTTATAATTTTTAGCTTGTTTTGTTATTCTATTCTCCCTCCTTTTTTTTTAAAATCTAATTCCAACTGATCTTTATCCTAAGATGCCCGATGATACTAAATTATTTAGGGTAGTAAAAACCAAAGAAGATTGCCAAGAGCTCCAGAGGGATCTCAGCATTGAGTGACTGGGCAACCAAGTGGCAAATGTGCTTTAATCTTAACAAGTGCAAGGTAATGCACATCAGGCCCAAAAATCCAAATTATGTCTGTAAACTGATGGTGTCTGAGCTTTCTGCAACAAACCAAGAAAGGGATCTTGGGGTTCTGGTGGACAGTTCAATGAAGGTGTCAACCCAGTGTGCACCAGCAGCGAAAAAAGCTAATTCAGTGCTGGGAATAATTAGGAAGGGAATAGAAAACAAGTCAGCAAGTGTCATTTTGCTGCTTTATAAATCTATGGTGAGGCCACATTTGGAATATTGTGTATGATTCTGGTCACCACACCTCAGAAAGGATATTGAGGAACTAGAGAAGGTGCATAAAAGGGCAACCAGAATGATTAAGGGTCTGGAACACCTCCTTTATGAAATCAGGCTGCAGCGTTTCGGCCTCTTCAGTCTGGAGAGACGGTGTTTAAGAGGGGACCTAATTGATGAAGCTGATGGGTAGGAGAGCTGGATCCGACAAGGGGAAGTATTTCTTCACCCAGAGGGTCATTGGTTTATGGAATGGGCTGCTGGAAGGATGGTGACAGCTACCAGTCTAGATGGCTTTAAGGTAGGGTTAGACAAATTTATGGGTGACCGATGTATCAGTGGCTACTAGAGTGAATGCCTAGGTGCAGCGAAAAAAGCTAATTCAGTGCTGGGAATAATTAGGAAGGGAATAGAAAACAAGTCAGCAAGTGTCATTTTGCCTCCTTATAAATCTGTGGTGAGGCCACATTTGGAATATTGTGTACATTCTGGTCACCACACCTCAAAAAGGATATTGTGGAACTGGGAAAGGTGCTGAAAAGGGCAATCAGAATGATTACGGGTGTGGAACACCTCCCTTACGAAACCAGGCTGCTATATCTAGGCCTCTTCATTCTCCACCGGCCCTTACAATTGGTGTACAGTGGGGTTATTCCTGCTCCGCCAACCCTCCACGACCGCTAGATGGCACAGCTTTTTGCCCCTTTATATAGCTCTGCACCGTCTGTTCCTCAGTATCTTCAGTCGCTCACTCCTTCAAAACTAGGGCTGCGCTTCTGGAAGCGAGCCCTGAAGGATTACTTCAGGAGGCAGTTTGCCTCGTTTGGATTTTCTAGTGCCGGCTGGCCTAAAAGTGGCTTTGCTTGCCTCTCCCTCCCGGGAGGAGGCACAAGCCTTTGAGCGCTTCATACAGCGCTGCATTGGGACGCCCCTGGAGCTCTTTCCCTGCGTGGATAACACAGCACTAGAACCAGAGGGCTCTGTATGAAGCTGATGGGTAGGAGAGTTGGATCTGACAAGGGGAAGTATTTCTTCACCCAGAGGGTAATTGGTTTATGGAATTTGTTGCTGGAAGAGGTGGTGACAGCTACCAGTCTGGATGGCTTTAAGGTAGGGTTAGACAAATTTATGGACGACCGATATATAAATGGCTACTAGGTTCACCTTTCAGGCTGGTAGGGAAAGCAGGACACTTCTAAGGCCATTTGCTGGGATTCAAGTGCAGGAAAAGATTTGTCCTTCTCTCTGCTTGAGATGTCCATGAACATTTGGTGGGCCACCGTGTGCGACGGGATGCTGGACTAGATGGGCTGTGGCCTGATCCACCAGGGCTTCTCTTATGTTCTTATGTTTTGGTAAAAGTAAATGTTATTTTAAGAAAATACTGTACTAACTCTGAGCTCACAGTTCCACTCTCACATACTCCTAATTGATTGAAGCCTGAACCGTCTGGATGCTCAGGTAGCAGCCAAAATATGGCAGTCCTCCACCTCACTCCCAATCATCTTAGGTTCCATTTGAATTGTACAGTTACTGAAAACGGTGCTTTCTGCTGGTGATACAGAAAAAGTAGATTAATCAAGAACACACTCAGGATTAATCATTCTGCCCTGTACTGGGTACTGATGTAACTGAGAGTAATTCAGTTCAGTTTTTTTAAAAACTGTAATTATTTAGTGGAAGCATTAACAGAACCGTAATTTGGCAGTTGTTCTGTAGTAAGATGTTCTGGCAAAGATAGTTTAGATTATAATGTTAAGTCATTATTGGTGGACTTCCGCAGAGATATCTCTTCTTCCCAAGACATATTTATATAACACTGCTATGCAAATATTTAAAATCTTAGAACTTTTTCATTTTTTCCAGCACTCTTTGGGACTTTAACTTCTGCTTATTATTCCATGTGTTTGGCACCCATCCCATGTCTGTCAGACAGTGGCCCCTGAGAGCATTCTTCATTCTGCTAATGTGGCAGAACCTGATTTGATCAGATATAGATACATTACAATTAATTTTCAAAGAAAGCACATTCCAAACTGAGACGAAAATTGGAGTGGCCTTAATTCATGGGAATTTTGACTTATAGTATAAAAATGCATTGTGGTATTTTATATTAAAATTGCTTTGTTTGGTTTGTTTTCCCCTTGATATGTTTTATATAGGAGGCAGTTTACCTGGTGGTACAACCTCAGGGCAGTCCAATCCAGGAATGCTTGGAATGGGCGGAGGTGTTACAGTATTACCTGCTTTTGAATACAGAGGAACCTGGATACCTATCCTGAGTGTGTCAACACAAGGCACTGCCAAAGCTACCTAGTAAGAGAAATAATAATCTCTAAACTCCTTGAAACTGTGAATGTGCCTACAGATGTGTGTATGGATAGAATGTTCTTGATCTTTCTTCTTTTTCTCTTAGCAGTATTCAATTTCTGAAGCTAAAAAATAAAAAAAATAAGCTGCAAAATGTTGTAAAGATATTTTATTGCTGTAAGGCAATAAAATGTCAAGGAAGACAGCAGTGAGAGTGTTTTCTTAAAAGCATGGCAGGACAATAGATGGTCAGGAGTTATATTCTTGTAGTATTAAGTTATAGTTCAGGTATAAACCAGTTGTCAGAAAGGTTTCTAAATATGTAGCATAGCGTTGTAAAGACTATCCATTCATGCTATGGGGAAAGTGCTTGAAAACTTTAGGAAGTTAACTGTAATTGGAACACTAGAATTTGGAACATTGTCCTAGGCTCACTGAAAATACAGAACTAGGAAACTTCCATTCTCTGTCTTGATGGAGCAATACTTCTAAGGTCAGCTGCTGAGAGACTGTTAGGAGAGCAAGGTACTGTATTCAGTATCCTTCTTGTGGGCTTTAATATGCAGTGGAAATGCCACAGAAAAAAAGACAGCTAGTCAAGACAGAACTAGTCTAGATCTGCCAAAGAAGGAGGCAAAGAAGAGGTGGCCTTTGTGTTTTGTCACTTAGTTTCCATAGTGGTTGTCCAGTTCTGTTATTTACTTTAAAGATCTTAGTTTTATTCCTTCGCTTTCCTCCTAATCTTTCCTCCTTCCATTTTTCTTTGCTTCAGTTTTGTTGCCTTTGTTACACACATGCATGTGCACACACACACATCCAGCAGCAGCACCCACCATCACCCTTTGGATTTTTCCTCCTGGTCAAAAAGCAATCCCAGAGTCCTTCTGCAATAAAATAAAATAAAATAAAATAAAAATGCTCCATCATGATAAATATTCTTGGAATTGCAGAGTGGGCCATGGCTGCTGTTGCATGTTTTCTCTGGGGAATCAGAATTCTCTTCCAGGCATGCTTTGGTAGCTAACCAATTGAACATCAGTTTCTGAAGCCTACAGTGCATACAAAATGATGTTGCAATGAAGCATCCCAGCACAACCGTCCCCAAACTGGTCATAATCAACACCTCGCTTGGACAAAGTCAAAAGTCAACCTTCTCTTTCTTCATCCCAGACTAAAAGGCTCGTAATATTTCATATTAAAAAGGCTGTTTTGCAAGCCGTGGTTTATCTCTTTACTTCACGCCCCAAAAAAAAGTTTGCTAAAGAATGTCTCTTATCAATCCCTCTTTCCTGCACTCCCCCTAGGAATTGGGGAGCCCTTAAAGATCCAATTGTGTGTTTGATTAGAACCAAAAGAGCTTTACAGAACAGCCCAAATTGCAGAGATGTTTCCAGCAAGAGTTGGCCACAAAGATTTTTGGCACAAAAGGGGACAGTCTTCTCAAGCCAGCCATCATCTTTTGCTTCATTCATTTCATCTTAAAAACTCTAAGCATTTTCATTTTTGAACCCATCAGCCATGTCATTCCATTTTATATCCTGATTGGTGAGCTTTTCCTCAGCTTGTTTGTGCTTCTTTGGTTGTGCCTCTCTGTAATCTGCCTTTTCTCTGAAAGGAAGTTCTGGGTTTAATATGACACAGATGTAATTTTTTCAGCCTTTTATCCTAAACCTTTTATTCCTCCAGAAAAACATCTGGCACAGTCTTCACACATTTGCTGTGCAAAACAGAACATGCCCAAGCTATGAAGAGCATTATTAAGACTATATAAGCCATGCAAGAATTAATAAATCCCAAGTTGAGCTTATATCCAGGAAGATCCAGTTTAGACTACATCAGGTTATTTATTAAGCAATACCAATCCTGACATGACCCTAGCTGCTGCAAAATTCCTAGCTGTAGCTGTCAGGAACTGGATCCCTGCAACCAAGTGACCTTGATTAGAGATATTCTAGGAAAATTTTTCATTTTTGATCATATGTTTTTAAATCCATTATGTTGTTTTATTTGTCTTATAGTGGGCCGTTTTACCTGTTTTATGTACTATCTTCTGAGTATGTAGACTCACTTGATTTTATCTGCACATTGTGATTTTAAATAACTTTTTGTAACTTTTTGTACCTTTTAACATTTGCTGTTTCTGGTCTGTGACCGTACAAATAAACTACTACTACTATAAGCCATGCACACTGTTCTGTTGCCCAGGTGTAGTTTCCTCATAATTCATTCAACCAGAACAGCAGAATGTTAGGAGATTCCTTTATACTGTTTTTTTTCCTTTCAGATATATGTAAAGCTACCACTTAATCTACTCCTTCTACATTCCTATGGAACCATAAATTTGGGGAGTTCTCTTTAGCTGCAATTACACCTTAGCATTTTAATCCGCATTAGGACAGCAGCTGATTCCAAGCCATTTTTGACCTGGAACAGTTTGGTCACACCTCCCTGCTGCTGTCAAAGGGAATCTCAGCAAGGAGAGTGAGGAGACAGATCCAACAACAGAGCAGAGGGAGTTGCAGCAAGGGGGGCGAGGAGGCAGATCTGACGACAGAGCAAAGGAATCAGAGGAAGCGAGGCGGGGAAGGCTGAGGAAGGACTGTCATAGTAAGGTGGAGGGGAAAGACTCAGAGCAGAGGCTTGCATAGGTATCATTTTCTGAACAGCAGGAGAGCCGGAGAAGTGGCTCCTGGAAGAGCATTAAATTGTTAATGCTTTGTTGGCCCGAATGACAGAAAACCCGAATAGAGGGAGGAAAATCCAGTAAAAAACCTGGCTTGGCATTTAGAGATGTAACCAAAGGGGCTGGAAATCAGGCTGAAGAAGAATTTATGAAAACACTGGCCCTTCCCTACCGATAAATCTAGCTTGGGAACATACGCAGTATTATGAGATAACTTTTACCATCCAGATAGAGAAAAAAAGGATAGCTATGTACTGTGAACCAGCTTTCTCATCTGTAACAGATAAGACTTACAGGCCATGTCCTAAAACTAATTAATCAAGTTCTAATTTATTCTTCTTTTGCATTTGTCCTCTTTTGCTCAATGTTAGTATCTTTCAGCATGCTTGACCACAAACAAAACTGGGTGATGTCTATAGGACAAGGGGTGAGAGCCTCAGTAATTTGGCTTTTATCACTTTCCTGGATGACCTATACAATAACCCAGGTTCTAAAGAATGCCTCATCTTTTGCAGAAGAGTGTTTCTGGCAAGTAACTTGTTCATCTTTGTTTTCAGTCCTTCACCAGTTTGAAAAGTAATATGCTGGTCTTATTGTTAGCTATTTACCTTGGGGTGTTTTTCCACTGGCAGAAAGTACCCATTTTAGCACCCATTAAGGGCCCGTTTGGCTCAGAGCCGGATGACCCCATTTCCACCCCAGACCCCATTAGGGACATATTTGTTTCCACCGCAGCTCGGGAAATCCGGATCATATGGGTCCTTCAGGACCTATAATCTGGATTTCGTGTAGACCCCATTAAATGGGTCTGCAGTAGGGTCTTCAGCCTCAAAATCCGGATTGTAGGGAGCCTGTTTCCACTACAATCTGGCAATGGGGAGGGGGCGCCCATGGGGGGGGGTAGCCCCAAAATCAAAGCTTCAGAGTCCCTCCGAAATACCTCCGAAAGCAACTGCGGAGATTAGCAAAAGGCTCCAATACTGTTACCTTCAGGCATAGAAAGAGGTGCATATTAATGAGGCTGACTCATCGGGTGCTCACAAGGAGCTAATTAATATGCACCTCTCTTGCATTGATCTCGCAAGGGGTTTGTCTTTGGAGCCTTTGCTAATCTCCGAAGTTGCCTTCAGAGGGACTTCGGAGCCTTTGCTAACTACAAAAGCAACTTTGGAGGGCCTCCGGAATCTTTGCTAATCTCCGAAGGCAACTTCGGAGATTGCACCCCCTGCCCCCCAAAACACCTGAGGTGACAGGCAGACCCCTTGTGGGTCAATCCGGATTTGCAAATGGGTGCTCCGGTGTTTCCACAGCAGGGAGACATTGGGTACTTCCCTTGATCCAGATCTACTAGATCTGGATTAAGGGAAGTACCCATTCCTTGGAGGAGTGCAGTGGAAAAACACCCCTGGTTTTCCTAAAGCTATTGTTCTCTTTTGAGACTTAATTTCTTCTGAAATCTTTGCAAAAAATATATTTATGTGTTTCCCTGGATAAGTGATAATTAACTAAGACTTGTCCATTTTTTTAAATCTTAGTCTGGAAATGTTGGACAAAGTTGAGCCACCTACAATTCCTGAAGGCTATGCAATGTCAGTAGCATTTCATTCTTTACTGGATCTTGTCCGCGGCATCACTAATATGATTGAAGAGGAATTGGGACAAGCTGAAACAGACAATCAAATAGCATCTGATGTTCAGTCTTCCCCAACACAGTCTTCAGACCTGCAAGATTTCAATTCAACATCTGATCAAACTGACAAAGAGCCAGGTATATACCAATATTTACAAATGTTCTTTAGGTTAGTGAAGGAAAGTGCTGTAGGACTGTATATAGAAAGTGATGTACGTAATAGTGAGTTACTTCTTCCCACTGGAGTCTTGATTTGCCAGGCTACAGCTGTGTAACCTGTAAAGTGACGGCAAATTAGTTTTGTATTAAATCTTTTCCAGTGCTTTTTAATTGTGGTCTCCCCGTCATTTTCATGATTTCTTGCACTGACATCAATGTTCACATAATCAAATGTTCGCATAATTTTGAAAAACAAAATGCAAGCAATCTTAGATTTTATCCACTTGTAAAAATTGCTCTGAGATAGAGATGGCTTTAAATTGTCATGAATGGAGCGCTCACTTTCCTGAGCAAAAGGTGCATCAAAATGGACTGGGTAAAAAAGCAGGCTACCCCTTATCTGCTTTTTTAATTCTCACTATTCATTTAAGCAGAATGGAATTGTCCAGCATTCATTTTCATTGCTGGCAGACTTTATGGTGTGGTCTTCATTGCAGGAAAACGTGACTAAAACATCAGAAAAGAACCCTGTAAAATATAAGGTTTTTAATCAAGTGGCTTTAGCCACATACCATGGAACAGATGCGAATGTTTGAAAACCACTTTTGTCTGCTTCCTTTGCTATACTCCTTCATTTCATAAACATTTACCCCTGGATTACAGGCCTGGAAATGTCCAGGGAAGGCTTGAGAGACCTGCAATTGCACTGGGTGGCACAGTGACATCATTGTGTGTCCCAGTGTGGCAGCAGGCAGCTTCATCCTCCTGCCTCCCAAAAAGACTATGGGGGTATCAAGGAATAAGAGGTATGCTGAAGCAAGTTGCTAGTTACTCCAGCAAGTCAAGACCCACAATTTGAGAATGAATGCTTTCAAATATTGTAAATTGCATTCAAATCATTTCAGTCAATTCTGGTATTGTTATCAGTGCATTGTATCATTGTGAAGCAAAATAGTTTTGGATAAAAGTAATGTAACTCTTTTTCTCCAAGTCAGCAGAGCAGTATGGGAAGAAATGGTGAATGCATGCTGGTGTGGTCTACTTGCTGCACTTTCTTTGCTTCTGGATGCAAGGTATTCAGTCTCTTTATAATCTTCAAAGGCTGTGTTTTCTTTAATGGACACATACTTAGAATGTAAAAAGTACAGTTTCCAAGAGACAAAGCAGTATAAACACCAAACTGTAGGTGGCAACCAAGGATTGAGGAGAAGATTGAGACTAGCCACTGCAGGAGAATGGGTGTCAGGCTGGGACAGAGCAGAAAGTCTGTTCAGGATACGTTCAAAAATTACGGTGCTGAACATCAGAGCAAGGGAGCAGTCAGAGCCAGAACAAGCCAGACAAGGTACCGTATTTTCCGGCGTATAAGACGACTGGGTATATAAGACGACCCCCAACTTTCCAGTTAAATTATAGAGTTTGGGATATACTCGCCGTATAAGAAGACGACCCCTGGCGTATAAGACGACCCCTGACTTTTGGGAAGATTTTCCTGGGTTAAAAAGTAGTCTTATACGCCAGAAAATACAGTAATTTACTAATGTGAATATAGAAATCACAGCCAGGTTTTCTGAGCTGGAAAAGACAAGGCAGGAATTCAAGAAGCAAGGAGTCCATATTGGTGAATAAGTACAGTCTAGGGTTGTTTCCATACTTAGCTTATGGAATCTGGATCAGAGCATTCCATGCAAATCCAGACTAAGGAATCCACCCCCTTCTGAACCAGTATGACAGTAAGTAAGGAAAAAGCCTAGAAGGCTATGGGATAAGGATTCAGGGCCAGGAATTAAAGACACAGGAATATCTGGTGTCAGTAGTTTGTTTACTGATGAGGCTCAGTGGCTTTTAATCGCTGACAGGCAACTGTCCATTACTGTGGCCTTCAAAGGGGATAACAACAGATCAAATACTGAGCCACCTCCATGTAGAGCCATCCAGTTGTGAACTGACAGTTCCATTGCCAGATTCTGATAAGCAGACACAATTACACAGGATAATATTTTTGTTTGCAGAACAAAGTATAAATGTTAGTCATTATTCAGAATCTATTCTGGGCATTTTGTTTTGAATTCAGGAATAGCTTGTTGTATTTACTGTGGCTGTGACAGAAAGTAATAGTAAACTGCTTCTGTATCTGCTAGTAAAACTCTTTGGATGTATCCATATAGTCATGAAATTTGACCTTGACATAGTTGCATCAGACAACAAAAGTAAACATTCTGTAGAAATAAATATGGTTGCTTAGAATATGCTCACCCACAATTTCTTTAAAAAGGGCAATACAGAATATAAATCAGGGTGTCATCAGTTATGTTGTATAGTTTGTCCATTCTGTCTGTGTTATGATAGACATTTTTTAAGAACTCATTTTTGTTTAATACAAACAAGACACAAGTTGAAACATTATAAATTATATATTATAATGGTAGTATTACAGTATATCCTCCTATAATGGGAGAGTTCACTTACTGAGTTACAAAACCTGTGGTTTCTGGACTAAATTGTTTGAGTTACATTACGTCAAAGTACTTAGAGTCTATGCTATGGGAGCAATAGGCTTCAATGTAAATTTGAAGTGTATTCCAAACTTCCATTGATTTAAATTGTGGTAGTCTGACTTTGTTCAAAATTATATTGATTGGAATGGTGAATTCACACTATGAGATTCTGTGTTAAAGGGAGGATACGCTGTATTTTGAAAACTTGCTTGGTTTATTATTTTTCTGTAGCCTTTGAGTTTTCATAAGGCAAGAGTATGTTGACTAAAACATAGCTCCTTGTGACTAGTGGACAAATCCATGTGGTTTTGTTAGCAGCAGTATGGAAGTAGTTTGCCATTGGCTTCTTTGAGGGTATTTTTTGCTTCCCGGTTTAGCCTGAAGCATCTGATCTTCCTAGGTAGTCTTCCATTCACGTATTAAGCTTAACTTTCAAATTCAGACAAGATGAGTAGCAGCAGCCTAGGTAAATAGGCAAAGTTTTGCACTGTTCAGTATTTCAACTTGTTCCAGTAAAGGTTTTGCCTTAGGTGAAGCCTTTTCTCAATAGAACTGTGCATTAGAATAGAACTCGCATTCTTGGAATATTTGTATAGAAAGACTCTTAATATTTAGTAGATTTTTCATGACTAGCTTTGTTTCGGTTAAGCTAATCTTTTGATATTATTTCAGTACTGATGAGGCTGCCACTGAGAATATTTTAAAAGCAGAACTTACCATGGCTGCACTGTGTGGAAAACTTGGTCTTGTAACATCAAGAGATGCCTTTATCACTGCCATTTGCAAAGGCTCCCTACCTCCTCACTATGCCCTAACTGTGCTGAATACTACTACTGCTGCCCTTTCTGGTAAATGTAAGGATGTTTTTCAACCTTATTCTTCTTGTAGACACAGATTGAGCCATTATGATTCAACAGTTGTGAGGATGTTGAAATATTGTTTTAACTTTCTAGTTAGGTATTTGCCACACTCATGCTTAGCGGAACAGTTTTATGAAACTATTTAGCAGCTGTTGAATATTGAGTGAAACATGCCTACTGTAAGATAGTCTAGACTTTGCTGTTCAGATCCTGAATTTATACCCTGATTTTAAAAGAGCAATAATGTTATTTGAATTTATTTGCATTTCCGTCCTGTCCCATAACCCAAAGGTCTCTGAGTTTGCTACAGCAGTAAAAATAAAAAATAAAATGAAAATAAAAAAATAAAAAAAAATAAAAAAATAGAGTCTGAAAGAGAGGAGGGGAAGCTGTTTCTCAGCCAAAGGTCAGGGTACATAAGTGTGTCTTCAGAGATTTCATGAACCTATGAAATGAGGATGCCTGATGCACCTCAGAAAGGAGATTATTCCATAGTCTGTGGGCTAACACTGAGAAGGGCCTGTCCTGGGTCCCCACTCCTTTAACTTCATAAATCTGGCTTTTTGGCAATATTCTTAAGCTGTTTTTCATATTTTTCTAGCATATTCTATCCAGGGGCAGAATGTTCAGATGATTAGTCCATCAAGTGAATCTCACCAGCAAGTTGTAGCAGTGGGACAACCGCTAGCACTTCAACCACAGGGAACAGTAATGGTAAAATAAACTTTGTAAATATCCTTTTCATATTTGGCAGTTTATTTTTTCATTTTCCCCCTCATTCTTAAGCCTATTACAGTAGATGTGCAGATAATTTGATGGACTGAAGATGTTTTTATTATTTGCTGTTAAGTCTAGATGTGAATAATTTATGTAAACTTTGGTAGGAAAGTGTGGACCGTTTTGCACTGGTCATCTGTTTTGAGAGCTCCCATTTTAAGAAGTATGTAGAATGTGTGTGTGTGTCTGCGTGCATGTGTGCTCTGTGTATGTGAGACAAGGATGGAGGGAAAGAGATAGCAAGTGAGTTAATAAATGTGTACGTGCAGGCGCACATATTTGCAGAGGAATACTGTGAATGAAAGAGAACTGTACTTTAGGAATATGCACAGAACTAGAAACATATTTTGTTCTAAGTTTGGAACAAAGTGCTTAGACTGTATTTAAGTGTCTGGTTCCATGTTATCCATTACTTAGAGCAAAATCTGAAATGTTTCAGGTAAACAAGTGGGCTCTGAAGGCCATCCTTCTTGAGTGCTTGATTCTTCATGATATCTATAGGCTTACCAAGACAAGTTGAATTTGGGGATATACAAAAATCAGTTTTCATGGTATGTTATGCATCTGGACCAGCAAGGTCCTAGTTTAACTCAGTTTGTCAAACAGCTTGAACCAATTTGCATCTGGCTCAGTTGTCAGAATTGCCCACCAGTGCGCCTCGAGCCTTGAATTAGTCAATAATCTCAGACACACACGTATCTCCACTAGAAGCAGGTTCTTCTGTTTATTGAGCTAATAGTAGAAGGCAGGATGTAAAGGTAAAGCAAGGCTGTTTCTGGTAACTGCAGGCATATGTGGTTCCTACAGGCTTCCCACCCAAGACCAAGGCCGTAGTGGTGTGAAGAGACAGATGGCTAGGGCAGTTGCCGAGGGAGCAATGGATCCAGCAGGAGGGCCAGGGCAGATGGCTGAGTTTTGGTGAGAGTAGAATATGGTCTAGTGGTTAAGGAGCTGGACTCTTATCTGGGAATACTGGATTTGATTCTGCCCTCCTCCACGAAGCCAGCTGGGTGACCTTGGCTAGTCACATCTCTCTCCTGAGTTCTCACAACCCCACCTACCTCACAGGGTGTTCTGTTGTGGGGAGAAGGACAGAAAGCTTTGTCAGCTGCTTTGACTCCCCTTAAATGGGTGAGAAAAGTGGGGTAGAAAAGCTAAGTTTTCTTCTTCTCTCAGTTTGCCAGACTACCCACAGACCAAGTTCTTGAGTCTCTCTGATAGCCTAGATTGTAGACGCTCAACCCCAGAAATATTTCCTGATTAATCAATAGACAAACCATTAGAGGTTTCTAAGGCCACCAGTCATTATTTGTACAGAATTTGCTTTTGCAGAGGAGGAATCTAAGAAAACAGCTAGACGCAGGCCAGACTCTAGTTTCTTCTTCTGACAGGTTAATATATGCTTAATGATGCTTGGAACAGCAGCAAAAAATAAAATTATTTTGTTTTGATATGAACTAAAAAAACCTCCTAAATTTAAGCGATGTTTTGTTCCAGGATCAAAATACTACTAGCAACACAATTTTGTGTCAAGACATTTCAAACTTGAAATGTTTCAGATAATCCCACCATTTGTGATAGTAAAATTTTGCATTCTAAAGCTTTGTCCATCATGATAGTCTTTCTTAGATTCCTCTCTGTGTGTCAGTAGTTTAGAAACGATGCCATTTCATAAAGCTTAAATATGTAAAATATCTGTAGGAATTAAAGTCTCTGCAGAATGTTTTCACATAGTTTTCTACTATATGTGAAACTTATGTTTCCTTAAAAGATCAGTAGCCTATCCCTTCTGTTATATTATTGAAGATATGTTAGGATGAACATGTAGTAAAGGAACTGGTAAGAACATATGTGTGTTTGCATAGGCACGTGCATACACAGATACATGCACACACATACAGTTCTTCATTATACGTGGATTCCAACTACGCAGAATTTTCTACAACATATTTAAGGAATTATGATTGTCCCCCATTGAACATATAGATGTCAGTTCATTACAGCATCTGAGATGGTGGCTGTATTTGCTGCTGACAGATTCTCCTTATAAGCCCTCTTGGTGTTAGAGAGCAACTTCTTTGGTGTCAAATGGGCCTGTTCGGTTTCACAGTGCATCCAGCAAACGGAGGCTGAAGGAGAAAACCCCAGGGAGAGAGTCCAGCACTGTGCTAGAGGTCTCTTGCTGCCTAGCAAGGTAAGGGAAAGGAGGAAAAGTGCAGCAAGGCCAGAGGGAAAAGGCAAAGCTTATTAGAAAGGGAGGGGGAAAACAGCAAGGCTGAAGGGAAAAGGGAGCGATGAGGGAATAGAGTATCTGCTTGCTTGCATGGAGAAGAAGAGGCTGACTGTGCAGAGCCAGCTGACAGAATCTTGCTGCTGCCACCTCTCCTGGGTCTGTTGCATATTGCTGCTGCCACCCTTTCTGGGTCTGTGGCTATGGCTTCCTTGGGCCCAAATTTTATGTAATAATGAATTGCTGCCTTAATAGGGATTCACTTTGTGGATCATGTCTTTTGGAACATTGCCGTTGTGTTAAGGGAGAGCTTTTGTAACTACAGTTGTCATCAGATAGTACAGTCTTTTAAAATGCATGCAAGATTACCCATGTGTGTTAAGGAAAGCTCTGGACTCCATTAGGCTAAAATGACTTTTTCTGAAATAATGTATCCATTTGGTTATCTGTTTTTAAGAATGTTACCAGTTAAGTCATTGGTTCTCAGACTGTATGTCTTTCCCTCCTGAAGTCATAAGGAACTTACAGAGGAGGGGAGGTGCCATAATTAAAGTCAGATTTAACTTTCCTTTTGAGTGCTTCTTCCTCAGAATTATTAAAACCTTTATTATGCAAAAATAAGCAATCTTACTCATTCCATTAAAAAGTAAGGCTTTAAATTAGATTTTTAAAAATACCAATAAAAATCTTCCCTTTAAAAAAAGTCTTAAGATTTTATTAAAAATTTTATAGGCTGAAGTTTAGACAATCAATTTGAGTATGGTTTCACACCTACATGGTTGTTATGAAGCAATGTCTCTTGTGGAGCACAACACTAGAGATTGGCCAAACAAGGGTACAGACATTCCTCCGCTTTCTGATAGGTCTCAAACATGACTGGCCATGGTCAAGGCCTTCCAGAAAGTGGAGGAATGAATGTCTACTCACTTGGCATTCTAGAAGAGTTTCCTGTCCTCCAATCCAGAAGGCCCTTGTGAGACAAAAAAAGCATCCTGGCTTTAGTGTTCGCATAGGCATGTATAGTTGGCAGCTGCATTCTGGCATAGGCATGAAGAGAAAAAATATGAAGCTTGTGGATATGATGGGAGATGGCAGAGTGCACCACGGGAGAAGGAAGGCATCAGGCACAATGAGGGAAATGATGGATGCAATAAAAGAAGAACTCTCATCTTTCTTGGTAATAATTTTCACTGTAATATGAAGAAAGGTTTTCATTCCTATTTGACTGGAATCTTGCATCATTATAATTTAAACACACTGTTAAATTATTTGATATGGCTCTTGGGGAAATTCCGGTTGATATGGCTGGTGCTCCTTTCAGTGCTCTGATCTCGCTATGGAATAATGAGGTGAGGAGAGATATTGACATGATCACTCCCAAGCACCCTTGGCACCCCTGCTGAGTTCACACAGCACACAGTAATGAAGCAGGAGGGCCAACAGCTGGAACACAAATGGAAAAAATCCCAATACGAATCTGATTGAACACTGGTAAGAGCACGTTATTGTGAACGCGGGCCATGAAGGAACCATCTTGCCTTGGGAGAGGAAGAGAGAAGGAAGCTGGGTGAGCACCTTCCATCAAGCTCCCAGCATTGGCCCCTCCCTCCCAACTGCCACCAGACGGGCCATGAAGGAACCACCTTGCCTTGGGAGAGGAAGAGAGAAGGAAGCTGGGTGAGCACCTTCCATCAAGCTCCCAGCATTGGCCCCTCCCTCCCAACTGCCACCAGACGGGCCATGAAGGAACCACCTTGCCTTGGGAGAGGAAGAGAGAAGGAAGCTGGGTGAGCACCTTCCATCAAGCTCCCAGCATTGACCCCTCCCTCCCAACTGCCACCAGACGGGCCATGAAGGAACCATCTTGCCTTGGGAGAGGAAGAGAGAAGGAAGCTGGGTGAGCACCTTCCATCAAGCTCCCAGCATTGGCCCCTCCCAACTGTCACCAGACGGGCCATGAAGGAACCATCTTGCCTGTGGGGAATGGAGGAGGAAAATAAAATAAAAGTTTTTACCTTTGCAAGGACTCTGCTGCCGCCAGAGCACCCCTGTTCCCTCCCACACCATTTTCCTTTTGTATCTTGTCTCTTTAGATTGTAAGCCTGAGGGCAGGGACCTGTCTAAGATTAATATAATATTGTAACCCGCCCTGAGACCTTCGGGTATAGGGCGGGATAGAAATACAAATAAATAAATAAACACTAGTAAGAGCAGCAGCAAAGAAGGCTTATTTCTCAGCTTCTATCATATCTTCAAGTGGCCAGCCAGCAGAACTGTTCTGGGTTGTTAAAAGGCTGTTGTGATCAGGTTATAAGAATATGCCCAAGTGGCCAGCCATCAGAACTGTTCTGGGTGGTTAAAAGTCCCTTGTCATCAAGTTATAAGGATATGCCCATTCTACCTTCAGAAACCTCCTGCAATAAATTTGTAAGGCAATTTCAGGAGAAAGTTGGAAGTAGTTTGATGGACATATCCAGAGCTCTGTTTGGTCCAATTATCTTGGATCAGTTTCAGTTGTTGTGGTCTGAGGAAGTGGATAAACTGCTTGCAGGGGTTCAGCCTATTCCCTGTTTCTGAGATCATTGCCCCTTGTCCTAATAAAAGTTGTCCAAGTGGGTATGGTTGGATGGATCCAGGAAGTAATAAGTGCCTCACTGCAGGACGGAGAGGTGCCAGAAGCTCTTAAGGAAGCTGTGGTGCACCCCCTCCTTTAGAAGGATCCAGATGTATTGAACAACTATCACACAGTAGCCAGTATCCTCTTTTGGGGCAAGGTCTTGAAGAAGGTGGTGGCTAGACAACTGCAGGCATGCTTGGATGAAACAAATTATCTAGACCCATTTCAATCAGGGTTCAGGCGGGGATTTGGTACTGAGATTCCCTTCGTCGCCCTCGTGAATGACCTTTACCGGGAAAAGGACAGGGACTGTTGGTTTTCCTTGATATCACAGCAGCTTTTGATACCATTGACCGTGGTATCCTACTGAAATGGCTTTGGGGATTGAGTTTGGGAGGCTCTGTTTCACAGTGTTTTTCATCCTATCTTCAGGGCAGGTCTTAGAAGGTAGCAATGGGAGATTTTAGTTCGATGCCTGGGAACTTCCTTGAGGAGTTCCCCAGAGGTTGGTCTTGTCTCCTGTGCTCTTTAATATTTATATGAAGCCACTGGGAGAGGTCATTGACATGGAATGAGGTGCCATGAGTATGCTGATGACACCCAGCTCTCTCTCTCCATTGCTTCTGAGTCAGGAGAGGCAGCTGAGGTCCTTGATCTCTGCTTGGAAGCAGGCTGGATGTGGACCAGTAAATCTATGATGGTTGTACTGTGTGTCATTGGGTCCTGAGTCCTGGAAGTTAAGGGGCACCCAATTCTTAGTGGGATTATTTTGCCCCAGAAAAATCAGGTGCATGACCTGGGAGTGCTCTTGGATTCATCACTGTCATTTGAGTCCCAAGTGGCAGCAACTGCCAGGAGTGCCTGTACCATTTTCTCCATCTACTCTGCCAGCTTAAGCCTTACCTGGACTTGAATAATTTGGCCACCCTAATCCACACTCTGGTAACCTCCAGATTAGACTACTGCAATGTGCTCTATGTGGGGCTATATTATGTTGCTCCCCATAACAATCTCAAAGTAATTTACAAAAATAAAGATTAAAAATGAGCATTTAAAATGATACAGTTAATGAAAAACTTATTAGAGATTGGGTGGGACAAGGAAAACAGCACAAGGAATGCTTGAATGGACAGAAGTGTCTTCAGAAGGCACCTAAAGGTTGTAATTGTGGGTGCCTGATGAACATCAGTTGATTACGTATGCAGTGCAAGCCTTTCTTTGTACATATTCAGTGATGCAGCATTTGCTGAGAGCCAAGAATTCTGTCTATGCTGAAGTCAGTGGAACCAATATTCAATCTAAGATGCCCATGCCTGTTCCATTATGAGGGACTACTCTGATCCAGCAGATCACCTTCCTCCTAGTATATTTTCCCTTTACAGTCAATTGCTTGGTTTGGAATAATTTTGAAAGTGGCTAGGCAAATGGCCAGGAAGGCAAAGCAAACAGCTATAAGAAATAGTTGACAGGAGGGCAAGCTGGTGGGAAGATCAGGTAGTTGTTACTTACATGATCGTCCGTTCTTGTGTGATGGCAGATGACTAACTGGTGGGGTTTATCAGCCTGCAGCTTGCCAAGTGACCGAGACGTGGTGTCACACCGAGATTATAAACTCTTCTTTCTCTAAGCTCCTCCTCCAGTCTTACGAAGGAAGCACAGTTTCTAAAATGACTTAGACTACAAATTAAAAATGAACATCATTAAATTTAGGGAGGATTGTTTGTCATCTGCCATCACACGAGAACGGACAATCATGTAAGTAACAACTACCTGTTCTCTGTGGATGACAGCTGACTAACTGGTGAGACGTACCACAGCTTTGTCCCAGGGAGGGTCATAACATTACCGATATCTACACCTTCCCGTACTGGATGAGATAGTGTGCAACACAGGTTGTCCAAAAGACACCTCTTTGAACCAAAACATATCAATCCTGTAATGTTTGGTGAAGGCCATATCGAAGTTGAGGCTGCGAAGGCTACTGACGTGGCTGTGGATCTTGTGGAATGTGCCATGATCCCTTCTGGCACTGGAAGACCTGTGACCTTGTAAGCTAGTGTAATACACTCTTTAATCCAATTGGATTAGGTTCTAACTGAAACCTTTTGCCCTAAACAGTTATGGGCAAAACTCACAAATAAGATTTTCTAATCTCTTTAGATCTTTCAGTATAAACCTCCACAGCTTTTCTGACATCTAAACAATGCACCCTTTTTTTCCTCATCATTAGAGGGATGAAGAAAAAAGGTAGGAAGGCAAATATCTTGATTTTTATGGAAAAGTTTATCAATCTTCGGTCTAAAAGTTGGAACTAATCTCAGGATTACAGCTTCCTGGGTAAATTTACATAAAGGGTCTGCTATCGAAAGAGCAGCCAAATTGGACACCCTCCTAGCAGAAGTAAGTACCACTAAAAACAGTTATCAGTGATAACAATTTTTGTGGAATCTGTGTCACTGGTTCAAATGGATGTCCTGTCAACACACCTAGAACCAAATGAGGATCCCAAGATGGGAACCAGTGGCAAACTGGTGGACACTTAGCTTTTGCCTCCTGTAGAAAAGACTTAACCAGTCCAGAGTATTTTTCTCCTTGAACTTCTGCAGTAGTTGTAAGAGCAAAGACCTGTTTACGTAAGGTATTATATCCTAGACCAGTGGTTCTCAACCTGGGGGTCGGGACCCCTTTGGGGGTCAAACTACCCTTTCAGAGGGGTCGCGACAAGTCTTCCGCCGCCCTTCCCTCCCACTTCCCAGCTGCTCTACCCCCGTGGTTGGGGGTCTCCACAACATGAGGAACTCCATTAAGGGGTCGCGGCATTAGGAAGGTTGAGAACCACTGTCCTAGACCAAAAGGGAGCTGTGACTATGGCTTGTGCCCTCTCTGCCTTTATTCTCTGAATCTCTGCAGTTATTAGAGGCTTCAGAGGAAAGACATAAAGTAGACCTGAAGGCCATTGGGCTGACAGAGCATCCACTGCCATGACTCTCAGATCCCTTGTCCGTGGCAAAAGAGCCCACTGAAAACTTTGCAAATGGATCTTAGCTCAGTAATGAAAATCTGTTACTGATACTGTCTTTCCAAGGAGTGATATGAGGTCCGTTAAGGATGATTTTTCACTGTTATAAACATTTTGAGCCAAAGTAACTAGTTGCTGTGCCCTAACTGGTGCAGGTCTAATAAAAAACTCCCCTGTATCAATTTCAGGCCCTAAATGAATCATAACATATTGCCACAACCAAGGAACTCTTTTCCCAATTTATTAAAATCCGTGACTCATCATCAAATTAACTACCTTACTCACTGCAGCCTTAGTTTGTTGAACTGAATTACCCTAAACCAACAAATCATCTAGGTACGGGAAAATGCTAATTCCCTTAGCCTCACCTTTTCAACTAACGTTATTGTGAGCTTAGAGAATACTTGAGCTGAGCAAAGGCCAAAAGGGAGACAATGATACTGAAAATGTTTCTCCCCCACTTTAAATTGTAAAAATTTTCTGAATTTCTAGTGTATTGGAATGTGCAGATATGTGGAAAATAAATTCAGAAATGCTAAAAATTGGCTATGCCCCAATTCTCCACGTGCCAAAGTCAAGGTTTCCATTTTAAAATACTTTTTCAACATAAATTTATTAACAAATTTCAAATTGAACACCACTCTTCATGAGCCATCCTTCTTTGGAACAAGAAAAATAACTGAATAAATGCCTTTGCCCTCTTTGGCTTTAGAGACAAGTTCAACCGCTTTACAGTCAAGAAGCTCTGAAATAGAGTCCCATAGAAGTGGGAAGCTGAACGTGTATAAACCTATCTGGAGGAAAACTAGCAAATTCTAACCTATAACCATAAGTAATGATGTCTATCACCCACTTACCAAAGATAGATGAAGCCCAGATCTCTGAGAACTCCATTAATCTAGCTCCCACTGGAGGCATCTTACTGATTTTTGTTTCCTGAGAAACCAAAACCTCTGCTTCTGCCTCTTCTAAAAGCTGCCTATTAGTGGATGAGGTATGTCACCAGGACCCACATCCTCCTGAGGGCCTACTTTGAAATGGCTTTTTTTTAGAGTCTCCTTTCTCCGATCTCCTAAAATGAGAGAACCTAGTTTTTTGAACTGAATTTTGAGGATTGAGCAGTAGGCAAGACCTTTTTATTTTTTTAAACTACAATATCTTTTAAGTTTTCCTCACCAAATAACTGTTTCCCCCAAAAAGGGGCTCCAGTCACCTGTAGCTATTAGCTGGAGCACATCCATGCTCACATCTGCAATGAAAGCAATCGTTTTTCTAATCTGCAGAGTCTTGGGTTTTAGATCATTGTGTGTTAAAGGATTGTTAGCCAAATCATCCAACCACTTAAATGCAGATCTAGAGGATATTGACAAATTTGCAGTTCCTCTAGCTCGGTGATGGCCAACCTATGACACGCGTGTCACAGGTGACACGCCAAGCCCTTTTGGGTGACACACATGGTCACCCTGGCACCTGGGCGTGTAGTTCTTGCTTGTCCTTGAAGGGTACAAAATACCAACTTTCAGTTGAAGATTTAGCAAATGTAAATAATTATTTGTTTTTGCTTTTAATAAAATACATATATCGAAAATATAACTTTTTTACTAGAGCTACAAATATCACAAAATTATGGATATTTCTAGATGTGACACAGCACCCAAGTTAAGCTAGGTTTTCTTGCGAATTTTGACACGCCGAGCTCAAAAGGTTAGCCATCACTGCTCTAGCTGCTTAAGGAATCTCCCTCAAATGCACATTTCAGAAGACCTGCGATTTTCTCGTCTGTTGTGTCCGGAGACAGGTTCGCTGTGTCACTTGGAACCACCTGTTTTGAGAACAGCCTTAACATGGGGCCGTCCACAGTAGGGACTGCCCAAATTTGAAGATGCAAAATTTGCTGGAGTAAATAGCTTCTTGGGAATGTTAGGTACTCTCCGGGATGAGCAAGGCTCCGCCCACTCCCGGATCAGAACTTCTTGGACCATATTGGGGATAGGAAGAACAGAGTCCTTTGGTGAAATGGGTAGCAAAAGGTCCTGAGCCTGCTTAGCCTTGTCACTAGCAGCATCCTGCTCAATAGGGACATTTAGATTAGCTGCAGCTGAGGCCAGAGTTTGAGGGACCAAGTCCAAGGCTAACAATCTGGGGGCAGCAGGCAATGTTGACATCTCACTTTCAACTGTTGGATTAGTTTCAGTGTTAGCTTGTAAATCATCAGCAATCTCATGGAGTTGCTGGTCTCTTAAACGTCCACCCCAAGGAGATAGAGATCTCTCCTCTGAACATTGTTGCGGTTCCCTGTTAACTGAAGATGTGGAAAACAGAGGCATTTTCACACTACAGCAAAACGCCTCAGGACACTTTGGCCCAAACGGGCTGAGTACACTCCCCCATCTGCACTGGTGGGTAAAGGGCGCATTCCAAATGCGTCGTCTCACAGCCCCTCTAAAATTTTCATGGCAGTTCTAGATTCAGAAGGTCTGTTATGTTTTCTTGATTCTGATTGTGTATTCTTTTTAGGACTTGTTTCATGGTATAATTTTGTCAAGTCCCCACTAGATGGCGCAGGTTCATTAGTTTGCATTTGTTGAGACTTGTTTGTATCAACTCTCCATATCTAAGAAGAGAAAAGGGAAACTTAGAATGTATTTCCCATCAAAATACATACGAACATAAGAGCAGCCCTGCTGGATCAGGCCACAGCCCATCCAGTCCAGCATCCCATCGCACACAGTGGCCCACCAGATGCTCATCGGCATCTCAAGCAGAGGCAAGGACGAACCCCTGCCTGCTCTCAAATCCCAGCAAATGGCACTATAAGAGCCCCCCCACCCCAGCCTGAAAGATGCACCCAGGCATTCATTCTAGTAGCCATTGATACATCTGCCTCTATTTCTGTTCCTACCCTGGACGCCCTTGTTCCTGTCTATTCCCGAAGAAACAAAGAGCTAGCAATAGATGATGATATTATTATTATTATTACTGTTATTGTTATTATTATAACTACTACTAGTAGCCATAGCAGCAGAAGTACTATTATAATTAGTGTATTAGTAATATTTACTAATAATACTGATAGTATTATAGAAATAATCATGAAAAACATGATTATATAATAGTTTACTATATTTTAATATTTTTAAAATGATATAGTTAAAACAAAGTATGTATCTTTGTTTAAATAAGAAATGCTTCATGATTTACCTGTCAAAAATTGCCTGAGTCTCTGATCCCTTTCTCTTACCCAATAAATCACTAGGAGAGAAAGGAAAACCTTCAAAATCAGAGGTGGAATGGCTGTCAGGAACATTTGTCACCATAATATAGATTGTCCCTGGCACTTTGTATTGCCCGCCATTTCATTAAAAGGGGCAGAGAAGATTTTTATAACTGAAGTGGCTGTGGGTCTACAAAGTGGCTTTGAGGCAATAAAAAGTAAAATCAGCTTAGCACGTTTGAAAAAACAGAAAAAGACTCTCTTTGTTAAACAGGTTGGCTATCAGACAGCCACACCGCCAGCTGCATTTGCCTTAGCGCCTCCCACAAGGCGGTCTTCAAAAGCACTGCTGGGGAGAAGGCAGCTCTCTTAACCTCCATGGTAAAAAGGAGGAGACAGAGAGAGAAACTGGGCAGAGAGAGACAATGGTGGCTAACTTAAGCAGCTCACTATTCCATGTGGGGCTTGAATAAAATAAAAAAATTGACAGCAGCCGACTAGATTCATATATCTGGCTATGGCAGCATCAGAGAACAGGAAAAAGACAGTTTCTCTGTACAGTCTGTCAGCGCTTATCCATCCTGGCACGCTGAAGTAAAATTTCTTTAATCTCACATCAATCACAACATGAGTCCATAGTTTTGATCTGATTGTTTCTGAAAACAGTATTAAATGTAATTGAAGATCAAAATAAAATTTGGTTAAGCAAGAAAAAAGCAGCTGTGTCAGTACCTGCAAGAATGCCAGGCTGAGAGACGTAGCCAGTCAGACTATAGCCAGAATACAAATAAAATAGTTGTGAAGGCTTAGTGATACATTAATAATGCCAAAACAGGCTACTTTGTAAACATAAAAGTTTTCAAGCATAGCAATAGATTCCCCCTTAGAGAGGGAACTGTGTGACATTTTATATCAGACGGTTGCTTGGCTGCACGACCGAGTAAGACTGGGGGAGGAGCTTAAAGGAAGAAGAGTTTATACTCTGGTGAGACACCACCTCTCAGTTGCTTGGCAGGCTGCAGGCTGATAAACCCCACCAGTTAGTCAACTGCCATCCACAGAGAACTACTGGTTCAGAGAAGAACTATCAACAGCATGTGTTGGTGCAGCTACATAGCCTAGAGCAGCGATTCTCAACCTTCCTAATGCCGCGACCTCTTAATGCAGTTCCTCATATTGTGGAGGCCCCCAACCACAGGGGCGGGGCAGCTGGGAGGGGGGATGGAGGGACAGCGGAAGACTCATAGCAACCCCTCTGAAAGGGTAGTTTGACCCCCAAAGGGGTCATGACCCACAGGTTGAGAACCACTGGCCTAGAGGGATGTTGAATGCAGCCATGTTGATAAAAAGTCATGTGAGTTTAATTTTTATTTTGCTTGAGCAATATTTATGATTTTCTTCAGTATATTTAAAATTGGTAAGTTTTTTTATTTACATGGTTGCTTTTCATAGGAACATAGTATTAGCCACTTGTCCAGTAAATGTAAAAACTTTGATAAAAAAAAATGTACTGTATTTTCTGGCATATAAGACTACTTTTTAACCCAGGAAAATCTTCTCAAAAGTCGGGGGTCGTCTTATACGCCGAGTGTTGTCTTCTTATACGGCGAGTATATCCCAAACTCTATATTTTAACTGGAAAGTTGGGGGTCATCTTATACGCCCAGTCGTCTTATATGCCGGAAAATATGATAGTATGAGGATAAATTGTTTCCTCAAATAGAAGTCAAAAATGTTTTTTCAATATATCTAAGCTTCAGTAAAACTTAAAGTAACTCTTTGTATCTCAGCATGTCTGCCTGAAATGGGCATGTTTTTCCCCAGCCCAGAAGTTAGTTTGCAATTAGAAAATGATCTTACAAGTAGGTGTACTATCACAATGATAATTTGCTCAATAAAACTTTGAAAAGTCTTAATAAATTATCATGATGTAACTCTTTAATGTAATACTGGTTTAAGATGATGCTTGTCACTGCCATTTAAATCCAAGGAAAACTAATCACATACATGTCAGCACTCCTCCACAAAGCCAGCTGGGTGACCTTGGGCTAGTCTTTCTGAGCTCTCACAGCCTTATCTACTTCACTGGTGTCTGTTGTGGGGAGAAGAATAGAAAGCTCTATCAGATGCTCTGAGACCCCTTAAATGAATGAGACAAGCGAGTATAAAAGCCAACTCTTCTTAAGTTTTGGGATGGGGGAAATTAAATAAGGGATACTCAGCACGACATGCTGTGAGTGCTGCTGGACAACATCTCTTGTCACCTGTGGCTGTCAGTAACATTTGGAGAGAGAACTCAAATTAGCTGTCCTTTGCAGGTCTCCCCTCCCATGTTTTCTATGAAATGTTTTTGAAGTTTGTGTATATTTAAAAAGTAAAAAACACTGATGTTTTGTGTATATTTTAAAATCTAAAAATACTCACATTTTTTGCTTTTTTAGCTCACTTCCAAAAATATACAGTGCATGAGGACGTTGCTTAACTTGGCTCATTGTCATGGAGCTGTACTTGGTACATCATGGCAACTTGTCTTAGCTACTCTTCAGGTAAATGTTTTCCTGACTTATACTTTATCCAGCCTGTGGATGCTTTTTTCTCTGTCGAAGTCAGTCCTACAAAACTGTATTTTTCAAATGCATAACCCATCCTGAATACAGTACATATAGAAATCGAAGGCTGAGGAAACCCATGAGGGCATATCAGTCAACTCGGACTTAAGGCTTAAAGACCAGCATGACAAGCAATTAATTGTAGATTCATTCATCATCAACACAGCCACTTCCTCTATTCAAGCTGATTAATACAAACGGCAGTGGGAGAAATAGATCATGTCAACTATACTTTAGTCCTTCTAAACCTATAAGTGGATTACATTTTATATTTCTTCCAATTTTCAAGCTTTTCTAGTTAAAAGTATGTACATTTGTGTAGCACCCTTCTTTATGAACATAAACTAATCTCTAAAGAGTGAAAAGTGTGTAAAATTATTGCAAACTCGTGTTCCAGATTTCTATCACTTCTTAAAGCTATTACTAGTATCACAAATTCATGTTCATTTACTCTTCAGTTTAAAAGAGAAGTGTTTTCTATTTCAGCACCTTGTATGGATTCTTGGTTTAAAACCAGGTGTTGGAGGTGCTTTAAAGCCTGGAAGAGCAGTAGAAGGACCTAGCACGGTAAGAATTTATTTATACTGCTATTCTGTTTTTGGTATTTATAGTTACTGCGTATTTGTTTTGTATATTTACTTACAAACTTTAATTGTGTTCTCTAGGTTTTGACTACAGCAGTTATGACTGATTTACCAGTTATCTCCAATATACTCTCCAGACTTTTTGAAAGCTCACAGTAAGAGATATTACTTTTTGACCCACCAGTCCTTCAACATTTTTCCTTCCTTCTTTTCTTTTTAAAAATACCGTATTTTCCGGCGTATAAGACAACTGGGGTTATAAGACGACCCCCAACTTTCCAGTTAAAATATAGAGTTTGGGATATACTCACTGTATAAAAAGATGACACTCGGCATATAAGACGACCCCTGACTTTTGAAAAGATTTTCCTGGGTTAAAAAGTAGTCTTATACGCCAGAAAATACAGTAGATTACCATATACTTTCATACATAAACGATTTTGTAGTAACTTGAACATTGATATCATCGTACAATATACGTACACCAGTTACATTGATTGTTTATTTTATAGCTTTATACCCTTCAGCAATTCCTAGCAAGCATAAGTCTGGTTTATTTCTATGCCTTGCCATTTCAGATTCAGCTCAGTAATAGTTTTAATAACATTTCTTTGTCACTTATCCCCTCTCCACCCAGGTACCTTGATGATGTTTCCTTACATCATTTGATAAATGCACTTTGCTCCTTGTCTCTGGAAGCCATGGATATGGCCTATGGAAATAATAAGGTATGCATTTGATTTTTTCAATTTCAGATTTTTTCTCTATCCTTTTTTTTATATTGAGCACTCATTGCTAAGAGGTAAATATTTGTAATGGCCAGCCTTCCTTAGTGAAGCCCATGACAATACAAATAAAATAAAAGGTATCAAGATGCTGTACACTTCTTTTGAGAAATACTTTCAGTTAATAAATTAACATTATTTATGTACATTTATATCCCATTCTATATTAATATTAATGATTGTTAAGTTGTAGAAGCTTCTCATAAATATATACAAAAACTGTATATTTGATACAGTATTTAGAATTGAAATGTTTTATGTTAAAATTGGGTTGAGCCACATATAGAAATAGTATAAGAACTAAAAACGAATATCTTGAAAGTATATCAGTACTGTAATGATAACAAAAACGGTGGCTTCTAATGATGTAACAGCTACATCATTGGTAGAATGTAGGTGGATATCATAGCTATATCTGAAAGTTCAGGTTCACAGAAGAACTGTGGAACAAGGCATAGCAACCCATCATGTTATACATAATAGACATGCTGCAAAAATACATGCTTGGACATGAGGGAAAACCAAAATACTTTTTTACTTATAGTTGTTCCTCAAAACTTTTACTTAAAGATTTTTAATATTTGTGACTGGAAAATATACAGGGTTTCATATATCACAAGTGTATATAAGCATGATTTCAAATTGTGTGTCACTTCTTCCTGACCAAGAAGCATCCTTATCCTTTTTAAGCTTCCTGATACGAGGAGTTGCACCGAGGGAGACATACCGGAGCTTCTGAGGGCCTTCCTTCAGTAATACAGGAGGCATTTCAGAAGCTCTTACACTGCTTCCTCCCTACACTTTCTCATCAGGTAGCTGAAAATCATCTGAAAAATTGACTTCTTGATGTGGAGAAGGGAATAAAGTAGAAGTGTAAGGACGTTACTTTTTATATCCGATTAGAAGATAGTAAAGCACCTCATCTGTAGTACTTCAGCAGAAAACTAATTTCTTGCTGTTTTTCAATGCACTGTTAAATTTTCAATGTACTGTAAGAGGGAAGAAGGCGGAAAGAAGACGAAGCCTTGCACCGTGAAAACCAAAGAAAATAACCACGTTAAGAAATAATTTATCCAGGGCTTTGTATAGTCCCTCCATCCCTTCCATTGACTCATCTTTCCCGTTTTTCTTTTGTTCAGCCTCCATAGAAGCCTGTTGATAAACTGAGAAGTGAAATATTAGGCAGAATAACATACTACATGAGATGTTGAGTGATTGTTTTACATTCTATTTGTATTCAGGAGCCCTCACTATTTGCTGTTGCTAAGTTGCTGGAAACGGGGCTAGTTAATATGCACAGAATTGAAATTTTGTGGAGACCGCTGACTGGGCATCTTCTGGAGGTAACCTTTACAACCCCCTTTTTAAATTTAGATAGCCACAAAAGTGTCCCACTATAGGTAATTTTGAGTTTTGTGCGTAAAAAGCTGTTGGATTTCTCTCTGTGCTATTCAGTCTTAAAAACCTAAGGATATGTAAGAACTTTGCTGGTCTGTAGTTTCATCTTCTCTGTTTTCCTTCTTCTGTGTTGGGTTTCTTCTTGACATTTATACACTTAACATTCAAATGAACAAGAGCGACTAGCACTTAAAAGGTTCTCCATCTGCTGATTGGATGGTGATCAGCACAAAAACAAGCATCTAATAAGTTGCAATACTTTTTTTGTGATATCCACATATATTTTGCTTGTGCTATTATACTCATCATATGGAAAGAAATTGTGTGTGTGTCCTGAGGCAAACACCATTATAAATAGCTTAACTTCTGACACATGGATTTAACTTGCATATCCATGCTTGTAAACATTTTTAAAGTGACCTGTTGAGACAAAATTGATTAGTGTGTAGAGTCAGCCAATGATGCATAAAAGTGTTGCTCTCTTCTGCTTTAAGGATCAGGGCATTTGTTGTTATTTTCTCTCTTTTATTTTACTGAGAGATAAAATATCTGTGCAGCCTTGGCAGAAAAATATAATGCTGTGTGCAGTTTATATAAATTATTTTAGCCACAAACAAAATTAGATAACAACCCTGCAAGTAGGCTGTACCCCAAATTATAGCACCATTTAGAAGGAAGGAACATTTCAGAAAGTTTTTTGAAGTTCTGATTACCAGCGTCATTTCAGGAAGAAAGGGAAATCTATATTCTCTTCAGGAAGAAAGGGAGATCTATATTCAGGCCTTATAGCATTTATGAAACACAAACACTTTTTTCCCATTGGTTAAAATGAAATATCGTAAACTAGAAAATATATGCCTGTTCAATGTGAAAAAAGAAATTTTATCTCCAAATTCAATTTTGCATCTGATGAAGTATTGAATATAAAGTTAGTAGAATAAATTAATAACAGTACCTGAGACCTTCGGGTATAGGGCACGATAGAAATACAAATAATAAATAAATAAATAAATAAATTGATCAATCAGAGTTTTTTCTCTTTTATTACAGATATTTGTGTTATGTTAAAAAAAGACTAACCATACATATAGAGTGTCAAGATTTATATATTAATACCTGAAAACAAATCCTTGATGATTAAAAATATTGTCTACAGTAAAGGAAGAAAACTTTTATATACGTTTTGTGAAATCTATATCACTTTCTCTTTTTACTAGTCCCTAATTTGCAAGCATTAACAAACTTGATTGATAGAGAAATGTGGAGTAGTTTTAGTGACTTAGCTAGCCAGTAAAGACTTTCCCCCTTGTGAAAAAATGGCTTGGTCTCTTGTGGTCTGCTACTAGAGGACTGCAGTAACTAATGTGTTAATTCATACCCAGGATTCTTAACAAAGACTGCAGCAACTAATATGTTAATACTTACCCAGAATTTGTGGCAGGGAAAGTAAAGCAAAGCCCTAAGACCATTAGCTTGAGTTTTTCCTCTGACATTGAAATTTATTTCTCAGCAGGGATCCTTTATCCCCCCGCCCCACAAAAAACGTATAGTTAAATGGTTATATAGAAGGAGAGAAAGCTAAAAAGTCCCATCATCATTGAAATGCTAAGCATGTATCAATCTGGCATATAAATTTTGAGTGAAATTGGCATCTTTTACTATCTCAGGACATTCTGTGTGCACAAAAGTCACCTTGGTAACCTTTACAACAAATGACCTCTTGCAGAAGACTTGTCAGTCTGCAACCTAGAAAATGTCTTCTGGTTTTTTCTAACCATTATAAATTATAAATATGACCTCTGTACATCTGCTGAGGTCGCTTTGAAACAGATGTTGCTCAGGACTTACTGCAGTCAGATACCTAGGCCTACCCTGGACTCGGAGTTAGCTTATACACATTACATTGCTCACTAGAGTCCTCCAGCAGCAATCCACTGCTGACAATGAAGGATTACCTGCCCTTCCTTTATTAAAAAAAGGGGGGGGTGAGAGGGATAGTTCAGTAACTAGTCATTTGGTTCAAATCGATAGTGGGTGGAGCTTCCAGGCATACCATACTTTTTACTTTACTTTTCCATGTTTCTGCGTATATAAATTCCTTTCATTGTTTTAGAATTGTTCTTTTATATATATATATATTACACACACACTATTATATACAACATTAGAACTCACGTGATTTGATGTTGATACTTAATGTTTGCTGTCTTCATATTTTTTTTACTTCTTCCCTACTGCTTCCTCTCTTTTTTAAAAACAGAAGGTAAGTTTGTCTTGCAAGTTAGTCATCTTGTTCATAAGTTTGCAAATGTATTCATCTTACTTTTTACATTGGTGACAGTAAATCATACGACAAATCCTCACAAATGTATGATTTGGATGCAGATAGATGGACTTTGATGTAAGTGGGCTAAATATTTTATATTTTAGTGATAGCCGATAGAGTCCGCTGTTGCAATTGTCATTGAAGAGGAACTAGCTGTTGGATATGTCTTTCTGACCCACTAAGAAATATGAGTCTTGTATTTCAAAAACTTGAATTTCATTCTTAATGCCAAACACTTATTCATCTGTATGCTGTTTTGAATAACGGTAGCTATATTGTATGTTTAGGTGTGTCAGCACCCAAACTCAAGAATGCGGGAATGGGGAGCTGAAGCTTTAACGTCTCTCATTAAAGCTGGACTAACATTTAACCATGACCCTCCACTTTCTCAAAACCAGGTAAGCAAACATTTTGGTATATAAAAGAAAGAATCAGTATTTGTGTAATTGTAGAAGAATATACAAGCTAATTAGTTCAGTGTGTCTTACAGTACCATAACAAATATCTATGCCCTTCTGATTTCTTCTGTTGTTGCAAATTTATCACATTTAATTGTTCAGATCTGAAAACAAAATTTAATATGAATCAAGTATGACCTGAGTCCTTAGCTAATTTTCCTTCAATAAAATAAATAATAATTTGAAAGCTGTTTTTTGTTTGAAGTTTTCAGACAGTTAAAGTCTAACAATTATAAAAAGCAGAAATCAATACTTTAGATAAGTTGGTGTAATCTTGCAGTTTGGAGCATGAAGGCATGTACACACACACATATACATACATACATACATACATACATACATACATACATACATACATACATACATACATACATACATACATACATACATACATACATACTTGTTATTTATTTTCATTAATACATTTCCATACATAATTATATGCCATTACAATAATTTTTAAAGCTTTTTCCATGTGACTTCCTCCGTTCTTCAGACTCTTCTAGTCTTTTACATTTGGCTCCCTTCATATACTTGTTACTTTTTTCTCCTAAAGGCCGAAGCCTTCCGTCAAGATGCCCAGTCCCCAAAGAAATTGTATAAAAAGTCCCCAATCTTCTATAAACTTATTCACTGTTTTATCTTTTAATAAATTCATCAATTTATCAATTTCTGCCATCTCCATCAATTTGATTATCCATTCCTCTTCCGTAGGTAATTCTTCTTGCTTCCATTTTTGTGCATATAGCAGTCTGGCAGCTGTTACCATATACAATATCAAAATCTTTACTTCTCTTAAACTTTCATCAACAATGCCCAATAAAAATAATTCTGGTTTAAAGTCAAAGTTAATATTCAGAATTTCTCTCATCCTGCCCCTATTATATTATATTCCAGTATTTTTTTACTTTCTCACATTTCCACCACATATGATAAAAAGTACTGTCTACCTTTTTACATTTCCAGCATTTTGTTGACATATGATACATTTTTCCAAGCTTATATGGTGTTAAGTACCATCTATACATCATCTTGTAAATATTCTCCTTCAGTATTACACAAGTAGTGAATTTTATGTCTTTAACCCAAAGTTTTTCCCATTGATCCATTTGAATATTGTACCCCAAGTTCCTTGCCCACGTTAATCATACAGTCTTCAACCTGATCATGTTCCAATTCTATTTTAAGTAAGACTTTATACATCATACCTATCTACTGGTTGCTCTGCCCATATGGAAGAGACTCAGACCCCAGGAGTATCACAGATCCCAGCAACACAGCTTCGAGGTGGTAGGCCAAAGCATGGGGATAAAATTCCATTGGCTTCTGAACCACCCTTTGGAGTGGATTCAGATTATAGAAGTTGCCTTTAAATGGAGCGTGGCAGCTCTTTTTAAATTGAACAAGAAACCCCAGAAGGTCTCCTTCTTTTTCCTTACCTAGCTCCCCTTGCCTCTCACAAGAGGAAAATAAAAGCTAGGAAATCAATAGCCCAGCAATCTAGGTCATAGCACAGGTGACAGGATCCTTCTGGTGCACAAGGCATCCATCACTCCAACAGGCTTCTTGTTCAGCAAAGGCCTCACAAGATGTGTTTAGCCAGTCAGTTCCTCCTGCCCAAAGAGTTTCACCCTCCTTCTCAAGTAAGAGTCTTTTATTTCTCAGAGATCCTCATTAATGCCGCTGAGAAGACTGTTTATTTAGCAGAATTGCCCCATCATCTCTTTTTTATCAAGATTCTTCCACCTTGACAAATTAACTCCTCTGGTACACAAGTTCTCAAGACCTTGAGCATCAAACCTGCCCTCAGAATTCATTGAAGAAGCAGAGAAATTCATGCTAGCTCCTCAAAGAAAGTAGTGTGACACTTTAGTACCTGACTCTCATTAATATGATTTTGAAAAAGTGGGAAGTTTCTTTGAAACATTCTTTTACAGTCCAAGTGTTCTCCCTTAGAGAAAGGTGCATTGTTTACTTACAAGAAGGCACTTTCTTGAGAGAGAGTGCAAGGATTTATCTTTCTTCCCTTGATGGTCTTATCTACCTAGAAGAGGTTCCTCTGAGGATCTGTTGGTGTTATGTTTTCTTCTACATAAAAGAGTTCTTCTCACATTGCTCCTGAGAACAACTTAGGGCTGAACACTGGCGCCAAGCAATTTAGAAGTGCCATCTGTCTTTTGAAGGAGAGCAGAAGGAGGGCTTAACCCTTTACAGTTTCACATTCTCCTTCAAGAAACTGCATTCAGGAAAGTAAACAATGCACCTTTCTGTCTTAACAAATAATCTATCCATCAGTATTACTTACAAACACACACATTCACACACAAATAAATATATTCACTGAACCTAGGCTTTCATGTAAATGACCTGTAGAAACTCTCAATCTTTTTTTGCACTCAGGAAGCTATTTCCTTGTACTTTTCACTAGCCTTTGCTACTCAATCTTCCCATCACTGTTGCTCATATAAGGGAACAATGTTCTGCTGTGTTTTTATGTTGTTATTTAAGAGAAAATATTTCCACATTGGAATACTTGAGATGCTTAATTGCAGAGTGATGCTGCTTAAATATCAGAGAAATTATGTTAGGTAGTAATGAGACAAGAAACCCCTAGTCCATTTAACTCTTACCACCTCTACTAACTTTGAAATGTGTGCAGAATTATAACAGGAATGATATCTTGAAGTGAGTCCTAGCCAAGATCTGTTGAAAGGAGGGCATTATCTGAGTTAACCGTATTTCATAGAATTTCTTAGGCTGGATTTATTATTGAAGCAGTCTATTCCCAAACGCTAATATAGAATTTTATTATTTCATTTTCTGCTGCAGCACTACTGCTTCTGGTACTTTGGGGAATATTAGTTTATTTGTCCCAATTTTTTCCCCAGAATGCTATAGCTTCTGTTTTCCTTAATGCTTTCTGTTGTTTTATTCTAGAGACTTCAGTTATTGCTACTAAATCCACTGAAAGAGCTGTCGAACATCAATCACCCTGACATTAGACTAAAGCAACTAGAATGTGTGTTACAGATTTTGCAAAGCCAAGGGGATAGTTTAGGGCCTGGGTGGCCCTTAGTTCTGGGTGTCATGGGAGCAATCAGAAATGATCAGGGGTGAGTTTCTTGAAGCTAATTTTAGTCTAAGTAATTTTGTAACAATTTCCACAAGGTATTTTTCAATATTGTTACTGCAGCACATAACATCTGAATAATTGGTTGCCCTCTAAGCTTCTCCATTATGGTGCTTAAAAGATCTTCTGCAACTTCTGAGACTAAATAAATAACATATCAAAAACTCTCATTGAGCTAAGGCATTTCATCCCTGAGCCAGTGCCTCATTAAGGCACCCACTTGCATCATCCATATGGCTTGCCAGCTCAGGCTTAGCTCATTCAGTTTGCCCTGCTATAGACTGGGGTGCAGCAGTCAACTTTCATAGCTGTGAAGCCTCCATAAGGACTTGTACGCACCCATGAAAGTGCCACAGGGCAGCCATAAAGATCACCACAGCTTTATAAGGGCCACTTTGCAGCATGTTTGCAGCTGAGCATAGTCTGGTTTCAGGCCTTGTTAGGCCAGGTTACCAAGGCTAACAAAAGTCATCTGGGGGGGGGGGAACCAAAAAGAGCACCTAATTCAAGGCCAAACAAAGCAACAAAGTTGAGGTGAGCCTACAGCTTCATACTGGCTTGGTACATCTCTAGCTTCTAAGTGTCTGCTTGAATATATAGTAGGGAATATGATTCCTAGTCTCTCAATAAAATGAAATTGTTTTGTTAATAGAGAGTCTCTAATACGGACTGCATTCCAGTGCCTACAGTTGGTTGTGACTGACTTTTTGCCAACCATGCCATGTACTTGCCTGCAGATTGTTGTAGATGTTGCTGGAAGTTTTGGGCTTCACAATCAAGAACTAAACATTAGCTTGACATCAATTGGTCTCTTGGTAAGTGCTCGGTTTAATTCCAGCCATAGCTGTGGATCCTAATGCTTACACTTTTTTCTGTAAAAGTTTACCTTCCCTGGGACCAATTCCCATTGAGCAGTTTTGTTTTCAATCTACCCATTTATTAGAATTCATCTCAGTCTACTTTATATGACTTTTCTGTAGGTAAAAAGAGCAGTTCCATCCTGTGGAAATTGATTTTAGGTACTTTGGATACAATTTTGTACTATAAAAATAGGAATTATTATTGAATTCATTCATTTTAAGCTGCGTTCTGCCTATTCAGATAGTTTCATTTGTAAATCATAGTGTGCTTAGCAATATATATCAGAGACCTGAACATTTTAAAGCAGTTTAAAATACTGCACAAAACTAGAAATCATAACATATTTGTATAAAAGGATATTCAACTGTAATCCAGAAATCCTTCTCAAAACTATATTGCATAGCAGCATATTGTCTAGCTAACAAAATAATAGTTGCATGAATTTGGAATGATTTTCTAGGTAGTTAACAGTTTCTGCACTCTGTAAATACTTACAAAGAACATTCTTTGTTTTGTAGTGGAATATTTCAGACTATTTCTTCCAAAGAGGTGAAATTATTGAAAAAGAGCTGAACAAAGAGGAAGCATTACTACAGAAACAAGCAGAAGAAAAAGGAATAACTCTGAATCGCCCTTTCCATCCAGCACCGCCATTTGACTGCCTTTGGCTGTGTCTGTATGCCAAACTGGGAGAACTCTGTGTAGACCCACGGCCTGCAGTGAGAAAAAGTGCCGGGCAAACTTTATTCTCTACAATTGGTGCTCATGGAACTTTACTTCAGCACTCAACGTGGCACACAGTAATATGGAAGGTATTAAACAAAAACTTGGGCTTTAAGCATTAAAGTGTACCATTTATGTCATTGATAGCCCTGTTTACTTTTAAATCTGTGGCTGCCATGTACTGGCTAGTTTTCAGCTTCTTCAAACGGAGGGAGCTTTTGCACTTAACTGGCATGGGAAAGCATCCCGTGACAGTTAAGATCAGAGATAGTGACTGGCATTCACACTGCAAGTGCCAGCCCATCACAGACTTCACACAGACTTGCCTGGGACTAGGTGAAGTGTGGACGGTCTTGTCTGGAACCATCCACCTTGCCAACTGCACAGCCCCCCTACCCTTTGTGCAGTATTCTCATAGGAAGTAATGTAAAAGTTGCATGTGGAAATTAAATGAGCGTCCCCCCCACAGCTGTTGACTTCCAGGGTGGCTCCGGGCTGCTCTGGGACAGAGGTGGTATTGCAGTATGCAAGTCCTCTGTCTCAGAGTGTCTTTGTATAAACATCTTGATCATCTTAGTGCAGACAAGCCCAGTGTGTTTTTAAAAAATAAACATGCACAGTTTGGATTTGTTTTTTTTAAATGTCTATTGTGTCTGTGTGTTTGAAGACGCACCTCTTTACTCAGGCCTTTAGATAAATGTCAGCCATGTTTCCCCCACTGTTTTAATTGATACTGTTTTGTTTTTAACGTGTTGGGTTTTAGTCGTTGTGATAGTTTTTACTGTTCTATTATATACTGTTATTGGATATGGTGGATTTTAAGATTGTTACCCGCCCAGAGACCTTCAGGTATAGGGCAGGATATAAATATAAATAATAAATAATAAATAAAATATGCATGCACAAATGCACACACACTTTTTATAGCTGTATGTGTGGATATGTGTATTCACACTGCACTGATATTCATCTCTTCTCACATGTACAGCATATTATAACTGTTCTCTTGCATAACCCTTTACTCCCTCTTAGCATTTTTCATGATTCCTGATTCATATGCATCTTACCTGACATGTAAACAGGACCACATTTGACAGATATGAATCAGCATTTTATGCAAGGTCATAAAAAATGATGGCTTGCATCTGTGGGAATTTCTACAACAGTCTGTGAGGAGCAGAAACCATAGATACCATAAAATATATGATATGTGTTTTTAGGATGATAGAACAAACCAGTATATGTATTGGAGATGACCCCAGATATCATCTCTTTTTAACCACTTGGTCAATGCAGGAATATGCCAATCCACCACCACTGCACAAAATGAAATGAGTGGAAGTCCAGTCCTGTGCTAGCCTTCTAAAAAGTAAATCCTTTATATGCTGTCCATACTGTGCTTAGGAATTTTATTTTAAATGAGTGACAAAATTGGAACCATATATAGTGTAATTGTAACAAAAATTCATGATGGTACATGCATTTATGCATGCATCATTAGTGGAAATACACTTTTCAAGATATCAGTTCTGGAGTTACTAGGGGGACAATGGCCTATACGTTACTAATGTGAAAATGAACAATGAAACAGTCTCAAGCAGTGGTGGAGAAGCTGTAGACCTTCAGATGATGTTTATCTCCAAATAGCCTGAGATGAGGAACCATTAGACTTATACTCCAGCAACATTTACTATCCCATAGGTTCCCTCTCAAGAACCACAGATTTAGATGGGGGGAAATAAAAACAATAAGTATAGATAAGATGAATCCGTGATGAAGAGCAAATCTAATTATGTGGAGGAGAAAAAGAGAAAGACATACTTCTAGAATTTAAGGCATTATTTGTCATCTCAGGCAGTCCTGCATCTCAGGCAGTCCTGCATACAGAGAACAGATCCAAATGTGTGTAGCAAAATGTTTCATGCATTCACACCATATTCTGGGATTCAACCAATGAGTTAAAAGGACATTGGTATGAAAAATTTTGTGTGAATTATGGAAGAACATCTGATTTATATTTAGCACCGAAGCACTAGGTAACTTGCTCAGCTTCATATGCACTTCTGCTTCAGACCAGCTTATTTACAACTTTATGAGCAGTATGCTGTTTTCTTCTCTGCTCTTTTAAATCTAGCTTAGATTTATTTGTCTCATCAGTTTAGACAGTTTGGCCCAAGTAGTCTTCCAATTTTGTGAGCCTGTATTCAGTATTTAAAATATTTTTCAGACCTGAATAAGGCTAGAGAAGTTCTAACCTTCATAGCCATGGAAATTCTCAGTATAGCTTTGCATTACAACATGTAGCTCTGTGCAGGAGATGCAGCTAAATTTGTTGTTGTTGATGATTCTTTCACACTCACCATCAGAAGTAGCAAAAAGAAGAAAAAAGCCAGTATTTTTGTTTTTGCTTATTCTGTGTAAGCTTCAGCTGAAAACATGTCTAAGGCTCTCAAATTTCTGCTTTGTCTGTCATGCTTATATATTTATATTATAGGTTCTTTTTCATTTGCTGGATCGGGTACGGGAGTCTTCTACTACAGCTGATAAAGAAAAGATTGAGTCTGGTGGTGGCAATATCCTCATTCATCATTCAAGAGATACTGCAGAGAAACAGTGGGCAGAGACATGGGTATTAACCTTAGCTGGAGTAGCTAGAATATTCAACACAAGGAGATATCTCTTGCAATCTTTAGGTACAGTGAAACTTTTCAGTGGTTATAAGTGCCAATTAATATTTTTACTGACAAATTTTGATCTTGTAGTTTTAGTAATATGTCCCATGGAATGGTTGGTAAGGGTAAAAAAACTAAATACTGTATATAAAACAGATATACCTTCCAGCAATCCTAGTGGGTGACCATGCTGGCTAAGGTCAAAGGGAGTTAGTATACAAAAGCATGGGTTCCTAAACCTTCCTCTTTATATACCTAATGGAAATATTATTTAGTCAAAGCAATTACTATTTATGCACAGGAATTTTATTGCAATCTACCCTTGTTCAACTTGTTCAGAAGTTATTTCAAAAGTGGGAAGGGAACAGCATGTTTATGGCCTGGAAATGCAGTAGATTCTTTGTATTCTTTTTTTCCCCCTTAATAGGAGATTTTTCTCAAGCTTGGGATGTTCTCCTTGATCACATCCAATCAGCTGCCCTCAGCAAAAACAGTGAGGTATCTCTGGCTGCTTTGAAGAGTTTTCAGGAAATCTTACAAATTGTGTCTCCTGTTAGAGAAACTGAAAAGCCTGACACGCCACCTGCTATTAACATGCCTGTGCCTGTCCTCCTAGGAACAGTGACTGCTACTGGCCTTGGACGATCTTTTATGAGAACTGATTCTGTAGGAGAAAGGATTGGAAGGTACAATATGACTGAACCCCCAGTAATTACAGATGAAATTGAAGACTTGAATCTTTGGTGGGCTGCCTGGAACTGCTGGTTTAGAATTGGTTCAGAAAGTACAAAACCTCCAGCTTCTTGTGATAAAATGACTTTTATTCCCAGCCAGCCTTTTCTTACAGCTTTAATACAGATATTCCCAGCCCTTTATCAGCACATCAAAACTGGTTTCAGTATGGATGATCTCCAAAAACTCGGTGTCATTCTGCATGGTGCAGTCTCTGTTCCAATCAGTTCAGATGCATCTCCTTTCATCTTGCCATCATACACAGAGGCAGTTCTAACGAGTTTGCAGGAAGCAGTTCTTACAGCCTTAGATGTCTTGCAAAAGGTAATGCTGTAGTTTTTTAAATATTCCAAAAGGCAGTTGCTCAATTTCCTATTTTGTAATGCTCTTTAAAATGTATAGCAATTAAATATTAGGCGACCTAACTAACAATGCTAATAGTTGAATAGTCTTGCCCTTTGCCCTTTGAGAGGTCCTCCTTCAAATTAGTCTTCTGTTTTCTGCAGGAAATCTTTTGTTCAGAAGATATGCTTCAACAAATTATGCTAACAGAGGATTATTCAATTAGTAAACATTTTGCGTAGTATTTTAACAATCATCAAAGCTAGCATGCTGTAGATGAAGTTATTAGTGTAGGACATACATGTTTGTACATGTGGGACAAGGCTAGTCTAATCATCTTAAACTCATTCCAGATAAATGAATGCTTCATTTCGCCCCCTTCTTTACAAGGTTTGACCTGCCAGGAAAGCTTTTTAGATTATTCCAAGGTTACTCTTACAGAAGAAACAACATGAGAAGCTATGGCTTATCCCCATGCATATCCTTTACCCACAATTTTGGGTAACAAGTGCAAGGCCCAACTTCCAATCCCTCACAGGGATTTCATCTATGTGAACATATGATCTAGGCAGTGCAGAGTCCTGATTCAAAACTGTGAACTTGCCTACCATCCTCCTGTTCTCAGGCACAAATAGAGGTAACTACATTTATTCAAGTAGGTGTATCCTGCCCTTCACTTGAAGATCTCAGAGCAGGTCACAGCATTCAGCCAAAACAATAAATCAGTAATGCTTAATAAAACATGCTTAAAATATAACACTCAGGGTGAAGAGATACATTTAACCAGGTTGTAAAAACTATATGTAATGTTGTTGCCTGCTGTATCTCTGCTGGTTGTTGGGGCAGAAAAGACTCTCTTTCACAACCCCTTGAATATCTAAGAGTGGCAGAACTGCAAGAAGGACCCCATTTTCTGATTATAGTGACTGGGACATCTATATGGAAGAAGGCACTCCTTCACATATTTGGGGCCCAAACTGTTTAAGGCTTTATATACAGACCTTGAATTGGGCACAGTAGCAAATGGGAAACCAGTGCAGACCTTTCAAGACGGTCTTGTGGTGTGGCTGACCAGAAATTCCGGTAAGGAGTTGAAATGTTGCATTCTGCATTATTACCAACTTCCAGTCTCTCTTCAAGGATAGTCTCATGCAGAGTGCATTTCAGTAGCCTTATCTAGAAGCTCACAGAGCATATATCATCATAACCAAATTGTTCCTGTAGTCGGTGAACTAATCTGAGGTGGTGGTAAGCATTCCTGGCTACTCCTGCCACCTGAACTTCAACTGATGATGAATGAATCCAGAAATACCCCCAGACCATGTATTGATTTTTTTCTTGAGCAAAATGACCTCATCCAGAATTTGATGCCTCCTAATCTCCTGAAATCAAGATCCTGTGGCACACAGTACCACCATCTTATACTGCCTCCAAGCACTGACCAAACATCTGAACCATCTCCCCTTACTCTGAAGAAATGTATAGAGTTTAGCATACTGATAGCATCTTACAGCAGATCTCCTCATGACCTCTCCCAGCAGCTTTATATGGATGTTGAAGATAATTGGGATCAAAGCAGACCATATGATGGTTCCCAAGAGTTTAAACCAAAAGTTCTCCATTGCTCAGTTGAGTTCATAGACAAGTTCACGAAGGAAAGGGCTGTTGATGGCTGCTAATCTCTAGGCTTCTAGTAATATAGTTTTCCTCTAAAGACCCACTTCTGGGAACATTCATTCTCATTCTTTTGTACTGCTTGTATGCTTCCCATGAGTAGCTGTTGGGAGAATAATCTGCTGGACTACATGGCCTGCTGATCTGGTATGGCAGGAATTTCTTATTGATTTTGCTCCCGCTACAACCCATTAAAGTGAATGGAAGATAAACTGCTACAGATTGCAGAATATTTCTCGAGAGACAGCTCTGAGTTATATATATATATATTGTATGTGTGGTTCAGTGCAAGAATAGTTATTACAGTTTATAGGACTCCAATCCTTCTTCCAGCAATTTTCCATGAGCTTCTGAGATCTGCCTTTTGTGGACTACTATATGCAGTCTTCCCAATAATTCTCTTACTTTGGAATGCCTACCTTTCTATTTCTGTTTTAGCAGTAAAGTAAAAAGGGGTTCTTGCTTTTACTGCCTAAAACCTTGATGCTGTAGAGATTGGTGAATGGCTTACCTCGTGAATATCCATTTTTGTGGTAGGCAGTAGATTACGATAGGGATTTCCTTAGCCTGCCAAATGCCAAACGACTGAGAAGGAGAGTGCCCCTCCCTTGAAAGCTTTCATTTACATCACCACACAGTCTTCAGAAAGGAGCTATTGTCCTCTAAGAACACATCCTATGAAAACAAACACCTTCACAGATTAATAACGGGGGATGTTCATCTACTGCCTACCACAGGAACGGATGTTCACGAGGTAAGCAATTCACTGTTCTCTGTGTTGGCAGTAGATTACAAAAGGGACATACCCAAGCGCATACCCCAGGGAGGGATATACATAATGTAAAACTCTTACCAATACTGGATTAACCTGCTGAAGTATCCTTCTGCCAAAAGATGCATTGCTGGATCTGAATATGTCCAGTTTGTACTGTCTCGTAAAAGCCATTGATGTTGACCATGCAGGTACTACACAAATCTCTTGAAGAGTTGCCAAAGAAGCAAAGGCTGCTGAAGTGGATGCTGCTCTTGTAGAATGAGCTGTTATCCTCTTAGGGGTATCCAACTGCTTGATCCTATATTCCATAGTTATGCACTCTAATCCACCCTGATACTACTTGCGATGAGACCTCTTGACCTAAGTGACTCTGGTGGAAACTTACAAATAGCGAGAGGGACTTTCTCACCTCTGCCATCCTACTTATATACACCTCCAGGGCCCTTTTAACATCTAAGCAACTCACCCTGCACTCTTCAGTTAGTGGCTCTCGATAAAAAAATGGCAGGCAGATATCCTGCTGTCTATGAAACCTAGAGTCCACTTTCGGTTTAAAAGTTGAGTCAAGCTGCAGGATGACTGTGAAATTCACAGAAAGGCTCAGCAATGGACAGGACTGCTAAATTTTAAATCCTCGCGGAAGTAATTGCCTCCAGAAACACCATCTTCAAATGCAATTTTATTGAGATTTTAGATATGGGTTCAAAAGGGTGTCCCATTCAGCCACTTAAATGCTGCTCTGGCTGCCATTGATATGCTTGCAGCTTCTCAAGCAGCCAAAGAGTCAGCTTCAAAAATCTCCTAAGATTCTTCAACTTTTTGTCTGCCCACATCGCCAAAAGGCTTTCAGAGTCTCTTGACACCACTTGGTTTGTCTGAAGGTTGACCACAGGAGTATTGACAGTTGGCACAACCCATATTGAGGTATTATGGTTTGACACAGGCAGGATCTTTCTGATTGTGGTAGGGATCCTTTTGGATGAACAAGGCTCTGCCCATTTTCCCATCAAAACTTCCCACATAATCTTAGGAATTGGGGGCACCCTGGATTTCTGGGGTGTGGGCATTAACAAGTCTTGCACTTGCTTGTTCCCTCAAAAAGTATGTTTAGGGCTATAGTCTGGTGCAAGCAGACCTGTAGATGAAGAAAGAGCCATTGACTCCTTGAGGCTTGACACTTCCACATCCACCGACTCCTCAGTGGCCTGTTGAACAGGCAAAATATCTAGCTCAGCTCCATCCCCCACCTGCACCTCCTTAGATCTCTGCAGGGAGCCACCTTTCGGGGTTGGAGATCTTTCTTCAGATTGCTCACACTCTACTTGCTACCTTGTTAGCAGCATCTTCCTTATGGGCATGACCCTGCTTATGTGCATACTTGTGCTTATAATATTTTCTATAAAATTCTTTCTTGTTCCTGCTTCTGTGCTTATGGTAATCAGAACTGGAGCTCAAGCTGTCAGGTGAAGAAGGGGAAGATGAGCAGGAAGGAGATTGGCCCCTCCTGTTAAGCACACTGGCCTTGGCCATAGTATGCACTATTTTAGCAACTAGTCTTGACTCAGGAGAAGAACTGTGCTTCATGGAGCACTTCTTAGAGTATCTGACTGATCTACTCCTATCTTGCTTGCAAGAGTGCTGTTTTAGAAAAGCAAAGGATGACTGAGCTTGGGTTTCATGTGGTTCTTGTTGCTCACTCTCTGGCTCTGCAGATTGTTCAGAATGCATGTCTTGGTGTTCCCCTTGAAGAACCTAGGAATACAAGGATGAAGGTGCTTAAACTGTGCTCCTTCAGCCTCTCTTTATTCATTCATTTATTTTTAAATCTAACTACATATTTTATATCTATAAATTGACACACCACATACATATTTGCCTCAAATGAAGACTGCCAAGGAACACCTACGTGTTCCTGAAGACCTGTGCCCTTTAGAGACACACTCACCAATAACTGTTGATGAGACAAAGCCCTGAAATTCTGAGGACGAAGAAATTTCTGCCCCATCCTGACAATCATATGCGAGAACTGCACTTTGCCTGTTAGCCTCCATTATGAAGGCTGATATAACTGTCTGCTAGGTGTTTAACATGAGGTCTGACCATTACTGCAGCGATTAAACTGGCATGTGGTTAATTTGATGTGACTGCCACAGGCGGTTGACAATCGCATTAAAATATATGCAATCTGGAGGGTCACTTCCTCCATAAAACAAAACAAAGCGGACCCTCAAAAGGATTCACAGCTACTCATTTACTAGCTTACAACCCCTCATACTGCTGAAGCTCACAGGCTTTTAAGTCTTTGTTTTACTGTGAGCCCTTGAATATCTAGCAGTGACAAAGTTGCTACCAAAGCCTCGAGGCTTCAAATAAGCACTCCGCCACAGCCACAGCTGACCTCACACAACAAGCCACCCTCACTCAGCCAATTCTTGATTTAGATGGGGGATCCATTATTTAGGGTCCTCCAAAAGGATAATCTGCCTGGCAAGGGGGGGGATTTTAGTCTCTCCATTCTCGTGGCTTGGGGCAGTTGTGATTTGGAGCCATCCACCCTACAGGAAAAACTGCCAGACGCCTGGAGACAAGGCGCAGGGTGTAGCCAGGAGCTCCCAATCACCACGTTAAAACACTGAAAACAGCATACCATTTACCATTTTAGTAAATTAAGCTCAGCATAATCTTGCGATGGTTATCTTCCAAACAGACAATTGCGACCATTTGGTATAGTGACCAAGGAAGACTGGTCTGTGACATTAAGAAAAGCTCTGAAGGGAGGGGCACCCTCTCCCTTATTGTTCGGCATTCAGCAGGCTAAGGAAATCCCTATCGTAATCCACTGCCTCCACAGAGAACTAGAAATGCCGTTTCCTGAGTAGTGTTAATGCCCGTAAGGTATTCTGTGGAAATCTGAATCCCAAGGGCAACAGTTGTTGCACATATAGTTGTAGTGCATATCACATTTCCAACCCTGTTCTTTTCCATGCCCTGCATCCTTTTTTTATCTTTCAACTTTCTCACCTACCCAGTCTAGTCCTTTTTTCCTATATCAGGTGTTATTTTTCTGGATTGCTTTGAATCCAAATACAAGATCTACAGAAGTTCATGTGAGAGGAAAGGAAGAATGAAATCTGATACTCTCATTGGGGTAGCAATTAGTGTTACATACCATCAGTCTGACTGTAAGAGTATTGTGTTTACAGTGTGTTGCATCAGTGCAGTAGAAATTTACTGTCCTGTATAAGTCAGGATAAGATTACATTGTGAGATCTTACCTGTAGAGAAGATACTGAGCTGGTAGCCAGTGTGTCTTTTTGATTAAGTTGCATCAAATAAATTCCTTAGTAGCTTATCCAGGCAGCTTCAAGCTTTCCGGAATATGCAGAAAATCTTCAGGATGCCTTTAAATGATGCCTTGTGATCGAACAGACTGCCTTATGTTATCTAGAGATGCCATTTGTGGGAGCTTGGGGTACAGATTACAGGAACTCCATGCTCCTGGAATACCAGCAGGAGTTCCCAAATATCTGCTGCCTCCATCTCCATCCCCAGCTTTCAAGCGGAAGGTCCAGCCCCAACAGAACTTTTTTTCCTTTAGAAGAACGCTTCCCTTGGAAGGTGTCCTATTCTTTAGGACCCACTCCAGCAGACCTACTAAAGGACCTTCAGAACAGCATGATAATAAGCCTTCCATTAAGTTTGTCAGAGGACGGCTGTGTCCCACTAGATGATTTGTCCCCTCCACCCCCTTTAAAAAAAACCTCTTTCTTGTTAAGGGTGAATTTGAGGACAGCAGTAGTCTGACGGTGTTGGGGAGTTGACATATTAGGGAGGCCAAGGGCTTTTAAAGGCCATACCTCCTCTTTTGGAGGTAAAAAGCAAGCAGAGTTTATTAGCTCATTCTTACTATTTCAGAAGACATACCAGAGCATTTCTTCTTGTTTCTAAGAATAGGGATGTGCATTAATATTTGTAACATTTGTATTCAGACGATTCATACGAATTCAGACATTCGTACAGTAACGTTTGTCCTAATAGTTTGGACGTTCTTTAAACTGGGGATAGGCATTGGATATGCATACAAATGGATACGTATCCAATACAGATATGTAACCAATACGAACGGATACATAACCAATACTTAAGGATACATATCCAATACAAACGGATATGTATCTGATACAAATGAATATGTATCTGTTCATATCAGATATTCATCCAAATTCGTACAAATACATTAACATTGAATAGAATCCTACCACATTTGAAGGGGATAAATTCAAATGAATACGAATTTTCTAACATTCAGTTTGTTACAGATCGAATACGAAAAAAAAATTGTGCACATCCCTGGTAGTAGTGCTTTTTTCTTGAAATGACAAGAAAGTAGCTTGAAACTCATATGAAAGGGTGGCAAAAAATTAGTTACTTAACCCTGTATATGTGTGCCTGTGTTATATGTCTAATGAATCAATCCATTTTTTTTTAGTTTCTGAAAATTCTGCATCTTTTTTGTTTCCTTAACTGTAGGCTATATGTGTTGGCTCAGAAAGTATGCAAATAATGTATCCTGCTATCTTTGATCAGTTACTGTCATTTGTGGAATTTTCCTGTAAACCACCACAATATGGACAGCTTGAAACAAAGCACATTGCAAATGCAAAATACAATCAGGTGAGATATAGGGGGTTTACAATTCCTTGGCTTTCAAATATGATCAGCTTTGCATGAGTTATTTTATTAGTATCATTGTCCTGAATTTGGACAGCATTTATATTATCAGTTTACTCAGGGTTTCATTACATTTCCAGTCTTCTCTTTCTATATCCCTTCCATTTTGACTGTTACATTCTACTTGAAAGAAATTATGATGAAAGCCAGCAGAATGAAAATAGTCTAACAAAGTTGCCTTAATCAGCTTGCATTCAGCTTTGCATTATAGTTTTCCTGTTTGACTCTCTCTTCATTCTTCTGTTTTATGAAAATGAAACATGATACAACTGCTTTGAATGATTTGCAATACTAATAATACTGAAACAGGAGAATGAATTGTCAGAATATTAATAGGTAACTTTTATATGCTTATTAATTTTTCCTTATTCTATTTATTATGCAACACAATGGAATCACAATAGATACAACTGTTTGCTCCGGTGAGTTAAAATTCCTTACAGATTGTGCTTAGTGTTCTTGCTGCATCAATTGCAACGTCTTTTTTCTTTAAAATTACTTGAAAATTTCAATAATCCACTCTTGTTTACAATTCTGGGTATGTATGGGTTTGGTCATTTCTTCTGGAAGTTGCACTCCCTCCCAAATGGATCAGGTGTTCTTCTGATGGAATTATTTTAGAATAATTGCATGCTGTTGAATAGGTTAATAGTAGGATATGTTCTCAATTAATTTAATCTGTTATTGTTATGCAGTGATATCCCTATCTTTATTTTTTCTAGGCAGAATGGGTAGCATTGAATTATGTTCCATTTGCTGAGAGATCTTTAGAAGTTGTGGTAGACTTGTACCAAAAGACAGCTTGTCACAAGGCAGTTGTAAATGAAAGAGTTCTTGAGAATATTATCAAGGTAAGTAATCAGATACAGATTTTGAGGTGATTGTTTTAAATAATCTTTATCTTACCTTACAGCCTGAAGTTATGTGGCACCAAATTAAAAACATTACTTTGATCTGAGTAACAAGATATAGAAATTCCTGTTCATTAGCGTGCTTTGCTGAAATTTTCATCAAATTGCAGGTTAATATCAAAGACCCCATGTAAGTAATTCTTGAACATTACTTCCATTTCCCTGTACATTGTAAAGCAGAACAATTGTCAGGGATTAATATATAGTAAGCAAACACAAGAGGTATAGATTAGGAATGTGCATGAACGAAAAACTGTGGTTCAGATTATAAGAAACACAAACCACAAACCAAACAAACTGTTCTATGAACCAGCTGGTCTGGTCATCAGACAGTTTGTGAACCCAACCCCCCCCCCATTGCCCCTGAGCCTCATCTCTATTCCCTCATTGTGCCTGGTGCTCTCCCAGATCATGTACCACCATATTCCCTTCTCTCATCCATCCTTTCCCCCATTTCACCTTGCCACCCCCTAGATCCTGCTGCACCATACTCTCTTCTTCCATATCAAGTCCCCTTTCTTCTTAATCATGCCCTACCATCCTTTTGTCATGTTCATGAGCTCCTAATTGCCATCCACAAATTCTTGGAAGAACTATGGCTTGGCCTGTGTGCTGCCTTCTGGGCCTAATATTAGTTCTTCTGTAGGGACGGTCTCCTTGTCTTCCCAGAGAAAGCATAGCACATACATATGCATATGTCCATTTCCTGAAAGGCCTCAAACAGTAGCATTTGAGTAATTGCAGGAAGTGAAAACACATACCAGGCTTTCTGGTCCTCCCTCCCAAAGGCCTCCTAGTAGGCTTAGACAATGTACTGGTAAGGTCTTTTCGAGAGCGAGAGTAGAGCCAGCAGCAATAAGCCTCAGATAAGGTTCAATGCATATTCAGTGCAGGATGGATGGCAGGGTGTTATCCAGAATAAGAGGGATGGGGCACCATTTGTGAGAAAGGAAGGAATGGCAGGTCATAACAAGGAAGATGAAAATCAAACCAACAAATCATTTGTTGAATCCCCTCTCCCAAGGTTTGGTTCATTTTTAGACTAAATCCTGAACTTTAAGCATGACACTACCTTGCTTTGGTATGAGACCAGTGTGTACTGAATCATTTCAGCATGAACTCATTTCTTACCAAATTGATTCAGCACTTCACAAGTAGAATATACTTCCTATAAAAGTTCTATGATGGGGTCTCCCTGTAAGCCTATTTGGTTAGAGTATTGGACTCTTTATCTCCCTGTTTGAGTCTGCACTCCTCCATGAAGCAGCTGGGTGACCTTGGGCTAGTCACAGCTCTCTTTCTGAGCTCTCACAGCTCCACCTACCTCACAGGGTATCTGTTGTAGGGAGAAGGACAGGTTTGTCAAACACTTTGAGTCTCCTTAAGGATGAGAAAAGTGTGGTATAAAAGCCAACTCCTCCTACTCCTTATTCTCGTTCTTCCCTTGCTTTTGAGGAGAGTAAAATTAATAGGTGTATAAACATCTGAAATTTGTTTTACAATATCACTGAATTTTAGCAGTACTCTTTTCTTTAGGAGTTTGTATGCATGCATTTATGATAGCTGCAGTTCTTCAGCTAATAATCTGATCTTTCAAAAGAGATAATCTGCTAATACAGTTTCTTTTCAAAGCATTCCAGATCTCAGCATATTTCTCATTAGTTTGGTAGGTGTATTTCCCACCCTAGCCAAGTAAAAATGTGGATGCATTTTTGTATGCAGTTTGAAAAATATGATTATATGGTACAATTCTAGGACACCTTTCCAGTAAAAATATATTTTTGCAGAAAACAGGTTGATATTGTATCATTTTTCTTTAGGAATCAAAAATAAGTGGAATGGAAAACAACTCTGCCATTCACCAATTCTACCATTCAACTGTACTGATGAAGATAAAAAACCCTTACAATTTCCCCTAGCATTTCAGGATTTATTATGTCCTTATAGTATTATCATGTTATATAATTTTATAAGCCTTTATGAATGACTTTAATGATAAGAGTAGAAACTGGATGGATGGATGGATGGATGGATGGATGGATGGATGGATGGATGGATGGATGGATGGATGGATGGATGGATGGATGGATGGATGGATGGAGATATTTTGTATCTTCTATGCACAATGATTTTTATATGGAAAAAATGTTACTGGATGATAAGACAGATTTTTCTTGCTTTAAGAAGACAGTATTAACAAGTACAAAAACTGCTAAGGTACACATGTCTTTATTGTACACTTGTTTTATTGTTCAACTTACGCAAGCATAATTATTTTTGCAGACTTTGAGAATGCCACTTAGTCTGAAGTATGCTTGTCCTTCAGAAAGCACATGGAAACTAGCTGTTTCTTCTCTCCTTAAAGTTCTTTCCATTGGGCTGCCAGTTGCAAGGCAGCATGCTTCTTCTGGAAAATTTGACAGCATGTGGCCAGAATTAGCCAACACTTTTGAAAATTTCTTGTTCACTAAAAGGTAAAATACTGTTACTTATGAGGTGGGTGGATGGGAAAATAAAGATGAAATGACATTTAAGGAATTTGATGTAAGTTTCTGTTATTTATGGAAATAGATTTTCAACATTTTTGTCTTTGTAAATATGAAATACTAGATTATTCCAATTCTTGATTCTTGGTGATGTTACTAGTATGATGAAGACCTTAGGGATCATCCATTCTCTCTGGCCCCATCATTTGGAACAGTGGGTTATATCCATTGCACCATCCTTCATTGACCGCTAGATGGTGCTCCATTTTTCAGGCTATATAGCCCTTACACCATCTCCATGTCTCCCAGTATGCAAAGTAAACAAACCATCTGAAAAACGATTCTGGAAGACAACACATTAGTTTCCCCATGAGGGTCCAAATGACGGGGCCTAAGGTCTTCATCATACCATTCTCCACCAGCCCCTTACATTTGGAACAGTGGGACATACCCAAGCAGACCCCACCGGGCAGGCAGGAAACTTCACCCTCACCATCCCCCACAGGTCCCAGGGCACATGCATCTTACCACCTCCGGAACCGTAGGAGAAAGCACCCGGCAGCAATAGGCAGCCTCAGCGAACCAGAAGGCATCCAGCCTGTAGTGTTTTGTGAAACCTGTTTACATCATGTGTTAAGCTTCAGTCCCTTATTCAAACCTTCCTGCGGAAAGGCAACCTCCTGATTAGGCCAACGGTGACCTGGGGACACCCCTGCCCTTTGAGACCAGTTCCAAAAAGGCTTCCGTGCCACATTGTGGATACAGTATATAGAATCCCTCCTTGAGGCAATTATAGTGTTGACAGCATCTCTCACCAGTCCCAGCCATTTTATTTATTTATTTATTTATATTTATATCCCGCCCCATACCCAAAGGTCTCTGGGCAGCTCACAACAGTTAAAATGAACATATTAAAATTGTATCAGACTGTGCTAAAATCCATACAGAGTTTAAAAACCAGCATGATAATAATAATTATTATTATTATACAAAAGCAATTTAAAAACAATAGTTTTTGCAGGGGGGAAGCATAGAGGGCATTTAGACAAAGGCCTGAGTGAAGAGGTGCGTCTTTACCGCCTTCCTGAATGTAAACAGAAAAGGGGCCTGACGCACCTCCAAGGGGAGGCCATTCCACAACCTGGAGGCCACAACTGAAAAGGCCCTCTCCTGGGTGCCCACCCGCCTAGCCACTGAAGGCGGTGGGATAACCAGGAGGGCCTCTCCTGCAGATCTTAAAAGGCGGGCAGGTCGATATGGGAGAAGGCGCTCCTTTAGATATCTGGGGCCCAAGTCATTTAGGGCCTTATAAGTAAGAGTTAGCACCTTGAATTGGGCTCGGTAGTGAATTGGCAGCCAGTGCAGTTCTTTTAGAACCGGCGTGATATGCGTCCAGCTAGCTGTTCCTGACAGCACTCTGGCGGCTGCATTTTGCACTAACGGCAACTTCTGAACCATCTTCAAGGGAAGCCCCATGTAGAGAGCATTACAGTAGTCCAACCTGGAGGTTACCAGAGCATGGATAACTGTGGCCAGGTCATCTCTGTCCAAGAAAGGTTTCAGTTGACGCACCAACCACAGTTGGGAGTAGGCACTCCTGGCCACGGCCTCCATCTGAGCTTCAAGTGTTAGCGCAGAGTCCAGGAGTACCCCCAAATTTCGCACCTGTCCCTTCCCGGGTATTCCAGGGACATTGCCTCTTGACATTCCAGGCCGTCAGAGCTAGCCAAGAGGGGTCTGGATGAACCACGCCCCCCTGGGACAACAGATCCAGTACTGAAGGCAAACTCCTGGGGGGAACCACCGACTTCGCCTGCAGGTGTGAGATCTATGGCCTCTTGGGCCAAAACTGTGCTAAGACCAGAACCTGCAATACCCTGTCCTTGATCAATTGAACGAGTCAACTAGTCTTTTTTGTAATATACTATACCAAGAAACAAGAGATTCTGTGTTTGGGGAGACCGAACAGTGAAAGACATGGAACACTTCTTAATTGAGTGTCCAGCTTACACTGAAGTACGACAAAGATACCTTTATCCAATAATATTCAACTGCAGCCCCCATAATAGAAAAGAACTTTTGTCAGTCCTTCTACATACAAGGTCAAGATTATGATCAGAGTAAGTCTCTTCATTTTGAAAGCCATTAAGGAAAGAGCTCACTTCCTTAAACAAGAACTGGGAAAATAAGATATTCTCTTTTACTCTGTTTCACATTGTTTTAATTGTTAGTTGATGGAATTTTGAAATGGTCAGATGACTGATCAAATAAAATTATTATTATTATGCAGTTGTACGAGTCTGGACAGAAGAGACAATGGGGGGAAAGCATACAGGAACCCTTATGGCCAGGGCGCCGAAAGAGCATCCGCTGTCCATGTCCCCCGAGTCCAGTGTATGGATAGGAAAACCTCCACTTGGACATTTTCCAGGGAAGCGAACAGGTCCATCGTAGGCACCCCCCACAGCTCCATCAATGTCTGGAATACCTTCTACAGCATCCACTCAAGTGTGGAAGCAGAGCTCTGCTTAGTTTGTCCGCTACCACCTTGGCCTCTCCCTGCATGTGGACAACCAACAAAGAGGATAAATTACATTCCACCTAACCTAAGAACCCTTTAGTCAGATCCATCAAGGCCCTAGACCGAGTCCCCCCCTTGTTGGTTAATATGGGCTTTGGTAGTCACATTGTTGGTGGCCACTAACATGTTTGCCCTTAACCAGCTGCAGAAAATAGACCAGGGACTTCCATACTGCCGTTAACTCTAGCCAGTTAATCTGATGACGAGTTCTCTGTCCCCCAAAGACCTTGGGCTGTCCTACCTTTGATTGAAGGGAACCAGTTCAATAACATTGTCACCCAGACTTTGAACAGCCTGAACCGCTCTAGAATACCTGCATGGATTAGAAGGCAAGGAGGAAGCCACCAGACTATCTGGTAAATGGAAAAATTCAATTTTGTAATCTTGAGATACCACTGACAGAACTCAAGGGTCTCTACAGTGATCCCTCCAGAACTGTGTGAAATGAACCAGGCGCCCTCCAATTGGAAGTGCCTGTCCATCACTAGTTCTCTTGGGAAGAGGACTTGTTGCCATGAAAGGAACCTTTGTTCTGCATCTTCGAAAAGATGACCCCCAGGATCTTTGGTGATCCTTCTGTTGAAAACCAGACCTAGGAGGCAGAGGATGTGCCTTGAGGAAAGACCTCTTATTGCTGAAAGGCTTCCTTTACTTACCTTTCCCATCATCCTGGGGCTGGGACTGCAGAGCCGAAGGTAACAACTTTTTCTTCTCCTTAGACTCCACAAGGATGTCTTTTAAAAATTCTTCTCCAAACAATTTTTTACCGTTGAAGGGGAGTGCCAACACCTTCATTTTAGATTTAGCATCTACATTCCAGTGTTCAAGCCAGAGCGCGTGGCGGGACGGGTGCTCAAAGCTGTCAAATGGCTGAACAGCTGTAGGGAATCCAGGGTGGCATCGGCAGAGAAGACCAAGGAGACCCTGATATTACAGATTATTATTTTCAGACTATTGGGAATGTCTGGAATACTCATCAAGTCATCCACCCATTTAAGGTCCACCCTTATACACATCAAGGTGAGCCACTATCAACCCAGCCTCAAAACTTCCTAAGCAAGGCTTCTATCCATTTCTCATTTGGGTCTTTCAGTGAGACATCAGGTACCGCCTGATTAGAAACCAACAACCGAATCAACATTAGGAATGGACCACATGGCCAACACCCCATCTGGTTCTCCAAAATACTTTCTAGGGTCCTGGGGGAGCTTCTAATTGGAGCAAGAAGATGACTACCCCTTGACCACGTTACACAGAGTAACCAGGATGAGGAGGACCCTATTAACAGTGGGAGGGGCTACACAGAAGTTGAGCCTCGGTTCTCAATTCCAAAGTTTCTGGAGAGGGGGCAGCCACCTGAAAGAATTCTCTCAATACATCCACAAAAGGAAGAAAGTCCTCATTACCAAAGATTCTATTCTGCACGGCAATCCATTCCTTGTGAGGGTCATCCTCCCAGTCAGCCTCCAATTCAGAGTCCACAATTTCACCTTCTTCGACCTAAAATAGGGGGTATTGTGGCCTACCCAGGGCCAAATTACTCTGTTCCTGAATGCCTCCCTCGGAGCCAGAAAGCAGAAATAGCAGTTGAGGAAACATATCCAGAAGAAGCAGAGGCAGTGGCTCCAGCCACCCTCAGTTTGTTAGAAGTTGTCTTATCCCCTCCAATGGAGGGTTGAGTAGTAACAGAGGAGGCCACACTGGAGGAGGAGCAACTCCTCCTCTCCGAATGTCTATGCTGCTTTTTCTTCTTCCTCTTCTCCCTAGCCTGAGAGGAAGAAGGTGAGGAGTCCTGTGACCCCCCCCCCGGTCTCTTAAGTCCTTTCTTTTGAGTATGTTGCTCCCCATGGAGCAAAAAATCTCCACATCCTTCCATGAGAGCAGGGCTTGGCCAGATCCAGAACACTTGGGCTCCACGTCCCCTCTCTCCCTCATGGACTCCTGGCACCTGGGGTCCCTGTTGGCACCAGACCCCATCCCAGCAATCACCCTGGAAGACAGGGTTGGGTAGGGAGAGAAGTCAGAAGGTCAGTTATAAATGAGGACCTTCCAAATGGAGAAAAACCCAGCCCTCAAACCCCAAAAGGCTCCGCAGAAGAGAGACTAGCAGGGTGCGAGGAGAGGGACGAATGTACTGAGCGTGTTCCTCCTGGGCTGCCGCGTTAGAGAATACTGGCAAGCGGGGCTGGCGCTAGGGCTCTGGAGGGGAAAAGGAATGCACTGGGCGAGAGGGGGGAGTGAAATGCCTGCCCTCAGCAGCTCCAGCGTCCTCAGCTCATCCAGTACTTGCGGTGTCCCAGTCTGCCGTCAACTCCATCGGCGATGTCGCGGCAGTGGCTGGCATTCTGAGGCCCTGAGCCTCCGCACCTGGCTGGTTTTGGTTTTGCTGGCGCAAGGCAAGTGGCAGCCTTCCCTGGCACTTTGGCTGCACACCTGAGTTATTCTCGAGGGGGAGAGCTCTGACGCAGCCACTAACCAGCACTCTGACAAGTGCCTGAAGTCTCTCTCCTCCTCCCATTTGGGAGGGGAGAGAAGGATCCCCGCTAGCTCCTGTGGGGTCCAAACGACACCAGCGAGCCTCGTCAGTCCATTCATGAAGGCATGGGAGGCATGGAGATGGTGTAGGGGCTATATGGCCTGAAAAATGGAGCACCATCTAGCGGTTGTTGAAGGGTGGTGCAGTGGATATAACCCGCTGTTCCAAATGTAAGAGGCCAGTGGAGAATCAGTAATATCATTGTGCTTATGGAGTAATCTCCTAAGGGAAACTTGCTTAATGCCATAACAATCTGTCTATTCATTAAACCAGTTTTAAATCTGATGTACTAATACTGCCTTTGATAGGAAGATTTTGTGTCTAAGTGCTTTTACTCTTACATCTTAACATGTTTTTACTTATTATCAGTGACTAAATTAATAAACAGCTGAATATCAAGAGAATGGTGTTTGAGTGCAAAACTTTAAAAACATGAAGTTGTATTTTGGAAGCTGTGTGAAACTTCCTCCTTTCTTTTTCTCTTAATCAGAATAGTCTAGACTCCCTCTAGATACACAGTTTATTTGTAACTCACATATACAGATTATCACCAAAATGTCTTAAAGAAAAATTAATATTTTGTTGATCAATTATTATAAAACAATGATCACATTTTAATAGTCTAATTTATTTACAAGTTTAATTGGCACAGTTTATTTATGGAGTAATTTACAATCTTCCTTTAGATTTTTATGTTAGAAAATGCTGTACTTTTCATACTGAGCCCTTCACATTTCGGGAAATACTTGGAATAATTAACTCTTCTTGCTAACCCCCCTCCCCCAGAGTATCAGTTGCTAAAATTACATTTTTTTCAGTTTCTTTGTTTCCCTTGAAGAATAATGTCTTCAGATGTCTAGTTTAACATAGTAAAGTTTATTGAGCATGAAATGGAACAGAAAAGTACTTCTCTGTAGTCTAGTATGATCTCATTCAAGAATCAGTGTTTACATTTTGCTTACTGACTGAATAACTGTCACTTTTAGTCATTATAAGATAAAAAGAAGGAATGGGATAAATTATATAGGAAACAATATCTTAAAAGCATTTACAAGCTTGAATATTCAGTGTGGTCAAATTTTTGACCACATTGTCCTCTCAAATAGCTTGTCAAACAGGCCTGCCTGCCTCATCAGTTGTTCATTTTTTTCAGTTCTCCTCCAGATAACCTTTCTATTCAAGAGTTTCAGAGAAATGAAAACATTGATGTTGAGGTCAGTATATACTCCCACTTTCTGGTGTGGTATTCAGTAACATTCAAATGATTGTATGTGTTTTTTAAATACCGAGTAGTAAGTTTATTGAGTTTTGTAGTACTCTATGACTGTTCATTGTCAACTGTCCAAGGAAGGGTACTATATAAATGAAATAAATAATCAACAAAAGACTAAGCTGTTTCATAATAAAATTATTCATAGTTACATAGCCAACACTAGATGAATGTACTGTTTTGATATTCCCCAAAATGACTTCTTCAAGAGTACTTATATGACTTTTTTTTGACAGAGCAACCTAAACATATTCATGTTTCACCACAAATGCCCTAGCTTAGTGTTTCCCAAAGCACGGTAGTATTGGTGTGTTAGACAATAAAGAACATTTATTCTTGTTTTTTAATTTCAAAGGGAGTCTATTTAAATCTAAAGTAGTTTATAATAGTACAGATGGTATATGAATATGGGGAAAATATGTACAAATAATTGAGTATATTTTAGTGTGTCCTGTCATGTAATGGAAGTTGCAGGACCCTATTAAATTTTTTTGTTGTTCTTGTTCTTGTTGTTTAGTATTTTTATCCTATCTTTCCTCCAAAAAGTTCAAAAATGGCATATATTATTCCCCTTCTCTCCATTTTATTTTCACAACTCTGAAAGAATAGTCAGGTTGAGATACCATAACTTCAAAGTGACTGGGTGAGTTTCCAAGAAGTGGGAGATAAACCCAAGTCCAGGTCCTGTATTCTAGTCATGGCATTTTTATGCACACTCATAATTCACATCAATTCATTGGTGAGAGTTGATACTGCAGTGAAAGTTGACAAACTCAAGATTCTCTCCTATGACATGTTAAATGTGAGTTGTGTGTACTATGTTGTGGTCGTTTGCCTATTATCTCTTCACTAAACATTCATTATTCAGTAACTTCATTTAATTCTATAATAGGGCCTGAAAAATTTTCTGCTAAAATACTTCCACCTGTTTTTCGGTAACTTCCTAGGTTGTACAGCTCATCAGCACAGAAATACTGCCATATGCTAATTTTATACCCAAGGACTTTGTTGGCCAGATTATGACTATGCTTAATAAGGGCTCAATACATTCTCAGCCACCCTCATTTACAGGTATGCTAATTGATAATGCAATACAAAAATATGTATACAACACTTGTAAGCCTTATGTGTTGTCACTCATCATTTTAATTTATTAAAGTATTACAAGATTAATAATGTTTTGATTAAATATGTCATCCAGCCTTTGCTTTTGTAAATTGTTTCCTTTCCTGGTCTTTGGGTGGAAGAAGTTATGCATTGGTTGTGTTGAAATCATTAGTAAAATTAATTGTAACTTATTTGTTATAAAGGGATGTAAAAAGAGATAATTTTCTTTAGATTGGTTACAGTTAATGTATTCTGTATCAGTAACTTATTCGTTATAAATGACTTGGGCCCCAAATATCTAAAGGAACGCCTTCTCCCATATCGACCTGCCCGTGCCTTAAGATCAAGTGGCGAGGCCCTCCTGGTTGTCCCACCACCTTCAACAGTGAGGTTGGTGGGCACCCGGGAGAGAGCCTTTTCTGTGATGGCCCCCAGACTGTGGAATAGCCTCCCCCTTGAGGTGCGTCAGGCCCCTTCCTTATATATATTTAGGAGGGCAGTAAAGACGCACCTCTTTGCCCTGGCCTTTGGCTAAGTTGTTAATGTTCCCTCCCTCAGTACAGACATTATTTTAAACATGTTGTATATTGTTTTATATGTATGGAAATTTTTAACGTCTTTTAATGTGTATTCTGTTTTAATTTGTTGTTTTAAAGTTGTAACCCGCCCAGAGACCTTCGGGTATGGGGCGGGATATAAATGTAAATAATAAATAAATAAATAAATAAATAAAGGGATATAAAAAGGGATAATTTTCTTTAGATTGGTTTCAGTTAATGTATTCTGTATCAGACCTAGATTGTGGATAACAAACATTTAAAAAAATTACTGAAGTTATTCAGTCTTGTTTACAGTCATCTCTTCGACAACTAGACCCATTTCAGTTTGGCACTGAAACTGCCTTGGTCGCTCTGATGGATGACCTTTCTTGGGAGAGGGACAGGGGCTGTCTACCCTGTTGGCTCTCCTTGATCTCTTAGCGGCCTTTGATACCATTGGCCATGGTATCTTTCTGGAACAGCTTCAGGGACTGGGACTGGGAGCCTCTGTTTTACAGTGGCTCTCTTCCTATCTCTGGGGCAGGTCCCAGAGGTAGTAACTTTCTTGTGGAGTTCCCCAGGGATCGGTCTTGTCTCCTATGCTCTTTAATATCTATGTGAAGCCACTTGGAGAGGTCATCAGGAGTTTTGGAGTGAGGTGCCATCAGTATGCTAATGACACCCACCTTTATCTCTTCGTTCCTTCTGAGTCAGGAGAGGCAGTTGAAGTCCTCAATCACTGCCTGGAAGCAGTGATGGGATGGATGTGGACCAGTATATTAAAACTGAATCCAGACAAGATGAGGGTACTGTGTGCCATTTGGTCCCAAGTCAAAGGTTAAGTCTGGGGTTGTTTTGCACCAGAAAAATCAGGAACACGACTTGGGAGCTGTTATTTGAATCCATGTGGCAGTGCCTGTCAGGATTGCTTACCATTATCTCCACCTTGTCCACCAACTTAAGCCTTACCTGGATAGGTGAAAGCTGGCCACAGTGATCCATGCTCTGATAACCTCTGTGCTCTGGTTTGGAAGTTGGAACTGGTGCAGAATGCAGCAGCTCAGTTGCTGACAGGAGTCTCTAGCTGGACTCACATCACACTGTTCTTAAAGGATCTGCACTGATTATCTATTCGCTGTTGAGCCCAATTCAAGATGTTGACACTAACATTTAAAGCCCTAAATGGCTTGGGTCCTAAGTATCTGAAGGAGTACCTTCTCCCATATAGACCTACCCATGCACTGAGATCTTAAGGAAAGGCCCTTCTTGTAGTTCCCTCAGAGGTATGAGGTATAGGGACTTGCAGGAGGACCTTTTCTGTGGTGGCCCCTAGACTCTGGAACAGCCTCCCTCTCAAGGTACACCAGGTGCCTACACTGTATAGTTTTCGGCGCCTGGTGAAAACATATCTTTTCACTCAGACTTCATTTGTTTAATTAGCTTTCTCAGGGTGCTGTCCTGTTAGGGAGGGAGGGGGGTAATATTTTCAATTAAGTTTTAATATTTTACATGAAGGGCAGGATATATGTTTTTAATATTTTACATGAAAGGCAGGATATATCTTTTTAAAATAAAATAAATAATATGGCAGGAAGATGCAGTTTCACTTATATATGGCCAGTAAAAAACTTGTATACTACATATCTGCAATATAAAACCACACTGTAGTGTAAAGCCAGTGATTAGAGGAAGCAACAATGAGATGACTTCTCTTAGCACATTTTGTAAAACATGGTTGTTCATTAAAATGGAACCATTGGAACCTCTGACTTAAACTGACTGCCAATTTGCTTCCAGGCCCAATTCAAAGTGTTGATTTTGACGGTTAAGGCCCAGAACAGCTGGATAGCTAGATACCTGAATAGTCCTAATCATCATTTAAGATCTTCAGAGGAGCCAATCTTGACAATTCCATCCCTTTCAAAGGTCATGATTTAACAGCCAGAGGAAGAGGGTTTTCTATGGTGGCCCCAAGGCTATGGAACAGTTTTCCTTCAGGCAGATGCCACATGTCTTCATTGATGAATTAGTAAAAACACTTTGCTTTACCCAGACTTTTGAATGGTGTGTATGTACTTTTGTTGTATTTTAATGGGGCCATTTTACTGATTATCTTTTTGTGAACTACCCTGAAATTGCAAAATAAGATGATATAATAGTAAAATAAATAAAAAGTGGGATACCTGTACACTTTCAAATTATGTATATTGTATGCTCATTGATACTTTATTTCTGTAATAATTGTCCTTCATTTGCTGTGCTTTTCAGACCTTCTTAAAACTAAAATATTTTGATTTTGTTTTTTACAGAAGCAGAAATAGATATTCGTATGAGAGAAGAATTTTCAAAGATGTGTTTTGAAACATTACTTCAGTTTTCATTCAGTAATAAAGTAACAACCCCCCAAGAAGGCTATATTTCACGAATGGCACTTTCTGTTCTCTTAAAACGTTCACAAGATGTGCTGTATCGCTACATAGAAGACGAAAGACTAAGTGGAAAGTGTCCCCTTCCACGGTATGTACTTTTTCTTCTTTTTATTATTGAATTTTTCCTTGTCCAATCTTTTAAAGCTTTCCACTGTGCCATTGTTCTGTCTGTTGCTACCTTTGTCCTCCTCCTCCCATTTGACCCTTCAAACTGAGACTTTGCATAAGAAAATTCAGACAATCAAATGATGATTATCACTTATTGAAAACATAAATTCATAACTTATTTCCTTCTTTGTTTTGTAGACAACAAGTCACAGAAATAATATTTGTTTTAAAAGCTGTCAGTACCCTCATAGATTCCCTTAAAAAAACTCAACCAGAAAATGGTAAGTAAAGCTAAAACTGCTTTATATTCTTATATTTCATATTTATTACTTAGTCTTAAATACAGTCTACTTAGCACAGAATACTTCACTATTAAAAGCATATCCAATAGATAGTGTGATTAATATTTCAGATTAGTTTTAAGTGAACACTACTCATCCCTTTAGCTGAAACATTTCCCTGATCTAAATTAATCACCAACTTGCTACTTATATTAGTGTGCACATGGGGGAGCAAGTATTGTTGAACAAAAGTCAACATGGCTTCTGCAAGGGTAATTCATGCCTTACAAAGGTGTTGGAATTCTGTGAGTGTCAACTAACACATGGATCAAGGCGAACCAGTTGACATTGCCTATCTGGACTTTCAGAAGGCTTTTGACAAAGTCCCACTTCAAAGGCTACTGAGTAAACTCATCAGCCATGGAATACAAGGACAAGTTCTGTCCTGGATTAGTGACTGGCTTAAGGATAGGAAGCAGAGAGTTATAATAAATGGGCAATTCTCAGGGTGGAAAGAGGTGGAAAGTGGGGTCCCCAAGGTTCAAGATTGGGACCAGTGCTTTTAATTTATTCATCAGTGATCTAGAAGAAGGGGTATATAGCAAAATAGCAAAGTTTGCTGATGATACTAAATTATTCAGGATAGTAATAACTGGAAGAGATTGCGAAGAGCATTGAGTGAGTGGGCAACTAAGTGGCAGATGTGCTTAACAAATGCAAAGTAATGCACCTTGGGGCCAAGAATCCTAATTATATCTGCAACGCACCAGGAAAGGGATCTCAGGGTTCTGGTGGATAGTTCAATGAAGTTGTCAACCTAGTGCGCGGCAGCAGTGAAAAAAGCTAATTCAGTGCTGGGAATAATTAGAAAGTAAATAGAAAACAAGTCAGCAAGTGTCATTTTGCCTCCTTATAAATCTGTGGTGAGGCCACATTTGGAATATTGTGTACATTCTGGTCACCACACCTCAAAAAGGATATTGTGGAACTGGGAAAGGTGCTGAAAAGGGCAATCAGAATGATTACGGGTGTGGAACACCTCCCTTACGAAACCAGGCTGCTATATCTAGGCCTCTTCATTCTCCACCAGCCCTTACAATTGGTGTACAGTGGGGTTATTCCTGCTCCGCCAACCCTCCACGACCGCTAGATGGCACAGCTTTTTGCCCCTTTATATAGCCCTGCACCGTCTGTTCCTCAGTATCTTCAGTCGCTCACTCCTTCACAACTAGGGCTGCGCTTCTGGAAGTGAGCCCTGAAGGATTACTTCAGGAGGCAGTTTGCCTCGTTTGGATTTTCTAGTGCCGGCTGGCCTAAAAGTGGCTTTGCTTGCCTCTCCCTCCCGGGAGGAGGCACAAGCCTTTGAGCGCTTCATACAGCGCTGCATTGGGACGCCCCTGGAGCTCTTTCCCTGCGTGGATAACACAGCACTAGAACCAGAGGGCTCTGTATGAAGCTATCCCTGAAGTAAGTGGCAAAATCAAGCACATATTCGATTTGTTAAAATCAAATTACTTGATGTCGAAACAAAATCATACAACAGCAGGGAAATGCTTTCAAGAACCCAGGATACTAGTCTTGAATGTTCTTGCTTCAAGCTATGCAAATACTGTAAGAGAAAGGGGGCAGAGGGAAGTGTGTATACATCAAGTAAGGCAAAGGAGTGAGCTTCTAAGCCAAAATTCATGATTCTGCTCTTTTAGTGCAGTTATGTTGGAAGAAAGAAAGGTAACTGTGCTGCCACTTAGTAGCAAAGCCACAAATAAGAAAACAGGACCCTTAATTTTATTTTATTTTTTAAAGGGTGGGAAACTGGCTTGTTTTAGTGAAATTCATTAACTGGGGGGTCCTTATAGCAAAAGATTATTGAAATTCTATCTACAGTTCATCAGATAATGTGTATTGGAAAGTTTTGTGTGGTAGTGTGTGGGTGGTTTCTAAGTTGAGACCTGAGCACGTAGTCTGAGGGGAAGAGACCTGCAATTGCTGCTAACCCAGGAGAAACTAGTAGGAAGAGTCACATTGCTTAACAAGGGGAGAAAGGTCACTTTGAGCAGGGACTCCATTTAAAGGAGGTGTGTTTCTGAATTCATACATTGTGCGTTGGAGCCTAGTTTAGGCAAGAAATGCAAGATTTCATGCTCTTAGGTCATCGGGACCAGAGAAGGTTGACAGTGGTCTGAGAAACAGTCAACTGCCCCTTAAATGGTATGGGGGCATTAAATGGAGCCATTAGAGATCAAACAGGTTTCCTCTTTCCCCAAATACAATTTTATAGGGAGGCCTTACAGTAGTGTATGATTCGATCATTAGAAATGTAGATTGATATTGCCTGTTACACACATATACAGGGGCCGCTGGGCATGAAGAACTGAAATGTCCCAGTGTGTTAATGGAATATGGTGGTAGGTGGAATTCATTTGGCATTGGAGACCACTTAAGGACAAGCTGGGCCTCTATAGAAGGAACATATGCCACCTGAATGAAAATGAGACCATTGGTCAGATACAGAAAGTCTTTTGTTTTTTTACACATATATTTGTATCAGTACATCTGAAGCTTGCTGTGTTTACCTTTGATTAAAAAATATGTAAACATGTTCAGCTCACAAACATAAAAGCAAAATAAGGAAATAACTATATATTCAGAAACATGACATGATGGTTATAGTCTATCTAGCACAAAAGACCAAAGTAGAGCAGAAATCCCTTCCTCCTTACTTCCTTTCCCTAAATGCATATTTTGACGCTTCCATAATTGTAATTCTAGACACAAAAATATAGATGCATCTGATGCATCTGGCATCTGAATATCTGCTTTTTCCACTGTCTGGAGTATGATATGGTGACAGTTGATGACAGAAAAGTGTATCTTTGGAAGGATGGTAATTTACATTAAGCAGACATGGGTGATGTTTTCAGCCTTAGCATTCTGAAAATGTCTTGTCCAAAAACAAACAAGGATTTGATAAATATCATAGCAGAAGGCACAAAACATAGCAAATGTGTTTTGTTTTTAAATACACAATATTTTAAGAATTTACTATCTTATTCATATCTCAGAGTATGTCCAGTCCATTCAGTGTAGTATTATTTATTATTCTATGAATTCATCACTCATCCTTTTATACCATGAAGACCTAATAAAATATAGTGTTGATTTTTGCTTTACTTGAAGCTAGAATAATTAACCAGTCAAATGTTTGTACCACTTTATTGGTGGCACATAAAAGGCAAAAAGTTATTAAAAGTTGCTGTGTAATCATTTTCTACCTAGCTGAGAATTTAATAATCCTTTTTAATCTCTTATATATTTGGTTATGTTATGTATTTATTGATCTAAATTAGCGACATAAATTTTTTTAATCAGAACTTGCATTTACCTTTCTCAAATCCTATGTTTGTTATGCATCTTTGTTACATTAGCGTCATTTTAAAATTATTTCTTTAATAAGAAATGCTCCAGAAAAATCACTTTATCTTAACTTTTTGTTACAGTTGATGCTAACACATGGGCGCAGGTTATTGCTTTGTACCCAACATTAGTAGAATGTATTACCTGCTCATCTTCAGAGGTTTGTTCTGCTCTTAAAGAAGCTTTAGTTCCTTTTAAAGACTTCATGCATCCACCAGCATCCAAGGTACAGAATGGAGAAACCTGACCAAGTTATTTTTTACCTTTTCAATAAAACATGCATCTATCAAAAAGGAATGTTTATTCTAAAACGAGACTCATCTGAAGAAGTCTCATAATTTGTACTTGGCAAGCATTACTGACCACCTTTAAACTGTACTAACAAGAACTCTGTGGCTCTGATCACTTCAAGCTTGCATCTGAAACATTTCTCAGTGAGTGGCAATGCCAGTCTTTGACTGAATGGAATCAATTTAAATACAGTACTTGGTACAGTAACTTGAACTGGTGATAGAAAAGTGGGCTTATGTACAGCTTGTTGTGTATGTGTCAATGATGTAATTAAGAATAAATGATTCATTGGGATTTATTAGGAAGGTGGTTTTGCACCAATTTTTCAAGTACAACATTGTACTAAAATTTTATGCAAGGTGGTACTGTCACATTCCATATTATCTGTAACCAGCCTTTGTAAACAAAGGGAAGATGTATTTGCGTGTATAATAAACAGTTCATTTAAAAAGTTGCATTTATTTAAATTCTTTTTAAACATTGATAATGTTAAAAGCTTCAAAATATTTATTATGAATACTAAGTTGTATGCTTGCATTTTTACTTAATATTTGCCTTCTTTGTTGGCGGGTATTCAAATTTATATCTGATCATGTGTTCAGCTTTTTTTTTTTTTCTTTGGCATATTTGATTGTATCTTATCTGTGGCCAATGAATAATAATTCTGCTAGCAGGACATACGAATAAAGATAGTGGCAAATGACATGTGAGCTGCCATGCTGAAATAAATTAATCTGCATAGGCAGAAAACTGCTGTGTAGCACTCAAGACACCACCATACCTCATTTCACAAAGTAATTGTTATATTGTCAGCCCATTTTTGTAGCTCTTTTTTTTAAAAAAATATCTATTTGAAATGTATAGTATTTTTTTGGAGTTATTTTATTTTGTGTGCTTTGGCCCCAACCAAAATTGGTGAAATGATGACTAGAGCAAAATAATTTCAGGTACCAGCAATATTCTACCTGTATGTCATTGTTTTGAATAATCTTAACTACTTTGTTTTGTAATGCCTTTCAACCTGGAGAATAACTGTTCTGCTCTTTGGAGTATAAGTGTGTGTGATACAGACTGAGAAGTGTATTTTTTAAGATAGTTAGAGATACAGTAAACTGTAATGAAGTATAACTGTTTGATTTCCCTTGACTATGAAGCATCATGAATGGGTTTCCTTCTAGTCACTTTTAATGCAGAAAAAAAGTTAACAGTTACTCTCAGTATGCAAGATATTAAAAATATGGAGCCTAATTTGAGTAACACTTTAGTGTCCTAGAGAGGTACATATGTTGTCCTTCCATGATATGTGAGATCTCAAAGTTATGACTGCAGAAAATCCAAAAGATACATTTGACAGATAAGTCATTTCGCCAGCCACTATGAAGGCAATGAGTGATTACTATTGGGCAGCTGAACTGTGTTCTTCTTTCAAGAGACTCCATGACAATGACAGTTTATGGTGCTTTGTACATCTGCAGCCTACAGGCTTAAATCAGTCATAAGAAAAGGATGTATGGTCAAAACGCCATTAAAATTTTATTCTTATTTCACTCAAGTATTTATCTAAATTATTATAGTAAATATAACACATCTACATTTATTACAAACTGTTCTGATAAATATAACACTTTATTTATTATAAATAAACACGATCATTTCTGAACTTAAAATCCAAATATATTCACACCAATGGCACTTAAAAGGGCATGTATGTAGAACTGAGCTTCCTGCAGCTTCAAAGGAAGATTCTCAAGGCTGAATGTTTGTCCCTCACTGCCACTGGATTACAACAGAAGATAAATTGGGAGGAATTAACAAACTAGCAGCAGCACTACTTTTTTTTTTCATTTCAACTGCATGATTTTCCAGCTACTGTGTGCCCAAAATGCAGTTTATTAGGTGACCAAGCTTGTCACCAAAACCTCCTTTTCCCAGGGACTCTGAAGAAACAGGTCAGGTTCAAAATAAAAAGCAATTTTTTTGTCCAGTGGCAGTAAATTGCAGTAAGAAAAGTAAAGCAGAATCTTATAAGACAGAATAAAATTTTGCAGAAGCTGTGGCGTCCAAAACTTGGTTTGAGACAGAAAAAAGAGTGCTCAAAACAATGCGAACAATGCATACATTTCACATGTGATTAAATAGAAATTTGATAAAGACATCAGGTAACCCCTAGAACAGTGATGGCCAACCTATGGCACGCGTGTCACAGGTGACACGCCAAGCCCTTTTGGGTGACACACCAAGCCCTGGCACCTGGGCGTGTAGTGCTTGCTCGTTCTTGAATTGTACAAAATACCAACTTTCAATTGAAGATTTAGCAAACAAAATTCAGCAACAAAAGTCACTAATGTAAAGAATTATTTGTTTTTGCTTTTAATAAAATAAATATATCAAAAATATAACTTTTTTACTAGAGCTGCAAATATCACAAAATTATGGATATTTCTAGATGTGACACAGCACCTGAGTTAAGCTAGGTTTCTTGCGAATTTTGACACACCGAGCTCAAAGGGTTCATCATCACTGCCCTAGAAAGACAACAGCATAACTAGCAACTGAGAAAAGTTCTCAAAGGTGAGCGAGTTGCCCCCTCCCATCTGCTGGTGATGAGGATGCTGCGAATGCCAATTAATGGTTATCTCTTCCTTGCTGGTTTACAGCTGTAGCTAGTTCAGGACAGTACAGCTTCAAAAGGCTCCAAGGTCAGTTAAGCCTGTAGTGACAAGACCCACTCATGCACCTGCTTTCCCAAGACACAAAATATTCAGAGATGTTAACTCTTAAAAAGAAATCTCGAGTGAGTCAGGGTCCAGTTAAGATATTTCTCATACTGGCTTTACATTCAGTTCTCTCCAGTAGATCGGAAAGAAAGAAACAGGAAACCAAAAACCATTAATTCTGCTTCCTATTTTTAAGTTCTAGTGAATATCTAAATCTGTTGGACTTGATCTTTACACCTTGATCATTATAAAAACCTGTTACTAATCAGATGTACACATTATTTCATAAGACTCTTTATTTTTTCAAGATTGGGTCAACCAATGGAAGTAATAGACTCAACTGGGATTTTTTTTAGCTGATGATTTGCAAGGGTACAGACAGTTAAGTGGATCGTATGCACAGCTCTGACACATTTTATGGGTTCTACATTACAAAAGGCATTTGTATTTGTGTTTAAAGTTACTAAAAATGTACTAAAAGCAACCTGCAAATATTAATGCAGTATGTCTTCGCCTGGTCTTCAGGCATCTCTGGGAAGCATGTCAATTTGCACTATACTATGTTCAGTTTTATAACTGTCATACTGTTGTTCCCTCACTCTTTCATTAAATCCAGGAAGAAGGAGGGTTTTTAAAAAACCATACACTAAATGCTAATAAAATAGAAGTGACATAGATTTATTTTTTAAACTGGCGTGATTTGCTTTGAATTGTCAAGTTTATAAACGGTGGGTTCCTAGATTCTTCCTGCTGACTGGATTTTCTAAGCAAAGGATGTAACTCTGCATTTGATAACCCCATGTTACAACAGCAAAAGCGATTTCATTAAAATAAAAGTTGTACAAATTATTTTTGTCATTAAAAGAAGCAGTGGTAATGTAAGCAATGGACAGTTAAAACTAAATTTTTACTTCACAGGCTAGTGTCACAGTACAAAATAAGTAATTGTGGGCATTTTCAATCATGCTCCATGAAATAAGTCTATTTTTCTGTTTAAATACAACAGTGGTTAGTTTAAGAGCTCAGCATGCCTTAGCAACCTCATCGAATGTTGTGTGGAACACTTTTTGGGATCAAACAATGATAAATGTACTAGTTCAATCAGAAACAACTGAATATTATTGATGTCACAAGGTGTGTGATGATGCTTTTCTTAAAACTGCAGCCATATAGTAATAACAAGGTTAAGGAAAACCTTTTACAATTTAATGGGTTAACTGAACTCTATAAAAAGTCTCAATTTTCTTAAATGTTAAAAAAAAATTAAGCACAAAAATATGAACATTTAACCGTTTTCCAATGGAATCCTGGAAATCAAGTACATTTTTATACAGTCTCATTAAAAAAAAAGTAAAGCACTTGCTTGGAAATCAGAAAGCTACAGCTTCAATTCCCAGTGTCTCCCCAGAAGTAAGTGATGGCAAATCATGGGCCTATTCGCACTTGGCCTTTTTCTGGAGTATATCTCAGGATAAGGGTCTGTGGTCCACATGCTAATGCAGACCCTAGCAGACCTCACTTTGGGCCAGCTGAAGCCTGCACTAGCATATGGACAGCAAGTCCCTATTCCAGGATATATTCCAGAATAAAGCCAAGTGCGAATAGGCCCCATGTCTGTTAACGGCAAAGATGCTTCCATGCAGTTACCCAAAGTCACCCCTGACTTAATGGTACCACAGCGACAAGAAATGTATTTTTAAGTTCTGTAATGCTCATCATAGAGTACCAACTGAAGCTAAATGGGGTTTGAGCTGTACAGTTTTGGGAAGAGCGATTGCCTGGAAATGATGGTGGAAATGGAATAGAGTAGTAGGAAAATACCTACATTAAGTGTGGACTTTTGGAACTCTAAACCCGCTCTGTTCATTGTGGTTTGGTTTGGAACAAATTCAAGGTCCCAACCCACTCATAGCAGCCTAAGTACCAAACTAAAGTTTACGCCCAAAGATTTTTCATTCCGCCCCTCAAAAAAACCTCTGCAACGTAAACAACGAGCAGTCCTACGACTGATATTAGCAGCAGCTCAGTGGTTTCTGAATTCGGATGCTCGTTCCGTCCGGACCATCTCATGATCTCACTAGCCCGCCGTCCTTCACTACATTTCCCAGCGCTCCATGCGCCGAAAGGGCACCTCCCACACGCTTTGTATTTTCCAGCGAATTTTTTTTCCCCCAAGGTTAGGCGATTTTTTTAAAAAAGCAAAAGAACTCTCTTTCCCACAGTGCCTTGCGTGGAAACCGTTTTTCGCGGCAAAGGAAGGCGACCTGAGGCGACTGCGCTGACGTGAGCGTCCGGGTCTTTGGAGTAGCGGGAACGCGGGTAAGTTACACCAGACTGGAACCCCCCCCCCGCCGCCCCTCCCGTTTTCCTGAAGATGGCGCCGGGAAGCGATGGGACGCCGGGGAGGTCTCTAGTCACGAGGGGGGAAATTAGCGTCTTCTCCTCCTCCTCCTCTATTTCATCTCTATGATTTTGGTCAAGGGGGGGGGGGATGCTGCGCGCGCGCGCCAACACAGTGGGAAGCGACCCGAAGCGCCGCGAGGGAGGAGGGAGGGCGGTTAGTAAAGGCTGGCTGAGGGAGGGGAGCGAGGAGAGGCCGCGGCCCCTGACTCCCCCTTGGCGGCCGTTTGCTCGGCCGCTGGCAGGGACGGGAGGCGGCGGCAGACGGACCAACTGGCGGCTGCAGCGGCGGCGAGGGAGAGAAGCGGGAGCGGGCGGAGCGCAGCCGCCTTCCAGGAGGGAGGGAAGGAGCCGCCGCGCGCTTCGCCTTTTTCCTTCCTTCCTTCCTTCCTTCCCCCTTTCCTTCCTGCTTCCCTCCTTCCATCTGGCGGCGCGCAAGGGCGGCGGGATCATCACGCGATGACTAAGGGACGCCTCGCCGTCACGCGCCGCCGGTCGCTCGCAATGGCGCCCGCCTCCTTCACGCGCCCAACCGCCCTTTCTTGAGGGCGGGACGGGGGGGGCGGCGGCGGCGGCGCGCACCCGTCGTCTCCCATTATTTTCCTCTTTCCGAACCGGGACTGCGCTGCGGAAGGAGGGAAGCGGCTCGCTCGCTCGCTGCCGCCTCGTCCCCCCTCCGCCCGGGAGCGGCGGGGAAAGCGAGGAGCGCGGCGGAGTGAGGGGGGGACGGATTTCCCCCTCCTTTGCCTCAGGCGGGCTTCGTCTTCGTTCGCCCGCCGGCCGGCCGAGCCGACAGGGAGGGAATCGCCCCCAGCCGGGCTCGGTTAGTAGCGGCTCCTGTCCCGGCGGGGCCTGTCGGTTCCACATCCACGAGGAGGCTTCCCGGCCGTCAGCGGCAGCTTCAGGTCATGCGAGGGGAAGGGCGGACTAGCTGCTGGTGTGGCGGGGAGGGGGAGAGGTTGGGCGGGGTTTCTCCCTTTCGTCTTCGCGGCGGCAGCCGGGCAGAGAGAGAAGGGAGGGAAGGAGTCGGTCTGGCCGATGTCTGCCGCAGATAAAGCTCCCCGGAAGAGCCACGGAGGACCTCGCCCACGGCTTTCTCTCCGTCGCCTTGCTTGCCTCAGTCCTCCCCCCCCCCCTGCAAGACGGGACGGGCGCGCCATGGCCCTGGCTGAGGTAGTAGTTTGTGCTGTTGGTCGGGTTGTGACATTGCCCGCTGTGGAGATAACTGCGCAAGCTACTGCCTTGCTAGTGCTGGTGTTGATCGGCTGCAGATGAAGACGGTGGCGATGGGGAAGCCCTTTGTTTTCCCGAGCGTGACCTGCTGAGGGGCCGATAGAAACGAAGCTCCCTCGGCTGCTGCCCTCAGACCTCGCTTTGCTCTGTGGCTTTGCCGCGCGAGCTGCCTTGTTTCCACGAGTGTGTGTGTGTGTGTGTGTGTGTGTGGTCCGTAGGCACGGTTTTATTCCTTAATACTTTGAGATGCCTGGATATTGCATACTGTATTGTGTTGCTTCTGCATGTTTTGGTTCTTGCTAATAAAGCTTACTAAAAGAAATCGCTGTACAAAAGGCATCATTTGTTGTACGTCCTTCACGTGCTAAATATGGAATGTCTCGATCAAAAGACATGTGCTTGCTGAGGCAGTTTTGATAATTTTCCTGTAGCATGATGAAAATGAAATCAGTGTTATTTTTGGGTGGCAATTACTATTTGAAGTCTGCCTCTTAAGAGAAGATTAAAAAACAAAATGCAAAACGTTGACGATCTGTAACGTGCGTCCTTGCCAGTGTGGTGGTTTGCACTTTTTTTTATTGGCAGTGTTGTTGCCTACAAATAGCACATTTATGATATTTCAAAATAGTTTTTGACAAAAATAGTTATCTGGATTCTATTACCAGTTAATCGTTTGTAGGTACAAAACGTATTATGTGACTTCTTAACAAAATACCTTATGAATTACTAGTATGATAATTTAACTATTTTAAGAACAAAAATGTATTCTAATTAATGAAAGCTGTATCTTAATTTTTTGAAAACAGATAGATGGAAAGCAAAACATTTAATTAAATGTAAATGTGCTGAAACTCAGCTACTTCTTTGATCACAAATAAAATTAGTGAAAAAGCCCATCTCTGTGTGTCTGAGTATTTAAAATTGTTTTGACAACATATTATAGAAATTCTAGAATTGGAATGATCAGTTGGAAAAAAATTATTCTTAATTTGCACTGTTATAATTGCTGATATTGATTCAAATGATATCTAATGTAAATGCATCAGTGCTTGAATGCCTTTCTGTGTCTAGATAGGTTTTAAACTTCTATTTCATTTTCATGGCCCATATAAATCTGAGGTTGATTGTTCATAAAAAATGAATAATGTTTGGAATTGAAGTTAATGCTATTAAATAGGGATGGAATATATATTTAATTATTGTGCTAAATTATCAGTTGATTTTTCTATTTTCAGATTAATGCCCATTAATCGTTCACAGGAGGTACTCTTGTGCCCTTCCCCAGCATGGGAGAGTACATGAAGCTATAATCCTTATAGGAATTTTATTGGCATTTCTTTTTAAAAGACAAAGTTCAGCATAGGTTATATATACCAACAACACACAATTCTGTAGAGCTATAAAATTATTTTGAATTAATTAAATATAAGGAAACCTTTCTAAAATGTGCTAAAATGTTATCTTGTACATTTTGCTTACAAATAATGTTTCCAACAATAAATGGACAATTCTGGTTGGTATGTAACTCAGTATCTCTTTGTAGATCTATTTCTTTATTGTACATAGAAAATGAAGTGTGCCTGTTCTGAATTTGGTGCTCTGGTGGCCTTCTCCAAGCAGAGATAATGCCTTGAATCCAGAGAAGTGAGCAGAAGAAAATGTATTGTGACATCTTGCAGAAGTTAACTTAAAATATCTTGTGGTCCTTCACAACATGAAAGGTTCAGGAAGGACAATTTATTAAATGACTTTGCAGAAGAGTTTGCAAATGGTGGAAGGCTCTGGACTTGGTTTCACTTTACTGGAAAGAGTCTCCCACGGAAAAAGCTTTCTCCTAAGCTTTTGAATCCAAGTCACTGTTAGTATCTGCTACTTAGCACATAAGAACATAAGAGAAGCCTGCTGGATCAGGCCATAGCCTATCTAGTCCAGCATCCTGTTGCACACAGTGGCCCACCAAATGCTCATGGGCGTCTCAAGCAGAGACAAGGACAAACATATTCCTGCTCTCGAATCCCAGCAAATGGCCTTAGAAGTGCCCCTCTTCCCCCCCACCCGCCTGAAAGATGCACTTAGGCATTGATACATCTGTCATACATAAATTTGTCTAACCCTACCTTAAAGCCATCTAGACTGGTAGCTGTCACCACCTCTTCCGGCATTAAATTCCATAAATGGATGACCCTCTGGGGGAAGAAATACTTCCCGTTGTGGGATCCAACTCTCCTACCCATCAGCTTCATAGAGTGCCCCCTGGTTCTAGTATTGTGCGACAGAGAAAAGAAATTTTCTCTATCTACTTTTTCTATATCATGCATAATTTTATATACTTCAATCAGGTCCCCTCTTAAACGCCGTCTCTCCAGACTGAAGAGGCCTAGACGTTGCAGCCTGATTTCACAAGGGAGGTGTTCCAGGCCCTTAATACGTCTTGATTTCTTACCCAGCTAATTTGTATTTTGCCTTCCACCTACATAGATGAAAACTCCTGCAATTTTGAATTTTTAAAATGTTGAAAATTCATCAGAAAATCAATATTTCTAGACGGGTGTATAGTTTTCCCTTTGTTAAATTTTAATAGTTCAAGAAAATAGCCCTTTGCTAGCTAAAACCTAAAAGTATTAGGAAAGAGTTAACGTGCCCTAAAAGAGTTAAAAAGACAGTTTTTTAAAAAAAAAAAACTTGATTACAGAGGAGCTTTTGCAGAGCCAGCATGTCTGAAAACAAATTAGCACTTGGGCCTTTTCACACTTGGAAGTTGAGGCTGATCAGGGACGCTCTGGCACAGCGTATGCACCCCTCAGAGCCCAGTTCTGTCCCAGAGTGCGTGCCCATCCTCATCTTTTGATAGCTGTAGAGCAGGAAAGACTGCTTATAGATGGCATAGATGTGGTGGTACATTTGTGTGCTGCATCTTTCATTGTAGCAATGGCCCAGCATACATGGCTGTTGCTCTGGCAATGTTAATGGTCCTAGATGGCCTAGGTAGGTCTGGGTGAAGTTTGGGGTTCGGCTGACACTTACACCGATCCTGATCTTAGCTGCTGTGGGATAGTATCAAATGGGAGTTAAGTGGGGAAAAGGCCCTTGTTTTGAGTTTTAGTTCTCAGTCAAGCTAATAAGGTGTCCAACCTCTGAATGCACCCAGATCTGTGAAATAACATTTGTTGGAATGAGGGGCCTCAAGTAAACAGTAAAATGCTGGGGGAGGACCCTTTACTGTTAAAAAGCTGCATTAACTTCTTTTGCACCCATGGTCTTTCCCCTTGCATATGCAGGCTCTCCCTTATACCTGTTAATATTGCTGTAAAACGCATGTTGGATCTACCTACCAGATCAGGCCACTGTTTCATAAAGATACTTTAATCCATAATACTTAAATGGAGAACTTGGGGAGCTGTACCCTGGTCATTTGATCTCAGAAATTCCAAACTGGCCTCTTGCACTTTAGGCCCTCTGATAGTCCTTCCAGAAGGCCAAGTGCATAGCTCTACTCCCTGAAAAGATGTGAATGAAAATGGTCATGTGTTTCCCAAATGAATTTAAGTTTAAAAAGTAACTGGATTTAAATATTTAACAAACGATGGTACATAAAGTACATGAATATGGAAAAATCCTGAAAGTAGTTTGTGAATAACAAGTTTTAGAAACACTGTTTTGCAGTATGTACACCAATAAATTGGATTTATTTCGGAAAAATTCAGAGCCTATGGCCTTTTGGTCATTGAATTACATTCCTGCTGCCATTGGCCATGTTGGCGAAGGCTTATGGAGTTTGGTTTCTAACATCTGGAGAATTACAGGATCCTCATCTTGATATATGAACCATCTTGATAGCCCTTAACCATCTTGACTCAGGTTCTAGACTATTAAGACTGTTTTTAGCCTTACTATTCCAATACTGCCATTACTTAAATTGCAAAAGACAAGGTAACAAGTTTCTTAAATGTGATGTTACATAATACTGCAATGTCAACAGAATTCCACGTTATTGTTATCACTCAGTGTGGGCAAGGAGCAACCTATACATAGAAGTATATATATTGAATATTTCTAAAAGAGAAACTAAAAGCTTATTTGTACAGGATTTTAGGATTAAACAAATAATGGAATCCAGATAGTGAGTAATATTATAGGATTTTATTGGCATCTGCTGTTTGCTTTTGGGCAGTCTTGGTATTTTAATAAATTTCACCTTTATCTAAATAGAAAATGTTGGCTGAAACTTAAAATTTTACATGGAAACCTCCCATTGTTATCTCTTCAATTTGAATATTATGGTGAATAACTTTTTTTAATTTAAAGATTTTAGCTTGTCCTATACCCAAAGGTCTCAGGACAGGTTACAACAATAAAAACCAGTGAACATATAAAATGAACATTAAAACCATCCATAACAGTGGGGAGGAAAGCCAGTCCCCCTTCCCTGGTCAACACTCAGAGGAAGTTAAGTATTAAAGGCCTGAGTGAAGAGGTATGTTTTAACCAGGTGCTGAAAACCACATAACATGGGCATCTGGTCAGTGTCTAAAGAAAGGCTGTTCAGAATCTGGGGCCCACACAGAAAAGACCCTCTTGTGTGTCTGCCCCTTGGGTCTCTGAAGGAAGCCATCCCATATATGGTGCACATATATGAGAAGTTGCTCTTTCAGATAACCAGGACACAAGCCATTTAGGGCTTTGTATGTTAACATGAACACCATGAACATGTTATATTTAGGCTTTATAAATACCTTGCTGATTAACAGATATTATGGAGTTTTAGGAATTGTTCAGACAAAGACTTTGGGCCTTTTTGCACTTCGACTTCATAAAGAAACATCCCAGGGAAGTGAAAATGTGGATCGGTTAGGGCATCCGCACTTCAGGATGCCCAAAGCACTTGAAATTAGCCAGTACTTAACTGCAGACTATCATGGAGCTCTGGCAACAGTGCCAACACGCTTGCGCAACACCATTGCTGTGGCGACAATGTGATGCAGTGTGCAACCGCGCCTGTGGCAACCAGGCTCACACTCTGTTTGCACCTAGTCCAATTGAAGAAGTGCAGATGGAGCATGCAGGGGTGTCTCTCCCAGGCACTCATATACGTGCAGAGGACACTCTTCACTCTGGTATATTTGTGTGAATTTGCCTGTAGACTGTCCCCTGTTAACTAAACGGTGTGAAGTTGTTCTTTTGTGTATCTATTATGAATTTAGACTTTGTTTTATTCAGGGAAAGTTAAAGGTGTAGAGAAATCATGCAAATGTTGGAGATGTGATGAAACATTGGCAGTGTTTTAAAGAAATTTCTCCCTGAGAGGAAGTTATTAGGGTGCATAAATACATATAACTAGAAGTAATAGGCACAAGTTGCAACTTTGTAAGTTCCAGGTGAATACTTAGAGAAAACATCCCTGTATCTCAGAAACAAACACAAGCAAGTGTCCGCTCTCAGTTGTTTCTGCCTTAAGACTTTCACTTAAACTCTAGCTGAAACAGTACCCTGAAAACCTATTCAAACTTTCATTACTTGGACAGGTGACTTATTGACAACAACTTTGAATGGGTGCAGGAAAATTAAAGGTCACCATTTTGTGCTTTATAGCTTACTAGTTTAATGCTATAAGATCTATTTTATTTCTTTTATGTATACATATTTACATATAAGTGCATAAAGTATATTACATGTAAAAACTTGTTTGTTTTGCTGTGTTTTTTAAATAATAATCAAATAAATATTGGAGCAAAAGAGACTTACTAGGGAAAGGAAATAAAAAGGACACAAGACTCCATTTAAGCTTTTTCCCTGAAAGCAATGCATAGAAGTGTTGTTCATTTAAAAACAAAAGAAAGACTGTTAAGAGTCATATCCTCAATCGCCATCATAACTGCCCCAATAACTTTAGCCCAGTGGGACCTATGCTGTAAGGCAGAGTTGCTTCCCGGTTTGACTCTCTTTGCCCCTTATTTTCAGGAATGTATACATGCCTTAGGATGGATTCCACATCAGTCACTAAAGTAGAATTAAATGCCCTCTAGCAACCTATTGTGTCTTATAATGTCAGCAGAAGCCATTTTTTAAGGATGCACCCTTTGTGGGACACACAGAAAATGAATATAAGGAGAGTAGACATTTGATTGCCTTCAAAAAATTTGAATGTATGAATAGTTTCTGTCTAGATGACATATGCCCCAGCAGTTCATCATAGTAGGCAAAATGCCCATTAAGGTGAGAGATTCCTGTGCAATGCAGTAACGTAACATTGGGTTCCTAAATTCTTAAAACGTGAAGTGAGCACATCCTAATAGAGCCATCTTTCGTCTTTAGCTGTCTTCACTAGTTTCCTGAGGTGCTGCATTGTTAAAACCCTTTCATACCAAAAATAACTGGGTTTGGCCCTTCACAGACGCCTATAAAGATGACGTGTATGGTACATAATCTATGGAAAGTCATGCTGATGACAGCCTGACTTGCCAACCTGACTAAAGCATGTAACATATAAAAACTATTATGCTTCTTCAGACCATAAGCTAAAGTACTGAAGCTGCTGATGAATTGTAATTCGGCAGTTCTGCATTACAGTATCCCTTTGAAGTTCCTTATTACAGTACTGCTCACTTAACATTAGTTGGAGTGCATCTGTTTTAAGCTGTAGGGTTAAAATACGAACAAAGGTTTTTCTCACCATCTAATGTGACCACTGACTGCAGGAATAATTACTGGTGGCAACTGTGGGATCATTCTATAGAGCTATATAAAGATAATAGTTTTGCTTTTTGGGGCCGCCCATCAAGAACATTGATGCAACTTTCGCCTGCCTTCATTGAATAAATTATCCAAGTACAACGCCTTTTAGCAGGAATTCTAAGGATAAAAGCTAATTTATGTGATGAGGTTCCCAGGCGGTCTCCAACTCTATGAACAAAACCAAAGCATTGCTCATCCAAAATTGCTGCTGTAGATATGTAAAAGACTCAGTGAAAGATTTTTCCATCATGCCATTTTATAAATCTGAGTGAAAAGAACGTGATGACTTCTTTGTTCTTGGCTCTTTGTGTTGTGTGAATGGCTTAAACTAATTTTTTCTCAGTTTCCACAAAGTATGAATCTGAAGGAAAGTAAAACCAAATTGTATGATTCAGAAAGAGAACATGATCACACATTTATATTGCTCATCATAGCTACCTACTAATCCATAAATCTAAATTGGTTGTTTAAGTTAGTCACATATTTTAAAATTATTCATTGTGCCAATCTCATCTGGTCATCTATAGCAAACATATGTACTTGCTGCTTCCAACTGTTAATAATTTCCAAAATTTGCACTTGTTCCAGGTCATACATCTTAAGGTACCTATGTTCCCAAATACTACTATTGCACACACACAAAATAAAATTATTCAAGCATAGAATCATAATGAAGCAATACAACAACATTGCATTTTACTATGGTCATGTACAAGATTACAGATCAATATTCTCTCTTAGAAGACAGCACGGAACACCAAAAGCACATCCTGGAACTTTAAGGCAGAATACATACATAAAAAATATATAGGGTTTTTTTTAACAGCAACAAAATCTCAATAATGGAACCAGAAGATTCTAAATGGAGCTGCACCTGTTAAAAGGCCCTTCTGGATTACATCTCTTGCTGATTAAAGAAATAGGGTAGTCAAGCTGATCCTTTAAATATTGAGGAATTGCAGCTTTGACAAACAGCCCAGTCTGCCCAGGAGCAAGGAATGCAAACTGCAGTTCAAAAACATCTGTACATGTGTAATTTGGTCATCTCTAAAGTAGAGCACACTTTCATTTCCAATGGATATTTGTTCTTATGTTATTGTTATTGTTCAGTCATGTCCAGCTCTTCTTTACCCCATGGACCACAGCACAGCATACCCTTTTGTCTTGTCCTGTCTCCTGAGGTTTGCCCAAGCTCACCTTCATTGCTTCCATGACACGTTCCATCTCATCATCTGCTGTCCTTTCTTCCTTTGCCCTCAGCCTTTTCCAGCATTAAGAGTCCTTTCCGGGGAGTCTTACCTTCTCATTATGCAGCCAAAGTATTTGAGCTTCAGCTTCAAGGCCTACCTTTGCTCACGTTTGCACTTGCAGAAGGACTTGGAAAGGGGATAGGTAAATGAGTTTGACTGTGGAAATGTATTGTACATGTAAGATGCATATTTCTCACCTGTTAGAAATATGTTCCCACTCTCTGTGAAGGAAGCCAGAGCACATAACAGAATACAGCATTATTGTTTTACTACCAAACCTATCCAAATACTATTGGATAATTTATGCTGACATCAGTGTGAAAGCAGCTTAATACTGCAGCCCCTGAGTAACCGTTAGTTGAAAGGTCCTGTGATGCTCACTGCCTCCTTTTCATTCTTAAAACCATTTACAGCTTTCAAAAATACAAATCTGATTCTGAAGGATTATTACAGAGTTAATAGACCAAGTATTATAACCTGTGCTTGCTGTCACTCTGCTGCCAAGGAAGATAGGGAGAGAGCAATAAAATGTCCCTATCCTAGGGATAAAGGGTTTTTAAAGGTATATAGATTCAGTGGCCATGTTCGCCTGCCTTTCAGACCTTGAGGCAGACCTTCAGTTCAGAATCGATGCAGCACTCTGAGAAACAATAAACCTAGGATGGCTTATCATTCTTGTGGTGTCTTTTGTTACCTCTACTGTGGGCAAATAAATCGCTCTGAAGCTGTTCAATCAATGATCATAAATATCTATTGTACCCTCATGTGGGAAATCCTCGTGGTTTAATTATTTCAGCAGCTACAGAAAGATCTAGTTTTGAGAAGAAAAAAACCAACACCATTGTGATGAGGAATTTCAGTGTGAAATATTTGTTTGTACATAATATATCCCGGCTAATTCATGTTTCAATTGCACCCAGCTGCTTAAATTGCACTGTTCAGAGATTGCCTTGTTCCCCAGATGCAGGTATTCCATCTGTGCTGCTCTGAAAGACTATTTACAACAGAGGTTATGCCAGTGATTGCTGGGATGGAAAACTCATTTCTCAGCCTGGCTTTTATTTACACTCTTATTAAAGATCCTTTCAGTCATATTGGAATGGCAGCTAGTGGCTGGAGTAAGCGTTTGGCACCCAGCCAAGAAGCGAAATTGCCATGCCGATGAAAGATAGGTTGCCTCCATCTTTCACTGTTGTCTCCTCGTCTGTATTTGCATGAACAAGGCAGAGGGACAAAGGGGTAAAGTAAGCCGAGGCTACTAAGCCCTTCAAAGTAAATTGACTGTGAGCCACCAATTTGGAAACAAGCTATTCTGTTGTGCATAATGTTAGAAATATTTTTAATATAGAATTAGGGTGTTTATTGTGTTCTTACCTTGAAATATCAGACTTTGTACAATCATAGAGTTGTTAGCTGGAAGGTATCATAAAGGAGCCAGTTTGGTCTAGTGGTTAGGGAGCCAGACTCTTATCTGGGAATACCAAGTTTGCTTCTACACTTCTCCACAAAGCCAGCTGGGTGACCTTGGGCTAGTCACAGCTCTCTTCTGAACATTCCCAGCCCCCCCTACCTCACAGAATAGAATGCTTTGTCAGCTGCTTTGAGTCCCCTTGAATGGGTAAGAAAAGCAGTCTATCCATCTAGTCTATCCATCTGCAAAGCTCGACGTTTTCTTGAAAACCTCCAGAGACTCTTAAACAGACTGTTGATGAAACAGATTATTACACACTTTTGTGGAAGGCAGGAGAGTTAGATAAAGGCTGCATATTCACACAGCACGCAAACCATATTAGGAGGCTGTGGAAGTCTTCCTGTGTCTGCACCTGATGGTGCCAAAGGGATGTGAGGGTTCATACTAGGGGGTGTGCATGAATGCATTTTTTGCATTCGAATTCAAGTTAATTCAAATATTCAAATGTTTGATTTGATTCGAATTTTAAAAATCTGGATTTTCAAAAATCCGATTTGAATCCGGATTATCCGAAACCGTACATTCAAAAATCTGATTCAAATCCAAAAATACGAATGTTGGGAACATTTGGATCTGATTTTTTAATTTGCGTGCGTCCTGTTTTTGTCTCGTATACATCCCGTTTTAATCTTGCATTATAAGCGCAAATATGTATGATATTCATATGCAATATTTGCAGATCTATTCATTCAAATTATTAAAAAATCTGTATCGGATTTTCAAATATCCAAGATTTGTTCGAATGTTCAAATTCGGACTTTTGAAAATCCGATTTGAAGGATGCAAATTCAAGTGTCAATATTCGGCAAATTTGAATCAGATTTTTGAATTTTCAAATATCCGTGCACATCCTTACTTCAGTCTTCAGCCAAGGCACCTATAGGGCATGTCTCCGCAGCACCTGCCCTCAGTACTGGCTCAGGCTTCCTTGAAGGTCTCCCCTGGCTTCAGGCAGCCTTGAAAAGAGATTTGACAGCTCCACTGCCATTCTTGAGGCTGCCATTTTGAAATTTTTGCACTTGCGGAAGACCTCCATGTGCAAACACAGAAGGCACGTCACATTGCAATGAGGGCCCAGCTGATGCAGGAGAAGCAGCATACAAGTTGTTTTTCATGCACTGAAGTTTTAGTGACCTGAAGGGTACTGATGTCCCTCCACACACAGGCAGATTTTAGTGCCCCTCCAAGGCAGTTTGAAAACTGTGAAGATTCAGTGTGAGAAGTAGCTCATGCACTGAATCAGGCCCTTGCCCTAGTGAAATGGGCTATTTTTCTGTGGGCCTGCTGCAACTATGCAGACGACAAACTCTTGGGTCCAGGTGCAGACAGCTGAGAATTACTGCCTCATGGAGGCAATTTGCCCTTCAGCCCATAGTATGCAATTAGGCAACCTCTGGGCAGGTGCATCTGCACTTGCAGGAGATGTTTAGCCTAGAAACGCGCCCTGCCTGCCCAGAGGTTGCCTAATTGCATACTAGGTGTGATGCATTAAAGCTGATGTGCCTTGTGTCCATAGAATGTAGAATTCTTGCAGATCAGATTTCTGGTCTGCAGTTGTGGCTCTTGAATGTGGACCAAAATAAGCCATTTAGCACCCACAACCCGATACTGGATGAAGAGGCTGGCTTGGCATGCATTACTGGGACCAATCAGTTGGGGGAGTCATTTGCTCACTGGTCTGTTTCCCAGGCTACTCAGTGCAACACTGTTGGAAACTTATGAGGCAAAAAGGTGGAGTTGCTGGGACCATAAAAACTTCATACCTCTTACACGGCAACTAGTTTGCAAGTGAGTTTGTGCGCTTGTTTCTGATAAGTGACTAGCCTGGATGTTGCTTAAGTTCTGTCCACCCCAGCACCCTGCCCATCTGAGCTGCTTGAGATAATCTTGGAGGCTCCTTCAAGTTAGTATTAAGTTGGCCTCCAGTAGTCTAGCCCAGAATTTTCATGGCAACCATGACCCTGGAAATGCAGAGGGGAGCTGGTGATAAGCTGGTCGTGGACATATTATCTGCTGGAAATATTTAGATTTATAGCAAGTGCACCCTTCTGCAGAGGTGGGTGATCTAATAAGATGTTGCACCTGACGACTTCCCCAAACCACATAATTCTTGAATACTTGAAGCAATTTTCTTTTGCATGCTGCTCCTGTGAAGATTCTGGTTTCTCTATAGAACTGCCAAATAAGCAAGGCTATCAACACAATTGTTTCCAAGTTCCTTTGACTATGTTGTGGAATCCATAAAGGGCCTCAGTGTTCCACACAGTGATGAAGCAGGAAGTTAACAGAACATGTGGCAAATGTCACATTGTGTGAATTTGACTAAACATAGCTTACCACATATTATTATTATACCTACTGTGTGGCAGTGAAAAGAAAGTACAGTACTGCAGAATGGTCTGCCCCTTTGGGTGTCTCAAGAATGTTCAATGTTCTCTTTTACATACAGTGTGACACCTCCTCCAGTATACTTTTCCCTATTTTTCCTCTAGAGTTTGTAACCAGAAATAACTATGTCCCACTGATTCTCGCTAAGTCTACCATGTTTCAGCTACACCCACTGTATCTATCTACAATTCTAAAATCAGACTGTTCTGAAATGGTCATTAGTTTAAAAGCTTCTCTTCTCTGCCAACTTTTTTTTTTAAGCCCTAGTAATTTGGTTCCATCTTGGTTCCAAAGGTGCCTGTCTCTCCTATACCAAAATGTTTGAGAATTTCCAGAGACAGATGAAATAGTAATTATGAGCAATCTGTAAGCTTGCTAGCAAAATAGCAAAATTTAGAAAGAGGAAGTAAACTGGAATCTACTGTGTCAAAATTCTAAAATCAATGAAAATCTTCAAGAATTTCTGCACCATAATATTTAGACTAATCACAAACATCTAAGAAAGTTAGGGGCCAATTCCAATCAAGTCTCCACTCCAGTGGAACCCATGGTCTTAAGTACCTCCATTGTTACATCATAACTTTATTCTTCTACACAAGTATAAGGAGCAGTTAAGTGCTGATGCCTTTCCACGCCTCTCTCTTGTACCTAAGCCACGCCTTTCACATAAATCTTGTGTTCAGTGAATACACAAAGTGTCCACAGACTGGCTGATATCAAACATAGCATAAACAGTTTTGATGAAATCTCTTCTTCCTTGAAGCCACCCTCCCTTCACACTTGTTCTTAAGAGTTCCAAGAGAAGAGAAAAAGGAAATCCCTTTACTTTTCTGTAAACAAGTTTCTATGACCAGATACCACCTAGCATTGTGGTCCATGGGGTTTTTATTGTATTCAGTCAGCTATCAACTCTAAAAAGATCAGAGTGACACAACCCAAATTAAAGAGCCAAAATAAGTTTTATGTTTATTATTATTATTTTTACAATATCAGTTTAAAACTTTGTTGTGCATACAGTTTCCAGCTTCTTCCTTTATTTCATTGCACTTAAAAGTTTCAAAACACATAAAATATATCCCTTTACTAAACATTTTTGTTTAATTACAAAAAAGTTTTGACATTTCACAGTCACAACGCTTAAGAACATTGATCCAAACCATTTTTATTCAATGGACGCTTCTCATTTGGAATGCTGAGCCTCAAAAATAATACATTCCTTAAATACAGTCACTGTGCCATCAGAGAAATGAAGAAAATGGCAGCTGCTGAATTAAAGTGAAATACAGTGGAACATGAAAATAAAGTGGAGATTGACAGGCAAAAACCTCCTTCAAGTATAATGTAGGAAGGATTTGGCAGAATGATCAAAGAGGTATTTGGCCACAGTCTACATCACCTTCAATCACCAGGAAAGCAAAATTATGAAGGAGTGCCATTGTCAGATTTCTTATCACACTAAGATGAAAACTGCAAGAGTGCATTCTGCAAAGGACAAGAGAAATGAGATGAAGTTGTAGGGTCATAATGGGTCATCACCAGATACAAGTAAAACTCCAGTGATCCACAAAGTGTATTTTCCCTGAAGATGTGACAGGGACCAAGCGCTGTTCTTGCAGCACTGTGAAAGATCTTTGTAGAGAGCCATCTATCGGTTTATTGCCTTTTAAATAGAAAACATAGCTGGTTTTAAATTTCAAGGTGGTTTCTTCTCATGGACACTGAAAGATTATTTGCGAAACACAATGGAAAGTTACAGCTAGGAATAATTTAGAAGTACCACCTGGGTGAAATTGGCAAATAGCCTTTTTGGACTATAAGCTTCTGACTAATGGGACATTTTACTGCAATATATTTTGGCATAAAATAAAAGGAAAATTAATGATTAGTACAACAGAGAATATTAAAACTCTAGGAAACTCAGCTAGGTGGTGATCTAATGCCTTATATCTCAAATGTAATTCTAACTTAATCTTAACATCATATGCTTTTCTGAATTGCTTTGAAAGATATATATTTTCTACCTTTTTTTCTTAATTGCTTTACAATATATTTTTGGTTTTTTTTATTTTGACTTTCTTTTCCAGTTTCAGCCTCAGAAACAGCTTCAAAAAGACAGATCTCCCATATATCTCCTTGAATATGTTATTTAAATAATTAATTACCAACAGTTATATTGTGGCCCAATGATGACTTCTCTGATCTATCACCTTCCAAGGTCTAGTGAAAAGTCCTTAATATTTAGCATCCCTTTGCTGTGAAGATATCCAGTTACAGCTCTGTAGTACTCACTTTACGCCACAAAAAGATAGACAAAAATCCCACAGACAGATTTGTTTACGGAGCACCACTTGCTGTTGAGGGCTGCTGAAATTGCCAACCCTTCCTGCCTTTTACAGAATGTGTTCATTAAGAAAGTGCATGTATTATTCTTCAAATAAAATAAAATCTAGAATACTTTCAAACGATGTCTCATGTTTAAAGGAGCTTTAATTTTAATGGAAAAAATGTTTCAGAAATGATTTCATCTTAGTTTCTGAAAACATTAAAGGGATTTAAATGCTACTTAGTACATACAAAACACAAATATCCTAACTTTCTCTAATAATCCTGAGTTGGTTTTGGTCGTTCTATAAAACACCATTTAACAAATATAGTAGTACTTGGGCAAAACTAACAAAAGGATCTGGGTGGTTAATGGGAGACATAAAAGAAGAATACTCATGTGAGTTGCTTTAAAACATAGCTTTCATCCTAGAGATATGTCTGCATGTTAAGCACTTGTCTTTCCACTGCTTTGATTTAAGAATGCTGCTGAAGCCACATATAAAACATCATGGACATTCTAGGATGCCTTCTGAATATGTTGCTAATTGAAATGGATCTTTCACTGCATGTTATGCAAATCTGTAACAACTATACCACTAAATCAAGTTCAAGCAATGTAGATATGTTAACACTGAAAATTAATCTATTAAATGTTTCAGATGCCTTTTTTTGGTGAAGGAATAAAGCTAAGAACCTAAAGTATTAGTACTGAATGCATTTAATTCCTATGGGTTCTCTTATTGATGCCCAAGTGCCTTCTGAAACTGTTTCAAGGTAAGCTACAGTATTCCCTGGAGATGGAACAAAAGGAGAATTCAATCTTTCTAGTAGCAAGAATTTGTGTATTCTTTGTGGTACTAGTAGTTATTTGTTAACAATCAGGTTCTTGTATTACTAGAAGGAGGAAATGTATACAAATCCTATGCAAAAGAATAATATCTTGTGATCATCAACACATTAGCTACTTTGTCTAGGAAGCCTAATGCAACAGAGGTGAAACTGAAATAATAGAAGTAATAATTTACAAAGGAATTTTTTACCTCTTAAAAATGGCCATGGCTAAAAGAAAAATCTTTTGCATATGTGGCACTACCTTGTATAGTCCTTCCACACCCCAATTTATTTATTTAATCTAGGAAAGAAAGCCAGGAGTGACCAGCTGATCTGAATATAGGTCATAAAGGAGACAACGGAAAATACATTTATTTGGTATTGCCTGCTTACAAAAAGATTCTAATGTCTGAAACATCTGCATATGAAATTTCTGACATCATAATCTGCCCCAACATATATTCATTTAGAGATTTACTTTAGTCCAGGAGCAAATAATATATTGAATGTTTTAATTTTCAGCAAACACTTGTTGAAACTGAGTCTATTACAGCATATAAAGTTTAGCACTGTAGCATAAATATTTAAGCAAATAATTATTTGTGAGCTGTTCTATTAAGAGGGAAGAAGTGCAGAAACAAGCTCTTACAGAAACACTTAGCTCCACTCTTATTACGTTGGTAGCTTGTCTTTGGAAAAGAGGCTAACATTTCTGAGATAATTCATCAGCAGCTATCTTCAATTTCTGTCAATCTATTTTCTCTCTGCAACTCTAACTGCTATTTAAAAAAAATACAAGCAACAATACATTTCTATAGCCTTTCCTAAGAATGTAATACCTGAGGAACCACACAATACTAGTCACCTATGTTGGAAGTGGACATTGGAATACAGTGGGAAATAGTCTCCTATTCCTTTTCTAGAAAGCACAAACTTGCTTGAGAAATGATCTTAGTGAAATATCTGCTGCAGTCTGCTCTGGTACTATATTAAGAAGAATAACCAAATTAAGGAGTTTTGTCTTTTTACAATAGCCCTCTTTACTGAACAATGGCAAGCAGTGATAATGGACAATATCACAGAAGCAGGTAAAGCAATTACTGCTGAGAGAAGATGCCTGAAACATCACAGCATTAGATGGTTAAAGAATAAATAAGTACTTCAAGAAATTAAATGGTATGTAGACTATAAAAAGGGGGGGATATTCAGTGATGATGTGTCTGGTGTCAATAAATTTTTGATTTCTGGGAATATCTTTCTAAAATAAGAGTTCACCCAGTCTGCTACATTACAGTTATGCACACAAATATTTTGACAAAAAATAAATACATATTTCAACCTGACTTTAATTATTCTGTGGGGCAAATTTATTAACAAGGACGGTAGATCAGGCCACATCCAGAGAAAAAGTTTGCTTCATCACCTAAACACATAAACAGAACAGTGATATTCCAGAACTCGATGAAGTGGTAGAAGACGTTTACGTTTGTGTATATCAGCCCCTTACATATTGTCACTACGCCATTATCAACTTTTGCACAATTAACGTGTTTTGTTTGTTTCTGCCTTAATACCTTACAAGTTAAATTTCTCCAAATGTTTTACCAATCAACTAATATCAACACTGGCTGCTTTGCCAGCTTAAACAACAATTTCCCAATCTCCATTTCAAGTGGCATTGCAAGCTATATTAAACTGGGGAAAGTAAATCACGCTAACATCACAATAAAGTCCTCACCAGGAGGGATTTAAAAAAGCAAACAAACCAATAACATACTAGCAGCATTAAACGTGTGGTCCTGACATGTACTTCCCCACTCTTAGCACCCCAAAAAAGGGAGAAGTGTAACTTCTAGGAGATAGCTTTAGATCATCTACAATTCTGCTTCTTTACTTCATGTAGAAATATCCCAGTTCAGCCAAGCTTTGAATAATATTCAGTTAAAGACAATTTTCCTGAGAGCCTGTCTTTTCCCAAGGTTCTTACTAAAAAGTACACTCTGCCTATTAACAGTATAGAAGTTTGTTTTACAAGAGTTTGTTTCCATTTATTAAAGGTATAACGTAGACAGAAATGTCATCTCCTGAGCCCAGTCTGTCATTCGATATTCTCCAGCCTCTGTCCTTCAGCACTCCTCTAGCGCGCATGACCAAATCCTGAGCTGCTAAGGTATACCTGTAGAGAAAGGGGAAAGAAAAAGAAAAAAATCCCACACGTATCACAGATACTGTTGAAAAGAAGGTGTTTTCCCCTAACTTGGAATTATTTGGAGAGTCCCACAAAGTACAGGGGAGGGACACACATGATCATGCTTTTGCTTCCCACCTCAGAAAGGGTAGTGTGGTCCTTGTGTTCTCATCCCACCTCCAATCCATCTTTTTTAGTGCAGACTCTTCACGGGAGGAGGAGGCAGGCTGCTTCTAAGCCACCTCAGAGATTTTCTTTCTTTCTTTTGCTTGTAAAGCACTTCAACTCTTGTGACATTAGCTTGGTAAATGATACTTTAACGTGAAAACACGAGCCTCTTTTTGATTTGGTTTTAAATTACTATGGTAGATCATTCGATAAATTACTGACAAATCAGTTTTGATCAGCTTTCTTTAAAAATGACGCCAGCATGCATTTCACAACAGAGTCCTTCCTCTCTACCCTTCCCCAACCAACATGAGGATCGTCCCACAGCTACAATTTGAGTGGCCATTTCAGAGCTGGAAAAGCAGCTGCAGGGCCTTCCCTCTAAGCTGGTACCATACTTCTGACTCTCTTCTTTCCCAATCTTTGTTTTCTTTTAAATTATAAAGCAAGGGGAAAGACAAGATTAATGTTACTTTCCCCATGAGCCATTCACAGGCTTAAAATGGGACCAAAGGACAGCTAGGGCCTTTTCCCACTACGGCTTAGAACCCTTCTAAGACCCCATTAGGAACCCAATTGGTACCTGATTAGTACCAATTGGGAAGGCCCTCTCCCCATGTGAATCCTACTGAAGGCCCCATCTGCAAGGCCCTGTCCCCACAAGGGCAGGGGAAATCCGGATTTAATGGGTCCTTCAGGCCCTTAAATCTGGATTTCGTGCAGACCTGATTAAAGGTGTCCACAATGGGGACTTCAGGCATCTTCAAGATCTGGATCTCCAGGAGGACGCCATCTCAAAGATCCAGATCTTGAAGATCTGGATCTTTGACTGTGGGTGGAAAAAGGGGGCTAATCTTTCCTCCTCATTCATGACCAAAACTGTGCTGTTGTCCCCAACAGAGAACATGTGGGTCCTAAATAAAAGCATTAGACATGCCCCACTGGACCAGATCCTGGCCCATCTAATCCAGTAGTCTGTTCTTGCAGTGGCAAACTGCTGGACAGGGTAGTCCATCAGCAGCATATGAGCAAACAGCTCGCTCTTCTTGCAGCCTTCCAGCAGCTGGCCTTGGAGACAGACCACCTTCTACTGCTTCCAGGGCAAAGAGCCACTGATAGCTCTGACTCCCAACTGTTTCTTTTTTGAAAACATCCAAGTTGGAAGTCAACACCACATCTCACAGGAGCAAATTCCTAAATTCAATGATGTGAAAAAATATCTTGCTTTTATTTGTTGCCATCTGCCCAGGATTTAGCTTCACTGGTTCTAGTATTTTGGGAAAGGGAGAAAGACCTCTCCCTATCTACTTTGTCCTCACCGTTCATAGTCTTATGCACCTCTATCATGTCTCCTCTCCCACTTGTCTCCCTTCTAGATAAAAAACTTCAAACATTCTAACTTTCCTTACATGGAAGCTCCTCCAGCCCTCTGATCATCTTAGTTGCCCTCTGAATTTTCTCTACGTCTATTATGTCCTTTTTCATATGTGGCAACCAGAACAGCATACAGTATTCCAGATGCAGTCACACTTTTGATTTGTGCAAGGGTCTAATAGTTTGGATAGTTATCTATTTGGACTACCTCCTACTTGTTCTCCCTTATCACTAGGGATCTAAAAAGTAGCGTGAAGAAGCTTGCACTCAATAATGGTGATACTGATCTGCAAACAAATGATTTTAGAAAACAATGTTTCTGTCACTGTAATCTATAACTGCTAAAATGTTTAAAAAAATCAGAACAGATAGGCTAACAAACTTTGTAGTTTTAAACATAAGATCGCATTTGTTTTAAAGATTTTGTACTTCAATAGAATATGGAGCAAACAATGCTAGAGAAAGCCTGAAATGGCAGCAAGGCACAGGTGAAATTGGGCGTATAAATAGTTGGAGAATACTGCTCCCTTTTGTCAATAAATGAGAGAATCAGATGGATCTCAGCAGCAGTGAATTACTGAATGTTTTATTTACTAATGCAGCAAATTTGGGGCACAACTGCCAAGGCAACTTTCCAAAATTGCTGAAGTAGCTCTCAAGCAAACATTTCTCCTTGATGAAGGACCTAATTGGAATACAGCTTTCCAGAATGCCCATTTGTTTCTGCTGAAGCTTCTAATATCGATCACTAAAAGTACTGCAAAGGAAACAAAATATATCTCTGGCAGGCAGCTTGAACTGCATCTTTCTTCTGCAACCCACAAGAGTAAATTTAGAAATTCAGAGTTACTACAAATCCCTATATTACATTTAAGCAGGGTGGATGATAAAAAAAAAGATAGACTGGTATATTCAGGCAATGTGGGTGAAAGTTATCATCCAGGATATGTCGAATCACTTGTGATTCATGTTTTGCCAACAAACATTGTGCTTTATTGACTTTGGCACTGAACTGACCTCCCTCATCTTCAACGGTTCAATACCGGTGCCCATGTGAAGCAGTAGGAGTTCCTACCAAACAGTTTGTTGGTCGTTTCCCTATCTTCTCATGTTCCCAATCTCCCCACGTTGTTTCTCTGTGCTTGCAATCCACTCCGATTGTATTCCCAGCCTTCCCCTTTTCTTCCCCCATGCGCCCAGCCTACTCCGAATGTATCCCCAGACTCCTTACCTATTTGTCATGCCTGATCATCCAGGGAGCTTGAACTGCACCGCTGCAAGTCAACTGGTCTGCTTTCCCAACTTATTAGACCTTCCAGAAAATAGGATCAGGGGTCTTTCCAGCAGGCCAAGCATCTGGATATGTGTATGATCATGACCAACCATATTTGAGCTAAGTTTGGCTTACATGGAAGGCCCATGGTACTCCATTCTGGAAGGCCTAGTAGATTTGCTTGGAATAGAGCAAGTGTGCAGGGAGACAACAGAAGCAAGGGCAGGAGTGCAATGCGAGTCCACAAACTGAACCCTAACCACTGACCTGGTTCATAAAACCAGCCCCACATTTCAGGTTTTATTATGAATTGAATCTGCCATGCCTGTTTCAGCTTTGGTGTGTGCAGATACCTCATCATAATCTCTCTGTCTTCTGCTTCTGCCTGGGAAGCCCCCCGTCCTAGACAACTGATAATGCTGACTAGCGCTGATGAAAGCTAAGAGGTCCACATTGGGAAGGGCATCTTTCATGAAAGAAAATGAAACTACTAGAATGTATCATGAACAGGCTATTATTTCACAAGAGGAATGCCCCTGTTCTTCCACTCCCTTCAGACCAAAACAATTTTATCTTAGGCACACTTGCTAAGGATGAAATTCCACTAAATTCCACTACAATCAGTTGTCTCATTTTTGCCCAAACATGCACAAGACTGCATTGCCGATTTCTCAGTCACCATTTAGGAGACAAGTATCTTTACAAATGAAGGCAAGACTGTTACCTGCATTCATTTAGGAAATCAAACACTAGCTTCCACTTTTAACAATTCAGAGTTAGGCTATAGTAATGTCTTTAAATACCAGGACATCTAAGATGGATTATTGATTTTTTTCTGATGCTACTTTCAATTTAATGAAACTTGCTTCCAAACAAAGCTGCCATACATGTAATAATGAATGGGTGATTGCATATTTGGGCTATTACAACACATAGCTATGGTTCACTGAGTCAGGAAAAAGCTTCAGTGAATCTTTCCTTAGATCAGAATTGTACACCCCAAACTGCTGAATCTCTGAAGCCATTTTAGCAGTCCACCAGTCTTTTGCCTATACTGGAAAAGGTCACTTTCTTCCTGGCATAGTACCATGTCTTGGGAAAGAGATCCAAAATCTTCCTCTAAGGTTTTCAACCTCTATTTTCCACGTCATGATAGTGGTGGACTAATGAAAACGTTCTTCCAATCCTCAGTTGGGGCTAAACTGGAAGAGGAAAACACAGTTGCTCTCCCACCTAAGTGCTATTAAGAAAGAAAGGGGGAAAGCCTCCTTTCTCTCCACACTGAGGCTCTTGAAAGAAGAGAAGAACCCATGGTTATGAATGAGAACCATTCCTGGTGTCCAGTAACATCTGGAAAGGCATATATTCCGCAACCTTATTCTAGTTCTGGCACTATGAACATACACTGCTACTCTTTCTTCAGTTACAGAAAATGGCTATAACCTCTACATTCATCTAAGAAACATGAAAATGTTGTAGACTTTCAAATGGTCTGACAAATTAATATACTCTACTATTAGGTGATTCAAACATATTACCTTTTTATGTAAGCAAAGATTTGGGATAGCTGAGGGATTGCTATTTCTTATGTTCTTGCTAACCACCTAATACCCATACAATGTAATACAATGAAATTTTATTTCTATTTCACTTTTTATAAGCATCTTTGCTTGCCAAGATAAGACAACAGTGTCTGGGTTTATTGTAATCTGGCCTCTACCTATCATACTGGAATCAAACTCCCGATCCCATTTGCTTTCAGATTATTTGGAAAACAAGTACCACATAGTTACTTTAGATTTGAGAATGTGAATTTGTTTGAAATGACTAAATAGGGAGGTGGAGGTGAATCCAATACACATTTTGCTTATCCTCAGGGAACAAAGAAGACATCTGAAAGTCACACCTGCTAAAAATATATAATTACAAACCTGTGGGGGTCTTCAGGGTCACAGTTTGGCAAGAAGTGTGTGATCGCTTCTGCTACCTCTTCATTTAATAGTACATCCCAGAGCCCGTCTGTAGCTAAGATCAGCACATCATCCGGCCCATGGTCGTACTGATTAAGATCATAAATTCTCACCTGAACAAATGAGAAAGGCCAAAATAACTACCCTTTACTAAAAGGGAGCAGTTTCCTTTTGCCACTAGAAAATCTATTTGATGTTCCCAACCAGTAGCATCAAACGTTGGCCTGTAACTCTACACATTTAAATTAAACATCTTACCTCTTTAAAAACAGAGAAGTGCATGTGAAACGAGTGGCCCTAGAACTGAACGTAAGGGCTGCTTTTTCTACCCTTTTAATCTTTATATACGTTAAAATTATTACTTCTTCAACCCAATCCAAACATTATTATAGAAAATCATTACTTTCAAATACCAGAGTATTTTTCATAGTCCTGCAGGCAGATAAATGGCTTACCAAAGAAATTCTCTGACAGCCTGCTGAATGCAACATTTAGAGTTTCAGAATATGCTGAGCTGTCAGATTTAACAGATCACAGGCTGAGTTTACAGGCCTTGTCAGATATACAGTAGGTCCTCCTGATGTTTGCAACCACAATTGCTACTGCCAAGCCAGCTGTCTCCTTAAAATATTCACAAGATCTATGGTAACTAATAAAGTACTATGTTTTATAACAAGTACAGACTTTTCACGGAAGTGATGCACTTGTTGCAACAGTACACCTGAATGGTAATGCTAAGTTCTCCTGGGGGTTGTCAGGGTCAGTATTCCTTTGTTACACAGGGAAAGGTACTTGGCATTATGAGAAGATCCCTGTCCGTTCTCCCTTTCTTAGAAATCAAGAAACCAGAAACATCAACAATGAGAGTCCTTAACAATGTCAAGTCTCAGTTCAAGCTTCCAATTTTTCCTTTAACTATTTTTTTAAAAAAACATGATTAGAAACAATTTCATTTCATTTACTAAGTTAAGGGATACAATTAACGATCTTGAAGCTGATAAGCCATATACATTCACTTCCTTGAAAGGAGTTGGGATGTGAAATTGACAAATCCATTTTGTAGGCAAACAAGTCTCAACATCTAGACACCAATAAAATAGTACACTAATGGAGAACTAAAAAAGCTCTCTCCTCAAAGAGTGGCCATCATTCCCTTCTCTCTTTAGTCAAATCAGAAAAGCTGTCTCTTTCAGACCTTTATGCATCAAAGCATTTTCTAGATATATGGTAGCTACCATGTGCTTATTCTCCCCTTGTCTTGGCTTTCCCCTACTATTGCATTGGGATGACTACTTCGAAGGCACACTGAACATAGCTGAAGTTAGCGTCTTACAGCATCCTGCAGATGGGTGGTTCTTGAAGCCATATGTGGTGTTGGCAGGGCAGCTGCAGCCTGGCTTATTTTAAAACACCTCTTTTTGCGCACCAAACTGGTGTCTGTTTAGGACCTTGCAGAATCCAGGAAGGCCTAGGCGGCGTGGCCACAACCCAGCGGGAGAGTCTGCTGACTCTTCCTAGCCAACGGGAGTGAGTGGGGGGGGGGGGAGCTCCTATATAAAGCAAACTTCTGAGGTAATTCTTGGATGGTGAATACAGCAGTGAGCGAGTGAGGAAGTTTGCGGAGCTTATGCTGTCCATCCCAGGCCCTTCCTAGTCAGAGGACTGAGAAAAGGACTGTTGGCAGCCTCTCAGGAGAGGGAGGGCTGGACACAGAGAGATCTCTGAGGGGGCTTGTATCCCGGCTGGAGTAATAAGCATAGGGCTACAGGCAAGTCTGTCTGTCAGCTCAGGGCTAAGACAGCTGTCTGTTTTCTGGCCTAGGAGGGGCAGGGCTCAGGCCTGGTGGCTGGGACTGTCCAGGTGTGTAAAGTCAGGCAGGGTTGAGAGCCTGGGGACTTTTTGAACTATTTATCAACACTGAAGTGGGAAATAAGTGCCTCTACGGCCTAGTTGGCTGGTAGAAGGAAAGATTATAAAGGTTACACTCAAGTTAACTGGACTGAAACTGATTTAAACCAACTCTAGCAGAAACCGTTGTTCTGAAGTTTTCCGATTACTCGTGTAAATAATAAAAATACTTATTTGGTTCATTGTTAAAGCTGAGGGTTAGGGTTAGGGTTAGATAGAGGCTGGGTGTATTGGCTAAAGAGCCTTGCATCCAAAACACTGTGGACACTCGGAATTGGGCGACTCCCTCGCCACCAGAAAGCTAGGAGGCTACTCACGGCTGGGCCACTAGTGAACTGGTGGCTACGGGGGAAATTCGAGGCATTGGTGCTCAGCGGTGGGATTACGTCGCACCACGTATTCTTGGCTCCATAATACCACAGAACTAGTACAGGTGTCATCTTGGTATATTTTATGCCATCTCCTTCTTTAAATATACTCTGGGAGATGTATTCCTATTACATCTTATGCAACCTGTCATCATATAATCCATTGCTATTTTTATCCAAAACAATATTTTCAAGTTTTCTTCTAAAAAGTGTTCCCATACAAAAGCAATGGCTTCATATGGAAAACAAATGCCTTGGAGTAAGTTTGGACTTAAGAAAATGAACATGCTCTAAATAATTTAAAAGTGAATTTTGACCTGTCTGTAGCAGTCTATTTTTTTTATGGAATTAAAGAAAAATACTCAATGTAACTCAACTTTTCTTTAATCCCATCATTCAGTTTCTTTTTATATATATATATAAAAAGAGAGAGAGAGAGTAGGTTTTCCCCATAACACTTTCAATTAAAGTAAGACTTTTGCAGGGATCCTTTGACACCATCACACTTAGTTTAGTATCCCCACCTTATTCTTTTAATAAAGATATGAACTGCCTACCTCAGGCGATGAGGACAAAAAGGGCTTGATGTAGATGTTTGAGTCATGCACTTTGAGGTCATGGTCTCCAAGTCCCCTTGTAACTCCAATAGTTGCCATAACACGAGCCTGGGAAAGAAGAAGAAAAAATGACTTTCCCAGGAGACAAGAGCCTTTGTGAAAGTGGTTGTCAGCAACTGAGTTAATAAATAACTCTGAAAGGTTCCTTTGTGCTCTTACCTAAACTTACCTCTAGATTTGCCCACCTAAAGATGAGAATTCTGGTCGACTCAATCCATTTCCATTCCTATAACAGGCACACTACACTGCTCATTAACCCCACCAGCTCTCCCACTTCAGAATGATGTTAGTAACACATTAGCCAAGGGTTGCCTTATAGCTCCTACAACTCTGCATGTGCCCCTTTGCATATTAAAGCCAAACAGGAAGATTTTTTTTAAAAAAAATCGCTAGCTAGGGCTACCAAGACTGAAAATATTTTGTATCTCGGGACAGACTAAAGAGTCAGTATTCCAGAGCAATTATACTGCCCCAATTTATCACACAGAAACCCAGTATCAAGATTTGCTGCATGGGACAAATACCGTATTTTCTGGCATATAAGACGACTGGGCGTATAAGACGACCCCCAACTTTCCAGTTAAAATATAGAGTTTGGGATATACTTGCCGTATAAGCAGACAACACCTGGCGTATAAGACGACCCCCGACTTTTGAGAAGATTTTCCTGGGTTAAAAAGTAGTCTTATACGCCAGAAAATACAGTACTTTTTCTCTCCTTAGTCACTCTGTTTCTGTCCCACACATGAGTGAGCAGATGATTGGATGCTACCAGATTCTATACCTTTCATTCTTTGTCTTGACCTTCCAGCTTAATTATCTGAGCACAAGACCATAAGACTTGTGTGCATTTCTTCTTCCACTAAGATAGTGATATTTCAAAATACAGTCTTTTCTGAATTTTATAATTAAGAGTCCAAAATTCTAAAAGCCCATCCTTAAAAAGAAATAGATTCTTGTAAAAACAAGTAATTTTTAACACACAATTCAGAAAACAGTCTACTTGTTCAATAATATAATGCCCATAACTAGCAAAGACTCCCTTTTATAAAAGGGAAGAGAGGAATTCTAGAAATCTGTAATTTAATAAAGAAAAAATACTGCCCCCATTCACCGTTTCAACTTCAAAGCTTACAGCTCTGCAGAACTATTATTTACAGCAAAGTTTCCCAAACCTTCAGTCATTCACATACCACTTTCAGCATTTTCACTGTTTCTGCATTCCATCTGTACCCTTGTTTCTGATGCAGTATTTAGACCAAGTGAATTTTCCCCTTTTATTGATTGACTGATTTAAGAATTTATATCCCACCCTTTACCAAAAGCTCTCTGGGCATCCATGCTGTACAAAGTAAAATCATCTGGAGTACCCCTTGTGGAATTCATACCATTCTTTGAAAAATACTATATTATAGCAATTAAAGAATGGTGCAGGAAAATAAAATGGCTTAAATAAGGAATTATTGGAAAGTGGAAAATAATGTTAGAAAGGGAAACTGTGGTTCAACCTGTCTGGGGACATCCACAGCAAAGCTCACATTTTATTGCCATCTCCCTTTTTGTTAATAAGACTGAGCCTGGTTAGGATCCAAAGTAGGGTTATGAAAAAACTGATAAATGGTAGTTTGTACCAATCCTGAAAAGGCAAGTGGGTGAACTGTTCACTGACAAACTAGAACTGGCCAGCCCCTCTATCAAACAGTTCACACCCACCCATACATCATGCCCTAGCTTTCCCCTCTTTCTTGTGCTATTTCCCCTCACCTGGATTCTCTCTACCTCCCCCGAATCACATCCCACTATACCTTCATTGCAGCTGTGGGATTGTAACTACTCCTAGCAGCCCCACCTCACCAACTTTCTCTGAATGACTTAAAGAGACATCCAGCACCCTCCCTCCTCTCAGCCTACTAGGTCTTCTGATATGTCGATCTATGAGTTTCCCCCAGAAGGCCTATCTCATGGAAAGGCATGTAGACAGTACCTACAAGGCCTCAAATATGAACAAAATAAAATTGCCAATATTACAGTGCCCTTGTACAAAGAGATGATGCCACTGCATCAGTAATACTGGGCACAGTTTTGGGTCATCATATTGTATAGTGAAGCTAGGAAGGGTTCAAAGAGACCAAATAAGAGGATTAAAGGATTAGAAAAACTCCCCTGTAATTAAAGCTTGCAACATTTGGGTCTTTTAGTTTAGAGAGGTGATGACTGACGGGAGACATGACAGATGCATACTGTGTACTATTACTGGCACAGTGTGAACAAAGCAGAGAAAGTTCTGAGACCGGAGACCTATAGGGGCACCTATATGAACACCTTTCCTTCCATCGTTTCCAAATAAATGACATAAATGAAGCACTGTCCAAATGGGAAAAGGTTTTCTTTACAAAAGGAGAGGCAAATACCACCAAAGTATTTTGCCCTCTTCCCATGTAAGCCTGTCCATCACTGCTATGATGTTTTAAATAGCCCTTAGTGACGAGAAAAATTTGGAGGCTATAAAATATGATGAGAATAAAAACCATTAACCCAGCAAAAGCGTTGGGAAAATAAATTAAAAGTAGCCTGTGTGCAGATAGTTTTGAAAACAAACACACTGACAATTGGGAGAAAGACTGAATCTTGCATAACTAGATGAATTTTGAAGATAAACAATTTGATAAAATTCAAATCAGCAGCCAAGCCAACGGGGAAAAGCTGCATAGAATCACAGTGAGCATTAGAGTCCCAGCATTCACAAAGCTCAATGCCTTCCTACTGATCTTGAGGATACGTTTATCATGCTTGCTAGAATCAGTGTTAATTATCTTGCTGTTTCTAATCATGCATAAGGAAATACATTGCTACATCTTCAGAACTGTTTCTCAGCTTTTTTCAACCACTCCTGAAAGATATTTATACCACTAAGAATAAACCAAACAATAGGTGCAAGTTTTTGTTTTGTTCTGTTTTTCCCAAAAGTAGGAATACAAAAGGCCATCAACAGAACACAATATTGTTTGATTCCTACACACTAAGGAATGCGCTCAGAATAAACACAATTAACACTGTACTTTTTTTTTTAGGCAACCAACTCATACTTAAGTTCACAGCTTATGGCAGTGAACTGCCAGCAGATCAAGCAAATATTCCCTTTGCAAATCTTCCCACACTCTTGAAACAAAGCAAAGTAAAACAATATGCTGGTGATGAAATGACCATTTCCTAACTTGCAATAAAATATAATAAAATATGTCATTTTAAAGCACAAAGCAACAATACACTGGGGGGGGGGGGATTGTTAACTTTACACCTTGGGCCTCACACATTAAAGAAAAACATGGGAGCCAGAAAAGTATTTTTAAAAACCAACATTAGTAAGGGAAGAGCAGGTAGTCCAACAAAAAACTGGAGGCATTATACATTCAGGAGTTGTAACCTACAGTTAACAAAAAAAACAGACACCTTAAAATACACAACTTTTTAAGGTGATAATTAGTCCATTCGGACACAGAAATAACTCTAGCTAGATGTCTAAGGTGTGAGCGTGTATAACAGCCTTGTACTTGTACAGTACTGATGATAATGTTTTGTGTCGAAACATTTCCTTTGGTATTGTTAGTCTGTCCAATAAAATGAGGCGTTTTAGTTTTATCATATTTCCTGAACAGGCAGGCAGAAGACACTAGGCAGCTCAAGGCACACTGAATGGCAAACAGTGTAGGGCCCTATAATACTTGAAATGACAAATCTTATTCTTACCTTCTTGCCTTCTCCGTATATAAGAGGAAACTTCAAGTCATCCTCTTCAATGGTTTTATAGGCCCTGTGGAAGGACAAACAGCATGCTGTAACTGTTAACACTTCTACTAGTTGCTGACTCATTGCCATGACTGATATATGGTAAGTCCGTGTTCTACCACTGTGATACAAGCTATCTCCACACAATGATCTAAGAAGTCTATTTGAAAGGCAGGAGCGCAGGAGGTGTGCCATTATGTGCAGCCAGCACCTCCCAACAGATTTTATGCCTCAGAGGTGGCTGGGAGGCCATATGGAGGCAGGGAGATGTCCCCATCAGGGCTGAGAAAAGCCTCCATTTTATGTCATCTGTCTCCATAAGATCAGTGTTGAAGCAAATAAAATGTTACCATACAGTAAAGGCACACATCTTCAACCTGGCCTTTGGCTAAACCAGAAATGACTTTTCCTCCCCACATTCAGGCTCTGTTATGGTTTAATATGCTCATTTTATATGTTTACTGGTTTTTAATATTGTAACCCGCCCTGAGACCTTTGGGTATAGGGCGGGATAAAAATTCAAATAAATTCAAATAAAATAAAATAAAAATATATAGTGTAAATTTACACAAAATGCCTACCTTTTCAAAAAAACACTAAACAGAAAAGTAATTTCAAAGTACGGTCAGATGTTATCCAAAACAATACACAATTCCATAAAAGAATGGAACTGGCTCTATCCACTCAGAATTGGGATGAACAGGATTTGTAGACAAAGGAAATAGGATCCAGTTCTTATGATTCAGAAACAATATACATAAAGAGATGCATCAAACTAAATATAGTTTTAATCCATTTATTTGGGATCCGATCCTTGTTGCCATTGTACTGTTTCTAAACAGCCAAGAGGCGCGTTCCCAAAGGCACTAAAATCTGGGCTGGATTCGGACTCTGCATCCAGCATTCCCATAAAACTGACCAGTAGTCCGAATCCAGGAAGGCCTGTTCCCATGCCCAGCCCAAGGACTATCTAGAGATGCAGCATTCCTAACAAAGAAAAATTCCCTCAAAGAATTGTTTTCCACTATGTGAACTGACACACAGAATCACTGCATCTATGTGGCTATGCCCGAGGAATCTGTGACAAAGCAGTAGCAAGGGTACCCACAGAAGCAGAATGACCCCACCCGTACATAGACTGTAATCCTCAGATTGTCCACGATCACATAAGAACATAAGAGAAGCCCTGCTGGATCAGGCCATAGCCCATCTAGTTCAGCATCATGTTGCACACAGTGGCCCACCAAATGCTCATGGACATCTCAAACAGAGACAAGGACAAACCTTTTGCCTGCTCTTGAATCCCAGTAAATGGCCTTAGAAGCATCCCGCTCCCTCCCCCCCCCAGCCTGAATGATGCACCTAGACATTCATTCTAGTAGCCACTGATACATTGGTCGCCCATAAATTTGTCTAACCCTAACTTAAAGCCATCTAGACTGGTAGCTGTCACCATCCTTCCGGCAGCACATTCCATAAACCAATGACCCTCTGGGTGAAGAAATACTTCCCCTTGTCTGAGCCAGCTCTCCTACCCATCAGCTTCATCAATCAGGTCCCCTCTTAAACACCGTCTCTCCAGACTGAAGAGGCCGAGACGCTGCAGCCTGATTTCATAAAGGAGGTGTTCCAGACCCTTAATCATTCTGGTTGCCCTTTTCTGCCCTTTCTCTAGTTCCTCAAAATCCTTTCTGAGGTGTGATGACCAGAATTATACACAATATTCCAAATGTGACCTCACCATAGATTTATAAAGAGGCAAAATGACACTTGCTGACTTATTTTCTATTCCCTTCCTAATTATTCCCAGCATTGAGTTAGCTTCTTTCGCTGCTGCCGCACACTGGGTTGACACCTTCATTGAATTGTCCACCAAAACCCCAAGGTCCCTTTCCTGGTGTGTTGCAGAAAGCTCAGACCCCATCAGTTTATAGAAATAATTTGGATTATTGGCCCCAATGTGCATTACTTTGCACTTGTTAAGATTAAAGCACATTTGCCACTTGGTTGCCCAGCCACCCAATGCTAAGAGATCCCTCTGGAGGTCTTGGCAATCTCTTTCAGTTTTTACTACCCTAAATAATTTAGTATCATCAGCAAACTTTGCTATTTTACTATGTACCCCTTCTTCTAGATCATGGATGAATAAATTATAAAGCAATGGTCCCAACACAGCCTTGAGGTACCCTACTTTTTACCTCTTTCCACCCTAAGAATTTGCCGTTTATTACTACTCTCTGCTTCATGCCCTTGAGCCAATCACAAATCCAGGACAGAACCTGTCCTTTTATTCCATGGCTGATGAGTTTACTCAATAGCCTTTGATGTGGGGCATTGTCAAAAGCCTTCTGAAAGTCCAGATAGACAATGTCTACTGGTTCACCTTTATCCACGTTTATTGACACTCTCAAAGAATTCCAACAAGTTTGTCAGGCATGATTTACCTTTGCAGAAGCCATGCTGGCTTTTGTTCAGCAATGCTTGCTCCTCCATGTGCACACTAATTTTGTCTTTAATGATGGTTTCCATCACCTTACATGGAACCGACGTTAAGCTAACTGGTCTGTAATTGCCTGGATCACCCCTGGATACTTTTTTGAAGATTGGCATTACATCTGCTACCCTCCAGTTCAGAGCATGATGTTAGAGAAAGATTATATATTTTTGCTAGAAGGTCAGCAATTTTGCATTTGGGTTCCTTAAGGACTCTTGGATGAATACCATCTGGTCCTGGTTGATTAAGACATTCAAGGACCTCTTCCTTGGTTATCTCTGTCCAGTTTAACTCTTCAGAAAATACATGCTCAGCTACTGGCATGTGTCCTCTGTCTCCCTCCGTGAATACAGAGGCAAATAATTTGTTTAGTCTCTCTGCAATCTCCATGTCTTCTTTAATTATCCCTTTCTGTCCTTTACAATCTAATGGTCCAACTGCTTTCCTGGTTGGATTCCTACTTCTGATATACTTACAGAAGTTTTTGTTATTTCTTTTGATGTTTTTAGCAATGTGCTCGTCAAAATCTTTCTTAGCTTTCCTAATGGCCATCTTGCATTTGTGTTGCCAGTGTCTATGTTCCCTCCTGTTCTCCTCATTTGGACAAGCCTTCCATTTTCTAAATGAACTCTTCTCGTTTTTAATGACTTCACTTTTAACAAAGGAAATAAGCCAAAACTTATAAGATAGTTCTTGAATATCTTTAGTTAATGTTTGAAGCCCATTCGACAAAATGAAGTCTGAAAGAAAACACCCAATTGTCTCTTAACATTGAAGCATGGACTTATTTGTGTATTTAAGGCTTCCATGCTTGAAGACATTTCTATCCCATAGTCACCAGGTCAATTATCTAGCATTAATATACATTTTGGAAACAGTATTTTAGTTCCTTCTAGTGCTTTGATTCTATCTTGGCAAGAGGAGGGTATTATGCCTGAGAGTGCTATCAGACATACTTAAAGAGGTGCCCTCTGGACAAAATTTGAGTCTGTAACAGATATTTTCCCCCTGCATTCCTACAAAGGTCACCTTTCCAACATTCCGGATTCCATAGCTCTCTTTCTTTAAGCTGAGTCAGGCAGGAAACTACATGAGCAAAGAGTGGTCAATCACTGGGTGGCACCCATAGTTTGGATAGGTGTTATCTGACTTAGAGGTAAATGTGTGCTGCAGTGTGGCAAAATTAGTTAAGTTCTCAGCTGTATATTCAAGTTTGCAAGGCATTCTTTGTGTGTGTCTGGGGATGGGATGCTTTTTCCTAAAGAGACAACTAAAAATGCCCTGTCATACCCTTAGAAAAGCATTTCTATTTCAAAGCATTTATATACCACTATTTTAAAGCATTTATATACCACTTCCTATTGATCATATTCAAACAGATAAAGACATTTTTCTATGTAAAACTAAGATGAATATACACTGAAACCACAATTTAGCACATAATTACATAACTTTCACAAAATAAGCAAGCCAGGTCCCAATTCTCTTTTAAAAATAATCTCTATATTTTGTTTTTACTTAAACTAAATATACCTAAAGTAAGTAGATCTTGATATTCAATCAAAGACCTCTCAATTGATTTAATATAAATATTCTGATGGGTGCAACTAAATGCCAAGGAGTAATTTATATTTATGCAAATATAGTAAGAGACGATGCCATGAGCAGACAACCACAGGAAAGAGCTATTTTAATATGAGATAGTTGAAAATGTACCTCTGATTTTCTTCTACAACAATGTTTACAAAAAGCTCCTTCAACTAAATGTGTTCTAAAAAGTACACTATCACAATTCCTTATCTTCTAAAATTCTTCGACAACACAATACTCTTGTTTATGCACTTTGGTGGAATCCCAACAAAATTGCTTTCTTAGAAGACAGCTCAAGAGAAAAATCAGGGAGGTGGAAAACAGAACACCTATGGAACAATCACACTGTATCACAAAGGAGCTAAAATCAACTCCAGCTGATAAACTCTGTTGCTTTCAGACAATGCATTTAAAGAAGGGGGTAATGGAAATTGGAACACAACAGGAGATAAAATTACAGGCGCCTCTTCAGATGCATTCAGCATTAAAAGCAGGGGGAGAAAGAACAGAGTGAATATGCACAGATTGGTAGTATCAGGTATCTTGCAGGTGCATTTATCTGGAAAAATACTAGAAAGATTTGATGTCCATTTTACTTGAAAGTTTAACAATGTCCTTTCAATAACTATATGTGCTTTTCATTTTCTGGATACATCCATGGGACCTGCCAGGGGCATGGGGAAAAAATGCAGGTGGTTAATGGTGGCTTGGGTCCCAACCACCTGCCTCATAAGAACATAAGAACATAAGAGAAGCCTTGCTGGATCAGGCCACAGCCCATCTAGTCCAGCATCCTGTCGCACACAGTGGCCCACCAAATGCTCATGGGCATCTCAAGCAGAGACAAGGACAAACCTTCTCCTGCTCTCGAGTCCCAGCAGATGGCCTTAGAAGCGCCCCAGTTCCTCCCCCCACACACAGCCTGAAAGATGCATCTAGGCATTTGTTCTAGTAGCCATTGATACATCAATCATCCATACATTTGTCTAACCCTACCTTAAAGCCATCTAGACTGGTAGCTGTCACCACCTCTTTTGGCAGCACATTCCGTAAACCGATGAACCTCTGGGTGAAGAAATACTTCCCCCTGTCAGACCTTACTCTCCTACCCATCAGCTTCATAGAGTGCCCCCTGGTTCTAGTATTGTGCGACAGAGAAAAAAAAATTTCTCTATCCACCTTTTCTATACCGTGCATAATTTTATATACTTCAATCAGGTCCACTCTTAAACGCCGTCTCTCCAGACTGAAGAGGCCTAGACGTTGAGCTGGCATAAGGAAAGTGTGTGATGTCCCTTACTGTTCCAGAAAAACCAGTGTTCTCCAACTTTGAGGCCATCTGCTTAACCCTTGCTGGCACAATGCTGGCATTGTTGGTATATCTGAAGCTGAAATGGCCATAAAACAGCACCAAGTGCCACCACAGGTCTGAGTAGGGCTCCGTCAACCTGACAGACCTCACTTAACTGGTACACAGATGGAGCAAGCAAGAGCCAAGTGGCAGAGACTGTGGCAAGTAGGCGAAGGTATTGATACCCAAACTGGTCAAACCAACAGTTTTAATATGATTCATAAAATATCACTCCTCTGGATCTATGAGGTCCCATAGTCTCACTACTGCAGAAGTTCCCACCAAATTTTTGGTGTTCCAGTGAGAGATTGTGTTCTGAGAGTGGACTGCATGGATTGGTTATTTTGGTTGTTTGGGAGTGGAGTGCTATTGACTGGCTTCCTCTAACAGTCCTTCTTAACCACTACTAAAATGTTCTGCTAGTGCTTTTTTATTCCTCAATTGTGTAGCCTACAGCATTCCCTTACTGCTTTCACTTCAAGACAGGCAGAACCTGTCAACTTTTCTATGGGGATGTACTGAGATGTACTGTCATTATTTCCTCCTCTTTCTGACCAATGTGTCTGGTTCCTCTTGGGTCCTGTCTCCAATTCCTGCAGTATATCTAAGGACTGGAATAATCAAGGTCTTGATGACGATGCCATTATTCAGTTTGGATTTAAAGAACTATCTAATTCTCTGAATATATTCCCTGTTGACCCTAGTTTTAATTTTTCCATACTTGAAATTGTCTGTTTCAATATTTTTAACTTTCTCCTGGTATGAAGCTGTTTGTTTCTTTTCCATTTGGCAGCCTAATTCTGTTGGTGTTTACCATTTTCCACTAATTCAAATTCTAATCTGCCTAATTCAAATTCCACTGCAATATCATTATCATATATTAAGACTATATTAAACAAGAATTCTACTTTGCATGCTAACTTTCTATACAGTTTCAAACCATCCATAGAAAGGAGATGTGAACGTGTGGTAATGTTTTATGTCTCTGGCCTGTTTTTTTCAAAATCATTGACAGTGGTATCAAAGCTATAATACACTGTAGTGATAGAAAGTTACCCTGAAATATAGTTTTTTGAATGTTGGTGCGCTCTCTCTTCTATTATTATTATTATTATGTAAAAACAGCAGTTACACACAGCAAACAAGATTACTATGCTGGATTCCATGGGGAGAGAAACTGCTTTTAGGCACATGCTCTTGAAGGATATGCTACTGGGCTGGTTTTTATATACATCTAGAAAAGGTTACCTATCTTGGGATTGTACAGAAAGAGGGAGAAAAATAAACCTCTCTTCTTAAAAGCCACTGTTGACAGCAAACCAGATACTATTCCTCAGTGTCATTGTCTTGGAGAAATATTCCACGAGGTTGCAGGGCAAAATTTGTTTTACTTTGTAACTAACAGAAAAGATCTGTGTTGCAGTAAGGCAAACAATTTCTTTCAAATTCTTTTTGTGCTATAGCTGTTGGCCTGTAAACCTGAGGGCAAGGACATTTTGGCACCTTCTTATTAGAGGTTTGCAAAAGGATGTTTCAGAATACCTGAAGCGGCAATGTATTGTCAAACCACAGCCAACTATTTAGGCACGCTAGTCTGCATTTACCAAAATTTCAAATAGGAGAGGAAGCCTTAAGCTGGATTTATCTGTACTTAGTTTCTTCTTGTCCAGCCTTTTGGAACTTTCAAGCACAGGGCAAAACTCCATGGTACTGCATCACAAAATTACAACCCACATTTTCAGTCCTTTGTGGGTCTCTGGAAAAGGCAAATAATGCAAAGGTGAGACTAGTGTGCACAAATTCCAGGCTCTTCTGTAATGGTAGTTGGCTATTTTAAATGTTCCGGAGCAGGCCACTCTGGAAAGCTTTTTTTTTTTATCAACAGGATAGAAATGCTTTAAATAAGTCATAAGGTATAGACACATTCAGAATCCAAAACGTTACTTGTGCTGAAAGATTCTCCCATGCATCCCATGTTTTAAAAAATCACAATAAAAATATACTTGGGACATTGAAAATAGCACTAGGCGGGAGACAACACAAAGTTTAACGCAACAATACAGAGTGCTAATGAAAGTTGTTACTATGTTATTCCTCTTCCTTTCTAGTTAATAGCAGCTATTTGGCTTCTCGGTTTTGTTTCCAGCTCATCTTAGCTCAGTGACTCTGGCTCTGTTCATCTGGCACGCGAGCACTTTGGGGAAGAAGAACCATTTGTCTTTGCCAGGAGATGTGCTGTACACAGCAGGTCAGATCTCCTCCCCTGCTGTGCCTGCAGCTAAGGCTGCAAATCTTAAAAAGATGCAGAACATGCATGTTATGATCAGCCATTTATCATCAGAGAACTGTGCTTCTAACACAATCAGTGGCGACCGGCTATGGAGATCGCTTGTTCGCCGATCCCCCAGCTCCTGGGGAAAGAAACTTTTTTTAAAAAAAAAGATAGACAGATGCAAGATTTTTCTAACCAATCAGAAAAATGGCTAAAAATATCCTGACTCTGAATTGGTGGAAGCATGGGATTTTAAACCTCTTTCTGTTCGGCGAACCAGCCAATCACGAGGTTTAAAATTCTACTAGTCACGCCCCCTCCTTCCCAATAATAATAGCCGCTTTCGCGACGTGGCGCCATTTTCTCTTTCGATTTACTGGAGAGAAGGTAAGTTCATGGTGCCCTAGCGTGCCCAACTTTTTCCCAGGGCTACGGGGGGGGGGTGGTGGTGCTCCTCCTTGGTGGCCAGCCAGGCGGCATGTGGTGGGCCTCCGCTGCCGCCTCATTTCTCGTCCCGGCCTCGATCAGCCATTCAGCTGGCCATGAGGCACCGGCAGCAGCTCCCTTCCCTGCCTTGCCTCTACCAGGGGAGAGCAAAGCCGCCCGCCCCCGCAGGGCTCGCTGGCTTCTCACTTGCTCTGCTAGGCTGGGGTGGGGTTGGTGGGTGACTTTGCTCTCCGCTGGCTGCCGAAACGCTGACTTGCCCGGCATTGATTGGGCCGAGTGAGAGAGCAGGGATGGCGGCGTGGATCGGGCCGGCCGAGCAAGTGAGCGCTGGGGGTGGCTGGCGAAACATGGCCTTGCCCGACGTGGATTGGGCCACCCAGCAAGTGAGCACTGGGCGGGTGAGCGGGGAGGCGGATGGCTTTGCTGGCTGCCGAAATGTGGCCTTGCCTGGCGTGGATCAGGCTGCCGAGCAAAGCAAGAGAGTGCTGGGCAGGCGAGCGGGGAGGCGGGATTGGGCCGGCGAGCAAGCCAGGGCGCCGGGGGTGGGACAGAAAGGCTTTGCTGGCTGGCGAAATGCAGCCTTGCCCGGGGGATCTGGCCACCGAGCAAGCAAGGAAAGCGAGGGAGTGCTGGGCAGGCGAGCGGGGAGGCAGGATTGGGCCGCCGACGAAGCCAGGGCACCGGGGGTGGGGCAGAAAGGCTTTGCTGGCTGGCGAAATGCGGGGGATCTGGCCGTCGAGCAAGCGAGGAAAGCAAGGGAGTGCTGGGCAGGCGAGCGGGGAGGCGGGATTGGGCCGCCGACGAAGCCAGGGCACCGGGGGTGGGGCAGAAAGGCTTTGCTGGCTGGCGAAATGCGGGGGATCTGACCGTCGAGCAAGCGAGGAAAGCAAGGGAGTGCTGGGCAGGCGAGCGGGGAGGCAGGATTGGGCCGCCGACGAAGCCAGGGCACCGGGGGTGGGGCAGAAAGGCTTTGCTGGCTGGCGAAATGCGGGGGATCTGGCCGTCGAGCAAGCAAGGAAAGCGAGGGAGTGCTGGGCAGGCGAGCGGGGAGGCAGGATTGGGCCGCCGAGCAAGCCAGGGCACCGGGGGAGGGGCAGAAACGCTTTGCTGGCTGGCGAAATGCAGCCTTGCCCGGGGGATCTGGCAGCCGAGCAACCGGGCGGGCGGCTTCCCTGGCTGGTGAAATGCAGCCTTGCCCGGCGTGGATGCATGGCTGGAGGAGGGGGCGGCTTGATTTCCCTGCTTTTTAAAAGAGGCCGTGCATGGTCGGGAAAAGCTGGGTTTGATAAACAGCAGCAGAGGCTCCCTCGCCTTTCCCGTAAGCGGAGAAACAGGGGGCCACTCGGACTAGGGACGGAGAAAGAGAGAGGAAGAGAGAGAGAAATAGCAAGAGAAAAAGAGCTGGAAAAAAAGAGGGAGAGGCATAGAAAGACGGAGGGGGAGAGAAAGAGAGGGAAAGAGAAAAACAGAGGGGGAGGGAAAAAGACTCCTCTTAAATCGGTCAGAAAGGCAGGCTAGAAAAGCCAATTCTCCTTCCTTCCTTCCTTCCTTCCTTCCTTCCTTCCTCCCTCCCTTCCTCCGCCCCCCTAGTCAGCCCCAACTATCATGGGAAGAGGAATGGAAGTTTGTCAGCCACTTTGAGTCCCCTTAAGGGGTCAGAAAGGCAGGCTAGAAAAGCCAATTCTCCTTCCTTCCTTCCTCCCTCCCTCCCTTCCTACGCCCCTCTAGTCAGCCCCAACTATCATAGGAAGAGAAATAGAAGCTTTGTCAGCCACTTCGAGTCCCCTTAATGGGCCAGAAAGGCAGGCTAGAAAAGCCAATTCTCCTTCCTTCCTTCCTTCCTTCCTCCCTCCCTCCCTTCCTACGCCCCCCTAGTCAGCCCCAACTATCATGGGAAGAGGAATGGAAGTTTGTCAGCCACTTTGAGTCACCTTAAGGGGTCAGAAAGGCAGGCTAGAAAAGCCAATTCTCCTTCCTTCCTTCCTTCCTCCCTCCCTCCCTTCCTACGCCCCTCTAGTCAGCCCCAACTATCATAGGAAGAGAAATAGAAGCTTTGTCAGCCACTTTGAGTCCCCTTAATGGGTCAGAAAGGCAGGCTAGAAAAGCCAATTCTCTCTCCCTCCCCACTCCTAGTCAGCCCTACCTGTTTTCATAGTGGTTGCAGCACAAGGTTTTCTCAGAGGCAGAAGCTGGGCTGAGTACTTTCTTTATCACAGCCTCTCAGTCACAGACTGATGTGAATTTGGGTTTGAGGAGTGGTACGTCGGTGACAACTGGAAACTGTGACAGTTTGGTCTTGGGATTGGGATAGTAGTTGTTCTCTTTTCTGGAACACAGGGTTTAATTCCACCCTCTCTCTCAGCCCCAACTCTCATGGGGAGAGGAACAGAAGCTTTGTCAGCCACTTTGAGTCCCCTTAATGGGTCAGAAAGGCAGGCTAGAAAAGCCAATTCTCCCTCTTTCCTTTTTCCTTCCTTCGTTCCTCCATTCCCACCTGAAGGTTGCAGGGCTGTGGCAACACATGGAAAAATGCCAGACAAGGTGTGTTTTGAGAAAATGTTTCTGAGAGCAGTCTAAAAAATTTTGATCTGTCTGATTAAACGTGCCTTGTTTAAAAGGATGGTTTTCATGAAATTCACTAGAAGGTTTTGACAGGTGTGGTTGATTTGCAGTGCTACCCTTACAATTTTGGAAGATGTGACTGTTTGTTCTTGTGGTATGTGGGAGATATGTAAGAAATCTATGTGGGTTAGGGTTACAGTTGGTTCTTGGAATGCTGAATTTTGATATATTTTATATCAGTTTTGATTGAAGGTTGTTTTGGAGTCGAGTAGAGATCAAAAGATTTTGATTTCTGATATTTGAAGCAATAGCTTACATTTCTGCCCACGCCAGTGAGCTTTCTGTTCCTGTGGTGAGTTAAAAATATAAACTTCATATTTAAAATTTGGGAGAAAAATAAAATCCAATGTAATCCAACTCTAACAAATTTAATCCAGTGCAACTCTTAGTAAGAATGACAACTCGTTGAGACAGAAACAGGACCACTGCCCTACTGATTCATTTTCGATGATAGCACTGTTGTGTGGTGGGGGCAGGTGGCCATTCCTTTTCAGCTCTCTACTTTCGTAGGTGGACAGTGAGTGCTGACCTGCCTGTGACTCTCACCCTTGGGTGATCTGAGGCTAGGCGGAGCAGACAGCCTCACACACCAGAAGCCATTCGGATGAAGACGCCACCAGTAAGTTATGGGTATTTTGTTTCCCTGATGCTTAGCTGTTGTCATGTGTATAGGGCAGTGGTCTCTTTGTGGCTTAGACTTTCGCTGGATAGGATGGCAGCGCAGAAAGGCTGGGAGGTCTTCTATTCCCACCTCTCCTCCTCTCCTTCCCCCTCCCCATTTGCAGCTGTGTTGACCTGGCTGTGGTCTACCTACTTTTATGCACAGAATTTACATGCCGTTCCGTGTTTTGACTGTTTGTGCTGAAGAGCAATACATTTTGCATTGTTTGCTTTGTTCTGTGACCAGTGGTGCTGGTATTTTCCAGTATCACCCAGAGCTAGAGTGCTATAGTATGTGAATTGGAATTCCAAATGCCAAATGAAAAAGATATGTTGTTAAAGTTCTGTTTGTGGATGCTTTGCTTTATTATTAAGAAGCTCTTCCTAGAAGCTATTTTTGATAATTGTTGTTGCTTATCTCAGTGTTCACGCACTTTAAGTTTTAATCCAGCTTCAGTGCACATCAGCAAAGTTTCCAGCAGTTTTGCAGTTAGTTAGGCCAATATGGGAGTGTAGTGTGCATGCAGAAAAAACAGCTTCACCTTGTTCATTCCATGTGTTCAGTCATTATAGCTTTATCCTGTCATTAGTTCACCAGGACAAAATAATTAGAAAACTTTGGATTTGGAAAAGATCTACCTTCATCTGGATTTTTGTCCAAGTAAGTTCCTTGCAATTTTAGCATTAGAAGATCTAACAATCATTTATGCACATGTTGTTGATGTTCTGGATTTCTGTTGTAGCATAAAGACTTCATTGTATTGCTTCGCTGAGATCAAGCAATCCACCATGAACACAGTGGAAGCTCTTATTCAGACTCCATTTTCCACCCTGTCCCTGGAAGACAAACTGAGGATCAAGGCGATGGGTCCACATACCCCAAGACTTAACATTCAAGTGGAATCAAGGGACAGAGGAAGAGTCTACACAAGAAGATTCTCAGAAGAATGGTACCGTAGGAAGGCATGGTTGTGTGGCAGCATCCCCAAAGATGCACTGTTTTGCTTCCCTTGTCTGCTCTTTGGTGGAGAGAACCTGTGGACCCGGTTGGGAATGAGAGACCTGTTGCATCTCACACAGAAGTTGAGTAGACATGAAGCATCGAAGAAACACCTTGACAACGTTATGAAACTCTGTGTACTGGGCAGGGTTAACATCGCTTCTCAACTGGATGAAGGGTACCGCGCATCAGTAAGGCAGCACAACCTGGAAGTGGACAACAACAGATATATTCTATCAAGGATAATAGACTGCATACGATTCTGTGGGGCGTTTGAATTGGCTCTTCGGGGGCACGATGAAACGGAAGATTCTGAAAATCCAGGAATATTCAGAGGGCTAATAGATCTGTTGTCACACATTGATGCGGCAGTGCAGGTACATCTGCAGCAAGCTACTGTGTTTAGAGGCTTGTCCAAAACAATTCAGAACGAACTGCTGGATTGCATGTTGACAGTGGCTAGAGATCATATTAAGGAGGAGTTGAAGAGCACTCCATTTGTGGCTGTGGAGTCGGATGACACTACAGATGTGGCTAATATTTCGCAGAATGCCTTAATTTTCCGCTACACACTTGCAGATGGTTCTCCAGTGGAACGATTCTATGGATTCACCAAACTGAAGGATGGTCGAGCAGAAACTATAGCCAATGTCTTGCTGCAGCAGTTGGAAGAACTTTTCCCAGGTGATAAAGACAAAGAAAAAGTCATCGCTCAGAGTTATGATGGGGCAAATGTGATGCGAGGAGCACGTGGAGGAGTGCAACACCGAGTCAAGACTGTGTACCAAAATGCACACTATGTACACTGTCACGCCCACCAGCTGAACCTGATCATTCAAAATTCTGTGTCCCATGTGAAGGCTGCTAAAGTTTTCTTTGGGAGTCTCTCGGGATTCTCAACATTCTTCTCACGGAGTGCAAACAGAACTGAAGTCCTAGATCAAGTTGTTCGAAGAAGGCTTCCAAGGTCTGTACCAACACGCTGGAATTTTAATATACGTTCTGTTGCCTTGGTGTATGAGAAAAGAACTGAACTGTTGGAATGCTTACAAGTAATGGAGGACACTGCAGACGAGCCCAAGGCAAGACATGAACGCCTAGGACTGAACAATCTTCTGAATTGTAAAGAATTTCTATACTGGCTTACAGTATTTAACAAAATAATGACGCACACTGATGTCCTCTTCCATCAGCTACAGAGGAGACAATCTGATCCAGTAGAAGCAAAAATAGCTATTGCAGAATTCCAAAGCTCCATCAAAGCTGTTGCAAGATCAGTCCCAAGTGTGTTTGGAAAATTGCCACAGGAGGCTACATTGCCCAGAACAACCACAAAGGAATCACTTGATAACAAGGCACTGGAGATCTGTGATACCATAATTGCAGATTCAGAACAGAGATTTTCATTTACTAAGCATCTGGCAAGTGCAAGGCTGCTGGATCCAACTTGTTTTCACACCCATAGACAAAGATTCCCAGAAGAAACACTGGAGGAAGTAATTGAGGCTTATCCAATGCTGGATAAAGTCAGGCTAAGATCAGAACTGGAGGCTTTGTACGAGAGGGAGGAATTGTATACAGCCAAAGGGGCTCAAGAAATTCTTCAAATGCTTATAGAAAACCACATGGAGGAAGCCTTGCAACAGCTGGTGCTGCTGCTGAAGATTGTTATTACGACACCTTTAAGTACAGCAGAAGCCGAAAGGACATTTTCCGCACTTAAAAGAGTGAAGACATATTTAAGAAACACCATGGGCGAAGAACGTCTCAACGCCTTAACGATGTTATCCGTGGAACGAAAAATGATAAGAAACATGCCACACTTTAACACCAAGGTTATTGAGGTATTTGCTGCACAGAAGGAGCGCCGAGCCAAATTCATGTACAAGAAATGAAGACACCAACATACACAACCGAACTTTAAAAGTTATGAGTTTATTATTTTGGAATTATTAAGGTTACAGTTATATGTATATAGTTATAATTTGTATAAGGAAATGTTTATTAAGTTTGAAGTTTCTGTTTCTACTATTGTTGTTAAATGTATTTTTAAACAAAATTTAAAAAGAAGAAAAAAAGAAATTAAGACTCCATGAAGAAGACAGCCTCCAGGAAGAGCCAAGCCTCCAGAATTCAGGTAAGCCCCTTCCCCCTCCCCTGTGCCCAGGGACCTTGGGTGCATGGAGGCTGCTGCTGCTAACCGAGAGCGTCTTCCCTTCAGCATCTTAGCCCCCCAGCGTCCAGCCAAGAAGACAGCCTCCAGGAAGAAGACAGCCTCCAGGAAGAGCCAAGCCTCCAGAATTCAGGTAAGCCCCTTCCCCCTCCCCTGTGCCCAGGGACCTTGGGTGCATGGAGGCTGCTGCTGCTAACCGAGAGCCTCTTCCCTTCAGCATCTCAGCCCCCAGCGTCCAGCCAAGAAGAAAGACTCCAGGAAGAAGACAGCCTCCAGGAAGAGTCAAGCCTCCAGAATTCAGGTAAGCCCCTTCCCCCTCCCCTGTGCCCAGGGACCTTGGGTGCATGGAGGATGCTCGGATAAGTCAACCCAGTGTCTTATTCCCTCTGTTTTGCAGTCTGAGCACAGAAGAGGATGTATGGTGGTTAGGGGTGAGCGGTGGTAAGAGTTTCTTTTCCTTTTCAAGTTATTCTTTCAAAAAATAAATCCTGGCAGGAGCTGTGAGGAAACTCGTGGAATCCAGGTAGGAGTCTTTATTCTATTACCAAACATTCTTTGCCTGGGTTACACTTCTTTTTTGCTGACAGGTTTCTCCTTCATTTTTTAGCCCCTGTTCCACTGACCTTCTGAGGATGGATGGAGGTTAGGGGTGGCTGTAAGGGGCGGCGGAGGCCACACTCTACACCAGTGAGGTGATCCACAAGGCCTTGGAATTCAGGTAGGAATCTTTTTACTGTTACCAAGCTTTCTTTGTCTGTTTCCTTTTTTATTTCATTAAGAATTTTTTAAATCATTTTTCAGGGCATGGTGAGAAGATAAGATAGAACGACAACAACTTTCCATGCTTCACAGAGGTAAAACCTTCGAATTCAAGGTAAGGATTTTTTCAGTTTATTTTTATCTGTCTCTGAGACTTTCTGACCTGTGGCTCTGCCCAGTGACCTCCCTGGCTCCGCCCAGTGACCTCCCTGGCTCCGCCCAGTGACCTCCCTGGCTCCGCCCAGCAGCTACCTCCCTGGCTCCGCCCAGTGACCTCTCTGGCTCCGCCCAGCAGTGACCTCCCTGGCTCCGCCCAGTGACCTCCCTGGCTCCGCCCAGTGACCTCCCTGGCTCCGCCCAGCAGCGACCTCCCTGGCTCCGCCCAGCGACCTCCCTCCCCAGGACTTAGGGCTGTGAACACCCAGCCCTGAAGGCCACCAGCCGCCACTGAACACAATATATACATTCCTCCTGTATACTGTATATAGTGTTTGGAACCACAAAGGACTTGGGCAAAGGAGCTGAATTAAACCTGGACGGCCTTCTATTTTCCATCTCTCTGTGTCTGTCAGTATCTACACACAACTTCAAGATTTGCACCACCACCACACCAAAATACCCTGCCCCTGTAAACAGAATGTTAACTATGCCTATAGAATTGACATAGGTAAATATTTTGCATTTGCCAAAAGGACACATTCACCCTTTTCCAGCCTTTCTGTGGTAAAAACGCTCACATCTTTGCATTACACGCATCAACAACATGTATCAGACAATGCATGTTCCTCCCTGCTCATTAAATGATGATGTATTGCACTGCCACATGGCGATGGTGGTTCGACCAACAAAAATGTCTCCATCCAGACCAGATCTATATTTAGTTTAATTTTGAAAGGAAGAGATCAGCAAAATATCACTAAGAGATCCGCCACATGACACGAAGAACATCAGGAAAAGATAGGACAACCCAGTGCGTATCCTGGCTGAAAGTGAACAATACTGCTAACTGTACACCCAGAGGAAGGATTTTCAATGAGAACTCAAGGGAATTAGATTAACTAGAACTCAAGGTGTAACTGGGCAGGAAAAAAAACATAAGGTAGGCACATTGCTGTTTACTCTTTATACCTTAGAGTAAAACTGTTAAAAAAAGACCCCATATCTGAGTAAGTGTAAGTTAATTAGATCTGCTGATAAATTCTGCTCTGGGAAAGGAACATTGCCACTTTAAATACTGCCCTGGGAAATGTGGCAAGGCTAATGAGGACTGCCAGATAGGTCCCTTTTATTAGGTGCCTCTATGAAAGGGAAAGTCTAAGGTTTCAGTAACAGGGCTTCTGTGCTCAATTCAATAAATCAATCTCTATTAAAGGGGGGGGAGGCAGTAGAGTGTGATGCTGGCTTCATAAAACATTCTGTGACATTTCTCAATCCACTTATCCCCTTTCTCTGTCAGACTGCCTGGCTGGGCTTGTGAAATGACACTGAGCAGAACAATAAAGACAAAAAGGAGCGCCCACCGCTACAGTACTTGTTCAGCACAACTTGCAAGTTGCACAAAGAAAAGCACAGAGAATCTGCCACATTTATCTGGGTCCCACGGAAATTTATTTTTGCCTATTGAGTGGAAAAAAAAAACACAACCCTTCCCAGCCACAAAGGAAAATCAAAGACCAATCAAGAGGAAATTAGAAAATACAAAATTAGGAAGCAAGTGCACTGCCACAGCAGAGACCTCAAAAAACTCCTCAGTCAGAAAAGAAAAGGAGATCGCTTGTACTCTTGGGTGGAGGAAAATACTGACCGCAAAGAATTATGCAGAATTCCAAGCTCAACCCTGACCCTTTTTCCTTTCGGGGAGGGGGGGGGTATAGTACTATTTTATCTCAACACTCCAATCTTTTTAGTTAAGGAACAATTTTCATATACCAATCAACAAGCATGTCCTGATGCCCACTAATAATGACTAATCAGAATAAGACTGACTGCTGAAGGCTGAGCTCAGAAGTTCCTTGGAGATGGTGGCGTATGGCCCCCATGTTCTCTTACTCTTTTTTAAAAAATATGGAATGCTTCAGCCCCTCAAAATTTAAACCTTCAAAACTGGTACACAAAATTACTCAACCTAACAGTATCTGAATCAATAACAAACCAACAACGCAAATACAAAGGGATAAAGGACGCTTATCCATTTTTGGAAGTATGGAGTCCCATACTTACTCAGATAAAAACTAAAGGAGCACAATATGCCTTCCCAATCCAAGCCATCAAATCTGAGTTCGCCTCAAGAGAGTCCCCATGGAAAGCCTCTAATACGGGCTACATGTGGGACAAATGGCACAAATCCGCAGCAAACCTACCCCCCCCTTTTCAACTGTTCTTGCTCCAAATTGGGAAGGCAAGCACGTATTATCTTAAAGCATGGGGACACTCCCAGGTTAATGGGGGAGGAGTTTGGCCATCACATCATTAGCGGGCAAGGTTTTGCCTGTGCTCATTGTTCCTGCCGTGTGCGCTGCGATCGCAACTTCTTGGGGAAGGCAGCAAATAAATTTAGCTGAAAGAGAAGTGATGAGCTCTCATTTGCCCTGCAAGTGTCACTCCAGCTACAGGCATGACACCCCCTTTGCCTGATCGCTTGCCTGATCGGGTAAAGGGCTAGATTTTGCACACGAGTGCTGGATCAGCTTAATGGGCAAAGTGCCCATGGCTTCCCTGAACCAGGATGACAAGGATAAGAACACCAAGCTCGCTGTAATGCGGAGGTGCGCATCTCCGCTAAACTCAGAGTCGTGGGTTTAACCAAGGAGCCCCTTTCCCATCCTATTATCTCCCCTTTTATCATTTTTTATCTTATGTATGGTGTGTGTTGTGTTTTTGGAGGTGCAACCTGGAGGGGTTTCCCAGGGATTTCCCCTGTCATCGCTGCACTGGGCGGGACAGGGCATGGTGACATCAACCAGGCTTCCTATCAGGGCAGAGGGGGTGGAGAAAAAAGGATGTGGTTTCTTCCCTATGCAGGGGTTTACCGCAGTCTGCTTGGAGACAGGTGGATTCAGCTTGAATCCGCGCTCTCCTCAATTGCATGGGAATTTGTTAATTCGAACTACGATTCATATCAGGGATGCCCCAATTCAGCGCCAAAATAACTGGAGCCCATGGAGACTCACCCTAACTGCATGCCAAAAAACCCTGGGACAAACTAATACCACATGAATAAAGGGTGGATTTTTTTTAATAATTAGATTTTGCCTTTTTGTTAGCGCCTCTAATTAGACTTGGTGAGTGCCTTCTCATTTAAACACATCACATCCTTTTCCCTTTCATTCCAATTTCATTTACAAGTGTGTCACCAATTGAGAGCTTCTTACAACTAAGAATAAAGTCAGAGAGAAAATGGGCTACTGCTACAAATGGTAAATTAAAGAACATTTACGCATAGATTACAAGGCCTCATCAAAAGCTCCTTAACAGTGCTAGAACGACACTGCAATAGGAACTGTGCAGCTGCCGAGGAAAACATAATAATGAGCAGGAACAGAGGCCCTGCTGAACTCTCAAGAACTCAGGAAAGACTGAGAAAGTGTCAGGCAGGGCTAGCTGCCTGCCATAATACTTGAATGTAAGATCTCTGGCACCTATGGGACTCTGTATATATGTATATAGTAGCTGCCTGTTGTTTTGGAACTGACAGTTGACTCCCCCCTACCTGCTAAGGTAAAGGGATACATTTCTGTTGGAAGGTTTTGGCTCCAAGTTTAAGCTGGTTTTGAAAAATAGTTATTGTTCATTGGTTAATAAGGCCCAGTGCAGAAAAGGCCTAAGTGTGAACAAGTCCTATAAAATGACTTCTGCTGGGGCACTCTTGCCCCTTGTGTCTTGAAAATTATTCTCGGTAAGTTGTGACACCACCAACTAATTCTTCCAATGGAGCATCTAACTTTGTGTAGTCAATTTCATCCACTTCTGCAAACCCAGGCACCATCTCTATCCCCTGGCATCTGCAAAGAACCATTTATAGCTTCTACTGCCTATGTTGACAATGGCTGTGTTACAGTTAAGTGACAGGATCCCCTCCTCCCACCAATATATCTTCTGATGCTAAAAAGAGGTGTGAGAGAATATTTTTTTTACCAGCCAGTCATGTTGAAGTCTCTGTAGAGCATCCTTTTTCCAATTTCCTTGCGTTGAACTCTCCTTGGAAACTCCAAGTGTGTAAACTCATTTCCAAGCAAATGGGGCTGCATATATGCCTACAGATTTAAAAGCGAAAGACATTGTTTTCATCATTGTGATTTTTTTGAAAAAGTGGCTAGTTATGACAAACACCAAGGAACAAAATCTCATAAGTTTGTAATTTGGGTGGTCATCCTCTCCAGCCTACTACCATGTACACAAATCATTTCTGTCAGTGTAGTTTGGCCCTGAGCCAGCAGCAGAGTTGCAACTGAGTTCCATTCAGCAAAATACACAAAGCATGGGTAACCATTCCCAAACTCGAACAACCTTTTACTATACTTTTTCTAAGTCATCAGACCAACAAGGTGAACTCCATTAGATCCGGACTCATCTAAACTGGTTTATTCACTTTTGTTCCAAAGATAATGAAGTTGCCTTCCCTTTCCTATTTGAAGAAGGGGGAAGGAAAAGCTTATTCCTTGCACAACAGCTGATCATTGCAACATGACAACCAACTGTTGAAGAGGATGTGAGCTACCTTTTCCACCTTCCCTTCTTTGGATACCTAGGGGAGGAAGAGAAAAGAACCTCACTTTCTTCACAGTAGAATCTACCAAACTAGTTTAGCCAAACCAAGGTCAGATAACCTATACCCCACTCCAACAGTTTGCTTCCTATCTCAATCAGCCAAACAGGGGCTATCTGGGACTGAACCTTACCACTAGCTGCAATTTGTGTACTCTCCTACTTTCACACCTTTTTCAAACCACACTTCACATAAGAATTATGCTACTTCTGGCAAAACATAGCAGTCCAGGATGTGTATCACATGCACTTTCACCTAAAGTGATCCCAACTCACATTTACATATACTACACATGCACCAAGAACGGTCTAGCTTTGCAGACAGGAAATACCATGACCATTTCTACAACACAGTGTTCCATTGCTCATCTACTGGGCAAGACAGGATGCTTGAATTCACTTCCATCTGGATTCTTTAGGAAGTACTCGCTTATCTAAGGCATGGTGACCAAATTATAGTTATCCAGTTGTTGAACTACAACTACCATCACTCACTGTCATTGTCCAGTCTACCCACCCATCTTTACTCTACCACATACGGGATTGTTGTAGACTAGAAAACAGCAGTGTCAGTGTTTGTTACTAAACTTATATATTTCACTACATTGTATCTACCTTTATACCAAAAAGCATTAGTCACTAGTGCTAGCAGCCATCAATAGCCATGTCTACTTTGAATTTATCCAAATCTTTTTTGAAGCCAGTAAAGATGGCAGCTAACAGCAACTGAGAAGTGCATAATTTTCCCAGAATCCAGGGTGTCATTGAAAGAGTTTAAAATTACTTTAGCTTTAAAACAGGAACAGTAGTCATGTCTTGCATGCAAATGTTTTGCAGCAGCCATTTCATAAAGCTGTAAAGACAGTCATAAAGGGCTACTTCTCCATTCAAGTAAGCATCTAGACTGTGATTTAATGGCAGCACTGATGTATTTATTTACATTAGACCTTCTTTGCATTCTACTACCTGACATGTTTGAATATTGTATACAAATGCAAGTTGTTTCCACAGCAGAAGATTGAAACAGGGACTTGTTTTGGGACTCCTAGCCCTATCTACGCTGCAGCCTGCATGGACTAGGAAGGGGAAGAGCCTTTCTGGTCCATCCAAAGGGGCAAACAAAAGAGGCCCAGAAATGGACCATGGTCCAATTTATTAGCAAGTGTGGAAAAAGCCCTAAGGTTTGCATATAGGTCAGCAATGGCGAACCTATGACGTGACATGCCAAGCCTTTTTGGGTGATACACAGTGTCACCCTGGTGCCCGGGCACACTGTTGCCATTCGGTATCTTGTAGGCCACAGGCAGCTTTTGGCTTGGGGCCTACAAGATACTGAGAGCACAGACTCACTGTCCGTGCTTGGCATAGGAAGCATGATGGAGTCACGTTATCACACCGCCAGGTCACACACAGTGCATCTGTGTTCCCGGCAGCTAGACGACTGAAGACCCGTGTGCAGCACTGGAGAGCATTTGGGAAAAGGGAAGAAGGCTAATATTCCTTTTGCCATTGATTTGCATTTGGGAAAGGGGAAGGGGACTATTATCAACAAGGGAGTTATATTTCTATAGAGGGGCTATAATTAATTAGAAGGACTGGGGGAATGTTATCCACATTTCTAAAAAGGGCTATTATTGATAGAGGGGGGCTATTTAAGGGGCTATTTTCAATTGGGGGTATTCTTCTATCAGGGGCTATTATTGATAGGGGACTATGTTTCCACAAGGGGCTATTTTCAATAAAGGGTGGGATACATTTTTATAAGGGCCTATTAACCTTGGAGGGGGTATATTTCTATAAAGGGATATTAAACTTCTTTCACGCGATGTGATTTTTCCTGGACTATAGTACGTAATTACAGAACCATTTTTGCGGATAGGTTACAGACACATAATTTTCTATGTAGCCATACACACATCCATTGTTTTTTGTAGAGGTGTCGGTGTCTGACTTTTTCGGGTCCTCATGCTAATGGTTATATGTATTTATTGTCACAGCCCTGTGATGGATAACCACACCCCCCCCCAAAAAAAAAGCCAGATTAAACATTAAAGGAAGTGGTAGTAGCAATAGCCAACCCTTTCAAGACACTATCGAGAGAAACAACAGATCATTGTTAATACTGTGTAATGAAACAGTAGTAAGCAAAATGTGAAATACAGAGGTACAAATACCACAAAATTATGGATATTTCTAAATGTCATGGCACCCGAGTTACGCTTGGGTGTTGTTGTTTTTTTTTGCAAATTTTGACACATTGAGCTCAAAAGGTTCGCCATCACTGATTTAGGCCATAATGGTATTTACAATTTTATTTTTTAAGGAATAGAGAAGCGGAATAGAAGTGAGTTAAATTCAAACAGTCCCTTTCTATTATTATTTTTAATGGATATGCACAAAAACACCTTTCTTACAATACATATGAATATAACTTCCTTTTTCCTTTCAGGAAAACTGTACACAATGTTTATGCTTGTTCTCTTTTGCTTCAATGGAAGAAAGGAAATGGTGCCTTTTCCCCTTTTTGGGGTGGTGGTGGTGCAGACATCTGGTTCTCACTTCCAAATAACTACGCACTGGCACACAAGGTTTAGTGACAAATAGAAAAGAGAGGAAAACAAGGCTGGGTGAGGATGGTGGAGAATAAAAGATCAGGAGTTATAAATGTGCTCTTTCTTGTCATGCCAGCAATAAAAAAGACTGGGTCGCCAATGAAATTTTAAGGGGATTAAGATCACTGAGAACACTTGTAAGAAAGATGCAGAGATTTTGGTGGACTTCCAGCCCGAAGATGAGGAAAATGCATCTTAGGTCAAGAGTGCAGTGAACATTAAAACATTTAACGACAAGATCAGACACTTGTGTGCTATTTACTGCAGTGATGACCCAGACCGCAACAGAAGTTACCATGATAACCAGATACAAATGTTAATGATTTTCTCTAAACTTTGATCTTTTCAAAGCCTGTAGCCTTAATAGGTAGTATGTTTCCCCAGATAGGTTTCCCCAGATGCGTGTTATTTACAATACACTGAAAATGTCTTTCTAACATGGTTTCATGCTTCTGGAATCGCCTACCTTTTTTTCTTTGAACATGATATCCATAGCCCAAGCACATTTTCTACGTATGGAGATGAAGTAAACAAATAAAAGTGCAGAAGACTCCAGGGGGAATGGCCAAAATTCCTTTTAATTAGCTGCTGTTTTCACATTTGACCAGAAAGGACATCAAAGGGGAAGGAGAATATATCCTCACAGGCAATGTGCTATCTTTGCTTTCTTAAAGTACCATCTCTTTCCCAAGATACTACTGATTCCCTTTAACTTAAAAGAAAAAAAACATACCCAAGTATAGACAACATAAATATTTATTACAGTTGCTTTCTTTCTGTCTCCACAAATATGAACACCCCTGCAGTTGTTCTCTCTGGAACATATCAAACGCTGGCAACACAGCAGCAAAATAACAAGAACAGAGCTCATTTTCTTATCATCACCCCACTGACTAACCATACGCCTTTCTGCATTTATAGCCAAGCAAGCAATGTTCTAACCAGAGCAAGCACTTCATACAATGAAAAGGCCATCTGGCTTCTACAAATCCTCCCCAGTCACCTTCTGGACACAGCAGGACAGGACAGAAACGATGATATGCTAGTTTTAAACTTGTGAATCAGAGACAGAAACAGATTGATTTCTTGCATCTGCCTGAGGGGCCGGTTTGTTCTGGTGGAATTTAAGGCGCATGCCAGATATCACAGCCTGACAAAGGGATTCCATGTTGCTTCTCAGAAAGAGCATCCCCTTAATGGAAAAGACATCACCAAATGAGTCTTATCATGTTGCAGAAACACAGTCTGAACCAATTAAAAGTTCCCTGGGAGAAAATAATTTTAAAATGAATTATACTTCAATTTCCTTCTAACGGGAAAGGAAAAATGAGGAAAAATGGAAGCCCAGGAGCTAAAGCCTATGAAGGCCTAAGACTGAGAAAGTTTAACTCATGTAGTGAGATGCTATTGTTTTTCGTGATGCATGAACTGGGCTTTTGATTAATCCACGTTTTTCAAAAGTACATACATCTGTCTACAATTTAATCAAACACTAAAATATCTCAATAATCCCAGCACTGGGATTCTTCAAATACAGAATGGTGTCAGCAGGAGTGTACAAGCACCACTTTTATATGAGCTGAGTGTTCATCACCAGGCATTAATGAAAGTCTTTAGACCTCTTACCAAATACTGAAGACGTTGACGCTCCGTTTCTGGGGTGAATTCTGAAGACATCGGAATGACTTCTCCATTTCTGACTATTATAGCCCTGTTAACAGTAGAAAAGGCGGTGAGGAAATAGTCTCTTTGGGAAAATGCCAAAAGTGGTTTCTTATTCTTTCTAACACTAGCATGTAACTAAGAACTGGTATAAATAGTGCTCCATCTTATAGAAGTCGAACAGAAAAGACTACTTCCTTATGCCACAGGACACCTGGAGCAGTTTATTGAAGAGCGCTCAGCAGCAGATTGATTCTTATGGAGTCTGATGTGTTGTATTCCTCTGGCTTCAGTTAATTTATGTAAGCTGCTTTCCAGTTAAGTAATCCTAAGTTAGTGAAAATAAACCAGTGAGTTCAGAGTAATTAATTCTAGTTCCTTTTAGTTTGGATGGTACAGTTTCCTGGCTGCGTATTGTTATTTCCAACCACACTAGGCTTTCTGAGGTGACTCCAAGCAGAGCTCTTCCTTACATGTCCTACCTGACAAAACTTCCTAACTCCATTGATTTTCTGGTTAGTACTTTAACTACCCCATTTACAATCTCTTTCTTGACCTCTTCCAGGATTCTACACGTGTCCACAGATTCTCTGACTGCCAACCATGCTTGCCAAACCCCATTTTAATAACAGATCTATGTTCTAACGCACTCTGAATATTCAAGTCAACTGAACGCCCTCTTTAATAACCACGTTGGATCCAGGGTACCATTCAGTGTCATACTATGCAAGCCAAGATTCCAGTTCACTGGCAACTTTGCAATGATATTTATGTATGCATGCTTGCAAGTCACCTTCAGTTCTTTCTTTAGTGAATGGAGTATAAATGTGGCCCTAGTACATAATATCTTAATGGGATTCAGGCTGAAAAGCTTTGACACCTTTGCAAATCGAGCAAATTGCAAAGGTCCAAGGCTTCACACAGGGAGAAAAGGGAGCTACAAGCAGCCTTCACATGTGAAACAAAGCTATCAGCCTTTGCACCACCTCACCTCCTGCCTGCCTGCTTTCCTCCACTGAAGCCACTGCCAGAGGCAGCAGAGATCAGGAGACAGCGTGAGAACTCATTCTGGGCCAAGTCCTTGGCCTTGCTACCTGTTTCCCTATGGAGCTCCATAGAAGCCACTGGCAGAAGCAGCAGAGATTAGGAGGTGGTGCAAGCACCCAGCCTGGGCCAACCCCTTGGCCCAGTCACCCACCTCCCTCCAGCAGCAATTTCACCAAAGCTGCTGCCAAAGGGTGGTGGCAAGGGTGGCAGCAAGTGCAGGGGCCAGGCCAAGCCCCTGGCCTGGGTGAAGCACTCAGTCCTGCCACCTGGAGCTAACTGCCTCTTCTGGAGAAACCTTCAATGAAAGTTTGTAGCAAAGTTGCAGCCTCCCTCTGCACAAATGTGAGGACTTTTCCATCTGCTCTGATGCAAAGTGAATAGAAAGAAAAAGCCTTTGTCCATATCCTTAGCATAAGTGGATGTAGCCCACCTTGAGGCCTTGATGTAGAGAACAGGATCTAAACGCAAATAATGAACATTAAAAACAGACTTACAACACAGAATGTAGACTTTTTTTCCCCAAATCCTACAAGCCTTATTCAGTATCCCTCCAAATTAATAATCCTGGCTTGTCTCGAACAATAAACAAATCAGCAGCTACACAACAAACTTGCCCCAAGAAAAGATACAGCTTTTAGAACGATATATTCATATTTTTGTGTCATTTTTAAGTCTTATTTTATCATTAACCTTTTTATTAGCGTCACAGTTCATGTGAAATTTCTTCTTCCAAAAGTATAGTACTCAGCCCCAGGTCAACTAAGGTGACACCCATTGCTCAAAACAGCGAAAAGCCTTCTTCTCCTATGAAGAGTACTCATAGGATTCCATGACTCCATCATATATCCTTTCAGCCAGAAATGATCTGCAACACTCAATTGCACATTTCTAAAAGGGATGGCAAAGTCTGCTAAGAAAAATGACAGAGAAGAACCACTAGGAAAACTGTTTTGACAGCAAGTTACAAATTCCCAGTCACAAGGAGAAGATGCTTGTTTTGTCAAAAGCACCGAACACGCAGGTGAGACAGAAATATCAGGCTTCTCGGAAGAGATATTTGAGATGTGTCAGTTGCAAAGACAGATCAAACAGGGAAAGGCTCTATTTATGGTAGTCAAAGAAGCAGATTCTGATGAAGTGTGTTAGAAAGCAGCCGAAAAGGGTGGGAGGGGGATGGAATTATGACGGCTACAAGAGTCTTTTCTCCCCACTTTTTTCTTAATGCTGCAGCCAAACATGTGTCTGGAATGTGTCCACTGCTTGCTCAAATTGTGGATATTATTAATATTATACTGTTGTGACAAACGCAATAAATACACTAAAAAGTTATGCTCAGTTTCCCCACATGGACCAAAATCAGAGTGCAGTGAAACTATAGTTGCATGTAAACAACACGTGGGGGCATGAAGTTGAAGTGATCAACTGGAATGCCCCAGCCACTCCCATCCCTGTCCCAAGAAGCTGGAAAGGGAGTGCTACGAAGAGGGTAGGAAATCTTTCTCTTGGCATGCCTCTTCAGAAGAAATGTCTCTGATCCAGTGTCTGGCATGAAACATGAAGCCCAAGGTGGACAGGATTTCAGTTTCCCTTCTTGGCCTGCAACCACTAACAGGCTACTCTGAAGCTGCAGCAGTCAAGATCGCTTATTTTAAGGTCACCCAGACAAACGCCTGGCTTTTGGGAACAACGCAACCCATCCCTTGCTATGTTTGGAAGTATCTTGTGTCATGTGAACAAGATGATTACAAAGATGACAGCTGAAGGTACTTCCTTAAACTGTGATAATTGTTTTTTAAAAAGTCAGATATTCATACAAAATTGACATAGAACTAGAAGTGGTCAGGACCAATTATCACCAAAAGGGTTCTCTACCCCCAGGATACATCTGAATGGACTAAGGATGAAAAATAAATTTTTTGTCACCTTCGCAATAATTATGAAGGTTCAAAACTTTGCATTCAAATCTAATACTGGCAGCTTTTGTGCCTTTGCTCAAAGCTTCGGAGTGAATATAGTGGATTCGGAACAGATTCAGAGGCCTGACTGGTGGTAGCAATGATTTAAAGCAGATTTGCAAAGTGGCTCCACTTGCCCAAATGGATTAGATGTGAAGCAAACGGGGGGGGGGGGGCGATTGTGCACATCCTAGAATAGACAACTGTATAGCGAAGTTTGGTTGTGTGAAAAAGCACTAAAGGATTTTCAAAAAGAATTCTACCAAGCCTGTTTATTTAACTTATGGTAACAGTGAACTTTAATAGGAGAATTTGATCCTTCTGATTCTATACAAGAAGAAGAGTTGGCTTTTCTACCCTGCTTTTCTCACCCATTTAAAGAGACTCAAAGCGGCTGACAAAGTTTTCTGTTCTTCTCCGCACAACAGAACACCCTGTGAGATAGGTGGGGCTGTGAGAGCTCAGAAGGAAGTTGTGACTAGCCCAAGGTCACCTATCTGGCTTTGTGAAGAAGCGTGGAATCGAACCTAGTATTCCCAGATAAGAGACCGGCTCCCTAACTAAACCAAACTGGCTCCCTAAATAGAAGCATAAGAGTAGCTCAAAAAGAAAGTTAGAAGAGGCTAGTGCAACTCTAGGATGTAATTAGTAGGAGACAGAATGATGCCAGTGTCAATAGCAGAAGCTTCCAGCTATTTTTCTCACTTAATACCATGACAGATACTATAGACTAAGGGAAACCTGATAAGCAAATGAGCAGGCAAACTAGAAAACACTATGTTTGGGTAGGACATATCTGTCAAGCAATTCAAGTAGGGCTGAAATCAATTTGTTCTGAATTCAGGCATGAGCAGCTTGTAAATCAGCTACCCAGTCGTCTAGGGATACGCACAGTCTTTGCACTAACTCTATAAACAACATCTCCCCAAATAGCTTTCTGTGGTTGAAAGTGAAAAAAGCAGAAGTAATTCCTATATACCATCTGAAGCTGGGATCAATGTTCTCTCCCCTGGAACCTGTACATTTATCGAGCAATATCTTTTGGAAGTTGTACGAAAAGCAATGGAAGCCTGCACCACTGGGACTACTGAGGTGGAAGGCAAGGCAGCTAAAAGGAATTGGCAGCAGGCATCAGATTATGTAGTGCTAATGACAAGGAAGACATTGTAAGACTGCAATTCTATTCTGTGCAAACCCAGATGACAGCTGACCTCACTGAACACAGTGGATTGTGCACAGACATTTGCCAACCCTGGGTTTAAACATGCATGTAAAAGAGACCCAAACTGCTGCAGGATGTGGTGGGTATAGAACATCCTGCCCATCTGGTCTAGCTGTCCTTGTCAAGAACTTCTTCCCATCCCATTATTTTCCATCCAATCAGCTGGAGAAAAAAGGCAGGAAGAATCATTAGCAATTCAATGCAAATGACTTTAATAGGAAGAATTACAAAGGGATAGTGACTGGCATTCACACTGGAAACACCAGTCAGTCCCAAACTCACCTGCACATTCCCCAAGTGTGAATGGTCCCGTCCAGGACTGTCAGCCTCACTGCAGTTGAAGTCGTATGCACTAGGTCGTTACCACAGTGATCAGCAACGCAGCACGCGACTGCGCAGTCACAGCTGCAATGCCACACTGCCATGGAGTATAGCAGTGCAAATGCTGTGTGCAAAGCTGTACTGAGAGCGCCCTAGGTGCTCTCAGTTAAGCTGTGGAGAAGCTTTTACTGCTCTTTAGCTCATGGGAATAAGGGCAGCTCTCGGTCACTCTGGGATGGAGCATACGCCACAGCGCCAGCGCATCGTGACCGCCATAGGTAATCATGCCTTTTAATGCTTCTGCAAACTTTTTAAAATAGAGAATTCCTATTTATGTATATTTAAATTTATTGTTCCACCTTGTATTCTTCCAAGATGTTCAGTGTTTACAGATTTTTACCCTAAAAAGCAGTTGAGGGAGGGGAATTTGTTGGCCCTGCCTGAATCTCTTTCTGGCTTCTGTCTTTGCCCTCTTGCAGGGAAAAGTACAGTACCTGAAAACTACCACCTGTTCTGCAAAGGAGAACAGCTCTGCTTGCTATCCATGTTTTTGAGATTTTTTTACCTAGATTTTATATTTAAATGTATTTTATACATTATACATTGACATGATTATTAAAGAGAATGCAAAAGCAAACACAATAATCTCCTTGTATTTTGTTAACTGCTCGTAAACCACTTTGAGCAAGCAACGGGAAGACGGTCTACAAATAAACCGATGATGATGAACTTGTTCTCTTTTTTCAGCATCCAATGAAATAAGAATATCAAATTTCAGGTGACTAAGAGCTTTCACAGGGTGTTCAACTGCAGCCCTGCAGATGTTCCTGAACTACAAATCCCAGTATTCAGTTTCTACCATTCCATACCAGTTACAGCAAGTTTACATACTAGAATCACAAAAACAAGTCATGGGGTTTTGCCTCCCAGTTTTTACTCTGCCAGCAATAACTGTGTAAAGGTAAAATGGCACATCACACATCATCACGCAACTGAGGTTATTACCTTCAGCACTGAGCTTATTACTATCAGCATTCCTCCCAACACACTGTCGTTTTAACTAATTTTATTTGTTTTTCATATTGATTTTACTATGAAATTCTAACAAAAGAAATTAGTCTACACAGCTAAAATTTGGACAAACTTAAAATTTTGCGCAGATACATTTTAGGGGATTACATCAAGGAAGGGTGAAGACAAATTCACTCCATGACTGCTGGATACCAAAATCTGATTATAAATTGGATGTTTAAAAAAGCGGTGAAAATGGAAGAAAAATAACAAAACTTCTACATAAAAAGAAAAATAATGCTATACATGTTAAAACCAGAAACAAATACATGCCCCCACATGGATCACATATGTATACAATACACTGCCTCCTAAGTAAGAAAGGTTGCTATAAAGAAGTGGGGACTTTTAGGGGTGATGCATTCACTATGGAAATACTCTGCTTAAGAGGCTTATTTTTTCTATAATCTCTTGATTGTAGAAGTTCATTTAGCAGGAGCAGAGGAAAAGCAAGTTCTTATTTTAGTTTTTTGCAGTACATTTTTAAAAATGTGCTTACTGTTTGTTTGTTTTTTAATTTGAGCAATTTGTTAAATCTTGAGAGCCAATACGACAAAGAAATGATGCATTTTTTCTTTTTTGACAAACTACTAAAGTCTATCACTGATCTCTAAAAGAAGCATAGTAACAAAGGCCTGTGTAGGGGAGGAGGAAATGGGAAGCCACCATCAGGGCCCTAGCTACAGTCCTGGCCACCCTGAAACTAGTTTATGGGTGCTCTGGGCTCTGCTTGCTGTTTTCTCCTGTGCAGACCACGTCTGGAGGGAGGACACTCCCCAAACCACTACTTTCAGACAACAGATTTCCTATACTGTCTCTAAAGTTTCTTTCCAGCCATAGTCTGACTCTTCTCAATGCCTCTTTGCTCTGCTGCAGTTCACTCCTTTCTCCATTAACTTGAGCTAGCTTGCCTTTTCTATACAATACCTGCTCCCAATTTAAACTGACAGCCCTTGTCTCCAAGTTCCAGTCTTCTGTCTCAGCTACAGCTAAGTGCCTGGGCCCATCTTCTCCCTCTGATCTGACCTACATGATCTCGGAACTGGCAAGAGATTCTGTATATACCAGTCTGCTCTGTGCTGTCTTTTCCCAAGCCTCCATCATGCTGCAGGAGAAAACAGTTGCTTAGCCCTTCTTCCTGTATAGTGAGCATTTTAAAAACACACTACACACCAGAATCACTGCTTTGTTCCTGAGCTGCATGAAACGTTCTTTAACCGAGTGTATTGCACAGTCCAGGTTCTGGTTTAAGAATTCAGCTTTGAAGTGTTGCTTGGGGTCTTGGATGGGATTAATCAAAATACTTTTCTTGGTGACTGGTATTTTTGAATGGGTGGGAAAAGCAGCTTTAGTGTGTCTTCTGCCATTTCCTGCAGACCCTTCAGAACTTTTGGAAATCCCTGATCGGAGCAGTTAAGAGTGTACACATGACTCCGTCTGGTTGTTCCATTGCTACAGATATAATAACGTCAACAAACACCCTGGAATTTCCTACTCACCCAACCTATTTCAAATATTATGTCATGACACAACACTAAGTCCCACAGAAAAGTGAGTTGTATGTATTTCACAAATGTTACAGCCCCCATTTGGCTTTCCTAATGCACGGCCCTCTGTTGTAGGAATCAAACTGCAAAGTGAAGTAGAGGCCCAGGATTGTCAGGTCCTTCCCTGGACAACCCTGGCTCTCTTTAGCATCTTTATGTGACTCCTAAGGAGTCCACACATTGTAGAGAACTTGCCTGCTTTCCAAAAGCAGGATTGCCACAATTATAGCCCGTTTCATGGACAGAGTTACAGCACATGGCATCATGCCTGCATAGAGACCCTCAGCAGACATCTGGCATGCACATATACTGTACATGCTGACATGTGTTTTAGTCCCTCCCCCCCATGGATAGCTGCTACAAAGGCAGGCATCATGCTTTGGGAAAGCAAGTCAGTTTCCTACACTGTATAGATGCCTCAGCAGTCAAGTAAAGGTATTATAAAGCACTGGATGGTCACAGGCCTCTACTGCAGTTTGAGCTTTAACAAACTGCAGTTTGGAACATCCATGCTCAATGTTTCAAGGTCTGGGGTGGTCTCTGATGTTGATTCAAATTTTGCCATCAACGAACCAATGCAGAGAACACATTTGCCCTGAAGTATATTACGAGAAATTTAGCAGCCTCACTAGAAACTGATGTTACAAGTGCAATTAATAAAACTATTTTGGACAAGAAAAAATATTGGGATGGTTTTACTCCCAGTCCCTCCCTGTCTGCACTTGTCTGTTCTTCCCTCTTATGCAGGCAACATTATGTCAACTCCTGTATCTTTCTTAGAAGAACTTTTGTTGTAGACATTTCCAGGATAATACCAATATCAATAAAAAAATGTAAATACCCTTCGACAGTTACCAATGCAGGAACATGTTCACTAGGTTCTTTGGTTGTCACAAATCACATTATAAAATCATTCATTCCATGTAGCTGATGCCAGATGTGTAGCCCAGAATAACAGAATCACATCTTACTGCCTTCAGATCTGGTTTTTGCTGCCAGAAACCGTATGATCTCATTCTAAATTGTTTTTCTAATGCAATGGTGTGCTTGAATAAGCAGTGTGTGTGTATTCTTCTTAGATGCTCCTGATGTATATCAAAGTCAACCATTGGTTCCATAATTATAAGAACATTTCCACCATATGGCACGTTCATTTTCTCTGAAGAGTCATAGAAGAACAGGTTTTGGTATCAATACTCCCAAAATGGCAATAAACCTTTCATAACATCTTGCCAATACAGAAACTATGATGATCTTTGATCTTAGGAAGTATTTACATGCCTTTTAAAAAAACACTTCTAAGAGAGATCATACATGGTTCAGAGGTAGTACCGCCATATGTTCTTGTGCCCTTCCCAATTCTAATGCACAATGAAGGGCAGCAAATGTATTTCAAAGAGCATCAGAGGTAGACAGGAGATGGGATGAGAGCCCTGGGGCCACATGCTATCATCTACACGAAACATTTGAGACGCTGGTGCTGTGTGGCTATGTCTCCTGCCAGCTACAAGCCTAGCTGGAAAATAGAACACAGCAACAGGAAATAACAAAGAGGGAGCAGGTAAGTCCTATATAATCATTTGAGCATGGATCTGCAGATACCATTTTCTCACCAGGCTCTGCTTCTTCCCCCAAACCATCATGGACAGGAAGGGGAAACTGCATAGATCTGCCTGTACACTGAGATCTCTAGAAGAGGGCCTTCTTGTAGTTCCTTCTTTTGCAGAGGTACGAGGCATAGGAACATGGAAGAGGGCCTTCTCTGTAGTAGTCCCTAGAATTTGGAACAGCCTCCCTCTTGAGGTTCCCCAGGCACTTACATGGTGAACTTTTCAGGGCCTGGTGGAAACATTTCTTTTCAACCAGGTTGTTCCCATCTAAATAGCTTCCTCAGGGTGCTGTACTATTAGGGAGGGAGGGTGGATGTGGGAGGGACGGAGGGAGTGATATATTAATTATTTTTTTTTCTTTTTATGTGTTTTATTCTTATTGTAAGCCGCCCTAGAACCATTTGGTGAAGGGCAGAATATAAATTTGTTAAATAAATAAATAAGACCTAAGTGAAGGAAGGTATCAGAACCTTAACAGTTCAGCTGCTTCCACCAATATCTTCTCCTGCTTTCCTCAAGTAGGATTGAGAAATAGCAGAAAACAGAAGTTCTCTAAGGCACAGTCTTTTCCCTGTATTTGCAAGGACTAGGTTCCACCAAATGGCACAAATACCAGTGAAGCTGGAATCCTGCCTCCCCCACCAGTCAAAACAAACACATTCTCAGTGAGTGTGATCTCCAGATATAGGAGGTCAACTCTATGTAAGAGGAATCTCCCTTCTTCTTGAAACTCTTAATGTTTCTGTTGTTCCCTTACCACCTCTCCTGCCTGCCTGCTACGGGTCTTCCACCCTCCTTCCTCCAGCATATTACTCTATAACATAAAGTTAAAAGGAAAGCATAAAGATCTAAATTCTATATACAGATCCCAGATGATGTCCTCACCTAAACACCTCCAGCAGCTCCCAGAAAAGACCAATAAATTCCTATCAGTAGTTGATATGTACATTTGATCAGTTGTACAACCAACAGATCATCATCCAAAACTGCTGCAGTGCAGAAGATATGTTTGTGCATATCTTGCTGAGGCTGGTGCTCACATTTCTTTATGCAGTTTTTCAAATGACAGAAAATCAATTATTTGACCTTCAGATCAACACCTTTAAAGCAAATGCACTGGAAATGGCTTTGCTCCCCTCAGAAAAGGAGATTCTTGCCAAATGCTCTGCTTCATCTTGGAGAAAAGAGAACACATTAAAAACACTTTGGATGAGATTCAAGTATTGATTGAGAATGCATAAACAAGGTACATGAAAGTCAAAACTGAAGAATGCCCAAACACAAATGTGAGATTTTATAAGACTTCAATGAAATGACCTCACATTCATCAAGAGTCCTGAATTACATAACTTATTTTTTGCTTTTGAGAAAAGGAGGAATTTGGCCTCTCATTTTGGCTTGCTATATTCAAACCTGAGAATCTGAAACCCTACAATATACTCCTGATAGATAAGGCTACTCATAGTCTCGCAGATAGGCTTTAGATGCAGCTCTGGAACTCATTTCAAACTGCCAGGATAATTAAAGGATTTTTTACCTTTAAAAGAGGGGCAGTCCTAGTGTATAAAATACCTCTGGCAACTAGCTCACACCTGTTTTAATCCAGCTTCAGTCCATCTCTGGAGTGAGAGACCATATCAACAAAGTGACTAATCACATTCTTTCTACATTATCTAATCCAAAAGTGGACTTCCTGAGTTAGGTAACATTGAAAGAAAATGGCTCATCACTTAGCTGATATGTTATTTCACTCTGAAAGTGGACTGAAACTGGTACTATACAGCCCTCTTTGGCATTCTTAGGATCTAAAAGCAGCTGGGTACCTCACATAAAACAAGACATTCATATATTGTTTGCAAATTTTGAATTTAAAGATCTTACACCATTTTACTGGTGAAAGGAGAAAATGTATCCTTGACTGTAGTGATCCTAAGGAAAGTCCATTTTCAGAAGGTACTGTAACAGATGGGGAATTCCCTCCTAAAACAAGTAATAGCTTCAGGAAAGGGTACATTTAATATTGTATGCAATTTGTCCTAGGGAGGGAGGGAGGGAGAAGGATGTCAGCTACAGAATGCCAAGATGAAGACAAGACACTGAAATGTACTAGCAGAAGGAGCCAACAGGGATTAGAAGGGGAAGATTTTCTGAGAGAAGATGGCAAAAGACACTTTTGGAAGGCTGAGCATTTAATTTTGGGTTTTTTTCACTATTGAATACGAATAGTTCAACATTCCATTGCTGTGAAATTTCTGGAACCCATTAAAGACCACAGGTTTCTGTCAGTGAAACACAGAGGATGGAACCAAGAGAAATCACTGTTGCTTGAGGGAAGAATTCTGCTTACCTGCTATCACCAGCATTTGCCACATAGAGTTTTCCCAGTAAGTACACCACAATAAGGGCTGTACAGCCACCAGATATATTGTACACAGTCCTTTCTCGCTCGATCTGTAAATCCTGAGGGAAGGAAAAAGGATTCTGTCAGAATGTAGCACACAGTTCCACAGCTGCTGTTTTGCAAGTAAAGTTGATTGAAACATAACTGTCATGAACAGTAAGCACAATGGATTTTTCTGTTCATTTGCCTCAGGAAGGTCAGAACAATGAAGTTAGATAAAGTATTTTTCCTATGCAGAGAGAAGACAATTAAATGTGGAAGACAGAGACAAGTTCACAGGGGAAAAAAAGAGCAAGCAAAGGAATCTATCCTCACACTCCAGGCACACTGGATTTTCATTTTCCAAATGAGACCCAGCTAATCCAGCTTCAGTCCACTTTCAGAGTGAGATAATGCCTTGGCAAAGTGTCAAGTTTTTTGCTTTTTGCTTTATCTGAGAAAATCCACCCTTGGATTAGGGAATATTTAAAGAAAATGGCAAGTCACTTTGCTGATGTGTTTATCATTCTGAAGGTGGACTGAAGTTGGACTGAAACCAGTAAGTTAAATCTGAATACTGACAAGTTAGAAGCTTGGAAATTGGAAAGGGGCTCCTTGGCCAGTTGGCTACTTGTTCTGGAAAGGGTCACAGTTCCTCTGAAGGAGTTATATGTTGTCTGGAAGTGTTTCTTGAACCACCACTGCCCTTAGAGGTCCAGGTAAGTTACTGTTGCAAGAAGCATTTGTTATTTGCTCTGTCTGGTGGGATCGCCACAAATCATCCTGGCAACAGCAACCCTTGTACTAAAAACCCAATGCCCTATATTCTTCTCTTTGTGGCACTGCTTTTAAGTTAGTCTGAATAATGCAGACTAGTACAGGCTATTGCAGCAAAGTTCCTGAGGAGAGCTGCACTCCACAATCACGTTGTGCTATTGCTCGCCGTCAGTGTGCAGCCAGACCATATTTAAGGTTTTGTTACTCCCCAAATGAGCCCTACATTCTTTGGGTCCAGGTTAACTGTATGGGTGGCTTTCCCTGTCTTAACACTGAGCTGCTTTTTCCTTGAGAAAGGTAGCTGAGAAGCTTCTTGTTGTACCACCACCTAAAGAGGTCTCTCTTGCATTTTTCAGGGAAATGATTTTTTTTCTGCTGTACCTCATGAAGTCGGTTCTTTGGAAATATGGTAGTCACTAATTTTTCTTCATCTGGCAGTACTTTTTGCTTAAAGCCTCCATGTACACACACAGATGCTTTTTTTAAATATCACTGGTCTGATGTTTAAGACATTTTCTTTATTATAAGCTGGTCTGGAACTTTGAATGAAAGGTAAAAGATAGTAAGTGCAGAAATCTAACTTCGTAGCCCAGACTATACCAATTAAAACAAGATTTTCTAGCCACATTCCCATACTCAATCCATATGCAACAAGAACAAAATAACCAGCTCTTATGTAGGATGTCCAAACCAGTGGGACATCTAATGGAAGGCAGCAAAGGGTAGGAGTAAACAGAAATGGATGAATGTAGTAAATGGGAATGTCTAGGCTTCTACACTGGCATTGATGCTTTTAAACATGTCCATCAACCATTTAGCATCAAATGTGTGTAGCAAAATGGACAAGATTGCTAAAAACATTAAATTGTTCAGTGTGGTAAAACCAAAAGGACTGTGATGAGCTCCAAGAAGGTTACTGATATGACAGTCACTGGAAAAAAAATCCTACACATGCATTTTACATAATGGGATCTGACTGACCAGGAAAAAGATCTTGGAGTGATAGCAAATAGTTCAATGAAACTGCCATCTCAGTGCGTGTCAGCAGTGAAGGGTTAGGGTGAAAAAAGTTTAGGCAAGCTTTAGAAGTTTTGTTCTTTTTAATGGTAGTGAACATTAAACAGTGCACCTGAAACTAGAACAGTATAGAGTTTTGGTCATCAGGCATTAGAAAGGAGATAAAAGAGTTAGAGAAGGTTCAAAAGAGAATAGCTAAAATGATTAGGGATTTGGACAGCTTAGGAGGGTCTTCAGAAAAGAAGCGAGCAAGGCACATCACTTATGCTCATATATTACTTGCATTCTTCCATACGTGATTAGGTTGCTCCTCCAAGAATAGGGTGCTAGAGAGAACAAGCCAATCGTCCAATCCAGTGGGGCTTTTCTTTCATTCTAATGGCATGGATCCCAATACATAAGCAGGACCTCACATGCTAGGCCTCCTATGTAGGCAACCGCTACCCCTACCTCCACTCCCGACACCCCGGAGGCTAGATCTTAAAGAAAGTAAGGCTCAAGTTTGTATTGATACCACTTATGATTATTAATAAATACTTGGCTAAACACGATTGGGAAAAATTCTGGTGTAAAGGCATTATCTTGGGCCATGAGTCCCTAAAATGGAATGCGATTCTATCAGAGCTTTAAGATTTGGTCTTAATAGAGGCTTGACCATTTTTAACTTGGAATTATTATTAATAACAGCCTTGGACTTATAAAATATTTCTAAAAAGCAAAGGAAGGCTCTGTGAAGGCTCTCCATTCAAAGATCGCTGATACAGTTAATTACTGTTGGCCTCTCCGTAGTGTTGAGCCTGGTGAGCCACTTGAGATGATAGAATCAAGATTATGCCTGAATGCTAGGACAAGAGCAGCACAATAAACCTATGGTCTATTGACGTGGGTTAACGATTGATCGCTGAGTCCTAAGAGAGAAGGATATCTTTTGCTTTAAGAAAATAATTGGAAATGCTTCTTTGGAAGTGGGTCTTATGAAGATGTGCTGAGTTATGTTTTTATATTTGTAAGAATCTGCTGAGTCCATATGAAGCTATTCCATTATTATCCTTTAACCTGGAGGAGGAGGAAAGGAAATAAGAGTTGCTCTCAAAGAGACATGTTAACATAACGGATTCACTTCTTTTGGGTTACAACCTGGAGAACCAGTTTTTACCTCTCAGGAAGGGTCAGAGTACAGGATTTTGGAGATGCTGGCAGGTTAATTTGTATCTTTTTGGGAGAGAAGCTACAGGGAATTTGGGACACATACACATTTCATTCATTAACGGGGAAAACCAATAGCAGTTTTAGGTTCAATTTTGGCTATAAGAAAGGCAACAGAACAAGAGATGGTGCCTTCTTCTTCTTGTCTTTTGTCATGTGAGGACCACATCACTCACATGCATCTTGACCAACCATTGCTTATAATAGCAAAGTTCTGCTTTTTAGGGTGGGGAAGGCATTTCGAATGCTACCCCTCCCTTTTTGGCTCTGCTGGGGCTGAGGGGCTTAAAGGCCAAAATTAAGCAATAACTATTTTGCGGGGGGGGGGGTCCATTTTAGAATAAGAGAAACCTGGAAGAAGCTTCTCTGTCCCCCATTCCCCCTCCTTTTTCAAGTGGGAGGAGTTTTACTGCAAAAACTACATTTTAAACTCTTGCAGTTTGAGTTTGGCTTGTTTGGTTAAGACAATTAAAAATATCATCTTTAAACAGTATTTCTTTTTAATTTTTGTTCATTTTGGGGGATCAGTCTGACTGGGACTGAAGACCTTCCCAATTTTAAGTCATTTTTGGGTTCCTGAAAGAGATGCAGTTTGCAGGAATCATACATCTCTGTAATTTTGGACTTCTGGGTATGGAGAAGACAAGATCGCTGGTGAGAACAACAGAAGATTTCTTTCTATTCACTTTTCCCATATTTTTATTAAAGGTTTAGGGTTAGGGAACTCTTTCTAGAATTAGGGCTAATCCTATTTTTTTCTTTTTGGCTTTTATCTGGTTCTTTAAGATTTGAAATTGTTCTTATGGGAACCTCATTCTCAATTTGGGGGTTCTTACCCATAAATGGCAATTTTATGGTGTTTTGGGGATTTTCTTTGCTGTATTATTTCATGTTTTGGTCTCAATAAAATGGGGTAGACTTAGTTTAACGCATACAGATGTGTTAAGGGGATTTAGTCATGTTTGGGGTTTGGGGCATGTCTATCTCTATTTTAAATGTCTAAGGAAATATGTTTCTGATATGGCTTTATAGTCCATTTCAACTTCTTTTCTGTATTTCTAATAAATTCTTTGCAATGATTTAACAAAGAAACACTGGCTTTTGAGTCTGAAATGGGTTTTGCCTCTGTTTTATGGTAATCCTCGTTATTTTAAAACCTATGTAAACAGTCCAACTACTAGTTCCCTGGGGAAGTTCAAATTTGGTGGCTTGGGGCTTCAAAGTAATCCAAATTATCCAAAATTTTACTCCCTCCACATTCTCTTACAGTTTAAACAGAAGCAGTGTGGGTAACCGTATGGGTGTTTTTCCACTGTCACTAGAAGTACCCATTAAGTGCCCATTAATGGGTACAAAAATGCCATTACGTACCCATTAATGGGTACTTAATGGGTACATTTAGCGACAGTAGAAAAACACCCTATGGTGCCTTGCGCTAAAACCAAATAAGAGTGTAGAATAATATCAGCCATGCTAGAGTGAACTAACACGCCATCTAGTCCAGCAGGCTTTTTTCTGAGCACAACTGATTAGCACTTTATGGTTCTTCCCACTCATGGTTTCCCAAGAGCATGTCCTGAGAGGCACAACACTTCTGATCCTGGGGCATCATGGCTAACAGCCATTGCCTGTCCTATGGAAGCTACACAAGTATGCAGAGAGGCAATCTACTACATTCTTCTTTCTACTTTTTAAAAAAATAGTATTTGTGTGAAAAAGAGGAAGCACAAAGGCACAAATTCTGCTTTTATTTTTCTTATTCCGTTTCAATAATTTCTTTGGCCAAAAGAGTAATTGAATGCATCGCTCTGAACAGTGATAGGAATACTGAACGACTGCCAAAAGAGCTAAATGGAAACATTTACAGCATTGCTAAGTGGGGAACAACTACGTCTTACAGCCAAAGGATGACGCTATTCTTTTTTTCAGGCCTGAGAAACAGCTCAGAATCAATTCATTTCAACATGCCACATCCTCAAAAATAAGATTTCAACAAGCTTTTCAAACCTGGCACATTCAAAACCAGTCACAATCCTCAGGTAAGTAGTTCATATTTCCACAAGCTTAGACTGGCTAGTTCACTTAAAACCACAATTAATCACTGCTTAGGATTAGGATCAATTGGTTAGGATTAATGTTAAGATCATCACATCTAAGGCATGTTCCCCTTACAGTTGGAGGACCAGTCAAAATATTATCCCTCCTCTTCACATTTTTTCATATCGAAATGCAGCCAATTCTCATTCGGAAAGGATGTTCCTTGCTCTGACTTCCTTCTATGACACCTCTGCAACTGACAGCATCCATGACACCACAAGTGAGACTCAAAATATGTCACAACCAATTACAACAATCACAGTTTATATCATGGGGATAACAGTTTAATGAAAGAAAGAGATTATTATTTTGAATAACAGAAAGACAAAAGACCTGCTCTTGAGACCTAGCAGGGTTCCTCAAGCAGGGCAAATCAGGGAAGGCTAATAGAGTCAGAGCCTATGCAATGCAACACGAACAATTTTGTGTTTGAATAATCTGTGATTGCAGTCTCCAGTGTCTCAGGTGGCCATCTTCTGGCTAATGTGAAAATTGCACTGTGTCTTCTACCGCCTTTGATGAATGAATGATGAAATGTAAAAACCTCAAAGGCCAGAAAGGCTAATGAAGTCCACATTACAAATGCAAATAACCAAGGCTTCAAAACTGTTTCACATTCATAATTTATTATCTTTATTGTTAAATCCAACTTGGAAATATATCCTGGAAACTTGTTATTTTTAGATGATAGTTGGGCATAGTACAAGATAATGAAAGTGACAGAGGGGGTGTAGTTTCACATCATCCATTGTAAAACATTACGATTTAGTTCCAAGAAACTGCTGCTACCAGGAGAAGCCAGTGACACTGCAAATTAACCTACATAAAACAAAGGTTCTGTGTAGAGAAGGATCCAGTCAACCGGGGTGTCAGTGGCACAATGGAGTCCAAGTTTAACAAGCCAATGCACCTCTGAGGGTCAAATCATATGAATACAATCTTGGAAGCTTTCAACAAACAACTTAAGCCACACTGACACTAAACACGTAAAGCATAACCATGCTTTAAAAAAATATTATAAATGGAAAATCACATTTTACTAAACGTATAAAAGTAAAATAATGTTATACAAAAAACATGTTATATAAGGGATGGCTATATTCTTAAAGTTGTCTCCTCATGACAAAAGACTGGTAAGCCTCTGTATCTAGACATCTCCCTAACAGGATTTGTTGGAATGAGTAACAATTTGCTACCTAGCCTTTTTTCCTAACAGTATATAGCTGTTTGACCATGCTCTTTAAAGTCAGGGCAAAAATAAATTGCAACCATGCAAGAATTGGTTGCTACACTTGGATTTTAAAAAAAACCACTGAGAAAGCCTAGCACAAAGATTGAGAATAAAACAGATTTTAAAAACTCTTGTCTCTTTTTTAAAGTCCTCCATGCTTTCTTCTATTACAAAATATGTTTAACTTTTCTACTGTGTTAATATCAAATGTAATGCAGCGAACACCTGTGCTCAGCAATAAAGCTGAGCAACCTGAGAAATAATAATAACAATATAAACAACGGCATAAATTCTACATTATGTATACTCTGAAGACCTGAATTAATGAAAAGAGATATATACAGTAAAGTTAGCAACAGGGTCTAACAGCATTTTAGAGACTAACAAAGAGAAAAAAGTAGGTAGCATGAGCTTTCATAGCCTTCTCCCATATCAACCTGCCCGCCTTTTAAGATCTGCAGGAGAGGCCCTCCTGGTTATCCCACCGCCTTCAGCGGCTAGGCGGGTGGGCACCCGGGAGAGGGCCTTTTCAGTTGTGGCCCCCAGGTTGCGGAATGGCCTCCCCTTGGAGGTGAGTCAGGCCCCTTCTCTGTTTACATTCAAGAAGGCGGTAAAGACGCACCTCTTCACTCAGGCCTTTGGCTAAATGCCCTCTATGCTTCCCCCCTGCAAAAACTATTGTTTTTAAACTGCTTTTGTATTATTATTATTATCATCATCATCATCATCATCATCATCATCATGCTGGTTTTTAAACTTTGTATGGATTTTAGCACAGTCTGATACAATTTTAATGTGTTCATTTTTAACTGTTGTGAGCCGCCCAGAGACCTTTGGGTATGGGGCGGGATATAAATATAAATATAAAATATAAATAAATAAGTTTACTTCATCAGGTTCATGGAATAAAGTACATACAGACAATCCTATATTGACAAGCTGTGTGTGCAAACAGTAACGGAAATACAAAACTATGGTGTGGTGATAAGGTGTTGTTCAGTATAACAATGGTCATTAAGATTTCATGTGTGAATAGAGGTGCAAACTTGCCAGTCTTGTAATGTTGAGTGATGTTAGCTTTGAACCAGAAAGGTGATGTGATGTCTAAGGAAGCCCACAAGAGGCTGGGGTGTTAACTGGTATTATAATATGAGTAGTGTGTAAGGAAATTATTGTCTGTGTTCAACCCCCTGTCTATGGATTGGAGTTTAGACATATTCCAATTCTGCTGTTCCTTTTTTTACATTTCCTTCAGCTGCCCTGAATATTGAGATGTCAAGTAGAGGGTGGTTTTGTACCTCTGCTCTGAGAGGTGCAAGGGCAGGGAAATTCAAGAGGATCTTGCTGTGGTGGCACTCAGACTTACAAACAGCCTCCCTCTTGAGGTTTGCCAGGTGCCTACATTACATGGTTTTTGGCACCTGGTTATATATATATTGTTGTGATCTACCCTCAAACCTTCTGATAAAGAGTGTCTTAAATAAGTAAAATACATACATGTATAGATTAAAGAGAGGCTGGTAATCTTGGCTGGGCAAATAGCTATTGACGATTATAGAATAAAGAAACTGACACTAACACACATCTTAAGGAAGAGAAGCATTTCAGAATTACCTCTAGTTCGAATTTAGAGCAAAAGCAGAGTTTGTCTGGTGGCAGAGAGACCATGGGAAAGTACCAAAAACCACAGGTAAATAGGTGTCTCTTCACTAATCTCCCGAATGTATATAATGAAAATACCTGGCACATCTCAGGAGAGAAGCTATTCCATAGTCTTGTGGCAGGACCTATCCTGGGTCCCCATTAACTACTGAATACAACTATGAGGGGCTCCCCTGCAGATCTTAAGGCACAAGCAGGTCAATATGGAAGAAGGTGTTCCTTTAGAAACTTGGGGCCCAAGCCATTTAGAACCTTATAAGTTAAACATCTTGAACTGGGCTCAGTAGCAAAATGGCAGCCAATGAAGCTGTTTTAAGACCAGTGCGATGTGCATTCATCCAGCCATTCCAGTCAGTAGACTAGCTGCTGCATTTTGCACCAGCTGCATCATCCAAGCCATCTTCAGGAGTAGTCCCATGGAGAGTGCATTACAATAGTTCATTATTCAGGCACAAAATAAGATGCACAAATAGCAGCCAGCATACAACTTCTTCAGCTCAGCACTGAAATACTGTTTCGTTACATAACCTCCATGACCATATGGAATACAAAGACATGGTGCTGCAATCCTACAATCGTTACAAGTTCTGTGAAAAGTTTATTGTGTATGTGTTTTGGGGAAAAGTGGGGAAACAAATAAAACTTCTTAAACGTGTTGATGACATCACTACTGATTCCCTCTCGTGGTGTTCTCAAAAATATAGTCAGATTCTACCAAAGAAGTATCTAGAACAATAATAATATGTTCACCTACCATCTCCCTGAATGCTTTTTCGATGGCCCCCATAACGAGGCACTCATGAGAAATTTTCTTCTCCGTAAAGAAGCGAGTCTGTGGAGTGCCGGGTGAGCCTGGACCTCCAGCACTCCCACGCAACGAGGCTGCCCTTGTCAGAGTTCTTGCATTAGTATGCATGCTTTCTGGCTCCTCTCCTAGACACGTTGGAGGGGGGACAGCTGAGTTTTTCAGGATGTCCACAATTTCTTGTAGCTGTACCACAATATGATGCTGAAGCAGCTTTGATGCTACAACTGCTGCTCCAGATCCAGCATGCCCATCAAACAATGACCAGTAGTACAAAGACATGCCATCTGATTCCTGGTTAAGGAAAGAAAAGTTATAGCAATATCAATGAGTGATATTTAAAGAAGCATAACCTTACTGACTTTAAGAAATGGTTCGGTAAATCATGGTGGACAGGCTTATCAATGGCTATTAGAATAGATGCCTTAGGTACTACCTCCAAGTTGGAGAGGCAGGCAAGATACCTCTAAAAGCCATTTGCAGGGCATCAACAGAAGGTGAGAGTTTCACTCTTGTCTTCTATGCAAGCAAATGGTGGGTCATTGTGAGAGACAGAATATTGGACTAGATCCAGCGGGACTTCTCTTGTGTTCTTAGTAGCTGAAACTTCCACACATCTAATATCAAAATCAATTTGGAGGGAGAAATAGATTATGGTGTCCCTCTCTAATGCACATTAACGGCCAGAAAAATCACTTTCAAAGTGCCTTAGAGGTGGATTGTTGATGGGATGAGGATGAGACGAGAATATTAGTGTCACATGTTACCACCTCCAAAGCAACACTCACTGATGGCAAAAAAAAAAAAAAAAACCAAACCATCCCCTCTCAAAAGCATATTAAAAGCAGTACGATGTGGCTCTTGTGCTCTCATGCCACTTTCACCTTTTCTATGGCTGACTGTTTCGCAGAGAGGCAGGCAGGTTGAACTGTTTCTAAGCGAAATCAGAGCTGTTTTTTATTGTGTGTGAAGGCAAAAGGCACTTCTGAGCCTCTTTTTTATGTGTGTGAACACAGCCTTAGCTCTAGTCTCATCACCATCCCACCATCTAAGAAAAAGGGCCGATCATCAATAAAAGGGCCCAAACAACAGATTGCATGATAACAGAAAAGCATATTAAGTAGTTGCTAAATGGTATTAAATTCTGCTGATGGCTGCAGCACTAGTTACTAGCTCAGTCACTAACCAGCCACAGTATGGGAAATTATGCACATATTCTTATACAAACTCACTTTAAGTGTGCTTAGAACTGCGCCCCCTTTAATTTTGTTCAGCCTGCACTTGATGCAAATCCAGAGCCTATGTATTTAATGGGCCTGATAAACTACAGACCAGTCTAATACAGATGCAATTAAACTAGTTGACTGCATTTCTACACGAGGAACTCAAAACTCATGTCCAAAGAAAGAAAACACTTACTGAAGTAAATCACAATAGTAAGAAATAATGTCAGATCTTTCATCATTATACTGTATAGATCTCTCATTCCAAGCTATGCAAAGCAAAAGGTAAAGCTTTCTTTTTTTCCAGAACTACACTCCATGTTAATGTTTTAAATGGTGACAACATTTGGCTTTAGGCTTTTGTCTTAACAGAGTAGTAGAATAAAATTCCAAAAATGCACACTTCCTGAACTGTTTCCCTACTATGTGTTCATGTAATATATTAAATTTAGTGTGAAGGAAGGGGAAAGGAACTCTATAGTTATTTTTGTATTTAGTACAAAAACAGAAATGTTCATGTAGTTTTATTGCTCTAGGGCCAACTATTAAAAAATAAATGAAATGAAATGAGCTATCTTCTGGAGTAAGGGTGCCCTCTAGCAGCAACTATTATGTAGTTGTTGCATTTTCCTTATTAAAGGGACAGATATTTTATATTTTAATCTTTCAAACTCAACAAATAATGGTCTGAATTTCTAAGTACTGTATTTTCTGGCGTATAAGACTACTTTTTAACCCAGGAATATCTTCTCAAAAGTTGGGGGTCGTCTTATACGCCGGGTGTTGTTTCTTATACGGCGAGTATATCCCAAACTCTATATTTTAACTGGAAAGTTGGGGGTCGTCTTATACGCCCAGTCATCTTATACGCCGGAAAATACGGTAAGTGTTCCAACTATTGATGGATGAACTGATTAAGTGTCTTGTATAAAAGCATCTAAGAGCAGAATGATATTAAATTTTGAAAGAGCAGGGAGCTCTTAAGCGAACCATGGAGCTTCGTTTGTCATGGAAATTGATATGTAAACATTAACAATTTGGCTTCTACTGACTTTAAAAAACAGGATACCAGCTCAAAATCACCTCTAGCTGTATTAATATTGATATCATCTACCCTCTTCTCGTTTTCCATCAGTGGAGAAATGTGTGTAATTTGCCTAGCGACAGAAACAGTATTGGTAATATAGCATCTAGATTTCATATTTCAACCACTGAATGTTCCTCCTTTGGAGGAGTGCTGGGTGCAATTGGAAACCTGCTGAGTTTCGAACAGAGTTGTGCGAAGGTCATCTTCATAAAGCCTGCCACATCTCATGAACCAGCCACACCTCTTACTTGAACTTCCTGATCTTTTTCATGGTCAAGAGAGGACTGAATCGTGTATCAGCATTCTGGGCACTGCTTGCTGAGACTTATGGAGCATTCAGCAAATGTAGTATTGCATCTAGCTCTACAATCGCATCACCGTAACACCCATTTGCTTCTGGCTTCAGAAGATGCATCCAAGGAATGAGAGGTGAGTGAAAGTAAGCTTAAGCAAGGGATGGGTTGAGAGACTTTCCAGACACAACTCCCAGGCATCCCTATTTCTTATACCTAAGAAAGAGTAGCAGCCAAGTAGATAATGATTTAATTTAACAGATTTTGGAAAGAAAGTGGTAGGTCTCTCATTCTTTCTCTCATTGTTACAATTCTTCAACTAGAAGCTATGTGTGAAGAAAAGCATACTTTTGAAAGGCAAGAAAATAAACTTACCCTGTAACAAGTCAGATTTGTCTTAGCTACATTAAGCAGGGTTCTACTGTGTGCAGAGAAAGCAGCAACAAAATACAGTAAATGAGGACAGTGAATCAATCAATTTTTCAATTATGGATCTCTGAAACTATTATCTCATACACATCTTGTTTGTTTTGCTTTCTCTCGACACCTGCCTCATTTAGTTGTGGAGCGTGCTTGCTTGCACTGTGCTCCCTGAGGTGAGTTTTGGTAAACTGCATGTTTCTCAGCTGGCTTGTCTCGGGACCCTGACAGGAGACACTCCTCACTTTTCTCATCTGGTACTGGGACTGGCAATGGCAGAGGTTAGGGCTGTGAGGTTTCATGGCAGAACAGGGACTCCTGGATTCTAACACAGTGCTTTTAACTATCGCACTGTAATGGCTCCCACACACACATTTTGTAAAATATTATAATTCGCTGTATAACAAATCCTTTCAAATGGAAAGGAATGGGTAGTACTAATTGACATTAAGACAGTGGAAATCAGAGGTGACTGGCAAAAAGGGCCACATCCAGAAGCCCCTTATCCTTGGGTATTAAAGTATCCGCATCACTTTTACTTTGAAGTGGCCAGAGCACCATGGCTGCTTAAAAAATAAGGCAATCTGTAACAGCATGGGTATTGCAAAGAAAAGGACCTCTCACATACCATATTCCTTGAACCTCTGAGGGTAATGGAACTACAAAAAGGGCCTCTCACTGATATCCAGGTCTGTATGGGAGATATTGCTCCTTCAGATACCGAGGGTTTTATGCATGAGTATCAATAACTTGAATAGAACTTAAAATGTATTTTTTAAAAAAATAGAACTTAGTAGCAAATAGGCAACCAGTAAGGATCTTTGTCCCTCCACCTTTTTGGTGGCTGTTTTCCCCATTTTAATTTAATTTTATTGTTTTTAAAATACATAAAACATACAATATAATCCCAAGTGGGAATTTCATCATTAGCCACCAATTACTCTTATTTACACAGTCTTCTTCTAAAACTTCCCTTATTCTTCTTCTTGCTTGTCTTTCTTACTTCCTGTGTCTTCTTCTTCTTCCTGGATGTCTTCTTTAGTCTATTGATATTCAAACCCTGCATGTAAGTCCAATTCTAATGTTTGTAAAAGGTCAATAAGAGGTTTCCAGTTTTTAACAAACTTATCCATAATGTTACATTCCTTACATTTATCTATTTGACCTTCAGTACAGGGTCTGTCTTCTTCACACATCAACATTCAGCTTATCATCACTTTAACCAAGATTATGATAAATTCTCTAAGAAATTATCAACTACTAGATGTATTTCTATTTAAAAATTAGTTTCTAGCTTTTAATATATTCAACATAACTGTAAATATTTATGAACTTAGCTTTTATCTCAGTATTTTTATAATAGTTTCAATATTTAACACCATATTCTTTCTGCATTCTACATACTGTATATTCTGACGTATAAGACTACTTTTTAACCCAGGAAAATCTTTTCAAAAGTCAGGGGTCATCTTATACGCCAAGTGTCGTTTTCTTATACGGCGAGTATATCCCAAACTCGATATTATACGCCAGAATATACAGGTATGTATATGTACATTGATTAATCTCCATTGATTAATCAAGATTTCATAACCACAAATTTTTATGCCAAGCCCTGTACCATATATCTTTGCTCCTTTGTTCATTACACTATTCTTCAACCTATTTCTTAAATCTCCCGCCACTCCACACACACTTGTACACCACAAACACACATGCCTTGGTATCCACAAAACACAGGTACCTCTTTTGGTCAGTGACTAATTTCCAGTGACTAATTTACAGGATCTCTTTGCATTTCATTATCATATAGATATTGTTTGGATCAGTATCTTTTATGTTATCCGTAAAAAGGAAAGTCTTTTTTCTGGATACTTTGACCACTTTCAAATAATCTTCTTCTCTTAACTTCTCTTGTGCTATTGTTTGGCTGCACTCAAGGGGTGTTTTTCCACTGTCACTGGAAATACCCATTAAGTACCCATTAATGGGTACAAAAATGCCATTACGTACCCATTAAAGGGTACTTAATGGGTACTTCTAGTGACAGTGGAAAACACCCAAGATCCTTTCACTTGTTCTCATTCATACAGCTTCGCAGTAGCATTAACTGATGTACTAGAATTCTTACTTCCTTAATACTATCTACTGTAAATACTGTAATCTTTATTTGTTTAATTCATTTAGTTCCCAAGCAAGTATCACTTTAAATGAGCTTCAGTCTTCATAAGATAATAAGAGTTCATAAGAGCTTTTTAGTTTATCAGACACAAGTGTCTACTAACTTCCTGTCTCTAACCATTATTCTATAGTCCGCCTGGCCAGAATATCTTTCCACTTTCTTCTCCATGACCATTTACCTTCTCAGGTTTCTTATTTAACTGATAAGAGGTAAATTTCGATTTATAATTTTTGATTTTCTGGATCCCCCACCTCATTATATCTTTAGATGTTCTCTAAAAAGTGAAGCCTTTACAGTATACAAAAAGTCAGACATTTGGTTCCTAAACTCCAAAAGTTTTTTTTTTCTTCTGAAGGTTCTAAATTACTTATCTTGAACTTTAATTACTTCTTTAACTGAAACTGTGGGTCTGGCAACACTTAAGGCTTCTAAAGGCTACTGAGCCCAAATGGGGAGACAAAAATTTCCTTCACTTCACTGCCCCCGCTTGAGGGAACTTCTTCAAGCCCTTATGAGGATTCCCTAAACCTCTGTCACTCTGGGAGATGAAAAATCAACAGATCGGCATTTATACTAGACACACACACTGGTCCTTCTAAGTTGTAATTCATCTGGGAGTAACTCTTCTCTGGGTCTTCACCCTGTCATTTTCCACCAATGTCTGCAACCAGTAAGGATCTTTCAAGCCCAACACAATGTGCATCTTGGAGAGCACCCTCTGGAATCAAGGGCACTACATTCTGTACTAGTTCCAAGCTTCTAAACCATCTTCAAATGTAGTCCCATGTAGAATGTATTACAGAAGTCTAGTCATCTCTATCCAGGAAAGGACATAGCTGAAGAACCAGCTGGAGATGGAAATGAGCACTACTAGCCACCTCTGCCACTTAAGTGTCAAACAGCAGCAATGAATCCTGAAGTTACCCCAGGTTATACACGCTTTCTCTGAAAGGCAACCTCATCCAGCATCAGGTGTCCCATAGCTTCCTGGATACTCAAACTGTCCATGGTGTTAAAACAGAAACTTCCTATTGCTACTTTCTGGAATCTACACCAGAGATAGGAAGAGAATCACTGTAAGGTAGTGTCTCCAATTCATAGTCTACAAAGTTGTTGTCACTGTTGGTGGTATCAAGTCACTGAGAACCCTCACAGTTGCATTTTCCCTATCACTCTCTCAATAAAGAGCATCCACCAGGGAGACCAAGACAGTCTCAGTGCCATAACTCCACACAAAGCCAGATTGAGTTGAGATAAACTGCCAGCAGCTGGGTAGCTGCCACTCTCTCCTGCACCCTGACCAAAAACGGAATATTAACAACTGGACTTTAGATCATTAATACCTATGGATCCAGGGAGGTCCTCTTAAGTAGGGACATAACACACCTCCCTTAACAAAAGGGGGTACATCCCTCATTTTTCCCTGGATGCATCAGGCATACTCCCTCAGCTATCTCTTATTAGCCATGACAGAAAAGGGTCAAAGAGACAAGCAGTTGCCTAAACCCCTCTTCCAAGTAAACTATTCACTTCCTCAGACCTTTGTAACTGAAATGGATCTAAAATAACAGAATCTGAGCAACCTTTTCGTGAAAATGCTTAGCAAATTGATCACAGCAAGCCTCTATGGATCTTTACAGTTCGATTTCAATAGCCCTAAACATTCAGAAAAGCTGTACTAGCTAGCCACTTGGGGATGCAATCATGGCAGAAAAGCAGGCCTTTGTCTTCACCATTACCACCATATAGCAGGTACCATGATGTGCTCTTACCTTTGTTTAGTTAGATGCACACTGGGATTTATGCGACTTGCACTCTACATAAGAACATAAGAGAAGCCTTGCTAGATCAGTCCACAGCTCATTAAGCCCAGCATCCTGTCTCTCACAGTGGCCCAACAATTGCTTCTATGTGTTTTCAAGCAGAAGATGAAGACAAACTCTTCACCTGCTTTCAGTAAATGGCATTTAGAGGCACCCTGCCTGTCTTTCCAAGCACTGACCCTCCTGCTCCATCACATGCAGTTCCCCACCATATCAGGACAGGATCACTTAGAGCAATTTGGAGCAACTGTGCGAAAAGCTCTACTAATCTCACAATTCCAAAGTGAGACTGGAACTCTGACAGGAACGTCAGCCATGTCCACCAGACCCTTTTACGAGAAATCCATCAGATTCCATCATAAATCTCTAACGGCAGATTACATCAATGATCCTTCATCCCTGCAGTAAACGTTGTCTATCAGTTGGGTTCATAACATACTAGTCAGCCCCGTGACAAAAGCAATCTCATTTCTCCTAATCTAGCCTGCATTAATGAAATAGGAAATGCTGCAAATCATATCCAGAAATACATTCACACACGTTTGCACCATTAACTGGTCGCAAGTACTTAAATGTAACATAACTGAAGTTTTCTGTGGAAAGAGAAGAAAAGAAGGCACAACTTACCGAATTCTCTTTCAGCTGCAACCCTTCCCCATTTGGCAATGAAGATCTCCTTTTGGTAGAGGAGTTTCTGTTTGGTGTAGAATTAGTTCCTCCTGTTTTCTTCTTTACACAAAGCACTTCACAACTGGCCTGGTCTTCATTGTGTGTACTCTTCCCTGCATTGATCACCCTATTTTAAAAAGCAGCACAATGTAAACTTTTTTTAAAAAAAGTATTTTGTTCATATTTATTAAAGCAGTTAATGAAATTTTCAATAAAATCTCGATCAATTTATAAAACTGAATACAACTTATCACTTTCCAAACAATAGCAAAATCCAAGTATCTTTAATGCAAATGTCTGAACTCCAACATAAAAACACGTTGTTGGCTCAAAATGCTTTTTGAACGGATAACTTGGGCCGCAGTTACGCCTAAGTTTTAATCCACCTTTCATTGTTCTCCAGAGAGAAAAGAATACATCAGAAAAGTGAAATGACATTTCCCTTTCACGTTATTTAACCCCAAAAGCTGATTTTCTAAAAAATGGATATACCTAAAGTAGATAACCTGAAGTTGGTTAAAGTTTTTAGTATGTTACTCAAATACCTCTTGGGAGGCCTGGAACTAACAAAAAAGGATAACCAATACTGAGAGGGCGGATGAAATGTCCAGGGCTATTTGAAATAAGTTGAGGTGGAATATGTAGTACACATGCTGAAAAGAAATTGGAGAAAGGAGAGCATGAGGAAGGATGGCAATTTATGAATGTGACTATTCTTGAAGCAGAACAAACTCTTCTCTTGGCTAAGAGGACTTCGTGAAATATTGTGCACAAAAACTCCTTCCAAACTAGATAGTACCTGTTTGCAAATCAAACGTGTGTCAAAAAACACATTGTGAATGTTCAAACTCCTATGGAACATCAAACAAGTTATTTAAAAAGAAGATTCTCATTATCTAGTGAGGAATTTAAGAATTATAATGCTAAACTGTAACGGACAACTTGAAAACAAACCTAAAGGCTTTGAACTAAAAATCAAGACAGAATAATTCATATGTGGTCATATGTATGCAAGATTTTTAAAAACTCTACATATATATACACTTTAGCTTAATGCTCTAGAAGAAGAGTTGGCTTTTCTACCACTCTTTTCTCACCTATTTATGGGGACTCAAAGCAGCTGACAAAGCTTTATATTCTTCTCTCCACAACAGAACATCCTGTGAGACAGATAGGGCTCAGAAGAGAGCTGTGACTAGCCCAGGGCCACCCAGCTGGCTTCGTGGGGGACTGTGGATTCAAGCCCTGTACTCCCAGATAAGAGTCCGGCTCCCTAACCACTAGACCAAACAGATGAGCACTGACACAGCTACAAATTAGGAAAAACTTGACATCTATGCTTTAGCTTAATGCTGTAGGAGAAGAAGAGTTGGCTTTTCTACCCCCCTTTTCTCACTCATTAGCGGCTGACAAACCTTCTGTTGTTCTCCCCACAACAGACACCCTGTGAGGTAGATGGGTCTGTGGGAGCTCAGAAGACAGCTGTGACTACCCCAAGGTCACCCAGCTGGCTTTGTGGAGGAGGGTGGAATCAAAACCGGTATTTTCAGATAAAAGTCCAGCTCCCTAACAACTAGACCAAACAGATGAGTACTGACACAACTACAAATTAGTTGCAGACAAATTTTCAAGGTGAGCTATGCAGCAGACTCTGGAGTGTATAGTCATCGCTTGCATACTGTGGTGGTTTCACACATGCTTCTTTTGGAGTTAAAATAAAGCATATGCTTGATACAAGAATTTTCATTTTGGACATTTGAAATTAGTTCATTCAGAAAGAGAGGGTTTGTGGAATTTGGTTTTAACTGAATCTCTTTGGGTTTAGGGTTGGTCCAAAAAAGAATAGAAGCAGGGGAATTTGTCAAACCATCAGTTTGTTCGTTCTACTCCAACATTGTGCCACAGACTCTCCTTTCCCTAATCATAAGGCCATGTCTACTCATGAGGCCATTCCAGAATGCCTTGTAGGCCTCAAAGAAAGAGGCCACAAGCCATGCAGTCTTCCTTAGACCAGCATTTATTTCTAGATAGAATGGTGCAGATAGCAAGGCAGAACCTGGGGTTTGGAGGGGGGCACAATCAGGGAAGGGAAGAGAAGGAGGCTGAACAAAGATCTGGGGAAGCGGGGGAAGTAAGGAGCTGGGAACTGTTTATTAAACAGTTTAGAAGTTCATGCAGTCAGTGGGACAATTCTAGATTTGACAGTAAATAGTCTACCCTGATGCAGCTTAGGTTTGTTACTAAGTGCACCAGTATTTTCCTATTTGTACATGCCTCTATCACAAAAGCTATAATGATGAGCTCAATGCAAAATGGGGTTCCTCCTTCCCAGTAGCAAAAAAATCGATAGGCGATGCACACTACCACTAAATCATCATCCAAGACCACAGGTTCAATGTAAATGGTTATGATGTGGACAGTGCAGGACACTCTTAAGCAGTCATACTTCAGTGCCAATAATAGCCTCTATTCTCAAGAAAGTGGTCATAAGACATGGTGCTGAGGCTACAATCCAATGTCCGACATTTCTAAGGTCATGCAAGTGCATAGCAGAACAGCAGATCCATACATCAATGATCTTCTCTTCACAGAAACATAATGAATCTGTCTAAACTATGCCAACAAGGTAATGTTTGTACGGCACTTCAAGAAATCAAAATCAAATGAAGCCAGCAGCTTTTTCGGCAGCTAACGATAACAAGGTTCAAATCATGAATCAAGGCAATTTTTAAATTTATGCAAAATCCAGATATACAGATCACCGTTATTCTGAGCTATGCACTTGAATTTACAACACACACACACAAAAAAACACTTCTCCAACATTCATATGTGCTACTTTCTGCACTCAATTTGCATAATTCCATATAATTTATTAATCTATACGGCTCTCCACTAAATGCTTTGAAGTTGTGCTCCCATCTTCTTAGTGAATTGCCAGTAACACAGTTTTGCTTTATGAGGCGAGTTTTGGCACTGGTACCCACAGGATACAGAATGGGATGGATGACAACTGAACCATGAAAAATATGCCGTGAAAAATATTCTCTGTAGGAACACAGAGTCTGAGCTTTGTTTTTCCTTCTCTGCTTTGTTAATCTAAGGCCCTTCTGTACAATTTCCTCTTCAGATCACTCTAATTCAGTTGAATCCTTATTATTTTTTAAAAAAACCCTTCACCAAGTGCACCTGAGTGCAAACTTATCTAAACCTTATTATTTATTTATTTATTTATTTATTTATTTATTTTATATTTATATCCCGCCCTATACCCATAGGTCTCTGGGGTATGTGTGTGACAGTTTTAAAACAACAGGTTTAAACAGTAATATGCATAAGAACACTTAAAAACCAACAAGCAAACAAACAAACAAACAAATGGAAAATCCAGCATATTTAAAAAATGTATTCAAATATTAAAATACTAATGTCTAAAGTGGGAGGGGGGAAATGGTCATATTAGCAATCATATTCATAGGAGACATATTTTAGAGATTCTGGAAATTCAAGAGCATCACCCAATACCAAAGGCACAGAGAGACAGATACCTACAGACACATTAAAATAAAAGATCTAGCCATCAACACTGTTACAGAATTTGCTGCCTTACAGAAATAAATCCTCTTTGTGGAAGCAAAATTGTATATTTCCAAGAACAGAGGATTTAAAAAGGCACACAGAATTTTGAAACAGATGAGGACATGCCAAAGCCTACTTTACTTTTCACTATTTAGAATGTTAATACTGTACCATCATCGGTCTTTGAAAAGTAAGAATGAAGAATTATTTCAGAAACCTGCAAAATAAAAACTGCAAGGTTTGGGCTGATTTCAAAGGGACGTCCAAGGGTGTTACCAGGGTTGCTTCCAGATAGGGAGAGGACAATATGGGATTTTGTTTAGATCCCACAATTACTTCACACCATCCCTTCCAGACAGCAAGGCAAAAACACAAGACAAGCTTTGGCATACACTTTTGAGTTTGCTTCCACAATAGTGCACTATTGGGTATTCCAATGTCATGAAACACCCAGAAGTACACAGGTGCCACCCTGTTCTGGCACAGTGGGCCTTTTCAACCCAGTTTCACCCCATGCTTGGTGGCAGGCATTTCCAACAAGATGGATCCTGAGAACAAGTGCCCCCAAAAAACATTATTTTGGTAAAACTCAGATTGGGAATTCTTTTTTTATGGAACAGTGATATTCTGAGATTTCACCCCATATCCCAGAGTTATACTGGAATTGCCAAGGATACATGTGCCAATCTAAATATAGTGCTGGGATAATCCCAGGTTTTAGGGCCTATCTAGATACAGCCAAGGATTGCAAGTAACAAAAGAAAAAGATCCCATTAAGAATATGAGGCTTTAGCAATGGTGCTGCCTGAATTACAGCCTCACAACTTAGTTTAGAAGAACTTGCAATAAAATACTGGAAACAAAAAGCAGCAGCACATTAACGCCAGGATTGCCAAATCCCTTTCAGTGCTAAGAGCTAAGGTTATCACTGAGTGCAGCTTTTTTCATTTTTGACCAACTGCCAGGAAAGCAAGAACAAAAGACCAGGATTTTTTTGCATGTTTCCAGAGGTGAGCTGCTGCAGAGGAGGAGAACTCTAGAGACAGAAGCATGAAACACTTATTTCTACCTATGTTCCCATTGCTTCCAAAAAAGTGCCTCAGATAGTATTTCTTTTTCCTCCTTCAGTCATTGCCTAAACCAGGAAATTTTGCCATAAGAAAGAGAACTGCACACTGTGTAGGTCACACTGTTTAGGGTATAAAACCTGATTTTCTCGCAGCCACAACATTACTGTTTTATTACATAGCTGTTTTAACTGATATTGTGTAAAACTTGCATGTTGAATAAAAACTACCCACAAATAACTGAAATTTGTAAAATCAGTTCATAGGAGGCAAATTTAACAGGGGAAGAATCAGCACTGGAGAAATAAGGCAGTAAAGACATAAGGAGACAAAAAGAGGGTGAAAGCAGATTTCATTCCAACTTGGTTAAAGATCTATTTCTAGTTGTTTTCCAGCTCATGAAGAAATTACTCCCTCTTCCAACTCTATAATCCAAATCTCTACTTCTGCCATTTCTATGCACTTCTCCAGTTGTACATGCAAATTTATTTATTTTGCTTTGACTAAACTGCAAAAATATACCTGTATATTATTTAAACAACCAAGGAGAAAGCACAAATTACTTAAGGCCCTTTCCTCCCCCTTTTCCCAAAGCGAGCAAATATAGATTGATGCCCATAATATGATGTAATCACAGTGAGATCTGCTGGCACAGAAATTTTCTACTTTTAGAGTCAGCAATCATTTCTGAATCCCAGATTAACATCATATCTTCTTTAAAAAAGAATTCACCAAATGCTTACTCAAATTAAAAAGTTAAAAATATACTGCAATTAACAACACAATACCACCATATATACACACACTTAGAAATATGTGTAACATCATATTCCAGCTTGAGAACCTACTTCAGAATCTAAGGGTCTAGGTAGGCACAAGTCAATTATAGTACTATAGCACAATTATAGTTCCATTTCAGTTGCTGTTTAAGGATGATCACGCTTATATCCATCCATGCACTTCTGTTCTTTTACACCTTCGCACGGCATGCTCTTTCATCCTGAATATGCAATGAATAGGATGGTCTCCACCCGTCACAGAAGAAATGAGGTAAACACACCTTGCTTTGATTGGTTACTGCACCCTGCCACTCTTTGCAATATGCAGAACGCCGCAAAACCACATCTGCAGTTTAAAACATCTATTTTTGCTTTTGTGAAACAGTGTATTTTGTACTAGATGACTTGCAATTTGCTGCTCTCCACAATATTTTCATGTTTGTGGGTCATGGCAAAGCCTACAGGCAGTTTTGGTCATCACACATTCAAGTTCAGTCACAGAAACCACATGCACATGTTTGCTGATTGGATCGAGGAAAAAGGAATGCACCTTATGATCCTCCCTGGAATGCTTCAGCAGGCAGGTAACTGCACAATTGTGCACACATGCTAAAACACTACACGCAATGAGAAGGAATTACCTGTTCAGAATGGTTGAATGCAGAAGCTATTTATTCCAGAATTAAAGTTTCAAAAAAGGACAATGCCATTCCTAAGAAGTAACCTCCAAATTGGATGTACCTCAAATCCTAGTGAACTCTGTACTTCTAACAGAGAATGCTAACCTACTAAATGTGAATCCTAATCCATGATGCAGTCATACTTTAACAGCTTTTTCACTATTAACATGATGGAGGAATTGTGACCCACCTCAATTTACTTGTCTGGATCAGGACCATCTGCACTGAGGGCGCTAATCCAGTTCAACACCCCCTCCCCCCTTCAACAGCTAAGAGTGAAAGGTACTAACCTAAGGGCTTAGAGGGGGATAATTTTGGCAGTGGGCTATGGTGTGCTGCTAAATAACTGCTCTCAGTAATTCCAGATCACAGAGGTGTTCTGGACAGATATCTGTTTGAGATAGTTTAGTGAATTATGCACCGAACAGGGAGGCTGGATTTAATGACCCTGGTGATTTCTTCTAACTCTATGATTCTATGATGTGGATTACAGCTTTTAGTCCAGTTGAAGACCTGATATATTGGGTCTACAACAGATCCAGATTAAGGACCTCTTAATCTGAATCTGGCTCAGTCTTGTGCAGACTAATGGGGATGAGGGCTCCTTGATCCAGATTAACGTGAGGATCAGAAGGTCGAGGATCTGTACCAGATGACATTCAATCCGGACTGCAGAGACCACAAAGATATGGATCACAGTGGCCAGAGAAGCTGGATTATGGAAAGGCCTCAGGTGTCTACTTTGAGCTGGGCACATGCATCTTTTCACTACGGCAACTACCTAAGCCTCGAGTGAAATATGTAAATCCAGTAATGTCCCCAAACTTTGAACCTGATCTTTAGTGAGAGGGTACAACCCCACCAAGTCAAGGCTTTGACCAATCTTCCTAACTCAATAGTGTGGAATACATAATACCTCCATCTCGTCTGGGTTCGGTTTCAATCTGTTGGATTTCATCCAGTCTATCGCTGCCTCCAGATAACTGCCATGAGTCTAAACAGTTTCACCTGACATAGACAGAACTGAAAAACAGAGCTGGGTTCTACCAGGATACTGAAGACACCTCACTTCAATGGTTCTAGTTATTTCTTCCAGCAGTTTCATATACAGTGGTACCTCGACATACAAGTGCCCTGACATACAAGTGTTTTGAGATACAAGCCGCCGAGTGAGTGATATTTTGCTTTGAGATGAGAGCAAGATTTGAGATACGAGTATGTAAATACAGTACAGTACATAACAAAAACAACTGAGGTGGTGTTTTGGTAGCTGGAATGGATTAATGGGAAAATTGCTTTGAGATACGAGCGATTTGACATAAGAGCAAGGTTACGGAACGAATTAAACTCGTATGTCAAGGTACCACTGTATATGCTGCAAAGCATGGGCAATAAAATCAATCCCTTAGGTACAGTGGTACCTTGACATACGAGTTTAATTCGTTCCGTAACCTTGCTCTTATGTCAAATTGCTCGTATCTCAAAGCAATTTTCCCATTAATCCATTCCAGCTACCAAAACACCACCTCAGTTGTTTTTGTTATGTACTGTACTGTATTTACATACTCGTATCTCAAATCTTGCTCTCATCTCAAAGCAAAATATCACTCGCTCGGCGGCTTGTATCTCAAAACACTTGTATGTCAGGGCACTTGTATGTCGAGGTACCACTGTATATGAAACTGCTGGAAGAAATAACTAGAACCATTGAACAGGTACCACTGTACTCTGAAAGACAATTTCCAGGGAGAACAACAACAACAACAAAAGACATATTACAGCCTCAAACCACATTCTCCAATCTTCTTCTTTCCTAATATATACAAAATTCTTGTTTAAAAAACCTAAAGAACTGCAATGACAGTTCAAGGAGCCTTGACAAAAAAATCCAAAAAACAGTAGCTGAATTAAGATCAGAATATCTCCAAACCCATGATGAGATATACAAGTTCTTCACATACACAAGTGAACAGTCTGTATTTCTTTGCTATGCAAGAATAAAATAAAATGCAGCTCACAGCTAAAGGCAAACAACTAAAATACACTTGCAAATATTGAGAAAGAACATATGGTATGTATTTCTGTAAACTGTTTAAAGATGACATTTGTGCTATACAATTGAATATACTGCTCTTTAAATTTGGAAATTTTCCCAGAGGATAGCAGAATTTTCCCACTACATTTTGCACTAGCTCATTTCACTATCTGAGATGCCAACTGAAAAGACATTCTAATGTGCTGAGGTTGACTTGGATTCTAGAATACTAAGCAAGCATTTGTCAAAGAATGTGCTTAACATGAATTCACACTTCTCAAGCAGACTGAATGAGGTTCAATTCTTGACATCTTCAGTTTAAAAGGAAATCAAGAAGCAGAGTTAGGAAAACTATCTACTAAATGGGGAAAATCTACATGAGAAAAATCCTGTACACATTTTTATGCAATATATCTATACACAGAGAGACAGAGCTGGGTATCATCTGCATATTGATGACACCTCACTCCAAATCTCCTGATGACCTCTCCCAGTGGCTTCATATAGATATTAAAGAGCATGGGTGATAGGATTGACCCCTGAGGAACCCAAAAGTGAGTTCCCAGGGTGACGAGTGAGAATCTCCCACCACCGCTGTCTGAGATCAGCCATGGAGATAAAAGCAGAACCAATGGAGTGCACTGTCTCCAACTCCTAAACTCTGTAGCCTTTCCAAAAGGATACCATGGTCAGTGATATCAAAAGCCGCTGAGAGGTCCAGGAGAACCAAGAGGGTTGCACTCGCTCTGTCACTCTCCCAGAGAAGGTCATCAACCAGGGCGACCAAGACGGTTTCTGTGCCATGACTGGGTCTGAAGCCAGATTGAAATGGGTCTAGATAATCAGCTTCTTCCAAGCATGCCTACAGTCAAACAGCCACAGCTCTCTCTAGTACCTTGTCCAAAAAAAAGGTATTTACAGCATATATGATATGTTAAACCAAGATCATAGTTTATTTCTCCAGGAAGGATCATCAACCAACTATAGCAGTAGCAGCTGGCAAAAAAGGAATGGTGTCAGGAAGCAAATGATGCTTCTCTCCAAGCCCTAGCCCCTCACACCACTTGTCAAAGCATTTGGAACACTGTGAAAAGGGCCATGACTTGAAGAACTGCAATCCCGACGACAACAAATGGCATGTGGGTTGCCATGAAACAAACATCAGCCCAGTTTTGTATTAAAATAAGATCAGGTTATCATATGTTTAAAAACCTGATCAGAAGACTGAGAGCTAAATGAGCCCACCAAAGCTTATCTATTTCTAAGCTTTGAAACTTTCCCTAATCAAGAACACTTTTGTATGAAAAAAACAGATTCAAGTCTGTAAATCACAGAGGATTCTAACCATCATAGTAACCACCATCCCTTGATAATGGGCACGTTGATAAGAGGGCTATCTATTTTTAAAACCTGACAGCATCGTAATTTTCTAATCCATAGTCTGGGGAAAACCATCTACAGTTAGGGTCCCAATTACAGCTCCAAATGCAATAATTAAAATAAACTCACTTCCTCAGCTAATGTTTTCACTGCTATATTCCAAGTATTACCAGCAATGTTAGGATTTATTTTAACCATCAAGCACCAAAACTTCAACAGAAATTTTGCTGCTAGACAACAATTCCAGACACGTGGAAGGTAATCATCCACCAACTATGAGCAATTATGTTCACAGACAATGTCCTTGCATGCAACAGTCCTTCATTGCATCCCACCATCCTCCTTCAGATGAAATTGCTAACAGACACATTGCGCACATTTTCCTTGTTTTCTTAGAAACTGCCATTCTCTACGGATAACATCTCATTTGGCTGTTGCTCTGCTTGCACTGACACATAATATTACACAGCACTCATTAGCAAAAGGAAAAACCATAAAGTAACAATAATTGATCTAAACCTGTTACAAATTCATAAAGACAATCGGTACTTAGAGGCAGTATATCATTTACAAGGCAAGATGAAGGTAAGTTTGAAGTATACAAGAAAGCGGGGAAAGGTGGAAGACAGGGAGCATTGCCAGCTTTCCTGGCTGCTGCTGTTGTACAACAAAAGCTTTCTCCCATTAGGTCCTGGATGCTTGTCAGGATGCTCTAGACCTCACAACTGTGAAAGACGTAATTGCATTAGACAAGGAGACACCACGCTTTAAGGCCTTAAATGCAGAGCAACATCAAAGCTGAGGATGCATAATCACTAGGAATCAATACTGCATGCTCAGGCAGACACTATCTAGAACAGAACACTCACAAATGTTCCCATTTCTATAATCAGTAAGAAAGCTTAAAAGCCTTGGATGTGGTCAATTCCTGTATGAACTGACGGCATTTGTCAGTTCAGTCCAGAACTTCACTATCTGCTTACTGCCTCTTAATGCAAATATTTAAAACTGCAAATAACAGTAATAGTAGCAACAGTAATAATAATAAACTACTACTGACCTAACACAGCAGTAGCACACAGCAAACAAGATATTTATGCTGGTTTGGGTAACTGTTATGGTCTCCCTTCCCAAGCACCTAGGACTGAGTGATGTATCAGCGAATGATACAAGCAGATCCCATCAAAGTGGCTTTCTGTAGCTGGCAGATGGATATTTTTTTGATGCCAATGCTTTTCAAGTGCCCACTAAGATCTTTCAGCACTGCCCCCAGTGTGCTGAGAATCACTGGGGCCACCTTTGCTGGTTTGTGCCAGAGTCACTGTAGGTCTATTCTCAAGTCTTCATATCTGGTAAGTTTTTCTAGCTGTTTTTCATCAATCCTGCTGTCGCCTGGAATAGCAATGCCAACGATATACACTTTCTCCACGATTGCAATGTCTGGTGTGTTATGTTCCAGTGTTCAATCAGGGTTATCATCAACATCATCACCAATAGTCCCCCCCCCTTCCACTAAAGGGCAGAATAATAAACATATACAATCAAGACAATCAACCAAAAAATATAAAAAGTAAACTCTAGCCATATAAAATCAACACCCCAGTTCTTCACCAGATGTTTCACACCTCCACAGTCTCTGCCTAGATGACTCACTCTGGTAAATGAAAAAGAAAGGTCTTCAACCCCTTCAGAACCAGAGGAGAAATTCTTCCAGCCAAAGGTCTACCGGCAAACTGCTCCACAGACCTGGGGCCAGGTCTCAAAAGGCTCCATAATCAGTGGCTGTCTGAGCTGGCCCTACTTGGACACACCCAAAAAGAGAGAATTCCTCCCAAAGTACAGTACAGTGAAACTGCTCTTTAAAGAAACTTTATCTGGTACTTAAGGCCATTACAGCACAGGCTATTTATTTATTCAGGACTATATAAGAAAAACATGCAGGACAATGAACACCATCCTAATTGCAGCACCATGGGAAGACAAAGAATGTGACTCCTTTTCAGGTACCTGCAGAGAACAATCACTTCAGTTCAACATACCCAGACTGTGTTCACATGGGCTGCTAGAAACACCAGTAAAATGGCACCGAAGCAACAGAACTTCTGCACAACCTATCAATGGCCAGTTGCTGGAGCAGTACAGCATACATTAGATTCATAAATATAGCCAGCTGTTCTGTCACTGTGCTGGCATAAGCCATCCCACGGATGAGCCAAATCAGATCAGCACAGCAGAGGAAATGCCCAGAGAGTACTTTCCTCTGCACTGTGTCACTCCACTTGAATCTAGGGCCAGTATTCTTAATCTCCCTCTCAGGGCAAAGAACTATAGAGGCTCTCCATAAACAGATTTGTGCAGTGATACTTTCAGTTCCTAGGAATTAATTTTGCCCAGAACTGAGAAACCATCAACAGAAAGCATCTTGCTTCTGAACAAATATATATAGGGGTTTTTTCTCTCTTTAGTACGTGTACTTATCTCTGTTTTGATTATAAACTTACATTTTATATAATTCATAAATTCACACTTATATTTTATTAACTTCTGATGATGCCTTTAACAGGAATAAATAAGTAACAAGAATTAATGGAGTACAAAGTTACTTATTAATTGAAGTTAAAATAGTATGACAAAAACAAGTCCTTTCAAAATGCAGAGGCTTAGCAGATCAAGTTCACGGTGACCATGTTCCTGATAAGCACGAAAGGGTATTGTTTGAAGATTGTTTCCTCTAAAACAGACTCCTTGTTGAAAAGCAACTCCTGAGAAGCAAACACACAGCTGCTGAGGAACAGAGGCTGGAAAAATGCTACTATGGCCCTTCCTGCACTGGGCCTTATTCTTAATTACCATTATATGCCAAAATAGAGACCTGTCAGCTGCATGTAGGTGCAGACTATGGCAGGCCCCCACCAGATGAATTGTGTACAGAACTAGGTAATCTACCATTTTCCTTCAGCAGAACTCTTTTTTTATCAGCTATTCCTATCATGTTTTAATTTTTGCTTGTTTTCCTTTTTTTTTGCCATCTATTTCTGTGGGCTACTCTAAGTCTATACCTTTAAGAAACTACAAGTGGCATTGTATATAAAACCACACATGTTGGCAATCCAAACAGAAACTAGTTTCTTGTTTTAAAGTTTAACAAGTATCCAGGTTGAAAAAAAACAGTGCTAAAATAATTCTAAAATCTCTCAATTCTAGGGCATGCCTTGTGTAAGCAGTTTTGTGTAACACTTTTTTTTGCTTTTACACATTTGTGACCTCACTTATTTAATGTAACCCAAGAAACTTTCAGTAATGTGATTTGGCCTATGAGGTGCCTTTGACTTATTGATTAACTGCAGTAGGGTGGATCAGCCCCCCATACTGTCAGAGGCATGCTAGTAGACTGAGTCTCTTTTCTGCAGGGTCATTGTCCGGGCTTTCTTCCACCATGCTACTAACTAGCAGACAGGCAGGTTTTAACCCAAGGCAAAATGTCAAAATGTTTATGCTACCCATGGAACAGCATTCTCAGGCCCATTACTATTCCATTTGATCTTACTTTGTGGTGCTACAAAGAAATATAAAATAAAGAGATTTTCCTTCTGGTATCAGTATCTAGCCCTAAAATATACAATTTTCAAAGTAAAAGGCCTCAAACAGTTTTTCAACTAAGTCAGAACTGATTTTGTCAATGAATTCTCTATGGCAAACCTTTTTCCTTACATAGTTATAACCATTTCAGGTCACATTAGTGGCTGCATCAATTATGAATCTGGTTTTATTCTATTCTTAGTTGAATCTGAAAGCTTATATTTATATTTATACATGCGTATATACACACGCTCTATCTCTCTCTTTACACACACACTTTATGCTTTTCTTCTTGTTAGCAACCACAAGAACCTTTGGCTATTGAGCAGCTATGAAAATTTAGTAATAAACAAGGAATTTTTTCCCATCTTCTGTCTAAATATTTGGCTATCTGTATTAAATACCATTTGCGGGTTTTTATCCAATCCCCTTTGCTGAAGAGAACATTCATGAGGGATATTTGTCTGGGTTTCATCTTTTTTTAATAAACTTGGGATCAAATGAAATTTGGCTCACTCCTGACTCCAAGTAATTTCAAGATATTGTAAAGCACACTAGGTTCTTTGGAGACTGAACTGCTTCCTTCACTGCGTAAACTTCTTACAATCACATTCTATAATCAACTTTCAGATTCACGAGGCAAAATATTCATTTTACTTAGAAACATTTAATCGGAAACTCTGTATTTCCGAAATGTGTTCTGACAATTTGTTCAGATATACAACATAGTTACCATAGATCCTCCCACTACAGAAAATGCATATTAATAAAAACCTCCACGAGGCTGTCATTTTCTTCAACAAGTAGAAGAGTCTGGTCCACAGATACACTTAGAACTTCTGTAAAAAGTAATGCCATGAATCTAGAAAAACTTCCAATTTCTAATTAGAATTAGGATAATTGAACAACTCACGTAGAAAATATCTGAGCAGACAAAAAAAAATCACTTGTTTTACTCCTGAAATTAGTGAAGTTTCAAATATGAGAGCATTAGAAGAATTGGTTGACAAAAACAACCTGGAGCAACATGTCTACCAAGGACATTTTGGAAAAACTCTAGTCCATTGTAACTGACAATTTTACAGCTCAATTCTAAAATGTGTCTCTTTTGAAGCAAGCTACATTAGTTTTTCTGCAATTTATACCCATCACTCCATGTTTGTTCATTTTATGGCAGTAAACTGGCCTCCTTTACATTTTAAGAAAGAAAACTCAATTAAATGTCTTTCAGAGTAGATCACATTCAGCAACCACACTTACATAATCACCTCTACTGGACAGATGGAAAACCCAAGTTATCTTTCTCTAAACAGAACAAAGTGACTCAGTGACTCAGCTGGGGTGCTGGCAATGTTTAATTTCCCCTTTTATGAACTACAGAACAATTAGCTAGAAAGCTGCACTTGGAGGCACATTTTAATATCTTCTTATGTATGACAAAAATGAGGCATATGAAAGTAAAGTCTGCCTAGGCCAGCACTTCCTAAGACACATACTTTGCCTTATTTGTGGAGCTTATAACTTTTAAGCAAAGGCAGAATGAACAAGAAATTAATCTAAAACAAAGAAACTATACATGGACATTCAACATGGAATAAATACACAGTGTATACATGGCAACAGGTCCCAGAAGGAACCTTTGACTTTGGGCATGGGATGCTCACCAACTCCAGCAATCATTTAATCACAGCTGTAGATAAGACTCTGAAAACCCATTGGTACTACAATTTCAACCTCAATGAACAATTATGGTTCTTAAATTATGTCCCTGTTCTCTTAGCATCAGAAATACGTTAATCATAGAGCCAGGTGAACAACCCTACAAGAGGAGTTTCACAGAGAAGAATCTACCTTTGAAAAAATCTGATCCCTTGTCATCACCTTCAAAGCCTAAGCTCGTTGGGACATACACAAATGCACCAGAAGTTTATAGCCTTACCACCAGAAAGAAACAACTGGACATGGAGATTAAATAAATTATTTACCTTTGTTTTCACTAAGGGCACAATGCCTGCAGTTAAGCCAACATTTTCAGAGAGGAAATCCGAAGAATTAAATTGGATAGAGGTAAACAGGGTGGAGATTCTCATGCATCTTAATAAACTAAGTGCTTACAAATCAAAGGGACCAGATGGCATTCATCTGAGAGTTCTTAAAGAACTCAAATGTGCAATTGTAGATCTTCTAAGCCAAATATATTGTACACCCCTGAGATCAGGGGAGGATAGTCAATGTTACACTGATCTTTCAAAAAAGGATCCAGAGGTGATCCAGGAAACTATAAACCAGTCAGCTTAGCATAAGTTCCAAATAAAGTGGTAAAAATCATAATTAAGAATAAAATTTCTTTGCACATGAAGGAGCAAATATTTACCTTTGACTTCTGCAAGTATTTACCTTTGACCTTTAATGACTTGTTAAAGTTCTCTCAGAGTATCAAAAAGCACACAGATAAATGTAATTCAGTTGGCATAATCTATTTGGACTTTCAGAAGGCTTTTGACAAAATCCCCCATCAGAGGCTCCTGAATAAACTCACTGGTTGTGGAATAAAAAACTGGAAACAAAGAGTATTACTGAATGGACGTTTCTCAGAGTAGGGGAAGCTAAAAAGTGGGATCCCTAAGGCACAGTGTTTCAAAGTAGGGGTAAAGCAGGAAGACAGCAAAGTTTGCTGATGACACAAAATTATTCAGAGTAATAAAAACTGAAGGATTGTGAAAGAGGCACCTCTTAACACTGAGTGAATAAGCAACAGTGGTGTGCACAAATGCAATTTTTGACATTGGATTCATAACGAATTGAATATTCAAAAACCTGAATTTGTACGAATAAAAACAAATGTCTGGACATTCAATTCAATATGAATACATTTGTATGTATTTGTTCGAATATTCAATATGTATCCAAAGATCCGGATGCCGTATGCATCCGTACACATCCCCTCTTCATCCCATACGTAAACTTATGGATATGCACAAGATGTGTACGTACACACAGGAATGTCCAAATTCGTACAAATAACTCAAGATATCCATATTCGTTCAAATTAGGAAATTCAAATATCCAGATTTGATTAGTATATGAATGTCCGAATTCGTACAAATAAGGAATATTTTGAATATGTGTGCACATCCCTAATAGACAATGGAGTGGAAATGAACTTCAATTTTAATAAGTTCAAAGTAATGTGCATTTCAATTACACCTATAAACTGATGGGATCTGAGCTTTCTGTGACAGACCAGGAAATGGATCTTGGGGTTCTGGTGGACAGCTCACTGACACAATGCACAACAGCAATGAAAAACAAACTAAATATTAGGGATAATTAGGTAGGACTTAGAAAATAAGTCAGCAAGTATCATTGCGCCTCTTTATAAATATATGCTGAAGTTACATCTGGAACACCAGGTGCAATTCCTGTCCTTGCTCCTCAAGGAAGTTATTGTGGAACTAGAATTACAAAATCAGGCTGCAAAAGTGAGGCCTCTCCAGTCTTGAAAGGTGGTATTTAAGATAAGACCTGATTAAAGTATACAAAATCATGCATGATATGGGGAAAAAGTGGACAATACTAGAACTAGGTGGCACTTTACGAAGCTGAAGAACAGGAGAGTTAAGACCAATAAGAAAAACTCTTTTTTTGCCTAGCAGGTTATTCATCTATGTAATTTACTATTAGAAAACATAAGACATAATTCATGAAGAACAAGTGTATCAATAGTTACTAGAATTGATGCCCAGGTTGGTTTCATTAATACATCTCCCATTTAGAATCAAAAGCAACAAAATCACACAATAATTTCTACATAAGAGGCTAATATTGTCTTTTCCCCATATCTAATCTGACTATTCTCACAGCTAAGTAACATCCCTCTTAATATGCCAACAAATCTGCAGTACCTCAAATGCATATTAACCCTCAATAAGGGGATTGGAAAGCGCTGCACTGTAGTCTCACAGCAAAAAAAAGTATTCTCATACATTTAAAAAACAGCCTTACATATATATCAAAAGATCCACTTTTGTAGTAACCACTAAGCTGCACAGCCTATATTCCCCTAGTCTCATTTTCAGCCTCTCTCCGTATAGCTCTTTCACTGGATAAAGACAAACCTCGAAGAGTAAAAGGAGCAACAATTTTCCTCTTCCATAAACTTGTAGTACACCCTCTGCACCACCAGGGCGCTCAATTCTTTCCACTCCATGCAGCGGTCCTTGGGCATTATGGAGTCTGCAAAGGACATGGCTTTAAAAGGACAACTCTTCTTTTCCTGTTGGAGGATTTTCTCCACCTCCTACCACAGGATGTGACATCAGAAGGACCTCAGCCCTGGAAGACAGCAGCTTTCCTCCAATCACCTCCCCTGATGTTGCTTTGATGTCATTTCCTCCATGCCCCTTGTAACAGTGGGGTATTTAAATCACTGGACAATAAACTCGTAGTCCTTGGCCATCATGACCAGCTGCTCCCATTGGCTTCCCAGGGCCCCTGGATATCTGTTACACAGCTAGACTGCATCAGTTATCCCAAAGCATCTCCTCTTCCTTCAAAATAGTCATTATTCAGCCACTCATATGCTAGCAAGCAGAACTAGCTTAAAGCTTCAAGGTCCGGATCACTAGCAATCTGAGGCATCTTGGCTGAAGGCCTTGAACAGTGACCATGTTTTCAATGTAACGTATTATATTTGAGGACTTTCTAGAACAGAAAGTGCTACCACACACAATTCAACAAGCCAGATGGTCAGTTGATTTAGACCTATGGGCTGGTTCAAAGGATGGTGAAGCTTAGTTTGATGCAAATCAAACTTGCCAAAACCACCTCATGCATGTCTCTAGTCTAGTAATAAACTTGTAGATATTAAGACAAATATGTCAAAATTGGAAGATGAAACAGCTTCATGTGTTCAAGCCACACTTTTGACAGTTGCCTGACATATTTTGATTCCAAAGATATACTGACTAGATAAGAAGATTGAGAAAGAGACAGAAATGAAATAACCAACATTCACTCTATAATTTGAATATGCACTGAAATTACAGTTGGTGCCCTGAAGAACTTTCCAAGATATTTTAATATGCACTTTTCCCGCATTTCCCAGAAGAGTTCTGACTTCCAAGAAATAAAATATAGAAATGGTGTCTGAAAAAGAAATGCACTTTTGGCCAATAAAAGTAAAGTAAAACCTTCACTTACCTCAATGTCAATATCTTATCATGAAGGTATTATTATCTGTAAAGCATGTCAGTGTCACCAATTTACTGGCAAGTAATCATGCTTCTAAAATCTAAATGAGGCCAAAGAAAGGCCTTTAAAAATAAAAGTAATAAGATACTTACATCAGACAAATTAAGATTAATCACAAAAAGAGATGCCATAAGAAAAAAGTGATCCAAATAAATTAGTGAAAATAATGCATTAACTTGTTTAGTCTTTAAAATTCCAAAGTATCAATAATATATACAGGGCACAGTTTTAAAGATATTTTATTTTTCACCATAGGTCAAACAGATTGGGAAGAAAACATTTTCATTCATTTGGCTCACAAAATTAATATCTCCAGTGCAAAGGAACACGTTCGACATAACTCTGCAACTCTTTTGCAGATCTCATACCAATATCTGGAGAGAAAAACTCACAAGTAATATTATTTTAAAGCCACTGTGGAATCTTTTTTTCTCTGTAGATGAATATTAATTGGAAATGCACTCAAGCTAGTAACCTACTAGTAAACTACCAAAAACCACCCAGAAGACCAATTCAGTCAAGCAAAGAAATCTCAAGAGCATAATATATAAACTGCTATTTGATATGTTCAAGTCTCTGGCAGTGGCCACACCTTCACTTTAACTCTTCTTCAGTCCATCTTCAGACCCCACAGGTCACATCTTTTTAGTCCAATCTGTTTTATTTGTGGACTTTCCTCCCTTCAATCATACTTTCCTGAATCCTGATTTTTACAGGTCTCAAGCCATTATAGAATCTTGTTTTTTAATTTTTTGGGTGTGATCGGGGAAGAGAACTGTACTATATTGGGAATGAATCTGCCTTCCCTTTTGCTGAGTTATGCTGAGTCACATAACTTTTATCCTATCAGAGCTCAGGGGGTGTTATGGTGGTAGCTAGGGGTGGAGATCTAAAAAAGTCTTGGAAAGGGGTCTTGGGACGGGAACAAAAGGGTGTGAGCAAAGCAACCCAGACTAAGGACGAACTGAGGAAGGATTATCAGATATTGGATATAATATATAAAATTATGCATGGTATAGAAAAGGTGGATAGAGAAAACTTCTTTTCTCTATCACACAATACTAGAACCAGGGGGCACTCTATGAAGCTGATAGGTAGGAGAGTCAGGTCTGACAGGGGGAAGTATTTCTTCACCCAGAGGCTTATGGAATGTGCCACCGGAAGAGGTGGTGACAGCTACCAATCTAGATGGCTTTAAGGTAAGGTTAGACAAATTTATGGATGACAGATGTATCAATGGCTACTAGAATGAATGCCTGGGTACATCTTTCAGGCTGGGGGGGGGGGGAGAACAGGGCGCTTCTAAGGCCATTTGCTGGGATTCTAGAGCAGGAATATGTTTGTCCTTGTCTCTGCTTAGGATGCCCATAAGCAGTTGGCGGGCCACTGTGTGTGCCAGGATGCTGGACTAGATGGGCTGTGGCCTGATCCAGCAGGGCTTCTCTTATGTTCTTATGTCAGAATTAGCACGTTTCTTAATAAAACCATGTTTCTTAATAAAACTATGGCCACTGTGTAACAACAGAACAGTGCCAGTTAAAGAAATTGGCTTCAAGGGAAAACAAGGACAGAGTAAGTTACTTAACGGTATAAGTTCAAACACTATTTGTGTGTGAGGCAGGATACTATGGAATACTACTGACAAGCCCAGTGTATATTGGAGAAGATGGACAACTAGCAAGGTGGCCAGTACTAACAAGAGATCTGTTGTTGAGTCGTATCTGACTCTTTGTGACCCATGGACCCTTTTCTTCACAGTTTCCTGGAGTCTGTCTAAGCTCATATTCATTGCTTCCACGACACTATCCAACCATCTCATCCTCCACCCTCCCCTTCAACTTTTGCCTTTAATATTTCTCGACATGAGAGTCTTTTCCAATGAGTGCTGTCTTCTCATTGAGACCAAAGTACTGAGCTTCTGCTTCAGTATTAGACGTTCCAGTGAGCAGTTACAGTTGATTTATTTGATTTTCTTGCAGTCCAAGCAACTTTCATAAGTTTTCTCCAGCACCACAATTTGAAAACGTCAATTCTTTGGCGCTCAGCCTTCCATAGCTCCATACAGGAAGACCATAGCTTTGACTATACAAACCTTAGTCATCAAGGTTGTCTTTGCTTTTTAATGTGTTGTTCAGATTAGCCATGCTTTCTTCCCAAAAAGCAAATGTCTCATAATTTTGTGACTGATAGAAGAGATTGCTATGGTATAGAAACATACACTTTAAAAGAACGAACTGCATTCTGTAGCTAGCATGAGAATTCTAGCAAAAATAGCAACTGCACATTGATTTCTCCTACCTACTTTACACCTACTTTACACTGTGTCATCATCACGTATGTGTGATCAATCATTACTGTAGCCTATAAAACTATCTGACAAGAAAGTTTTAATTTGGCTGAAGCAATTTTTGAGAAGAATCACATTTTGCTTTTTACCACTAAACTATGGATATTAACAGAAGGAATGAACTGTTAATTGTCAGGGAGAACCAAAGTCAACACAAAAGTCACTTTCATAACTGTTACTTCTAAGTAACAATTCAGTTCTTTATTTCCCATAGTAAAGTTTGCAATGAAAAGCAAAAACATTCATACATTTAAATGACGGTGTTTCACTTATTCTCAGTTTGGTGAGACAGTATAGCTGCAAAAAGAAAAAAGAAGAAAGAAAAATACTGATGATTTATCTACTGACAATTCAGTGATAATTTCTCTCAGAACCCCAAACAAACAATTTCCAACACAGATAAATATTTCTTTAAATTTTAGAAACCTTGGCTATAACAGAATCTGAAATAAAACTAAAATTATGGTGAAAGTTGAGAGTTAACAACAACGTCTATACTGCACTCAAACTGATTCCTGTTAAATACCACTTGTCCCATTTCAAATAAAAGCAGTGTCATGGCAAAGCGAAATAAGACTTGAAGCAATGACTGAGGCACCATTAGGTTTTTTTTAACCATTTTCCTGCACCATTACAGCCATTAATATTCACTACTAGCCACAGCTTCAAAACAACACTTTTCTGAAAGGAAGCCTCACTGAGCACAATATGATTTACTTCTGAGTAGGCATGGTTAAGATTGTATTAGCTATCATATTTCTTCTAAACTGGCCAGTAGACCATTACCGTTTTTTTCACTAGAAGTTAATTTATCTACTAGATTCAGTGAATTAAGGATGTGCAAAGTGCTCCTTTGAAAGTTTTGAATTCAATCTAGGCACATCCCTCATATGTTTGCTATGTGGATCATTTAGTAAACTAACTGCATCTTTCCCTTTGCCCTTTTTTTGGTGCTAGAAGTAGGCAGACACAGTCATTTCTGTACTGGACTGCACAATATTGTCACTGCATGCCCCAAATCAATTTTGGGCTTACGAGTCCCAGCCAAGCCTCTGAAGGACAAGAGAGAGAAGGCCCAAAATTGCACAGGGCCAGTCAATGACTCAGCCCCCATCTAAGAGGGGTGTGGCTGGATTGAATGAAGCCATCAAAGCAGCAAATCCCATTCCCTGTCTTAAATATGTAAAGTATCATTACTGTGTAAAATAAAAAATACTTGAGTTTTCAATTTAGTAAGACTAATCAAAAGCTATTAGGAATTTTAAATAATTTTATGTAAATTTTATGTACTTTTTAATATTTGTTGATTCTGGTCTGTAACTGTACCAAATAAGGAACAGACATAATCTGCATCTACATTACACAGCAAATGCACTTTAAGTGAGGCCAGTTTCCTCACTTCCAATGAAGACCAGCTTCCCTAAGGGTCTGATAATGTAGTAAAGATGCAGCCATAATCACTATTACCTCCCCCCTCCCCACACACATATTCATTTATGAAAAATTCTGGTTAGATATCTGGTTATTTTGTATACTTTCCACCTCAAACAGAACTGCAATAATTTCACCTATCCATAAACTGTATATGCTATTATTTCTGAGCCTGTATATCATTTATATATGTTTTAAATGAATATATACTATAAACGAAAGGTTTATTTCTAGGAAGACTTCAATACAGGAGTCCACTCCGAGTGCTTCTGTACAAAGAAAGCACAAGGAAAACAATATATTGTAGACGATAAGAAAAGGGTAGCAGAAAATTACCAGAGTCTCCTTCTAGCAAGAGAGAAATCAGGTGTTGAAAGGGTGGAATTTTTTTCAGAATGGAACTTATCAAGGGCGGACATACCATCATCTTTGCAACACAGGCCTGGAAAAGGGGTGTGTGTGCTAAATCTCTATGACTGAAAACAGTCTGCACTTTCAGACATTTCCCATCCCAATCAGAAACAATCTAGTCTTGCAGGACACTGCCTGGCTAAATGCCACTGAGGATGAAGATACAAAAAAAATCTGTGCAGACTAATAATAATATTGGTACTTTGAAGGCTTTAAAATGAGCCTTTGGGTCCCACCAGCATGCCCTCCCACACCTGGTGTCTTCTCTTTGGGAACTTTACTGAACAGAAAACTTGAGCATGCTCCGTGTGTGTGTGCACACAACTCTGCCAAAGGTGACAGTACTTGAATGCTGCAGCATGAAGAATATTAGGTACACCTACTTGAGAACAAAACTGACTGAGTTTAAGAGGATTTACCTTCAAGTGTAAGTAGGGGAGAAAAAGACTTAAGACATTCCGGAGGTTAATTTTTCACTAAATACTAATAAAAAGAGCTACCTTCTGGTGACTTAAATAGGACTTAAAACCTGCTTAACTAGGCACCCCTTCAAAGGAAAAGGGACACTGGATATTCAGCTGAATTAGCCTGTCATGTTAATTACATGGTTCAATTTTAGATTGATTTCTCAAGGTTTCAATCCAGAATTTCTTGGAAAGGTCGATTTTTCAGCAGTGCAGAGCATATTCCGGTGACCACGACATCTTTATCAGGGTGACGAAGTTCATCCTTGAACCCAAATCCCCTCAGCCAAACCTTCACGAGCAGAGTCACAGCTTGAACGACTTGTCCCCCCACCCTTCCACCTTCGTGGAAAACCTGACCGGGAACAGGCCAGATTTCGAAGGCTGGCCATTTGGGCAACTTCTTGCCCCTCCATCCCTTCAGGAACCGGCTTCACTCTCCCCCTCAGCGCCCCCTCAGCTATTCCAAAGGCGCTTCGGCCTCCCCTCACGCCGCTGCAGCGTCGCCCTTGCAGCCGGAGGAGAAGGGACTCCATCACGCCCCTCCTCCTCCCGAGCCCAAGGGCCCGAGAGGCGCTTCCCTTCCTCCACACCCACTGCCCGGCCTCCGCCGCTTCGCCTCCCCGTCCAGTGGCCAGAGGGACCAGCGGCGGGCTGCTGCCGCCGCTCCTGAGAGACAGACTCACTCGGCGTATCCTGTGGTCCAAGGCAGCCGCTTCGTCTCCTTGTTGAGGATGAGGATAGGCCGGGCGATGTGGTCGGCGGAGCACTCGATCTCGTCCTGCGAGAGCCCCAGGAACTCGGGCCGGCCGTACGGGAAGCGGAGAGGCAAATCCAAGCCGCCGCTGTGCTCTGTGCCCGTGCTGCTGCCAGCCATGATGCCTCCCATGAAATTAGCCACGGCAGACTTCACCCGAGTGAGCATAGTAATCCTGCCGCCGGCGGCACCCGAGGGGCGGCCGGCAGAAGCACCATCCAGCTCGCGGTGGCGGAGGCGGGCGGGCGGGCGCGCACGGCGACGGCTCAGACGATCACGCTGGCGTTGTTGCTAACGCTGCTGCTGCCGCCGCCGCCGTCGGCAGCGCCGTCCCTGGAAGCGCGACGCTTCCGCAATGGAGAAGCTGCTGCTGCTGCTGCTGCATGGAGCTCTCTGCAGCCAGGAAATTCAGCAGCCGCGAGAGCGGCCGCAGCAGAGCCTGAGGGGGAACAACTTGAACGGCCACCGCGGAGCGTTCATGGCGACAACGGCGGGAGCAGCAGCGAAGGCAAACCCGGCTGGCTGGGCAAGAAGACGGGCGGACGGAGGAGCCCAGTCCGAGCAGCAGAACATCAGCTGCGTCCCGAGTCCGACCCGTGGCTGAGTCATGTGACGATAATAATCAGTCCTGCCTGCTGCTGCTGCTGCTTCACGCGCCGCGGGAACTTCCTGCTCCTTTGAGCCGCCGCAGCAGGCAGGGGGGGGGGACCAGAGGGCAGATGAGCAGCGCTTGCGTCTCTCTGGCCAGCCCCCAGCAGCCCCGGCCCAAGGAAGCCTCTCCTGCGGCACTTTCCTGCTCCCTCTGCCTGCTGCCTCTTTCCCCTTTAACTCTCTGGCATCAGCGGAGGGGCGGGGATGCAGGCAGCGATCTGGAAGAAATGGGCGGGGAAGGCCAAAGGTTTTTCTCCCTGGTCTCTCTGGACGGTCCTCTAATTTCCTCTAACCTCGCCGGTTGTTTACATACACAGTAGTCCCCTCTGTAGGCATGCAGCACCTGTTAATGGCCGACGATACTTTGGGAAGGCATCCTGCCTTCACCCAGAAAAATGAAGGACTATAAAAAGAAGTTTTAAGGGGCGATAAAACTCTGTGGTTTGTTTATCCCCCCCCCTCCTCTAGAGTCTTGTTTACATCTCAGGGGTGTACGCAGAAAACCCTGGGGTTGCCAAGGAGACACTGAAGGGGAAAAAAACGATGTCAGGAGTTCACCTTGAGCTCAGGTACCAAGACAGGAGAGGAAGACTTCTACCCCCTCAATGAACAGCACAGGAGAGGATTTGAGAAGACAGACACAACCCATGCAAGCAATACCTGTGGAAATTTCCTTTTATTAAGCTATTAAAAGTGCAGGAACCTCTTTGCTCATCCTAAGTTTCACGCAAGGGCATATTCCCCTTTAAAATTGATATATATGTGAAGTGACACAAACCTCTAACAATGCATGGGATGGGCCATGGGGGAAAGCTCCAGGAAGGCTCACACTGGTATCCTTAAGACCTGCTTCAATGAAACAAGTGCTGGTTAGTAAAACAAATATAGTATTGTCTTTGCTGTGTTCGTCTCATTTAGGATTAGGGCCTAGCAATTAAAAATGGGAAACACTATGGCTATTTTTGCACTGTCACTAAGAACCCAATTAAGACCCCATTAGGAACCTGACTGGTACCAATCGGGAAGAGCCCACCCCCACACAAAACCCATTGAAGACCCATCTAGGTGGCCCTGTCGCCATGAGGGAGGAGAAACCCAGATTTAATGGGTCCTTTGGGCCCTTAAATCTGGATTTCCTGTGGACCCCTTTAAAGGAGTCCACAATTCGGTCCTCAGGACCAGATTAGGGGATGCGTGTCTGCATCAATGGTGATGGGGTCCAGGGGCAGGCCTAGCAGGAGCAAAGCTGTGCATGCAGGTGGTGCTGGCTCCACCCCACTACTTGCAGCTATGGAGGGTTGCACAGGCTCCGTAGCTGTGAGTGGCATCCCTGCCCTGCAGGGAAGCAGTGGATCGCGGCTGGTGGGCACAATCATTGCCCCAATGCTCTGGCTGCCGCCTCCTACCACCGCCTCCCCAGAGCCAAAGCAGCCTGCTGGCAGAGGTGGCGACAGTGGCAGCCGCATTGATAGATGCCGTGGCAGTTGCTGCCTCCGCCATCCCCACCATGCCATGGAGTGACGGAGGTAGCGGAGGCATCGGGGTGTGACTGTGGTGGCAGCAGCAGCGATTGCCGCCACATCTGTTAATGTGGCTGCCACTGTTGCTGCCCCAAGACCATCACCCCCAAGGAGGCTACTTCAGGACTGGGGAGGACGTGGCAGGAGGAGGTGGGAGCATTGGGGTGACAATGATGCCCGCCAGCTGAAGCAGGCCGCTGTGATCCACCGCCCCCCCCATGCACCCACAGAACCACAGCATCTGCACGATGCCCTGCTTAGCACCCATTCCAGTCAGGTGCTTCCGGGTCCATGCGGACGTATGGGGTCCTCCCAGATCCAGATCTTCAAGATTCAGATCCCAGGGACGAACCCATCTCAAAGATCCAGATCTTCTAGAAATCTTGAAGGCAAAGATATCTAATTTGAAACAGGTTCTAAAGTTGCTGATTTTGTTACTTCTTGGGGTGACCATTGGACTCTTCTAGTTTTCTGGAACTTTCTAGGGAACTCGGTACTCCATTTTTTTCTTTATAATCTCTTCCTTAGTATTTCTCAGAGCTTTTATTCAGAAAGATCCTTCATACCAAGAAAGTCTGTTCATCAGGCTTCAGTTATGGCTACCCATCCTGCAGACAATGGGCCCATCTACAACTTTTAGCAGCAGTCTTGCCTTTTTTTTAGAGCATGTTGAGAAAAATGGTTACTTCACCCTTTCTGGTATTCCCTAACAGCAACACTATTTTTTTTAGCATCAAGCATTATACCAGTGGTTCCTAAATTTTATAACATGGTGTCTTGTTGTTTTGTTCAAATATTATTATGAGTTTACACTTCAGCAGGAAAGGAGTTAATTTTCTCTGTATATTAGAGTTGCCATATGGGAACTGCTGACTGGTTAACTCTCTACTGTAACAGTTTGTAATGTCACATGCTCTCTCGCTCTTTCTTCAAGCTAGTAGTAAAAGGATGGACTCTAGATTTGTATATCTGAGGTCAATAAGTTATAAGACTCACAAGATAAGTAATGTTGGAACAAATCAAGAAGTTGTATGCTTCAAGTCTGTTCTTCAATGCATTCTCTGCTATCAGTATAGTTTTCTGAGTGTAAGAGAAAACAACAAATAAGTTATGGGCCCAGAGAGCACTTGGTAGGAGCCATGAAGAAAAGCTACATATCTAACCTGTGAAGAAGACTTGTAAAAGAAGCTGAATCATGTCATTGGAAGAAGGAACCATGAGTCAAAACTTTTGCCCTGCATGGCTCCCACTAAAACCTTTGGAGCAGCATAATTTTACAGTCTGGCAATACTGCATGAAATATGCCCTAGCAATGCAAAGGACTAACAATGTCCTAACAGAGGGTCTCCAGATTGGGGTGCAGCAGCAAAATTTGAAGCTGATTCAAAAGCTATGTACATTTTGTCATCTGCATTAAATGACAATGAATCCAGTCTTCTGTTAAGTTGCAAAACAGCTTGGGAAAGCTTTAGAGGATTGCTATGCTGCAAAAAAGTAAATCACATTAGATACTTAAGGCGTAAAGTATATAATGCTCAAATGGAAAACGATGGGAAGTTAGATAGCCGTTTTCAGTATAGTCGGGAAGCAGGAAAAATTTTAGATGATGAAGAGGTCATTGCTGCTATACTTGAGAGTTTGCTTGAAAGATATGAATATAGAATTGCTGTGTTGCAAGCTAGAGAGACATTATCTCTGAATTATGCACTAGGCTATCTTCATGATTGTGGACTAGAGAGAAAAGAGTCCGATTTGTCTAGAGGAATATCTGCAGAGAAGTTGACCATAATGCAAAAGAGTATTTTAAGAGAAAAGCTGAATGTTTTATTTGTGGAAAGGCAGATCATTTTGTAAGGGATTGCAGACAAAAGGTGGCAAGCAAAAAGGCGGAAATAATCCCCAGTCCTGGGAGAACTGATTTGCATAACAAGAGTTATATCATCTCAACCAAAAAGAGGGGGCCCACTACAGGCAGAGAAAATAGCAAGAATTCAGTTAACATGATTGCAAGGAAGCTAAGCAAAGAAAATCTATTCATGCTTGATCCAGGAGCAAATTGTCATGTAGTAAATAATAAACTGTTATTTGTGGATATTAATTCTTGTAGTGATACTGTAACACAAGCAAATGGAGACAGTTTTAAAGCATCTGTAAAAGGGGCTGTCACGATTGAAATTGCAAGTATCTGTGGAGAGATTATACAGCACACTTTGCTGAACACTTTGTGGGTGCCAACTGCACCAGAGAATCTGATTTCTGTACCCAGACTTCTAGATGGGAATTGCTTATTTAGCAGAGAAACATAATTATTTCTACTTAAGAAATATTGAGAAAAGAAAGAAAATCTTTTCTGTGCAAAAAGGAAATTATCACCATACTACCTGTTTATATGCTTGGCATGTAAAATTAGGCCACAGAAATTTTGAGAGTACAAAAAGGCATCTTTTGAATTGTGGCATGAAGTTGGTTGAATGTGATAAAAACAATTAGAAATGTGATGTGTGCATTAAGTGCAAATCAAGAGCAGCCAGACATTTAAAACTATATGAAGCCACTAAGACTGAAGTCATGCAAAGAGTGCATAGTGATTTCATTTGGCCACTAGCACCCTCCCTAGGCAGTGCCAAGTATGTCTTGACCTTTATTGACCATGAAGTAATTTTGCTTTTGTGTATTTGATCATGTCAAAGGATTAAGTGCAGAAATTTAAAAGCTATGTAGCTTCTGTTGCAAACAAATTTGGGAAAGCCCCACAGATTCTGTACAGAGACAATGGTAGTGAATACTGCAATACTGAACTCCAGAAATACCTGTACCTTGAATGTGAAAGCATAGAACATGTCAGAACAGTACCATATACCCCAAGTCAAAATGGGAGTGCAGAAAGATTCAACACTATAATGGAGACAGTGCAATGTTTATTAATGCAAGAAGGCCTACCTGAGCCTTTTTACTAAACCTTCAACTGGAAGAAAAACAATTGGGGTGAAGACAAACACATTGTTACTAAGACTGCATCTGTGAGAGAAATGTATCAGAAGAGTCTTACTGATATCCAGCATTGTCCTTCAGAAGAAATGATAGCCGATATATTAACAAAGCCCAAGTTTGAGAATCTCTGCATAACTAAAGTGATTAACACTTGATATATTATTGCAAGTGTACATCACTTCAGCATCAAAGGGGTTAACTTTATATATTAGAGTTGTAGTATGGGAACTGCTGATTGGTTAACTCTGTTGTAACAGTTTGTACAGTCACATACTCGCTCACTCTCTAAGCTAGTAGTTACTCTAGACATATATATCTGATGTAGAAAACTTATATGACTCACAAATTAAGATAAGTAAAGTTATGTTGGAACAAATCAAGAAGTTGTATGCTTCAAGTCTGTTCTTCGTTTTTTGGCTTTCATGAAGCCCTCATAAACACTGTTTATGACTGAATTAAACTTGCATCCAATCTAGTGTCCATCTGTACTATATATTTTGTGATTTATTTCCATTGCTGTTCTATTTTTGTGAGCACCTAGTTTCAATGTCCAGACTGACCTGAAAAAAAGGGTTTCTTAATGAAAACATATTATGGCACTATGGTATAATCCTGAGATCTCTGATGTTATCATTTCAGTGGGAGAGAAGTATTACCAGTTCCAAACCTTATTCTAGCTGGGTTTGCCATCAGGCCACTGGAGAAAAAACAAAGGGTGGGGGAACATTGCTATTAGCTGGATCTGCTGTTTAGCTAGAAGAAATCTCCCAGATTGGTCCACAGTGTGGCCATGGCATTACAGGAGCTGTGCTGAACCAGTCTACCAGTCCAATGCAGAAGTTCCTTAGATTCCATGATCTACCCATCAGACTGGATAAGCATGTGTTAGTCCTCTATTTAGGGATATTGATGTATGTTTGTTTGATTTGTGTGTGAAATGTTATTTTAGTACAGACAATTATTTTACTTTTGTTTTGATATGTATGGTCCTTTAATTTTGCAGTACGGAATTTTTCCTTTATTTTCTTGTTGTCAGTTATTTTTGTGGTGAATATATAAGTAGGAGATTTGTGCTTTTAACATTGACAGTTTGGCAAATCTTTAGATCAACATGTCAAATTAAGACAAATAGCCCCTTCTTCAATATAGTAACAACTCAATCTTGCACTAATAACCTTAAAATCTCCATTTATTGGTGTGTATAGGCACTGGAAAAATCAGACAGAAATTTCTATATAAATATCAACTATTCAACAATAATATTAAAGTGTATCAGAGACAATGCAGCTTCATTCTGCCATTCAAACTCACGAGCAGCCTTGAGTTGAACTGGATCGTGTTTTGCCCTTTCCTCATATTTTGAAATTTTCAAAAAGTTACCTAGTAGATCTGTATAAATTTACAGATTGAAAAATAGGCACAATTAACAATGAACCATGGATTGGGACCCTAACAACAATGGAAACACCACACATTTATCTCCCCAAATTGCTTTTTGGTCAAGACGTGAACCAAAGAAAGAAAGGCTTACTGTGAGAACGTTGCCACTTTCTTTCCACATTTCCAGCCCCTAGTCTGTGGCTTGCTGCCAAGTTAATGCCAGTTAGGGGCAGATATTAAGAAAAGGTGCAGTGTTGAGCAACCTCAGAGTCTGTGGCATGAGGCATTTGTGTTCCTTTTGTTCTCCAATCCACCTTTTCTAGCACATAATGTTTATGAGAAGGGGGAAGGGCAGGCTGGCGTCTGGACAGTCCCGTCTCTGCATTAGTCTGCATCAGTATCCCATCTCTAAGTCATCTCTGGAAAGTCTGCATCAGTATGCGGATGGGAGGTTCCAATTCTTGGATGCAATTTAGAATAAGGCCCAGTGCAGGAAGGTTCAAAGAGAAAATTCTTGGTAACCAGCACAATTCATTGTTGAGCACACGGTTCAGATTTTTATTTGAAGCCTAGTGCCTTCTTCTCATTTTCAGAAAACACTATGACCTTAAGTGATGACAGGCATAGAACTCATGCCTAATTGAGGAGAAAGAGTGGCCAACCACTGTCTCAAGGGATTCTTTGCAAATTTTCACAGCCAAGCTTCAACAGAGGTTCTGTCAGGGAAACATTTGTCCTGGGTGCTACTCAATACTCTACCAGTCCAGTGAGTCATAATTCTTACAGTAACATTTTGTACTTGCAGGCACTTTAACTAGTTAGACCCATTTTCAGTGTGTTTTATGAGATCTGGCATGTACAGCTTGAAGATTTGCTGTCAGATTTCTTCTACGAATACCAACAACTCAAAAAAAGAGAAAGGGCTGGGAATAAACTCAGAGATATCTTCCAACTCCTGCGTTTGCGGTTGTTCATTTGTCAAACATGGAACCCATAAGCTGTAACTTTGTGCCATTTCTTTCACACTTTCAAGAACTTTCAGAAATTAAACAGGGATGTTTTTTCTCAAAAAATAAAAACTATGGTAAAACATGATTATTTGTGAGCTGGTCCTTCAAAACATAAGCAATGCAAGATGAGTGTTTTGTGCTATGTCAAATGGCATGTTGATTAGAGAGAATCTCCATTTAAAAAAGTGCATTCAGCTTTCATTTCTGATTCTGAAAGCTGTAGTGGAATGTTTTCTTACCATCAGAAATATGCCATTCAGCTGCCACATTCTTTACAGTTAAAAGGCAGAAGCAACTGCACCAGTTCTGTGTGTTACACTGCTAGAAACAAACATTATATTGACAGTTTCCTCAGAGTTATTTTTAAAGCTCTTTCTTTGTTCTGTATTTTATTACAGGAGAGGGGAAAATGTTCTAATGATGGGGTAGAGCAAAAAATTGGTCTATTTTGTGCTTCCTTTGACTGCTGCATAATGCTAGTGGCAAAGCAAGCACATAGTCTTCTGTGGTTCTTGGCCCTGCTTTTGTGTTTTTAAATAGCAGCTTGCTCAGCTTGGATGTCAGAGGCACACATACAAATGAAGAAGTGTAGATAAAAGGGAGATAGTTACAGCAAAGCCACAACTTGATATTTGGAGTGAGATGCTTCCCATCCCCTCCAGGACATTTCATGTTAGGAAAGATGGAGCCATTTTTCTCCATCTTACTTGTTCATAGTACTGTTACAGCCACTTTTCCCTCTATATAGGATCTTTCTGGCATTTGTCCTTTAAGCATCTTTAAAATATTATGTTATATATTATATTATAGTCCCTGTTCTCAGGACTGTAGGAAGTTTCAGGGTATCCGGCACATACCCAGGATTTGTTTCCTTGGAAGATTCAGGCTCTTTCTGCACTTATCTTCTGATTCAGATCTAGGAGCCTCTGGTCAAGGTCCCAGGCCTCATTCTCACCCACGTGTTAATGTGGATTAGGGAGGCCCCACTTCCTGTTACTCTGTCTCCATCTGCACAAGAAGCCCTTAATTTGGATCTATAGTAGACCTGTTTAATTGGGTCTACAGTTGGACCAACTGCCTTGCTCCTTATTCTGGATCATGAGTGGCATGCAGATGGCACATCTCCATGACCTGGAATTATCAGAGGCTACTTCTCAGTGGTGTGCCATAGCATGCTGCCAAGAATCAGCTCCCCAGGCTCTGAGGGTAGGAATCTGAGGGCTTAGGTATTTCTGAAATAGTTTTCATTACTAATTTGCTTAGAATTCAGAATATCCTAGCTCTGTTGGAACCTGGCCTGAATCCATCTGGCATGGGGAACCAATTCTAGCATAGCCTTCTGACTTCTAGAGCACATAAGCCTCTTTACTTCAACAAGGTAGTGATTGCAAGATAAATTATTTGTTATTAATTCATGTCTCTGCAGATATTTTGGATTGCAAATTTTACTTGAGCAATTGGTATCTGCCAGGTGTTATACTATCAACTACTATCACCCATACCTCCTTTATTTCTTTCCCTCTCAGTTTACAGAGGCGGATAGTAACCACTACGTACAGAGAAAAAGAGGTTTGTTTGTTTAACTGGGATCCAAAAAGAAACCAAGAGTTAACTTTCACTTGAGTGAGCAGTAAGGCTTACATTTGATGGACATGGCTAGAGATGTCCAGTAATGATGTCCTGACTGAGTCCAGTAACTATGATCAATCCAAAAGGAATTTCAGCTGCACTTCAGATTTAAGAGAATCAATTTAACATGCAGATTGAGAGCCACAAAGGAGAACTGACATAACAAATTATACTGAAATGAATATATTCACGAAGCTCGCTGTGAATGGATTCCTACACATATTCCAGAGCTACAATTATGCCAGTTTAAAAGCTTAAACAGCAGTTCCTGCAACCCTCCTGCTACATCAAAAGCCATAGTTAAGCAATAGTTATCATTAATAAGCCATACCAAAATATTTTTCTTATATGCTTCACAGTTTTTTAGCATCTTATCCCACTACTTGCTTTCCAGTTGCTGTGCCCTAATGGCATGAAAGCTTCACTGCACAATTTAAGGGCCAGTACTTTAAAAGCCTGAGCTCCATTTCAAATAGTATAGGCTAATTGTTGCAGACTAAAATAAAGGTTTGCAATTTCGAAGAAGCTCTAACAGATTATTTTTCTCCTCATAGTTTTTAAAGGCAATTGACACAGACCAATACAATTTTAAAGCCTAACATTATGTACATGTTATGCTATCCATACCACAATGCTTATTAGCCAAGATTCCACCAAATACTTTTAAGAGAAGTGCCCTGTGGAGTAGATGGCCACCGATGGGAACTGTCAAGAAACGTAAGAATCAGTTTATGCCAACTATATGGAGGTTCTGGTCTCGGTGACTCAGGCCGTTCTTATTTCATGTTTGGATTATTGTAACACGCTCTGCCTGGAGTCACCTTTGAAGATGTCTCTGGAGCTTCAGCTGGTCAAAAGTACAGCAGCCCATAACTGGGGCGACTGATCCAGATCATGTGGAGGTGTGATCTCTCTCATGTTTCTCACTAATACCTTTAGCATCAAATTAACTCTTGCACTGTATTCATAAAAATAAGAAAATAGGAAAGATTCCAACACAGTCATTTTGTCAACCCAGGTCCTTTTTGTACTTGGCCCGGTAGTCAATCCAAGGAATGCTCCCAGATGGAGCATCCACACTGGAAAGAGCTGTTTCTGCACCAGGAAGGCTCCTTCTATGGAGGAGCATTCCCTGGATCGACTGTGCATGGAACATGATTAATTGTGCTGCATGTGCACTTACCTTTACCTGCCCAGGAGCTGGTAAGGCTCCAGGCAGGCCCATTTGCACCTCTATGATGCAGAAGGAGCGTGTGATACACAGCACAAGCATGCTGGTATGTCACGTGATGTGCCACACAAGTGTGCATGTGCAGCACGTTGGAATGCCCTGGTGATGGCAATGGCACACATGTGCTGTCGTTATTGGGAATGGAAGATAATGGCAAAGGAAGATAAATGCAGATAAGTGTCCAGACATGGGGGGGGGGGGGGATCGTGCAAACTAGCATTTCCTAGTGAGAATGTTTAGTATAGGGAACTTTGCCCTTTGCCATTCATGGAAGGACAGTAAAGTGTGGATTTCCCCCCCGTCTTTTCCCAAATAACACTATGGCATAAGATGTTACATGTAATTAAACTACCTTTTGTGCTCCACAACAGATGGAGTGGAGTGGATAAACCTGGAAGTAGCTTTATACTTATCTCTGTTTTCTTTTTCTTTCTAGATTTCACATGGGCACTTTTAGAAGTCTTGAAGTTTAATCCTCTGCAGCAAAACTGGTTTCACAGAAATAAATTGAAGGATGCTGATATATATCACTGAAGGATCAGACCTTTATGGAAAATTCAGTTGGCTTCTTTTAGTATGAAGTTAAAAGCAACAGATAAGAGAGTATACAAAAATGGCCTGTCCTTTTCACTATAGTGTGTCTAATGAATATTCCACATTCATATCAGTACACTAGAGTGCACCCCTCTGATCCTACTCAATCAGATATTTATTTTCTGAGTAAATTGGGCTGCAAATTGGAAAAATATGGCATATTAAATGTCCTGCATGCATTTAATAATTCCGCAAGCATTTCAAAGTCCAAGTACTGTATATTCTTTAATTTCATTCTACCAATTGTTATTATTCTCCGGATTCTTGGATACACAGACAAGGATAGAGCCTTGATATATATGTGCAGGAAAGACAAGGATAAAGGGAAAAAAAACTTTTAAAATCTTAGAAGGACTTCCAGTTTTAAAAAAATGCAGTGATGGTCCTTCTGTCACAACAACTATTTTCTCTGGCTTAAATGAGTTAGGATGGGAGAGAAAAGAACAGCTGCTTTGGCCTTTGCCACCACAACCACCATGCCCTGTTACGAGGAACTATTCTTGCAGCAACTGGAACTACAAAGACCTGTGCTGCTGCAGACAGACACAGGCGTTTGCACAGACATGGGAGTCATTCCTGAGCCCATCTGCCAAAAGGTTCTTTTGCTGACTTGATGTGTGGGACCGTGCACCCCAACAGAAGACTGGGGGCCCTACTATCTTTCTATTTGGATCTTGGCAGCCATTTAATCTCTGATTTAGTGTGATCAAGGGTCTGAATAGGGGCTGCTGTCTTTGGAACCAAGCTTTTCCTTTGGTGTGCCTCTTGTTGGTGTATGCTGGGGATTTGACACCAAAGTTGCAAAAGACTGGTTGTGTGCATCAGCTGTAGGCCAGTTTGGTCTTGCGGTTAGGAAGCTGGACTCTGCTGGCTTTCATGTGGCTTCTCATTCTCAAAATTTGAACCAAAGGTATTGTGGGAAATTCCACAGGGTCCTTAGCACGCCAGCATGTAGCTGGACAATCGAGCATATGGCAGGTTCTTTTGTCTTTGCCCTGGACTGAACTTCCAATTGGTAGACCACCACGTGAGATGAGATGCTGGACTAGATGGGCTGTAGCCCAATCCAGAAGGGCTCCTCTTAAGTTCCTATCTTCTTATTAACTTATCACACATTTAAAAAATAAAAAAGGGAAAAGGAAGGTTTGTCTAGCTTGTACATTTTGTGTTTCATGACTTTTTATTGGTATTACAACTGCTCCTGTGCTTGTTGTGGATGTTCTTCTGTATTGTACTGGGAACCACCTTGAACAGGACCTTGCAATGGCAGTGCAGAAATTAACAACAACATTTCACACTTTACCCCTCTGTCAGTTTGTAGATACGCCGTGGACACTCTGTCAAGCGAAGGTTGGATGGCTAAAAATTTGGGGCAACCCTAGCAAGTAGATTATAATGGCATTTATGATTGTATAGTTATTTATATCATGTATATCTTGCCCTTCACTCTGACGTGCTGAGACTACAAATTAAAAACTAAGGTGAACAAAAAGACTGTTATGTAACAATTAGTTTTATTTATATTAATGCCTAATGTGACCCACTTTGAAACCTTCAGGTGAAGGATGTAACTATGATGGAATAACTAAAAATAATAATGTATCAAATAAGTGAACGGCATTTATTTTAGAGGCTGACAATACTGCATCGTCTATTCAAGAAGTCTGGAACATGGCATAATGGCCCCAAAACTGCTACAAATGAGATCTATTCAAGTGTTCTAGGGCTTAATTATTTTGAATTCATACATATCCTGCCTTTTAGATTAAAGGCTCTAGGTTTTGAAGGCTGTGATATTTAAGAACAAAAACTACACCCTTATTTCTGACTGTGGTTGGATCACCTGTCTAAATGTTTAATGGAACAGACATCCATGAACCCATTTGTGCCATGAGCTACAGTGTGGCAGACTCACAATGACACCATATACAGCTGAATATAGCTGACCTCCTTTCCCCTTCCTCAGTAAACTAGATGTCCCTCTGAACATCTTAAAGGGCAATCTGAACACATTCTATACTCTCCATTTAGCATTCTTTACGCACATGCATTTCCAATTTTCATTAGTTTCAAGTAAAATCTTAGTTTTTAACAGACGGAAGAGTGTTTCTATTTGTTTGTTTATTGGCATTAATACCTAGGCCATAGAAATGCACAGCAACAAACTATATGAAGCATGGAACATCTTGCTGCTTAAATCAATGGTGCACAAGAAATATTTCAACCACATGAACAATATTCTCATCATGAATTCTTGCCAAGCAATCTAAAGAAGGAACCAGCAATTGGCAGTCATGGTTTTTTGGTGCTCACAGAAGAAACTAAATATGCTCGGTGGGAGGGCATGTTGCAGATGACATCCTTATGCTCCTTCCCAATCTATATCCTATTTAGGTTACATCAGCACACATTTTTAAAAGAAAGTGGTTTAAAGCAGCTTAGATATAGTAGCATCCACTCATGAGTGCCTCTAATCCACATTAAAGGCCAGAAAATACACTGTGGCTGCCTCCAGCCTAAGGGTGTGCATGAATATTTGAAGATATTCGAAATTCATCCGGTTTTTCGACATTCTAATTCGAATCGAATGTCCATAAATTTGAATTTAAAAATTTGAATGAATTTTGAATTTTGGATCTATTCATTTGAATTATCCAGACATTCGCATGTGTACCGGGTTGTACATGATGAATACTTGCACATGCACATCTTTCCCACATCATATGGATCCATACGGGATGAAAACAGGTTGCATACAGGATAACTACATGATGACATATACATTCCCATTTTCACAAAGTTACATTGTGTCTCATACGTTTTTTGTGTCTGAGATCAAACCATATATTATACAGGAATGAACTGATTTCTGTTGAGCTTGTTCCAAGTGGGGAAAGATCCTAACAATGAATAATAACTATATTTTTAAACTTGCATAAAATACAACATATACTGAGACTTTGCCTTTATATACTTAAATATATATTGACACTTGAGTTTTAGTTTACACTATGGGTCTTGATGAAGGCTAAATATTTCTTACAATTTTCAAGCATTCTTGTCATACATCAGTGGGACATTTTCATTCATTTGTTCATTCTAGCATCCTGCCCTTCAACTTCTCACAGCTTAGCATGGCTCAATTATTGTTATTATTAAAACTAAGAAATCAGTATAAATGCAAAACTCCAGAAATCAACACTAATCTCCCCTCAGCTTATCAAAGCTACTTAAATTTCAAATGGAAATAAAAATATTATTCACCATTTCACATGCAGCTATATAAATAATACACAGAGTGAGATTCCAAGAAAAGAGTGAGAATGGGGGTGTGAAAAAAATATGCTTTACCTCAGGCACAAAAATCACTTAGGATGTCCTGGGTCAAGACCTGGTTCTCTAGCTATAGAAACACTGTACGTATATAAATAGCTTACATTGCTTCAACATTGCTATTCTTGATGACATGCTATCAACAAGGGCATTTCTAGTACATTTCGGGGAGTGCTGAATTTTCAGCAGGGCTCATGTTTTTCTCAGCAAAAGGTGACATTATTCCGGGAATGTCAGAGCAACATTTTGTTCTAAACACCAGTACTCCCAAAGATAACAGAAGCTGAAAGAATCATTTATTTAACCACATATTTATAAAATGGTAAAGCATTTGGCATGAGCTAAGCAGATAGGTTGGAATTGGGGTTTGGGGGGGGGCACTTTTTACTGCACCATGTCTAGCACAATCTGGGCCAACATAGCATCTGATCAATCATCTGGGATCCTGCTGTGGGCATGAAAGTAACAAAATAGAAAATGTGTAAAGCTGCAAGTTCCTGAGTGATTGATCCAGCACTGTCCTGGCAGAGGTTGTGAAAATATAGGCCCTTTCTGCACTTACTGTGCTAGATCCATAATAATGAATGCAGATTAGCTTGATCTGGATCATCAGTGGCAGGAGGCATCCATATTCAGTGGGCTGGCTGGTGGGAAATATGTTCTAGGGCGGTGATGGCCAACCTATGACACACGTGTCACAGGTGACACGCTAAGCCCTTTTGGGTGACACACATGGTCACCCTTGCACCTGGGCGTGTAGTGCTTGCTTGTTCTTGAAGTGTACAAAATACTAACTTTCAACTGAAGATTCAGCAACAAAAGTCACTAATGTAAAGAAGTATTTGTTTTTGCTTTTAATAAAATACATATATAAAAAATATCACTGTTCTAGGGAGAGACACAACGGGGATATGCAACCACTGTTCTGCAATTGTCTATGTTCCCATCACCCAAATGCTGCATCTAGGGAGTGGCGGCAAGGAGGACTCTATGACAATGTGAAGACACCATTGCCAGAGTCATGAGGTGTATTCTCAGGCAATGCAAAGTCACAATTGCTGTCAACACATAAGTTGTTTCAGAGGGGCTCCGAAGAAGTACTGTGTTCACACCTAAGTGTTAATCCAGCTTCAGTCCACTTTCAGAGTGAGAGAACCCATCAGCAAAGTGAGAAGTTGTTTTCCTTCAGCATCTAACTCAGAAAATCTATCTTTGGGTTAGATAATGGGTAAAGAAAATGACTAACCACTTTGCTGTTGTGTTCTCTCATTCTGAAAGTAGACTGAAGCTGGATTAACATTTAGGTGTAAACACAGCCAAGGTACCTTTACAAGGTGTCTTTCCTTGATGGTGATCTCTCCTGTTCTGCTCTACACTTGGATGCCTCTTCACATCTGGCAAGCTAATGTGGTTCTGATATCGATTAATCAGGTACACCAGTATTTCTGACTACAACAACCTTAGTATGGATTTGACCCAGATTATCACTAGCCTGTGCTGACCATGACAGGCCCCACCTTATCAGCTCTGGTGAAATCCCATCAAAGTATGAGTTCTCAGGTCAAATGTGCATCATTTTCAAATTAAGGGGCTGGAACACCTTCCTTACAAAATCAATGTCTAGGCCTTTTCATTCTTGAAAGGCAGTATTTAAGAGGCCTGTTTAAAGTACATAAAATCATGCACTATGTGGAAAAGGTAGCTAGAGCAAAGTTCTTTTCTCTGGGCCTGTCCCCAAGGAATAAAAAGTCTGCCAAGACTCTCCTTTTGCCTCTTAGCGCCCCCAAGCCAGGGTTTTTAACGAGGTTCCAGCGCTACAAAACGTGGAAAACGCGCGACAAAATACATGCACTTTAAACAACACTTCCAGCGCTCTTTCTGGAAGTCGCGGGTTTTCCTCGCTACATTTACCTTGGGGACGCTCTGTGGCAAAAGGGGCAGGGATTGCCGCCTGCACACACAGCAGTAACACAAGCAGCTTCACTTTCTAAAGCTCAGAACTAAAGAGCCAGAATCACGCAGAACTGCAACATTGTTGCAATCGCTGTGAGGTGTAAAATGGGTGGATTATTGCTAGGGGTGGATTTTAAAGCGATAACAGGGAAAGTGATGAGTGAATGAGCGATCGTGCGCTGGACAGGGTGGATTTTTGACAGCAATAACAGGGAAAGTGGTGAGAGTGAATGTTTTCCAGCACGAGAAGCCATTTCGGCGGGGGGGGGGGGGAGATCTGGGAGATGAACAGAGAACCGATCGCTATTTTTCCTTTGGACTTGTTAGGGATTGTCAGCGCTCGTGCACTGGACAGGGTGGATTTTTGAAAGCAATAACAGGGAAAGTGGAGTGAATCAGCGTTCGTGCACTGGACAGGGTGGATTTTTGACAGCAATAACAGGGAAAGTAGAGTGAATCAGTGCTCGTGCACTGGACAGGGTGGATTTTTGACAGCAATAACAGGGAAAGTGGTGAGAGTGAATGTTTTCCAGCACGAGAAGCCATTTCGGGGGGGGGGGGGGAATCTGGGAGACGAACAGAGAACCGATCGCTGTTTTTCCTTTGGACTTGTCAGGGGTTGTCTTCCTGGTTGTGGCCGCGCTGAGCGCAGTCCCTCCCCATTCCTGCTGGCACCCTATCAACAAGAGCAGGGGCGGGGAGAAAAAGATGCGCGCAAAGAAAACAGGGATCCTATGGGGACGGAAGGTGCGTTAAAAACACGCATTTTCCTGAGCCTCATGCGGACGCTTATTCTTGATTTGCATGGCACTTTTAAAGTCCACGTCAATAGAGTGACAGTAGAGTAACAGTAGAGAAGTAAATAAGTCTTTTGGGGACTCAGCCTCTATCACACAACACAAGAACCAGGGGGAACTCTACAAAGCTGATGGGCAGGAGAGAGAACCAACAAGAAGAAATCATTAGTTTATGGAATTTATTAATCAGAAGAGGTGGTGACAACAGTCAAGCTGCATAATTTTAACAAAGGGTCAGACAAATTCATGGAGGACCAGTGTAGCGATGTCTGCTGGAATGGATGCCTAGGTACTGTCTTCGCACTTCCCTTCCTGTCCCATGGACAGGAAAGGAATGCAATTAACTAACATTGACTAGAGTTCGTACTTGCGATTTTGGGGGAAAATAGCTCACTAGGACATCTTCCCCTGTTAGGATCGACGTAAAGGTTTGAAAAATGAAAGAACAGTTATTTCATGCCAAAAATTCAAGAAAAGAAGCCTCAGAGTCTGTTTAAGAAGAATTAGTAATTTTATCAGTGCAGGAGGAAAGATATCAATTTACAAAGGCACCCCTTTTGGTAATCTAGGAATATATAGAGAAGGAAAGAGAACAGCCTATCCTAAGATTCTATGCTATAGATCAACAGGCTCTCACCCATGCAGATTCATAGGAGACATGTGGAATGCAGGTTTTCTTCAGAATGCAGTGAAGGTACAGATGCAGCTGGGAAGAACAGAAGCAGTCTCTCTATATATACGAATGGCAGGCAGGATGCTGGCTTGTGAAGGCTCCCAGAGGTCAAAGGCAAGCTTAGGCAGTCATTTCAGCTCTTGAACTTTAGCTTGTGTGATTCAGTCAAAAAGGACAGATCTCAGCTCATGATTCAGCATGGCAGATTGGACAGGCTCCCTGGGACAGGACCATCTGGCAGCATGGACAGGCTTCTGTAATAGGACTGCCTCTTCGGAGTTCAGATGGCTCTGTATTTAAGCAGAGCTCAGCCAATCAGCTTTCGCAGTGGGAGATTCAAACCTAGGCAGAGGCAGAGCCAAATTTCTAAAGGGTCCCAATGGCTGCCTGATCACTTGATGGCTCATCAACTACCTAAGATCAGTATCTGTATCTCCTGCTGTGCATCTCAAACAAAGGGCTGGACCTTCGCAAATGAGGATGCCAGTGTTGATGGCATCCCATCCAGGTGTACTGATCTGCATAAGTAAACCAATAGAGTGGTCCTTTTGTTTGTTTAGCAGAAATTCCAAATCCTCCTCCTTCAAACATACTTATCTTACTCATAACTCTTTGCACCCACCTTTTGGCAAGCCTAGCTTGGAGTTATGATATTCAATATCGCTTTAACTGTAAGTCAGCCTCTGCTTGTCTCAGAGAGGAGAAGGTTTGGGGGTTCATAGGCTTATACTTACCTGTGTCTCAAGCCTTATTGGGAATGTCATGGAAACATGCGGCATTTCCAATGTATTTTTAAATCTATTTTAGCTATTTTCAGAGCAGCTTTAGAAGGCAAACTATTCCTTCCCCCAAACAAAAACAAGTGAAGAAAAGATTGTTCTTCTTTATCATTGTGCGCCAAAGTGAGAGACTGTTTGCATAACAGTTACAATGCAACTACCAGTGCCATAATTAAATGGAGCTATTTTTAAAGAAAGCTGGAAATGCAGGAAAGCCTGCTTAAATGCTCAATGATTTTGAAAAAACAAGAGCTTCAGGCCACATTCCCATTATAAGCTTATATCGGTTTCAAAATGGTTTCAATCCTCACAGTTCCCACGTCAGGTTGGCTTAACACGCTTTCTGCGTGTTAAATCGCCCCAAAGCGTTGTAAATGTTAATCCTCATTTCAACAGGTCTCACTCTGGTTCGTGTGCTTGAAATATTTTACATTTTTTACTGTGGGAACGGTACTGTGTTAAGGGATGAGAATGCGTGTTTAGGGTTTCCCTCCCCCAATGGCTTGCTTCCAAAGATAGTGATTTTACTGAAAAAATCCACCCCTTTAAGCAGCTGCTACACTGTAGCAATATACCCACTTCACACCTGATAACAATGTTGCAATTTTGCAAAAGTTCTGACCTTTAAAAAAGAGAAAGCAAAGCAAAGTAGCTGCAGGTTCTGTTTTTAAGGCTGTGACTGTGGGGTGAGCGGGCGAAGGGGGCTTTAGTTGCCACTGTTGCTATGTGCCCTGGGCAATGGGCAGAGGAAGGGAAAGAATTGCTGGCTGCCCGCTGCCGTTTTTTCTCTATCCAGGCAAGCCGCAGTCACCCAGCCACCCAGCTAGGCTCCCTGAAGGGGTCCCTTATGGGTGGGACATTCACGCCAGGAGGAAGAGGGCAGGGCAGCCCCAAAAAGCGGCTTTTAAAAAGTAGCCACTTTAGTCCCCCCTTCAGTCACGTATGCCACGTACGATCCTCAGAATCCAGATCGAAAGCGATTAAGTTGAAAGTAGTGGGATCAGGCAAATTTGCGTTTGCATCCGGTTCTATGATTTTGGTTTAGGGAAATCGAATTAAGCTTATAAAGGGAACGCGGCCTCAGTGATGTATTAGTAAATTGGTAAAGGTAATAAACGAAGAAGAAGCTGAAGCAGGAATATAATTCCTTAAAGCATCTAGCTGATAGTTTTAAAACTGTGCATTAAAATAAACAGACAGCCCAGTTTAATAAGTTGTTATACTGTCAACCTTCTCCTCTGGTTATTAAATAATAAGTGTTTTACACTTAAGCACAAATCTCATTCCTCAGCAATACAGTGCTCATTTATTGTTGGTACAAAACAAAAATACTTCCCTCTCCTGCAAATAATAAGTCTTGTTGCTGTCAAATATGTAAGCAATTCTTTATGTCATTGTGCCATATATAAGCTATGAGGGCTGTAAAGTGAGTTGTAAAACACCCAAGATGGTTTAATGATAAAGTCTAAAATTATCTCACTCTATCAGGGTTCACCACAGAGGACTGAAAAGTTGCAATGCATTTGACAAGATAGAGTATTTGGTCATGGATATATTCCACCTCCCAAAAATTAGCTTGGATGGCTTCGGAATATTTTTATTTTCCAGCAACAGGTGGAATAAAACCCATTTATAGTTCCTATGTTGTGTCAAATATACCAGATATCCAGAGCAGGAGGGAAGTCATATAGGGTGTTTTTCCACTGTCACTAAAAGTACCCATTAAGTACCCATTAATGGGTATTTAATGGCATTTTTGTACCCATTAATGGGTACTTAATGGGTACTTCTAGTGACAGTGGAAAAACACCCATAGCCAGTTATTTCCCGTCATGCAAAAGGCCACAAGTTGCGATTCTGGTTTATGCTGTGTACAAACATTGTTACGTTAAAATATGTCCTAGCAACCATTCTCATTGTATTTCATGACTTGGGCTATGCTCACACATCTAAGCATTAATCAAGTTCCAATCAACTTTCAGAATGAGAAAACACTCCAGCAAAGTGACTACACATTTCTGAGTTAGATAATGCTGAAAGCAAACAGCTTGACACTTTGCTGATAGTTTTTCCCACTCTGAAAGTGGACAGGAGCTAGATTAAAACTTAGGTGTGAACGCAGCCTTGGAGGTGTGGAATCTTGAAAAACCAGATTTCTAGAATGCACACAAATGCTCTGAGAATACAAAGAACTTACAACTCGTCCACGGTGACCCTTTAGCCTAGTCAGGTTGAGATCTGGGACCAATTTGCACTTTGACCCATAGTCAACAACTACGCAACATCTGGGCAGGTGCATCTACACTTGCAGGAGGCATTTACATTCCAGAAATGCCCCCTGCTTTCCCAGAAGCGTAATTGCTGACTAGGTGTACAGCATGAAATTGTGCTCCATAGCGTTACCAACCCTTACCCCAACTTACCTTATCGCATCCAGCCGTTGACCACCCAGACCGCTACTGAACGGAGCTGCTATGCAAGTGTGCAAACTGCAACTGCAAAGAACATCAGCATTGTTATAGTGATGACGCTGACACATGCGCAGTTGTGGAAGCCACCACACTCAAGATGGCAGTGCCTTGAAGACTGGCCCCAGGATCGATCACAGTTGAGTGACTGATCATGCAGGGCATGGGTTGTTAGTGACTAGCACTTGCTTCTGGGAATCTCAAACAGATGAAAAAGGAAAACCTTCACCTGCTCTTGACTTATTGCAAACAGCCTTTAGAGGCATCTGACTTAGGCACCCATCAATTTATCAAATCATGTTACCACCTCTTCTTCTCGTAAATTACATAGACCAATGGCCCTCTGGGTGAAAAATACTTCTGCTTATCAGACCTAACTGTACTGCCTATCAGCTTCATGCCTCCCCTGGTTCTAGCATTGTGCAATAGAAAAATTGTCTGTATCCATCCATCTTTTCCACACCATGCATGATTTTATATATTCAGATTAAATACAGAAAAAGCAACAATTCCTTGCTGCATAATAACAATGTTTTCTTAAAATATATATTGTAGTATGCTCTTTGTTCAATGTTAGTTGTTTTCTCACAGAAGTCAAAATTTTCAAAATCTGGTTATTTTTGAAAATCCTTATATCCTTTTCTATAAATGCAGACCTGCGTGTGTGACTAGGGCAGATTACATGCACACACACACATTTCAGTTCTTAAAAGGACATACAAAACCTTGAATGATATTCAGCTGCCTGTAGCCTCCACAAAGCATCATACTCACATCAATAACGCCAGCAGATGTGTGACATGCTCATCAAATGCACCATGCATCCTTGATTAGCACAGAACAGAGCATTCAGTTTCTAAGCAACAGGCATGAACCTTAATACAAAACAATGTTTATTTTGAATATGGGAAGTGAACATTTGCATTTCCTCTATGGTGAGGGATGCATTTCATAAAAGATATCTATGGAATAGCTATTAGTTCTCCATAAGCCCTAAAACAATGAACCAAGCTGGCATGTTCAGTGAATGGAACATTGGTAGTACTAACTGTGGAATTATGGAGGACCCAACAATGTCTAAATGCATTTCTAAGTTAAATAGTTTCTGGCTGCGTTCCTATGGGGCTGTCAATGCCCCACGGTGGATTTGGGGACCCTTAATGCAAATCTAATTCACATTAAGGAGTCCCCATGGCAATGGAGGATAGGGTGGGTTCAAGGCAAACCTGCCCATCCCCATGAAAACCGCAGCAAATCCCTGCATTGGGATGCCATGGTTTTCTCCACCCCCCCCTTACCTGGGTGCTTAATCGCCCTAGGTAAGGACTTGATTTACCCCAAACAATCTCACCTGAGAGCTGCCATGCACAGCTGAGCAGCTGTCATGCACACAAGCAGAGCTCCACAAATTATTAAAATAGACACAGATTTTGCAGGGCAGCTGTCAGGCGGCTGTGGGGTAAATCAAGCCCTTACCTGGGCAATTAAGTGCCCAGGTAAGGGGGGGGTGGAGAACCCCCACCCCTGTCCACATGAAAACCGTGGGAAATCCCTGCATCGGGATGCTGTGGTTTTCTCCGCACACACCCTTACCCGGGCGCTTAATCACCCAGGTGAGGGTTTGATTTACCCCAGACAACCGCAGCCAAGAGCAGGGTACAGCTCCAGTAAGATTATTAAAACAGATGCGAAAGCCGCATCTGTTTTAATCATTTGCAGAACTCTGCTTGTGCACATGGCTGTCAGGTGAGATTGTTTGGGGTAAATCAAGCCCTTACCTTGGCGATTAAGCCCCATATTTTGGGGTGAGAACAGTTATAAAGGGGGGTTATTTTGTTTTGATTTAGAGGATTTTGTCCCTCATGTAGCCCGAATTAGGGCTTTGCATGGAGACACTTGCGAGGCGAACTAACATTTGCCTCGCAATATCCTTGCCATGGGGATGAGCACTCTGAGCCTTGTTGCACTTACCATATGTATAAGGCAGTGCAGGGGATGCTCCGGCCTGGTGTGTCTGGACTTTATAGAGCCATTTCTTTCCTAGAAATGGCTCAGTGCTGGAGCGTTCCCTGTGCATAAAAGTGTGGATTAGAATCCGTGAAGGGGAAACACATGACTGGCAGCACAAGCACAATTGCACTCTGTGTTCCCAAAAGATCCTGGCAACAACACTCTGCAGACATGCTGCCAGAGTCACCGGGGCTCCCATTCACATTTAGCCAGGGCTTAGTAAAGTATTGGCTAAGTTACGAAATCTTTTAGGTACCTCCAAGTGTGGATGCCTAAAACATTCTAGTACTTTGCCTTTCAGTGACAGGAGGCAAAGTGCAAATCTTCCAGCGTCATCTCAGAAACAGCAAAGGCTAAGATCTGTCACGACTTGATGAAAATAGAAGGGAAAGTGGTTAAAGATGTTGCCGATCATGAATTAAGGGAATAGAGGGCTTCTCTTCGATGTTCTGATTATTTTCTAGCCCCAATAAGAATGTAAGAAAAAAACAAAACACTATGGTGAGTTAGACCAGTAGGGCACTTAGTCCAGAAGCCTGTTCTCACCGGCAGTGTCCACACTGGGCCAGAAGACTGGCCTAACAGTTTTTCTGGAACATCTCACCCACTTTGCAAACTGGTATACCAGGAGATCATGCTTCCTTTTAGAATGCCGTGCCCACATGTGTGAAGTATTGGACTGGGTTAGGGGACTAAATTGGCATCATAGCTCTTGCCAGCAATAGACCAGTTTGCATTAAACTCAGGATGACCAAATTCTTTCATTCAAGAATTTCCTCTGGTTTCCATATAATGAGCTTTTAGGTCTCATTTAATTATTTTAGATTTATGCGTTTATAAAAGTAGTAAATATTATTTCCTTTCCCTCAATTTTATCCTCAGATTCTACAGGTTAGTTACAGGGACACAGGGACCAGCTTTGGATCACCAAATGCCTTTTCCAGTGAGTCCTGTCTTCTTATTATGTGGCCAAAGTATTAGATCTTCATCCTCAGTATTTGTCCTGCCAGCCAAACGGAGATCTATTGATTTGATCTCTGCAGTCCAAGTCTTCTCAAGCGCTTCCCTTCATAGGGACAATGAAATACTTACTTTGGGAAAACAATTATTTTTTAATAATTAATAATGCTGTGTTATTTGTCAGATAATTGTCTTTAGAAACACTTTGTATAGCCAATAACTCCATAGATTATTCAAAGAACACCAGCAATACAAAATCATTACAGAATTCCAACAAGGCTACCTGGGTAAGTGGCGGATAAAGTAGGATATACTGACCTCTAGTGGGAACAGAAAAAATCTGCTCTGTGGAGTATTTGCTCTCCCTTTTACATTTACAGTTAAAGAATATTGGGAAGTTACTTAAACTGCTTCCATTCCATACCATGTGAAAGTTCCCCTGGAGGTCATCATGGGCAAATGGGAGTATTTCATCTGTGCCCCATTCCTGCCTCAAATACTTGGAAATGGGTCCTCAAAAGAAGGGAGAAATTCCCACTCATGACATGCCTCTTCTGAGGAAATGTCTCCAGGCTGATGGCTGGTACTTGGCATGAGCCCAAAAAGATGTCCAAGGGTTGGTTTTACTTGTTACTTGTTACTCTATTTATATCCCACCTTTTTCTCCAAAGTGCCTCAAAGTGGCATACAAAAAAATTGCCTTCCCTAGCTGACCCGCAGTGACAAAAAGTGGCTCCAGGGTTGTGGCAGTCTGATGTCTTCTTTAAAGCTGTCCAAACAAAAGGCTGGCTTTTGTTATCTTGGTCCTGTAGCAAACTAGTTTAGAAGTAGCCTTGATCACATAAAGCCATCATGTGCATTAGAAAAGTCACACTTTTCAGGATGTTTATTAAGCCAGTCAAAGCAGGGTAGTCAAAGAACCTAGTATTCCTGTATATAACATTGTTGCCTTTCTGAAAATGAAAGACATAATCAATACATTATTTAGGTTACTCTTTAAACTGCTTAATTAAAATCTGATTGCTTATACAAAACTGTCCAGAAATGCTGGCTATTTGATGGTGGCACATGCAACAAAAAATAAATAATTTTGTTAGTATATGAAAAAATAAAAAAGTAGGCTAGTCCATACTTAAGCACTAACAGGGAATGTTCCCACCTACTGGGAATCCGGATTATTCTGCTCCGGGTAGAGGTGAAGGTTAGAGTTTCTGGCAGGGAACAGCACCGAACACGCATCAGGCTGTTCCCAGTATCGGACCCACAAGTGTGCAGAAGCAGATGAGTGCGTTTTAAAACAGTGTGGTGTGGCAGTTTTGGAGAGGACAGGAGCCGCTGCTGCCGCCACCATCACCGCTGCCACCACCGCTGCCAAACTCCCTTCTACTTGGCAAAGCCTCCCAGTACCCCCCCTCTACTTGACCAAGCCACCGCCGCTGCCGGGCTCTCCTCTACTTGACCAAGCCTCCTGGCACTCCCTCTCTACTTGGCCTTTTCTGAACAGCCCCATTACCCCCCCCCCCCGAAGACCGATTGCAGAGGCAGTTAAAGACAACCCACCTTTCCTGGTGAAAATGCCCGTCTCGGAAGGCTTTAGTTCAATTAGTGGCAGAAAAGTCCTGTTTAAACAGGGGTCCCCCCATCTCCCGCTGGATTTCTGGAGGCTGGTGCTCAGAAAATCCACAGAAAAGGAAGTGGAATGGTAACGGGGCTTGCCGGATTTGGATTACTGGCCAATATAATGGGAATCCTGGTTCCCGAGTTCGAATCCAGTTCGGATTTCAGTCCCTTTGGGAATGCAGCCACAGCGGATTAAAGGAATAATAATATCTGTATTTCTGGATAGTACATAACATAGAACTAATCAAAATATGTTTTTCGTAAAGGATTATAGCATTTTTAGTCTACCCCAGAAAAATAATTTTGGAACAGAATAATACAGTATTTATATGTTACAATACAACATTGCGATATTTTTCTCAAGCAGATCCTACTAACATCATTTTCTTGTGTGTAATATCAAGAAAATTATTTAAATCAAAGTTTTGTTTGATAAATAAATAAAAGCAAGTTCATGGACAGAATTTTTCTTGTGCAATAATATTACTATCCACAAGATGGCAAGAATGTTTAAAAAAATAATATACACCCATTAGAAATTCCTCAGTGCAATATCTGAGAAGGAAATATAAGGCTATTATTGCTGCACTATGGTGGGATTGCCACATGTATCTGTGGCAACCCCACTGTAAACTCCACTATATCCCCCCTAAAATACACTACAGCCTATTGCAGCCTCAGACAGTCACCCTTGCTTGAGCACATCAGCACGAAATATTCAGATGTGAGCATCACTAAAACATGCATAGACAGCCTGAGCCCCTGTGTTGTCTGTTCAGGAAGTGCTAATTTGGGAAGGGCTTTTTCCAGAATATTGCTTGTTGCAGTGATGTTTGTGATCCTTGTGCAAAATGACTATTACTGAGCTTGCTGTACAAGCACATCTTCACCAATCTTCTAAAGATATATGGTGAAGGGGGCAGGCCAATACCTGGAACAGATCTGCCAGATGGCCACCTGAGAATGCAACAGAGGTGGAGAAGTAAGCCTTCTTCAGCACCATTACCATCACATGGCAGGCACAATAAAATGCTCTTAAGTATGTTTGGTCAGATTCACACTGATTTATATCACTTGTGTTTTAACTACCGGGTCTCATCCTTCTTTTTGCACAGGTCTCTTCATGGAAGGTCTAAAGAACTAGACACACGCGAAAGTCCTGGCTGTCGTTCCTACAGACATTTTGTTCAGAGGTATCCCTCAGTAGGCTCCTGTTTACCAAATTTGGGTCTAGTTATCATTTGGCACTAGCAGAAGGCTCAGAGGTAGCAACTGGTAACTTAATTTAGGTAGCTGTCTACCATACAAAGCAAGAACTTAAACCATGGATTAAAGTGTTATCTTCATACCTAAAAGCGTGTAATGGTGGAGCCAGATAGACCTCTTTGGGGATGCAGCTCCGGAGCTTGAGCGTGACCAATGACAAAGCCTTTTAGCAGGTTACCTGATTGACTTCATTTGTTGGGAACATGCAGAACAAGGCTTCCATAGCAGATCTTATTCTGCTTATAAGAAGGGAAAATGCAGAATAAAAGGAGAATAAAAGGAGAAGCTGGCATAGACCAGCTGCTCGGACTCATGCAGAGTTTCCTGGTTTCATTAACCATGAAGTCTGGCAAGATGCTGCATGATCGCTCCACTAACAGCATCTAGGACCTTGCCACAGACTCACATACACTCTTTCTTTGGTCCTATCCACACAGAACATGGCTACTTTACACTGTTAGATGCCATGTCAGTGACTATGCTGTGTAATGGGACTGTGTTTCTGGCAAGTACAAAATAATTTAAAAAAAAACAAACCTTATTTTTAGGCATATCATGCCCAGTATGCCTGTGAGGTGCTGTCACCAGGGCACCCAGGTGATGTATGCCACATCAACACACACGCACTGACAGGCACATGGCTGTTCTGTATGTCGTCCAACTGGAAGGCGTGCGGATGGAACCTTCAAGTTTGGACACTCCATCTGGGAGCTTATCACACATGTACCACTGGCCCAAGTCTGAACTAGACCAGCTATGATGTCTTTCCTTTCAAGCTGCAAACTGTCCTGAGACATTTCTAAATGAAAGCTCAGGCTGCTGGGTTCCCTTCACTTTGATCTCATTTCCAGCCTTCTAGATTCCCAAATGTTAAAAGCACATCAGTGTTCATATTGCCAGCATTTTCTGTATCATATGTCACTTTGAAGATAAAAGGGATATTTCCTAGATTGCCGCTATGTCATCAAGGTGACTGGAGTGGGCACAGGCTTACATGATTTGATTTGAAAAGTTTGTCTAGTGATCCATTTAGCTTTTGTCTCCGTCTTTTCCCTGCATGGTTAAAGCTGGCAAATGCATTCAGTACTAGTCGTTGACTTCTCCCCTGAATAAGTAAAAAATCCAGCTCGTGCTATTTTTGCATTTGGGAGTCAAAATCCACCAATTTAATTTAGCATGACCCTGGAGCCTTAAGATGCAGAGTGTGCCTGAGATTTTCTCCCATGCCCTTGTACAGCAAGCTCAATAATAGTCATTTTGCATCAAAGTAAAAATTCATCAAGTAATGGCTCCAGCTGCTTCCCTCCCTCATGAGCTGCATGTCAATGTTAAATATATTTTTTTCTTTTTAAAAAAAAGGAAAGGAAAAAGGGAGAGGAAAAACCCAACTCAAAGTGATTTGTGTCTTGCAGATTTGCTGTAAAGATAATGAGACGGATAAACACAGGATGTGGGGAAACGGAAGACAAATGTTAAAGAAATAAAAAGAGTATTCAGAACAATCACAATATACTCTGTTGAACAAATTAAGGGTGACTCTGTAGCGGGTGGTATATTGACCAGAAAGTGTACTAGGAGCCTTCTTTCTGCGTGATGGGGAGGTCCTGGGCAAGGAGGCCCCAGCTAGCAGAAGGATGATTCACAAATAACAGTGTGCAGAAAGGAGGATGCTTCTGGCTGGTGGTGGTCATGCACACATCCGGGAATTTGACATTGGCCAAATGGCTTGGATTATGCATCACAAAAACTCGCAAAGACAGCACTGGCCACAGTAGTGTTGCCTAGCTAGGAAGTGATCATGGCAGGGAAGCATTGCTCCTCTTAGGGGTGTGCATGAATGCAATTTTTGGGATTTGATTTGATTTGAATAGAAGATCTGAAAATTTGATTTGATTCAAATCTTTAAAATTTGAATGTACCCACATTCAATTCAAATAAAGCAAATTTGAATCTATTCGTTCAAATTTTTGCTTCAAATTTCCACTTACGAATGTCGACAACATTTGTATGTGCCTGTACACATCGTTACACATCCCATACGCTTCAGTACACATCCGTATGCATCCCATATTTATCCCGTCTGCAACCTGTTTTTGTCCCGTACGGATCTGTACGAATGCGTAAGGATGCGGGAAAGATGCGTATGTGCAAGTATGCATTGTGTACAAACACGTACACATATGAATGACCAAATAATTCAAATGAATAGATTCAAAAATTCAAAATTCATTCGGATATTTAAACTTGAATTTATGGACATTCCAAATTCGAATGTCAAAATTTGGACGAATTCGATCAAATTTTGAATCTTTGAATCTTTGTACACATCACTACTCCTTATTGCTTTGTATGCTATATCCAGCTGCCGTCTGGGGGCATCTCAAGTGTTTGTGAAAGGGTGGTGGAAAGCTGGCAGGTGTTAAAGCCATGAATCTGCGACCTCTGAGAGTTTGGGGATGGAATTTGGAGAAGGAAGCATAGAGACTAGTATTCTGAGGTATGATGCAGGTTACCATGGTGCAGCCTGAAATCTACATGGCAGGTACGCATACTTAAGTGTCTGCTGGTGGCAACCATATTCCATCGCAGGTCTCAATAAATAATTTTGCCTTCAGTCAGCTTTTTCCTTCTCTGTCACTTGGCTTACCAAGTGTGCATATGTGTATGCATGCGTATACCTAAAAGAAGTAGTTTTTGGGAAATGGCAGCTGGCGAGTTTCAAGGCAGGATGGGTACAGGTGAAGAAGTCAAGTACATGGAGCCAGAACAGGTTGAGCTAGTGGACAGAGAGGAGTCAAGGTGGCGAACCAGAATCAAGAAAGTGGAGGCAGAGGGTTTGAGGAAGAGGAGACTGAGAAATCAAGGAAGTGGAGCCAGATGCCATGTGGATGTGTGCCCTTTAGCGGTGCTTATTCTACTGAAGTAGCAATCCAAGGAAAACAAAAATCCATTGGTTGATAGATGGCAGGTTATTTGTCTATCTATTCTGCCCTATACCTGAAAGTCTCAGGGAAGGCTGCAGTAATATTACAATAGAAACGCACAAAAAGTTTGACTAAAACAATGGCAGTGCCTGTCTAGGGAGCGGATGTTTCCTTTTTCAAAGGCTGTGGTAAAGATGGTACATCTTCACTTGTTTTCTGAACTCATACAATGAGGGTGCCTAACCACCTCATAGGGAAGATTATTCCATAACCTGGGGGCTACAACTGCAAATGCCCTCCTACAAGCCCCCCCCCTCCAACTACTTGATCAAGAGAGCCTCATCAACAGATCTTAGGGCCAGGGAGGTCTATATGAGAGGAGGTGTTCCTGTAGTAAATGCACTATTGTTGGAAAAGCTGCCCTTAGTGCCAGGCTCTTCAGCAATAGGGGGGATATAGCAGAGTCATGGTGGGGTTGCCATAACTGTCACTATATAATGCAACCATAATGGCACGGTATTCCCCCCATCTGTATGGGGCCTTCATCACCTCTGCAACACTTTTCTGTAAAGCCTGAAGTGTCCCCAAGGCTGCTGATACTGCCCTTTCATATTAGCTTGGACTGAATCACTAGTAATACTTGCAAGCTGAATGCTAGAAATAGAGGAAACTATTTTAGTCTATTGGTTTCATCAGCAGCGGCTGATTGGCACAATCACTTTTTAGAACTGATTCGGGCAGGTGAGGTTTATGGAAATAGTAAGGAACTTTGCCTTTACTGTACTCTGTTTTTCTCAGCTTTATGAACCGCAGACCATTTTTTTAGAAGTTGCATCAAGATGTTTTATTCTATGCATGATTTTGTCTTTCCTGCAGGATAATCACAGGTAGAGAACACCTGATCCACCCCACATTTTCACTTGTTTCCCCACCAAAAGAAGATGCAGAAAAGCCCATAGTTCAGATTCTAAATCAAAGTTGGCCTGAAGTTCTAATTGCTCAGTGTCACCTAGAAGTTTCACTAGTTACAGTACATTTGGTCTGCATGTATTGTAAAACATACATTTGGGTCACCTTTTATTATGATGTCATTCCCAGTGACATCTGCAGAGACAAGAAAAAAGTGGGACATCCTGCACACTGATAACATTTAGATCTCCTTTGCAACTTCCTATATAGAATAGGCATCCACTTCCTTGGAAAGCCATGCAATTGCCTCCCTTTTATTGATAAGAAGGGAAAAACAGGGTTTAACTTCTCATATATTACAGTCAATGTGGCTGATTAGAAATGTGTTCCTTCTGGTTGTAGAAGTATAAGGATGTTTTTCCACTGTCACAAGAAATACCCATTAAGTACCCATTTAGTTTTACTTTTAGTGACAGTGGAAAAACACCCTAAGACTGCTAAAATGGATTTGGTTATGTATGATGAGGTTTGCGAGTTTTAAAATCTCTATTAAAAAAATAACTAACTCAACTTCTTTTTTTATATTGCACAAAACTTTCCATGTTTGAGCATGACCTCTGATGGCCGCTCAAGCCTCTTAGGGTTTAGGCCTGTGTTCTACTACTTGAGGGGACACTGAGGCTTCTCTTTAAGTAATTCCCGAAGAAATGCTCTGGGTCTTTGTTCAAACAGGAATTAACAGGATTTATTTTAAAGCAAACAAAACACATAAACAATTTCAGTTTCTTTCTCAAGGCAAACAAACAAATAATTTACGTGTCTTTACGAGAAACAAGGTGGACTCTGACCGAAACTTTGAAGCTTAGGCTCTTTACTTTGTCTTGCTTCGAAGAATTCAACTTTCTTTGTGTCTCTTTGTGTTCAACTGGATGGTTCTTGCTGTTGCTTTGATAATGCTTTGTTGTTGCTTTGCTACTGCCTAAGGGTGCATCTGCAATGGGTGCCGAGAAACGGATCAAAGAAAATCTGTTTCCTGGTGACCTGTCCTCCACAGGATCCATTCACAATTGGGACGGATCCGACGAGGCCTCATGTGTCTGCACACGCACACGGAGGATGAATCCTGAGGGCCAGATCCTCTGGGTGCTGTGCGGAGGCCACAGCACCCGTTCCGAAAGGCAGCCGGCCTCCCGCGCTGCCGACGCTGCCCCCGGAGCCATGGGACTGGAGTATTCAGCTGCCAGTCACTGCACATTTCCACCAGTGCGTGTCACACGGGGAGGGGCTCCGGAGGCAGATTGGCCTGCTTCTGCCCTTCCCAAGATGACGGCTGCCGGCACATCTGGCCCCTCGCCTCTCCATGTGCGGAAACGTCTTGCTTCCAAATGGATCGATGGGAGGGGACAGATTGAAGACCTGATTTTCCAGGTCTTCCCGGAGGCCAGATATTTCAGCAGCAAGACCCCATTAAGAACGGGTCTTGCACACCAGTGTGCAGAAGCGGCCACCTCAAAGGGTTCTGGATCCGGCCTCCAGTGCGGAATGTAAATCTTATATGTGTTCTGTATTTGTTTTTAATGTGTTCTTAATAGAATTTCCACAACCAGTGTGGAAACACCCTGAGTTGCTTTATATATACCTAACTATTAATAAGAATGGCCTAAATGCTGCCTTTAACTCTAACAACCTAGGCCTTTCTTATTCCCTCTCTCAATAAACTCTCCTCAGAAGAGAGTTGGAATGTACCAAAACGTAATCAGCTATGGGGATGTTCTCACAGCTCCATCCAGCCAGGACTAATACATTTGCACCTGCACTGACTTTAAACAGCAAATTGGGGTAGGGCAGCAGAACCATAATATGACCCATGGGTATTCTTAGCTTGATTTCTTTTTCCCTCCCTTGCCAATGTTTTGAAAATGTACGTTGTGTCCCTTTCTTTTTATAGGAAATCATCTTAAGATGAGGATAACATTCATGCACACTTTCATTAAGGAGACATTTGTTTATGGTCTGTGTCCACTAGTTTAGAAAACCTTTCCAGTACCAGCTGTTTAAACTGGCATTTATGGGTTGGGACTCTTAAAGTTGTCCTGGGATATCTGCACCTTATCAAGCGTGTAGATCAAAGCAGTATCATCACTGACATTCGAAACACCACTTTTTAGCAAATACAGAAAGTAAACAATTTGTTCATAACTTATCCCTGCAAACTCAGTGGATCCAACTGATCTGGATACATATGTCTTTTGAGGAATCATGTCTCTCCATCACTTCACCATCTGGACATTTGATTAAGCATTTAATTCAGAAATTACAGTGATGCATCAAATTTTCTTTATTTTATACCTGATGCAAATCTGTATTGAAACTGCAGCAAGAATAAGATAATTAACAAGTTTAAAAACTATAAAAAATTAAAATGAAATGAAACCAATTTCCCCCGGAATTGTTTAAACTGAAAGCTGACTGGTGGGCACAGCTCCTAGCAGGTCAATCAATAATACTTGTCAGATACCATCAGGCTGGAAACTGAGCATTATAGTCCCTATATACAAGAAGGGAGAAAGGACAGCTCCAAAAAATTACCGGCCAATTAGCTTGATTGACATAGCGGCAAAAATATATGCAAAGTATTTAATGGATAAGCTAGAGGCCTGGGCTGAATGCAACAACATTCTGAAGGAGGAGCAAGCTGGCTTCAGAAAAAGATACTCAACAATTGACAACTGCTTCATACTGCAACATCTGATACATAAGTATACTTCCAAAGGCAGGCAACTTTATGCTGCTTTTATAGACTTTTCTGCTGCTTTTGACTCTGTCAACAGAGCTACCTTATGGGATAAGTTAGCAACCACAAATATCGACCTTAGATTGCTGACACTTATTATGGCTCTCTACTCTGACACCGCATTAAAGGTCCGTATGGGGAACAGTGGTGCTCTTACTCAGGTTATTCCTACCACTGCTGGAGTACGTCAGGGTTGCATTTTGGCCCCCTTTCTATTCTGCTTTTATGTTAATGATGTGGTAGAGGCTCTAAACCAAAAGGACCTGCACGCACCCAGAGTCAGGAACAGACATTTAAATGTCCTTCTGTATGCAGACGATATGGTTCTGATGTCAACAACCCCAATTGGCCTTAGAAGGTCTTTAAACAAATTTGGAAATTATTGTGAAAAAAATGCTCTACGCATAAATAAAGATAAATCCAAGGTGATGGTTTTTGGAAAATCAAGGAAGCTCTACATCTGGTACATCAATGGCCTAAAGTTACAACAAGTTTACAGCTACCAGTATCTAGGTCTTATATTTACCTCCACTGGATCCTGGGCACAACATATGAAACATTCAATAACAAAAGCAGAGCGGATTGCCTGTGCTCTGTACAAATTATATTATCACAGGAATCCAGGGACATTAAGGCCTTTACTCCAAGTTTACAAGGTCAAAGTGCTTTCAATGCTGCTTTACGGTGTTGAAATTTGGGGCAAACAAAACCTACTCACCTTAGAGAGGTTTCAAACTCGCCAGCTTAGAGCCTGCTTGGGTGTCAACAAATCAACTTTATCTGCAGCTGTTCGTGCAGAACTCAGAATACCACCCCTAAACTGTCAAATTCTTAAAAGACAAGTTAATTACTGGGTTAAGACAACAAGAATGAACCCAGACAGATTACCTCATCTCTGCTTGGCAGAGCAGGCTCATTCAAGGGACAGGACCACCTGGCTTACAAGCTTAGGAAATTCTTCTGCCTCTGTTGGCCTCTCTCTTGAAGTGCTAAGCGCCTTAGGCCCTAAAGCCACCCCAGTTATATACCAACGGACACTGGATATTGCAGCACAAATGGATATCGCTGCCATAGCTCAGGCCACAGCTACACCTTACCTAGCCATGCACAAATACCAGGTCAACTTAGAGGATTATCACAAATTCCCAATGCCTTTACATCTTCGCAGGACATATACAAGAGCAAGATTTGACCAACTGGACATCATGTCTAAACTTGGCCGCTATCAGGGTTTACCTTACAACAGGAGGAGCTGTGTTTGTGGTGAAAACACTGTTGAGGACTTAGCACATCTATTTCTGCATTGCCAGCTTTACGAGAAAATAAAGGGCTACTATATAGACCCTCCTTTTGACAACTATAGCCCAATGGATGATACTGGGAAACTCCACATTCTGCTCAGGGGCTCAGACAGGCAGTCCGTCATAAAGGTTGCACTTTTTACCCTGAGGGCAATGAAGATCCGTGCAGATTTTATCAGATTTTAAGTTTTTTATCTATTGTATTATATTTCTGTTTTGATATGGTCATACGGACTAATCAATAAAATGCATTGAACCATTGAACCAATTAAATAAATGTTGCTAATAATTTAATTTGATAAATAATACTGATTTAGTTCAATAAATGGCCCTTATTGGCCTCTTACACTTATCTTGTAGGCAGTTCTACATGGGTCACTGGAATGCTTTGTTCACATAGTGAACCACGTGCTTGTATAAGAAATGTCTGGAACATGGAAATGATGTGCCCTTCTGAAGTTATAAACTCACAAATTATTCCTCTTTTCAATCCTAACCACTGAGGTGTGAGATGCTGCTTCATGGAAAGGCAACAGTAATATAAGAACAATCCCTTTAGGTTATCTTTAACTTTCACTGGAAGATGTATTTCTTTTTGGTTTCAAAACCCCTTTCCTCCTATTTAGGATCTTAAATTTAGGAAGGCTGAAATCTGAAAGAGTAGCAACATTCAATCTCTGAGCATTATATGCCTTAAGTGCCGAGATGGGATATGATGAATAGTGCATCATCCAACTCTTTGCCTCAGGATCTGCACTGGGAGATGTTACAATCTCACTTTGCATTTACAGCCTTACGGCAATGATTTGCTTCAGTCCTATTGTAAGCCTTACAAAAGATAGGATTCACTAGACTTAAGGATTATTTGCTCTTGAATATCTTATTGGAGGCTTCAACGTAACTGAGCTCATGGTGTTATGACAGCCAACTGAGGATGTCATGATCACCTGTCCTTGTCCCCTCATGGTTTAGTTGGTGTGTTGGTTGCATCTGGAGCTGCCTGTGAAATTTACTCCCCTCCATTTGGACTGAATGGAAAGTCAACAACTAAAATGGATAGAAATGAAAGGATGTTAAGTAGTTATACCTGAAGATGGACTTAAGAAGGTTTAAAGTGAAGCTGTGACTACAGCCAAAGTCTGACAGCATGGACAGTGGACAATAAAGAGACTGATAAAGAAATTGCTTTTCATTATAAGAAACCCTTGAATTTGGTTCAAGGACCTAAAACTCACACAAAGCTCTATGACCAGGTTACAGAAATTTCCTGCACTAGACCTTAGTCCAGATTATATCCTGGAATAGGAGCCAGTCATCTAGATGATAGTGTATCCTATGGCAAGCCTTGCCAGGGGCTTGCCGCAGTCTGCACTAGCATGCAGATGGCAGGCACCTATTCCAGGTGGGATAAGGCTCAGTGCCTAAAAGGTCCCAGATTTGTCTCACTCCAGTCTTTACAGATCTACACTGGTTGTGGCCGCCATATTGTTTCTGGACCCAACCTGTTAATTTTGACTTTTAAGGCATTGAATAACTTGGCACTTCCTTCCATACAGGTCTACTCATCATTTAGGTTCTTCAGGGGAGAATCTCTTGGGATTGCCATCCCGCTTAGACATTACTGGATTTGTGTCGAAAAGGGAAGAATCTTCAAACACAAGTACAAGATAATCATTAATAAAACACATAAATCCACAGACACTGTCCTAGAGAAGTTAAACGTGAAAAAGCCTTTTTCCAGTAGAGTAGGGCTGAGATACATTAAAATGTAATTCAGTGAGAGATTTTCTGAGTTAACAATTTGTACCAAGAACTAACAATTGCGTCTTCTGAAAGATCATAAAGTAGCCCAGAGGTTGTGTTATAAACACTTACATTTCTAAACCAAAATTTTATTGCCGCCAACCAAGCTCCAGCGTTGAAGCCCTGTACCTAATAAAACTACGCTTGAAAAGTAGCGAGGGACTGTTAACAAAGCTCTTAAAAACCATGCTGAAGGCTTCAAAGACCATAGGGTGCAGTCTTTATCAATACTAATGAACCATATAAAACCTGGGATGACAAACACTCCTTCAAAGGCTGTGTTAAACACCTTGAATACACTAGAGACATGTTTTTGCTCTTTGCCTCCCATCTCTGAGAGCCAAAATGCTGGAATGCTTTAGGCATTGAAAACTTGGCTGGTGCTAAAGTAAGTGCCAGCTAAATGAAAATGGAAACCATTGTGGCGGTGGTCACAGAGCCCCCACAACAGCACTGGCACATCTGTGCAGCATTATTACCAGGGCAACCCCTGCCCCTGCTGCTAGTATAGGCGTGGACTATAAACCCAATATTGTGGGCTTAAGGTATTGTGTCACTATGTGACATGTGGAATATTGATCTCATGTTTGGACAAAGTGCAATCATTCTGGGAGTACTTTGTTCTGGAATATCCAAAAGTGACATTTGGAGGTATTCTTTAAGCAACACCTTTTGAAACAAATGTTACTATTGCTCCAACATTATAATAAGTGTAAAACAAATACTCCACTTTGTTAGTGTTATCTGTGGTGATCATAATCAGAATATTGGGAAATGGTTGTATTAATTGGATGAAATGTCATTTGCAATCCACTTGAGATAATAGGCAATATAAGGAGGTTTAGAAAGGATTAGCCGTAGATATCATGATCTGTTTCTTCCACTGAAATCTGTACTGCTCCAGCTGAAAAGATCAAAGGTGATTTTCTTGATGATGGATCTGCATTTAACTGCTCATTATGCTGGTCTTTAAGCTAACCATCAAGCCTAGTTTGATTGAAACTGCTCCCATGGGCTTCCTTAACTCTGCGTTGTTTGTTTACAGGAAGAGTCAAATCATTGTTTGACATTATTATATACTTTTAGTTTGTCTGTTTTGTGCTCTGTGTCTTAGCTTTTATGAGCTTTCATTCTTTTTTGTCAAGTAAATAAAACAATTTGCTGAAATTCCATTTAATAAGACGTTTAGGATATTTGTCACGTTTTTGCTTTCCCTTCCTTGAATTGCCACCATTCTTGGCTTTTGTACCCATTTGTTCAGCTCATTTATTTTTACTATCCTCTGTTCAGAAGGCTCAGAATTAAGTGTCTTGCCGTTCATTTGAATGAGAGAGGCATCATTAGTTTTGTTTTGCCTACTATCAAGGCCAACTCAGTGAGAGGATTTTTAAATTCCTTCCGAAAAAGTTTCTACTATTAGAACCTCAGAAGACAAAGATGCAGCTAATGTGTTGACATGTTCCCATTGCTAATCTAATATGACAATTGTAGATGAGCATATCTCCTGGGAACCAGCCAAGGATTTAGGTGGTGGAAAAAAGGAAATTTGTTATTATTTATTTTCACTTTGCTGAAAGTGCATCTGGGATACTAGTTGTAGGAGAAGAAATTTGTGAACAGGTAGGTCTAAAGAGTTATATTTTATCTGCCAGAGAAAGCTCTCTAATGCCTGACTCTGAATTTCTAGAAGAAACAAGGAATATGAGGCAATAGATCTATTGTTGTCATCAACTGCTTATTTAGCTACATTGAAAGTGTTGGAAGATCTCTGTCGACACTGAGATCTAATTGGAGATATAACATGATAAATTGGTGAGAAGCGCAATTTTCTATAGGCTGTTGTGGTTAAATATCATAATAGCACTTACATCTTCTATTGAAGCCAGTTGATTAGAGCTTCTGCTAGTTAAAAGACAAAAGATGCTTTCACCCTAAAGTTATATTGCTGTCTTCTTCTTATGTTAAACAACAATGACTGTGTAGAAAGAAAAAACCTCTGCATTAAGAGATGTCCTTATTTTCTGCTCACTAAAATGAAAGAAAGAAAGAAAGAAAGAAAGAAAGAAAGAAAGAAAGCAAGAAAGAAAGAAATACCCTACAGCTCTTCAAGTCCAGAGAAGTAAGGAGTTAAATCTAAGTCCCCAGCCAAGCAATTGTAAAGGTTATACTAACACCAAACAGCTAATGTTTGGTGCCTTCTACCCTTGCACTGCAAGAAGCCATGCTATACGAAATCATATATAAAAACCATTGCCATCCATGTAAACCCAGAGATCAGGATGCTGTGAGTTTTAGTTGATGTGATTTGCATAGCATAGTGTTTTCCTCAAATAGAGCTACTATATTGTACAGGAAAGGACTCTACTGCTAACCTCTCTTTTGTATCCACTGAATAGAGACGTTTTCGCACGGGGCTGAACGGTACGCGTGGGAGACAGCTGCGGACACGGCATACGCATTGCCCGAGCGGGGCTTGCGCTCCGACGTGTCCGCAGCTGTCTTTCTCGCGTTCGAAATGTAGAGCACTTTAAAGTGCTCTACATGCATTCGAACGCGGACGAGCCGCCCGCAGGCGTTCGGGAGGAGAAGCATTCGCGCCTGCTTCTCCCTCCCTAACAGCTGCGGGCTTGCCTCCGACGCCGGCGCGGCTTCGACAATCAGCTGTTTGACAATCAGCTGATTGCCGATCTGCCTCCGCGGCTGTCTCCGCGCCCCTGGCCGGCCTTTGCCCGCTAAGACAGCTCACGATGCTTTGAGCATTCGCACACAGACGCGCCGGAACGCGTTTACACGCGTTCCGGTGCGTCTGTGTGTGAAAGGTGAAAGCGCCGGGAGCTGTCTTAATCTTCCCGTCCTACTCCCTACTCCGAAAACGTCTCAGAAAGCAGACAGGGAGATAGTTACTGTGTGAGCCCAGGTTTTGCTATTATTGTGACCCATGGTGATTACAGAAATACCGTATATTCCGGCGTATAAGATGACTGGGCGTATAAGACGACCCCCAACTTTTCCAGTTAAAATATAGAGTTTGGGATATACTCGCCGTATAAGAAGACGACACCCGGCGTATAAGACAATCCCTGACTTTTGAGAAGATTTTCCTGGGTTAAAAAGTCGTCTTATACGCAGGAATATACAGTAATAATTTATGTATTGAACTCTGTATGTGCTTTTTGTCTCAGTCTACATAGTGTGAGAGTTTCAGCCTACTTTCTTTGTCAGGGGCCCAATCCACCCACGCCACACCCTGAAAGACAGAGTATAAATATTTTAACTTTCATGCAGACTCAGGGGGTTGTTCAAGACTTCTGTGCCCAGTTTTGTCAACACGATCTTGTTTCTTTGATTTTGAAAAAAAACCCCACTATTATTCTGCATTGCAGGGTTAAGATTGAATTACGGTGGCCAGCACTAAATAAATAAATGAAGCTAAATAAATAAGTAAAGAATGGGTGTCAGTTGGCAAGAAAGCTGATATTATTATTATTATCCACATTTTGTTGTTTTGCTTTGTTTTGAGCAAAAGGTGACGTGAAATTGCTCGGAACCTCAGGAAGAATGCTGATGTGCTAAAAATTGATTTTGCTGCTTGGTAAAAGCTTTATAAAGAACTCATCTGTAGAGTGGTAGATAAGTAAAATGTCATGTCACAGAACGGTATATCACATATTATCTAAGTCAGAATTGCTAGAAGCAATATATCTCAGGAATGACTCGTGGTACATTATTGCAAAAGAAGAGAGGCTTGAAATAGGTACATGAGGCAATCAATACTAAGAATTGCCATGCAGAGTCCTCAAGCACTGATTTATAAGTATCTATGAGGAACCTGCAGCCTCCCAGGTAATCAACACATCACTTGATGTCATTACATTCAGGGGTAGCTGGTACCAACAAGTACAAATGAAAATGTCTCGCACTGCTTCATACCCATTTGAATTCTGTGCTACACAAGTAACCCTTCCTTTGACCTGACCCAGCACCACAGCGGTTTCAAACAAATGTGTGTGCGATGGAGGCAAAGCTTCTATTTGTATACATTTGTGCTGGCTGCCCTGGTTACTTTAACTGGGATGTATGAGCCCCTCTGAGGCAGAGAATAGAGTGGTATGTTGCAGAAAGGTGAGGTGTGATCCCACTCTAGTTTTTCTAGATTGAAGGTGGGATAATCTATTTTGGATCTGGAAGCTGATAAGGACAAGGCAGCTCCAAACCCATGGAAGGGAAAGGATAGAAGAGAGGCCTTGAACTCCTTTCACTCTGGCAGTCCAACAACAAGTACATATAGGATATGGATAAAGATTCTAAAACAAGATGTCAGAGGCCTTAAGGAATACAGGGTTTCAGCTACTATAGAAAATGGTAGTAGTAAGAGGAGTGAAAAAACCCAACTAAACAGCTTTTGGCTATGTTCTGACATAACAAAAGGGATACCTCAGAGGTGCTTCAGAGAGAGTAATGTTCTCAAGCTTTCCCTAATCCCCATTTTCTAGCCTAGAAGTCAGGGATGGGACTACTGGGCCCGGTTCCCATTACAAGCTTAAAACAGTTTTCCTAAACCAAAATAATAGAACCGGATGCTAATATGAATTTGCCTGATCCCATTACTTTCAACTTTAATCGCGTTCGATCCGGATTCTGAGGATCATACATGGCGTATGTGACTCAAGGAGGGACTCAAGTGGCTACTTTCTAAAAGCTGCTTTTTGGGTCTGCCCTGCCCTCCTGGCATGAACGTGCCACCCATAAGGGACCCCTTCACAGAGTCTAGCTGGGTGGCTGGCTGGCTGCCGCTTGCCTGGATGGATGAAAAACGGCACCGGGCAGCCAGCGATTCTTTCCCCTCCTCTCCTCATTGCCCAGGGCACACAGCAGCAGCGGCAACTCAAGCCCCCTTCGCCTGTTCACCTCCACAGCCACAGCCAACATTCACGCATCTCCCAGAACCTGCAGCTCCTTTCCTTTCTTTTTACTTTCTAAAGGTCAGAACTCCAAAGAGCCAGAATTGCACAAATTTCAACATTGTTATCAGATGTGAAGTGGGTGAATTGCTAGTGTGTAACGGCTGCTTACGGGGTGGATTTTTACAGTAAAATCACTATCTTTGGAAGCAAGCTATTGGGGGAGGGAAACCCTAAGTACGCATTCTCATCCCACTAAAAATGTACCATTCCCACAGCAAGAAATGTAAAACGTTTCAAGCACACGAACTGGAGCAAGACCTGTTGAAATGAGTGTTAACATTTACAACGCTTTGAGGCGATTTAACACGCGGAAAGCGTGTTAAGCCAACCTGATGTGGGGACTGTAAGGATCGAAAGCGTTTTCAAACTGTTTTAAGCTTGTAATGGGAATGCAGCACTGGTATGTGAAAATTCCACCTCCTCAGAGATGCTTTTTTTCTGTGTCTGAACACTGCTCCTGTCAAGAAAGACAGAGGCAGTGAAGGATATAACAGATTACTATGAAACTGTGCAGAATGCTCAGAATTTTGGAGGAAGCATCAGAAAGAATGAAGTACAGAATGAGATGAGGTTTTTGAGTCCTGCGAAGAACAACTGAAGAGCTTTCTTCAGATATGTTAAACATAAAAGGAAGACAGACAACACAGTACAGCTGCTCTGTGATGGTCATGGGAGTCTGAACAAATTCAGTTCCTATTTTGGTTCAACCTTCCAAAAGAGGATGCAAGTTTCCTCAGATGATGTGACAACTAGGAATGCAGCTTGAGGCTGACGAATAAATATCCAGAAGATTCCTATATTTTTTAAGAAATGAGTTCACAATTCCTTGACCTGTTGAAGTATATCAAGAAGCTCTGAAATAATTTAGAGATTAATTATCTGATCCTAGTCTGAGAGATCCTGGAGAACAGGTGAAGTTCCTGCTGTATGAAGGCCACCAAGTACTTTGACAAAGAGCAAACAGAAGGCTCAGGAAACTACAGATCGGTCAGACTGACACTGATACTTGAGGAGATACAATAAATGAGCTAATTTGTAAAACTAATTTCCTCTTCTTTTCCCCTCAGGACTTAGTAAAGTGTTTGATAAAGAGCCCTACAATCAACTGCTGAGCAAACCAATTAAGTATAAGTCAGAAAACATTATCGCTGTGTGGATCCATGTTTCACTTACAAATTGTTCACAAATAATTCTCCTTGAGGATTTCTTAGGGTTCAGCCTGGATTTGAGACTTTTCAATATATTATTTTTCTCCTGGTTTATAAATAGAGAGAGAGAGAGAAAGAAAGAAAGAAAGAGTAAAAGGAGAGCATAATAAGTACCTTTATCAGGGCTTGGAGTTTTCAACTTTAATCACGTTCGATCCCAATTCTGAAAGCGCTTGAAAACTTCATTTGGGAAAGCGTATCTTTTTCTCCCCACCCATTGCCAATCACGGTGCCCACCCTCTCTCTCTGATTGGGTTCCTCCTGCTGGAAATTTTTGACGTGACAAGGGCGGGGAGTTCCTAGAGTGCTTTTGGGGGAGGGAAACCCTAAACACGCATTCTCATCCCACTAAAATGGTACCGTTCCCACAGTAAGAAATGTAAACCATTTAAAATGCAAGAACAGGAGTGAGACCTGGTGAAATGAGTGTTTTATTACAATGCTTTGGGGGGATTTAATATGCGGAAAGCGTGTTAAGCCAACCTGACGTGGAGACTGTGAGGATCGAAACCATTTCCAAACCGTTTTAAGTTTGTAATGGGAACAGGCGGTTAGTAAAACATCAAATCCCGCCCCAGTATTTAACACTTTGTCACTTTGTGGCAGGCGTTTAAGTAAAAGAGCCTTTCAAACTGTTATCATATTAAAGATCTAACATGAAACAAATATTGCAGCGATTCATAAACATTTTGAACCATGACTGAGAAATTATTTGATACCCTCCTGGAGCCTCCAGTTCTTCCTCAATTTGTGGTAGGAGGGGGAAATTGTCTCTGCTTTCAAAGAAGCAGCTGATGGGATAAAGTACAGAAGAACTGGGTGCAACAGTGTTTTGAACTAAAAAGATGTTGCAGAAATTAGTATTGTGAGTAAACTAGTCTTACTCAGTAAACTTAGTATTTCTATATTTCTAGTATTTCAATACTAGAAATTAGTATTGTCAGTAAACTAAGGAACAAGCAGCTTTTTTTACACCTTCACTTCCCTCAGACATTGTCCCAGAAAAGGGAAGATCAGGAATAGAGTGGGTGTTTGCATTTCTAATGCCATCCCATCAGTTACCCAGCAATTCACTAAGTGACAGGTAATTGTGAATGCCACTGTATTAGCTGTGATTGATCATGTGCAGTGGACATTGCCATGGTTACTGGGCGATGAGGTGCATGACTGCAGCAGCACGGCCCCGACCCCATCTCTCACAGAAGCAGTTGCAAAGGGTGCGTGACACAGAAGAAGTGGCTCCGGATGGTGAAGATGTTCTGAATGGGAGCATCCCCAGATCTTCTCTTTTGCCTAAGTACTAAAAGGCTCAAGGGTATGGGAAAATTCACTTTCAGAAAGGGGGGGGGGGGAAAGGATAATAAGCAATGTCTCTCTGTGTTTTGATTTATATGTATGGATTCAGTTGCTTGAAATAAATTAATATTTCTATCCCGCCCTATACCCAAAGATCTCAAGGCAGGTAACAACATTTAAAATCAAACATGTTAAAACAATAAAAACATATATTAAAACAACAGTGTCTGCAAGTGGGAAGGGAGAGTATATCCCCATTTAACTGAAGGCCACAGCAAAGAGGTGTGTCTTCACTGCCCTCCTGAACATATACAGTGAGGGAGCCTGACGTACCTCAAGGGGGAGACAACTCCTTAGCCTGGGGACCATCACAGAGAAGGCCCTCTCCCAGGTGCCCACCTGTTCCACTACTGAGGATGGTGGGACAACCAGGAGAGCCTCCCGTCCAGATCTTAAGGCACAGGCAGGTCGACATGGGAGAAGGCGTTCCTTTAGATATTTGGGGCCCAAGTCATTTAGGGCCTTATAAGTCAAGGTTGACACCTTGAATTGTGCTCGGTAGCGAACTGGCAACCAATGCAACTCTTTTAAGACTGGCGTGACGTGCATCCGGCTAGTTGTCCCAGTCAGCAACCTAGCAGCCGTGTTCTGCACTAGCTGGAGTTTCTGAACCGTCTTCAAGGGCAGCTCCATGTCGAGTGCATTACAATAGTCCAATCTAGAGGTTACCAGAGCATGGATAACTGTGGAGTTTCAGTTTTTCAAAAATATAGTAAATGGGAAGACAGTTTGTCCTCAGTCAAGAATACTGAAATGCTTTTCACCCTGAGTATGTTCCGGATCTTAAAACTAGACTTGTATTTGTTGGTTGTTGTTGGGTATGACAGAATTGTGGCTAACTCCTGGTTGTCTGCATGGACACCTCCATGGACACCTCCAGGCAGTTTTCTTGGCAGGGATACAGGAGTGGTTTGCCATTGCCTATGACCATGGAGAGACTGTGCTTTCCAAGAGGCTTGCTCTACCATTGAGCTACAGCCACCTCCTGAAACAGAGGAGTTTCCTGCCTGTGTTTACTTCTGTAAAACAGGATTCCCTAGCTACCCTAGTAGTGCAGTCCTAACCATGGCTCTTTCCACACTTACCTGACTTAGATTTTGCTCACTGCGTCTGGAATATCCAGGGACACTGATCCAGCCCATGGCTGTGGAGCTCACACAAGTTTTGCAACTGTCCCCCATGCCATTTGTTCCTAACCTCAGGGCCTGGGGGGTGGGGTGGGCTTTTTTCATCAGTGCACTATAGCATGCTGCTGAAAAGCAGCCCACGGTAGACCTGGAACACATAGGAGTGCTGTCTGCATGCCTTTCTTGTTACAAAACAAGGCCCTTAAGCTTCATCCAAACATCACTTACTTATTCCACAATATTTGGATATTCCAGAATAAAGGGCATCTGGGATGTGCTTTATTGTGGACTATCCAAATATAAGGAATAAGTAAGCTATGTCTGAATGCAGTCTAGTACAGAAGGAGCAGAAACCAATGGGGGCAGTCCCTCCTTGATCCACATCATTGTGTGGATCCAGATTAAGAGGTGTCTTATTCTACATTAAAGGTAAGTGAGAAAAGGACCTATGTCTACTCTGAAATAAGTTCTGCTTATTTCACAGAATAATGGGGTTGTAAGTCAATTCTTTTGAATATTAATACAGTAGTTGATTTTGGGGGGTATATTTAGTTTATCTTCTCAGAAGGCAATATAGAATGCAGAAATGAAACACAACTGTTTGGAACCAGTATTCCAGAACAGGCTATTCAACCCAAATGAGGAAGAAATGAACATCAAAACAGATGATCACTATATACATAAAAGGAACTTCCTGAAAGCTTAATTAAATCAAGAACTTGGAATTCCTCCAAACCTGTAAAACAGGCTATTTATTAAATATCTGTACTCTCAGATGTAGCTCTGTACCCCACCTCACATCAACTATTCTACTGCCCCACATCAACGATTCTACTGCCAGTTCTTCAAAATAAAGTAGATGTTTAGCTGAAGGGCAACAAAAGTTGCAGTTCTGGGAATACACTTTATTTTCCACTCTTAACTGTCAATTTCTTTTTACTGCTATCCCATTGCTCTCAGTTGTATTTAAGTTTTTCATTGCCTAGTTATCCAGCCTGGTTAGGAGTAAATACCTCCACCCCAGCATTTGTTTCTGTTTACTGCTGCAAATTAGTTTCTGGCCTATGAAGCATTTAAACAAGGTAACTATGCTCCCAAAGGACAGTTTCATTATCTTAAGCAAGGCACTATTCTTCATCCATAATAGTTGCCAAGAAACCTGTGGCAGTTTCTTCAACATGGTGTGTAACACATGCTTCAGAGAATGCTCCTGACCTGAAATGAGCAACTCACGTGAAGAATAGGGCATGGTGCCGACGGGCAGCTCTGTGCACGAAGACCACTGAGTCCTGGTCAACTTTTGGATCTCAGAGAACAAATGTTTTCCAGCTTCTGAAGTTGCAGGCCAGAAGTGGGCCGTATTTTAGAGCCTTGTGAAATATTGCCAGGCTCCAGAATATGACTTGGGCCAGCTCTGCTGCTGCTCCCTGTGTGCATGATGGTCTCTTACTGGAATGGGTCCAGGACCACTTTCCACACCCAGAAGCAAGCCTGGCTTGGGGCCATATGACCAGCACATTTCCCAGGGGGCCATGCCCCAGTGAACCCACTGTATGCAGACCCTGCATTCTGGGAATACGTGTGGTACAATCCAGATGAACTGTGTGGATATCACCTGTACGTCCATGTAGTCACCAGGATCTGAGAATCTTCATACACAACATACCAGCTAGTCAGGGCTGTAAGACCATGGAGGCAACTCAGGCAAGTGAAAAGCTGACCATGAATTTTGTGGCTTATCTTCCACTCCCATCCTTATAGTTCCAATCCACAGGGCACGGTTGCTTTCTTGTCCTCTTTTCATTGGAAGTATTTCATTGTGCAGCCACAGCTTAGATGTAGAATTTATTTTTTTTAAACCCCTTTCACCTTTAAGCAGATGAATTACAGAGCTGCATCCCATATAATACCACTGGACCTTAAAAAAACCCTTTCCCTCCTCCAATTCCCACCCCTTATGAACTAATGCTGATGCAACTTGGACATGATTTTAAGAACCTAAGTAGTCCTATGAGACACACACACAAAAATATGGTCACTTGCTGATAAACAGTTTCTCACTGGCATGTGGGAAGCTGAATTAATTTGGAGTGAATAACCATGGTCTGCCAGAATGCTTGATCTTCAAGCAGCAGTTTTCTTTGCAAAGCAAAAAACTGTTTAGTATAAATTTCCCCCTCCCTCTGTAGTATATATATGGCCCTGTCCCCAAAAGACTTATTAGCCCCTCTTGGCTTCCTCTGCTGTCACTCTGTTATAGCTGACTTTAAAAGTCCCCTCCACTTCCGGAATAAGCGTCCCCATGGTAGCCGCGATCTAAATGGACTTTCCGTCCCCAAGGAAGCCTGTTTCCTTTCCCCGCATCTTCCCCCCCCCTCTTGTTAAAAGGAAAAATAGCCAGATCTCCGTCTCCTGAAACGGCTTCCCGCCCCTAGCAAAGGCAGATGATCGTTCATTCATTCACTTTCAGCACTTACTTTCACTCAGTTCTCTGTTAGAAAAGGCTTTCTGCTCCAGCAAAGTCAGCGGCTGCAGGCATCGGCAGCGCGATCCTTCGCTCATTCTCTTTTAAGGCTTTCACAGATCACTGATAACAATGTTGCAATTCTGAGCAATTCTGGCTTTTTACAAAGGAAAGGAAGCGAACCTGCTGCATTTCTCAGATGTGTGAATGCTTTTTGGCTGTGTGTGCAGGCAAGCAATCCCCGCCCCTTTTGCCAGGGAGCGTCCTCAAGGCAGATATAGCGAGCAAAACCCGCGAATCGCCGAAAGAGCGCTGGAACTCTTCTTTAAAGTGCACGTATTTTATCGCCGGTGTCTCACTTTCCTAAGCTCCCTAAGCGCTTTGTAAAGCCTGGAATGGGGCCGCTCAGAGGCAAAAGAAGAGTTCCAGCAGACTTTCAATTGCATGGGGACAGGGCCTATGATGTTTTTGTCAGGAGCAATAGCAGCATCAACCAGAGTCACTGAGTCACTTAAAATTTCTGCACTGTGTTGTGCTGGCCCAAATCAAGTGACCAGGCTCTCAAAGAGCCAGGCTACTGTTGGCCCATGACAAGGACTGGTCACATTGTGGGTGGTCCGTTCTGCACTGTGGTTGCTAAGTGGGGCTGTTTTGGTTGGACACCAAGAAGTGGTAGACTTTCAGTACTGCTTCTTGGTGTCAGCAAAATGGCACTGGCATCTTGGATGTGGTATACTACACTACCTGCTCATATGCCATCCATGGTATAATGGCCTGGTATGCTACACGGGCCACTTACAAGTGGTCAACAATTGGAGCAGGTTATGGTGCCTTTGTCACACTATGACCTGTTTCAACATCCTGTGGGATGTAGGCCTCCCAGTAGACTGGTCTGCAGTGTGGACAAGGTGGTCCAGAAACTCTGTCTGGTCTGCTGACTCAATGTGGAAAGGAACCCACCTTAAAAAAAACCTACATCACCCACTGGGGACTTCAAATGTCCTACTTTTTTGCCTTTAAAATATTAGGCACAGCCAGAAGACACTTATATCCTGAAAAAAATAGAGATGATTCATTTTGCCACTCAGAAGCAGCTGCTCTAGGAAGTGAGGTTGAATAGTTTATGGCCCCATTCCCATTACAAGCTTAAAACGGTTTTCCTAAACCAGTGATGGTGAACCTTTTGAGCTCGGTGTGTCAAAATTCGCAAGAAAACCTATCTTAACTTGGGTGCTGTGTCACATCTAGAAGTATCCATAATTTTGTGATATTTGTAGCTCTAGTAAAAAAGTTATATTTTTGATATATGTATTTTATTAAAAGCAAAAGCAAATAATTCTTTACATTAGTGACTTTTGTTGCTGAATTTCGTTTGCTAAATCTTCAATTGAAAGTTGGTATTTCAAGAACAAGCAAGCACTACATGCCCAGGTGCCAGGTTGACCATGGGTGTCACCCAAAAGGACTTGGCGTGTCACCTGTAACACACATGTCATAGGTTGGCCATCACTGTCCTAAACCAAAATAAAAGAACTGAATGCAAACATGAATTTGCCTGATCCCATTACTTTCAACTTTAATCGCGTTCCCGATCCCGATTCTGAAAGCGCTTGAAAACTTCATTTGGAAAAATGTATCTTTTTCTCTCTGCCCATTGCCAGTCATGGTGCCCACCCCCTCTCTCTGATTGGGTTCCTCCTGCCGGAAATTTTTGACGCGACAAGGGTGGGGAGTTCTTAGAGTGCTATTGGGGGAGGGAAACCCTAAACATGCATTCTCATCTCACTAAAATGGTACCGTTTCCACAGTAAGAAATGTAAACCATTTAAAATGCAACAACAGGATTGAGACCTGTTGAAATGAGTGTTTTATTTACAACACTTTGGGGTGATTTAACACACAGAAAGCGTGTTAAGTCAACCTGACGTGGAGACTGTGAGGATCGAAACCATTTCCAAACCGTTTTAAGTTTGTAATGGGAACAGGCTGGCTATGTTTTCTTCTCAGTGATGTAATGCTTCTGAGTGAAATGTTGTTCAGGGCTTCAGAGGGAACTTTGTCTCTCCTTGATTTGTTTGGTTTTGAAAGTCAGACTTTCTTCAACTGTCCAGGAAGGTCCAACTCAATCTGGAAACAGTGCAAAGTTCAGACATAATATGTTCTCTTTTCTTGGAACTACATACCTTCTTTGCACATTGCTGAAAAATATAAACTGCATCCATTTAAGCTGTTCATCAGAAGCGTGACATCTGTTTTCATTCTTCAGTCTTTCATTGCTTCTTTTATTTATGCAGTGGGTCTTAGCACCCTTTTTATCATTTTATTTTTCACCTGCCCTTTATCCAAGACATCTGGGCAGAGCAATTCCATAAAAATACATAAAACAATGTTCCAGCATAGCAAGAGTCCCAAAGAATCTCCCCAGAACCCTTAGCAGCAAAATAAAGTCAACTCCTCCGTTCCAAACATTTGCAGGAATAAGCAACATTGGGCTGACATTGATAGAGGAAGTTCCAGATACCTCTGACTGTTTAAGGGAAGATAGAACTTCTTCACTTTCTCATGAGAATGTTTGTAGCATTTCAATTTGAAGAAGAATGGGAGAGTTGTGAGCTTATTTAGGTACCGCTAGAGTGGTGGGAAGGGGGAAAGGAATCTCACTTTAATCCTATTAACCTCCTTTTAATTCAAAGTGGTTTCCAACCAGTCTCCCCTCTCCTATGTTGTCCTTGTAGTGTTGATCCACGGTGGTGGATACCTGTACCCTTGAAATATTTTTATTAACAGGTGCTCTAATCTCTATTTCTTAAATTACCGTTTGCAAGACATTGTTGACGGCAACCTGAAGCTCCTGTAAAAGAGTTCAAAATGTAAACACAGTATGTTTGTGTAACTCAGGAACTGTGTGCCTAGAAAGCAGATATAAAATCATAAATCATCTTTCCCTTCTGTCTACTAAGGAGGTTTTTCCCTTTGTTTTGTTTTAAATAAGAACCCATGAATCACATCTAGAACCACCTTTTTTGCAGTTTCATTGTATTCTATAGAACTTCACTTGTCACAGTTTTTGGGTTCTCACAGCATGTTCCATAGTTCTGCTCTGAACCTAAGCTTTGAGATAGAAGAGATCAGTTATATCTTCTGAAGATGGATATTACAGCCATATCTAAAAGCTTAGGTTCACAGCAGAACTACAGAACATGGCAAAATAATCCCCAAACTGCAACAGGTAAGATTCAGACTTGCCATGAAAGTCTTTATTCTTCTAATCTGTAATATATTCAAGCCAAAATCAAGCAACAATTCATTAGAGCCAAGACACTGGTAGTACTAGTGGCACATTAAACTAATTGTTCTCTATTAATATCCCATTGATGACTTCTTTTATTGCTCACTAAGCTTGTACATAGCACCATTAATTTCCCATTCTGCTAATAACTGAGAGAATGCTATCATCTCAAAAATGTAAAGAAAAAAACAACCCAAAACATTTTGTGACATTGTCATAATTACATGCTTCAGCATACAATGGTGGAGAGGACATATGGATTACTTTTCTCAAGTCAAATATTTTATTTGAAATTGTTTTAATATTCTGTACAAGAAAATTCTTACAATATTGTTTCTTGGATATACAGTAACAAACTTCCATAACATTTTGACTGATTATATACTAGTAAAATAGTAGATATATATATGCAGAAGTGTCCAAGGCTAAGCAGTTTTCTTCTCTCGGGTGCCACAGGGTGGCTAGTCTGGAAAAAGGGAAGGCTGCAACTGTGGCAGCATTCAGACATGGCTTACTTATTCTGCTACCTTTGAATATTCTGGAATAAAGCAAGGATATTCCAGAATAAAGTTCTCTTGGGAGTGCTTTATTCCAGAATATCCAAAAATAGCAGGAAAAGCAAGTGGTGTCCGGAGACACCCTGTAACACTTTTGTAGAAGACATACTTTCAGGACATAACTTATATTTGCCAAAATTACTTGTTTTATAGACTTATTAACAGTATAGGAGAAGCTCTTTCTTTTCTACTTTTATGGATACACAATACAAATATTCTCAGAAACTTTCAAAGAGAATAGAGTAAAGCCAAGAATGTTGGCTACTCTATCAAGATTGAAGACAGAAATGGCCTTGCTGATTGTACTCATTCACAGTGGCTCTTTCTGCTCCTGGCCTTATTCCAGGACATATCTCAGGATAGGCATTTGTTGTCCACATGCTAATGCAGATTATGGCAGGCCTCATCTAGGACCTGCCATAGTTTCCATTAGCATGAGGACAGCAGGCCCCTGTTCTGAGATATGGTCCAGAAGGCCAAGTGCAGAAAGGCCCAATGGGAGCCTATCTATCTCTTCCGCAATAGGTAAAAAATATGTGCAAATTTAGGAAAATTACATAAGCAGTGTCACTGCTGAGGAAAGGCTCTGGCTTGTAGGTGATCCATGAATTAAATACATGCCAACAGAGTGGCACTGTTGCAAAGGCACAGCACATTGTCTTTCTAGTCTTACAAGGCAGGAACGTGGCAAGAGTTCCCAGAACAACAAACAAAGCTAGAAGTCCTTTAATTGAAAAAATAATGGATGAATTAGGTAATCTTCCACTCAGTTCTAAGTCTTGGCACAGTCACTATTAAAACAAACCATGATCTGCACTAAATCATCTACAGCTTTCTCTCCAAGCCAAACCTTCCAAGTGCCCACCCACAGGAAAAAGCAAGATGGACCAGAAGGAACCAGCACTAGCAGGACAGTAGCAGCCAAGCAGGTTTCATCATAATTCAGGTCCTAGAGGCGCTTTTAGGTTGTTTCCATTCTATTCAAGTTGGCCACTGCACACCCATGTTACAGATTAATAGTGTAGGGCATAGTGGCTATGACCCTATATTTAAGCTGCTGGAAATAACTTGCTGATTGTGAATGTAACACAGATCCAGATTTCCCAGGTCTGGAACATGGCAAGGTGAGGGCCAGATCTGCGCCATCTGCAAGGACAGCACCAAACCTGATCAAGCCTCCCATGGCTGTGAAGCTTGCACACCTTGGCATGAACTTCTCAGCTGCCGCTCCACACATCCACACACCCCTCCCATGGCTAGGAGTGACAGTTCCTAGCTGCAGGGCATGGGGGTATGGTTTTTGGTGGTGCGCTATGGTGCCACACTGCAGATCGTTTCTGGGAATTCTGGATCACAAGAGGCCGGACTGTAGACTCCATTAATGCTACCTACAGTAGATCTGGATCAAGGGCCTCTTGATCCAGATCTAGCTCCATCCTATGCAGACAATTCTGGCCTAATTGGGGTGGGGTGGGACCTCTGCAATCCAAATTAATGTGTGGATATAGATGCAGAGGCCATGGAAGTGGGTCAGTGCCTTTGGTCAGAAGAGGCCTGATACATTCTCTGGGAATATCAAGGTAATCAGAGGCCAATGATGACTCCTAGTAATCAAATCCTAGTTACTGCATTCTCCAGGCTTATGGCATGAGCAGCAGTTCTGATACCAGGCATATAGCATAGGTACTGCTTGTTCTTTTTCACGCTCTGTTAAGCTTTTTCCACTGATAGCCCAAAGAGACAGATACTTTTGTATTAGCTCATAACTCAAGATACTTCAGATGACCCAATCACTCTGGACTTCACAGTTTCTAAGAGAATTTGGATAAAAAGCTCCCCTCTGGGTATTGCATTCACTACCATAGCTAAATATCAGAAATTTGGAAAGGATCTTATCAATTTAAAATATTTAAGATATTATTTAATCGAACACTACTTATTTATTTTCCAATAAAGAACAGAATGGTTTTCAAAAATTTGCATTTAGAAGCAATGATATTACAGCTATCCGTAATATACCAAGAATGCTGTTCCATACACAAAAAATGTATGGAAATTGTGCCTCAGATTTCATTCCATGAGAGAATTGTTGTGAAAAACAACATATTGTAGCAGTTATACTTCATTTACCATTAAAGCTAAGACCAAACAAACACTTAGAAGTTAGATGTTTGACTTCTTAAAAAAATATTACATTTATTATTTTCTCCCTCTTTCCTCAATAAATCTGTGCATCTTTTCTAAGTTTCACCATCTTTTTACCACAGGCCAAGCCTTATTTTAAAAGTGGTCTCTGTTTTACTGCCATCTCCTTGGTTCCTTGCTGATTTGGTGACTCACAGCTAAAGTGCTCAAGTGCTGTTCTGGCATTCAGTGACCCAAGGCACGTTAAATAACTTTCAGGAAGAAACTGGGATGAACTTAATAGACTGAGATAAATGTGAAGATTCCCTCCAAGTATTCAAACTGTTCGTTGGACTTCTGTTATTGGTAAAAGAAGTCTGTCTCCTGCTCATGGTCTCAGAATATTCTTTATTCAGCCTTTGTTCCATTTTTCGACAACACAGGAAGCTCTGGATGAAGTCTTGCAAGAGATGCCCACTAAAAAACATGTAGATCCATGGATTACAGCAACTGTTCAAACAGGCCAAAAGGGCACTGACAGTGACAGTAATGCTCTCGGACTCTGCAAGGAAAAGGTACAATATTTCTTAGCAAAGATCTATAACCTTCTATGGCAAAAACTGTAGTACTTCATTAAACATTTCTTGTTTTCTGACTGTGATTGATTGAAACCTAGGGTATTTCTGCACTTACCGTTCAGCGGGCTGCTCCAGTGGGCTCAGATCAGCTGGAGCAGTCCTCCAGCTGGATAGGTCCATGTGTCCTGGACCAATGCCATCCGCATTTGGACCATGGTCCTGCGACAGTCACCATGCCAATCCCTTTCAAGACAGCTCCCAATGTTTCTGATGGCCTTGAAGCCCTCAGTTTAGCACCTGATAGACCAAGGATAAACCAAAAAGGGCTACTAATGTCCTGGACTAGCTGGTCATTTTGGACTCTCTAGTCCAGTCTACACTCATCCAATGCAGGTGGGGAATATGAGAATATTAGGAAGGGGAGGGGCCTCTCTGGTCCGCACCAGTATGTGGCAGAAAGTGGCCCTGTAGCAGATCACTACTGAGTGAGGAAATTCCCCTACATATTATCCATTATCAAAGACAAGTTGGGAAAGTGATCTACCACTTCCAGGAAGGAGAAAAAAATAACTAAGAGTGACTCTGCACTGGCCTGTATATTGGACAAGGAAGCATAATAGGAGACTTAGGCTGCGTTCCCATTATAAGCTTAATTCGGTTTCCCTAAACCGAAATAATAGAACCGGATGCAAATGCAAATTTGCCTGATCCTATTACTTTTAACTTAATTGCGTTCGAACGTGACTCAAGGTGGGACTCAAGTGGCTACTTTTTAAAAACCGCTTTTCAGGGCTGCCTTGCCCTCTTCTTCCTGGCGTGGACGCGCCATCCATAACCGACCCCTTCAGGGAGCCTAGCTGGGTGGCTGGGTGGCTGCTGCTTGCCTGAATGGAGGAAAAATGGCAGCGGGCAGCCAGCGATTCTTTCCCCTCCTCTCCTCATTGCCCAGGGCACACAGCAGCAGCGACAACTCAAGCCCCCTTTGCCTGCTCACTTCCACAGCCACAGCCAACATTCACACATCTCCCAGAACCTGCAGCTCCTTTCCTTTCTTTTCCCTTTCTAAAGGTCAGAACTCCAAAGAGTCAGAATTGCACAAATTTCAACATTGTTATCACGTGTGAAGTGGGTATATTGCTACAGTGTAGCGGCTCCTTTAAGGGGTGGATTTTTACAGTAAAATCACTATCTTTGGAAGCAAGCTATTGGGGGAGGGAAACCCTACACATGCATTCTCATCCCTTAACACGGTACCGTTCCCACAGTAAAAAATGTAAAATGTTTCAAGCACACGAACCGGAGTGAGACCTGTTGAAATGTGGATTAACATTTACAACGCTTTGGGGCGATTTAACACGCGGAAAGTGTGTTAAGCCAACCAGACGTAGGAACTGCGAGGATTGAAACCGTTTTGAAACTGAAATAAGCTTATAATGGGAACGCAGCCTTATTTTCACAAGCTGCTGCAGTCCAAGGGACCATGTTATGCACTGTAAGAAATCTAAACAGGTAAGAAACATTTGGAGGTAGCAGTGGGACACAAGAGGAGAAGTGCTGCTAGGCTGACAATTGTGAGACCGTGCAAACGCCACACCTGGTGAGTACACTCACAGGATCATTAGGCTGCTGTGCAGATAATGCTATACTTGATTTTGCAATTTTTTTTTTACAACTTACAATAAAAGGCTGTGCTCAGAGAGACAATGTGTGGCCCTCATGTTCCCAAGTCTTGTCTAATCCATCTTTTATAGCACAGAATACTGAGGAGAGTGGAGAGGCAGACCGGTGTGTGAACAATCGCATCTTGAAACTTCCTCTCAGCTCCCTCAGACTTTTTTTTTCTGTATCTGATCACAGGTCAAGTAGATTAAAGGTATAATTAACCAACTAAAGCAACCCAAGTACAGAATAACTGTAAAAGTATCCCCGCCTCACAACTATGAGATGCAATAGGGTTTTTTTTTTTTTAAAAAAAGCAATACCAGCAATGTTTCTGTAATATACTGATACTGCATCTGGTAACAAATCCAAGTACCTGTACTTATGAAGAGCAGTGGTAGGATTAAAGCAATGTCTCTTTGGAAACCCTTTCTCAGGCAATATCTTTTGAAACTCTAGAGTCTATATCATGTCAAGATTATTTTTCTGTGAAAATTAATTTACTGTTGTGCTTGTACTCATCACTTCTTTACAGGTATCTGTAAAGTTCAGGCACTGCAGGACTGATTGGGACAGAAGAGTCTACAAACACAGGTTCAGGTACCATCTAGAGCACTTAAGGTCACATTCTATGCCTAGAAACAAACAGACCTTGTTTTCAAAGTAGAGTTACACCATAAAAGCTGGTTCTGTGGTAAGAAATGATGGTAAGAAGTCACTAAGGTTAATCAGTTCTTGAATCTCACCATGATCCTCTCTCTGTTACTACCGGGGTGGGGCTGGGGGGCGGGGGTTGGGGTTGACAATGACTATGCTGTAAAACGAATTCATGGGATACCAGTAAACTACTTCTGATATTGGTGATGGGCATTTCTGATGTTACCCAGACAACCCAGCCTCCTACACAAGCAGAATGTACCGTGCTGATTTTCAGTACTAATTTAGCTCCAAGGAATGCAATGTTTACTACTGCAGCCATTTCTTCTCTTGTCCAGCATGAAACACTCCTTGCTCTAATAGGCGGCCTTCTCAGTAAAAGCCCCCAGACTATGGAACAGCCTCCCCTTTGAGGTGTATTAGGCATCCTTACTCTATGCATTTAGATCCCTGGTGAGGGTGCAGCTCTTTACTCCAGCTACAGCCTTCTCTTTCTAGCACTTTTCTGGTTGTTTTGGCTAGTTCACTTTAATTGTATTTTGTGTTTGTTTCATTGTGACCCATCCTGAAACCTTTGGGTACAGGCTAGGATAGAAATACCGACAAAATAAAAATAATGCTTTGTAAAATCGGTCAGATGAAACTAAACTCCATGTGGAAGCTAATACCCATTAAAATTTTCATAAATAATAAAATAATAAAAATATAAAATATCGAAGAGTGGCACTGAAGGAGGCAAAAAACAAGAATCGGGCAGACATCTATTAAGAGAAGAAAGGTCTTGGCCACATATTTCAATTCACTGTTTCTTCCTTTTCATCCACACAGCCAAGAATTTGGCAGCAACAAAGGTCACCCTGAAGTTTTAATCACATAGCAGTTTTGCATACAGCAACCCCTGATTGAACTGAAATGGGCCATTTTGTTCCTTTTGGCAATCCCCCCCCTCCAAAGAACACCTAAAAGTGCCAATAAAGGGGCCATTCTTGCAAATGAAAAACATCTCATGTTATTTATTGCTAGGCTGCTACCACAAATAACGAGGGGCTGGCCTGGTGAGTAATAAGGGATAATCACAGTTTCGCCCTTGCAAATACATGACACCTACATATCTGAAGAGTTAGCTGCAGCCAGTTATGGATTTTCCAGATAATAAGTCTGATTAAGGACTAATCAGATATTGCCCAAATTCAAAAGAAAAGCTAAGCAGAAGAAATATTTGTTCTACCAAATCAATATCTTGGCTGCTACAGAGACAGAATCTCTGACTATAGGGACCTGGTTGTAATACTGCCATTAAAAAAAACTGTTTTGGAACACAAGAGACACCTGAGATCACTTGTGATCAGGCCATTAATCCTCACTGGGATTGTGGTCACAGGTAAAGTTTAATCCAGCTTCCATCCACCTTCAGAGTGAGAGAAGGCATTTGCAAAGTGACAAGTAATTTCCTTTCCATATGATCTATCCCAAAGGTGAATTTTCTGAGTTATTTATCACTAAAGGAAAACAGCTTGTTGTCACTTTGCTGATGCATTCTCTTACTCTGAAAGTAGACTGAAGCTGGATTAAACTTTAAGTGTGACCACAGCCTGACGGCCTCAGTCCAGTAAAGAGAGACTATTTGGGGCAGGTTGTGGGTTGATAGAGGGGTGACTCCATTTCCCTCTTGCTCCATGCTGGAGCTTGTGGGAGTTCTAAAGGGTGAAGCTCCTTAGTCTCCATTTCCATATTTTTGGTAAAGGCAAAACAGCGCAATTACTGAGAAGTTCTTCTTTTGAAGGGCTCCCATCCCTGGAACACTGATGCTTGCAATTTGCTTTGGGTTTAATTTCTTCTCCTTTCCGAAGAGACAAAATGAACAACAGCACAGACAGTATTTGAAGCAGTGGGAGAAGTGGGCCAAAACAGAAGAGACTCTGCTCTGCTCTCCTGCCCCAAGCTCAGCAGCACAGGCTGGGGTAGGGCAGAGGGGGAAGGAAGAAAGAGGGGGGGGGGAATGATAAGCAAGGCAGCTAGAGCAGCAGCAGTACTCCTGGCTGGCGCCTGCCCCTTCTAATTCACCTCACCAGCCCCAAACAATCCGGGCAGCCTGCCCTCCCCCCCCCCTCCATGCTGCAGAACCTTGGCCCTGCACCTGTCACCATGGTGCAGCAGCCAGCAGCGGGAGCACAAGGGTTCACTTTCCCAACCCTTTCCTGGGCTTTTCCAAGTTAAGCACTTGAGCTGGGCCAGTGAAGTTCCTTCAAAATGCTGGGGCCACCGGAATCTGGCTCTGCTTGTACTTGCTGCCTGCCAGTGGTTGACTCCATCTATCCTCCTTATTTGCTTGCCTGCCTGCCTGCCTCTGCCTTCTCCTTCACCACCACTGCCACCACAAAGAGGGGAAGGAGGGGAAAAGAAGCGTGAGGTGGCGATAATGGCAAAGCGAAAGGTAGAAGGTGAGCAAACAGGTGAGTGAAGAGGGATGAAGGGAGGCGACAGCCGGCAGGTAGTGAGCACATGAAGAGGGTGAAAGCAAGCAGGTGCTGGCCAAAGATGATGATGCTACTAGTGCTGCCTTGCACAGCATCTAACTTCCCCCAATTTCTCTTTCTCCCTCCCTCCCCTCCCCTCCACCCCAGTCTCCGCCACTGATGTTGGGATATCAGGAGCCAAGCCTCCCCTGCTCCCCCTCTCTTGGCCTCCTCTCCCCACACCTCTTCAAGTCTCTGTTGAGGCTTATTTCATACTGCAGGGTGAAGAGCAGCACCCAAAAGCACTCAAGCTGGGCCAGCAGGGGTCCTTCAGAGCACTGGGGCAGCTGCATCCAGCTCTGTTCATGCTCACTGTTTGTTAGCCTTCATCGCTATCTGCCTGCCTGTCCCTCTGTTCTTCTACCTGACTCTGCCTTCTCCTTTGCTTCTTCTTCTTTCCGCCTCCCTTCTTCACCTCTTTGCAGCTGAGCCTGTTCTCCTGTCCCCCTCTACTTCTTCAAGCATTATCCACGCGGTGGCTTTTTTCACCTCTTCTCCATGAGAGAGAAAGGAAAAAATGGCATCAGTCTTGCAGGGAAGGGAGCTTCCCCCAGAAGAATCCCATCTCCAAACTGCCTTATTTTGCTTCTGTAAAAAATAAGGAGACTAAACGGAGGAAAAAGAAGAATTGAGCAAGGGGGAATTAGGGGACAATGGCACTGTCCCTCTAATGCCCACAAGGTCTGGCAAAAGGGAAATGAAACTGTCCCCTTGGTCATACCTAAGGTTTAATCCAGCCTCAGTCAACCTTCAGAGAGAGAACACCCCAGCAAGTGACCAGTAATTTTCTTTCCACATCATCTATCCCAAAGGCGAACTTTCTGAGTTATTTAACACTAAAAGAAAACAGCTTGCTGAGTATTCTCTAACTCTGAAAGTGGACTGAAACTGAATTAAACCCTAGGTGTGACCACATCCATAGTCCCCTTCCTATCACACCTTGGCAAATTGAAACAAACTAATGAGGTCAAACAGCCTCAGTGCTGACAAAATCCAGTTAAAGGATAGTCTCTTTCATTGCAGTTTAGTCCAGAAAAGGTACAGGAATGCAGTTTTAGGTGTGGCTGCTGAAAAAATTGAAAGGGCTGAAGCAGGTTTAAAATTAAAGTGTGACTACAGCCTTGGAGTCCTTCACACCAGCCTTTTGAGATATTAAAATTTTCCTTTCAAGTCTTGAAGCTAATCCATTTAATGCTTCATAATAAATAAAGGTGAATATGTCCAGTCTTCAGCTTCATCAGAATTCTGTCCCTTATTTATTAAGCCCTGAATGCTTTTGGCAAAGGGGATCAGCACATGACAGTTCAGGAAGGGACTTACAGGGATTCATCTGAACCCTATGAAGCCAACGAAGCATTGCAAACAAGCCTTTAAGGTATGAATCCCTGAACAGCCATTTGCCATCAGTTCCCTGGCTTTAAAAACAAAGCCTCAGTAAAATCTTCCCTGCTTCCATTCATGTGCCAGTTGCTGACCCTGAGCCTACATATGTTTGACAGGATACCTGCAGCTGGAGATGGACCCTTTTTGCACTGGATCTTTATTCTGGATTATATCCCAGAATAGGGGCCTACTATCTGCATGCTGGTGCAGACTATGGCAGGCCTCTATAATCCAAGATATAATCCAGAATAAGTTCCAGTGCCGTAAGAGCCATGGATTAATTTTGGTTAGTGTCTATATAAACATTCTCTTTTCTTTGCAGTTACTTGGTCTTATTATTCTTTCCAGCTGGTAAACGCCAATGCTGCCATAACTATTGGCAAAATTTCATTCTATACAACCTTAAAAAAAAAAAAAAGGAAAAAAGTGAAAGTCTAGCCAGATAACATCCTTCATAATGTTTTATTTTACTTGCCAAATTATGTTCAAGGCAGGATATAAATATCCTCTGCAATAAAAAAAAACAGATCTCCACGTTATTCTCTAGATGTCTGAAAGTAACATCTTAAGCATTTCCCCTACAGGATATTCCCAGTCCCCATTAGAGGCCAGTTAAATAGACCTGGGCTCACCGTGAGTACTTGTTCTTGGAGTATTTGCTTTGAGAACTGATTTGGGCAGGTGAAACCGAGCCCTAGTCTCTACTTCCTATCAGAAACACACAAAAGCACACTTTTTACTGCTGTGTTTCCACTTGGGTCAACAGAAAGTACCTAGCTTGATTGCTGACCAAGGTGCAACCTTCAGAGGGTGCAATTTTGCTGCCCTCAAAAGAGGCGCCACAACCGCCACTGAAAATGATGCCTCCATGCTAGGAGGCGGAGACAAGGAGATGCAATTTTCAGCAGCGGTCATGGCATGCCACTTCCCCAGGCGCTCATTGCAAAGGTTCCTCCATTTTGAGGATCAAGGCTCACTTGATCTTCCTGTGTGGATCAAAGCTCACTTGATCCTTCACCACTGACATTTCACAGTAGATTACTGCTGCAATTCAAAGGAAAAATCAGCTTCTCCTAACTGTTGAATTTCTTCTCTATCAGGCTAGCAATTCTCTTTCGGGAAAAAAAAGGTGATATTCTTTGGGTCTTTCTTAAGTTTTCACTAAACTGCTTGAGTTAGCACATGTCCTTTTTCAGGTCAGCTGAAGCAATTCTGAATATTATTCAGAGGGCCATACGTAGGGAAAATGTTTGCAAGAATGGAGGATTTAATCTTATTCATTGGGATTTTCTGGGCTGTTTCTGACACTGTGCACTGGACGGGAAAGATGCAGAAAAGAGGGAACACTAGTACACAATAGCCTAGCCCCCCTGTGTCCAGAAATTTACCTGGATCAAGTCACACATCTGATCCTCCACAGGGTGCTGCCATTCTGACTGCACGTGCACCGCAGCTATGGTGACAGTGAAGCTCTGTGGATGGCTTTGAAATGGGTCAGCACATGACAGCACGCTGGAAATGTTGTAACTGGTCACCACATGGACATTAGTTAACATCTGGGCACGCAGGAGGCATTGTAGGCTGTAAATGCCTCCTGCATGTGCAGATGTGCCTACCCAGATGTTAACCAATTGCAAACTTAGAGGCCAAGTGCAAACTGGCTTAAGGTATGAATTCTGAGTTTTTAGATATAACTGATATTCATCTTCACAGGACCTGACCCTATGAAGACTTGACTACCCAGAAAAAGTCATGACTGTAAAGGGAAAATAGTTCTCATCTGGATGGAGCAAGGGTAGAGTATTCCAGTTCTAAGCCTATCTAAGATCCATTCAGAGGTAAGAAATTCTTAACCAGGGCTCTTTAGGGTGAACCTGAGCTTGGATGTTTCGCCAAGGCCACAGAAACCTACCATCCCAGCCGTAGTTCTCGTCCCAGGCGGCGCGCATCTGGACGGTGAAGTAAGGCGCCCAGCAGACGATATAAGCCGAGACGATCACGAAAGTCATCTTGACGGTGCGCATCTTGGCGCGCGAGACGTTCTTGACGCTGCTGACACAGGGCGTGAGCAGCAGCCCCTTGCGGAGCGCGCCCCCTCGCGGCGGAGCCCTCTGCCGCCGCCTCGTCTTGTCGCGCACGTTGCTCCAGATGCGGTAGCAGATGAAGCCGTAGCAGGTGGCCAGGACGAGGACGGGCGCCACGAAGACGCTGCCCGTGACCCAGGTGACATAGGCGGCCTTCCCCCACGGCTCGACGAAGGTCGCCCAGCAGTCGAAGACCTGCGAGCCGCGCTCCACCTCGGAGAGGGAGAAGATGAAGTACTGCGGGACGCTGAGCAGGAGGCTGAGCGCCCAGGCGGCCGCGATCATGCAGCGCGAGCGCCGCGCGGGCTGCCGCAGCGTCTTCAGCGGGTGACAGACGGCGATGTAGCGGTCGGCCGTCATCGCCACCAGCATGTACGCCGAGGCGAACATGCCGAAGACCTGCAGGTGCTTCACCACGCGGCACAGCCCGTCGGGCCCGTAGAAGCGGTGCGTCACCTCCCAACAGAGCTGCGGCAGCACCTGGAAGAAGGCCACCGCCAGGTCGGCCAGGCTGAGGTGCAGGATGAAGAGGTGCATGCGCGACGCCTTCTGGCGCGGGGTGCGGCGGAGCGCCAGCAGCACCAAGCAGTTGCCCAGCACGGCCAGCGCGAACGTCAAGGCCAGCACCGCGATCTCCAGCTTCGCCAACTCTTCGTCCCGCCCGAAGCGGTCGTCGCTGCCGCCCGAAGCGTTGCCCGCGCGGACGGGCCAAGGGGGCTCCGCGCCGCCGCCGGACTCCTGCGCGCCTCCAACTCCGAGCGGCGCCCGGCTGCCGTTCCAGCCGGCCGGCAGGAGCGCTGCCCGGGACGAGCCGTCGGTACGACTACCGTCCCCAAGGCGCATGGCGGCGGCGGCGCTTTCGAGTCTGCCCTTCCCGCCGCCGCGCGCCCTCGCTCGTACGGCTTTCCCGAAATTCCCGCCTTTCCCCCCTGAGCTCAGTCCGACGGCGAGAGCGCTTCTGAGACGGCCGCCGTCGGCGCTCTTCTTCCGCGCTCTCTCCTCCGCACTGGATTCCGCCGCGGTCGCGAAGGGGATGGAAAAGAGTCAGGAGGGAGGAGAGAAGGCAAACTCCTTCTCCCTTCCCCAGTCCGTCTCGGGCTCGCTGGGCAAAGACGCGCCAAAGCTGCTCGGTCCCGTCCGGAGGCGCCTCTCACGCGCTCGTCGGGCGCCTTTCCCGCTCCGTTTCCCCTCACTCTGCGCTCCTCCTCTCCGCACGCGCGAGCCCCTTCCTGTGGCGCCCTGCGCGCTTCGGATTTCTTCGCGCAGCGCACCAGCCTCGCTCGACTTTTTCCTCGGCGCCCTTCGCAAATAATCCCGCCTTCCCCAGCGAGCCCCCCTCCCCCTCCCTCCCTCCGTCTTTCTCGGCTCCCAGGCCGACCTCTTCCTTCAGCTTCCACTAGCCAGGCCCAGGTCTGCTGTCCGCGCCGTCCCAACTTAGGCTGGCTGGTCCGATGGAGCCCTCAGGGGCTCTCCTCGCTTGGCGGAGGGACCTTCACCGAATGGCTCCTGGGTGGTGGTGGTGGTGGTTTGACGCAGCCCGCCGTTCCCTTTCGGTGAACCGTCACGGGCGGTTCATGTGCCTGCGCATCTCTGCAGCCGACTATATATAATAAGGTCTATATATAATATAGTGCCAAGAATGGGAGCCATGGACGCGGTTTCTTGGGATCCGTCCAGCAGCGCTCCTCTCCAGCTTTTCCCCAGCCAGCCCTTAACGGCTTCCTGCCGCTTGCATGAGAGACCGTCTCCTTCGCCCCAAAGCGCAAAGAAGCCTGAGGGGAGGCTGTGGTCGCATGTCGTCAACACATAGTTCACACCTAAACTTTCATCCAGCTTCAGTCCACCTTCAGAGTGGGAGAACGCGTAAGGCAAAGCGGCCAGTAATTTTCTTTCCATATTACCTATCCCTAAGGTGAATCTTCTGAGTTATTGAACACTGAATGAAAAAAGCTTGTCACTTTGTTCTCTCACTCTGAAAGTCGACTGAGGCTGGATTAAACCTTAAGTGTGACCACAGCCAGAAAGAGTCTGGGGTCCTGGTCCTCCGGCCCACCATCTATGGTTTATGGCGTCATTGGTAGCTGCTCCGAAGGCTCGCTTTTCTTTCAGGAAGTGAAACTCATCCCTTGGGTGGGTTGGTGGCTGGCAGGAAGGGCTGCAGCTGCATGACTTGATAAAGTGACTGCAGACATACCTGTAGAAGTTAGTCACAATACGAAACACCTACTTCTTAGCAGGGATGGAAAATTTCTCGACACGTTCCTTGGCCAGGCCTGTTTGCTGTCTCTAGAGAGGGTCTTGTCTTGTATGCTTAACTGAAGGAGCTGTGAAATAGAAATAGGTCTCTGACTGGTTTGGTTTCAGCACACCTTTTGTGGGTGGCTGGAGTGGCAGATGAAGCTGGCTTTAATATTACAGTTTCTTATGCCTTTTGCTTTGGCCATTGAGACGTCCTTATAACCCTTCTAAATCTTGAAGGTTTCCGGAATAGGCCTGACACATTCAGGATAGAGGAAAAACGGGGTGATGTTCATGAAACTGAATGGCAAAAGATGCAGAGGAAAATGGTGTCAAATTCTTGGAGAACCACAGAAGGAATTGAAAATGTGCAAGGGGGCAAAGGGTGGGTACACCCTGATTTGGGCTCAGAAATGCTTAGAGCAGTGGTTCTCAACCTGGGGGTCGGGACCCCTTTGGGGGTCGAACTACCCTTTCAGAGGGGTTGCGACGAGTCTCCTGCCGCCCTTCCCTCCCACCTCCCAGCTGCTCCACCCCCATGGTTGGGGGTCTCCACAACATGAGGAACTCCATTAAGGGGTCACAGCATTAGGAAGGTTGAGAACCGCTGGCTTAGAGGAACAAAGGTAAGCAAAAGACAGAGTTCCTTTAAAGGTTCGCCTGTTTCCCCCATTTTCTGTCAATTACCACATTCCAACATCTACTGGATTCATCAGTCTAGAATGTAGTAGTTACTGTTTCCTAGTCTCACAGTCACTCTTGCTGACAGGGAAGTGAACAGTACCTGGCAGAAAAAGTGCTGGGAAATACATAAAATCTGAGCTGGAATCACTGTATAATACATGAAAATACATCTTAAGCTGAGATCCATTTACCTAAAAGTAAGTCTCACTTTAACTTTCTGAATAAGCTTGTGTAGATTGCAAACTGTGTCTTTCACACAAGAAGCAAAACTTGCATTATTTAAAAAAACAATAGTTTGCTAATCAGTTTGATGAACAATTTTTTAAAGCTTTTTCCAGATGTATACAGATGTAAGCTTTAATTTTCACTTTGGGAGAGGCACACAAGCACGAAGACAACTTGTTTTTCTCCTAACCTTGTTAATATTGACAGTTCTAAGCTCATTTTTTAGGACTGACAGTGAGATTTCATTCTGTGATATAAAATGTTACTAATAATCCATTTTTCCTGTAAATATGACTCAGAACAATACTGTTAGAAGAAGAAGAGGAGTTGGCTTTTCTACCCTGCTTTTCTCACCCATGTAAGGGGACTCAAAGCAGCTGACAAAGCTTCTATTCTTCTCCCCACAACAGACACCCTGTGAGGTAGATGGGGCTGTGAGAGCTCAGAAGAGAGCTGTGACTAGCCCAAGGTCACCCAGCTGGCTTCATGGGGGAGAGCAGAATCAAACCTGGTATTCCCAGATAAGAGTCCAGCTCCCTAACCACTAGACCAAACTGGCTCACAGTTTGAAGTAATGCTTTCTTACGTATATCCCCCGTCCTAAACATAAAAATCTGCATTCCCTTTTACCGTTATTTTCAAGTGTCTCTCTGCTGCTAATGATGATGCTAGTAATGTAGTCAGTTTTACTATCAGTGGACGATGTGTTATAATGAACTGTCTAATAATCTTGCATTAGAAATCTGAGAGCCCTTCTATGCCATGTAATTCATATATCTGAAACCTCTTAAGATTCCAAACAAATAAAATAGATCTGCATTTGTACAACTTTAAACCATATGCCCTAGTTCTGAATGTAGCAGCCTGTTCCCATTACAAACTTAAAATGGTTTGGAAACGGTTTCGATCCTCACAGTCCCCACGTCAGTTTTGCTTAACACGCTTTCCGTGTGTTAAATCGCCCCAAAGTGTTGTAAATAAAACACTCATTTCAACAGGTCTCGCTCCTGTTCTTGCATTTTAAAAGGTTTACATTTCTTACTGTGGGAATGGTACCATTGTAGTGGGATGAGAATGCGTTTTTAGGGTTTCCCTCCCCCAATAGCACTCTACCCAAGTTTTCAAGCGCTTTTGGAATACCTCAGAATCGGGATCGAACGTGATTGAAGTTGAAAGTAATGGGATCAGGCAAATTCGTGTTTGCATCTGGTTCTTTTATTTCAGTTTAGGAAAACCATTTTAAGCTTGTAATGGGAACAGGGCCTAGAAGTCCCGTTTGCTCCAAGAAGCAGAATTGGGGGCAATTCAGCAAGTGGAAAGACTTTCCAAAGCAGAGAAAATTAGATCTGATATGCTGTTGGTTTAACCCAGTACTATATAAGACAACTTCACATGTTCATCAGCTCTCTACTCAGAGTTGTGTACAGACTTGAGGAAGATCTAAATACCCAGTTAATGCATATATGGAGACAGAGAGACCTGCTTTTCTTTCTTTCTTTCTTTCTTTCTTTCTTTTTTGGGGGGGCGGGGGGGGGGGAGAAAAAGAAATCCATGATAAAGTGGAGAAAGTATGGCCAGGCATTTTGATGAGAATAATGCCTTATGGTTTGTGGAGATGAAATTTGGACTGGCAAATGCAAATTCTGAGCAATAATTTCATGGCTGTACATGACACTAGAACTAGCAACTCGATCCAAGCAAAAAATATGAGCTTAGATGTATTTGACCACACTGGTAACCTTTACAAGCTTTTTCTCAGTTCTTAATGGAACCTAAATGCATCCATGAGTGACGTGTTTTCTACATGTGGGTCTGCATTGATAGATTTTTATTGTATAATTAGAACACAGAAGATAGCATATGACACTAAGTATTCACAAGCTTAATGATAAATACACATTTCTTTAACGTAACAAAAGAATAACCATATAGAACAAGGTGAAGACAAGCCATATGAGCTTCCCTTTTTCATCTTCAAAGTACCTTTAAACATCAGAAAGAAAAGATGAAGAAGAAGAAGAGTTGGCTTTTCTACCCGCTTTTCTCACCCATTTAAGGGGACTCAAAGCGGCTGACAAAACTTTCTATTCTTCTCCCTACAACAGAACACCCTGTGAAGTAGGTGGGGCTGTGAGAGCTCAGAAGAGAGCTGTGACTAGCCCAAGGTCGCCCAGCTGGCTTCATAGGGGAGGGCGGGATCGAACCCAGTATTCCAAGATAAGAGTCCATTTCCTTAACCACTAGACCAAACTGGCTCACATAGGTCTGCTACAGCGTGATAATGGTGAATTGGTTAAGAGTGACACAGAGAAGGCAGAACTTCTGAACTCCTATTTCACATCTCATTTTTCCTCAAATGAGAAGGATTGACAAAGAAAATATGTGGGAACACACCTAGAAAGATTAAACAAATTTGTGGTCACACTTTCACTTTAAACTTTCTTCAGTTCGACTTCTGATTGTGACACTCACACCTTTCATTTTGTTTTCATAAGTCTCCTAGTCCAGATGAATTATACCCCATGGTGGTGTTGTGCATACAGCGTATAGTCCCTTTTATATCTCTCATGTACACTGCTTAATACACTAAGAGAATTACAAAATGGCTTTAGTGAAAGATCCATTTCAAATACTTTATTGCAGGCCTATATATACACCTTTCCTCTATGGTGCTTTTATGCAAGCTCTAGAGACCATAAATGCCATTGATTTCCTCTGAGTTGTAAATGCCTTCACTGGGACTGTAACAAAAATGTGCTAGCTTTAGGATTCTGATAAATCTTTGTTATAGTCACTTGGCAGAATAGTTACCAGTGCAATACTATACGGTAACTTCTGTCTACTAATCATTGATCACAACCTAATTGGTTAAACTGTTGTGCATTTATATATGAGTAGAGCACATATTTTATTATTAGCTTTAAGTGTATATATGGATGCTTCTCCATGGCAGCAGCATTTTACAAGATACAATTCCATGCTCAAACATGTGTCACTATTTAGAAGCCCTCTGCCCCCCATTTTTTTTCAATGCAATTAGTTTGTATGCACTGACGTCATTTAGAACCCATTAGGCACCTGATTGGTACCTGATCGGTACCAATCTGTAATGTCCTGTTCGCACACAAGACCCTTTTAGGACCCCATCTGTTCACACAAGCAGAAATGAAATCTGGATTTATTGGGGTCTTTGGGCCCTTAAATCTGGATTTACTGTAGACCCCTTTAAAGTTGTCTTCAATCCGATTTTCAGTCATGAAGACCAGATCAGAGGAATTGCATTTGCATTGCGACCAGTGCAATGGGGTCCAGGGGTGGGCTCAGCAGCCGCCATTTGCAGCGCCCTGCCATTTACAGCTATGGAGTCCTGGATGTCCTGTGTAGTTGCAATGAAGCGGTCTATGAAATTTGTGCTAGGCTCCATAGTGCTCCATAGGCAGCTACAAAACCATGCCTCTCTGCCATGAACACTGTCAATGGAAGTAAGCCTTGAGCAAGGTCCGCACTGGCCAATCGCACAATGCTGCCGGCAGCCCTTCCACTTCGAGCCAAGTGGATCCTCCGGATAGATGCTTTGGTGTTTGCGCTGCGACCCTGTCTAGCACCCACTGCCATCAGGTGCTAGATGGTAAGGATGTGCACAGATATTTGAAAATTCAAATATCCTATTCGAATCTGTTAAATGTTGACATCTGAGCTCCCATTCCCTACATCCGGATCTTCTTAGATCTGGACTAAAGGAGCACGGTGGAAAAACACCCAAAAAGTATATATTGAAAGGGCAAAGTTTCCGTGCACTATGGGGTGGATATGTGCTGATGTCAAGTTTCCGGATTCACCAGTCAATCCAGCTTTTCATCTGGCCAACTGAGCGTATGGGCAGGAATGGTGGGAAGTGAGTCCAGTTACATTCTGGTAGCCGAGGTTAGGCAAGTGATCAAAGGTTGCATCCCGGTCAAATTTTCCTTCAGAGAGGTAGGCAGGCATTTATGATGCAACTGGATGAAAGTTTCAGGGATTCACTATAGTTTACTTTTTTTCCCCCTTCCAAGAAGGAAATCTGACAATTCTTTGATGACAATTCTTTAGTATCAATGTTTAGCTGAAGTTGAGTCTCCTCAAAAATTGCTTATACTTTTTAAATTTGGATAAAGATACTTACAGGAGTGCAATTTAGCCTCTGTGGCAGAGCCAACTCTGTCCTTTGTTTTTCCCATAGCCTGCATTCTAATACTCAAAGAGCTCTCATTCTGATCATTTCAACTCCTTTGGACTGCAGTCCAGTGCTCTGGACTCCTGTGTAAATGATTTTCGTCATCTAAGTAGAAAAGTATTCTTGCTTACCCAAGTCTTGAAACAACGCTGCAGTAAATACCACCAAAAATGGCAGAGGTATGTTGTGCTTCAGTATTATTGCAACACTGCCAAGAATATTTACTGAAACAAACAAGAAGATTACTAGGTAAATCACAGTGTTGTACTTCCTCCAAGAGGACAGATAGCTTAATGGCACAGTTGGAACATCTTCTGTAGTGAATGAACAGAAGGTAGATGTCCATTTATAGCCCCTTCTGCAGCACCTACTTATAAAACATTGACTTACAACAGGGTTAATGAAGAGATAATGGGGAGAAGAACAGAAGGCTTGTCAGCTGCTTTGAGTCCTCTTAAATGGGTGAGAAAAGTGGGGCAGAAAAGCCAACTCTTCTTTTTCAGGAAATATTTTAGGCAGGATCCACACAGTGGTACTGTGGCAACATGAATGTCCTATGAAAGTACAGGGCCTACACAATGGCTGTACTAAAAGAGTGTGGGCTCCACACGACCCCGTGCTTGACCAGCAAAGATTCCACCACATATTCATTATTCGATCCAATTCAGCCAAACTCAGACATTCAAATTTGAATCAAATGTCCAGACATTTGTTTTTTAATACTCGAACAAATGCAAATATTATGAATAATTCAGACTTTCGTATGTGTACATATATGTATGCATTACATACGTATCCATATGTATCTGTACTGATACATATGGGATGAAAACAGAATGCGTATGGGATAAAAATCGGATGCGTATGGATGTTGTCAACATTCATATAACCAAATAAATATTGAATAGATATGAATGTATTATAATCGGTTCAAATTTTAATACATTTGCTTTTTCTCTATTCATATGAGTTTGGACACGAATATTCAATTTGAATGGAATTGAATGTCAAAAATTGCATTTGTGCACACCCCTAGTGAAACCCATGCTGCCACAATAAGGAGAGAGAGACAACCATAGTGGTCCTCTCACTGTGCTACAAGTCAGACTCTGCCTACTTGAGGATCCTACCTTAGATTCGGTAACCATGGCCCTTTCTGCACTTGGCCTTATTCTCAACTATATCTCAGGATAGGGCTTTGTTGTCCGCATGCTAATGCAGACTCTGGTAGGTCTTGCCTAAGGTCTACATTAGTCTGCTCTAGCATGCAGACAGCAGGCCCCTATTCTGGGATTATTCCAGAATAAGGCCAAGTGCAGAAAGGGCCCATATCTACTAAATTAAGACAAATGAATTCTGTAAGAAAGATATGGCAGTGTGTCCTTTTCCTTATCCCCTTTTGAGAGCTTAGGGTGCTTCATTGAGACAGCTGTTCGCTCAGGCTTCACTTCCTTGGTTCATCTGTAGAGAGGGAACATAAGGCACGTTTTGCAGCTGCTATATTAGACTGAGGCAGTTGCAGAGATGCTGCAAAGAGATTTATAACACAGCCTTTTACAAGGCCTTGTTAAGTTGCATCACTAAGCCTGGAAAAGCTTAGCTTGTCTTCAAGGAGAACTCCAAATGCCCAGTGCCACATAACTGTAGTATATACTGTATTCTAGCTAAACTGATACTGTTATTTTAGGTATTTGCTAGTCATGCTTGAGACATTAGATCTTCATGACTTTTTTTTCAGCTTTGAGTCTTTCCACAAATCTGTTTAGGCAGTATCAGAAAGTGAACTATGGGCTTCCCTTCTACATGTTAATATGAAATATGGGAGGCCCCACCCATTGCTGGTACACTCTATCTGCAAAGGCCAAAGAACGCCTCCATATCAAGGAGTCCTTCACAACTAACTAAATCCTGATTGTCCTTTTCTGCACCTTCTTCAGTTCAGAACAGAAAGTTCCACAAAGATTTTCAAAAACTTCAGCTAGCAGCCAATTTAAAACAACAGCAATAGGAACAAAATCACAAATCAATAACAAAATGAATTGGAAGTTCTTCCAATTCAAACTGAAGAAAGAAGTGAGAGGATTTATCTCTCCAACTTGAGGCAGATACTGTGTAGCTCTAATCCAGTTGAGAATTCCTGATGTATCACTGCAGAGTCATAAATATAAACAAAGTTATTTATTATAGAAGAATGTAGTTAAGTCTGTGTCTCTGTTAATAAAAAAAAAGAATTTGGTACAATTTTAATTCTGTCTCTTCAATTTAATCATCACAAATATTTTAAAGTTGCAGACAGCTTTTAGATACAGTTACAAAGCATGAAAACATCCCATAAAGTCAAACAGTCATTGCAAGTACAAATTTATTATTTTGATCATGGACCAGCCGAAGATTAAATGTTTATACTTTTATACAGAAGAAGGAGGAAATCGAAAGGTCCTTATTGAAATATAGGGAAATTTTGTGTAATTTTAAAGGTCTTTGGGTTTTTGTCTCCCCCAAAGGACTGTTACATTAAATTTATCTGAGTGGCCTGGGAAGTCCTTCAGTACTGGGGAAATTATTCCACTCTGCAGTAACATATGGCCAGATAGCAAGTGAAGACTAATGATGTGAAGCTTTTAAAACTCTTTCTGCACTTACTTGGCTTTATACCAGATCGGTGGAACCAGAATAACAAGGTGCACTGATCTGAACTCTTTGGAGGTGTGAGCAAGATCTGATTTGCATTAATCCACACAGTGGCTGCAAAGCTCACAGAAGTTCTGTAGCCACATGCCTTCAAAGGTTAGGAACAAAATTTCCTAGCCTCAGAGTTGAGGAGGTAATTTTCAGTGGCACACTAGGGTGCATTTCTGAAGAGAAATTCCCCCCCCCCCTAGTAGTCCCAGAACATGAAGGTGTACCTGCTGCATGCCTCCCATGATCCTGAACAAGGTTCTGGGAGTACCAACTAAATGGCACTACCAGAGATTGAGATTAAGGGCTTCTTAATTTGGACCAGGCTCTGTCTAATGCAGACAGAGCCAGACCAGCAGGGGGAAAGGGCTCTTTGATTCTCATTAATATGTCGTTGGGAGGTCCAGAATGTGTAGACAGACATTTAAGATCAAATTGATAAAGTTGTGAGAAGAGTGAACTACTCTCCCAAAGAAAAATGAAACTTCTGAGAATTTCTTACATACAGTGATACCGTACTCAAATTTGGTAAAGTTAAATCAAATGGTTAGATGGCAGTCAGAAGTTGAAAATGACATTTCAGCTTTTGAAAGGAATAGCTTCATAGGGTCATAGAAAGTCATCTGGTCATACCCAGGGATTAGGTGAATGTCATTAGCCTTTGATCTCTGCAAACCAAAGCAAACTGGGTTTTGATACAATGCAGAAATAAGCCTGGTCTTCTATGGTTTGTTCAGTGCACTAGTGGCTGGCATGTAGGGTGCAGATGAAAGGCTAACAAAAATTATTGTCTGATGTTTTATCTGATCTTTACATGCTAGCCACCGTAGCACAGAGCATACATAGCATAAAACCATGAAGAATACCCTGTGTCACCATTTGCTATAGAATATTTTTGTTTGTCTTTGGTGTTTGTTTTTTAGCAATTTGACATAAATAATCACATAAACCATACATTCAAATACTAATGTTTGAAAATCTTTGACGTTAGATAATGGGGGCAATATTTGCTAAACAATTTCCAAATAAATGTCATAATCATCATAAAAGTGAAAGGAAAATAGCATATAAAAGACATTCACAAGCCCTGTTAATATCAATAAACAGTTGCTGAAAAGAAAGAAATGAGTTGTGCAAGTCTGCTTTGGCTCCTACAACTCTGATTTTATCTTAGAAGGACTGTTTATTTCTCAGAGATGTATATCTAAAAACTCTGTCATACAATATAAATTTTACAGCATTTAAGATGTACATAGCGTTGCCAAGACACAACCTGAAGATTACATTTGTTTTAGTAACAGATTTCCTAGGATGTAGGCATAACTTTATCTTACTTTCTTCCCCTCAAGTTTAATTGCTCTGCTTCCACTCCCACCTGCAAAGAAAACAACAGTATGTCGTTGCTCCGTAGCTGTTAAGAGCAGCATATGTATTTTAAAAATAAATAAAAATATTGAAAGTACTTTGTAGACAGTAGCAAACTCCAAATGTACTTTCCTACTTTTCAAATAATAGCTTGCTCTTTTGCTGGCATGGCTGTGAAGAAATAGGTACCTATTTTCATCTTTGGTGGGACATACCCTAAAATGAAAACATTCTGCTAAAAAAAAAATATGAATTGCATCTGATTAAAATACTGGATAAACCACTTACACTTATCCCAACACTCTGCATTCATGCATGTGTGCACACATCCATGCACACACTTAAATTTAAAATCAACTTATCCCACAAGACATTCAGAAATACTCAAATCAGCAAACTATCTATCCAAGTAGCCTGTAGTTTCATCAGGCTGTGAGAGTCTGACTGGTCATACCAGACCACTACAGTAACTCCAAGACAAGTAAACACAAGATGTCTGAGGTATTCTGGTTCACAAATCTAGGCTGGATTTCTTTAGGATAATGTTCATTTTAAACCTCAAGCATGCTACTGGGTCTGCTGAACTCATAATTACTTGAAGCCACCTGTAAAAAGAATGCAGGAAATATTCTGTAGGACCATGAGTGGAGCAGCTGCTAAATGAAGGCTTCAGTGGATGGAACAGGGACAGCCCTTCTTCTGATGAGGACACCTTTTTTGCATTTCAGCCGGACAGCTCCCCTCTTGCTCTCTCCTGCTTTGTCCTGAAGGATGACCCTTTCCTTGCTGGAGAGTTCCAAGCCTTAAGTTCTCACATTGGCAAGAGGAAGAATATTCAGTATGGTGTTACATCTTTACCTTCCCCCCCGCCCCACTGTTCAGGTTTGCTTACATTATTCTTCTCCCTTCCATTCTAATCTTCGAAACAGCCCAGTAAGGTGACATGCCCTGGTCACACCTTTAAGACGTCAGGTCGTTCCCAGGTCACATTACTCACATTATTTTTATTCAATTCAATTTCCAAGCCAGCCTACGTCCGTTAGATCATTCTAACCAGAATCCTGTTTTTCAGAGGACTCAGCCCATCCTGGCATTCCATGCCATCTTCATTTCCTCAGGTGTGAGCGGGGGATGGGCTAAAGGAGGCTGTCCTGTGCTGTGGTGGGTGAGTCCAGTCTTTCCTGTCAGCCAATGTGCACGCGCAGAGTTTGTAAGGCACCTCCCTTTCTCGCCTCAGTTTATGTGTATGATTCCTCTATCTAGCCTTTTTCTGCAAATGTATTATTATTATTTAAATTCATTGCACAAAGAAGAAAAGCACATAAAAAGGGAAGGGATGTGCAGACGTTGGGGAGCAAGCTTTAAAAAGAACTGTAAAACACACATCTTCATCTCCCTTGAGTGACACAGTGGCATCCAATAAGAAAGGAGATAGATTTGGCACAGCAAAAGGGATGGAGAGCCAAGAGTTCCATGGAGGAGACTCAGACCAGTCATGGAGAAGGGTGTGACTGATGCATCCCAAAGCGAGGGTGGTCTGAGGACAACCTATAATGATCTACATGTAAACAGAGCTGGTACGACCTCAGTTCAAAGTATTAACAGGACTTCCTGTCTTATATAGGTGTGACCAGGGCCTTGGAGTGACCAATGGGACTTACTGTAATCTCCAAAATTACAATAATCATTTCCTTGTGGTTCTTAAGCAAAAGTGAAAGCTGTACTAATTGTTCAATAAATACATTTATTTATTTATATCAAATTTCTATACCGCCCTATACCCTAAGGCAGTGATGGCGAACCTTTTGAGCTCTGTGTGTCAAAATTCGCAAGAAAACCTAGCTTAACTCGGGTGCTGTGTCACATCTAGAAATATCCATAATTTTGTGAATTTTGTAGCTCTAGTAATATTTTATTAAAAGCAAAAACAAATAATTCTTTACATTAGTGACTTTTGTTGCTGAATTTCCTTTGCTAATATTCATTTGAAAGTTGGTATTTTGTACACTTCAACAACAAGCAAGCACTACATGCCCAAGTGCCAGGGTGACCATGTGTGTCACCCAAAAGGGCTTGGTGTGTCACCTGTGACACGCGTGTGATAGGTTGGCCATCACCGCCCTAAGGTCTTAGGGCAGGTAACAGCATTTGAAAACAGACATGTTAAAATAACGCCACATATATAAAACAGTATAAAACAATAATGCCTGTGATGGGGAGAAATTATGAGATATAGTGGGACACATTTTGATATAGAAACAGATCTGTTGCAAAATTGCAGGAATGTTTTTGCACTGAAATATTTTGTTTGTATTTATCATATTTGAATCCTGTGCAATAAAAATAAGTCTATTTAGATATTTGGGGGGAAGCTGTTTAGGGTCTTATAATTAACACTTCATGAGTCCATATTCGAGCTTATTTCTTCAGATGCATAAAATGCTGTCCTAATCCACAAGATCATATGCACGTTACGTATGTTACATGCAGTGCAACGAGAAGAAAATGAAATGCAAAAATCAAATAATATTACTAACATTAAGCTTAGCTCCACTTTCTGGCTTTCAAAGAGCATATGGACATGAAGTACATAGGCAATGAAAAACCTACATTTTCCTGTCCTTTCTGACCCTAGCCATTTTGTATTAGGAAAGGTGATCTGCGGCAGTCTCGTTAAGCAAATTCTGCTTTATTGCCACCACGCCAAGAATGCACAGAGCTATTAGCTCTCGTGAGACAGAATGTTGTCTCAGTCTGTTAAGTTTTCCCATTATGTTGAAAGTGAGCTCCATCAGTACTGCATGGTGCAGTGAACACTCACTTTTCAAGACTGGTGGTCCATCTGTGGCCAGAAATCATAAAAATGATTGAGGCTGCTGGCTCCAGTAATATCTCTGATGAGCATACTATTCAACAATACGTTACTTTTATTTTATATGTTTCCCTTCTAGATCTTGCTAATCAGGTGGGGTGGATTTTAGTATAAATAGCTGCAGGAAAATCACATTGTTTTCTCTGGGACCTAAATCTTCTGGACTTATGTTCATTGCCATAGATGGGTTGCTACAAGTAATTTCCACAAGTAAGGGAATAACAGCAGTTTAAGGCTGTTATAATGCTGATAATAGGGTCTTTAGCTGAAGTCTGTGAAGAGCTCAATATCACAAGGAAACAAAAAGGGAAAGGTTCAGACCCTGGGAAATTACAACTTCTGCTACCAATTAAAATGTACGATGTTCAAGTAATTAAATAAATGTTATATTTTAGAAGGTAGTTGGAAAACTCTTAAGTGACTGGAAATTTGCTAAGATAGTCAGTAAAACTATATCATCATCATCATCATCATCATTATATCTGAACCCAACATTTCATAAATGAAATTGTAGGATTTTTTTAATAGTATACACTTGGTATCACTTAGAATCTGTTGCTTTGTTATGTACCTTTGGGTTGAAAATTATTCTAGATCTGACAAAAGGAGCTAAAAAGGCCATTTAAATGCATTAACAATCAAAGCATTTTTGCTTCTTGCACAGAAAAAAATTCCATGGCTTTAGCCAAAAGATAAACACTTACCTAATTGGAGCAATAGGTGGCTTCATCAGGGCTTTCAGATATAAATGGACCTTATCCATACCAATAGGAGACAAGACAATAATACGTCTTCCTCTTTTCTGTGATGTGACATAAGGCAAGTATAATGTCCCTTTATGTTGACATCCTTTTTCAACTTTGGAAAAGTTGTCCAACTCTGAATAAAAAAGCTATAACTAGAAATTTCAATCTACTTTCTAAAAAAAAAATCATTAAGGGTATCTTTTGCAGAGACTAACCACCTTTTTGCACTTGGCCTTATTCAGGAATATATCCAGGAATAAGAGCCTGCTGTCTGCATGCAAACACAGATTATGGCAGGCCCCAGGCAAGACCTGCCATAGTCTGCATTACCATGCAGACAACATACTCCTATCCTGAGAAATAACTCATGTATCCATTTATCCATTCTCATAACTGTGCAAAGTATATAGAATTATCAGTGCCAAAAACTAAAGTACCTATTTCACCTACTGTTGTATGATTTACTTAGTATACTTGCTGACTCTAAGATAAATTGTTATGTAATGAACCATAGCTGGAATGAGTGATTGACACCTATTTAGCAGTTGTGGAGTTTTACAAATAAAGCATTTGATACTGGACTTAGGAGGTATTTGTGTGTTTATTAAAACTTGAATGTTACATGGGCTGTGGTCACGCTTAAGGTTTAATCCACCTTCAGTCCACTTTCAGAGTGAGAGGGAAATAATCTCTTTGGCAAAGCCCTCTTCCCAGCACTTGGTGCGTTCTGGAATTTGTGAAAAGCGAAGGGGTAAATTTACCAAACCGTGACAAAATCACCCAAGATCTTGCTTTTTTAGACATCAGAAGTGGATGGAGAATTTTAATGAGAGAGGGCAAAAGAAAAATCATGCCCCTAAGCCTAGATCTAGCCCATGTTTTGCACTCACCCACCACAGGGCACAAAACATGGGTCAGATCTAGGCTTAGGGCATGATTTTGTGCCTGACGGCAGCATCGTGGAATCAGTCCCTATGGTCGTGGGGGATCGCTAGTCTGCTAGTTGTGCAAAAGAGCCTGGGTGAGTGATCAAAGAGTGGAGCTGGAATTCCCCACCCTCGGCCACATCATGAAGTTAACTATGGGAGTAAACCCAATCAGAGAGCAGGGTGGGAACCCCAACTAGCAAAGGGCATGGAGCAAAAGATGCTGGTTCCCCAATGCATTTTATGTAGCATTTTCAATGGGAATGGCAAAATTCGGGTTCTATACATTTTTATGTATTTTCAGTGGGGACAGGCAGAATGTCTTCTCGCCTTGAATTTAGCTTAAATTCTTATTGAAAAAGTGGGATCATGGCCAAGCTGTTTTCTTTCAGTGTTAAATAACTCAGGAAATTCACCTTTGGGATAGATAATGTAGAAAAAAAATTACTGATCACTTTGCTGGTGTGGTGGACTGAAGTGGGATTAAACCTTAGGTTTGACCACAGCCATGGTATCAGAAGGAGTGCCAGAATTTTGATGGATCAGTTGAAGTCTCCAGAAAAGTTGGTGTCTGATGGAAACATTGCAGAAAACTAGAGAAGGTAAAAACAGATATTTCCGCTGTACCAAGTGGCAAGTGGAGCTGATAAGAATAGTGAAAGACTTCAAGCAGCATTATTTATTTATTTATTTATTTATTTATTTATTTATATTTATTTATTTATTTATTATTTACATTTATATCCCGCCCCATACCCGAAGGTCTCTACATGATGCAAGAGAAGAAGTCATTGAGGTACTTAAGACCTTTCAATTTGGTGAGGAAGAAGATCAACAAAAACTATAGGTAGTGCTTGATAAATTTGAAGCATATTGTGTACCAAAGAAGAATGGCATGTATTGTCTTTAAATGGCTGTAAATTGGTAAAATTCAAACTAGGTGCTGGAGTACAAGACAGTGTATTACCATTAAGTTTTTATGAACTACTGCATGTATCTCCTATACAATATCATTTTACTGTCTTTCAGTTCTAAATACAGTGGTACCTTGACATACGAGTTTAATTCATTCCATAACCTTGCTCTTATGTCAAATCGCTCGGATCTCAAAGCAATTTTCCCATTAATCCATTCCAGCTCCCAAAACACCACCTCAGTTGTTTTTGTTATGTACTGTACTGTATTTACATACTCGTATCTCAAATCTTGCTCTCATCTCAGAGCAAAATATCACTCGCTCGGTGGCTTGTATCTCAAAACACTTGTATGTCAGGGCACTTGTATGTCGAGGTACCACTGTATGTTCCATCTCTTTTGTTCACTTTTTTTTTTTGAAAGACAGTGCAAATGTATGCATTTGAACTACATGTATTTTAATGCACTCCATAAAATGGAAAATTTCCTGTAATTTTCTCATGCATTTTCTCAGAGGATATGAATTGTGTATGCACCAAATTGCACCACAAAGTCTGGAGGTATGTGTAAATCTGACTAGAAGACACATTTGCATGCAAACAGGGCATCAACATATTCCTTCTCTGATTTTAGCAAAGATACCATCTGAATAAATGAATGCATGAAATGAATGGTTTTCATCTTGTTAGTCATGGGCCACTACAATTTAAAAGTAAAAGCTATAAAAATTACAAGCACGCAGAATGCACTCTAAATCTTCAGGTCATAGCTGACATTAAGTAATATTTGATATTTTATAATTTTCAAAAATACTCTCTAATAACATCCTTGAGGGCATGCTAAATAAATAAATGAATTAAACATAATAATCTATAAACAAACAAACCACCCTTAACCAAGCCAGTAACATCAAGAAATACTTTTATAGAGCAAGTGCTCCCAAAGCTTTTGCATTAGGGATGTCCAAAGTTCAGGTGCATGCATTGAACCAAACATGTAGTTGCTTGGCTATCTGGAAATTCAATTGAACCAAAGCAGTCTGCCCTTGGCAAATACAAACTATCTGAATGAACAGATCATGTTTCACATTGAAAAGGGAATTTTAATGGGAAAAGATGTATTCTCTGTTTTCAAGCATCAAGAAACAAACATGAATAATTGTTTGTTCAATTAACTGGTTATCTATAGAACCAAACAAACAGGCATTCGGTTCAGTGGCGGACTGAACACACGTATTTAGTTCAGACACATTCCTATTTTGTAGGTGGAGACTGCAAAGCCTGATTAGTGCAGGCCCATGAGCCAAAAAAAACAGTTGCTTTTCATTATACACAGAATAAAACTAGCACGGATTTACCAACTACTCATGGCCCACAAAAAAGTTATCTGATGGTTGCATGTGGTCCTTAGGCCACACTTTGGACAGTCTTGCTTTAACAATATTATACAACTGACGGAATATGAGATAACTGTTATGATTTTCACTTTGTCTAGCCCAGTGGTTCTCAATCTTCCTAATGCCGTGACCCTTTAATACAGTTCCTCATGTTGTGGTGACCCCCAACCTAACCCTAACCCTAACCCCCAACCATAAAATTATTTCCATTGCTACTTCATAACTGTAATTTTGCTACTGTCATGAATTGTAATGTGATCTGATATGCAGGATGTATTTTCATTGTTACAAATTGAACGTAATTAAAGCATAGTATTTTCTGATGGTCTTAGATGATCTCTGTGAAAGAGTAGATCGACCCCCAAAGGGGTTGTGACGCACAGGGTCGTGGAAAATTTTTCACTGACATGTTAACCACATAACCCTTGTACAATCATGGTGTCTTCACAGCCTTCACAAAATTTCTCAAATGATTATTAAGTTGTTTAAATGTGATGCTGCATGGATTTACTTGGGATAATGCACATTGAAGACAGAGAAACAATATGCAGTTAAGCTATATGTACAGGTATCTCTTACGGAAAGAGTAGCAGAGAATTGGTTTAATTCTTTTTTCTCATACATAGAAACAAGCTAAAGTTGAATAATGTAGTTTTTCACAAAAAGAATGCCCACAGAATTGAGCTCAACAGATCAATGAATCAAACCAAACCAATTTGATTAAATATATTTGCATATAAGAGAAGATACAGGCTCTAAACAGCTTTTGAATTTGGCCAAATTCCTGCCAAAAAAGCTATTTAATTTCATTCAGAGCAATTCATCACTGAACAGGTCACTAATAAAAATCTTGATTACTTTCTCTCTCCCATTCTGTATTAAGATGTTTGAAAGCCAAGAAAATTTTTAATAGGAGGTTGAGCTCAGGTTAAAGACAAATATTCCAAACAGCATGGTAGAAGTAGTTTGGAAAATGCACTTGTCAGAATATGGCCAGCTATATATCCATATAGTGCTGACCATAACTCCTATTATTTTTTACCACTGCCCAGATTGGCTGAGGCAAATGGGAGCTATGGTTCATTAACATCTGGAAGGGTATAGCTTGTCTACCTCTTTTTTAGCTACTTGATGCTATGGCCCTTAAATCATGGGTTTCAGCAGAGTGAATTCTATCCTCCATACTGTTTACCATCTATCTGAAACTTTATAAGAGACATTCCAGTAATCTGAAATGTGCATTATCAGCAAACAGGCTTGATTCTCATTTTTCCCACAGGACTCATGAGCCTGTGCTTAAAATCAGTAATAGTTCCAACGTGACAGGGCAAACTGCTAGCAGCAGTAACAGCCATGCGCAGATGGACAGTGCTATGTTGATCAGGCAACATGGCACATGACTGCGCAGCTGTCACCATCAAAGCCACCTTACCCCACCTCCATGAAGCCTTCACATGAAAGTAAGTGTGAAGGCTATATCTGGGGCAGCACTAGGAGAACAACAGGTGGTCCTAATACAGTTGTAGAGCAAGTTTTACTGAGGCAGATGTGCCAGTGCTCCAAGCCACAGTGTTCCCAGGCTGCCCCATCACCCAAGTATGAAAGTGCCTTACATCCAGACAAGAAGGACTCTTCTTTAGGAGTAGTAACAAGAAGTATTTAGAGAGACTAACCTGCAGTCATCCTAAATGACCAGGTCTACAATTTGGGAATGTTCTGTGTGGTGTGTTCAGAAACTATGCTTAATGGTGTTTTTCTGCACAGCAATTATGACTGTTTCAGGAAATTATTGTGGCCTCAATCACATATGCCACCCACACTAAAATGACTCTGGTCCTAATTTCCCCGAGATCAAATTTTCACTAAGGGGAAGGTTTCAGTGCTTCAATTTACAGCTGTGCAGCTGGTGACCAAAGCTGTCTGTTTGGGCTGTGTGACTCATCTTTCATGCCAGCTGTATTGGCTTCTAGTTCATTGCCTACTTTTACCTAACCCCCTTAAAATTAGTTTACGTATCTGAATTTATATCCAGGAGCACTCTGAGATGTAACTCGGCATTTGATCAATACAAGTAAACAGTAGGTAGAATGTCATAATTCACAGTGTTTCTTATGTTATTTGTATGCACTTCCAAACTCTCAGTGCTGAAATACTTATCTCAGCATGGAAAAGGGTAGGAAGTACAGTAGAAACAGTATGAAAAATAAAAATAAATCCGTCACCATTCCTGCACAGCAAGAGGATGAGAAGCAATTTATTTACTCCCCCTCACCAAATAGTGCCAGCTTTGCAAACATCCTTAGGGAACCCATTTTACTATGAAATTTCTCTGTAGCATATAATACTGCCACACTTTTAGCTACTTGCATAATATTGTACAATGACCTCCTGCTTCCCAGACAGTGTCACGGGGAGAGACGTGTTGTTGTCTGCAAATGGGAAAGCTGATGCTATGGGATTTGCAACCAGAAGAAGTGGTGAAAGCAACCAACCTGGATACCTTGAAGAAAGGGTTAGACAAATTCATGGAGGACAAGTGTATCAATAGCTACTACAATGAACGTCAGTTGAGACACAGGCAGGATGCTTCCAGGCTGGAGGCAAGATGTTTTAACTGATTCATTATATTGTGATTTTGTTGTGATCCGCCCTGGTATAGGATGAAATATGAATGAATGAATGGACGGACGGACAGACAGACAGACGGACGGATGAGGTCATTTGCATGGGGGTCAAGAGCAGGTGAAGGTTTTGCCTTTGTCCTCTGCTTGAAATGCCCAGAAGCAATTGGTGAGTCATTGTGTGAGACAGGATGCTGGACTAGATGGGCTGTGACGATCCAGCAGGGCTTCTCTTTTGTTGTTATGGTCTTTTGCAGTTCTAGGGACCAAATCAACAGTGACGATTAACACTGCTTTGACTGCCCTCCAAGGGCATCTCTCACAGGCCACAGATACTGTTGAGGTTTTTTTGTCAAAGAACGAGCATTTTATTTATCTTTTTAGTATACGTTATGTCTTGTTTGCATTTTCTGCTTAATACTGTATTGCATTTTTGTTGCTTTTGTAAATTGCTTGAACTGCTAGTTTTCTTGCAAAAGTGGCTACCACTAGTAAACCAAAGAACATTCACCCACCAATCATGGACTATACCATAGTAGACTGCATACTATTTATTCCACCTTCAAACCAAAGAAGAAATCTTTCACTAAGAATGCCTGGTGGTGAATCATCTGCAGAAAAAAAGACCAGAAACACAGAGAAGACCAAGCTGTTTAGTGATAGAACTGGTAATATACAAACTATGTTGCCGGCCACAAGTTGCATAGCTCATCTGTGTCGTTGTTCTGTGAAGAGGGAATGCACTGGCTATGTAGCTCTGTCCCTGGACCCCATTGGCCCAGCATGGGTTCAGACGTGTGCTGTGAAATCTGGTCTTCTGGGCGCAGGAATGGATTACAGACCCCCTTTAAAGGGGTCCACGGCTATTCTGGATTATGGGGCCTGAAGACCTCATTAGATTCAGAACTTGATGATGCTTGTGTGGACAATGTGATCCCAATGGGGTCCTAATGGGGCCCACAGTGTGGAAGGTATGTAGAAAATGTGCACCAAATCCATACTAATCAGGCTCTTAATAGGGTCCATGGAGCCCATGCAGAAATAGCCCTAGTTGCCACGTGCTACAACCACTAAACTGCTTTTGAGCTGCCTTTAAAAAAAAAGAATGTGTGCAGTTGTAGACTTACTGCCACTACCCTCAATACAGGAAATAACTAAACAGTATATACAATGTCAATAGTTTTTTTGTAATTCTGTCTTCCTTCATTTTGTCTTCTGCCCCAGAAAATAGTTTGGGAACTTCTTCATGTATCAAAAGTACAGAAAGATTTTGAAGGTTTTTAAACCAACACTAAAGTCTCAATCAGTAGGTACACACTATTAGTTACATGGTGTCCTATATTCTAGCCAATATTTCCAGAGCACCTTTTGCCATAATAAAATACTTGTGATAAAACACTATTATCTCTGAATAAAATATTGTTAAACAAATAGAGCATTAGAAAATCCTCATTCTTTTCTAACCTGAGCTCTCCCCACTTTGTCATTTCCTGTTTCTTCTATTAAGTCTACTTCCAGATTAGAATTTGATAACATCTTCCCATTTACTCTATAAATTTTCTTAACAAACTCCTCAACTCAGTACTAAGCTGGTCCTCACTAGAACATTCCTCAACTCCCCACACTTCAAGAGCTCTATCTCTATATCATTTCATGTGGGTAATAGGCTGCCTCCAGACAGCAAGAGGAAATTGTTTAGATCCCACAGTCACTATTCCCACAAGGAGTCTTCGTGTTTGATAGAGTAACCGAGCTTCAAAACTTCCACCCAGCCTCACAAAAAACAGGCAAAGTTTTAAAATAAAGAAATTTAGTTAAAATGCAAAAGCAAAATCAAGCAGTTATATCAGGTCACAAGATGCAGAAACAAAACAAAATATTGCAAGCCAATTTTCAACGAATAACCTCACCCATACAAGGAGGTAAGAAACTTGATTCAAAAAAGACAGGCATTGAGGTAAGGCAAAAGATATACAGAATAAGACAGGTAGAGACTAATAATATTTCATCCATTACATGAGTGAATAAAAGGAAGCTACTGATTGAATCAGATGACCATTGATAACCAATCATTTCACTACCCAAATTGAGAATCTTCTCAAAACTGAGCATTTCCCCCCTCCCAACTAGAAGTACCAATCAGTTGTTATCTATCTTTTGCTGGCTTCCAGCTACAGCCAACAGGAGCCAAATAGCTTCAAAAAGATTCCAAGGTCAAACTAACTGGTAGAGACAGAACACCTGCTTTTGAGATGAGGATGTTAATTCAAAATGAATAAAGATAGTTAAGATTACTTCATTGTACCCACCATCTTATTTAGATACCATAATAACCTCCTGCTACCCCTGCCAAATGGCAGGAGGCAGTCCTGGGGCAACTGTGGGCTGTATCTGTACCAGAGCTGACCTAATTGTGTACCAGAGGACTAAGTGGGAATAGGCCCCTTGTCTCTTATTTCTTCATGAAATTGCTGCTCTTACAAAAGTACCTGCATAACAGGAAGCACTCACTTATCCTCCCCCCCTACACACAGATGGGTACTTTGTGTCAGAGCTGGATTTTCCATAATGCCTATGCACTGGATTTTCCATTGACTATCCTAGTATATTAGGATTGACACAGATATATGTGGTGATCCCAATATAGTGCAGGTAAAATGTGTTTTTACCAGTGTCTAGAGACACCTATAGTTCAATTTATGAGGAATTCATACAACACAGAAGCATCTTCACTCTGAAGCATAAAAGGATGACAAGAGAAACATAAAAGGACAACAAGAGCATGCAGGCCTTGCCACTGTTATGGCTGCAATTCTATTAAAACTGATATGAAAATGTTCACCTGTTTGCTCTACCTACTTAACAGGGTGTCTGTTGTGGGGAGAAGAATAGAAAGCTTTGTCACCCACTTTGAGTCCCCTTAAATGGGTGAGAAAAGAGAGGTAGAAAGCCAACTCCTCCTCCTCCTCCTCTTCTTCAGACATCTTCTGACTGATATTTGATTTCTCCCTGATAAACATAACAGTAGCATCTGTGATGCAGTTTCGTCTGGTATTCCACTTAAGTAGCTTCTACGGTGATGAACCCATTTATTACTACACGTTTACCATCTCTTTTGTATCCACTAAGCACTGTTAAGATGCAGAGACAAACAAACATTTCTATGGGCTCGTCCCCGTGAACTCCATTTATTTTGGGCTTGAATCGAGTCATTCCCAGTGCGGATTGTAGTTCAAATTAACCCATTCCCATGTGATTGAGGAGAGCATGGGTTCAAGTCGAATCTACCTGTCCCCATGAAACCATGGTAAAACCCTGCATTGCATAACCACAACTTTTTCCCTCCACCCCTTCTCCCTTGATAGGAAGCTGGGTTGACGTCACCGTACCCTATCCTGCCCGCTTCAGTGATGACAGGGAAACTCCTCGGTTGCACCTCCATGTGAGGAATATTTCCATAGTGTGTTTGCCAAGAGACATGATATATTTTCAAGGACAGTGTGTTTGCCAAGAGACGTGATAAGATGTCTTCAAAGAGTAACTGGTCTAAACCAGTCAGATATGGACTTAGTTCTTACTGCGCATGTCAGAGAAATCTAATATGTATGTCTTTTTCTATATAGGCGTTACAGGAATATTATAATCACCGGCCGTGGTTTAGGGTATAAATTGTGTTCTGGAATGTGGGAGGTTCGAAGTTCTGGCTTGATGGGGTTATGGAAAGCGAGCTTCCTATGCTGCAGCGTACTAAAATTAAAAGGAATCTTTTTCTCTCTGACCCATCTGCTTATTGAGAAACTAATATGAATAGCATTTGCTGATAGAGCAGCAACTTGTTTTCATAGTGGTCTGGAATTTTCCTAACATCCACAAACACAACACACAAAAAGATAAAACAATGATAATAATAATAGGCATAACGATGAAAAGCAGCATAACAATGAAAAGCAGCTAATCGCTTGAAGCCACTACAGTTTAGTGCAGGTATGCACCTTTGCATGACAGCAGGCACCCCCCCCCTCACAATAGATTCGAGGGATTCTGTGCTTCTTCTCATGCTTCATCTGGTGCAGGGAAGCCACCGGTGCGTCGCCCATTAAGGCGAAGCAGTGCTCGTGTAAAAAATCAAGCCATTACCCATGCGTAGCTTGCCAATCTGGCGATCAGGGAAGAGGGCGGTATAATAATTGTAGCCGTAAAGACACTTGTAGGACAAAATGAGAGCGATCATCATTTCTCTTTCATCAAATCCCCAAACAGTTGCAATCACAGCTTGCAGGACGGGAACAGCGAGCACAGGCGAAACCCCACCCACTAATGATGCAATCGTCAATCTCCTCCCCCAATAACCCGGAAGTGTCCCCATGTCCCCAAGATAATCCATGCTTGCCCCCTAATTCGTAGCGAAAACAGTTATCAAGGGGTTTTTTTTTTACTGCGGATTTGAGCAGTTTGTTCTGCATGTAGCCTGGATTAGAGCTTTTGCTTGGGGACACTCCAAAGCGAATTCAGGTTCACTTTGGAGTATATAATGCATGGGGATGAGCCCTATCATAATTAAAATAATTTCATGCTCACATGGATACATCTTCCAGAAGGGGTAACTCGAGTTCTGTTCACACGAGTTCTGAAGTGGGGAAATGGCATACAAGGCCCATGACTGACTCCCTGTTTGTGGATAAATTGTATGCATCACCCACAACTGTATTCTCTTCCAGGTCAAGGACTGCTCACCCCAAAGGGTTGGGGTTTGGCAGTGTGAAATGGGAAGCTTCGGTGATATAACAGTGATGTCTCTGCTGTGCAACAAAAAAGGTGTGCAAATGAGTCCTATGTAATATAGATATTGTTATAGCCCTATATAAGAAAGAAGAAGAGGAGCAAGGCATACCCAGTAATTGAACAATGCTTAACTGAGGTAGCAAATAACAGAACTAACAGTTGAGAGAGAAAAAGTAAAATGATGAGATGATCATATTATGATCATTCATTCATTCATTCATTCATTCATTCATTCATTCATTCATTCATTCATTCATTCATTTACATTTCTATCCCACCCCATACCCAAAGGTCTCTGGGCAGATTATGTTTTACAGTATAGACAGATGATGGGGTAGATAGATAGATGGCTAGGTAAATAGATAAGATAGGTGCAGTGCAGATAATGAGCCCTGAAGGCATTGAGTCTTCCAAACTATTGTGGCACAAGAATTGTGTGACATTCATTTAATTTTTCAGGCAGTCATTTTGATCTATGCAACTGAGCACAGCCTCTACCAATCAAAGGCATTGCCAGAACTGAACAAATTAGATAAGGTTAGGCTGCAGGCTGCAGAACAATTAGGACACTGAAGTGTGTCATAACCTGATGATCACAGATCATGCTGATAGCTAAGGTACTGAGAAAAAAGCAGATAATTGAGTCATGCTGTATTTTTCATTCAAACCATATCTTGAGCTGTATTATTTCTCTTAATAAAAGCAGAGTGTCCACATGGGGCTTTTATGGCACTGTGTCATTGGCCTGATGGTGCATTATGGGAGCACTGACACCACCATAAGTGCTAATTAGAGTGCTATAATAGCAGAGTGACAGGAAGATTCTGACAGCTCTTTGTAATGTTCTCCAGAAGGTCATTGATCTATGGAATTTACTACCAGAGGAGGTGGTGACAGCAACCAACCTGGATAGCTTTAAGGAAGGATTCAATACATTAATGGAGGACAGGTGCATCAATGGCTGCTAGAATGGATGCCTAGGTAATGCTTCCAGGTTGGAGAGACAGGCAGGGTGTTACTCAAGGCCATTTGCAGGGAATCAAGAGCAGGTCACCTGTGAGACAGGATGCTGGACTAGATAGGATGTGGCCAGTTTCAGCAGGAATTAACATGGGACTTATGGGTAGATGCAGGTAAAAGCCTGTGATGGCTTTCTACATCTAGCAGGGGTAGCAAGTGGTAACTGAAGCGTCTTCTCACTGCCTGAAGGAAGAAAAAGGAATCAAATGGAACCGAACCAAAGAACTGCTGAGATCATTGTCACTGCAGATTGATCACAGGCTCTTCTAGCTTTCCATGACCCACAGGTTGATTATGGAAGCACTCCCTATAATTTTCTAGGGCTTCCTTTGGACAGCGGCCAGATCTGTCATTAGCTAGTGATAATGTAGAATATCATCCCTTTGCCATTATTGCTTGCTAGATAGACAGCACCAGACACACTACTGTTTCTGTGGGGGTTTGGCCAGTGCCATCAATTTCAGTTTCTGTGCACAGACATTGGATCGAGCAATAATAGTGGCTCTGACCATAGGGTAAGTAAATGAGCTATTGCTGGAAAACCTGCCCCCAATGCTGGGTTTTCCAGCAATAGTTTTCAGTGGATTTTTTTTGGGGGGGGGGATATAGCAGGGGCAGGGTGGGATTACTGCAGATATGCATGGCAACCCCACCAGAACAGCATCATAATGGTGCTATATTCCTCCCCCCATCTGGATGGGCCCTATCTCTGGGAAGAATGACAGTATTAAATGCACGTAGCCTTTAAAGACTATTTTTGTTCCTCAAAGTTAGCAAGACTGCTATAGAACAGCCACAGATGAGGAGTTAACATTCTGTACATTTTCTGGCTGCCACTGACTCTGATCTCCAAATATCTGAATAATGGACTCATGCCTTAAATCTGATGTAGATTGTTTTATGTCTTTCCTGGGAGAGTAAAAAACATTGTCTGGGAGAGACTCAAAAACCATATATAGTTCAGAGCTGCATTGTGAACACGACTAAGAACTACTTTAAAAGTTCTAAATTTTTTAGGGTGAAAAAACAAGTCTTGCTTTATTTTAGATTTTAAATTTACTCAGTCTGAAGAATATTTAAGCATATCTATATTTTTCCTTCCCCACTTTTCTTATATTTTTAAAAATGTTTATTAACTAAGCCTATATCTAAGGTTGCATCCCTATGAGGGCAAAATTTGAGACAAAAGATGGGCTTGGGCATGGAGTCATGGGCCTGATGGGAATCACATGCACTTGGGCCCGAAGCCATGGACATGAGCAGAGAGCCAAGGACTTGGGTGTGCACCCTATGGGCATAGACATGGAGCAGCCAACCCATGGGCTTAGGCATTCAGTCTACATCACATATCATCCTGTCTCCTGTAGGGACCACTGCTGAAGGAAACAGAAGCCAATGGAAGTCTGCCAGAGGTTTGGTCCCTAAAAACAACTGAGGGTGTATCGCTGGCCATACAGTCACCCCATGACTGCCATGGATGTTCATGTGAGACTAAGGAGTGAATGTTGCAACAAAAGAAGCCCAAAGCTGTGGTTAGGATGACAGCTTCCGGTAGGAACGTCCAGACAAGTAAGTCATAGGAAAACCTGCATTCAGAGTTGGGTTTCCCTAAAATAGGTTATAGCAGGTTTTTACCCTGATGTAACCATAAAACACTATTTATCTCCACCTCTGAATGGGGCTGTGGTGTTGCATTTTGTTGGTTGGCACACATGAGAAAACTTATAAATTGCAAAATTAATTGCACCAGTAATTTGAAAAGAATGCACAGTTATTACCAAAGTATTACAGTTAATTGTATATATGTGTACAGATCTACAATGTGTGAAAAAATGAATTACAACACTGGACACTTGATATAAGAATTTATGAAACATAATGATCGAAGAAAACCAACTCACATCATAAAACACAGTTAAATCAAGCTAAGAACATCTTTTTTAAATGTAATTTGATATGAGTTCATTCAATAGAACAACCAGGACAATTAAAGTTCTCCTGATAAATGTATTAGTGTGTGAAAAAATAATCAGCCAGATCTATCCAGTTTTTCTATTGATTTATTCCTTGTAGAAAACATATTTTTATTTAATTTTTCATTCTTATTTTCTTTTAATAAAAGTTTTCTTTAAAAAATCTTCAGTCATTGGTATTAAAACTGTAATGCTTCAGAAGTAAATTGCAGCATGATTTCAAAGCTTAAATGCTTTATCTATAACTGCAATATTCCTCATTATACAATGCATGCAGTGTGTTCCTCACTAGTTCCAAAACATTTCCAGCACACAGCAAAAGCACCTTTCAATGGAAACCAGATGCCCTGAGGATCTGATTAAGATGCCTTTGCAGCCTCCAGACAGGGTGTAAAACTTCCTAGTGTTTGTGGCAATCCCAACATAGACCTGTCGATATTGGGGTACTATTCCATAGTATTGCTATAGTGGGGAAAAGGAATCTTCACCCACTTTCCCCCACTATAGCAATATTGACTTATGCTGCTGTCAGGAGCCACCATACTGGAGATGGCCACCGTAAGTGTGTGGGCTCCCAAAACTGTGGCTGGGTATGTGGGGTCATGCATCTCCATGTATTTCAGGCTTTGAAATACCTGGATGTACATAGCACACCAATGGCAGGAGCATCCAGAAAGCTAAGTCCATCTGGGCAACAAGCGATTAGGCTGTGTCCAGACAGGATGAAAACTTTGCAGATACTATAGAGCAGCTTTCAACCTGCCAGACAGGTTTTACAATACTGCCAGACAGGTTTCACAATAAAGCCCAATATTCCAGGGGGGAAAACCCACCATACTTACATCAGCATTTGCTGCAGCGTATTCCTTTCCTCTGCATTTTCCTGGCTGTTTGGGTGAGATTTCACAAAAGTTCACCCTCAACAAGAAGCAACAGGCTTACCAGAGAGGGAGGGAGGGACTGAGTAAAGTTAAGCTTCATATTTTTATTTGGCTGTCTGGAGGCACCCTTATTTTGGAATGTTGCTTAATTCAGGATTTTGGGCCACCATCTGGAGGCAGCCTTAGGGTCTGATTGTGGGCAAGTAATTCTCAACTGTTACTAGGACTCTTCTGAGCCCAGATGTGGATTTATATGCCTGATCTAGAAACTGTGGGTTTGGTGTTATGGGAGAAGATATGTGTCAGTTCCCAAAGAGCAAATTCTATTATGGGGAAAGAGCCAAAGTACACATAAACTCATGAAGTATGGTAGACAAAAAACCACATTCACAGCTTTTGGTAGTTTAAGAATACAAGCAGAGAACAAAGTGATTTGAAAAGTCAGTCAAGAATAAACATTATGCGTACTTTGTGGCATTGCACCTTTCTGCATTTATTTCAAATTATATTTTGGAATAGAAACCTGTCACCTGCATGCTGGTGCAGACTATGGCAGCTCCCACCTGGCAGTCACAGTCTGCAAGAACATCTAGATTGCAAGTCCTTACTCTAGGATATAATTTGTAAGAAGGCCCTGTGTAGAAAGGATCATTGTTATAGAGGAAGGGTGCCTCCAGACGGAAGGAGACAATCCTGGTCTCTTATCTCCATCTGCTGGCTCCTTGCATTACTGTTCCTGTTCCAAATACCTGGATGTTAGCAACATTGTTGCAAGTCAAGACATATCAAGCTCACCTCCCATTTGCCCCAGAGTTCATCATGAGCTGACAGTCCCTAACCCAGTGAGGATGAAACTGGTGACACCACGGTGCTTGCCCAGAGGTTCACAAGTAATGAAATAATGACACTAGTGATGTTATAGCAATAACTACTAACACAGTTAGCACAGGAGACACAAGGCCCTTCTGCAGTTGTCTTGGTTCAGTGATTAAGATCCTTCGTAATCAGCTTCAGGGCCTCATTGATCCACACATTAGTGAAGATCTGTGAAGTCCCGCTCACCACTAGTATGCTCCATCTGCAAAAGACAGAGCATGATCCAGATCAAAGGCCTTTACACTGGATTCTCAGTAGACCTGTTTAAACAGGTCTATGAACAGACCAGTAGGCCCTGGTCCAAAACACAGAAGCATGTAAAAGCACACTTTCATGCTTGGAATTACTAGGAGATCCACTTTGGTGGCACAACCCAAAGCACACTACCAAAATGGGTTCCCCTGTGATATCGAGGCTAGAAACTGTTCCTATTCCTTCAGTGTGCTCAGAACTGAGCCCTGAACCTCACGTTAATTTCAGGGCCAGTGTGAGGGCAATTGTGGACTATTCCAGATCACGCTTTTCCATAGTTCAAACAGTGGGCTTGGCTGATCCAGACCCACTGGTTTGGACCACAGAGAGGCAAGTGCAGAAAGGCCCATATCCTATACAAATAACAAAGAGACTCTAGATCCAGCCTCTTTGCCTTTGGATCTCACCTGTTCTCCGAGCTGCTGCCTTAACATATCTTTTTGTTTACAACCTCATTCCAGTTGTTCCATCTTCTATGTCTGTCCTGTGTCCTTTCTGATCTTTGCCTTGTTCCAGAATATATCTTGGGATAGGGGGTCTATTGTTCACATGCTAATGCAGACTATGGCAGGCCTCACTTGGGTCTGTCATAGCTCACACTAGCAGGTGGATAGCAGGCCCCTGCTCTGAGATAGGTTCCAGAATAAAGCTAAGTACAGAAAGGTCCCTGCAGACCTATATGAAATAAAGCCTTGACTTGAAATATTGACTATAACAGAAATTCACTTTTGGATGATTTGCTTTGCTTTGCTTTATTCTTCTCCAACAGTCTTTTAATATCTGTTAAGCTTCTTAGCTCAGTCACAGGTGCTACTTCCATTCTATCACTTGGTACCTGGTATTAGTAGCTAATGGACCTTATTTGGATTCTCTGGTTTAGTTCTACCTTTGAGGTTTCTAACTTTGTGCTTCGCCTGGCACATGGTAGATTTTTATCACTGCATTTTGGAAAAGTGCCCTATAGCTAAAGAGGATCTGTGGACTGAGATGTCATTTTGTTTCCTAAAAAAGAATAGCCCCCCCCCTCTTGTCATTCACAAAGAGAATTTTGATTCTTCTATTTCCTGGATTGGCAAGCAAAGGCAAGTTATCTGACTTAATTTCTTTATTCTGCAAGCTGAATGCTACTGATTTTAATTCTATAGTCATTGGTTTCATAGAATGAATGCTCATTAATTTATTCCCTGGCAGTGATGCCTGCAACTCAGAGATTTATTTAGAATTCCAGGAACCAGAGTTCCATTTTCCTTCGTACATTTGAGGCAATTGAAAAAGGAAAAGATGGAAAAGGAAAACTTTCACTGCTAGAAATAATATTTTCAACTCAGAAGCATGATTGTTAAGTACTGTAAAATATGGCACTTGGTGGATAGATTGAAATAACTTTGTGCCTTGGATTTCTTAAAAGATTTACTGCACTGAGAAAGTGCTAAACTATATGATGGAACTGAGATGATACTACAACAGAAACCATAAAATGCATTTAAACCCCTGGCCTTAATTTGCTTCTCAGCTTCACAGACCGGTTTCAAAAATACTCTTATTAAGTATATAACATCAAAGTATTCTTAGGGTGTCTTAGGTGCAGAACTTTTTTCTGACGCAAATATGCCGTGATCAGAATACATTTCCTTGCTAAAGTTAAGTGTCATGCAAGGATCCTGCTGCTAGGGTTTTTTTTTTTAAGATAATAGTAATAATAATGGCAGTCGTATTAAGCTGGAAAAATTGTGAATATGATTCTGTGTTTTAATTTAAAAACAACCGCATGGCTTCAGATCTGTACTACTTTCCCAAAGGAAGTTAAGGAACCCTGCTGCTTTGTGCTAGATTTTGCCCTGTGGGAGACAACATGACATCTAGCACCAACCCACTACATTTTCCCCTGAAAGCAAAAAACCTAAAATAAAAATGGGGGTAACTGAGCCAGTTTGCTATAGTAGTAAAGGAGCCAGATTCTTATCTGGGAATACCAGATTTAATTCCACACTGCTCCATGAAGCCAGCTGGGTGACCTTGGGCTAGTCACAGCTCTCTTCTGAGCTCACACAGCCCCACCTACCTCATAAGAACATAAGAGGAGCCCTGCTGGATCAGACCACAGCCCATCTAGTCCAACATCCTGTTACACATCCAAGCCCACCAATTGCTTACAGGCATCTCAAGCAGAGACAAGGGCAAACCTTCTCCTGCTCTCGAATCCCAGGAAACGGCCTTAGAGGCATCCTCCTTGTGTCCACCACCCCCAGCCTGAAAGATGTACTTAGGAATCCATTCTATTAGCCATTAGTACATATGCCATGCATAAATTTGTCTAACCCTTCCTTAAAGCCATCTAGGCTGATTGCTGTTACCACCTCTTCTGGCAGCAAATTCTATAAACCAACGACTACTTCCCCTTGTCTGATCTGACTCTCCTACCCATCAGCTGCATAGAGTGCCCCTGGTTTTAGTGTTGTGAAATTTTCTCTATCCATCCTTTTTATACTTCAGTCAGGTTAGGGTTAGGTGTTCTGTTGTGGAGGGAAGAACAGAAAGCTTTGTCAGCCGATTTGAGTCCCCTTAAATGAGTGAGAAAAGCAGGGTAGAAAAGCCAACTCCTCCTCCTCCTCCTCCTCCTCCTTCTTCCAAGGCTGCAGTGATGCAGTGAGGAGAGTGGCTGTTGAACTTATTATTGCGCTCTGCTCTTGTTTTTGGTCATGGTATGAAATTTAGGTGAGTCATTCTTTTTTCTTCTTTTTTTTGCCAGGGAGTCATTCTAACCTAGCCTGCAATGTATTTGTTTTTCTCAGTGGCAGGGAGAAATGGACTAGGCAAGAAAAATACTGCATTTTTCTTCTATACAACTTTGCAGCTCTTTATAACTTACAAAGGCAGACAGTTCTGGAATGGGTGGGAAACTCTCTGTCTCTCCCTTTTTTTTTTTTTGTAATAGCCAATGGCTAACCTAATGAAATAAACCACATTTTCAGAGTTACGGCTTTTGCCACGAAAAGGATCCTGTGTGATATCACACAAACTGTGTAAGCAGCACTATTGACTCATAATAAGGCAGCTTCTTAAGTTCATATAGAAATACGTCTTCCAGTGCAGACGTTTGCCATTTCTGTGTAGAGTATATGCAAAGTGATATTCACAGCAACAGAAAGATAGGCTGCTTCCATCCAAAGCCCTGAAGCTAGCAGCCACAGTAGTCAGCACCACCCCTCAACCCCTCCCAAAACATCCCTGTGGCTGTGTTCCCACTGGGCAATTGAATCTGGATTTAAATCTGGTTTTTTAAAAAATCAGCAGCGAAGTCAGATTTTTTGTGTGTTTCCATTGTTAACTTATAATGCAGATTCACTCTCCATTCTTTAGTACTGGGCAGGGGAGAAACTCCCTCCCGCATCCCTTCCCTTAGCAGAACCCCCCCCCCATGCAGTCACCAATTGGTCATCATCATACCCTGACTTCATTGGGGGTGGGAAATTCAAACCCCACCCTCAATATTTAGGTGCAGCTGCATCAGAACATGGAGTCCCCTGGCAGCACTTTTCATAACCTGTTTATTCCCACCCCCTCCATCTTGTATATACTTTTTTCACTCTATGTTTTCTCCCCCTCCCCCGCTAGCAGCTGCTTCCTGCTATCTAAGGCTTCTTCTTCCCGTTTACTTCCTTAAAGGAGAATCCGTACCACCCACCCCCATGATATTAAGTACTGAATTAAAGGGAAAATGTATGAAAGTGATCCCCCCCTCTCTGACACACACACACACACACACACACACAGAGGAGTGATCTGAAGATGACAGAGGAGGGATGGGGAAAGCACTTTCTCTTTCTCTTTAATCTGATGCTGGCTGCAATTAAAAGAAGTAACAGTTTGCAGAGCGGAAGCAAGGAAGGAGAGGAAAGGGACAGGAGGAAAGGAGCAAACACAGATGATCTATTTTCATTCATGCTGTTTTCTGTGTTTGAAGATTACCAAAAGGGAGAAATTGCTGCTTGGGCATGGGAGAGTATCTCAGAAAAGCGCAACACATCACCTCTTTCCTGGCCACCTTCTTTGCTTTTGTTTATCATTGGATCAGGGAAAGTGAAGAGAATGTTGGTAAAGCAAGGTTCCCTCCCCCGCAAAACCACTTGCGTTCCCATTGCTAAATAAGGAGGATTATTTTAAATTCAGTAGCAAGACCCCTTTTTATTCAAATACAAATAATCCACCTTTTGGGACCTTTAATCCTCAGAAACTGTGGAGTCCTCTGATCCTTTGGGAATGCTCAGCTCTGAAAACGAATTCAATTCTCTTTAAATCATAAATGGAAATGCACCCGCACGCTGTATGAGGAATCCTGTCAGCGAAGATCAATCCCCTGGCTTGAAACCCCAGCAAGGCACCAGAAATTAAACCAAAAGTTGAGTCATGTGCATGGTATATGGTATAAGATTCCAGCTTAAAATTCAGCGTGCGAGAACACAGTGATCCCCATGTTGCCTCCATGCTTAATTCTCCAAGGATGGAAATCTTAGAGTAATTCTTTCCACCACCTTTGTCCCCAGAGGAGAAGATTATCCCTCTTAGTGAGGGGAGATTAAAAGATATTTATTATAACCTCATACACAATACTGGATGCAATTATTTGCACTAAAATGTACACTTATTTCTGCTGAGATGAAAGAAATTATAAGATCACTGAATGATTTTTGAAAAGTCATTAAACACTTTATATTACTTGCCATATGTTAAGGTAAGAATTGCTCTTATGGGAAACTCAGCATCCTAGCCAGAGTTCCCATAATAGTGATATTATGGGGTTTTTTTTAGCAAGTAACCAGGACTATACTGGGAAAGCCACAGGTATGTATGACATTCCCAATATAGTTTTGCCCATGTCTGGAGGCACCTTATAGACTCCATAAGGTATGGTTTAGAAAAGGGACACAGAGAGGTTGCAGAAAATTCTCTGTTAATAAATTTTACTCAATTGAAAGATGTCTGGATGTTTTTCTACCACTGATGATGTAATATTTTGATATGGGGCTGGGGGAAACTATCTGAGAGCAAAATGACTCAGTGGAGTGGGTGCCCTCATATTGACATTAGTATGATTATCTCCAAGTACTTTCCAATTGATAAATTGTATTGCCTAGCTGAAAATTGTGTACCTGAATTATAGCAGAAAGCCAAAGCTAAAATTTGAACAGCCTGTTACAAAATGATTTTTAAAGCAATGGAAGCTCATTTAAAGCATGCTTTACAATAATTTTTAACAATGAAGTACAAACTGATAGAAATAAAAGCCAGGATAAGTAGTTCTAAAAGAACATAGGCTGCGTTCCCATGCAATAATAAGTCTGCTGAAAATCTTCTTCTGCCACGGAGCGGTCCCATGCACGGCTTTAATCCGGGTTTCCAGCACCGCTAATGGGGAAAACCCGCTTTTAAAAAATACCTGTTTAAAGCAGTACTTTCTGGAAGATGTGGGTTTTCAGCGCAACATTTTCCATGGGATCGCTTCGTGGCAAAAGGGGCGGGGATTCTCTCCCAGGTGGGAATTGCCGGCTGGAGAGATCATCTCTCTCTCTGTCTCTCTTTTGCCTGTCATCCAGCCAGCGATCTATGCAAACAGCGATCTAGGCGGGCATTTTCTCTTTGCTGTTTCTCTTTCCAATCCCAAAGAGAAACAGCAAAGATACATTGTGATGAATTGTTTCCGCAAAAGTGAAAGTGTAAAAGAGCTGGCTGGGTGGAGATCTTCTAAAGAGTGCCGGCTGCAGTCTTCGCAAGCAGGGGAGACGAACAGAGAAGTTTTAAATTTTTCTTTTTGAAGGAAAGGATTGCAGAATTGCTGGCTGGGGGGGGGAGGCATTTCGGCAGCTGGAAATTCCTTCCGCCTGATCACCCAATGAAACAGCGAGGGGCGGGGAGAAAAAGATGCGGGTGAACAAAACATGCTTCCTTGGGGACGGTCCGTTAATTTTAAATGCGTGTTTTGCTTACCCCCTTGGGAACACTTAAATCTGGATTGAACCCGCTTTTCTTTAATCCACTTCAGTGGAGGGGCAATAGAGATACAAATTAGTACCATGGGAATGCACCCATACCCTAGCAGTGCATTTTCAACTGCTGTGTCCACTTCTCTACTTCCTCTGTTTTCATCCCATTATTTTGTTGCATTCTTTAGGTTTTCTGAGCTACAAAGTGCAAAGTTATGCACATTGGGGCCAAGAATCCAAATTACGTCTATAAACTGATGGGGTCTGAGCTTTCTGCAACACATCAGGAAAGGGATCTCGGGGTTTTGGTGGACAGTTCAATGAAGGCGTCAACCCAGTGTGCGGCAGCAGCGAAAAAAGCTAACTCAATGCTGGGAATAATTAGGAAGGGAATAGAAAATAAGACAGCAACTGTCATTTTGCCCCTTTATAAATCTATTGTGAGGCCACATTTGGAGTATTGTGTACAATTCTGGTCACCACACCTCAAAAAGGATATTGTGGAACTAGAGAAGGTGCAGAGAAGGGCAACCAGAATGATTAAGGGTCTGGAACACCTCCCTTACGAAACCAGGCTGCAACGTCTAGGCCTCTTCAGTCTGGAGAGACGGCGTTTGAGAGGGAACCTGATTGAAGTATATAAAATTATGCACGGTAAAGAAAGGGTGGATAGAGAAAATTTCTTTTCTCTATCACACAACACTAGAACCAGGGGGCACTCTATGAAGCTGATGGGTAGGAGAATAAGGTCTGACAGGGGGAAGTATTTCTTCACCCAGAGGGTCATCGGCTTATGGAATGTGCTGCCGGAAGAGGTGGTGACAGCTACCAGTCTGGATGGCTTTAAGGTAGGGTTAGACAAATTTATGGATGACAGATGTATCAATGGCTACTAGAACGAATGCCTAGATGCATCTTCCAGGCTGGGGGCGGGGGAGGAACTGGGGCGCTTCAAAGGCCATCTGCTGGGACTTGAGAGCAGGAGAAGGTTTGTCCTTAGGCATTTCCGCACTGAATCGCGTTCGAAACCGAACGCGTTCAGGCGGAAAGCTTAAGCCAGCTTCGGGCGCTTTCCCCGTTCACACACAGACGCGCCAGAACGCGTGTAAACGCGTTCCGGAGCGTCTGGGTGCGAATGGTCAAAGCGCCCGAAGCTGGCTTAGCCGGCAAACGCCGGCCAGGGGCGCGCCGGCAGCCGCGGAGGCAGATCGACAATCAGCTGTTTGAAAAACAGCTGATTGTCAAAGCCGCGCGGCGTCGGAGGCGAGCCGGCAGGCGATCGGGAGACAGAAGCGGCGCGAACGCTTCTTCTCCCGAACGCCTGCGGGCGGCTCGTCCGCGTTGGAACGCGTGTAGAGCACTTCGAAGTGCTCTACATTTCGAACGCGGAAAAGGCAGCTGCGGACACGTCGGGACGCAAGCCGCGCGCGGCCAATGCGGATGACGTGTCCGCAGCTGCCTTTTTCGCGTTCCGTTTTCCCCCGTGCGAAAACGTCTCTTGTCTCTGCTTGAGATGCCCATGAGCATTTGGTGGGCCACTGTGTGCGACAGGATGCTGGACTAGATGGGCTGTGGCCTGATCCAGCAAGGCTTCTCTTATGTTCTTATGTTCTTATGTCTGCCTTGCATATAAGGCAGGCATCTAGGGAAAGCAAACGTCGAAGAGGCCAGCTTCAGTCTTTTAACCTCCCCGCTTTCTGCTCTTTGTCCTATGTATAGTGGTTGGTGAGCTACAGCCATTCTAAGAAGAGGCTCTGATGGTTTTGGGATCTTCTGTCAAACTAAAAACACTAGTAGGACTGACAGCTAACCTGAGCAGTCAGACTCTTGACCACCCAGCATCTTACGGACATCGGAGTGTAGCCTCCAAGTCATTGTATGTGTGTGTGTGAATGGTGGTATGGTGACTGCTGTTTTCCTCTGCATGTCCCTTGAAGCCACTGCCAGGAGCAGAATGGTGGCACATCCTCAAGGATGAATCCATGCAAGAAGTATTTGCAGAGCGAGAAACTCAGCAGGAAATATTCTGTTTTGATCTGAAGATATCCCTTAGCATTGGACTCAAGGGTCCCAAACAAATGGATTCTGGCTTGGCTGTCATTGGTTAAAAGAACAGATGAATCAGACTCTCAGTTGTACACCTATAGAACAGGGATGTACCAAACTCTATCATTATACATCTAAAGACAAACAGTGAAAACACAGACATTGGATATGGTGTAATGTTTTGCTATCAATAGAGATGCTATTCTTGAGACTAAGTTCTGCCGGTAACTTCTGTATGTTGGCAGCAAACACTCCGTTAGAACAATCAGCTAAGATCAGGACCTTACATATTTCTGCAGTCAGTATTTTAAGATCGTTGATAAACAAAAAGTCCTGGTTTTGTCTTGCTTCCTTAAAAGAATGTTACTTTTGAATATAGCTTTCCTGTTACGTGTACATATATAGTGAACAGCTAAGACTCTTGAAAACATCCTCAGTAACAATATGGTTACAATAAACAGGTTGAAATAATTCAGAAGCATTGCACTTTAAATTCTGAAATGATACTCCCCAGGGTAGAGCCAGAACCTAGTAATATTTGAAGGCATAAGATAATTTTTGTTTATATAACACACTCTGGGTGAGAAATAGTAATTAGGTTTAGAATTCTGTGTGAAATAAAGCAAATTCTGTTGGGACTTTAATGATAATGAACATGGCACATGGCAATTTATGCAGAGGCAGTGTATGGTCCCTGGAATTCACATATAGGAGCAGACAGGAACTCGGTTCCATTCCAAGAAGGAAGGTTTTATTGCTTTACGGTTGCAGAGTAAGCGCTGAATTATATGCATGGATAAAAGCTGAATAGTTGCATGAGTATATGAAAATAATACAGGTTAACAACTTAACTACTAAGTATGAATATTGATAAAGCCTCTACATGATTGCTAAGAAGCAGACCAAATACACAGGATAAAATTCTCAATATGGATTACATAGTCAGGCAGTTATACTCATGGAAGGCTGGTGATGTCACCGAGAGAGCAGACGCCATGTATGAACACTTGGCCTATCCTGGTTGAGACTGTCTCGGTGTTGCAATGATCTGAATTCTCATAACATCACTCTAGCTTCCCACAGGAAAGACTCCATGTTATGGCTAGAAATACAGAGATTATGGTGCAGCTGTTGAGCTGTTCTATTATTCTACAGAACCTGATATTTTCCCAGAAAACTATTGCGCTCTATTTATGGTTCCTTAACAAATTCATATGTAAGTAAAACTACTGCCAGTCATTAAAAACAGATTGGGTTGGGCAGGAATACTGCTTTGTTCATATAAAGATGGATTTAATGCCCATTTCCTAAGAAGCAAAGTAAGTAAGTATGTTTAATGATTAGTCAAATGACCATATCATAAAAAGGTTTAAAAAGAACAGTACAACAATAAAATTCAAATATAAAAAACAAATATTGGTACTAATAAAATGGCCATGTGGTTTCTGATTAAAATCAAATTAGATCGTCCTCCTTTGATCCTGTAAGAGGGCACAGACTCTGGAAGCTTTCACAATGAACAGAGCAACCCCTATTGTGATAAATTTATCAGAACCTCTTAAGAGCCAGTGAATATAATCACTTGTTATTTAGCCACTGGTAATTCACAAATAAAGGAGTAAGTGATCCCTAATTGAGTTATACAAGGCACACTTCAGAAGCAGTGGATAAATCAGGCATTTATACAACAATTTAGATGTAGATATATGTACCAGTATAGAAATATAGCTACACAATATCCCCACAGAGAGATGTGCCAACCAAACAACCATACTGCCCCTTCCTTGGCTTCAGAATTTATTGCTGAGCTCCACAGATGTGCTGTCAATTCCAAATATGGAAAGCCTTGTATTGCAAAGGAAAAGGACCTGGAAGTAGGGGTGGGCACAAAAGCAATTTTTGGGATTCGATTTGAATTGAATATCCAAAAATTCAGTTTGATTTGAATCTTTAAAATTTGAATTTAACCAAATTCTATTTGAGTTAAGCAAATTCAAATCTATTCATTTGAATTTTTGATTTGAATTTGCACTTACAAATGGCAACAACGTTTGTATGTGCCCGTATACATCCTTATGCATCCCCAACGCATCTTTACGTATCCATACACATTCGCATGCATCCTGTAGTTATCCCATATCCAACCTGTTTTCATCCCGTATGGATCCGTACAAATCCGTACGGATGTGGGAAAGATGTATATGTGCAAGCACGCATCGTGTATGAAACCAGACACATGTGAATGTCTGGATAATTCATACTAGTAGATCCAAAGTTCAAAATTCATACAAATTTTTAAATTTGAATTTATGGATATTTGATTTAAATTCAAATGTCGAAATTCAGATGAATTTGATTGAATTTTGAATACCTTCGAATATTTGTGCACACCCCTACCTGGAAGTAGGTCTTGGCTGTCATGGCACTTGCACAAAATATGCACGTATGTTGTTCTTGCCATCATGATGTGCCTACACAATGGTGATAAGAGTGACTGAAGGTGGTGGACACCCTTTGAGCTGTTAAATTAACTCTGGGGAAGGTTGCTGCAGAGGTGCTGCAAGACCTTCCTGTGTTCTTCTCGGTACCCTACAGCTGTAGTTGCTTCCGGCATTTGACCACCTCACTGTTGGGGTTTTCTCTGGGCACACACCAGCAAAGGTACGAGACGTTTTCGCACGGGGCTGAACGGTACGCGTGGGAGACAGCTGCGGACACGGCATACGCATTGCCCGAGCGGGGCTTGCGCTCCGACGTGTCCGCAGCTGTCTTTCTCACGTTCGAAATGTAGAGCACTTTAAAGTGCTCTACATGCATTCGAACGCAGATGAGCCACCCGCAGGCGTTCGGGAGGAGAAGCATTCGCGCCTGCTTCTGTCTCCCTAACAGCTGCGGGCTCGCCTCCGACGCCGGCGCGGCTTCGACAATCAGCTGTTTGACAATCAGCTGATTGCCGATCTGCCTCCGCGGCTGTCTCCGCGCCCCTGGCCGGCCTTTGCCGGCTAAGACAGCTCACGATGCTTTGAGCATTCGCACACAGATGCGCCGGAACGCGTTTACACGCGTTCCGGTGCGTCTGTGTGTGAAAGGTGAAAGCGTCGTGAGCTGTCTTAATCTTCCCGTCCTACTCCCGTTCCAAATGGAACGGGAGTAATGCGAAAACGTCTACGGATGCAGCTTGTGCTTCTGTTGGTCTGAAGAACTCTCTGTACTAGAACGATGAGATGAAAATGGCAGGGTTCCTACGCCTCCCTTAGAAAAAAACTCAGTTGATGTGGCTGGCATGAAAAATCATTTCAACCTGACAACAATTTAAAGTTTATCCCCTTGCCTTCTTACGCATTCATACATTCAAAATCCCCCATATGTTTCTGCTTGCCAGAAAAGTCAATGGTGTCAAACTGTCCCCTTCAGACTTCCCCACAGGCAAAATCAATTGCTCAGAATGTTTTATTGACATGGATGCACTGGGAAAAAAAATCATTTTAAAAAGCATGAGAATTTCTATTTGAGATGCAAAAAGGAATGGAGAGGGGAAGCTGTTTTCAATTTTCATTTTTTTCTGTTTTGTTTATTTTTCTAGATCCTCTTATTATCTCAGATTGTCTATCTTGGACCTACTTCCAAATGGGACTTATTGTTGGATTACAGTAGATCCCCTAACAATACCAGAGCTTCATTCCTGGAAAAATGTTGCTTAATGAGAATCTGCTTTACAAAGGCAACAAACTTGAATGCAAATCTAAGAGTTTGGGGACCATGGCTGAGAGTTCCTTAGTCATACATTGTGGTTGACCAGCCCTGTTTAAAAATCAAACTGTCTTGAATTGAGAAGGCCTTTCATATCATATTAATAAAGGAAACGAACCTTCATTGAAAGGGACACAACATAGCCCCCTCAGGAAGAATTGCTAAAATGCCAAGAATGCTAGTAGCACACAGATGCCACCTAAGATACCTGCATCACATATGCAGCTCAACCACACCGCATACAGAACACAAAGATGTCATATGTGATGCCACTTCACACACCCGGATGAGAGTTTTTCACAAATTGTAATGCTGAAATCACATATGACTAGGGATGTGCACAAATTTTTTTTTGCATTCAAATTCAAGTTGTATCGAATGTCAAAACATTCTATTTGGTTTGAATGTTTAAAATCCGAATGTCAAAAATCCCAGTTTGAATCCATAACATTTGAATATATTCTTTCAAATGTTAGAGTCATATTTAAAAATACAAACATCGACAATATTCGTATGTGTTATACATATCTGTATGCATTTCATATGCATCCCGTTTTCATCCAGTATTATAAGCGCAAATGTGTACAGATATGTATAATATTTGTACAGATACGTATGTAATACACACATATTTGTACATTTGAATGTTTCAGAACATCCAAAATCCATTCAAATGTCTAAATTCGAATGTTAAGAAATCTAATTTGAATTCGAATGTCAACATTCGTCAGATTCAAATCAGATTTTTGAATTTTTGAATATTCATGCACATTCCTACAGATGTACTCCTGAAACATTCAATGCCATACCCATGCCACATCAAAGCCAATAGCTGTCAAAATCTACCAAAGTGCCATATCAACAAATAGAGGACACACTTCAGTAGCCTATTCCACACCACACACCACACTTCACACTCAATAGCAGTCAAAGGCACACAAAAGCAATCACAAGCATGGAAACTGTCGCATGCAAACTGTATAACTGAAATCCATACATACAGAGTCTTCTTGCTCTTTGACCAGGCCAGGGGCCTGTTGTTATGCTTACCTTCCTGAAGCTTATGTCAATATTACTGGGTATATATAGTGATTTTAGGACTACAAATAAATATGACTGAAAGAGGATAGGTATATAAAGCATGAAGTCTGAATCAATTAGTAATTTTGCTTTGCAGTTTCCTCTGTTCTAATAAACTTGTCCACACAAATCACCTTTGGTAAGAAGGGATGATAACTATCTCAAATAAGGAAATGTCTCTGAACTATAAACTTTTCCTACAGTAACAAATGTAATGAATGCTTCATCTGTGCTTCAGATCAAGCTGTTGGGAAACATGACCTTCTGGGAGAACCCACTTCTGAATGCAACTGTCTTGCTCCAGGAAGAACTGATGTGCAGCTTAGGAGTGCTCTTGGATCCATCACTGCCACTTGAGGCATAGGGTGGCAGCAGTACCTAGGAGGGCCTACCTCCATTCTAGATGGTTTTCCAGCTCTACTTGAGAGAGAATTATGCAATGCAATCCAGCACCACCATCACTTGCCTGAGGCTTCAGTGCTTTAGCAAGATCCCTCAGTACTGATGCCTGCTCTGGGCACTGGACTTAAATAGCAGTGGCAAAGGAGCATTTTTATTTCCCATAGTGGATCAAAATGACTCTATGACTGTGGTCACCCCTTCATTTTAAACCTTCTTCAGTCCATCTTCTGATCGCAATGTTCACACCTTTTCATTTCTATCCTGGAAAGATACTGGAAAGAGTGGTTCTGTCTCAGCTCTCCTCCTATTTGGCAGAACAAGAGGCATTTGACCCAAATCAATCGGGCTTTCGAAAAGATCACTCCACCGCAACAGCACTTAAGTCCTTAACGAAACTTCAGTAGCCAAAGGTCACCATCGCACCACAGTGCTAATTCTGTTAGATCTGTTGGCAGCCTTCGACACACTGGACCATCAAATTCTGCTGGCATGCCTTGCTTTGTTAGGCATTACAGGAACTCCCTTGGCTTGGTTACAGAACGTTAACCTATCAGAGCATAGGGTGAGTACTGACACATTCCAGAGGGGTGGAGAACAAAAGGGTCACTTGCAGAAACATAGCAACCCTGAGGAAGGATTCGCAGATATTTTGTGTGATCAGGGTTAGTACATCTTCAGATGGATTATTTCAGCAAGGTGTGACCACAACCTATGTTGGGACACTGTGAAAAATTATAAAGATCATCTACTGCCCCCACGGTCAGCTAAAGTTGCTGGGAGTGTCTAACAGCCAGACCTTCCAAGAGTTCAGATGAGGCCTGGCCATTTCACATCGTGATGGCCTCACATTGCTTAGGGAGAGGAGTAAAAATATTTTAGTATAAAGAATGGCTTGTATTTTATGTGTACATATATTTTAATAAGAAAAAAAAATCAGTGAGTGAGTGAGCCTTTCTGCCCACCCCATAAGGTGAGGTCCAGGCCAAACAGCTCTGCTACTGTCCACCAGTGCACCACAGGGCCTGCTGAGAGTAAGGGCATTTTTGCAGTTCCCTTCCTGTCCACTGGACAGGAAAGGAGTGTGATTAATCAACGTTGACTAGCACTCACACTTGGAGCACTAGTCACCTTTGGCTATTCCTTCCCTCTGGGATCAGATATTTACCTTATTCAATCCTGGGGCCTCTCCTCCAGTGGGTGCCGCCATTTTGGCTGCAGCACCCTCCATGACTACACATGTGTCAGTGCCATCACCTTGACAACACTGATGCTCTGCACATGCGCAGTCGCATCTATGGTTGTCCATGGTGCCAGCAGTGGAAGAAGAGCAAATGTTCTGACCCCGGACACTTCAGGTAAGCCTCTGGATAACACTGGTTAATGTGGAGCACGACTTTGTGCTCTACACCTAATCAACGATTAGTGAACATCTGGGGAAAGTGGGCATGCTTGGGGGCTGTAACAGCCTACTTCGCATGCGTATGCTCTTTGCCAGAAATTAAGAATTGTGTGGATGTCACACAGCTTTCAAGTCTGTCATCGTGCACTTAATATGCGAAAGCAGAAACATCCATTAGTCACCTGCTGGTTTCTCTGGATGCTTAGGTAATAACTCAAAGCTCATCAGTTATTTTGATGTTCAGTTCCAATGATTGGAGGGCAAATAAAGTTGATTTAAGAGGAGGCTTAATGAGGGACAGGTGGTCAAGGAGTCATTCTGAGGATGTATGGAAAATGAGCAAGTCTTCAGAGCTGGAGGAATTGCATCCTAGGGTTATTATAGAAGCAGTTGCTGAGGTATTTTCAAAAAGTGCTGTCCTTGAGGGTTTATGAAGACTGTGGGAGGGTAAAACGTCCTAGTTTTAAGAGAATGGGTGAAGCAAAATCTGGGAAACTAAGAAAGAATAATTTGAGTTCAGTACATGAAAAATGCTAGAACAGGTAGCAAAATTGTCTGTTTGTAAACTATTTGACCATAGCAATATGATCAGTAGAAAACACCATAAATTTGTCACAAATAAGGTCCCATCCAAACAGAAAGAATTTAGGCTGCGTCCCCATGGTGACCAGTTAGCACCCTTAGGGTGCTGTTTGGGCACGCAAGGGCCGGGCGCGGTACCGGGCACGGATTTCGTGCGTCCGCAAGTCATTCCTGGCAGTGTGGGACAGACACTTGGTTTGGCACTGATGGTGGTGTCCCCATGCAAAGCATGGTGAACTCTGGTGAGGGGGAATCATGTCACCTCCTCTCCACCCCCTCTCTTCTCATTGGCAGCCGGATTCTCGTCAGCCGCAGCTGGATTGTTGTCAGCTCACCCCTGTGCCACCTCACCCCCTCCCTTAGCGGCACCGACAGCCAGGACTGGAGTGGGAAGCACGGAAACAGGCTTCATTAGTAAAAATAACTACACTTTCATCCATAAAAAAAGCTCTATTCATTAAATAAAGCTCCATTGACAAAGCCTATTAATAAAAGACCGATGAAAGCTGCTAGCGGCAGTAGGCACTTGAACACTTTTGCACATCTTTGCCACCCAGGACTGCGGGAGGGCCTGTCAATTTTAAAATCAAGACTCTTTTTATTATTGCCTTCACGATTAGAAAATGGGAGCTGCAAGTGCAACAAAAACCAAGCCATTATGCAGCCTGCCTTGGCATTCTGAAACAGGGTTGGAATTACTTCTGCTGAAGTGGCAGAAAATTTAAAAAATAGGTGTTCTCCAGCATGCCTTTGTGACTGGCATCTTTAATACTCTGGCTGTGATCTTAAATAGATGGGACAGAAAGCACACCCCACCTCCCAATGACGTGTGTGCAAATCTACCCGTTAGCCTGCAAGTGTCCCCATGTGCGATCCCGGCTCATGGAGCAATGCAGGCCAGCTCCCCAAACAGCGCTGAGACTTCTTTTTTGAGGTACCAAATTTGGCACCCAGTTAGCGCTGTTTGAGGGGATCCGGTACCCTTTTTGCATGCCAAATCCAAAGCACATGTGGCCGTCCAGCACCAAATGGGCGCTCGGCACCACACCAAAAGTGCTGGGGACAGGACCATAGTGCTGTTACGGTAGCTCCTTCACTTGCCAAGTGCTGCAAGATGGTGGAATACATCAGGGTATGAGGTAGTGTCTTTAGAGCTGTTCTTCATGCCTTCGCCTTAATTTACCTTTCCAGTGTACTGAGCAATTTTTAAAAAAAAACAATTTTTTTTTAAATTATGGGGCCTTTGCTTCTTTGCTGTGAAATGATATAATTACCATTGATGACATTTTCTAATTAACTGTCACAAGCTACACTTTTTTGAAGGTCACTGTCTGGGATAGGATGTTTTTGGGTATAGAATATGTAGCAGTGGCTTGGGAAATCAGTTTATGGCTAAACTTTCCCTCCATCCTAACTCCATGTTTTAAGGAATCAAATATGGAACCTGTCAGAAATAAACTATGGTAGTAGTCCATAAGTTATGTAGCTCCATGTGATGTCCACTTTGAGCAGGTAAGGTGTTAATCAAATGTTTGACTCCAGTCTTGGTGCTGGAAAGGAAGACAAGGGGCATGGCCTTGCTGTATACCCTGAGGGTAGGGAAAAGGTTGCTCCATTGCTCTGTCCAATCAGATTCTGCCAGCAGCCTGGCGAGAAGGCATTTTACGCCCACTGTGAGAAGGCTAAGGGTTCTTACCTGGGGCAAACTCACTGGGAGTGGGTCAGGGAGAAACTGGCTGTTCTTAACTGACGCTCAGGAAGGGTGGCGTAGTTAGGGAGCTCTGTGAGGGAGAGAGGCAACTGAGAAGCTTTGACAGTTGTTAAGGGACACGGTTCACAATGTTTTAGAAGCGGGTTTTGTTTTACTTCGTCTTCGAAAGTTGAATTATTTTTCTGAGTTGAATCTGTGATCCAAGCTGTTGCCATTTATGAGCCTTGTTAACAATAAACTTATATTTTTCTGTTACATATAAATGCACGGCAGTCATTTACTTAAACATTTATTTCTTGGAGGAGGAAGGGTTTGGCAACACGAGTAAGAAGTGAAATATTAATCTCATTGGCCCATTCCTAGAAGTCCCTTTTTATGAAAGTTTTAAAATAAATAATAAACAATGCTTTAAAAAGCTTAATCTATTTTCAGATATTCAGCATATATGGCCATCCCAATACTGTAGATTCAGTCCCAGCAACAAGTGTGAAGTGATAAGTGATAGAAATGCTTGACACCATTCAGTGCCAATTTCCTGAATTCAGGCAAATTAAAAACATGGCACATTCAGTATTTGCTTATGTTTCTTTCCAGGTATAAAGAACTCAAATGTCTTATATATTTTTCCTTAGCAAACATGTAGCAGTGCCATGAAGGTTGTCCAGCAATTCAACCTCCAAACCACCTTCTTGAAGCAGTTTTCCCAGTGCACTTGACAGTAAGGGCACATCCCCATGGAAGCCAGTAGCTTCGCTTGTGACACATGTCATAAAAATCCATGTTGTAATTTGCAATAAAGCATCTCCATGTGGTTTGGGACAATGCAGTTCAAATCGTATGTGCCTGTCCCCATGGAAACCACAGCGTGAACCCGCATCTTTTTCTCCCCACTTGTCTCAATCACTTTCAGATCAACCAATCCTGAAGGAGGGAAAAGACTCTTCATTTCACTACTATTATGTGGCTTTAACAGTCAACAGATTGGCAGGGTCTGATCGCAGCACGCAAGGCAGGAACAGGGAGCAGAGGCAAAACCTGCCTGCTAATACTGCAGCCACCAAGCTCCACCCCAAATAACCCGGAAGCGTCCGCATGACCCCAGGACAATACGTGCTAGCCCCTTATTTCAGATGTAGTACACTTGTTAAGTGGGTTTTTAACACGTATTGTCTTGCATGTAGCCCATATTAGGGCTTTGCATGAAGACACTCCTGAGGTGAACTCGGAATAATTTTGGAATATTTTCAGCATGCAGACGGGCCCTAAATGTATAATGGAAAGAGGGAAGAAAGAGCAGAAACAATTGACAATTCTGTACTAGCCAAAATACTGGGCCAAAAAGCACATAAGAAGCCTCCCTTCCACACATGGTGCAGTCTAAGGGAAGCCGCATCCAGGCCTCCCAACCTGGGCCCTCCCTTATGCTACACCAGTGTGTGGGGAGATCCTGCCATGTAGTTGCCCCAAGAAAGGTAAATTGTGAGGCAGTCCTCAAAGACAAGCAAGAATGTGGCATGTACTGTACCACCTCTGTGTGAGGAGACATTTTCAAAGTAATTAATCTCACTTTTTCTTTGAGTCAGAGCCCAATTGGGGGGGGGAGGGCAAACCAGGCCATTGGCAGATGGAGTTAACTTCAGTAGTTAAACAAAAATGAAAGAAATAATTAAACTATGCTGATGAAACTGTACCTTGGGAGAAGAAAACAAGCATTGATAGATCTCTACCCTAGAACTCAGATGTATTTTTGTTCGTTCGTTTGTTCATTCATTTTGTAGCTCTGCTGTTGATTTGAGGCATTTTTGACTCTAAGGGAATACGATATAGGCAATTACAAGCAGAGGGTATTTGAGTGACATGCCTGGGTAAGGTGCCCAAAATGCAGGGTTAATACCTGTGTAGAAAAGTTCATGGAAAGAGTTTACATAACCTAAGAGAACTATCACCCTTCATAGAAAAGGGTGCTTTAAAAATATTCAGATAAATAGACAGCTCTGGAGCCATGCCCAAAAGTACCATGGGTACTTCCCTTAATCCAAATCTAGTAGATCTGGATTAAGGAAAGTACCGAATGTGTTTCCATGGGTGGTCTAGCACCCAATAGCAATGGGTGCTAGCCTCCCTGCTGTGGAAACACCAGAGCACCAGATTTACAAATCCGGATTGACCCACAAGAGGTCTGCCTGTCACCCGAGGTGTTTTGGGGGACAGGGGGTGCAATCTCCAAATTTGCCTTTGGAGATTAGCAAAGACTCCGGAGTCCCTCCAAAGTTGCCTTGGGAGGTTAGCAAAGGCTCCGAAGTTCGTCTGAAATTGCCTTCGGAGCAACTTCAGAGATTAGCAAAGGCTCCAAAGACAAATCCCTTGTGGAAGCAATGCAAGAGAGGTGCGTTATTAATTAGTTCCTTGTGAGCACCCGATGAGTCAGCCTCATTAATATGCACCTCTTTCCATGCCTGAAGGTAACAGTCCGCTTTATTCTCGCAAGGCGTTTGTCTTCTGAGCCTTTGCTAATCTCTGAAGGTAACTTCGGAGGGATTTTGGAGGGACTTTGAAGCTTTGATTTTGGGGCTCCCCCCATGGGCACCCCCTCCCTCTAGCCTCCTCTAGACCCCATTGCTGGATTGTAGTGGAAACAGGCTCCCTACAATCCGGATTTTCAGGCTGAAGACCCCATTGTAGACTGCGTTAATGGGGTCTACACTAAATCCGGATTATCGGTCCTGAAGGACCCATATGATCCGGATTTCCCAAGCTGCGATGGAAACAAATGTGTCCCTAATGGTGGAAATGGGGTCATCCGGCTCTGAGCCAAATGGGTCCTTAATGGGTGCTAAAATGGGTACTTTTTGCCAGGTGAAAAACACCCAATATTTATTTGAATATTGAGTATAGAGTGGGATAAAAATGCAAATAAATAAATAAATGAGACATGTTCTTTGGTCTAGAAGCTATTTTAGATACCCTCTAAAAGGGTTACCTTGAGAGAAAGAGAAAGATAAATCTCTTTCCACAATCCTGAGTGATGCAACTGCAAATCAGTGTTCCTTACACTGTGTTCTGACAGCATTTAAAGGCCAAAATGCTATGTAAGTTCATTAACTTTTTGGAGCTACATGTACATTTCTGGATAACCAATGTTTTGCTGCTGCCCTTTGATGATTACTGCCTTGTTGTGATGGATAGATGTTAAGCAGTAACCTTTAGTAATATCATTTTAATCCTGCCTTCCAGATTTAACCTTTGGAAAAATGAGTGAAGCTTTCCCACAAAAACAGAGCAGAAGGGACACAAAATATAACTTGGGGCCTATTCGCACTTGGCCCTATTCTGGAGTATATCTCAGGATAGGGGTCTGTGACCCACATGCTAATGCAGACTCTAGCAGATCTCACTTTGGGCCTGCTGAAGCCTGCACTAGCATATGGACAGCAAGTCCCTATTCCGGGATATAATCCAGAATAAAGCCAAGTGCAAATAGGCCCTTGCTTCTGCATACTAGTTAGGAGTTTTCAAATGGAGCAGTCTTCTTTCCAAATGCTGGTAAGGCCACCTAGTTACCTTCTGGACGGAGTCACCATCATGGCTCCATCTATGATGTATGTGTGGAGAACAAAATGGGGTTCCTAGCAGTCAGAACCCTCAGAGGCTGGCCTTAAAGCCCATGTGAGTTCCAGGGCCAGTGCAGGTCTGATCTGGATCAGCACAATCGTGAAAATGGTACTGTTCCAGAACACCTCTTTCCTTCACCCAAATCAGTGGTCCTGGCTGGTCTAGACCCACTGGTTTGGACCATGGAGAGGTAAGTGTAAAAAGATCAAAAGATAAGGGTTGGACTCAGACAAGCAGGCAACAAACATCCTCCAGATGCATTCACTTTGCACGATTTATCTTTCATTGTACAAAGTTCACACAAACCATCAAGATTCATGAGTTATGTGACACATACACGTAGACAGAGAAGTTTGTCTGAAATTTACATAAACTTTCCTCAGATCCAGATACATTCCATGGAAGTTCCATGTCCTAAGATTTATTTATTTATTTATTTATTTGATGCATAACTTGTCTTTCTTTTCATAGAAGCATTTCAGACAGCACTCAGAATTTAAAATAGAAGGCAAAATAGCTTTTTAGAGATTTATAAATAGTCTTCAGGGAAGGGAATCTGAGTTCACTTGTTTGCTGTCTGTTTACCATTCCTCTCTAGCAAGATGGCAAAATGTGTAGCACAGAGAATTATGTGGGCTGCCAGGGAAATTCTCACACTGTTAAAACAAACTACAAATGAGCCATTGGATCTTCCATAGAGTGCAGAATTCTGCACATCAAGTATCTGGCCACAGATACAGAGCAAGTGCAAATAGTTTTCCATTTACATTTGCCCCATGATGTGCTCCCCCTATCCTCTCACCCATGTCATTAAGGAGGCACATGGAGCCTGAGGAAAGCACTTGGTAGAGATATAATTTCTTGGGTTGAACTTAGGTAGTTGCCCTGTATTGTAATTACTGTTAGCTGGATTGTGAGATAGCAGCAGCAGGAGAGTTGGCTTTTCTACCTATTCAAGGGGACTCAAAGTGGCTGACAAAGCTCTCTATTCTTCTCCCAACAACAGAACACCCTGTGAGGTAGGTGGGGATGTGAAAGCTCAGAAGAGAGCTGTGATTAGCCCAAGGTCACCCAGCTGGCTTCATGGGGGAGTGTGGATTCAAACCCAGTATTTCTAGATAAGAGTCCGGCTCCCTAACCACTAGACCAAACTGGCTCAAACATTATCAACCTTGCTACATCTTTGAAATCTTTACATTACATTTTCCCAAGTGAATGTTTCTTCCCCAAGATAACCAATAGCACTCTAAAAAAAGTGCATAAAATAGTGTGAACAAGTTTGTGATGCCACTGCAAGACTGCAAATATAGCTAAAGAATAGCCCTCCAGATGACTAAATATAGCTCACATTATCCTATAATGACTGGAGCTGATGGGAGCTGAAGCCCAATAGTATTTAAAAGGTCACAATATCTGGCACCCAGATTTCAGCAGCCCAGTGTTTCTAGACGAGAGTTTAATAACATCAGGGTATGGTAGATTACGTCTATGGATTTAGCAATCTTGTCCGGAAAGCTGCTATTCATTTGCAAGGGTTATGGTGCTATAATTTCATTTTAATCAGACGCAGTCAGTAGAAAGCTTTACAGTAAATTATCACATTTCAATATTCCTTCAGGCACTTGTATCCTGGAATGCTCCTGGTTTATAAATTATTAGAGAGAGAAATGTTGATTCAGGAAACGGAACGCTCTGAGGCTGTGATCACACCCCTAGTTCAAGACATCCTCCAGCTGTCTTCTCTTTGCATTGCTCACATTCTCCCCCCCTCCCCCGGATTTACCTTGGGGATGAGCTGTGCCTCCTCACTAGCCTTAAGACATTTGTGTGAGGCTTTACACAGGAGTCAATCTGTCTTGGGGATGGAAGCATACTGGGGTGGGTGGATCCAGCCTTCCCTCCTGCCCCTTGTTCCGATCACACACTGGTGGACTCTGTACATCATTTTTTTAAAATATAAGTCCATTTTGCACCAGACTGATAAAGCAATAGATCATATTTCTTTAATTACTCTCTACTGCTTTTGCAGAAAACCTGGAGAGATTTAAAAAAATGAATGGCCAGAAAAGCACTATTGGGAGTGGGGAGTGAGGGAAAGAGTGGATCAAGAGTATAAATGATACAATTCTAAGGACAATGTATTTTCCTTTTTCCTTCAGCAATGTGCAAGCAAAGCAATGGGAGTTTTACTGAGAAGTGAAAATGTTTCAGCAGCTTTAAGGCAAATGGCAGATTAAAGCCTCTCATTTTTCTATGGGGCTGGCTATGGAGCTGGAGGTTCATGCTGGTTGGAATATGCCTCAGCTGCATCTATTTGGGGGAACAGTCCCCTTACCCCAACAGTATCTTGTGTTACCATCGATTTTGCCATCAACAGCACACAACTCCAAACATACCCCATTGTCACTATTGATTGGCAGAACTTCATCCTGTCAGAATACAGGTGTTGTTGATGCAATCAGGAGGGGGTGGAGAACTAAAGAGTCACGTGAAGGAGACTTGAAAGTGGGGTGGAGAGGCTGTTTTCTAAGTCAAAGGTCAAGATAAATAAGTGCCTCTTCACTAATCTCCAGAACATATGTGGTGGAAAGGGGAGGCTGTTCCAGAGTTAAAGGGCTACCACCAAGAAGGCTCTATTCTGACTACTCACCCTTTTAACTACTGAAGGAGGTGCCAAAACCGGGAGGGCCTCCCCTGCAGATATAAAGGCACAATCAAGTTATTAGGGGAGAAATCGCTCCTTTAGACACGAGAGGGATATGATTTTATTTGGAGAGAAAACACCGTCAATTCCCCGGGAGTGTCTCCATGCTCAATGCTACTAGAAAAACCTGTGGCTTCCAAAAAGGGCGCTGGTAGTCTTGTTTAAAGGGGGGGGGGTCTTTCTTCCGTGATTTTTTCTTTGTGGTGCTGGAAGCCCGGAGAAAAGCCGTGCATAGAGATGCTGCGTGGCAAAAGAAGCTTTTTAACTGGCTTTTTATTGCATGTAGATGGGGCCTTTGATTTATTGCCTTGCTTCATCCAGCTTCTCTTTCGGACTTTCTCTCAGATTACATTCATTCTGTGTAAATACAAAATCCATTACTCAGCAATGTCCCACAGAGTAAATTCTGTACAGGAGATTAGAAGGGGAGGATTTGAATTTCCCCAAGCTAAATCAAAATGTAGTTGTACAGATCAAAGGAAGACTTTCATTTGGAGCTTTGCCCCTTTTCTGCCACCCTTATGGGCTGTTCTTGTTATTGCTAATGTACTCAGAATGAAAAAGGACCAACACAATTGAATGCAATGTCAACATTAGGATACTTTTTTGGCTGTTTCTATACTTACCTACCCATGTTCAGGAATAATTGGGTCTGGAACAGCAAGGCCACTGACTCTGACCAAGAGAAGGCAGGGGCAGAATCAGTGCCATCTGTACAACAATGCTGGTCCAGATCTGTAGCATTTGCATGAAGCTTTCATTAAAATAGGTGTCTCAAGGGGTGCGTCTTCATGGCATAGTTATCTCGAATTCAAAACGTTTTGAGTTTGCGCAGTTCAGACGGCACTTCGGATTAACACGGTATTTCCGTGTTAAAGGACGTTATCCCGATTAGAAATAAATCCTGATCTCAACAGGTCTCACTCCGGATCGGGCGTCGATACGTGTTTCCTTTTTAACTGTGTGGACAGTATCCTTCCGGGATGAGATTCAGTGTTAAGGCTGTCCCGCCCCCCCAATCGCACTGTAACCAATGGCTGAACGTATTAGAAGCACGTCATGTTTAGGGTTTCCTTCATTGAAAAAATCCACCCTCAAACACCCACTATAAACCTCCAGTCCTTAAAGCTGAAACACTGTATCAATCTAAGCACTTCACACCTTTAAAACAATGTTGCAATTTTGCGCAATTTCAGACCTTTGAAGGTTCGGAACAGTCACTTTCAGCCCCCTTAATGGTGAGAAGGCTTGTCAGCCACTTAGTCCCTTGAAGGGTGAAAACAGAATGTCAACCGCTTTGAGCCCCCTCTAGGCTACTTTGCCTGTGGTCACACCTAAGGTTTAATCCAGTTTCAGTTCACTTTCAGAGTGAGAGAATACACCAGCAAACTGACAAGCTGATTTTCTTTCAGGGTTAATAACTCAGAAAATCCACCTTTAGACTAGATAATGTGGAAAGAAAACTACTGGTCACTTTGCTGACGTGTTCTCTCACTCTGAAGGTGGAGTGAAGCTAGATTAAACCTTAGGTGTGACCACAAGCCAAGGTTTTAATCCAGCTTCGGTCCCTGTGAGGTGGGGGGGTGGAGTTCCCTCCCGGCCACGGGGGGGGGAAGAGCAAGCGAGGAGCCCCCTTCGCCCTCTTGTCCACCCCTTGGCTTTCCTCCTCTGCGGGGCAAAGTGGCGGCAAAGCGGGGGGGAAAGCGGCAGCGGAGCCCCAGGGAGAAGCTGCTAGCGCCGCAGCCCCGCAGCGCCTGGATGAATGGATGGATGGATGGATGGATGGATGGATGGATGGATGGATGGATGGATGGATGGATGGATGGATGGATGGATGGATGGGTGGGTGGATGGATGGATGGATGGATGGATGCTGCTGCTGCTGCTGCTGCTGCTGCTGCTGCTGCTGGGAAGGGGGAGGGTGGACTGGGCAGGGAATTCCCGGCGGAGCATGACGCAAAGAGAAGGGAGGGTGGGATCCTGGCAGGGAAAACCAATCACAGGAGAGAGTGTGGGCAATGGGCAGGAGGACAGTGCTGCCATGTGGACTCCGAGTATTGATCCCGCGTTAAGGCTGCCATCGGAACCGGATCAACTTGCAAGTCGTCTGGACAGCTTTGTTCCGTTTCTTTTATTTCGAATTCTTTAAACTGAAATAACACATGCCATGAAGACGCGCCCAAGAAGTCATTTGTTTCTCTGATTCATTTACATATGTCCCTAAGAATATTCAAGTCTTCGCTTGACAGTTGTTCCATTTTTTAAGAAACTGTTCTGTATTTAGGATTAAAATGTTGACCTTTTTTCAGGTTAGTAAGAAGGGAATATTCAGAAGAATGATTGACAGGAGAGCTCACATTCTACCACAGCCCTCTAGGAACTTTGTGAGACAAACTGCAGGCACACTGTTGTAGAAACTTCCACTATAATGAAGGTTAGGAACTAGACTTTTACTTCTACCACTATAAGAAGAGGAGGTGGCCATACTTCAACAATGGAGCAATTGCTTGGAAAGAAGAGTCACAATTTGATCCCCGGCATCTCTCTAGAAGGAAGTATGGCAGACCACATCTGTAAGAAAGCTGCAAGGAAATGCGCTGGCTCTTTCCGCACTTACCATTGATCAGGGACAAGGGCCTCTGGACCTCCTCTGATCTACTGGTTGACTCACTTAATTGAGTCTACTGGTATTCCCAATCAGAGCCTCCCTGGTCAGGATCATGCTCCATCCTGTACAGATGAAGTGTTTCGGGGGTGGGGGCTCACAGATTCCAGACTAATGTGCAGATCGGTGTACCATTTGACAAACACACCCTGGGGCTTCTAGAGGGCACCCAGCACTGTAGATGTGAAAGCACTCAGATAGGAATGGTTCTCTTCTTATCAGGTTTTATTCACAACTGGTCTCCAGCACCCTACCCACTTCAGGTCTTTTGAAATCACTCAAGCTGGTAGTCCTCACCACATCCACATCCACACCTGTAGAGTTGGGAGCCTATCAGACGACCGATGTGCAGGATCAAATTAGTGGTGTGTCCCCTTCCATATAGCTGCATGAGAAAACTAGCATATTATGGGAAGATGCCCAGAAAACAACTGAATAATTGATCCTGGCATACCACATAACTTTTCTTGGCACAGATTTCCTGTTTGTGATCCAACATGTGAGATGCAACTTAAACATAATTAAATTAGTCTAACCATTTGACCCTGGATGAAACACATCTTCACACTTGGCAATGAGACGATCCGAGGTAAGGTGTGTGTGCGTGTCTATGGATGGATGGATGGATGGATATGTTTATTGATAGAAATACAGTTGAGGAAGATTGGAGACAGCTGATCTGATATGTTAATAGATGGGCTACAGAAGATTTTTGGGAAAGAAGACGTGAAGAAGGTCCTTTTTGAGATGTATAATTAATAGCCAAATGAGTAGGATTGTAGTACTATGGGTGGGGAGGGAGGGGATAAGTACGAGATTGTTAAAATGTTTGTTTATTCATATAAGACTGCTTCTTTGGAAACTGAACCTACGATCTTCTCCATGCCCATCATATATCATAATACTGAGCTATAGCCAATTCCTAGGTTACTCTTTAAAACAAAAATCTATATCCTGTTGTATGTACATGAATAAAAAATGTCAGTTGCTTATTGCCATTTTGCATCTAAATACCTTCTAGCTGGAGAAATAGTATTTATTTTATGCTTTCTAGCTCTTTTTTAGCCAGACGTTGTGCTTGCTAAGCAATAAAGTTAGACTAGACATTAACCCTTATCCATAAACATCTCTCCATTGGGGACCATAGTGCATAACATTGTAAAGGGACAATGCTTGTAGATTTATGGTATTAAGAGTGCAGAAAGAACTTGACGGTCTTGCATGCTGAATAGAGGGAGGTCAGAGGCATTCTTCTCCTTGTGGAAAAACTGTATTTATGGTAGGGATGTCCATGAAGTATTCATGAGGTTCGCGTTCATATGAATTTGTACAAATTGAAACATTTGCATTCAAATTGAATATTGGCTATATTTGAAAGCAAAGTGAATGCTTTTGTGCATTGGTTTGATGCTTTGTAATATTTATGAAGCAGGAAAGCAGGTGCCCAATCACATCTGCAGCAGATTCAGAGTGGATTCAAAGCAGATTTAGAGGGGATTTGGAGTCATGGCAGGGATCTGAAGCAGATTCAAAGTGCATTCAAAGAGTATTCACGTCAGATTCAAATCCTACCATATTTTTGTTGAAAAATCAGACTTGTGTGATTTCCTGGAGTTTGCGGAGTAAGACTCTGCACTGATCCCAGAAATGGACCACTCAAAAGACTAGTGAAAATAAAAGTTAACTTTACTCAAAACGCAACAGGAACAACATGTTACAGACTGATCTGTTCTCAGTCATCTCAATAACAACCAAGAGACTAAACAAACTGACTGAATGCTAAGCTCTGCCTGCTTTTGTCAGGTTAGGCTGTGAACATGAAAAAAAAATTTGCACATCCCTAATTCACAGATTTATTTGTTTGTTTATAACTCTACTTTTTTTCTGAACAGCTCAAGGCAGAAAACATGGTTCTTGTTACCTTTATTTTATTCTAACGAGATCCCTATATGTGGCAACATAACTACCATTGAGTATGACCAGCATTTTTGGCCAGGACTCAATAACTAAAACTAGTTGGCTGTGTCTGGCCCTGTTCCCATTACAAGCTTAAAACTGTTTTCCTAAACTGGATGCAAACGGGGATTTGCCTGATACTATTACTTTCAACTTTAATTGCGTTCGATCCTGATTCTGAAAGCGCTTGAAAACTTCATTTGGGAAAGCGTATCTTTTTATTCCCGCCCATTGCCAGTCATGGTGCCCACCCCCTCTCTCTGTTTGGGTTCCTCCTGCCACAAAATATTTGATGTGACAAGGGCGGTGAGTTCCTAGAGTGCTATTGGGGGAGGGAAGCCCTCAACACGCATTCTCATCCCACTAAAATGGTACCGTTCCCACAGTAAGAAATGTAAACCATTTAAAATGCAAGAACAGGAGCGCGACCTGTTGAAATGAGTGTTTTATTTACAACGCTTTGGGGCGATTTAACACGTGGAAAGCGTGTTAAGCCAACCTGACGTGGGGACTGTGAGGATTGAAACCGTTTCCAAACCGTTTTAAGTTTGTAATGGGAACAGGCTGTCTCTGTTTCATGGCGAAGGCATCTTTACCCATCCCCCAGGGCAGGAAGACTCCAGGGCTCCCCCACCAAAGCATGTAAGGGGAGTATGAAGTGCCCTGGGAGCCTTACACAGATGTCTTCAGGCTAGTGAAGAGGAGTGTATCTCAGGTCTTTACCTTGCAACCTGAGGCTGAAATTGCACTTGCCTTTTTGGCATGGTCTCTGAAGGCCATTTCTGGTCAGTGAAGAACAGGAACTTCATGCAGAGGCTTCATGTCCAGCTGCTCCAGCAATGTGAATGGCAGGCCTGCCTGTTCTTTTCCTTATTGGGTTCCATGACTTTAGACATTTGTCCTGTCATTCACCACAACTGGATAAGAGGATGCCATGTCCAGTACACACAGGCAAGACAAGCCTTGAAGTTCAGATCTTCAAGGCTTGCAGGTCCAAACCTAAGGCCCTTCACCTCACAACACCAGAAGTGGTGCATTCAGTCCACTCATGATGCCACAAGACAGTTTGTGGATAGCTTTCAAGGCTCAGGACGCCTCAGGGACAGTTTCTGCAATCTGCCTGGAACTGTCCCCCAACAAATGCAAACAGTCGCTGATTCAAAATGGACTTCAACTGCAAGGGCCACCTTGCAGTTGACAAGTATGGCCTGGTCTTGCAACAGTAAAACTAGGGAGGTACTTTGCCCAACTGTAACAAAGCTGTGATAATGGAGGCAGGTCTCCCCAGCCACCTCCTAGGCACTTTTGGCCATGTGCATATATCTCGTTCTATCCCAGCTACATTCCTCAAAATAGATTAGGCTAAAATGAAGTAAATGACTCATCATTGCTCAATGAACTTTCACCACTTAGTAGGACTTAAATCCTGTTCTCCTATGTTCTAATCTGATATTCCTACTGACTTTTCCTAAAGAATATGAACAGATCCCTGCAAAACAGCCTCATACCTCTTTCCGATCTACATATCTGGGTTCTACAAAGATGTTCTTGCACTTATGATATTTTGGTCTGTTTAAAGAACACCCACAGCTTTTGTGTGCTGTTATTATTTTATTTTGCACAGGGTAAAATCATATAAGGCTAGCATGCATGCAGTGTGGATTTCCTAATATTAATCAGGGAGAGTCCAGTTGGGAAGATCATGCATGATAATTCATTTTTAAGAGTGATTGCACTACTGCACATCATCTAGGCCAGTGGTTCTCAACCTGGGGGTCGGGACCCCTTTGGGGGTCGAACTGTCCTTTCAGAGGGGTTGCGACGAGTCTCCCGCAACCTTTCCCTCCCACCTCCCAGCTGCTCTGCCCCCGTGGTTGGGGGTCTCCACAACATGCAGAACTCCATTAAGGGGTCGCGGCATTAGGAAGGTTGAGAACCGCTGATCTAGGCAAACCTTGGAGAACAGTCAGTTTAGGTAGTAGCAAGTTACAATCTTTAATTAAATTTTTAAAAACTGCTATCTGTGCATTGTATTATTTTGCAGCTATAAACAAGACACTAATGGACATTTCCAAACAGGTTTTTGATTTTGTAATGGTCATGTAGAATAATCTTTTTTTTTCTTTTGCCAACGGCATGAAGGCAGGCATAATTGTGCACTGCTGCTAATTTTCCAGGTGCTTCAACAACAGCTCGTATAAATGAAGCATCTTTATTATTTAAGTTTCTATTTCTATCTTGACTTTCTGCTAAAGTGCTCGAAGTAGTAAAATTATTTTCTGAATTGTTTTATCCTGCAAATAACTGTGTGTGGCAGCAAGACAGATCAACTAGGCTTAGCCCATGAAAGCTTATACTAGCAACTTCCTTCTGTTTATTGGGCTCTTTCTGCACATATCTCATATAGATCCAGATTAGTAGGTCTGGAATAACTGGGTCCACTGATCCATACTCCAGGGGAGGCATCCAGATCAGTGCCAGATCATTCAGGTAATTCACAATGCAGTCATGCAAGTGGACAATGAGAGGTCTTATTTTTTCTATACTCTGGATTATATTCCAAGCAGGGACCTACCATCTTCATGTTGGCAAAGACTACAGCAGGCCCCACTTAGAAGCTAGAAGCTGAAGCAAGCTCCTGGTAGCAAGAAAAGCTGCTTGCATTTTGCTGGCTATATCATGAAGAATCTGGGCTCCATTAATCAGAATTACGTTATCATCAACAGCAATTTTAAGTCTTAACCATAATTTATTCTGTTATGCTTGTTGCCCACCAGATGAATTTGGATTAAAAGTGCCTTTTTTTTTTTACTTTCCACCAGAAGCAATTTTATACATTTTTCATGGTGTAAAATCATTAATATAATGATATGCCTGGAGAACATTTCAATTCTAGCCTCTCTGTGAAAATCCTTTATCAATTTGCAAACATGGGGAAATAACACAAGAAAGGCAAGCTGAGCCTACTAACCAAACTAGAATTACACAAGGGAGATGGTAGATAACAAAGATAAAATGGTTAGATTTTTAGCAGCCAGAAGCAGTCTCACAAATGGGACTTGCTATGATAATTTATTTATGTTGCTCTTAAATGATGCACTGTGACTCCATAACTTCAGATAACAATTTGCAGAAAAGGCTAAGATTCTTTAAGTAGTTCCAAATAAACTGTAATGTAAAAATTCATGTCCAACAAATATTTTCTTCTTTGCTGCCTGTTTCCAAGGGACTGCAGGACAAGTGAAGCTGATTCTGAAAAGGAATACTTTAAATTCTCAGATTTTCTCTAGTTTTCTAGTAATGTATCTTTGGAGAAATGTTAGTTGTATCCTATGCTTCTATCTAGGGTATTTTTCCACAGTCACTTAGTACCCATTTTAGCACTCATTAAGGACCCATTTGGGTGAGAGCTGGATGACCCCATTTCCAACACGGCACCCATAAGGGACACATTTGTTTCCACCGCACCTCGGGAAATCTGGATCATATGGGTACTTTTTGGCCTTCGATCAAGATTTTCTGTAGACCCCATTAATGGGGTCTACAATGGGGTCTTCAGCCAGAAAATCTGGATTAGAGGGAGCCTGTTTCCACATTAGTTTGGCAATGGGGTCTAGAGGAGGCTAGGGGGAGGGGGCACCCTGGGGGGGGCAGCCCCAAAACCTAAGCTTCGAAGTCATTTCGAAGTCACTTCTAAGTCTGTGCAAAATAGCTCTGGAGCGTCTTTGAAGTTTGTGCTGATCTTCGTAGTGGACTTCGAAGTGACTTCGGAGCCACTTCAGAGATTGCACCCCCTGTCCCCCAAACACCTGGGGTGACAGGCAGACCCCTCATGGGTAGATCTGGATTTCCAAATGGGTGCTCCGGTGTTTCCACGGCAGGGAGGGTAGCACTCATTGCTATTGGGTGCTAGACCACCCATGGATACACATTGGGTACTTCCCTTAATCCGGATCTACTAGATCCGGATTTAGGGAAGTACCCATTCCCTAGATCCAGATCTTCTTAGATACAGATTAAAGGAGCACGGTGGGAAAACACCCATAGTCCCACCTACCTCACAGGGTAGCTGCAGTTCAGTGTCTTAATTCAGGGGATTTGTACATGGGTCTGCATGGTCTGATTAGTAAGAACATAAGAGGAGCACAGCTGGATTAGGCCATAGCCCAGTGTGGTCCCAGTATGGTTCCAGGAGTTACAGGATTCTTATCTAAAGCAGACCTGTTTTGTTTTTTGATGGGGCACAGAACTGGCATAGATTTTATTCTGTACAGCAGAAAAGTTCTCTTTAGGGTGTATATGACCCTCAGGACATGCTTTGGGCACCCTAGCTCTTCTACTTTATCCCCAAAGGAGATATTTGAGATTGGGCAATAACTGGAATACACCGTTATTGAGTCTATTGAGCATGGGGTTTTTTTCCAAACTGACAAGCTGCAGCCGTCTTCAAGCCCAACTCTGTCATTCCCTCAGGTGAAAATGTGTTAACAATTTATTATCATTCCTCTGTAGTGTAGATGGGTAACAATACAGGGAGCATGTTGTCAGCCAGGCAGTTACAACCATCTTCTCCACATTTTCAAGCCTCAAAAATAGAACGTTATCCTCAAAAGCTGTACAAGGCAGCTGACTGAAATGACTGAAGTATATTTCCCACCTTCACCTTCACTGTCTGGGACTCATGGGAGATGTAGGTCAATGATACTAATTGTGGTCCTTCTTAAGGTTTAATCTATCTTCAGTCCACTTTCAGAGTGAGAGAATACATCATGAGAAGCTTTCTTTTTTCAAGTGTTAAATAACTCAGAAAATTCACCTTTGGGATAGATAATGTGGAAAGAAAATTACTTCTTGCTGATGTGTTCTCTTGCTCTGAAGATGAACTGAAGCTGGATTAAACCTTAGGTGTGACCACAAACCTAGAGGGCTGAAGTTTGGCAAACCCTAAACTAATCCATTTGGTTCTAGGACATCATCAGATTTGTATGTATCTTTTACATATCTGTAAACATGGACTGTGTTTTCTTCCCAGAGGGGCAAGAAAATTCCTTTAACTTTCACCAAATTGTTCAGAACGTGGGATATTCAGGAAGTGCTGTTTTCTGATATGAATCATTCTGAGTATGCTGACCTTCTGCTCTCTGCTATACTTTACTGCAATACTAAGAATTCCTTAAACCATTAGGATGGCTTTGGGGTCAGAGGTGATCTTACATTTCCTTCAGGACATTCTGAAGCATAGTTCCTTTGAGAGACATATTCCGTGGGGAGATTTGACTTCCTACTGAATCTTTTCTTACTAGAGCAGGGATTTAAAGAAATGTGGCATGCTCAGTTTTCATGTTCACTGATATGAACAACCATGCCAACTGATGGTTAGCTGCTTGCTATCTTAACTGGCCCTGCTGTTAGCAGAGATATGGCAAACTGCTTTGAATGGCACATGTTAAGAGGTTTCTGCAGGCTCCAAGTAATCTTTCAACATGCTAAGCTGAATCAAATGATCCAGTACACAATGGACCAGGCTGCCAGGCCTGTTCTGGCCAAGTACCCCCAAATGGCACACTTATGGTGTTACTTCAAGGTACCCAGAGAAATGGTACTGGGCTTCTTGACCTTTGTACACTGTACCAACCACTTGTCTTCATCCACATTGCAGCCATCTGGTCTGGTATACCAGCCTGGAATGCTGCATGGACTGTTTACAGGCCATTTTCCTGCCAGAGTCCAGTCCAACACCTTGTCTGATATGGATGCAACATACCATCAGGAGGCTTTGCCTTGCAGTAGAGTAGTCCACAATGTGGACCAAGCATCCCAGTGTGGACACATCCCAATATTTCCACTCATATTGCACATCTTGCTGTACTGGTGCAAAACCAAAAGTCCATTTTAGAATCTTATTAGCAAATGTTTCACAAAAATGTGTTTCTTCAGGCATGGGTGGTCTAAGACTTTACATGACATGCTGTGCTTTCCCAGCACTCTATCTGCCATTCTGGAGTCTGTTTTATTTATTTTTTTTATTTTTTTGGACCACTCCACTATCAGGTTGCTTGGAATACTGTGTTCACACTGAAGTTTTAAGCCACCTTCAGGCAATAAGCTGATTTCTTTCAGCATTATCTAACTCAAGATCCACCTTTGAGTTAAATAACGCAGAAAGAAAATGACTGTTCACTTTGCTGATGTGTTATTCCATTCTGAAAGCGCACTGAAACTGGATTAAAACTTAGGTGTGAACACAGGTGAAATGGCACCAAGTTGTGGATGGATTTGGATGCCTCTCTGAAACTTTCTCTACACTTAACACTTGCAGAGATATGTGTCATTGCTTTTCTTCTTTTGAATTCAGCTTCTAATGTCTTTCTTCACTATCATTACCTCTTACTCCTTCAACCATATGTTACATTTTTCTTCTGTCGCTAATATGACTTCATTTTGGTCTGATTCTTAGTATTCATTTAAGGCTCCTGCAACTATTTCACTATTATCAACGTTTTTTCTGGTGTATGATGCTACTGAAGGATCTGTGCCCACCAGCCTTGCTCCCTTGTCTATTTTGATCTAACAGTTCATCTACTCCTCAGCTGAATTAAACAAGTTTTTCTACTATATCCATGATACACAAACACAGAGATCAGAATGATTCGCATCAAGTTTCTTAGTACTGTGTTGTATGGATGTAAAAGTTGAACAATAATGAAGCAAGACTGGAAACAGAGACTCTTCTCAATTTTGGTGTTGGAAAAGGTTGCTCAAGGTACCATAGATAGCTAGAAAGGCTGATCAGCGGGTTCTATACCAAATAAAATCTCAATATTCATCAGAAGCACAAACAATAAAGTTTAAACTGTTATTCTTCATGCACATAATAAGTAGACCAAACTCCCTGGAAAAGACAGAGAAGTTTGGAAAGCAGAAGGGAGAAGAAGATGGAACTGGCCGATTAGTAGATGGACAGACTCAGTTACAATAGTCACGAAAACCTCCCTGGCAGACCTAAGAAAGACTGTAGAAAATTGGTCAGTCTGAAGAAGACAATCCCTATGGTCACCAAGACTAGATAGCATCAAGTAAGCATGAGACATTGCAAAGCCAATTTTTCTACCCAGAAACATTTGCTGTTTTTTTGTGTGTGTGCCCATGTGCATGTGAATGGGGGAAATTTTTTTGTCTAAGAATGTAGGTTTTTTTGTAAAACTGTCATACAATTCCATACCAGGTGTTAAAGGCCAATGAGCAAACTGGAACCAACAGAGCTGGGGAAATGTAGTGGTTTATTGGAAAACTACATTTTATTGTGTCAAAATGACCTCTGATCCTTCACTAATGCAATAGTTAGCCCCCCTGACCCACATCCAAGAGCAAGGGAAAGAGTGTGCTATTAGAACATCACCAGCTCAAATTTTGTTATATATATATACATTTGAAACTGCAAAAATGTACCAAAGTGAAAAAGATAAAGTAAAGCTCAGTTCCCATTGCCACTTTAAAGCAGCTTAGAAACAGTTTGGATCCTCTTCGTCCCCATTCCCAATCAATTTCAGGGGTATTTTGAGGATTATTTGGCTAAAAAATGGAATAAATTAACACCTGTTTTTTCAGGATTTTTCTCCCCATTTTTGCTTTTAAAATGCTTCTTCCTTATTGCTGTGGGAATGCTGCAGCAGTATTGGGAGAGATGTGTCATGAAATGGGTGGGATTTCACCCTGCAGGACAGCATTTTGTCAGCTAAAATGCCAGGTTTCCCCTCTACAGCAGACGGTTTCATTGTAACAATCAACCCACTTCACACCTTATAACAATGTTTCCTTTCCCACCCACACTTCCCCTCATGGACACGCATGCCTAAAGATCAAGGAAAGAGGCTGGGAGGATTCTTGCCCTTCACAAGCGGTCCTGCGCAATTCTGCCTGTTTCCCTCCCAGCCTCCTTCCTTGATCTTTAAAAGGGGAAAGGGGGGAAATTGCAGGCACTGGGAGAAGCAAGAAAGTGGGAGCCCTGAGTCCATCCCACCCTCTCACCTGCCTCCACAGCAGCCACACTGCTCACTCTCTGGGGAGTGTGCAAGTGTGTATACGTGTGTGCCCGCAAGAGTGCTTGGCATCCCCAGCAGCTCCCGTCACACCTGACAACACCTCTACCCTCTGACAGGCCCCTTGGCTGGAGCAGGCTCTCTCTCTCTGTGTGTGTGTGTGTTAATCGAGGGAGCTTGATCACTGGCTTTTTGATCTCCTAGGTGTTTGTGTCTTTGGACCCTTTTGAAGAAAGGAAGGAGGCTCAGGAGGGAGGGGCAGCTGGGATTTCCCACCCTTGGCCACGTCATCAGATCAAACTCAATGGTGAGAGAGGGTGGGCAAAGGGTGGGGAGAAAAAAGATTCGCTTTCCCCAACGGGTTTTTTGAAAGTGGTTTTAATCCTTTTCCTGTGGGGACAGATTTCTGGGTTGACTGCGATTGCCAGATGCCCGTTTGCTTTATTTTAAAGCACTTTAATCAGCATTGTAAATAGCATTGTAAATAGTGTTTTATTCCATGAGTGGGAACAAGGCTTAATACTGAATGGTGCTCAAAGGTGTCCTGCCACCATACCATCACAGTTGTGCCAGTTGCTCTGCTATCATTCAAAGATCCCTTTTGCCTTCACGTACAGCAGGTACAGAGGGTTGAAGTATTTGTGTTTCATTAAGTCACTCATTTGAGTACAATTGTAAAAATCAGAAGCGTCAAGGAAAGATGTATCTATGCATGGTGAGTTGCCTTGATAAAAGAAAAACCTACATTCCAAAATAAAGAGACTCCAAAGGGAGGGAAACGCAATAAATGCCGAAAATACAGCATAATTTTGTGTGTGTGTGCATCTCCCATTTGCCTTCTTACAAAATTGTCTGTCACATAACCCAGCCGTCTTTCCTATCCTTTTTGAACAAAATCTTCCTGGCATTATGAGGGAAATTGATCCTATTTCCATTTCTAATCCAGTTTTGCTAGCAGTGCCCTTGAAATTACTTTTTAGCTGCTGAAATGAAATACTTGTCTGTACTGTAGCTCATATATAGCTGGCTCCTGCGATTTGCCATTTCTGTCTGTGGTCAGGCTGTTTTCGATTCCTTTTAGCTCAGAATGGAAGAGATAGCTTGCACATTCAATTTAGATATCAGAGATATAATTTTCCAAATATATAACTGAGTGGAGGCAAAGTAATTAAGGTACTGCTGTGGTGGGGTTTCCTCATATATCTTTAATTTTTTTTCCCCAAAGAACTTAAAATGTACAATATTTTAAAAATTAAAATTATACCATTGTTAGTCTCTTGAGTACATTTTTTGACTTCCTGTCTCCTTCTTAATGCTTCCTTGTACTTCAGATGTTCTGCCTCCCAATTTTTTTCCTTCTTCCACTTTGTCTAATTCCTTACTTGGTCCTCAAAACCTGCAATTAATATATTTTCTGTATCATCTCAATAAATAGTCAATAAAATGTTACCAATTCAGTGTAAAATTTGCCACCAACATATCTCGTATCAGACTGATTAACAAGTCAATTTCCGCAAATTCCACAATCATTACATGGTATTAAGACTGTTCATTCATCCAAGGTTTTTCTTTCAATTAAACCTAGTAAAAATATTTCAGGTTTCAACCTTAAATGCACTCTTACTACTCCTTGTATTTCCTTATGCATTCTGGACCAGAATTGCTTTGCTTTGGTGGCATGTTCACAACATGTGACACATCATTCCTGTACTATTTTTACATTTTCCAACATTTATCAGGGATTGCAACATACATTTTTGACAATTTATATGGAGTCAAGGGCCATCTATAGATCATTTTATAAAAGTTTTCTTTTAAGGTGTAACGTGCCGTAAATTTCAAATCTTTTACCCACAGGTTACCTCAAGTGCCTGTGACAACCCCACCATATCCCTGCTATTGCCCCGAAAAAGTGCTAGAAACTATGGCTGGAAAAACCAGAACTGGTTGCAGGTTTTCCAATAATAGTGCTTTTTTTACAGAGCCCCCATCATAGTTCCATCCACCAGACATGCATGGAGGCGGAAACAGACATTCATGCATGAGCAGAGGTGCTGACAGGCACATCCAGGCATTCAAAACCAGTCAAATACCTGCATGTGCACAGTAAAATGCACAAAAACAGCACCAGCTAAGGCACTGACTAGCTAGCAGGGGATCGTGGTGGATGATCAATATCCTACACTATCTCTTGCTGGCGGGTTATTCAGACACTATCTGAAGGTGCCCTGTATCTTATCTATTACCCAGTGGAGGTACATTAGGTACCAGCTCTGTATGGCTTTTGGTGCCTGGTGAAAACATCCTCTTCACCCAGGACTTTGATGCCTAGCTTCCTCGGAATATTTTCTTGCCAGTGGGTCTGTTCTGTTATATTTTAAATATATTTTATAATGTCTTAAAAATATTTTGTTTTTACTGAATGTTGTGAACCAACCTGGGACTTTTGGGTGGAGGCCAGAGATGGATGGATAGATAAATAAATAAATAAATGCAAACTTCACAAAAGGCCCATCACTTACACACTTGGAGTGACTGAGATAGTCTCCCTAAGGTTGGTTTAGTATGAACTTCTAGGTGTGGTTGCTCACAGATGAGGTTCAAGAGGAACATTGGTTTCACTAATGACCTATCAGGTTCAAAGAAGAGGGCTGGATGAATTCCAACATCAATAATTTTTACTGCCATTGGCCATTACTCTTCCCTGTTAAAAGAGCTATGGACAAGAAATCTTGGTGCTTTTAGCCACTCTTTGGTCAGAGGTTTGTGTAACCAAATATGCCTGGCAGCACCTGGTACCTGCCTTATTATGTGTGTGGTTTACCACTAGCATTACACCATGTGAGTTGGGGTGGGGAATATCCATACTTTATTCCAGTATATCCAAATATAACAAATATGACAGAATACGTAAGTGATGTCTGGATGCAGCCGCATTTGTCCCAGTTGCCTTGGGCTCTGGTATATGTCTGGCACAAAGAAGTTCTTGGCTATCATAGCAAGAGTAAAATGTCTACCGTATGTCCCCCAACTACATGCTACTTAACACTTTCAGTTCATTCCAATGGATTGGCTAAACTGTTATGAAAGACATACTTCTATTTAACCAATTTTGGTTTATCACCACACTGGAGAAGATATCTGCTTGGTGTCATCACATCTGTGGTAGCTTGACTGTGCATTGTGAATCCTCTGGATTGAATGACCTGGCAGGCATCACTGAGCCATTATGTAATATACATTGATTATTACCTCCCTCAAATGGGCACTCAAAAGAGGTCATACCATTGTGACTGGCACATGGAAGCAAAGTTAGCACAGATAATGCAAACTTGTCTGGTAGGCTGCTATACAAGTTTTGCTGCTACAGCTGTTAATGTTACATTTTCACTTAATGATTAGGACAGAAACTCATTATCCCAGTATTCTCCTCAGGGTAGAAAGTGAGTGATATCATGGCATCATAAAGTCATCCCATTATATTAATTGCATAATTTTGGAATATTCTCACAGATGTCCAAACATTAAAAATGCTTTTGTTTGCTAAATAATGATAAATACAATTTTTATTTTATTACTTCAGGACACATCTAAGTAATTAAAAACACATGCAGACACCTGCAGATATTTGGACAGACAATGCCTAAGGCATTACTATTCAAACATGTCAATTCGCAGCACGTACAATATTCCAGATCATGAAGGGGAAATCAAACCATCAGCTACAGTTGAGCCCCAGTGCAAGTTTACTGTGGGCATTCACTGACATTTGCTTCTCGAAAACGCCGGGGAAATGTCAGATTCTAAAACCACATTCAAGTAATTACAAAAGCAATTCACTCACATTGGAATACATGGTGGAGCAGTGTTTGCTTAAATTATCTCTAAAACGCTAACACAATTTTTTAAAAGGCAAAATATAACATTTAAAAACAAAGGCATGCAGAAACTTCTTAGTACATAGCATTCATTAAGAACTCAAGATATGACACCACCAAACACAAAGAACGCACCGAGATAGTGGAGATATCTATATCTATATCTATATCTATATCTATATATATATTAGTGCTTTTTTTACTATCACCTGTAAGTCCCTTGTGATATATGAAGTCCTCTTCATGGCCCCTAGTGTGGATTAAAACACCAAGCTGCTTTTGAACCACTTTTCTTTATTGTGAAAGAATGCTGCCTGAGTCTTTTCATACTTACCTGCCTGGTATGGTATAATAATGACGCACCAGTAGCACGGTGGTGGACATTTGCCCTGCACACACTGGACTAATCCCACACTTGACCAATAGTGTATGTAGTGTGTGAACGGGCTGGTTGTATCACCACAGCTAAGTCCAAACTTGCATCCAGTGAATGGTCAGAAATTGCCATGGAGATCAGGTAGCTGTGCGCAACTGCAGAGGTACAATCATGCAGCCATACCCACCCCCCACACCTAGAATTGCTCTGGGGCAGCTGCAGCAGTGGCACAATGAGGACAGTCCACATCAGTAAATGCTCCAGCAGGTAAGTGCTATCAGTCATTCTGTCTCAAGCACTTCTACAGGACCTACTTATACTCTCATACTGAGCAGGTACACCATCTTGCAAGACAAAACAGATCCACTTTAAGTTATCATCAGCTGCCACTGCTCTGTGTTTTCTACTAAAGCAGATTCTTAAAACAGATCTCACCTTGAAATAGAAAAGGTACCATTAGAAAGCTCACCTTTAGCCAAATATTTTCTGTAACCATCTAAACAGATGACTGCACAGTTGAGACTCTTGAGAAAGTGAGTCTCTTCTGTGTTACAGATTAAAAGGTTTATTGCAGGCTTGAAAACAGAAGAGTGGAAAATAAAATAAGCACTAACATCTCATCCCATACCTTCTAATGTGGATTCAGTAATGTGCGTATAAGTGGCTTAAATTCAGTGGAGCTTAGGCCGTGTCCCCATCCACGTTTGGTATGGTTCTGAACGTGGGATCAGCAAGGGGTGTCCCCATGTGTTTGGGATCTTGTCTGTGGAAAGTGGACCAATTCCCCCCAAACCATGCCAGACCAGGGCCAAATTTGGTACCTGAAAATACAAGTCTCAGCATGGTTGGGGGTCTGGCATGCATTGCCTGAGCCTGCGCATGGGGACGATTGTGGGCTATCTGGAGAGGAGATTGGCATTCATGTCATTAGGAGGTGGGGTGTGCTTCCGTTCCTGCCCTGTGCATTGGGGATTGTAGCCGCTGACATTTTAAAATCTCAATCACCAAAGCAGGCAGGATACTGGCTTAATTTTTGTGCATTTTCCATGGAAATATTTCCACCCCTGTTTTCCGATTGCCAATGCACACAGGATAATGGCTTGATTTTTGTTCTAATTCCAAAAATTTTCAACCCCCGTTTCCTGATCACCAAGGCAATAATGAGATAAAGGCTTGTTTTTCTCCCTTTTAAACTTGGTGGGTGTTCTCGCAGTTCCCAGTGGAGCGGAGGTGCGCAAAACTGCTCAAGCGCCTAACTGCCACTAAACCTCGTAGCAGCTTTTGGTCTTTAAAAATAATTTATACATTTATTATTATGAAGTAAGCTTTATTTTAACTTTTTTTCCCATGCCAGTCCTGGCTTTCAGTGCCGCTAAGGGAGGGAGGATGAGACACAGGGGTGGCTGACATCAATCTGGCTTCCAATGAGAAGAGGGGGGGCAGAGAGGAGGTGATGCTGCTCCCCCATGCCAAGGTTTGGCACAGTTTGCATGGGGACATCTCCATCCACGCCCAACCCGTACTTAGCCCGCATTGCTGGGAATGGCATGGGGATGGGCTGGGAGCATTATCGGTCCTGCACCCGGCCCATGCTAGCCCAATCATTACTCAAACAACGTCAAATGGCTTACATGGGGACTCAGCCTCTGTTCTACTAATATATTTGGGGATGCATTTTGTTTACTGCAGCACCTACTAGTCCAGAAGACTTGTAACCTTCCAGTCATCATTAGATCACACCTTTCAATATCTCATCTATTAACTATGATGAAGCTGACAGGAATTACAATTCAGCAGCAGGGGGGTTGCTCAATTGTTGATATCTATTTTACTCACTGAGTATCACACTGGAAGTAGATTAGCATACAAAGAAAAAATTCAGTTCAAATGAGCTTTTTGATTATTTCCTTTAATTTTAAGCAGAAAGTGTTGTCTTAAAAAGAGGTCTCTCGTTATTTCCATTAACTACAATGCAAAACTGAAACAGTTAATTCTAAATCATTCTTGTGATTCAGAATGTCGATGTCAACTTTGTTTATCAGTCATCCGAAAATAACCTGCAGTCTGTATTGTAATTGCTTTATAATAGATAATCTTCTACAAAGAGTTGATTCCACGCTTCGGTGATGTAAAAAACAGAAATTATCCTTTGTGTGCTCAAATGAATGAGTGAGATGGCTTATTTTCTTTCCATGCTTGCATGCATTTTCTCTTTTGAACCCTATGGAGAATGATTTACCTGGGTATTTTTACCGAAAGATAACACTTTGCTTACCTCCCATGGATTACATTAATCTCTGTAGAACAGTTAGTCAGTTTTTACTGCATGACTGTGTGTTAGGCTGCTTCCAGACAGCAAAAGGCAATACAGGTTATAAAGAAGACCTCACAATTGGCTTGTTAGGTGTCAGCTGCAAATCCCAGGGTATTTCGGCACATCTGGCAAACAGCATACAAAAGCAGTCCACTGGGTTTTTCCAGGAGGCAGCCAAGCGCCTAGCCCCTTTGTTTTGTTGGTTTTCACATGCTTTGGCTGGCTTGCTCCCAGAAGTCCACAGCAGGCCAGTCTCATGTGCTACTCCTCAGATACATAGGTACGTGGTGTTCCTCTGGGAAACCCAGCATCACTGCTATACTTCCTGTAACAGCATTTCAATACAATTTTTTTTGCACATTGCAGTCAGCACTGCATTGGGAATGTCATGAGTCGATCCAGTATTCCAAAGGCAACGCCAAGAAGATGCAGAGTTTCCCTAGCATCTGGAAGCACCCTCAGAATGAAGAAAGCATTCTCTTTCTTCATGCTGTGTTAGACCTGGGGATCCCCATCTTGGGACGTGTGGTATGAGGCTGGGAACTCCTGCTATGGGAACTGGAATAGGCAACTGATAGGAACCAGTTAGAAATCTGGAAACTATTTGCACATGACTGTATTCTGGATTATATCTCTAACAGGGGCCTGTTGTTTAAGGTGGACTCTAGCAGGCCTTGCCTGGGGCATCCTATAGCTTGCACTAGCAAGTTGACAGCAGGCCTCTATTCTGGAATATATTGGAGAATAAAGCCAAGTGCAAACCAGGCCCTGGAAAGGGAGGGGAAGTGAGCAAGACAGAACATGACCAAAAAGGCTTGAATTTTAAGAGGAAGCACTGGGCCATTCAGGACTCCAGTGATGTATTTGGTTTCTCCCATAAATCTCCTTCCTCTATCAGTCATTCTTTCTGGCCTGTTCTTTGAACATGCTATAATGATGGGATGGTCGCCAGCAGATGGGGTTGGAAGATTTTTATATTTTACTGCTCCCATGTCATTTTCTAGATGTATTTTTAAACTACTCCCTAGATACAATATTTCTTTTACCATCCCTCCCACCTAACTCTTTTAAAAAGAAAAATATTTTGCTCCATCTTAGATAAACTCCTTCCTTTCTAACTTCAAAAATCTTCACAATGATTTTGCTTCAAGTAGCCTAAAACAATAAACACCAGACAAGTGGAAAGTAACAACATGCATGCATTTTGAAACTTGACCATGGTCCTTTTCATCACTGGAAAATTGAATTGAACAAACACCACCTGTAGTTTTAGAACTAGGACAATGTAACCAACTATAGTAGCAAAATTCAGTATTGGCTTCCTTGATAGAGTTGGAGTGATTGATGTTAGAGCTTTAAATTATTAAAGTAGTCTTGGGCTACTTGCCTGCTTGCAAAGAATTGTAAAGTCATGGCCAAGAATGTCCTGGACCTTCTAATCCAGCACACCTGTTTCAATTAGCCAGGTTGGTTGTGCATAGCACCTGGAGAAAGGTCCACTTTGGATTGGTCAGTTCTTTTCCCCCTTTCATGACGTCTCTTTCTGACCTGTATAATTGTGCCAGTGTTTGACTAAGTCTCTGCCTTTGATGCCAAATACCTTACCTTATACTTACCTTGCTGTTCCTGTAAATACTTCTCCCTGCCTGTCCTGTACTAACTTTGCTACTGCAAGAATAAAGCTATCTCTTGGAAGACAACTCCAGCCTGATTCCAGTCTGTGACTTCACCAAACGCTAAGCCTGTATGTCTACATGAATGTGTAGTCAACCCAGGTTTTGACAGGTTATGGGCCCAGCTTACGCCGTGTGAAAGTTCGCCAGGAGTCCAGTTTGGAGGTTCGTGTGTCTATACCAGAGGTTAGTTTGACAGAGCAGTGCCTCTTAAGAGTCTGTTTGCTGAAGCCGAGCATAAGACACCCCTGTGCCGTGTTGTTCCGCCAGGATGGCTGCCTCTTCATCTTATCTGGGTGCTTTTGAGAAGCTGTCGGACTCTAATTTTCACTCCTGGCAGCCAAGAATGCAGTCTGTGCTTATTCGTGAAGATTTGTGGGAGTTTGTGGAAAATGCTTTACCGGCAGCTGCCTCTGCTCAGGACAGGGCAAAGGAAAGGAAAGCAAGGGCTACAATTTTATTAGGCCTGGAAACACCGGTCTTAACAACAGTAAAGAATATACCCACGGCTAAAGATATGTGGGACCGCTTGCAGCAGACTTATAGACAAACGACGGCTGGGTCAAAGCTGGTCTTGATGAAACAAATTTATGCAAGCAGACTGAAACCAGGAGGTGACCTGAGAGAACATGTAAATCATCTAAGATATCTCCTTTCGGAAGTCCAAGAAAGGGGTCTTCATCTCGACGATCCACATGAAAGCTACATTTTGCTCGCAAGTTTGTCTCCAGAGTTTGATGGTTTGGTGGACAGTCACGCTACAGTCCCTGAACGTGAATTAACTTTTTCGTCCGTTGCCCAGCGTATCCTGGAATATGCACAAGAAAAAGTTGTAGCACGTCCACAGCCACCTGAGCAGCCGAAAGTGGAGATAAAGACGGAGCCACTGCTGTTAATGAGATGCCGTTATTGCCGGCGAAAAGGTCACCTGGAACGCGAATGTTATAAGAAGCAACAAAAACAGAGCCGAGACTACAGAGGCAGTTCGCCTCGTTCTTCAGGGTCACAGAGGCCATTTGTCAAGAAGGAGGACCGTTCCTATGCTCCAATGTTGCTGACCCTCACAGCGAACCGGGATGCCGCAGCCGTGAGTAGTCAGAACTGGGTAGTTGATTCAGGAGCAAATAAATCTGTCACCTGGAGTTTGGACTCTCTGCACAATGTGAAAGAAATAGAGCCGGTTGATATACAGCTCGCGGATGGTACTGGACTTAGTACAGCATTAGCTGGTGACCTATACTTACCCTGTCTTGATATTGTACTTAATAATGTATTATATGTACCAAACATTGAGTTTCAATTGCTATCTGTAATGCACTTAACCAAGCTAGGTGTTACTGTAACTTTTACAAATGGAAAATGTATTCTGTCTAAGCATGACATGTCAGTTGCCATACCAAGGCAACAAAATGGCTTGTATATCTTAAACTCAGAGGAATGCCCTGAGAAGATTCCCAGGGTAGCAGCTCTTAAAGCATGCTCTGGGACCTGCCTTCACAGTTTGCATAAAAAATACTGTCATGCAGATAATGAAAGCATAAGAAAGCTAGTTAAAGAATTGGACTTACAAATAACACCCTGTGATATACATCAGGAGGAGTGTCAGTCCTGTGCGCAGATAGAAGCCGATAACCAGTTCACTCCCACAGTTAGTGGCAGACAAAGTACTAAGTTGTTCCAGATGGTTTACTGTAGCCTATCTAAAATACAACCAAGATCGCATGGAGGTGCAAGGTTGTTTTGCATAATGATGGATGAATACAGCAGGTATAGCTCTGTATTTTTCCTTAAACATGTGTCTCAAATGCCAAACATTATACGAGATTATCTGCTGCATGTAAAAGATCAATTCAGCTGTAAAGTAGAGGAACTTCGTTTAGATGCCCATGAGATGGTAACGCCAGCCATTCTACAGTTACTTACAGAGTTTAAAGTGACATGTACAATTATTCCCCAAGAGGAGTTTAGCCTGGGACGGTATACAGTCACCCAGATGGCTATAAAAGCATCTATTTTGATGTCTGAGGCAAGTCTCCCGACTGAGTATTGGGCTGAAAGTGTTTCCTGTGTAAATTTTGCTATGAACAGATGTTTCAATCCTCATATAGAATGTATCCCTCAATTGTTATTGCCTAATGGGAGTTTGGATATAAATGTCATGCGCATTTTCGGGACATACACTGATGTGTTGTTGCCAGATCAAAAGAAGAAGGAAAAGTTATTATTTCTAGGCTATCAAGCAGGCCAAAACAGTTATCGTTTCAGATTAGAAAATGGAAAGGTGGTCATTGTAAAATATAACGCCGTTGACAAAAGTGTAAAAGATTCCAATCCGGAACTATTTTATCATACTTGGGGACAAGAGGAAAACAAACTGATTCCTCTATCAGCGGATCCTAAATGGCTAGCATACCGTTCATCCCCTGAATTAAGCGACTCTGAACAGTCTGAAAGCCAGCCTTCTAGTAGTAGTGAAAATAGTCCACAGGTCTCTCCTGTAAGAAGGTATACGGTACCAAGACGATCTAGCCGAGTGACCAAAGGGAAGAAGCCAGAAAGATTTATGATAGGTCTTCTTCATAGCACTGTAACTAACCAAGGTCATAAAACAATTAGTTGTTTGAATATAAGCAAGCCTCTAAAAACAATGTATTCAGAGGGCATAAGATTGTTAAAGAAAATGTATGCTTTTTTCCTGTATATTATGTCTATGATGATGTTGTATTTACCAATGTTTGTTGAAACTTCTAAGGTCATAATTAAGCAAATGGTTTGTTGTAAATCCACTGTTAAAAAATGCCTTGTAGCAGATAAGGGCCATAAAAATTCCTCAGTAGCTTTCAGAGGAAAGAAAGCCAAATGCCAGGGCAACCGTAAATTGAAGAGAGTAGAAAGTAATTTGTTTGAACAACAACCCTTTAGTGTGGGTGCAGGACAATTAGCCCAACGGGGGGGTGTTAGAGCTTTAAATTATTAAAGTAGTCTTGGGCTACTTGCCTGCTTGCAAAGAATTGTAAAGTCATGGCCAAGAATGTCCTGGACATTCTAATCCAGCACACCTGTTTCAATTAGCCAGGTTGGTTGTGCATAGCACCTGGAGAAAGGTCCACTTTGGATTGGTCAGTTCTTTTCCCCCTTTCATGACGTCTCTTTCTGACCTGTATAATTGTGCCAGTGTTTGACTAAGTCTCTGCCTTTGATGCCAAATACCTTACCTTATACTTACCTTGCTGTTCCTGTAAATACTTCTCCCTGCCTGTCCTGTACTAACTTTGCTACTGCAAGAATAAAGCTATCTCTTGGAAGACAACTCCAGCCTGATTCCAGTCTGTGACTTCACCAAACGCTAAGCCTGTATGTCTACATGAATGTGTAGTCAACCCAGGTTTTGACAATTGAGACCTTCCCTTTGATTGAGTTCTTCCCAAACTATGCTTTAATGGACTGTGGATCAAGTGCAGTTACACATTATCCAAGGCAAAAATAAAGTTGTCACTTCTGCTCCCCAGTCTACATAATCTCTATACTTCAGAACCCTTGTTTTCTTGTTTTCTTGTTACTTCTGTTTTCTATACCACATTTGCTCAAAACAGGTCTAAGGCAGCAGAAAGCAGTCATTTTTAATTTCCAGAGGGTTATGCAAATATGCATTTGAAGATCTTAAGTAGATCATGGCCTTTCCAGATAGGAAATCTGAAATAATGCCATCTTTCTTATGTATTGATCTTTTAAGGCTGGCTTGATTCTGCAACAGCTATCTCAAAATTATGCCCAAAGAACTGTTCCATTTTACCCATGGACATTATTCTAATGTCTTCAGCAGTCACTTGGGATACTGACCAGAAATTTTCAAGCTTTAGCATTCCTTAGCATTTCAGGATATCCCAAAATGGGAATTTCAGCATCTTAAGCTAGAAACAATTCTCATCTGAACAATAAGTCTTGTATGCTTTTTACTGTTTTAGTAATGGCTTTCCTATGTATCCATGTCAGTTAGGTTACATCACTGCCATCTCTTGCTACAACTGTTTGTGGACATCTCACATAATTCAACTTATATAAACGAGAAATTTAAAATCTTAACCCCTAAAATATGATATGTGATCTTTACATGTGGTGCCTGCCAATTTGTTTCTAGGCTATGAGCCAGATCTAGCCTGCATGATCTTGCTAGCCAGCAAGAGTGAGAATGAAGAACAGAAATGAGAACACAAAAGCAGCTGGATCTCAGTTTCAGATAGTTACACAGAAAATTGAGGAGCTGTACATGTGAAAAGGGGGTTATTAAGGGGAATAAGAAAAAGATACAAACTACAAACAATATAGTTATCACTTGAATTACACATTTTAAAGCATGTTTTTGCTCTTACGTGATGATTCCGAATAGCACGCAGCATTAAATCAGAGAAGCAACATTCCATCAACTATCTCAGAAATGTATAATAATTCACTCTGGCCTCTATGGTGCCATTGACTTAACACTATTAGGGTACCGCCCCTCTGCAGTGCCATTAACTTACATTGATTGACTGGACTTCCATTGTTCCTGTAGCATTCCCCTCCCCCAACACATACATACCCCGACAGCTAGGAACAAATGTTGCTAGCATTCAAGGATGTCAGGATCCACTTTTCAGCAGCATGACATAGCACACTACAGAAAAATACATGCCAGTTCCCAGTTTGAAGAATCTCTGGAGCATCTACGGAGATTGCACCCCCTGTCTCCTAAAACACCTGGGGTGATGGGCAGGCCCCATGTGGGAAGATCTGTATACGCCACATGGGTGCGCCAGCATTTCCACTGTGAGCATGCTAGCACCCATTGCTATTGGGTGCTACACCGCCCATGGAGACGCATTGGCTACCTCCTTAGATCCAGATCTACTAAGGAGTTTTTTCCACTGACCTCCCTTAATCCAGATCTAAGATGATTCAGATCTAAGGAATGGGTCCTTCAACTACTCTGGATCTAGTAGATCCAGATTAAGGAAAGTACCAAATGCGTTTCCACGTGTGGACTAGCACCCAATAGCAATGGGTGCTGGCTTGCTTGCAGTGGAAACGCCGGAGCACCCATGTGGCAAATTCACATCTACCCACATGGGGCCTGCCTGTCACCCCAGGTGTTTGGGGGGACAGGGGGTGCAATCTCCATAGATGCTCTGGAGATTCTTCAAAGATTCTCCAGAGCCACTCTGGAGAATCTCTGGAGCTTTGCCATAAATTCCAAAGATTCTCCGGAGAATCTCCAGAGCTTTACCATAAACTCCCCCCCCCCCCGACCCCATTGCCCAGTTGGGGTGGAAACAGGTTCTGTATAATCCAGCCTGAAGACCCCATTGTAGACCCCTTTAATGGAGTCTCCAGGAAATCCGGATTATAGGTCCTGAAGGACCTATATGATCCATATTTCCCTAGAACAGGTTGAAACAAATGTGGCTCTAATGGGATCTGCAGTAGAAATGGGGTCTTCCTGCTCTGAGCCTAATGGGTCCTTATCACACCCTCCCCCAGGTTGGACATAAAAACTGTAGCTTCTTCTGGCTGGGGTGAGTGGAGGGTAAATTAAGTCCCATGTTAGAAGTGTGAGATTGGAGCCTTTGCCACAGTCTTCTCTAGGTGTAAGTTCCAGCAGAAGATGGAAGACCAGAAATTCACCTAAGGTGGCTGTTGCTGCCACTTTGCTTCAATTTCTGTTTAGTTTCTCCTTTGACATTGTTTAGTTGTCTAGTATTAATTGCTCCTATTATTATTTTATTTGGTACTGTGTACTGTAATTTCTTAGATTACATAGCTTATTATTAGAATCATGTACATTGCTTATGATGTATATTTGATGTTTTATTTATTGAAATGGATTTCTTTACTTGCTGTGTTCCTCTGATGTGATGATTGTATACATGATTTTGTACCACCCTTTGGTGAAAGGGGCATTAAATAAATGCTGTTATGTTATACTGAGAAGAGACAATTCACTACAAAGGCTCTTGATGGTGGGAAAGATTGAAGACAAAAAGAGAAGGGGGCAATAGAAATTGAGATAGTGTCATGGAAGCAACAAATATAACCTTGGGCAGATTGCAGGAGATGATAGGGGACAGATAGGTCTGGCATGCCATTGTCCATGAGGATCACAAGGGGCGAGTTCCCATTCAAGGAATAAATTGCTATATACAAGGCTATTTACATTGGGATTTACATCGATACGTAAAGTGCGTTAAAGGGAAGCAAAGGAGCCTATGGCAATCGGATTCAACCCCGATTTTGTGCCCCCACTCTTAAACACTTAAAATGCTTCCAAAAACGGATAGGGGAAAGCGATTCTTTCCCCTCCTCAGTCTTTCCCCACCCTGCTTTCCCCATTGCCCAGGGCGCACGGCGACAGCAGCAACCCAAGCCCCATTTTCCCGCTCCACCTCCACAGCCACCATCTCCAGCAGGGGTTCCCTCCAAAAAAACCCCCACCCTGGCTGGCTCGCTCTGCTGCCGCTGCCTGTACATGCACACTTAAACATATTCACACCTCCCAGTTCCTGTAGCAGCTTCACCCAAAAAAAGGACCCTAGCTATTGGAGGACTAGCATCTCCCAACCTAGACTTACCTTTCTTAGAGGGTTTTTATTATTTTATTATTTTATTTTGCGGCATGCTTGGTCTTCTGTGACTTAGTGTTTGGCTCAGGTGGGAAGGGGTTGGTAGGCAGAACAGGAGGGCGAAGGAAGGAAGGAATAGGGAACCCAGGCCCAAAGGGGCAGATAGAGGCTGTAGGAAGGAGGGAGGGAGGGAGGTGGATTTTTCCCTGGCTCTGCTCCCAGCTGAGCTCTCAGGTGATAAAAGTCTAACATGCCTCCAGCCCCTGCCTGTCTTATTTCAGAAAGGAAGACCAACGGAACAGATGGGTTTTGCCCGGGCTGATCAGTGTTGTAACTGGCTGGAATGGCGAGGGCGGCCGACGAAGATCGTTATTTTGATCCTGGGCCAGAGATCGAGATGATGGGCTGGGCTGGTGGCCACTTACTCCCTAGCCTTAACTTCACCTCACGCTGTGGGGAGAATGAGTTGCCGTAGGCCCAAGGATAGATCGAGCAAGCTGCCTCAGACCTTGTCAGGCAGATTGTCAATATTTAAAAGGCATGAACCTCCTCTTCTCCCGGAGGTCGAGTAGCTCTCACAGTATCCCTTCAGAAGGGTACTGTTGGCCCCAATAAACGGAATCTGTTGACTTGATGAATAATAATAATAATAATAATAATATTTATTTGTATACCGCCCTATGGCAAACCAATCCGGGCGGTTAACAACAGTAAAATGTAAAATATAACAATTAAAAACACCTTATCCCTCCCCCCCTTAAGACAGTATTAAACAATATAACATATTAAAACACAATATCAATGCGTAAAACAATAATTTAAAAACTAAAAACCCTGATGTCCCTCTATTGATCCTCAACCATCACTAAGATGGGGCCACGGGAGGAATCAGGGAATCTGGGCCGGGATGGTTAATCTGGAAAGGCCTGCCGGAAGAGATCCGTCTTGACCGCCTTTTTAAAGCTGTCTAATGATGTTATCTGACGGATCTCATCCGGCAGGTCGTTCCATACACTCTGTAGTCAGAAGTCCTCGCTAACTTGCAGAAAGCAACAGAAGGACTGTAAAAAGGGCGTCAAGCGGGACTATTTATAGCTTGGAGCGCCCCCTGTCGCTTTCTTGCAGAGTAGCTGAAGAGATACCCACCTGTTAAGGCATTCCTCTCGGTTCCGTCCTCAGAGAAAAGCACCCTGGCTGGTTGGCTGGCTCTGCTGCTGCCGCCACCTGTGCGCACACACACACACACACACATCTCCCAGTTCCTGCAGCAGCTTCACCCCTTTCCCGTTTTAAAGATCAAGAAAGGTTGGAAACAGCCAGAATTGCGCAGGCTTGCCTCTTTCAATCTTTAGGCTTGTATGGGTGGGAAAGGAAACATTGTTATCAGGTGTGCAGTGGCTGAATTGTTACAATGAAACTGGTTTTTTTAAAACCAATTTTATTTATTGCTTTTATAAAGGAAAGGAAATAGAAACAGAAAGACAACACACATTGCTCACATTTCAGTAACACATTAACCCAACACAGTCAATGAAACGGTTGTATAGGGGAATACTCTAGCGTTCTCACAGCACTAAGGAAGAAATGTTTTAAAAGCAAAAGCAGAAAAAAACACTGAAAAATTCTGGTGTTTATTTATTCCATTTTTAAGCCAAATCATCCTCAAAATACCCCTGAAACTGATTGGATCCTCTTCATCCCCATTCCCAAACTGTTTTGAAACCGTTTTAATTGATTAGGGGTGGAAACAACGAGGATCCAAACCATTTTGAAACCGTTTTAAAGTGGTAATGGGAACTCGCCAAAGGAGTCAGACATGACTAAACAATGACAGTGCTGGACACCTATCAGATACTGGCTCCCATCTCCAATGCCAAGAAGAGGACTACTCTTTCTAGCTTAGAAACCAAAAGCACAGAAAAAGTATTTTGCCTCAGGGTTCCCTTGGTGTTGTCTGTGAGGGGCAAACAAAAAACAATTGCCCTTTCAAATAAAGAAGAGGAGTTGACTTTTCTACCCTGCTTTTCTCACCCATTTAAGGGGACTCAAAGCCACTGACAAAGCTTTCTGTTCTTCTTCCCACAACAGAACACCCTGTGAGGTAGGTGTGGATGTGAGAGCTCAGAAAAGAGCTGTGACTAGCCCAAGGTCACCCAGCTGGCTTCATTCGGGGGTGTGGAATAAAACTTGGTACTCCCAGATAATAGTCTGGCTCCTTAATCACTCAACCAAACGGACACCTTTTCCCACGTGGCTATGTGTTCCTCAACCTGTCATGTTGGCCTGCTCCTAATTGAAGTATGAGTCAAGGCAGGGTGGTACAGCCAAACTTCCACGAATCCAAGTTTTAGTCTACTCCGGAAAGAACCCTTTAAATTAACAGGATTTAAACACATCAAAGGATTGGAGGCATATCAAAGCTTTTATGGAAGGAAAGAAATGACACTAAGGAGATTTAGTGTCCCTAATGTATTGACAGGAACTTCTTTTGTCCAATCTACCCCATCAAGCAGAATTAAGCACTGGGAAAAGCTGGTAAATCTGTTTACCAGTGCCCCAAAGTTGACTCTCTAAACAAAACACCTCCAAATATTATCTGACACCCCCCCACAAATCGAGTGTGGTCTAAGCAACTAGAGTACCAGGAACTCCAGGGTTCAAATGTCCTCTAGGCTACAGACTGACAGATCTCCAGGGTCACAGCGACTTTTCCAGCCTATCTGCTTCACTGAAGATAAAGGGGGCTGGAAAGTGCATTTAGGGTGATGCTATGCAAAAAAATCAAATCTAAACCTAAGGAGCCAGGAAACTGCTAAAACCTCTCTTTTGGATACCACCAGCCCACTCACTTGCAGCCTGTTCGCACTTGCATGTATCCTGGAATATATCTGGGGATGGGGGTCTGTTGTCTGCAGACTAATGCAGACTTTGGCAGCTCTCACTTGAGGCCTGCTGTAGCCTGCACTGGCATGTGGACAGCAGGCCCCTGTTCCAGGATATATTCCAAAATAAAGCCGAGTGCAAACAGGCTCCTGGGTCTCAGGCTTGCTGGATCTGATCAAGAGCAGTTCCGCATTCAAACCAATAGCAGAACCCTGTTCTTTTCGTTGGCCTAGAAGAGGATTGCGCAACTTAAATCACATGTCGCCTGTTTTGTATTTCGATTTTATTACCCCCCCCAAACACACCCCTCCCCGTTTCGTTAGATTTCACCGCCACCCCCGGGCGAGGGAGCGCGCTACGCGTGTGTGTCCTTCACAATGATGGGCGCGGTCACTTCGCATCGAATGCGGCGGCCACACCAGATGAGGCAAGCGGCCGCTTCCCTCGCGGGCTCTATTCCACACGCGTCTTTCACGCGCAGATCCTATCGCGGGGATCTTCACCCCTTCGCTTCCCATCGGGGGTCGGAAGGCGGAGGCGCGAGACGGACGGAGGGTCTCGGCAGGCGCCGGCCGAACTCGATCCCCGATTTGGAGCAGGAACGAACGACGCTTGGGGCTGGGACCGCGCCGGGGGCTGCAAGACGCGGTCCCCGAGCAGCGTCCCCGCCCCCTCCGTGCGCCTCCCGGGCAGCCGCAGCAGGAGGGGGCTCCGCCGGCCACGCGGGACCGAGAGCTTCGCAACACCTTCGGGCTGCCCCGCCCGCTCGCGCCCCTTTCTCCGGCAAAGCCTCCTCCAGGGGCGAGGAGGAGAAAGGGGCGAGCGGGCGGGCGCCCCTCAGCTGTCAGCCCAGCATTTCAACGCAGTCAGTCAGACAGGGCGAGCCCGGGCGGGCAGCAACACCTTCGCGCTCGCTCGCTCGCTCGCCCCCGCCCCGCGGGAGGCATCTGAGGCAGAGCTGCCCCCCTCGCGAGACCCCACCCGCCGCTCTTTGCCATTGGACGGCGGAAGAAATGGCGGCTCGCCATTGGCCACCAGAGAAATCGCTCTGCTTTAGGCGAAAGGCGAACCCAGGCCAGGGCAGCTCCTGTCAGGGGCAGAAGGGGGCGACCCCATAATCTCACCTCCTCCCTTCGAGACGTCTTTCAAGGCTTCCCCAGAGTCCCGCGTCCGACCCCCTTGGCTACTCTGCCTGCCTGCTCTGGCGGGGTGTGAAAGCGCCAAAACGGGGACTTTCCCCTTTTCCCTGCTCTGGCTTTCCTTACGGTTGCCTGCCTTACGGTTGCCTCCCTTCTCTCTGCTCTGGTTTCCCTCGAAGCCGAAAAAAGGGAGCCAGGCGACCCCTCCCTCCCTAGTGCTCCAGGCTTCCCTGCACCAACCTTCTCTACGTGAGGACCCCGTTGTTTGTTTGTTCGATTGACTGAAACACTTGCACCAACTTGGATGCCTGCAATTCTAATTTCCAACTGGCCGGGACCGGCGGTGCCAGGCTGGAGCCCGACCTTTTCCAGCGGCTCTCGAGAACAATGCTCGAAATTACTGCATTCGCCACCGAGCCACCGCCGCCACGCTTCGCCTCGTTAGCAGCGGAAACCGCAAAAGAAAGTCTGCAGATGCACTCAGAGCTGGCGGGCTTCCCGTGCAGCAGTCCTCCTCCTCCTCCTCTGCCATAAGAAGGCGGCGTGCTTGCAACCGCGACCCCTCTGCTCTCGCCTCCGACTCCCTTATCAGGCGGAGGACGAAGCCGCCTCAGTAGGTGGGGACTTTCCCGGCACTGGAGCAAGATGGCGGCGGCCGAATGCTGAAGGATGAGGGTGACTCGAAGGCGGTTCTGCTCCGCGCTTCTGGTTGCCTACTTGCTTTTCTCTCTTTACGCGGCCTATAGCGTTTTCCTAAAACCACGCCGCCCCAGTGCCTCACGGGCCGGCCCTAAGGAGAAGCACGGGCGAGGTAATTCTCCCAGTACTCCCCCTTTCCTCCCTCTAGCCTCCCCTCTTGCGCCGCCTTCCCCCGTTGCCTACAACCGCTCTCCTTGCGCCGCCCAGTTTGCCTCAGGTGAGGCGGGGATCCGAACCCGGCTGCCCCTTTCCAGACTCCACGACCCGGCCGGCCGCGGGACGTGTGATTACAGAGTCCAAACCCCGAGTAGAGGTTGTTCTGGGTGTGAGAAATGTAATTGCCTTATGAAATCCAGGTCATACGAGGGTTTTGTTCAAAGACAACAGAAGGGGCACCTCAGCACAAACGTTCAGGAATTTTCTTTTTTTGCTGTGTCTGATCACAGCCTTAGGACTGACCTGGGTTATTTTGGGCAACTCTACCCCTGTGTTCAGATTTCTCTCTCTTTGTTTTCTTAACTTATAATAATTTAGGATTGCTTAAATTCCCTTATGTCAGATAAGGCTGACTGTTGCTTATATCTGGATCCGCATTTTTGAAAATCTGATTCGAATCAATTCATACAAATGTTGGGAACATTTACATCCGATTTTCGAATCCATTCGCATCCCGTTTTCTTCGTGTTTGTGTTTCATTTCGAATTTCCAAAAATCACCGTCCAAACCCGAAAATCCAGATTTTCAAAAATCTGATTCGGGTTCAGATTCAGATTTTTGAATTGGCTTTTCCGATATTCAGATTTTCTAATATCCGTGCACATCCCTACTTTGTACAGGCTTACAACATTGCCTGCCTGTGGTTTCCAGTTATCACAGACTCCACTTAATTTTTGCTGCACAACTGTTTATTGTACCAGCCACCAAACAGTACCTTATTTTGTTCCTATCAGTTCTATCCAGAATGGAGCTGCATCCAGACATCAGTCACTTATTCCTCTATATTTTATTATTCAAGAATAAAACGTGGATATTCTGAATTATCCATTATTTAATTACTTGATTAGAGCAACCCCCATTTTAACTTTAAACCTGTTTACATAGGCTGCGTCCAGCTGCCAGTTACTGATTCTCCTCTACTATATTTGGACATTCTAGAATAAGTAACCAACATCTGCTTGCAGCCTTAGAAAATTCAGTTTCTCTGAATTCAATAAATGTATGGGCCTCTACTCTTTCAAATTCAGTTATTCCTGTTGATTCTAATGTCATCATAAATTTCAGTTAATGTTTCATTCCAGCCTATTGAAAGTATCAGTACTTTTATTATTGATTTATCATTGGTTTGTAACTATTTGATTTTCTGTAAGTTACCATAGTTTATTGTTGTCCTGTATTATTTGTCTTAATAAATATTTTATTTTTTAAAAAATAAATGTGATTTCCAAGTATTCTGGATAATGTGAGCATATGAGATTCAGATCAGAGTTCTTCTGTCCTTAACTGTTGTTAAAGAAAGGGAATTTCATCTGATGTTGCTGCTGCTTATAGGCACTATCTCTTCAGGGCCATTCTTCAGAATTAGCATGACACACTATTTGAGGAAAACTAGCAGTTTTTTTGTGAGCCAGTTTGGTCTCGTGTTTAGGGAGCTGGACTTTTATCCTGGAATAATGGGTTTGATTCCACACTCCTCCATGAAGCCAGCTGGGTGATCTTGGGCCAGTTACAGCGTTCTTCTGAGCTCTCGCAGCCCCACCTTCCTCACAGGGTATTCTGTTGTGGGGAGACAAACAGAAAGCTGTCAGCCACTTTGAGTCCCCTTAAATGGGTGAGAAAAGCAGGTTAGAAAAGCCAGCTCTTCTTTTTATACTGGTAGTGACTGCTACGCTACTCTTAAGTTCTGTATTCTATTTAAATAAGCTTTGGTGTACTAAATTTGACCTGTTTTCATTAAAGGAGAAAATAAGGAACAAATCTGGGGCTAAAGTTAGTCTTATATCTTATTTGATTATTAAATCTCAGAACAATACAAGCTGACATTTTATTTTAGTGGCTGAAATTTGTTAGTGATAGTTCACATAACACCAATTCTAGGATAAAGTCAGTTGTTTTTTATCATATTGGTATTTGATAAGTTTGACAAAATGTACTGTAATGTTTCAAAATGTAGAATAAAAACATCTGCTTACAGACCAAACGTTATAACTCCATTATTACCCCAGTAGACAATCAGTAATGACTGGGAGCAATACAGATATTGTGAACTGACAGAACTTGACATATACAGGATTCATTTTAAATGAAATATTTGTGTGAAAAGAGGAAGTGAATTGATTATAAGTAGGGATATTATCTAAATGAGAACTTTTCCTAGAAGGGCAGGGCTTCATGCCAAGCTGATCTGAACTCTTCACAGCCTAATCCAACAATGTTACAAAGTAGACTATAATAGTAAAACGTTTCACAATAAACCTGTAAAACCCGCTACAGAACAAAAGAATAGTATATAAAACTGCAACAACAAAACCTGGTTTTGTTACAAGATGACTTAATCAGAAGTTGAGGGAAACAAGCAACTTGTCACTTTTTTGGTATCTTGAAAATGCTACCCCGAAAATAAAAATTAAAATTAGAGGGATGGATAGGGAAGCAGGAGTAAGACTGAAGGAAACTCACTTCAGACAGTTACAATTGACTTTGTGTCCCTTTCTGTACTTACCTGCTGTTATCCAGATCAGTGGGTCTGAAATAACTGCACCCACTGATATGAATTGTGAGGCATGGACAGAATCAGTACTGCTTGCACTGATGACACTGGTATAGATTACTCATGCAAGCTTCAAAGCCACAACTCCAAGGGCTGGGAACAAACTTCCTATCCTTGGGGCCTGTGTGGGTTGCTTTTCAGCACCTCCCATGTTCCAGATCAGGACTGATGTTTCAGATCAGCACTGCTGGTCCTTCTGGTCTGGTACTACTGATTTAATGGTACAACTAGAAATACTAAGGGCATCCTTAATCCAGGTCAGTCTTCATCAAATGCAGATGGAGCTGAACCAGTGGTGGGAGGGGCCTCCCAGATCCACATTAATGTGCAGATTTGGAGGCCTAAGTCTGAACTACACAGGCCCTGGATTAAGGGCCCATGTAGAAAGGCCCCTGATCAATACAAAAATTGCCTTATGCAAAGTTAATTGTTCTTTGATACTGTTCTTCAGGATTTCGGGACGGAGTCTTTTCCAGTGCTACTTAGAGATACCAGCTATGATAATTGGTAAGCCTAGGCCCTTTCTAGATTGGGCCTTATTCTAGATTATATCCCAGAATAAGGGCCTACTGTCTGCGTACTAGTGCAGACTATGGCAGGTCCCAGTGTACAAAAACATGCAGATGTCCAGGATGCAGTCTGTAATAAGGCCTAGTGCAGAAAGGGCCATAGGCTCTATCACCTGTCCTCAGATAGATTATTTCCTCAGATAAACCTTATCTTTCTCTGGTTTAAAATACATGGACTTCAGATGTTGTTTCTTTTACATATTGCCTCAGTCCATATGAATATATTCTATAAAATTCTAATAGTTCCTTTTTTATTATTTGCTTTATCTTTGATATTTAGAGTACGTTGGTTTGGGTCCTGAAGAATGGAATCCTTGGGAAGTTGATGAGAAAAAGACTGCAATTACCATTCCATTGTTAAAAAAAGCAAAGTTGCAACAGGATCAAGTGGTCCTGAAGGTACAAATTTGGGGGAAAGCTGCTGTTGGTAAGTAGATAAATGAATAATTTGATAGTTGATTTTAAAATATTGTTTACTCTTTTAACATGCTCTTTAACGTATGTCTGAAGCTGCTGGATGAACCAAACAGAGTTGGAATGAACTGCAACCAGTATAATAATGACATCCACTTTTGTAACTTATTTACATCTGGAGCAGGAGGATTAAATGCACTGTTGCATTACTACTTTACGCAGTGCTAGAGTAGATTAAGGCTGACAAGTGGGCTGATTTCCAACAAGGCAAAAACTCTGGTTGAACAAATCTTGACTCTGGCAGTTGACATTATTTCAGTTGGCACTTCCCTTAGGTGTGAGACCTAGGGGGACACGTGAATCTTAGATTATCCTTGATGTGATCTGTATGGACCTTTCCACACTTTTTTGTTGTTATGCTTTGGTATTTTCAGCTGGGGGAGTGATAATTTCCTTTAGTGATCACTCACTTAGTGACCACGCTATCACTGAGAAAGAATTACGATCATAGCCAGAAGTGTTGTGGTCCCTTCCAAGCAGCTTGGTTGGATGGGAAAGATTTTGGCAAGATAAGAAATCTATTTGCTTTTATTCAGTGGCCCAGTTCTCCCCCTGGATATCACATCTGTATAGTTTCATATACACCATCATATTAATAGGTTCTATACTTTTATAATCTATTGTTCATCTTCAAATTTTTGCTTCAATGATGACGTTATTGGAACCATTTACTCTTATTAGACTGCAGCACTTTCTTAGAATCAGCCTGTTCAGAAATGTTATCTTTCCACCCATTTCTTTTCTTTGATTTTTAAAATTATCCTATAGCTGTTCAAACACATTACTAATCATTCAACTATAAACGGTGCTTTTACAGGCCTCTATCTGTGGCAGCATATCTTTGAAGGCCCACTTGAACCTGCAGATGTGTCAGCTCCATGGAGAGAAGGAAGCATTAAAGAAGGAACATCATTGTTCAGGTACTAAGGGTTATGAAACCAGCTTTCAGAATGGTGATGTTGGTAAAAAGCTTTATTCCTTAGCATTTGGAAAGTCCAAATGGCATTTGGAAAGTCCACAAATAAAATGAATAGAAGTGAAAAGATGGGCTGAAGAAGGTTTAAGGTGAAGGTGTGACACAACCATAGAGAATTGGTTCAGCTGTCTTGCTAGAGCAGTAGGCAGGCCATTTAGCTTGAGTGGCTTGTTCGGCTAGTTAGGAGAAAGTTACTACCATCACGCCTTAGGTTTTAGGAGGATGGAAGCCATCTTTTGTCCCCAGAGACCTTACTACAAATGGCATTTCTGGTTTTTCCTAGGACTTTCTGGGCCAGAATGGGACTCTCCTGTAAATGGATAATCCCAGCACTGATTTCATTTCAGCCAGAAACAGATCCAGGGCCAGGCAAAGGTCTACCATGCTGCCCCACCAAGCCAATCCCCTTATCTGGTAAAAAGTAAACTTCAGTGTGGCAGCAGCAGAGGAGCCTCCCTCCCACTACTATCAACACTCCTGTCACACCACTACAACTTCTTGCTGCATCATCTTCACCACCCCCTTCACTTCTCACAACACACCCCTGCTGTGCCAGGCCATCCCCCCCCCCAACCACCCATGTTCTTGTTCAAAGAACCCAGCAAGAAAACCCGGCAAAATATAAACAGAACGAATTTCTGCCCCTACTTTGAGCATTTACAGCCTAGGATTGCATCTACACAAGCTGTGAAATTTAGTTCCTCGTCTACTTCCCTACTGTTATTTCTCTGAGAATTAGCCAGAAAGTTCTATTGATGCCTGATTTGATTTTTTGCCCTGAAACATATCTTGCAAAATCTCCATTGTGAAACTTTATTTATTGTTCTATTGTGTGAATAATTAGAACGTATGCTGCTTCCATATTAAATTTTCTTTTAATTTCTTGTCTTGCAGCCATTTTGATTCACATTCAAATTATACTTTAATGATGCAGCTTAAACTCTTTACAAGATAAGCAGCAGTTGTTAAAATGCTGGGAATATCCCAACATACCTTGTTGTTCCTGAGCCTTCATTTATTTCATTGTTTTCTTCTGATCAAGCTATACTGAAATTTAAGAAACTTCTCAACTGACAGTATCTGGTGGATTAAGTCTTCTTTTTTGAATGATTGAAGCTCTCATAGCAATCTGCAATGATTGTATAATGCATGTCTGCTGAGCATTTGGAACATCTCACATAGAATAAGCCTTGAGACTTAATCACTATCGCTCACATAGAATAAGTCTTTTCACACTTACCATTTGAGTGATCCGCATTACTTGCTGGATCACTCCATGTGCACTCCATCACCACCACAGCTGTCCTGGAATTGCCTAATGGCTTCCTGGAGCAATCCAACTGTGGACTGCTAAAAAACAGTCTCCAGCTTGATCAAGAGAAGGCTACCTTTTTCTTGGGCAGCAGCAGCCTCACCCTGCTCCTGATGTAGGTGTGACAACGTGATTGCTGCTGCGCAATTGCATGCAGAGTCCAGATCGCCATGATAATGTCTGAGCATGCACCAAATGTTGGCTTGAACATTGCCATGGAGATCCAACTTGTCCTGATTGGCCATTTGTGCTTCGAGTGCTGCTGGCCCAGTACAGGGTTTTTGCAGTACTTGAAGTGTGAATGGCCGCTACAGCAGCAGGTCTTTACCAGCCTAGTATAGTATTGGTATACCATAGTAGGCTGATAAGTGCAAACCCAACCTTAATATCTGTTGAAGTAATGGTACAGTGCTAAAAAAATACAACAACACTTAGTGAAGCAATAATAATGAGAGTGTTTTAAAATACTTGTCTGGTATATTGTTGAGATTTTTTGGGTGTGGTTAATGTTTGTGTTTTATTGTTCTTAGCTTCATCACAGGTCCAGCTATCATCCCAGGCTATATATCAGTAGAAACGGACAATGTGGTTCTAGTCCTGAATGGCCGAGAGGAAGGAAAGATCTCTTATGCCACTCAGTGGCTGCTTTATGCACAAACATTGGTACAGACTCGCAAGCTGCAACATGTTGCTGTTGTATTGCTTGGAAGTGAACAGTGTAAAAATGAATGGGTTTCCCCTTACTTAAAAAGATATGGAGGATTTGTGGATCTCCTTTTTGTGATATATGATAGCCCCTTAGTGAATGAGGAAGATATTTTCCAGTGGCCTCTGGGCGTAGCTACGTAAGTATTTAATATAATCAGAACTTATTAATACTTTAATTAAAATGAAATTTGCACTTCACTTATCTGGGTAACTGGATTAAGATTTTTGTGTGGAAAAATCACCTAATTACTATTTTAATAAAATAGATCTAGATTACGATGGGTACTTTTGAATCAAATGAAGATTGAAAGCTATTGAATGAGGGACAGTTGGAAATGGGAGAGATGATGAATGATAATCCTTCCTCTACCTCTGTTCAAGAGTTAGTCTCAATAAATTCCATGAAGCCAACAGTACATCCCTGTGCAGTTGAAGGGGTAGTATCCAGTATCCATAGAATATCTTGAGCAAATGGAGGTTCATATCTTGTACCTCTTTTCTATTCCAAGATTCTCTAATGAAGGTGGGAAAGGGGTTCTAGAAATACCTTTTTTCCTTACATAACAATGGGACATAACTGCCAGCCCTAAGAATGTTTTTTAAGGACAGATTTTTCTATCCTCATAGATGGACCATCTTCATGTTGAAATAAGCCTATCTAAGAGCTCATATCTCACAGTACAAGATTAATGAACAAGTGATTCAAGGATAATTTCCATTTTCATGTTTACAAATTTTCTTACACTTTTGTTTTAATTACAGCTACAGAAATTTTCCTGTAGTTGAGCCAACCTGGTCAATGCTCCATTCGCCAAGATTATACCAATGTAATTTCTTAGGCACTGTTTATAAGAATTCAACAAGAGAGACACTAATGGAAGTTCTGAAGCAAAATGGACTTCATAAGGTTTGCTGGATATCTACCAGAGATGAGTACGAAATAACAATTTTAAAATTGAAAATATTAATCTTTGCTTTGGTTACATCAGGATTATGATACTGTCTATAAAGTTATAATGGCAGGAGAAAGACTTAAGTTGTAGAGGATAATATCTGGTTTTGTGTTAAGTGTTAGACATGTATAACTAATAAGTGAGCCAGTTTGGTCTAGTGGTTAGGGAGCTGGACTCTTCTCTGGGAATTCCGGGTTCGATTCCGCCCTTCCCTATGAAGCCAGCTGGGTGACCTTGGGCTAGTCACAGCTCTCCTCTGAGCTGTCACAGCCCCACCCACCTCACAGGGTGTTCTGCTGTGGGGAGAAGACCAAAAAGCTTTGTCAGCCGCTTTGAGTCCCCTTAAATGGGTGAGAAAAGCAGGGTAGAAAAGCCAATTCTTTTCCTTTTTCCTTTCCCTTTTTCTTCTAATATGCTGTGTGCACTTCTTGAGCAAAAGCATTGCCATTTGGGATGTGAATGAATGGGGTTTTTGGCATTCGATTTGTAAGGAATCAAATGTTACAAAATTAGTTCAAATAGATCCCCTTTGAATGAGGTGGTATTCTATTCAATATGAATGTATTTGTATGAATTTGTACAAATATTGGATACGAATGCATATGTATCAGATACAGATCCTGGATACAGATCCTATACAAATGCATACATAACATATATGGACCCTCCTTCTGGCTTACACACATACCCTTTGCCTCTGTCTCTGCTTCTCTGATCCTGCTTCTCCCTCAGTTTTCCCCCAGTTTAACAAATGCCCAAACTATTTGTATGAATGTCCGGAAGCATTCGTATTCATACGAATGTCATCTTACAAATATCATAACATTTGCTTCGTGTACAGATGTCCGAATTCATCTGAATTTGTACGAATAACGAATGTTACAAATATTCATGCACACCCGTAATAGCCATTGATCTTATTTTATACATATTGTTTTCTTACTGTATCATTCATAAACAATGAATTGATTTGATACATTCTGTCTGATTTTAGACTTCTGTATATTCTATTGATGTTACCTTTTTGCTATAGAAAAAAAACAAATTCCAAGTACCAAAATGTTACATTGCTTTGTCTCCTCAGATACCAATCCGTTCTGCTTAATGGTAGTTATTGTGAAGAAGCGAGGTTAGGATTGTAGCCTTGGGCAATCTTTCTAGTCTCCTTTCCTAAGGTGTTTTTGTTTTGATGAGATTAGATCATAGTATTGCGGTGGTGGCTGCAATTTTTTAAAAAAATAAATAGGTGGTATCCTGCCTGCCTCTGTTTTCTTTGTCGCCTCTTCTCTATATAATAAAGGAAACAAAGAGTGTAGTTCTGAAATAGTAAATGGAGGAGAAATTGAGGACAGGGGAAAAAATCACTTTAAAATATAAGGTCTGTTTCTTGTGTCCATACATATTTTTGATTAATCATTTCAGCTTGAAAGTTGAAATGAAAATTTCACTTTTGTCATATTTTATCATATTGAGATACTAGTTCTAGACTGTTTTACTTAATTAGTAAGCTCTTTATTATGGTCATTGAACAACATGTTAAAAGCAGTTATGTTAATATATACATACTACAACTCTACTCAAGGAGAGTAATTACAGTCATATAAAATCCTCAGAGCATCCTGTTTGGACTATAAACAGTGGTGTGATTAAATGGTTGCTTCCAACAAAAAATGCAGTAAAGGTGTTCTATGACCCATAGTCTCAAATTCAGTCCCATTCTGTTCAGTTTCATATAAGTGCACATAAGGTGGTAATGTAAAAGCAATAGACTGAATTGAAAAAATATTTTTACAGACTTCCTAAAATACACTGAACAATTCGGAATAAATGGCAGAACATACTAGAACTCTCTAACAAAAGAGTTAAAACTAGAAAACAAAGAGTTTAACCATGTCCATAAATTTACTTTATTTGAATGGAGTGTCTTTGGAATGAATATGACTTATTCAGGATTCATATTGAAACCTGTAAAAAGAATTACCATGTATTTAAAATTACTTTAACTATCCATTCGTATGATCCTGCAGATATAAGATATGAAGATACCGTATTTTCCAGTGTATAAGACGACTGGGTGTATAAGACGACCCCCAACTTTCCATTTAAAATACAGAGTTTGGGTATACTCGCCATATAAGAAGACAACACACGGCGTATAAGACGATCCCTGACTTTTGAGATGATTTTCCTGGGTTAAAAAGTAGTCTTATACACCAGAAAATACAGTAATCAGAACTCTAAACTAAAAATTCTCTTAGAGTTCTTTATTTTATGGATATTATTGAAGGAAATTTGTTCTGTCCTCCTGCAGTGCCTGTTCTGTAGGGCATTGCAAGCAGAGCAGCTGAAGAGCCATCCCACCCCACCCTAAGCTCATCCAGACTGGAAAAAGGAGTGCTTTTGCTAAAATATTTTTAAAACAGTGATGTCTTTTTTTTCTCGTCCTGGAGCTGTCACCTTCCCTTGATTCAGCAGTTGTGAATGTATAACATTTGCATGTTTTAAGCACCATGTCCCCCTCTGTGGTAAGATTCTATCCTATAGGATACTTTTCTCCCTCAGAATCTGAAAATAAGCAAAAATAAATATCAAAGTGACTTGGATTGTTAAACTGACTTAAGGAAGCAGTCATTTCTGCTTCCAAACTCCTGCAGTCCTTTCCAAAAGGTGAGATATCTTCCCCCTCCAAATTATACATGTCAACATACAGGAAATCTCTTGGGAAAGAAATGAGGTTGGAAATTTTTGCTCCATTTTGAATATGGGTTAAATCCTCCCTTTCCTGAACAATTAAACTGACACCCATCCTCATTCTTCATGAAGTGTTCCTCCCAGTCCTTAGATGTCAAAGTTTGGCCCTGTTGGTTCTAACAGTGGTTTGTTACAATGGTCATATTGTATGGAACATTTTGTTCTAGTGTTAATTGTTTTATATTATTTATGCCAATGAAGCACTGTGCACCCCTTAAGCCTTTTTTGTCTTTTTCTAGATGGTGGCCACAAGAAACTAATGAGAGCCTTCAGAGCTATCAAGATGCCCTGCTACAGAGTGATCTCACACTATGTCCATTGGGAGTTAATACAGAATGCTATAGGATTTATGAGGCTTGTTCATTTGGCTCCGTTCCTGTTGTACAAGATACAATGACTCCAGGCAATTGTGGAAACTCATCTGTGTCCCAGAATGCTCCACTACAGTTATTAAAGGCCATGGGAGCACCTTTTATCTTTATTCAGAGCTGGAAAGAGCTGCCTGCTGTTTTAGAAAAGGAGCAAAATATGACCTTACAAGATAAGATTCAGAGAAGGAAAAAGCTTATGGAATGGTATCGACAATTTAAAGCACAAATTAAACAAAAATTTATTAGTATTGTGGAAAATACATTTTTACCTAAGAATGGAGGACATTAAGCACTTCTAATTACAAATTTGGAAGAATGTAAGTGTAAGAAAGGTTTCCTATAAATAAGTTCTAACATCAAAATCCTTGAAAGTAAAGCGGTTTCTTGGATTACTGCTTTTCTAAATGCAAATGAAGTATATATAGGGTGTTTTTCCACTGTCACTATGGGTACTTAATGGGTACTTCTAGTGACAGTGGAAAAACACTCATACACAGTTACATGGAAAAACTAATATTAAGCTTCTTGATTGTGACCTTTGTTTCTATCAACTCCTATTGAAATTATTTTATGATACAATCATTTCTGTGTGTAAATCTTATTTCTTTATTTAATTTGCATTTTTATCCCACCCTAGATCTCAGGACAAGTTATATGTAAAATGAACACATTGAAAACAAAAAGAATGCTTGAGGAAGGGGAGGGAAGCTGTATCCTCAGCCAAAGGCCAGGGTTTAAAATGCCTCTTCACTAATCTCCTGGATGTATATTGTGAAGGTGCCTGACACACTTCATAGGGAGGCTATTCCATAATCTGGGGGATATCACCTGGGTCCCTGCCTCTTTAAACCCTGTGGAAGATAAGAGGACTTACTGCTGAACAGCTGTGCACAAAATTGCAGTGCATTGCAGGATTGCATTTTGAATGCAGCCAATGATCCTGTCCAGGTTTAGAATGGTAAAACAATGACATCATCAGCAGGTCATGGTGGAATCAAAGAAAAACAAGGTACCCAAAGTTGGAACCTGCCCTTTCCCCAATATCTTATGGCTAAGGCTGGCCAGGAGTATCAGTGGTAAACTGCAAATAATTACTACATTGTTTTTAATAGTACTATCTTTGGTCCTGGTCTGAAAACCATTAAGATAATAAAACTTCAGAAATATTTTATAGAATCAAACATTTATGTATGTTCTTCTCTAACCCCATTAAAGGAAAGGAAAAAAATAGCCATGAAGTTAATTAAGATCCCAGAAAGCAAATATCTTCAAATAATTGTTAATTAAGCTGCTTCATTGGTGTCAGTCAAATTTAGTTTTTTCCCAGCATTTATGATTATACCAACAAAATTTTTTTTGAGGACTTTATATAAAAATAAAAGACATTAAATAAAGCAGAAGTCCAGCAGCAAAGTAACACAGCCTCTAAAGTAACCAGAAAAAACCTACCCTTTGTGAAGTTTAAAGGCTTGATAATATAATAGGGGCATTTAATTATTTCTCTTACTATAGAAGTTCTTCAAAATATATTTTAAGGAAATGGGATTGCAAAAGGGAACAGTAGAGTTTTAACAAGATCTTTACTGAAGGTAGAATAAAATATATGCAGAGATTAGAATAAATTTATACGAATTAATATTTTTTCCAACAAAGCTCACACTGAACAGAAAATTTGTTTTTTATTCAAGAGAAGAGTAGCTCTTAAATTGCAGAAAAACCAAAGTTTGTTGCAGTTACTATGTGAGGCTTTTGAAAGAATTTAGCACTTTTGGAATCCTCACAGACTACATGCGAGTATAGTTTTCGTCAAACTGATAAATGTTCTACTCCTTTGTATGAATCTCCTATTTGGTTTCCTCATGACTCCAGAGATAGGTCCTGAGTCTATCTTCCTTGTTAAATCGTGAACAAATTCTGCGAGTTGCCTGAATGGGTCCAAGAGTGTTAGAATCCCTAAGAGTGAATCAGCCATCCATTACTGAGTATCTCTAGCACCCAATCAGCTCCTGGGTGGAAAGTCTAGTTCCTGTTCCCAAGGAGTGTAAACAGTTGCTGTACTTTATTTAACCCAGTCTTTGCCATCCTACTTTGCAGTAGTACTGTATGCACACAAATTGCAGGGTACGGAAATGGGGCAGGGGTGGAATTATTATCTCAGGGTTTTTAAAAAGTGAAAGTTTGATCTACCAAATCTCATAATAACTGTTTTTTACTCTTCTCTTTTTCCACCAGCCAGAGAGAAGGCAGATGACCATGGCTAATCCAGCATCCTGAAGTGTCCTAGTTGTGTAGCATAATGGGAGAAAGAATGCATGGCTGTCTGAGGTATACATGGAGGATGGGTATGCCACCTCTGCCTTGACCTCAGACTGGTAGTGGCTGTTTCAGCAATCATCTAGTGGGCCAAACTTCATGTGGGGGCATGAGTCTTAAGAGTACGCACCAGTATGCCTTGTGCCAGCAGCACTAATAGGCATATATTCATGGGGGTGGATGAGCAATCAGTATGTTCAATGTATGTGTGTATAGCATGCTTAAGTGTCCAGAATCCCATCTAGGGAGTCTCTCTTCCCTGTGTGTGAATGAGGTGCAGCAGAAGCCTATCAGGATTAAGGATTAACATCTAGTCTATGTTCTAAGGTTTAGTAGAGTCAGAGTTAGGCAGACAGGCAAGATTCTTTAACGTGACATCTCAAGAATTAGGGAGTGAGTTTGAGAAAAGAGGAGAATTTGTCTGCCACTGGCATTGATCTTGGTGGAGTGACCACAAGTCTGCAAGTCAGCTGGAGATAGCTCAGTAGGGGTAGAATGCCTTTAACTGGGTATTTACATGTAAGTAGTGCAAAGGCTCCACATCACCAGACATAGTGTGCACCGTCTTGCTCTTGCTGTCAGGCTGGCTTCACAAGAACCGCTAGGCACCAGTCACAAAATCCAGCTAGACCTAGGTTGACTCCCTGTTAGGGTGTGCATGAAGCCAATTTCCCACATTCAATTTGATGTGAATAGGATGTGGGAATATTTGGCTTTGGCCAGATTCCCTCCCCTGAAGTGTGTGGGGCTTCATATTCATGCACGAATATTCATAGAAATATTCATGCACGAAACAAAGCAAACTCTCACAGGTTTGCTTTGACCTGGAAGTGTTTAGGAGAAAAGCATGCAGCAGCAGCAGAGGAACAGGAAGCCATGACAGGGACGGGAGGCCCAAGGGGCATCCAGCCTTTGCCAAAGCTTTGACTGAAGTTTCAACAAACGCCAGATAATCCAGTTTGCAGATGGATAGGACCTATAGGCCCTATTCGATTCATCTGTGAACGTTGGAATTTGTACAAATTTTGATTGAATGCGTATCCGATACATATCCCGTAACATATCTGCGCTCTGAAATTGTCAAATCCTACCTGAATCCACTTTTAATCTGCCCTCGATCCAGGTCGAATGCCATCTGGATCTGTTACAGATGTGTGGTACAGCCACTTTCTCATCTCCCCAGTTTAACGAATGTCCAAACTATTTGTACGAATGTCCAGAATATTCATATTTGTATAAATGTTAACATATAATGTCATAACATTCAATTTGTGTGCGAATTCGGACAAATTTGTACGAATAACGAATGTTACAAATATCTGTGCACATCCCTAGAACAAATTCTGAATAGCACAAATGTTCATGCACACCCCTACTCCCCATTATTCTACTGCCTTCTTAAGTACTACATCTTGGAATTTCAGGTGCTCATTGGCTGTTCCCTTCTCCCAGAAAAGGCACCAAGTGGGGCCCTCCCAAAGCAGCAGTTGGAATTGAGAGGCACCAGGGGGAGCTCACCTGCTCCTGATGGATAAACTTGGCTGCTGCGCTAACTGAGGGGGCTGTGCTACTGAATCTGTGTGCTGGAACCAGGAGCTTTGCAGCTTTCCTCTTAGCGATGCGGCAACCTTCTGTCTCCAGTTGCCCTGACCCCTGAAGATAGCATGATGAGGCAAAGCAGTCAGACTGTCAAGCCAGGTAGACACTAGCTTGGCACAAAGGAATTGTAGATCATGCCTAGCCTTCCCCTTCACTTGCCAGTACGTCCTGTGCCTGAAGAGAAGAATTCTGATGGAGGTTCCAAGGCACCCCACAGGTCCTTATTTTGTTTTTAACTGTCAAATATAAACAATGATTTTACTGTCATATCCTGTACGTTGTTGGTTGTTACTGCTGGTATGGTCTGTTGGCTGATCAATAAAGTTTAACTGTCTAATATCAATATAGAACATGCTTTCCTTCGTACAGGAGGAGGAACCAAAAGTTAACTGGATGCTGATATGTGGCCAGAATTACAAATCTGATTTCTTTATTAGTGTTTTATCAATAAAAATTGTGAACGGTTACCTTGTTTTATTGCATTGTTGATTAATAACTTCAAGTCCTCCATCTTTCCTGTGTGCAGTACAAAGCTTTTCACATGAATTGGTTGTACTTTTCATCTCCTTTGATAAAGTCTGCATGTAAATAATATGTTGGCTGTTAAAAAAAAAGTAAACAAATGTTACGTGGATGCTGGTTTGTGTCCAGAATTATTGGAAACCAGGGCAACTGGTTCAGTAAGGGGCTGTGGTCTGCGTGCTCCTCTCTTCTCTTCCTAACTTTCAAGACTCTTCTTGTCTTTCTAACTGCATGGTCACAATAGATTTTTAAAATTTAGCATGTGACTAATTCTCTCTAAATCTGTGGTTTCAACTGTAATTGGCTGGGCCTTTTTTTATTAGAGACTGCTACATTATTTTTGAACTCTGGGGGTGGCATTTTGAGTGATTTGCACAATTTACCACCCGTTCTTCATCCTTCCTAATGGGTTGCACAGTTCAGTTTTAGGGCTGCAAAGCCTGGTATGTCTCATTTTTGTCTAGAGCCTTTTCATTAGGAGCCATATTGGATGCATTTAAAAATTCTGCTTTGTAATTTCATCACTAGTTTTTACTGCCATTTTGTCCTTGCTTTTCTATAGAAAAAGGGGAAAACCCAGAATAAGAAAACTACAAAGCCATGCTGTGAATCCAAAAAAGTTTTTGCACAGCATAACAGCTGGAGAAAGGAAACGTGCAATTCTCTCAGATGTAACTCTGTTGTTGTTGATGTATCTTCCTTAGTCTCTCACTAAAGGACAATCTTTGGGGCTTTAAGAGGCTGTTTGCTATGCTGATTTGTATCAGGCAGGTGTTTGTGAAGTCCCAGATCTGAGTTGCTCACTCAGAAAAGGTATCTACTTCAGCCAACAGTATAATCCTAACCAAGCTCCTTTCTCCACTGGACCTTACTCTGCATTATAAGTCCCTGCCATCTGTATACGAAGGAAGGTCCCAGGCAGGTCTGTACCAACATGTGGATTGCAGGTATAATATTCCCTTCATATAACATTACATTGCTGTTTGGGATTGCTGCTTCAAGAACTACAGGGAGAACACAGATGAGAACAAAGGCGTGAGCAGCAGCTGCTCAGAAATCTTGATCAAAATGCTCCTGGATGTTCTTCCACAGGGTGATTAGCCAATCACATGAGTGGCCACTCACATTGCACGAAAGTATGTGCCTGGCAAGGAGGAAGTAAGAGAAAGCAAAGGTCTCTGATGAGGATTCTAGACAGAGCGAGCCAGGAGTGCAGAGAGTGAATATGGCTGAACCATCATGAACAAATGAACATAGAGGAGGAGGGATAGGGCAGGTCATGTGCAAATCTCAAAAAGCAATAGCCCAGAGCTATAAGACATGCTAAAATATGGATGTCAATCTAACATGAGCAAATGGAAACAATCCTGGGGGTGTATTATTCCGGAATTATTTAAAATAACTGATTTGGTAAATGATATCTGGAGTGGCCAAATATAGTAATTCAACATATTGTTTACAATTCCTTATTAGAGTCACAATATCATACACAGAGTACTTGCTTTTATGTTTTACATTTAAACAAGGGCAAGGAAAGTCGCCTGTCCTTTTAGCGAGGGCAAACCATATCAACTCAACATTATTAACATTCACAGCTACATAATGGCTGTCAATTTCAGACATTACCTAACACATAATGGCAGTTTTTGACTTTGGGAAAGTGTAATTGCGATGACTATAAAATCACTGCCAATTCAGTGTAGACACTGCAAGCAGATGACGGGAAAAGCTTCTACGTGGCTGCTTTTTTAACCGTCTGCCATTTCACTAATCACACATATGACAGAATAATGGCTTGCACTCCTGAGTACAAGAGAACCGTTGCCCATGTAAGTGGTTATTTTGCATATCACATTCCTCAGGATCATTTACTTCTGTGCAAATATTTCTAGTTATACAGTAGAACATAAAATGCTAAACCTTAAATATGTAGTCTTGAGAGTTCTAGTGTTCTGTACTGCTTGTATTAAAATGTCAGTTTTCAGGATAGAGCTTACAGAGCTTCCCTTTTCTTTCTTGGTTAGAACAGGGTACTTAAGGATATGCTACTAGACAGTTCCTCCAGTGATATCGAGGTAGTAAGGAAAGTACTAGAATCCTCTAGTTTGTTCATGAACTATATGGTGGGACTCTCCATGTTGTCCTCTATTTACTCTTGGACCATACTTCTCGTCTACACTGTCCATCAACCATGCTGACTTTCATATAGGTTTGCACCAGTTGGCAGGTCCCTGTTCTGGGATATAATTCAGAATAAAGCTCAGTGCAGAAAACACCTTAGAGAGACTTCTTCCATGCATACCTTTAACAGCTGAAATTGCCTTTCTACAAATTTTTGAGTGGATAATTGAGTTGAATACATTTGAATTGCATTTTAAATCTTTTTTAATGTCTTGGGTGATCTATCCTGGGATGGACAGACAGACAGAGAAAGAAAGAAAGAGTTTGTCTTCATTTTGTGTTTTTCTCCTCCTCCTCCTGGCAATTTCTTATCTGATAAATGCATGCTTTTTACTTGATTTCTGTCTTCTGTTTCCAAGGAAACTGTTTCGGAGGCTGAAATGCATTTAAACAGCATATTAAGTATAGCTTTTTTCACTTTCTGTTTTCTCATCCATACCACAGTTATTATATTCAAAATATTTTTCTATTAATTTGAAAGCAACCATTTTACATTCTTGTTTGTTATCTCAGCTTAATTTCCTAACAGGCTATGTTAGGCTTGAGTCAGCTTTCTCCTATCCCAGTCTGATTTGGATTTAACTATTTCTCTAGCTGTTGGTGAAAGAAAATATTGCCAATAAAACTGCCACACATCACACTGTATGTAAATAGGAACATTTTATTCTTTCTAGAAGAATATTCTGTTTTCAGTTAACAGCAAATACGACGCTGCTAATAATTTTTCAAAACCAAAGTTGAGACAATGGAACAAAAGAAGAATCCTGCAGTTTACGAAGGCTGGAAAATTGAGCTCACAGAAGTAGTAAATGGTTATTGTATAATCTTTGTACAGTAGTAAAGTAACAAATCCTTTCCTAGTGATGTCTGTGTACATTTTTTCAAGGTAAAAGAGCAGCATTCTGACCCTATCTCAGAAGTACATCTATGTTGAACATTTATCACATGCCAAGGGTTTTAAAAAGTGGCATTTGTTGCTATTGGATACTTATGGGTAGAATTACTTCTGACGGCTGCCAAAATATCAGATACAATGAAATGAACAATAGTGTGTGGTGGAATAATGTGCTGTGTGAATTTTGGTAACAGCCCTCAGGCACACAAGTGCATTGTTTTCTTCTCTCACTCCTTCAGTGAACAAATGTACCCAATATAATGGATAAGCTCAGCTTTTACAGTGCCAGGCTGCATTCACATACAGCAAAGAAAAACCTTTGAGGAGGCTTAGAGAAGGTTTGCAGGTTCATACACTGGGTCCCCCTATGAACATTCAAGGCTAGAAAAAGGTGGGTTAGAAATGGGATGAGAACAGAAGGTCACATGCTACTCTTCCTGAGGAGTATTTCGACCACTTCTTCTTTTTTCTTTTGAAATAAATGTGAATATAAGTTACCTCTGGGGAAACAATGGTATACAGAATGCTGCTTGGAACCAGCCACCTTTCCTAAATAGGCACTATCAGCACTGCTTAGTTAGCTGTTTGTCAGTTCATACTTTGTTGCTGTTGTAGTTGGGTACCAGTGAGTCATGGCCAGATCCTGACATGGGCAGCTCTAGGGGGGCTGGGGACCTCTATGCAATTTTCTTGGTAGAGATATAGGCTGTGGTCACACTTAAGGTTTAACCCAGCTTCAGTGCACTCCACTTTCAGAGTGAGAGAATACATCAGCAAAGTGACAAGCTGTTTTCTTTCACTGTTAAACAACTCAGAAAATTCACCTTTGAGACAGATAATATGGAAAGAAAATTACTGGTCACTTGGCTGATGTGTTCTTTCGCTCTGAAGGTGGACTGAAGCTGGATTAAGCCTTAGGTGTATAGAAGTAGCTTGCCAAGACGTTGGGGATTGAATTGGCAACCTTTCTGGGGAATTTGCTCTACCACTTAGCTACAGTGGCCAAACAAATGGATGATTGCCACTTTTGTTTTAAGGGGACATGCTTATGGTGATGTCATGTTACTGCTTCTATAAGCATGCATCTTTTCACATCATTCAAGAGTCTTACAGCATTTCAGTAGTACCACTGTACATCAACAGGCACAAGAAAGACTTCAATTTTTTATGCTAGCGGGAAGACAAGGTTTTTGTTTGTGGTTTAAAAGGCCACTCCAGCTTCACAAACCCACAGATGTGGAGTTCCTTAGGGCACCTTTTTTGACAGGCTTGAAAAGCCCAGAGTGATCAGGTTTTCTGCATGCAGTTCTCTCTCTCTTTCCCTTCCGAAAATGGCTCAGTTAGTGTCACCGCTACTTGACTTAATACCTCTGTTGTTTGAGATGCGTACCAGTCCAACATCAGCTTAAGGTTGTACATGAAGAGTAAGCAACGCCAGCTGTTGTTATGCCCTGAAAGGAAACAGAGAAAGAGAGATGTTCACTGAAGAGCTTAGATTTTTCAAAATCAATTATTTATATATATCCCATGCTACTAGTAAATTAAAATATTCACCTCCCCACCAGAAAAAAAATCATATAAAGCAGAGGTCCAGAGGTCCACAGTCCCCATGCAGATGCCCATACAGTCAACCAGGAGTCAGCCGCAACTCAGTAGTATCCAACTGAGTACAGTCAATAAATTTTGCTGGTAGAAGGATGTATCATACTGCTACAAAAAATAACAGACAGCTTTCAGACTATTTCTCTTTCATTTAGGCTTCTCCTAGAACTGGAGTCTTTTTCCTAGAATATTTTAATAGGCAATTCAACAAAAAACCCACCTTCTCTATAGTCCACTGCATTTCATGCAAACAAGACTATTTTCAGAGGAAGCATTTCAAGGTCTTGTTCATTTTAACAGTCCTTTAAAGATTTATGCCACATAATGCAGCCCCAGGCAATCCTGAGCTACTGTGGTTTTAGAATCCCCCCTCCGCATTTGAACAAGCTATCATCAGGAGGTTTAAAATACCCCTTAATTTTGAGTAAAAATTACAGAGTGCACTGAGTCAAACACACTACACAATGTTGTGTAGCTGCTTTGTCAGCAGATCTGCAGGCAGGTCTGTCACCCTATAATTTTTTAAAAAATGTTTTTTTTCCTTTTTTGGAAGAAGTAGGGTAATCTAGTTTTACTATTTTATTATTACTCTTGTGATATTGATGCTACATTTACCACTGTGAAAATAATCTTCCAACATCTCCATGCAGTACGCTATAAAAATGTTTTGCTGTTGTTATTGTAATTATCTTTACAAAAAACTTTTGTATGTACATAGGTCTGTTAGCCCAACAGACAGTAATTTGTCCAGACATTGCTGCCTTATAGTGCTAACAAAGATATAAACCTAATGTAGTGTCTATAAGTGTTGACATATTCTTCCCTCACAGCAAATCGCAGCTGTGTTCAGACATAACAAAAGGGTTGCCTCAGAGGCACCGCAGAGAGACAGTGTCTGCCCTTGGTTCCCAAGTCTTCTCTAATCCACCTTTTCTAGCTCAGAGCATTCAGGAGAGGGGGGAGCAGTGTTGGTATATTATTTCAAGTGTACATCACTTCAGCAGAAAAGGGGTTAATTTTCTGTATATTGGTGCTGCAGTATAGGAAGGGCTGATTGATAACTCTGCTGTAACAGTTTGTATATCACATGCTCTATTTATCTCCAAGCTAGTAAGTAGAAAGATGGACTCTATCATCTCTAGACATGTAGATCTGATGTAAATAAGTTATAAGACTCACAAGTTATAGCTAAGTAAAGTTATGTTGAACAAAACAAGAAGTTGTATGCTTCAAGTCTGTTCTTCAACATGCTCTCTGCTATTAGTATAGTTTTCTAAGTGTAAAAGAAAACAACAAGGGGCAGTCTGGTGTGTGAATAATCCCACTTGGAAGCCTTCTTGAAGCTGTCTGTGATTGATTGATTGATTGATTGATTGATTGATTGATTGATTGATTGATTGATTGATTGATTGATTGATTGATTGATTGATTGATTGATTGATTGATTGATTGATTGATTGATTGATTGATTGATTGATTGATACTGTGTGTGATAACAACCTGTGATCACACTGGGGCAAAGGAGCTGATACTGCTAAATCAAAGGACTGAGAAGGTTTATCTGGGAATCCCCACCCACAGAACAGCCCTGCTTCAGAGGAGAGGAGAGAAGGGAACACCAGCATTATTTTTTCCCCTTCACATGAGTTTTCATTGTCTCATTTCCTGGGTTCAAGGGGGGGAAAGTGACATTGACACTGTCACATTCCTTTGTCCAGTTACACTTCAAAAAACAGCAGTGTAAGTAGGACAGAGAGAAGGAAGGCAGCAAAATACATCAATACCTGTTAGCTGCCTTCTTCTGAAAGGTTGAGTTGACGGCAGAGAGAGAAATAGTGCATGAATGGTATGCTCCTGTCCAAGTGTGGCCATCTCGACACAAGTGTAAACAGCATAGTTTCTCATGTTGGCTAAGCTACTTGGCTAACCAGATGTTCAGATGTTCAATGCTGAAAGGAAAATTGTACCAAAAAAAGGAGGACCAAAGATAACACAAATTTACAAAAGAAGACACTAGCTTTCATATAATTTACATGTCCTAGTAGAAACATAGTTATTAAAAGTTAAAAGAGTGGTAAAATTTGCCACCCTAACGATGATGTCTTGTTGTTAGGTACCATTGGGTCAGGGTTGATTACTGGATTCATCCATGTAGTTTTCTTGGCAGATACGAATACAAGGGGACTCAGCTTGCAACCTTCTGCATGCTAGGCAGTTGCTCTACCACTGAGCTATAACCACTAGGGATAAGCAAATTGATGCTCTGAAATGCTTGAAATAGTCACTCAGCATCATCATAGAGCCTACATTTATCAGGATGCTGGAAGAACACCTGAGGAACCATTCTTTCATTGAGTTCAGGAAAGGGACAAAAGAGGCAGCAGGTGTGATTTGTGATGGTACCATTAAAATGGAGACATGACTAGTGGCCTTCTTCTTTCTGCTGCTGCCTGGTTATCTGTCCTCTTTAAAGCAATTTGGGAAGTAATAGAAATAATATCTTCTTCCACTTGCTTTGTCCTTTGTGGGCGAGGCCTAACAGGAAAAAAAACCACCAGAGTCCACTTAAGGGCTAGAAAGGATATAATAATTATCTACTTACCCAATCAGTTCCCCTTCCTTTAATTCTTCTACAACTGTGAAGTTTACATTTATTGGATTTTCAGAAACGTGAACTTTGCCCAAATATATATCTACCAGTAATGGGACAGCTCACTTGAGAATATTTTGGGCACATGCCTCCCTGAGGCTTTCTCTAGAGAGCAAAAGGTAATTGTCTCTTGTCAGCCCACCAGATGTAGGAGGCAATTGTGGCTTACAGGTTCTTACACGTGTCTGCTTGCCATTTCCATGACTGTCCTTCTTGAAAATACCCTAATGTGACAAAAAACAAAGGGAAAGTGGATGCTTGACTATCAGCTGGATATTTCCAAGAGAAACAATCACAGAACAAGCAGGCAACACACAGGTGAATGTTTGCCAATTTGGTCTTGTGGTTAGGGAGCGAGTCTCTTATATGGGAATACTGGGTTTGATTCCACACTCCTCCATGAAGCCCGCTGGGTGATCTTGGGCTAGTCACAGCTCTCTTCTGAGCTCTCACAGCCCCACCTACCTAACAGGGTGTCTGTTGTGGGGAGAAGAATAGAAAGCTTTGTCAGCCACTTTGAGTCTCCTTAAAAAAGCTAAGAAAGTGCTTAAGGGCCTTTGTCAAGCAACCATGAGTCTCACGTGAATAGCTATAGCATTCAGCACAAATAATATTATGGCCCATTTGAATGCACTGTTGGGAAAATGCAGCTGACTTTGAAAGCAGCATTGAATTTTAATTGTAAGAAATTAGTTTGAGTAGTCTTTCCCTCTTTCTTCGAGCATGCCTATTTTATAGTTTGCCTGCAGGCAACATTGATTGTAATCAAAGCTGCGTCTGTACATAGGGTTAATGCCAAAGTGCACGCGCAATGTCAGAAAGCCACCCTAACATCCAGGCAAGAATTCAGCCAGGTTCAGAGCTGAAATAAAGTGGAGGACCATAATGATATGCATATGGTCATTTTAGTGTACTATTCACAATTTTAAATATAGAAAGTGGTGAGTCCCTCTCTCATCCAAAGAGCTAGTGTTCTGACTCCTGAGATACAGAAGGTATATTGTGAGGGCTCCAGAGTTCTTTTTAATTCATTGATTTGGTTTTGGTAAATTACTAAAATCTATAATAATTCTGGTGATTTTAATCCATGGGAAATTAGCTGCTTTATATAGTTCTATGTTAGATATCAAATTATATCAACTTTCTAAAAAACAGCATGGCATCTTGCGTTCACAGCCTTGTATGGAAAATTTGGGTAGGAAATATTTATGAAATTTGCATGCGGTAAGTGGAGTGCAAACAATAAATAAAATCACTTTTTCTTTAATTCTTTAAAAAAACCAATTTCTGGATTTGGACAGGGAAATGGTTTTATCACAGTATTCTGACATAAAAATCATGTGGGATCCTCTTTTTTGAGTGACATAAAAGGCCACATGAGGGAGCTGTAGTGTATGAAATTTAATATATTGTACAAGTTCAACCAAAATAAAACATTCTAATGCTCATTCACTTAAACAGGAGTGATGAATCACATGCTTAACTCTCCCACTTTAATCACAAAAGCTTAAAAATACTACAACAGACCCAACCTAACTGACTAAAGTATACAAAGTTATATCTTCAGCAGACACTGGTAATCTTCTCATGGTGTGAGTCAAGCTAACAACAAAATGGAGTACATCTGCTCCACCAGGTGAACCTTGCATAGTATTCTAGTCACCCATCAACTCCTAATTCCAGCAGCCACTACTTTGCTGGCTACGCCAACTCCTGCATTGACACGTAAAGGCACCTGGAAAGTCCCCCCAGCAGTGTGGACATCTGGACAGCTGATATGAATGCCATTTCGTGTTTTGTTCCACCCCTGACCTGTTGCTGTCCAGACACTATCATTTTCTTGAGCACATAGTGGGTGCATTCCCACTGGGGTTTTGTTGAGCTTTGAAAATGATTTGAAAATTATTTGGCCCCATTACAGATGGGCTTCCCACACCTTCCAAGGAGTAAATAACCCAAAAACGCATTTTAAAAGCCCTTGAAAAAACGGCTCTCACTCCTGTTTTTGCTGCTAACATGCTTTATCATTTTTGCTTTGGAAATGGTACTGCAGTATTGGGGGGAAATTGTGTCTTTAGGGTTGTCCTCCCCCAATAGCCTTCTGTCCAATGTCTGTTGCTGTAGTGAGTGCGTCATTAAACAGGTTGGGTTTCACTCTCAGGAGGGCAGCCCCTTGCCATCCCTCCCATGAAGCAGAAAGAACCTGCATCACCCCCCAAAAACAAAAGCATCACACCAACCCACCACTGTCTGAGCATGACACACAGCCTTTGGGATGCACTTGAGAAAATACACAGCTTTCTCATGTCTGAGGGGAGCCCCTCTTCTTGCTTCCAAAAATAGCACCACATTATGCATGGCTGGTGAGTGGGTGGGTGCGAGGGGAAAGACGGCTTGACTGGCTCCTTTTTTACCTGCATGAACCAATCTCACACACACATTTGGGAACTAGCCTTTGCATAGACATCCAGGATCCATTTAGAAGTTAGAAGTGGATGGAGAAATTTAAAAAGAGGGCAAGAGAAATATCACCCACCCCCCTCCAAGCCTAGATCTAGCCCATGTTTCGTGACCAACAGTGGGGGTGCATTGTGGTTGAAAAATTTCTCTTTTGCCCACCACCTTGCCGTGGTTGACACATCAAAGGGTTTGTCCTTCCATAGGGGCAGCTCGGCCGTTCAAGTTTAAAACTTAAATACCTTCACACATATTTCAGTTCAGGGCTGGACAATGTGCGCATAATTACTATGTTTACCAGGGTCATGTGGGATTGCATAGAACTGTAACCTTACAGTGATTCATCTAATATTAGCTCTACCTATTATCTACCTAGGACCATTTCCTTGTCTTTTGCCCTGCCAGTCCCAATAGATACAAACCACAGTTGCTCTTAACTCACTAGCTGGACAATATGAAAATCTGCATGAGATTAATTTCCACATCTATTAAATATTTCCTGCTTGCAAGATGGTAGTTCAATGTGAATAAATAGCACAAAGAACCCTCAGCTGTGGCTAAGCATCCAAAATGTTCTTCCTTCCTCTTTTGCTGAGGAATGTACATCCACAGCTACTACAGCCAAAACATACACACCTGGAGTTGTCAAGGTTGCTGAGACAAGAGTAAATCCTGCTTCATTTTCTTATGTTAGTTCCTGACAGCAGCTCAGAGTCTATGGGTGTTTTTCCACAGGCAGAAAGTACCCATTTTTGCACCCATTAAGGACCCATTTTGGTGTGAGCTGGATGACCCCATTTCCACCACGGCACCCATTTGGGACACATTTGTTTCCACTGCTGCTGGGGAAACCTGGATCATATGGGTACATCTCAGCCTTTAATCCGGATTTTCTGTAGACCCCATTAATGGAGTCTACAATGGGGTCTTCAGCCAGAAAATCTGGATTAAAGGGAGCCTGTTTCCATGAGAAACAGGCAATGGGGTCTAGAGGAGGCTAGGGAGAGGGGATGCACACATTGGGGGGGGGAGCCCCAAAATCCCAGCTTCGAAGTGATTTCGGAGTCATTTTGAAATCATTCCGAAATGACTCCGAAGTCACTCTGAATAGATCGGCAAACACTCTGGAGAGACTCTGGAGCTGTCAGCGCGGTCTGTTCGCTATTAGCACAGACCGTGTGGACTTCCCTCCGAAATCCCTCCAAAGCGATCAGCAAAGACTTCGGAGTCTCGCTGCCGGTCTCTCCAAAGATCAGCGCAGACTTTGGAGACGCTCTGGAGTGATTTCCCGCTGACATCGTGGGCGCTCCGGGGCTGTCTTGCGCTGACTTTGGAGATGTTCCAAAGGGACTCCGGAGCGGTTTCGAATACTGTGCTGGTCCCTTCGGAGGGACTTCGAGGAGTGCACCCCCCTGTCTCCCGAAACACCTGGGGTGACAGACAGACCCTTTGGGGATTGATCCGGATTCCCCACATGGGTGCAAATGTGTTTCCATGGCAGGGAGGTTAGCACCCATTGCTAATGGGTGCTCCACCTCCCATGGAAACACATTGGGTGCTTCCCTTAATCCAGATCTATTAGACCCGGATTAAGGAATGAACCCAATCCTTAGATCTGGATCTTCTTAGATCCGGATCTAAGAAGCGTGGTGGAAAAACTATATTACCCATACCTTACCGTTATTTCCCACTGCAGCTCCAAAAACATCTCCTTTGTGTGTTAAGGAAAATGGCTCTTTTTTGCAAGATGGGGATAAATTAAGCCAATATTGTGCAGCTTAGTAATGGATGAAACTTATTCCATATGAAGAGCTCTCATTTATAATACTAGCCTGCCCACCCACAATGTACTTTTCCAGTATATCCCATTTTTTTCTCCTGCCCCCATTTAATTTCCTCTCTTCCCATGTCCCTGCAACAGACCCTGAATGCTCTGAGGTTGCCTTGCATGCTCAGTTCTCACAGAGATGTTTCCGTGAGCCTGCTGGTTCTCATTCTCTCTACAATCATTTTGTGTTTTTCTTGAGGCCTCACTCAGGGCGATTCTGCACTTCCCTTCCTCTCCCGTGAACAGGAAAGGTGTGCAATGAACTAACATTGTAGTCGATGGCAGCCTATCCACTGTACGATCAACTACTCACCTGTGTTTGATCACTGGGCTGCTCCTACGCAGGGCGCCGCCATCTTGAGCATGGCACCCTGCGTGACATCTCTACAGCAACACTGACACTTCGCAGTCACATCAGAGAATCATGTCAGCTACCAGCGCACTTACTTGCACAGCAGCTCAGAAACCTCCTCAGCTGGCAGAAAGTGCAGATGGTCACTGGCTGGATGCTTAAGGTAAGGCTTAGGTTAGCACAATTTCGTGCTCCACAGCTAGTATGCAATTAGGCAGCCTCTGGGCAGACAGGGGATGTTTCTAGTCTGTAAATGCCTCCTGAAAGTGCAGATCCACCTCCCCAGATTTTGCCTAATTGCATACTACTGTATGGGCTGAAGTGCGAATTGGCCTTTGCTATATTTTACTAATAGCATAGGGTGCCTATTCTCTTTGGCATGGTTAATCTCCTTTGCTCCCTCACAATCTAACAATAGGCTCTTGTGCATCACCAACATCTCATCCTTCAGGACTTTGGAGCTGAAAGTGAGGAGCCTTCACGTCCATCTGCATGAAACTGGACATGGGAAACAACGGTCCAAGTTCCAGTCCAGAAGGAAGTAAATGGAAGCCTTGAAATTATGCTGCTGCCTTCTGGTCCCCAGCAGGTTAGGATGACTCTGAGGACAGATCTGTGTGGTTTACTAGAAAGAGGTTATCACTCCTCCCTGTTCATTTTAATGTCGGTTTGTTTACCTGTTTCCCTTTATGGCCAAAATGAATGAGATTTTCACACAACAGAATTCTTTGCCTGGACAGCCAGCTTAGCCCATTTAATGAGGGGCTAGTTTCTTCTAGTTCAAGCTAAGAGCTTCTGGTGCAACCATGGGCCTGCCTGGACACCACTGAGCCTAACAGGATCTCCTTCCAAAGGAAGCCAAACAGGACCAGAGAACTAGGTCACATTTAAGGTTTAATCCAGCAGTCCGCTTTCAGAGAGAATACATCAGCAAAGTGACAAGCTGTTTTCTTTCAGTGTCAAATAACAACAACAACAACAAAATCACCTTTGGGATAGATAATCTGGAAAGAAAATTACTGGTCACTTTGCTGGTGTGCTATCTCGCTGTGAAGCTGGATTAAACCTTAAGTGTGACCGCAGCCGTAGTCTTGAACTGGACCTACTCATTTTTTAATTCACTGAATAGCCTGGGGCAAGTCAAGTTCTCTCTCTACATATATAAATCCTACCTCCATAAACTGGATTGTTAGGATGAGAAATAGAGGCAAGGATTGTAGAAATGATGGACAACCATGGCTGAGATGAGACAGAGCAGATGTATTCCTACATTTCTAATACATGAATTGTGATATGCATAATTAATAATGTAGCCATAACAGAGTTCATTATTAAAACCATTTTTTAGAGCTGATATTAATGTTTCAGTAATTCTTTAGTTCCAGAAGCATTAATACTAGCACAACAGGGAAAGAGAGATTAGGAAACTAACGGAATTGTGTTCCTCTTTTTCTCTTTATTAGAGACACAGAAGATGGGCTTGTGAAAGCCAATGCTTAATGGCTAATTAATGAGTCTTTAGTGACCAGCAAAAGGCAGCTGTTAGACGTGTACAAAGGTTCGCCACCTCCGCCCCAATAGCAACAACTGTTTGTTTGGAGGGAAGCTGACATGCAAACACAGTAGCCATAAAAGGGACTGGGAGGAGAGAGAGAATAATAAAACATCAGGTCCTGTCCAGATCGGAGGCTGAGGGGATATGGTGTCATTATGGTTGTCGTATATGACCCCTAAAAAGCACAACAACCTATTATTGGAAAACTCAGCACTGGGACAAGTTTTTGCAGCGATAGGAATTTTGGACAGAGCTGTCACCACACATGTGCAGGGCCTGAAATAAATGGCCACACACTATGCACAGTGGTGATGATACACACTTCCAGGTATTTCACACCAGCTGAATATATGGATGTGCACATCATTAAAATGCTGGCCACAGCACTGTCTAGCTAGCAAGTGATAATGCCAAAGGGACAATACTCCAGATTTTGCTTGCTAGCAGGATATCTGGACACAATCTGGAGGCAACCCAGAAAGTATTACTCAGTGGCATTAGCTGAAGCTAAAACCTGGCACTGTCGAGATCAGGTCCAAACTGATATGGCAGTCTGAACTGTTTTGCTTTTTCCTTTTCCAAGCTTCACTGTGCTTTTATTGCTGCTGTACATGTTCAGCAAAAGACCAATAACTGTTGCTGCTTTGGGAGGGAGCAATCTTTGCACGCCCCAGCAGTTTTGGGATATTATTTTATTTCCATTCTAAAGGGCTTATGTATCTCTGATGTTGATGCTAGAACCGCTTAAAGATTATGAATGCAGGATCCTGTTAAGACTTCCCAAGTCAAAGCAAGTTATGTGAAGATATGCCTGATTTCAAATTATTGTATGCTGTCAAATGGTTATCCATCCCCAGGCTATGCACATTTGGACATATTTTCATCTCTAGATTTTGTTGAAAACCTGGTAGGCCACAGGAAGAAACTCTTTGTCTAGTGCAGTGTTTCCCAAAATGTGGTACGCGTACCCCCAGGGGTATGGGAAGAGTTTGGTGGGGGTACGCGTTGCACCGGAGTTTGGTGGGGATCACGTGGGAATATCCACTGCACCGTGCTTAGCTGCGCCCACAGAACAAGGAAAGAAATAGGCGTGTATCACAGTTTTTACACGGGAACTGGGGCCATCGTACATCATATTGCAACTCATTATGGCGGGAACTACCGTGCATCCTTCGCGCAGCTCGGGTTCAGCCATTTTAAACTGAGGGAACATTAACAGTTGACATTGAGTCGTGGAGCTGTTTAAACGCCGGAGAACTGCAGTGTTATCTAATGGTCTTGTGAGGCATGACACGGCGTGAATATACTGCACTTCGTTACAGAGACAACTTCCTTCTTTAATAGTTCCGGGCGCCTGTTATCGTGCTTTAGTAAGTTCCACTGATTTTGATTATTTTTATAAAATACAATTTTTATCCCTAATTTTTTTTATGAGGGATACTCAGCATTACGAAAATTATAGAAGGGGTACACATATGTCAAAAGTTTGGGAAACACTGGTCTGGTGGGAGCCCTTTGGAGAAACAAACTTTTTTTCCAAACTTCCAAAACAAAGGAAAAGATCAAATTTGGAAAAGGATCACCTCTCCTGCCCTACAGAAAATCAGGGGATGTGCACAAATGTGGTGGGGGTGTTGTATTCGATTTGTACTGAATCAAACGCAAGAAAATTTGTATTCGTTCAAATAGATCCCCTCCAAGCATAGTGGGATTCGAATTCGATACCAAAAGCCACTCTGTTACTCCACTGTTCTGCTGGTTCTCCTTCTCTAGAAGCAGCAGTTTGTATCCATATAGTAACCGTTATAGTTCAGATAGAAAAAATCCAGGCTTCAGTAGATTTTCCTTCACATAATCACTAGCTGCAAACTAAACAGATTTTCTTTCAAAGAAGAGACAGAAAAACACCCTTGGGCAGTGGTCACACTTTATGTTTTCAAAGGAGAGAGGCCATCTTGAGTCCTTGGAAACCAGGCACCAAATTGTGTCTCCAGTTTTTCCAAGAACTTTTAATGCCCGAAGTGGGATTATCCTAAATTTGCATCATCCTGGCATTGAGTCATTTCACCAAGAAATGGACCAAACATGCAAAGGCTTATCATCACCCCTGACACTGCCACACCCACAGCCCCCAATGCCCCCCAACACTGCAGCCTCTCTTGCTACTCCTTGCTGTGCCCCACTGCCCCTCCAATGTGCCACTGCCACTGCCCTCCATGCTTCCCACTGCCTTTGCTATGCCCCACTGCTCTGCTACAGCCACTGCAATCCCTTGTCACTGTCTGCTGGCTCCTTCTGTTATTGTTCATGTTCCAAATACCCAGATGATAGGAAAGCATGCAAGAAAAAACAAAGGGAAGTGGATGGACACTTGGCTAATATCTAGTTGTTTGCAACAGGAACAATAATGGAAGAAACCAACAGACAGAGGTAAGAGCCCCCAAATGCCCAAGTCTAGTAGGGGTAGTGAGAGACAATTATGGGCTCTGTAGAAGATTCTGCAATTGCCTCCTGCCATCTCTGAAGTCATACTGACTGGGATTTTGAACACAGGTCTCTGAACCAGCTCAGCTGGCTCTCTTTTTAGCATCCCAAGTGTCTGAGAGTAGAAAACTATGCATCTAAGCGCACACACAACAATCATGTGCTGAGAAACGCAGGCAAATGGGTCTCTGTTACAAGTACAGATACACTTCTGCAAAATGGCCAGACTGTGGTCCTTCAGATGTTATTGACCAATAACTTGCATTATTTCTTGTTCCTGGGGCCTCCTACTACTTCAGTGATGGCTAACCTTTTGAGCTTGGCGTGTCAAAATTCACAAGAAAACCTAGCTTAACTCGGGTGCTGTGTCACATCTAGAAATATCCATAATTTTGTGATATTTGTAGCTTTAGTAAAAAAGTTATATTTTTGATATGTATTTTATTAAAAGCAAAAACAAATAATTCTTTACATTTGCTAAATCTTCAATTGAAAGTTGGTATTTCGTACACTTCAAGAACAAGCAAGCACTACATGCCCAGGTGCCAGGGTGACCATGTGTGTCACCCAAAAGGGCTTGGCGTGTCACCTGTGACACGCGTGTCATAGGTTGGCCATCACCGTACTACTTATTACTTGGAGCATCTTTCTTTCTGCTCCTACAGCTTTAAAATACTTTTCAGAATGCCAATGAAAAGTATGCTCAACTTAAACATTTGCTGTTAACTTTTTTTCTTTCTGATGCAGCTGCAGATCCTGAAATACCAACATTATTACTGGAACTGAACCAGCAGCTCAAAAATGTAGACAAGACTGGCATTAATTACATATAAAACTTCTGGAATTGTGATCTTAAGTATCCCATGATTAGCTTTAATTACATGTGAAATGTCTGGAATTATGATCTTAAGTCTCCTATTCTTTTACACCAGTGGCACAAGTGGAGGTCAAAAATATGCTTCTTGAGGTGAGATTAATTCAGTAAAAATTCCTACTATATAATTATTGTATACTGGAAGGTTTAAGAAGTTGCTATTGTTGGGTACCACTGAGTCATGGCCAACCCCTGGTTGACTGCAGAAGAGGCCCTTCCATGCAGTTTTCTTGGCAGAGGTACAGAAGTGGTTTGCCATTGCCGACTTTCAGGGAGAAGCTGGAGATCAAACTAGCAACCCTTTGCTTTCCATGTTGTTTATATTACCAATGAGCTTCAGGCAATCCCAAGCCATGGTTCATACCTTCACTTAAAATCTTCAGTCCCTCTTCAGGTTTTTTTTAAAAAAAATTCAAATTTTATTTTCAAAACATGGACTGTAACATCAAACAAACAATCGAACATCCAAAACATTTACAGTAACATAACCAATTTGGTAATATAACATTGTGTTACAAGAATATGTACAATCCGGTATGTTTAGCCACATAGCAATAAGGAAATCTTGTGTTCAAAAGACATGGAAACAGTTCTGATAGTTTACAATAAAAGATTTAGAAAAAAGGTTTCATAGTTTTTCTTTTAAATATGTTAAAGAAAAGGTAGGAGAAGGTTTAAGACCGGGATCATCCTGCGCCTGTTTGATAAAGGGGCTCCATTTTTCCACAAATTGTGCCTGTTGATCCATCGATTGCATCCTATATTGCTGTGCTGTTATGAGTTCATTCAATAACAAATTCCATACACGAACAATCCATTTATCAATGGTTAATAATGCAGTATGTTTCCAGTGTAGGGCCAGTTCTGCTTTGGCCGCTGTTATAAGTGACCTGATTAGTTGTCTGTTCTGTTTAGGAGCTCCCTGTTCCTTAAACGAAAGCAAGAATACCATTGCAGGTAAGAAATTGAACATTTGGGAGGTGATCTTGCATAATACTGATTGAATTTGGTCCCAGAATGATTTCACTGAAGGGCAAAGCCACCATTGATGTATATAGGTCCCCTTTTCCCCACATTTATTCCAAGATAACGGGGAATAATCCTATTTAATGAGGTTGGGGTGAGGTACCATCTGTATAGAGCTTTCATAGATAACTCTCTCTCTGCTTGGGATCTAAAAGATGTATACATTCTCTTTACGACCTTTAACCATTCTTCCCTTCCTAGAGCTATTTTACAGTCCATTCCCCAGAGCCTCTTGACAGCTAGATGTTCTCCTGTGTTTTTATCTAGCATAATTGTGCATAATCTAGAGGATATACCTTTGTCTCTGGATTTGTTTTCCGAGATCAATTTCTCAAAAGATGTAAGGTCACGCATTCCTGTTTTTTCGGTTTCAAGTCTCAAAAAGAAGTTTCTGAATGTCACTGGAATTAACCAATTTTTAGATGGTCCTATCATATTCCTAATTTCCTGGGAGGAGTGTGAGGTGAAGCCACTTTGTAGAAAGTATTAGCCAAATTCTATATGGTATTTGCGAAGCAGCTTCCATTAAAACAGAAAGTGTGGACAGTGGTGATGGGGGGGTGGGGAGCTAGTGTCTTTTGCCAAGACTTCCACGTAGCAAGGGTGGATTGTGTTAGTGGATTAGAGGTCTTAACCATCATGTGGTCCAGTTGGTGAGCTAGAAGTTTTTGTACCGGGAATGAGAGTTCGCTTATTTCAATCTGGGCCCAGAGCAGAGGGGATGGTGAAACCATTGTGAGGAACCTATGGAGTTGGAGGGAATCATAATACCATTTTATGGAAGGGTAGCCCCAACCCCCACACTGAGTAGTTCTCCATAAGATTTGTTTTGAGAAGCGTGGACGTTTCCCCAAGGATATGTATTGCTCAGTTCTTTTAAACCAACCCTTGAATAAGTGGGTAGGGATAAAAATTGGGAGGGTACGAAGTAAGTAGTGTAGGGCAGGCAAGATTTTCATTTTAACCGCTGAGATACGTCCGCCAAGCCTAACGTACTTTGTTTTTTTCCACTTAGCTAATTGTTTACTTATTTTTTTGGATAGCTGGGCCATAATTATAGTGTAGGATTTTATTAAAATTCTTTGTCAGCCAGATCCCTAGATATTTCAATTTTTTGTAGGCAATTGTTATTCCGTATGTTTTGCGTATATTTTCTTGTACTCTGAGGGGAACATTAACGAAGAGGGCTTCAGTCTTATCGTAATTTATCTTGAGTCCAGAAAATTCTTGAAATAAATCCAATTCTGTTTTAAGTGCTGACAGAGTTTCTAATGGATTTTCTGTAAAGATCAGTAAATCATCTGCAAATAAGCTCAATTTAACAGAGTGAGGGGCAAAATTATATCCTTTTATGTCAAGGTTGTTGCGGATTCTGGATGCCAAGACTTCTATTGCCTGGGAAAATAAAGCAGGAGAAAGGGACAGCCTAGGTTTGACTGCTCACACCTTTTCATTTCTATCCATTTTATTTGTGGACTTTCCACCTTCCATCTGGACTTGCCTGAATGGGAAATCCACAAATAAAACGGATAGAAATGAAAAGGTGTGAGCAGTCAGACCTGAAGATGGACTGAAGGAGGATTAAAATGAAGGTGTGACCATGAACCCAGAAAGAAACACTTCTGTATCTTTGCCAAATTACAGCATGGGGGCACAGAGACAACCTACCCCCAACCATGATGGTTGAATTTTCTCTTTTTCTGCTTACATTAACTAATAAAACACACCTAATTCTCAGTAATTAAATTAAGATGTGGGAATATTTGTTCATAAAAGTTCCTCCTGTTATATTTTGATCTAAAAACACACAAAATCATCCAGGTATTTTGCACCTACATTCTCTCTTAACTCTGTTCCAAGTAACAAGAAAACAAGCAGCTATGGACAAAGGTGCCAATAGGAAGATAAAGCCAACTTGACAGTCTGAAAATGAGGCTCTAACAGGAGCACAAGCTTTTCTCAACTGCCCTTGAGGAAGACGCTCCATGAGCCACATCCACCATCTGAAGTCAATGAAACTTACTGAGAAAGCAAATTCCAGGAAACAGTGGAGGAGAGCAGTGCCTGGGACAATGTGGTCCATGGAGTCAAACATCACTGAACCATTAAACAACAGCAACCTTCAAGTGTGTTTTCAAAGTTACAGCCACCTTGACTCTCAGCCACTTTACTGTGCCAGTCCATAAGTATTGAGGAACTATATATGGCATTATAAAGTGCAATTTTGACATGCAATGGGGAAGCATAAATGTCAGCCCACAACCTACTGATTTCAAAAAAATTGTGATCACACTAATACCGCTATTCCTATATAAACTATTGCAGTCGTATCATAGGGTCAGTGTTGATTCTGAGAAGAATAAACATTGGTTTAGATCAGTGATGGCTAACCTTTTGAGCCTGGTGTGTCAAAATTCGCAAGGAAACCTAGCTTAACTTGGGTGCTGTGTCACTTCCAGAAATATCCATAATTTTGCAATATTTGTAGCTCTAGTAAAAAAGTTATATTTTTGATATATGTGTTTTATTAAAAGCAAAAATGAGTAATTCTTTACATTAATGACTTCTGTTGCTGAATTTCGTTTGCTAAATCTTCAATTGAAAGTTGGTATTTCACACACTTCAAGAACAAGCAAGCACTACACGCCCAGGTGCCAGGGTGACCAGGTGTTACCCAAAAGGCCTTTGCGTGTCACCTGTGACACACATGTCATAGGTTGGCCATCACCGGTTTAGATCGTAACAGAAATTCTCTGATACTCTGAGCAGCTGAGGCATCTATAAAAGCAACAGAAGAAAACGGGCCACATGTAGACACCTGGAGACTGTCAGATTCCAACTCTTATCCTACCTGTAAGCATGGCCAATGGTCAAGAAGGATGCGGTTGTAGCTGAGCACCATCTATATATCCACAGGACATTAGGCTTCCCATCCCTGGCTTTGATACAATTTTGATAGCAATTGCTTTATTTCTGCAATCTAATTCAATGTTGTTATGGTGCATACGTGATCTGCGTCAGTAACTATGCCTTTGGCCTGCTGGCAGATGGGAATCTTTTGTAAAGGGGAAACTAAGTAATATGCAGATGTAAGTGGTGAGGTTTGTACTGTCTAGTGTTGGGTCCAAACATCAGCAAGAATCCGCCTCCTAATTTTTAAAACTGATTTGCACGTGTGTGGACTTGGCTCAGCTGCAATGAATGAAAGACAGAAAATACAGAGTGAGCCCCAACCCCCTCCTATAATGCAAGTACTACTGTAGAAGATTGCCTCTCTGAGCCTTTTTGCAATAATCTTGCACTTGGCCTTAGCCGTTCTCTCAATCTTTGCCTCTTGTATTTAAATTCTCCTGTGACTTTCCCTCTGGCTCCAAGCCATTGTGGGTGATTGCATGTCATGTCAAGTCAGAGCCGACTTTGAATCCTCGAGTTTGAATCCTTGAGCTTATTGACTTCTTCAAACATCTTTGAAGAAGATTACACCCATGTAATAACGGGCAATCCTTCTGCAATCTTTGCAGGACGGGAAACAGTTATTTGAGTTAATTCAGGCAAGCTGCCCACAGTCCAAATATAATCTAGAAACTAACATTTATCTCTGTTGCTTGAAGACACTCCTGACCCCTGGCATGTTCCCGAGCCGACCGTGAAAAATGAACAGATACGTCATCCTATGGCCATATATGGAAAAAGGCCCCCACCGCCTTGTAATAGACCAGCAACTTGGCTAAATGAGCTGCAGCAACCAGCCATCAAGCTGGCACGTAAGAGAGAAATCTCCGAGGCAAACTGTGAAATGTTTGTCTTCCTAGCAATTGCCCTTTCAAATAAAGGCACCTTTCCCCGCATGGTATGTGTTCCTCAAACTGGGATGTAGGCCTGCTCCGAATTGAAGAATGAGTCAAGTCAAGGTGGTACAGCCAAGCTTCCACCTTTGGGTCCACTCCAGAAGGAATCCTTTAAATTAACAGGATTTAAACACATTGAAGGCTGGAGGCATATCAAAGCCTTTAGGAAAAAGTGGCCCGAAATTTCGCATCTCTGATGTATTGACAGGAACTTCTTTTGTTCCACCTATCCCATCAAACAGAATTTAGCACTGGAAAAGCCTGGAAAATCTGTTTACCAATGCCCCAAGGTTGACTCTCTAAACAAAAAACCTCCAACTATCCTCTGACACCCCCCAAAATCTAGTTCTTTTTGAATATCAGGCAACCAGTGTGGTCTAAGCAACTGAAGCCACCGCCACCCCCGGGCGAGGGAGCGCGCTACGCGTGTGTGTCCTTCACAATGATGGGCGCGGTCACTTCGCATCGAATGCGGCGGCCACACCAGATCCGGCAAGCGGCCGCTTCCCTCGCGGGCTCTATTCCACACGCGTCTTTCACGCGCAGATCCTATCGCGGGGATCTTCACCCCTTCGCTTCCCATCGGGGGTCGGAAGGCGGAGGCGCGAGGCGGACGGAGGGTCTCGGCAGGCGCCGGCCGAACTCGATCCCCGATCCGGAGCAGGAACGAACGACGCTCGGGGCTGGGACCGCGCCGGGGGCTGCAAGACGCGGTCCCCGAGCAGCGCCCCCGCCCCCTCCGTGCGCCTCCCAGGCAGCCGCAGCAGGAGGGGACTCCGCCGGCCACGCGGGACCGAGGGCTTCGCAACACCTTCGGGCTGCCCCGCCCGCTCGCGCCCCTTTCTCCGGCAGAGCCTCCTCGGCCTCGCTCGCCGGATGTCCAGGGGCGAGGAGGAGAAAGGGGCGGGCCGGCGGGCGCCCCTCAGGCAGGCTAACGCTCTTCCCTCGGCTCCTCCTCCCTCCCCCTGCAGCTGCTGCTGCTCTCGCCCCCGACTGACCCTCCTTCCTACGGGCGCCGCCGCCGCCAGCACAGCGCGCCTTCGGCACAGGCGGCCAGGGCGAGCCGCGGCCGCCACGCCCGCGCGCCCCTCGCTCCCTCACGCCAGCGGGAGGCATCCGAGGCGGAGCCGCCTTGCTCGCGGAACCCCGCCCGCCGCTCTTCGCCATTGGGCGGCCGAGGAAGTGGCGCGCTCGCCATTGGCCGCCGGGGAGAACGCGCTGCGTTAGGCGACAGGCGAGCCCGGGGGGCGCTCGTTCGCGCTCGGGTTGCCTGGCTGGCTGGCTGGCTGGCGGCGGCGCCTCGGACTCGCCCCGCTCTCCCCTCTGCGCGTCCGGCCGCCTGGCGTCTTCCTCGGCCGACGCCGCTCGTTCCAGGCCGGCCAGGCGGCTGCAGGCAGGCGGCGCGGAAGCGCAGGAGGGGACGAGGCGCGAGAACTTTGTTTCTGGGCAGCCGCGCGGGGCGGGAGTTTCAAGTCGGGGTCCTCCGCGCTTCGCCCGAACTCGCCCCGTCCAGGAGGAGGCGGGAGCGGCGGCTCGGGAGCCGCGAAGAGGGGGCCGCTGCCGCCTGGATCCGTCCCTCTCCTGGAGCGAGAGGCGCAGCAGGCGATGCTGGCGGCCACGGGGACTGTTCTGACTCTCGCACGGAGGAGATAGTCAAGGAGACCCCCTCCCCGCACCCCCCCCCCGGCCTCAGCAGCAGGATCCCCGGGCGGGGAAGGTGACGCGGGCGCCAGAAGGCCACCCTGCCAGGGACTTTGCCTCTGGTCCCGCCCGAGGGCTGCAAGGTTCGCCCCCAGTTCTTGGTGGCTGCTGCTGCTGGTTGCCTCCCGGAGATGGTGCCGGCCCCGGGCTTAGCGTGAACTCTGGAGGTTTTTCATTTTGAGAGAGAGAGAGAGATCGACTCCCCCCCCTCCACACACACACACACACGTTGCACAGGATCGCTGGTAGATCCGGTGCGGGACACGCCGCGCGGAGTCTCCTGGCCGCCTGCCCTGCCCTCCCCTGCCAGCCCCTCCAAGAAAGGTCGTTGCTGGACGGCCGTCTTCTCACTCCGGAGCCCCTTTCCTCTCGCCCGTCAAGAAGGACCGGGTGGATAATGTCAACCCCAAGCAAATTCAAGAAGGACAAAGAGATCATAGCCGAGTATGAAAGTCAAGTGAAAGGTAAAGCGAGGGGGGAAGGTGGGGAGGGGGAGTTTCGGCTTGTTTTTAAATTCCTTTCGTTTTTCTTTTTTATCCTCCTCTCCCTCTCTCACACACACAGAGAGGAGCAGTTTGGCTGCCCTGCTCGTGCCGAGGGCGGGCGAAGGCATCTGCTTGTGTGTGGATGCGCTGATTAACATCGGCTGTCGCCCTGGCTGCCCCCGCCGCGCCCTGGCTGCCGATTCAATCGAGGGCGTGGGGAGGCAGCCTTTGTATCACACGAGCCACTCATTGATCGGGGTCGAGGGCGAAATGAATTGGTAGGAGAAACATGTGGGTCCCCAGGGCTGAACCGGAGCGTCTTAGGTGATAAATGTTTCCACTTCCGCCCGCAGACTCAGCGCCGACTCATCTGGACGTCCAGACAGTCGTAGGAAAACCGGAGTATTGGGGGGGGGTAGGAAGGAGCGGAAAGAAGGGCTTTGTGTGCATAGGGCTTCCCCTTCCCAGGGAATTTGCAAGTTTACTTCTAATAAAAGGGACCGCAACTGCTGCAGTTAATTTTGTTTCAAAGTTGCCCTTGGAAGGGTTGAGTGTGCCGACGCGACAACTGTCCTTATTTAAGTACATTCTGTGGGGTACCGGCGGTGTGAAGGGTTTAGAGTGCCCACCTTTATGCAGTGGCTGGCTGAGATTGCGAACCTGTATCTTAATCAGTTGGCATGTTGACCAGCCTGTTAAAAGTCAGGAAACAAAGACGAATACAGATCTTGGGCTGCATCCATGCTCATTGAAAACAAAACCTTACCGGTAGCTTAGTGCTGATAGCGTGTGGATGCTAGTGGTTCCATCCCACCTCTAATCCACATTAAAGGTCAGAGAATGCACTTTGGAAATGGTATTATCTGGCCTTTAATGGGGATTAAGGGCTAGCGTGTGGACACTACTGAGCTGCATCTGAGCCGCTTTTTCTTCAGTCTTTGTGGGTGCAACTTTTCTGTCTCTTCTGCCTCTGTTTTGATGCTTGTTTGCCTTTCCTATGTTGCCTCTCAAGAGATGTTGTAAGATTGTAACATCCACGGAATGCCATTCGCCTATTTTGATCTGTTTTCCTAGCGGGTTGCTGGATGAGCAGCTTTTGTTCTTTCAGGCTTAAGAGTTGTGAATAAAGTGATTATTTGGCCCCCTTCCAGATGGTGATTTCTTAGTTTAGGTTCACACTGTGTGCTGATGAATGTGCTCTCAAGACCAGAGCCTAGTGCAGGCTGTAATGGAACTTAGTTGTAGATATGCATTTAATAAAACTGCCTTGTAGTGTTTTTCCAGCATATTTGAAACTCTTGCTGTATATGCAGTACAAATTCAACATAAAATATATTGAACATAAGAATTTCTCTTCCAGCTAAATTCTGTTCATGTCTTCCAAACTGTATTCCATATTCTGGAGTAGTTCTTCAACTTTTCAATACAGTGCTTTCCTTTTGGTTTCCCCCCAGTAACTTGGCTTCCCAACTTTCAATTGAATAAACTTAACCAGTATAGTACTTTATGCCTATTTTGTTGTTCACTTGAACTTTATTTAGCAACTTAGGTTGTCTACAGCATTTTAAGTTTTTAAATTACATTGTATGTATTGAGATTCTCTGCTGAATTCTATGTGAAAAGGTTTTTTTATTTGTGATAGAGCTTCTAGCCATAGGTCTTCTGAAATTTGTTCTCAATTGTGAAAGCAGCCTTTGAAATTTTAAGGAGTAGGATATTTAATGACAGGGCTTCTATCTTCTTTGCTTCTTAAAACTTGGGAGATGTCCAGGAATACAATGTGAGTTGTGTAAATCATGGTGAGCTATGAGTCTGATGTCCATAATTGGCCCTTAGGTTCTTTGCTGGAGTTAACACAGAAGTTTATGTGAATGGGACTATGGGCCTCTCTGCAGTGCCTTGCCATAGCTGTGATCAGTGGGTCTGTGATGAGGTTCAGACTGGTGTTCCAGCCAAGCTCCCACACTGGGCTTGAAGTTCATGTGAGCTTTGGAGCAAGCCTCTTACAGACAGGAAGGAACGTTCCTAACCTCAGAGCCCCTGGAGGATCCATTTTAGCAGCGTGCTTTACTATGCTGCCAAAATGGACCTCCTGGAAAATAAAGGTATAGCTTCTGCAAGCTTGTTATCCAAACAGACCCACACTAGTACATTAGTAATCCTTATTGTTGAAGAGTTGGCTTTTCTACCCCACTTTTCTCACCCATTTAAGGGAACCCAAAGCGGCTGACCAGGTTTTCTATTCTTCTCCCCACAACGGAACACTCAGTGAGGTAGGTGGGGCTGTGAGAGCTCAGAAGAGAGCTGTGACTAGCCCAAGGTCACCATCTGGCTTCATGTAGGAGGGCAGAATCAAACCACAGAGCATACTAGTGTTGGGGGGGGGGGAGGTTCCTCTCTAGTCTGCACCAGTGTTTAGACAAAAGAAGCCCTGAAGAAGACTATGTCAGACTCTAATCTGGAATTAAGTGTAGAAAGGTCTCTATGTCTACACTTGAAGGCAACGACCACATAGTTATTCTTCCAGTGGCATGTTGAGGTGGGATGACATCCATCTCCTTAACAATTCCCATGCTCATAGTGTACCATGGAGTTCATTGCCATTTTTACTGTCAACATTTGCATGCTGCTGCTAGCATCTGACTGCCTGGAACCACGATGGCATGCAAGCTCCTAGAAAAGATTTTGTACCTGAAGTCCCAGTGACAAAATGTCCCTATCTGGTGGCATGCATCCACATACTCCTTGCGGCCGGTACTTGGACTTTGATGCCATTATGTCTCTGTTAAGCCCCAAGCCCCAGTAAAGACATGGCCTATGATAACATTTAAATTTATGTAGATCTGTATTAATCATTTCACAGTATGTTCTCATTATGGGTAGTTCTAAATTCATGTAGATCTGTTTTCTAGTATGTTCTCGTTATAATGGTGCTCTGACTTGTGACGGTATCTAAGAAGAGGAAGAGTTGGCTTATACCCCACTTTGCTCACCAATTTAAGGGGACTCAAAGCTGCTGACAAAGCTTTCTGTTCTTCTTCCCACAACAGTAACCTTGTGAGGTAGTTAGGGCTGTGAGAGCTCAGGAAGAGAGCTGTGACTAGCATAAGGTCATCTAGCTGGCTTCATGGAGGAATGTGGAATCTAGCCAGGAAACTTTCAGATAAGAATCCGACACTTTAACCACAAGACCAAACTGGCTTCCTCTGTACGCTTCCTTTCATATCTATCAGTCTGGAAACCTGCCTGGCCATTTTCAGAGGTAGAGGCAAGTAGATTAGAGGAGGGTCAAAGATGTGGGAGCTCTCATGTTTCTAGTTGACTGTCTGCTGCCAGTTTAGGAGCCAAATAATGGATGCCACGGAAAGCTGTCTCCCACCGATAAGCCTCTGCAGAGTAGAATATTCTGAGAAAACCAGAATAGATCATCATCACCCAAGGTGCAGGTTTTCTAATGAAAAATTTATTTCCCAACATTGTGGGCCTCCATGAAAATGAAGATGAAAGACAGTTTCATCTCCTTCCTTTCCAACTCCCAGTCTGGATTGGAGCAGACATTTTGAAACTTCGGAAACTTGATCTACCGCTGGAGGTTCTGTTTGCTAAAACACCACAGCTTGGCTAAGAGAAGATTTTTGTATTAGCCTCAGGAGTAAAAGAACCACTTCAAGCCTTTCTTAGAGATGTTATCTTTTTCTCCCTTCCTACTCAACATGCCACTTGTTAAGATTCACAGCGACTCATTTCCTTGCTGCCAAGCCTGCAGAATTTCCCTGCCGTGAGGTATATCAGTAATTGTGGATACTCTGGCATGATTCCAAAAGTTCTGATAAGTCTCTGTGATTGTAGTCTTATTCTGAAAGGCGGCATCTGCATTTCTTAAGTAACGGAGCTTGCACCAGGCTCTTTGACTTCAAAGTATCACAAAGGAGTAGTGCCAGAATATTTAAAAATATAGCCAGAATGATACATAAATTAATCTTGACAAAAAAGTTTCCTGAATTCCCTAGAACCTTAGGGTAAAATAATTAACTCATTTTATGTGTTTGTTTCTTACATTCACTTAAATTCTTAGTCCTTCCAGAACTTCAGAAAATGAAAAGTAAACACATTTGCTTCGTTTTGTCATATCACTCGAAAAAATATACACAGAATAAAAAATATTATTATGACTGTGTATATTAGGAGCTAAAAAAAAACAGTGAACTACCATATTTTATGCAATATAAGATACAGTTTGCCAAGGAATATTTAGGAAAATGAATAAAAAATAAGATGCAGGTTGATTTTAGGATAAATTATTTTGAAAATGTGGCTCCTACATGGCAAAAAATACAACAAATGCTTTAGATACCTTCTTTAGATTTGGCAAATATGAGTATGTAGGGTTTTTTAAAAAAATTGTAAAACGGATAAGACTGAAGAGATAGAAATGACCTGAAACAGGTTACCTTGCCAGTTGGAAGTATCTGTGATTTCCCTCTTAGATATGTCACACAGCATTGTTAGCACCCTGTTACTTTTAGCTTCAGTTATGTATAAGTTGAGACTTGATTGTCTGTGTCTGATTAGACCCAGTCTGATCCTGTAGAAGAAGTAGGCAGCTTTTTTATCCACTGCTGTTGCTATGTTACCATTGAGTTGGGGCAGACATTTAGGGTGTTTTTCCACCACGCTCCTTTAATCCAGATCTAAGAAGATCCAGATCTAAGGAATGGGTACTTCCCTTAATCCGGATCCAGAGCCTTTGTTAATCTCCGAAGGCAACTTCGAAGTAACTTCGAAATGGCTTCAAAATGACTTCAAAATGACTTCGAAGCCTAGGTTTTGGAGCTTCCCCCCCCCCACCCATGGGTGACCTCTCCCTCTAGCCTCCTCTAGACCCCATTGCCAAACTAACGTGGAAACAGGCTCCCTTTAATCCGGATTTTCTGGCTGAAGACCCCGTTGTAGACCTCATTAATGGGGTTTACAGAAAATCCGGAGTAAAGGCTGAGATGCACCCATATAATCCAGATTTCCCCAGCGGCAGTGGAAACAAATGTATCCCAAATGGGCGCCGTGGTGGAAATGGGGTCATCCAGCTCACACCCAAATGGGTCCTTAATGGGTGCAAAAATGGGTACTGTCTGCCAGTGGAAAAACACCCTTAGTGACTGACTACATGGGCATATTAGTGTAGCTTTCTTGGCAATGCTACGGAAGTGGTTTGCCATTACTTTCTTCTATGATAGTGCCAGGTCTTGGATCTTCAATGTTTGCTCTCCAGGCTGTTCCTCAACCAATGAGCTATTGTCACTTCCATTTTAGTTTTAAGGGGTGCCATATTGGAGTCTGTGTACCCTTCTGTTTAATATTTAAGTCAATAGAGATGGAGATCAATATCTATATATTTCTGTTAACTGGAGTTATCTGCAGGTATTGGTGATGCTGTATCAGTGAGATGGTGGTACATGTGGAGTGTGACCAACAACTCCTTTTTCATTCTGCCCAGATTGGTCATAGGAAGGGACACCAAAATCCTATTTCATGTAGGAGCCTTTGGCAGTCCTGTATTCATCCCAGTCTTTGCATATTTATCACATTATTAGGAGTAGTTCCCTGGTGTGCAACTGTTGTACAGCTAGGATGATACAAGGCTGCATGGTCAGTCTTTCAGAATAAGAGGTAACACATTGAGCAGCTTAATTAGACAAACTAAACAGGAAATAATACTTTTAGTTATTTGTACAGTGTGCTTTTCAAAGAATCAGCATCTCTCATGTGTATTCTTATCCCCAAACCAAGTAATTAGAAGGCCCATGTTATTTTTTCCTATTATTTTCTTTATAGATATAAGTGTGTACTCAGTTTACATGGGTAAAGCTAAGCAACATATCAGTCCAGCTTAACTGGTTTTAACAAACAGCAGAAGAAACTTGAATTGCAGTTTATTTATTGTAGGGAGTGTGGATGCTTTTTATCACACCACTAAGTGTTCAGGTTGCAGAAAGAGGCATAAATTAAAACATCATTATAAACAAAGCCCTGAAGAGTTAAGGTTAAGTATTATGTGCAGTTCAGAAAAGTTTGGGCAGATTGGAGTGTGAAATATGTGCATTTTATGCCACCTCACTTGGGGATGATTAGTCATTATGTTTGACTAGGGATCCTTCATTGCAGCTACCACAATATTGCAATCCTATGCAGAATCTGCTATACTATACCTACCCCTGCATTGAGATGACGTTTAAGGTGCCTAGATTGTACTTACTTGTAGTTAGGATGGTTTTCCTCTTCTGAGCTTCTAGTGAGGCCCTGCCACTGTTAGCCACCACTGGTACACTCCTCCAGCACAAGACAGAGCATATTCTGGTTCAGGAGACTCAAATGTTCTCCTGGTCAGCTTTTGGCCCACAGTACTGGTAAACCTCAATGACAATGCCTTTTGGCGTACTGGGCCATTTCAGTGGTGTGACCTGGTGCGCCTCCAAAATGGGGTCTCTGAAGCTTTTCCCTGGGAAAGCACAACATGGAAATCAGCGTGCTTATTTTGTTGTGAATTTCTAATGAATCGATGATACTTAACTGAAAGAATACATAAACATTTTTCAGAGTCAACTGTTGTATATGAAAATGGCTGGGATAATAAACTGTAGTCTATATAGTACAAGACCACCAGAGAGGGATAAGAAGACTACTATATATTACAAGACTACAAGAGAGGGATAATTGAAAGGAGACAATACCTGGAAAATTCGCCTATACTTGGTCTAATGAACTGTAGGTTTTTTGAGTTAATAGTAGTAGTAGTAGTAGTAGTAGTAGTAGTAGTAGTAGTAGTAGTAGTAGTAGTAGTAGTAGTAGTAGTAGTAGTACCATCTGAAATGGTCACGAAGAGTGTGAAGAAAGTGAAGAACTGGACATCCCCTGGCACTGATCAGTTGCATGGCTTCTGGCTCAAATACCTGACCAGCCTGCATGCAGAAATGGCCGAACTGTTTAATGAAATGCTGCAAACAGGAAACATCAGTGAATGGCTAATAACCGGCAAAAACATAATACAGAAAGATGCAGCAAAAGGAGCCATACCAGGAAACTACAGGCCGATAACTTGCCTACCTACTCTGCTCAAGCTGCTGACAGGCATAATAGCAGACATGATTCAAGACTACCTTGAAGACAACAACATCATGCCAGTAGAGCAAAAAGGAAACAAACGGAGAAGCAGGGGCACAAAAGACCAGCTACTAATTGACAAAATGATTCTGGAGAACTCCAAAAGCCGAAAAAAGTTAGAGGAAGTTAGAGGAATCTTGGCTACCAAGATCTCATTGAGGACATTGTTGAGTGCATTTTCAGTAGAGTGACCATTTCGAAAGCCCAGTTGATATAGGTTGAATGCCTCTAGTTCCGCCAAGTAGGTGGACAGCTGTGGCAGGACCAGTCTTTCCAGTATCTTTGATAGAGTAGTAGCGATACTGGTCTATAATTCGTACAGACAGTGGCATCTAAATTCATCTTTTTTAGAATGGGGCGTAAAATTGCATGTTTGAAACACTTCGGAAACATACCTTTCACCAGTGAACAGTTTACTAGGTGTGTAATGAACAGCAGGAACAGAGGTAAGAGAACCAGGTACAGCGATGAAGGGAATGGATCAGATATGCAGGTCGTTGTCATGAATTAGATATAATACACTATGTCCGCTGAGGTCACTTGAGTCAGTTTAAGTGTTGGTGTTATTAGAGTACCCGGGAACGCCTTATATAATGGTAGGAGGTCTTCTTCTGGTGGGCAAGAAGGAGGACCTCTTTGTGTTTGAATTGAGTCAACTGTCCCTTGAACTTTTTGGTTGAAAAATGAAGCCATATGATTTTCTGTAATGATGGGGCAGGTGTTTAGTCTAATTCTTCCTTACCAGGCCCTAATAAGTTATTCAAAGTCGCAAACAATTGTCTCGGCAATTCAGTTACACATCAAAACAAAATTGGAAGGGTTAACTTCTTAAATACTGCTGTGCAAGATCTGTTAGAGTTTTTAATTCAACCAAGTATTATATTTGACATGTTAAAGAAAAACCCAGATTATTGATTATTGTGAGAGGAGCCCTGCTGGGTCAGGCCATGGCCCATCTTGTCCAGCATCCTGACTCAAATAGTGGGACAGCAATTGCTTCTTGGTGTTCTCAAGCAGAAGACAATGGCAAGACCTGCAAATGGTCTTTCATTTTAGAAGCACTGTGGACAGATGCTTCCTTTTACCAGAACAAGGCCAACTCTGAAGGCTGCAAGGACCAGGAAGAAATCTTCCTTGCCGACAGCCCTCCAGGAGACCTATTTCAGTGGTCCAGCAAAGAGAGCTGTTGAGAACAGTGACCTGTAGTAAACCAGACTGTGGAGGTGTGTGCCATATACACATCTCCCAGTTCAGTTTACAGCTGTTTAGTACTCTGGTAGAGCTCTTTAAAGCAGCCTACCAATGTATTGGATTAGGTGGCCATTTTGGGCTGCCTAGGTCCTTTGTCCAGTCTGCATTCCATCCCGTTTCAGACAAAGGGGAGGGTCCATTTAATCTCTTTGCATTTTTAAAATTGCAACACTAATGTTTCCTACTTGCCTTGTTATACTTAAATTTCTTTCTCAGAAGCAAAGCCTGAGGAACATTCAGTAACACTTATTACAGAAGTGTGAACGGCGCCTCTATGAATTTCCTCATGACTATTTTTGGTGTGATAGACACAGCTGCTGCCTCAGACATCAAGAGTCTCTTTGGCTTTTTGCAGCAGTTGTGCTTTATATTTTTAAAGTGGTAATGGATTTCTAGTGCAATGTTTAAACTTGTCTCGGTGTCAGTTTTGGTTTGATGCAAATGCTATTCACTAGCAAAAAAAACCTAGCAGACAAATGTACACCTGCACCCTACCTTTAGGTGAGGGTGGGATACTAAAAATATTGTGAAAGAAGGCAGTAAAAGAAATATTTTCAGAAACTCTGGACCAAAATGAGTACTGGAAACTATAAGCATCATTATTTCCTTTTTACAGACATCAATATTTCAACTTTCGGATGAAAATTTTATTACAGCAGACTACATCCATTTGAACCATCTGTTGAAATTCCATGTTCTCTCAGAATCCCTTGGTTGATATAAATTCTGTTGTGAAAAAAATATAAGATGATGCCTATGTAGCAATGGGTTCTGTAAATCAGTGGGAAACCTTTGCAGGTTTAAAAAGTAACATTTGAGTTGCCAGTCTATCTCAAAACCCTATTTCTGCCAATGATTTATAGTCTTTATTGAATCCCCTTTGAATATATTCTTTTTAGTAAATGCTATATTTTGTTAAATGGCCTTTTTGTTAATTTTTTGTGATGCTGCCTGGCAGTGTTATTTTGATAAAACTGTTGGGATCTTGCAAGAGCTGTGCAAAATGCTTGGCATGCTGCCAATGGGGAGCCCACATTTTACCACCTGCTTCTCCTCCAGAAGCACTGTCATCTACAGAGTTCCAGTTTCTACTCCTCCCTCCGCACGGAGTCCAAGGCCATGGTCACACCTTATATTTTAGAAGGATGGAGGCTGCCTTCAGTCCTCGGAGATCAAATGCCAAAGTGCATTTCACATTTTCCCAAGGACTTTCTTGGCTTCAATGAGACTCTCCCTGACTGATCTGGAATGGATGTTGTCCCTCCATTGCAGTGCTGATGGCACCTGCTGTGCTTGGCTCAGAATGGGCTGGAGCAGAGTAAATGGTACACTCCAAGTAAGGTGAATGCAGAAACGTCCTCAGGGTTGCCAGTTTGTGAGCCAGTTTGGTCTAGTGCAGTGATGGTGAACCTTTTGAGTTCGGTGTGTCAAAATTCGCAAGAAAACCTAGCTTAACTCAGGTGCTGTGTCACATCTAGAAACATCCATAATTTTGTGATATTTGTAGCTCTAATAAAACAGTTATATTTTTGATATATGTATTTTATTAAAAGCAAAAACAAATAATTCTTTACATTAGTTACTTTTGTTGCTGAATTTCCTTTGCTAAATCTTCAATTGAAAGTTGGTTATTTCGTACACTTCAAGAACAAGCAAGCCCTGCACGCCCAGGTGCCAGGGTGACCAGGTGTGTCACCCAAAAGGGCTTGGTGTGTCACCTGTGACACGCGTGTCATAGGTTGACCATCACTGGTCTAGTGGTTAGGGAGTTGGACTCTTATCTGGGAATACCAGGTTCAATTCCACCCTCCCCCATGAAGCCAGCTGGGTGACCTTGGGCTAGTCACAGCTCTCTTCAGAGCTCTCACAGCCCCACCTACCTCACAGGGTGTCTGTTTTGGGGAGAAGAATAGAAAAGCTTTGTCAGCCGCTTTGAGTCCCCTTAAATGGGTGAGAAAAGCAGGGTAGAAAAGCCATCTCCTTCTTCTTCTCCTCCTCCTTCTCCTCCTCCTTCTTCTCCTCCTCCTCCTCCTCCTTCCCCTCCTCCTCCTTCTCCTTCTCCTTCTCCTCCTCCTTCTTCTCCTTCTCCTTCTTCTTCCTTACAATCCAGAAAACTGCATTAGACTTTATTTTGTCACTTTTGTGAACCAGTGTTTGTGGGGGTCTAGAAAAGAAGATGTCCTACTCAGCGTAGCAATGAAAAGATGCTCCCTGTAAAATGGTTGCAGGGAAAACCGAAGTAACAGTTTACAAGAAGTGTGTTGTAGTTGAGTGCCTTTTATGATCTGCCTTTTCTTGTAAACCGTGTCTGGAATTACTCTAAACGTAGCTGATTTACCAGATGATGACTTGCATGAAGTCATAATAGTAAATCTTCGTATTTGGCTGCACTGGGGAAATAATGGCGGCAGAGTTGATTCATGAAAATTGCGTCTCTGGCTTTCAAGCTGATGCAGGCTTTGCTTTGAACTGCTGCCTAAAACTTGTACTCAGAGACTGAACCACTTTCATAGCAAAACCATAAGAGTTCTAAAGTCACCAATGAGAATGTCTCATGCTGGGGACATTCTTTTGTTTGCCTTTAGCTGTTGAACCCAAATATTAAATACGCTTCCCCCCTGCAAAAACTATTGTTTTTTAAACTGCTTTTGTATCATTATTATTATTATTATGCTGGATTTTAAACTTTGTATGGGTTTTAGCATTGTCTGATACAGTTTTAATATGTTCGTTTTTAACTGTTGTGAGCCGCCCAGAGACCTTTGGGTATAAATATAAATAAATAACCTTGTAAATTACCATAGGTTTAAAAAATCTGTGTCCTAGGTCCATGTTTCCAAATAGCCTTTCTAGGAAAATTTATTTGCACATCAGGGAGCTTCAGTAGTTTCATACTCACCTGATTTATCTTCCTGTATCATTCGTAGTAACACCTGAGTTAAATTTGCATTTAAGATTTATATTAATTAAAACTAAGCTTGTTAGCATCAGTTGAACTTGCACTAGTAACAGTGGCTGTATATTAATATCAGGGATCATTTTTGTAGCTATCTAGACACATACACTGTATCTGTAACAACATTAAGAAAAAAGGCATCAGGGTAAGGGTGGGTTTCACGAATTGAATTTTGCCATTCAGTACCTTTTGCTGAGAATTTGTGCTGATGTGTTTGAATAGCGGCAATACAGGTTTTTGACTGTTCAAACTAATCTGTGGTGAAGGTGAGCTGTCAGCTGCATTCCCAGGGATTAGGTAAAGGTAAAGATGCCCTCAAGCTCAACTTGTGGTGACTACGTGGACACATCTGTGCAATTTTTTTTACACCAGGAAAGAATTGCTGTGCTGCTGCCTTTCTCTAAGACGTTTGAATAGAACTGGGGACCTTCTGCATGCAAAACACATATGGTGGGACTGGAAGGACATAAAATTGGGAGTTGTGTTGAGTTCATGGTTGAGAGGCAAATATGAAAATGCCAAAAAGCAACAAAACACCTGTTGGGTAACCTTTTAAATATCTAAAATATCTTCTGATCTGTATGATGATTAATTTGAAAATGGTAGCTTCCTTTGTGGTGTATTTATGTATATTTATTTATTGGAAGTCTTTGGACCTCAAACTGAACTGAACTTAGATAGGATTTTTGACCTGTTTGTTTTTGGCATCAATAAACTTATGTGTGGCCTTGATTTTTTGTTAGTTATCCACTAATAACTTCTGTGTTTGATTTATAATTTTTATCTTATATGTGGTGTTTCCAATATAAGAGATTCTTGGAAAGACAAATACTGAAGCCAGAGCTCAGATACTTTAGCTGCATAATGAGAAGACAGGACTTTAGCTGCTGTTGGAAAGATTGAAAGCAAAAGGAGAAGGGGATGGCAGAGGATGAGATGGGTAGATAGTGTCATCAAAGCAATGAACATGAACTTAGGCAAACTCCGGGAGACTGCAGAGGAGAAAAGGGCCTGGTGTGTTGTGGTCCATGGGGTCACAAAGAGTTGGATGCAACTTAGGGCATGTTCTGACATGGCATGAAAAATCCACATTATGGAAAAACGAGGATGAAGTATGTGTTCCCATCATTCCCACATTTGCATTATTACATGGACTTAAAACGAACTTGCTCCTTCTCATTCTTCATTTTTCCTCTGTTCAGCATGGAGAAATTGTATCTTTTTCTCTCCTTCTCTCATCAAACTGTTCCCTGTGCAGTCAGCGATTGGACACTGTTCCATCCTTCAAATCATGACTTCACTGGGGCAGGAAGGTCAAACACCATCCTTCATGTTTCCCTGCCACTGTGTCAGAACATGGATTCCTTTCACGGCACTGCTACTCACTTACCATTCGTTCCTTCTTCCCCTACAGCCTGTATCCACCCAACCACAACTTCAGTTCCATATTTACCACACAGTAAAGGTTCTTTAAAGCTCGCTTTCAATTTCTTTTTCTTTCTACTTGCAGTGTCGCAGAAATGTGCAATTTCTGCAGAATGTGCAGAAAAGGGCACCATGCAACAGTGGAAAGTTTAATGAAAAGGGCATAATGTGTGAGGAGATCAGTATGCATTTTAGTGAAACAGTCAGCAAATCACTACCTCACCTGCCCCTACTGAGAAATCTAGGTTGATAAACTCAATGATGATGCGGGACAAATAGGCTGGGGTTTGCTGTGATGGAGGACATTAGATCTTCCAGTATCTGGATCAAGGCCTCCTTGGGGACCACATAGGCCAAAGGAGTACATGAAGTAGTTCCTGCTGCAAAACACTCAGCTTGGAGACCATTCTAAAATCAGCAGGAAGGGAAGAAGAGAGGAAGAAGGAGTGGGCGAGTGAAAGAGGAAAAAGGGAGAACAGGAGGGAATGAGGCAAAAAGAAAATTAAACTCTTCTGAAATCAGATTTCTCCCCTCTCCTTTGCCTTGGTTACTTGTAAGCCCTTGCACTTCATGATGGTCTTGGGAGTAACATTTTAAAATGACTTGTTCTTTCTTTGTAGTCTTGGCACCTTGGTAAAGAAACTTAATATTTCCAATGCTCAGTTGTTTCTGAATGAATGTAATAAATGTATTTTAGTATTTCATTTCTTATGCAGAATGTAAACTTGGTGAACCAAGTTACGTTGATATTTGGTTCTGACTAATTATTCTTTAAGTCTGCAATTTGGCCAGCTTCTTTATTTATTACATTTATATCTCATGCTGCACCCAAATTTCCGGGGTGGGTGGGTGGGTGGGTTACAACATACTATAAAAATATGAGCACTGTGGTAGATTGTAAATTCCTTTGCCCTGCTTTGGCTATCTTTACATTTTATTTTTGTTTTATCTAGCCCTATTTTCAAAGATCTCAAGGCAATTAAAAAAATTTAAAAGAACCCACTAAAACAGTAACAGGGCCTGAAAGTGGAGAGGGGAATCTGTTCTTCCTTGTAGATTAAGTTCCTACAAATATCTTTAGCCTTCAAGCCTGTTGGATGTAGACAGTTCTCCATATTGCATATTACAGAGAAAGCCATCTTGATCTGAGGACCATTTTTAACAGAGCTGTATTGCTAATCTAAGAGCTGCTACCCAGCATAGTATAGGAGTAGCCAAGCATTTCAGAGTTAGCTCAGTGTAGTGTGGCAAAGGGGAAAGTTGCTCTATGAGACCTTATAGCCTATCAACTGATTTTAATAATGTTAATGGGTCAGCGTAGCAACAATGGGTCAGGAGGTTAAAGTCACTGAAACATTTGGTAAACGAGAATTTTCTAAATCTTTAATTCCCTTACGGGCTGTGCAACAGAGTGCTAATAAGATAGTTCCAGAACAGCTTGGAGAAGATTAGTGATTACACATGGAATATGTAGAGTGAAAGCTGCCAGCCTACTAGAGGTTTGCTTAGGTCAGTTACAGATGAGAACCTGATTGGAATGTTGGATTTCACTGCTGAATTCTATACCTTGGGAGGTTTTAGACTCTTCTTTTTTTAACAGCTGTTGTATTCTGTTCAAGCCATTTTCTTTCATTTACAGTACACAGTAATGTATAACCACTGAAGTACTGGATATACCTTACTGAGGTATAGTAGTTGTCAACCTCTCATATTGAAGAACTGTAGATTAAAGCAATTGTGTGTTGAGTACATACCTGCAAAACAAGTTAGGGAGGATGCATTGTACTTCAGCAACAATCAAGAGGTTTTAAATCAATTGGGTGGTGGATATATCTGTAGTAACTGTTTTATTGGAAGTTGGGTTCAACTCCTACATGGACACTTCTGTGCAGTTTTCTTGTCAAAGATAAGTGGTTTTCTGTTGCCTTCTAGTGAATGGGTGGGGATTGAATTTGCAACCCTTTTCTTTCGTGGCTGTTTGCTCAACCACTGAACTATAGTCACCGTCTGAGATAAAGTCACTCTGTGCTTGTAAGTATACTAGGGACAAATATGTTCAGTGATTGATGCAGCAATCAGTTCATTTCTTATAAGCCTGATGTACATATGAATACTCTTTTAAAATGTAACTTTTTTTCAACGTACATGATTCTAAACGTATTTTAATATGTTCTTTGGTTCTTTCTGTACTGGGCTTTACTGTGGATTATATTTCAGATAGGCACTTGCTATCCTCATGCTAGTACAGACTATGGCAGGCCCTGAGTGGGTACTGCCATAGACTGCACCAGTATATGGATGGTAGGTCTCTATTCCAAGATATAATCTGGAATAAGACTCAGTGCAAAAAAGGCCATTAAGTCAAGACTTGTATTGGGAGTTGCGAAAGCCTATGAGCAGCCATGTTCTCATTTATGTGTGATGTTATACTTGAGAAGAGTCTTTAATGTAATTTTATAGGAGGTGAGAATACAAAGAACTTCCTTTACGCCATTAAGCAGTTAATTGAGAACAGTTCCAGTAGAGACCCAGGCCTTTTCTGCACTTGGCCTTATTTCAGAATATAGTCCAGAATAGGGGTTCACAGTCTACACCAGCATGTGTATAGCTGAAATAAGGCCCTGTGCAGAAAGGACCCCAGTCACTAATACTTGACTATGTATAGTCATTTACTATTGACATTCAAAACAAACCACATTCATTTTATTTGAACAGACTTGGTGATTCATATAGGGAAAGGCTGACTCTGATAGGTTGCTAACTACGAATCATTATAAAGGCAAGAATAGGCAATTTGGAATGAGCCCAGAGATTTACAAGCAGCAAGTGCAATGCTACAGTACGGAATTTGCCAGGTAGATAATCTTTCACTATTCTTGAGGAGGTGATATTTAGCATTTGATATGAGCAACACATTTTGAATTGTCGAGTATAACTTTCAGAGGCAGCTTCATGTCAAGACTATTGCTGTAGTCAATTCTTGACATTAAATAAACATGGTTAAGTTATGCTCAACTTAAGAGAGGAAGATGGCACAAAGCATGCTGTTGCAAACTGCTGCCAGTGTTTCTTTACATAGGGCCAGTGTAGAAGACAAGAGAACCTGAGAACCATACCTGCTTGGGTAAAATAATTGGTATCAGAACTCAGGCCACATTTTTTTTACTTCAAGAATGTTGGAATTTGCTTACCGACCTTACCTCCATATTGCTTGGATTACTTCAATCTCATCTAGTAGGTATGAATGGGATTAGTATCCACAGCTTGGTTGGTTAACAAAACACAGAATGGTGTGTTATCATCATATTCATGATGTTTCAGTCTGCACCTTCAAGTAACCTCACTCTGGAACTCCAGTGGCTGAATCTGTTTCCATAGTAATGGGTAAACATCTTTGCAGCTTCCTTTGTTCATGTTTTCAAAACAGTGTAATCATGTAAATATCATGTAAATAATGGTACCTAATCTGCTGATTTTGCAATAGCAACAAAGGAAGATAGTATACAAGTGTAACATTTGGCTGCTTCTTGAGCCCAGCTTCCTCTTTATTAAAGGTTAAAATTTCTAATACATATCTTGGAAAATACTCCAGGTGCCTTTTTCCAGTAATCTTTAAAAGTGCAGGATTTTCTCTACTCTGCACTGTGTGTCCATTGGAAGAACTGCATGGGAATAGAAGCAACTCATTAAAAATGCCTAGAGACAGGTAGGATTTACAATAGAAAAACAGAGCTTATTAAGAGTGTATTAGGAAGTACCGATCTTTATAGAAAAGCCTATATGTTGAACCATCTGGTTTCATGTTGCCAGGGACAGAGAGGAAATGAAGGCCAAGGATTAAATAAGTGAGGCAGCCTAAGTTTGATTGAAATGTATTTAAACATTGCCGTTTATATTTTAAGAAGCTCAATCCAACAGCCACGCCAAACAGAATTCAAGTTTCTTTGGACCAATTGTCAGTTCATTCACATACTGGTCACTGGAAATGAGCTTTGCTGGTGTTGATCTCAGGGATAATACTGGCCTACCTTACAAAAAAAGCAGAAGCATTAACATAGATTGAATGAATGGAGTGCCATTCATTATAGGGGTAAAAAAGCAGTTAGATTGAAATGTGTTTCCTAGAATTTCTTTGCACTACAGTGATAGTGATAATTTATTATTTATTTAGAAAATTTATATCCCGCCCTTCACCGAATGGTCCCAGGATGGTTTACAATGAAATTAAACCATATCAAATAGTAAAACATAATTAAAAATATAACCCCCTGTGATGGGAACAGGGTTCCTGAGCATGCAATGTCGCTCACACAACCCTGCCCCGGCTGGTATGTGCCGAAAAAAAAAACAAAAAAGGAAAAAAAACACCAACTCGGTCCACGTGGAAGTTGTAGTTTATTCCAACACAAACAAAAATTTTGTCAGACTCAACAAGACGTACACGGTAAAGAACTTGGAATCTTAATCGCAGTTAAGCAATCGCCTAACTCTCAAAATCCCCAGCTTCCAAACGAAGGATAGGGGAGACTTTTAACTTAAACCTCCCTCCCACTTCCTTAATTGCCTCCAGAGTATGACCTTTTACCTAAATTGGATGCCTAGTTCCAATTTTGCTTATCTCTCCCTGAAATGCAGGTGGCTGGATGGTTAAAGTAGAACTCCCCCCAAAATACCAAACTTTTACAAATATGTCATATAAGGATTACGATTTATAGAGCTTCCCGTCACACGTTACCCCCTAAGATCATAACTTTACCCTTTTATGGTTAAATTATGACCTAAGAACAAAATCAGGCATACGAGGATACATATTGTATGACAAAATATCCACACGCAATCACTTTACAGAAGAAAATTTGGTGGTTAGAATCGTATATATTCCCACGATTACAATTCCCTCCTTTCACTCCATACATCTACTGAGGGCATCTGCAATTACATTCGCCTTCCCACTCAAATGCGAAATCTGAAAGTCATAATCTTGTAAACTTAATGCCCACCTTAGAATTCTCGTATTATGGTCCTTCATCTGTTGCAAAAAAACCAATGGATTGTGGTCTGTCTCAATTTTAAATTTAGCACCCACCAAATAGGGTGCTAATCTTTTTAAAGCCCACACGATGGCTAAACACTCCTTCTCGATAGTGGAATATGCCATCTCCCTTGGTAATAATTTGCGGCTTAGAAACGCGATCGGACGGAATTCCTCCCCCCCGATTCGTTGCCCCAAAACACATCCAAGACCCCTTTGACTGGCATCAGTTTGTACGATAAAAGGAAACTCGTAATTCGGTGTAGCTAATATCGGAGCTCTAATGAGGCAAGTTTTCAAAACATCGAAGGCCCTCTGACATTCTAACGACCATTTAACTTCATTGCTGGCTTTTTTCTTACACAAATCGGTGAGTGGTGCCGCAATCTCGCTAAAGCCCGGTATGAATCTTCGATAAAAATTGACCGACCCTAAAAAACTCTGGACCTTTCTCTTCGTAGTGGGTACCGGCCAATCTTTAATACTTGCTACTTTAGCCTCCGATGGAGATATTTCCCCACGACCAACGTAATGCCCCAAATAAGAGACTCGCCCATAAGCAAATTGGCATTTATCTGGTCGTAGGGTTAAACCGGCCTCGGCTAACTTCTGCAGTGTGTTTTTAATATCCTTCAAATGATCCTGGAAAGTGCCATTAGTGGCAATAGCAACATCATCTGCATAGGCGAACGCACAATGCGAATCCCTTAATACCTGGTCAATTAGGCGCTGGAATGTCTTGCCCGCACTAACCAATCCGAATGGCATACGCGTAAAACGGAATTGCCCCAAATGGCAAACAAAAGAGGTTTTATCCTTAGAATCTTCTTCCATCTCAATCTGCCAATATCCCTTCGTAGCGTCCAGTAACGTAATGTACTTAAAAGCCCCCAATTTCTCTATTAAATGGTCCAGCCTCGGGGCTGGATATGGGTCACTCACAGTAAGTTTATTCAGTTTCCTATAATCTACGCACAACCTATATTCGGGGCTGCCATCTTCACATAAATTTGGTTTTTTAACCAGCACAATTGGGCTTGCCCAAGGGGATGTAGAATATTCAATTACCCCCCACTCCATCATCCGAGTTATCTCTCTCTCCACCACCTGCTGCATCCGCGGATTTAGAGGGTACGGTTTCGAACTGACAGGCTGCGATGTCCCCGTTTCAATATGGTGTTTCAACATCTTAGCATGCCCTGGCTCATCACGAAACATATATTCATAACAAGATAAGAGCGCCCACAATTGGCTTTGCTCTTCCTCCGATAATTCTCTTGAGATTTTAACAAACTCCAAAGGCTTCTGTTCCCCAAAATGTACGTATTCCATACCTTCCTCCTCCTGCTTTATCTGCGCCTCTGCGATTAAACAAGGAAGCATCCGTGCCTCAGCCTCATAAAATCTCTTAAGCCTATTTACGTGAAAAGTTGATTGAGTCCCATTCTCACCAGATACTAAGTAATTGTTCCGGGGTAACACCTTATTAACGGTATAAGGACCTTCCCACCTCAGGGTAAGTTTGTCAATATGACCTTGTTTCAACACTAAAACCTTCTGGCCTTTAACAAACTGCCTGGGCTTAGCATCAGAATCAAAATATTCCTTTTGCCTAGTCAAGGCCTGTTGTAAATTATCTGCAGCCGTCTCCCTAACCGCTTTTAAGTTTTCCTGTAGTTCTTGCATATATACATTTACATCCTTGGGTACTGAGTCTGAAATTCGACCTTCAAAATTCATCCTTAGTATCTCTAATGGGCCTCTAACTTCTTTTCCAAAAACTAATTGGTTTGGGCTATAACCCAAACTTTCGCTCTTAGCATCACGGATAGCAAACATAATGTAAGGGAGACATCGTTCCCACCTATTTGGGTTATTGAAGCAAAATTTTACAAGAATTTTCTGCACAATTCCCACATAACGTTCAATCAAACCGTTTGAGCTAGCCCTACCCGGCAAGACTAAACAAAGATCAACCTGAGCCACCTCAAGCACCTTCTCCATCAGTTTGCTGGTAAAATTTGACCCACGGTCACTAATGATTCGTTTCGGGAACCCATAAGTGGCACAAAAATCCAAGAAACAATTTGCAATATCTTCCGCAGTAATCCTCCGCAGAGGATACGCTACAGAGAAACGGCTAGCATGGTCCACCAATAAGAAAATGAACCTCTTCCCCGTACGGGAAGGTGGGAGAGGGCCTACTACATCCATGCTGAGTACCTCAAACGTTTCTTTAATAACAGGATAATTAATTAACTCAGCTTTTGCAGTATCATTAGGATGTCCCACCTTCTGACAGATTTCACACTTTTGACAATATTCTCGAATATCCTTAGTAATATTGGGCCAATAAAATCCCCTCTGAATTCTTTCTTGGGTTCTATTTTTTCCGAAATGGCCCGCATATAAGTTCTTATGGCTAACGTCCAGAATTTCCCCCCGAAATAGACTTGGTACAACTAATTGCAAAACCCTCTGGGCCCCGTATTTCTTAGGGAGATACTCCCGGTACAATAAGTCATTCTCCCAATAAAAATTTACTTCCCCAGGTTTAAGAGTTCCCTTAGGACCCGTCTTAGCCTCTTGCCTACAAACCTCAAGAGTATCACAATTTGCCTGAGCCTCCTTAAAACTCCCCGAGACCTTAAAAGTCTCAGAATCCTCCTCAATGAACTGTTCCCCTTCCTTCTGCTCCTGCCGCTGCTCTTCCCTGAGGATTTCCCGTTCCTCCCTCTCCATCCCCTGGGTTCGTATCTCTGCCTGAGTTTTTGCTTGCAGCCTTGTAACTGCCCTGACCTGACATAAACTACGCGTCCGGTACATTAAATCTGCACCAATTATAAACGCTGCTCCCCCTTGCTTATGGCTCATACATGTCAGTTCACCAGCAAAGTTTTCATAAGTGACATGAACCTGATACAAAGGGACCCGCTTTACAGAAGACTCAAATGGGCTAATATCAATGAAGCCAATACCTTTGCACCCCAACCTTTCAATTAATAGAGATGATACAGAGCTAAGGTCCGCTCCACTATCTACTACCCCTGTTACCACATACTCATTATTAATTACCACTTGCTTGGCCCTCATCTTAGCCACCCACTCCCTCTGGTCTTTAGGAGCAACGTCTCTATAATCTATGCACCGAAACACTTGTGGGGTCAGACCAACACCCATCATTGTGGCATTTTCCTCCTTCTCTGCGGACTTTGTAGCCTTGTGTGCACTCAGCTGTTCCGGAGTTGGCCACGTCCGTGTGCAAGCATTGCCTCTATGAACTACTGACATACATTCCTCTGCTGAATCTTCAGAGGTTGCCTGCCAGTCCCAATGTTCCGCTAAAGATAGGGTCTGCCCCTGATGTTTCGCTTGTTTAACTCGGGCCATATCGGGCTTTCTTCGTTTATCACAATCACGTTTCATGTGGCCGACTTTTCCACACAGGAAGCAGGTTAGAGTCGCCGAGGGGCCCCTCGTTTCACCTCGTCTTTCAGAAGGTGCAACCTTTGGTACTGGCGGGCCATTTCCCGGCTTCATCACCCTCTCCGATCGTTCAGGCTGCAAGGATAATTTACCCGCAGGCCTTAAACTCCACTTTGGCTTAGTCGGATCATTCTCTTCTCGCCCTCCAAGAATACTATCAGCAAAGGTGGCAAGTTGCTCCACAGTAGAGGGGTTCCTTGCTTTAATCATTTCAGCTATATCAATAGGCATAATGTTCATAAACTGCTCTCTCGCCAACAGATCGGCCACCTTCTCAAAAGTAAAGTCTTCAATAGCACTTCTCAGCCACGCCCTGCTGGCTCGGCGTAGCCTAGACATAAGGGCACTAGCTGTCTCCCCTGGTCTACGACGGGTTCCACGAAAGTCTTTATGCAAGTTTTCCGTAGTTTTTCCGAATCTTTGTAGGGCTAACGTTCGAAATTCCTTATATGAAAATGGCCCTTGTTCTTGCAAGTCTCCTAATACAGTAAGTAAACCCCCTGAAACTCGAGACCACAAGATGTCAATGTAAGCTTTTTCGGGGACCTTATTACTTTTACACGCCCCCTCAAAAACCGACAAAAAGCTTATTACGTCATCGTCGGCTTTATAAGATGGAAAGTTATCCTTATCCCATCGGACCTTTGCATTGTCCTTCTCTTGTTGCTTGACCATCAAGGCTGTCAAAGTCTTTAAGATAGTCTCCATCGTATCCTCAGATTTGTGCGGCACTTGGATTTTAGGTCTAGACTGTGTTTTCAAAGTCTTACGCCTGACCTTTGGTATAGCTCCCCCTCGCCCCCTTTTAAACTTAGGCTGGGGAGGGTTTCTTACCGGCATACCCCACTCCCATTTTCCTTCTTCCGGGCATTCCTGTTCCCGTCCTTCATGCTCTTCTTGCTTTTCTTCCTCAGAATCACATTCTTCCTCTGAGATTTGTGGTTGGACATCCGTCTCCTCCAAGGTAACGTTCAACTCGGGAACCTGGTCATCCCCCGGACTCCCTCCGGCAGCCATTTCAGCTCCCTAGGGCTCTTCGTAGTTATAAAACCACACCAGGTTTCCTCCGTCCTCGTAAGTACGACCTTCTACCGAGGTTCTCCACCGTTTATTTCAAAACGGCACAAAACAAAAAACCCAGCTTCCTAGACCGAAGTTCTAGGATCCCACCGCTGGTCACCATGTGATGGGAACAGGGTTCCTGAGCATGCAATGTCGCTCACACAACCCTGCCCCGGCTGGTATGTGCCGAAAAAAAAAAACAAAAAAGGAAAAAAAACACCAACTCGGTCCACGTGGAAGTTGTAGTTTATTCCAACACAAACAAAAATTTTGTCAGACTCAACAAGACGTACACGGTAAAGAACTTGGAATCTTAATCGCAGTTAAGCAATCGCCTAACTCTCAAAATCCCCAGCTTCCAAACGAAGGATAGGGGAGACTTTTAACTTAAACCTCCCTCCCACTTCCTTAATTGCCTCCAGAGTATGACCTTTTACCTAAATTGGATGCCTAGTTCCAATTTTGCTTATCTCTCCCTGAAATGCAGGTGGCTGGATGGTTAAAGTAGAACTCCCCCCCAAAATACCAAACTTTTACAAATATGTCATATAAGGATTACGATTTATAGAGCTTCCCGTCACACCCCCTTCCTCCCACCTCACCTCACCTCACCTCACCTCACCCCCTACCCTCCCTCCTTAACAGGAGCACACTCTGAAGAAGCTGTTTAAAAAGCAAAAGCCTGGGTAAAAATGCATGTTTTCACCAGGTGCCGAAAACTATACAAGAGGGAGGCTGTTCCAGAGTCTAGGGGCCAGAATAGGAAAGGCCCTCTTTCAAGTCCACCTCTGAAAGAGAAGGCCCTCTCCCTGAGATCTCAGTGCCCAGGCAGGTGAGAATTACAAGCAGAGAAAGACACTTTGCAAACAACTAACATGGTAATCTGTTCATAGAGCCTGTTGCAGAAAAACCGCAAAAGTCTTACATGCTTTTTTAAATCTTAACAAATCAAGGCGTAAGCTTTTGCAAACTAGAATCCATTACATCAGAGAACAGCCATCAGGTCCCACTGTGGGTGTTACAATAGATGAGTGGAAGGAGAAGCATTGATCAGCAGTGCCTCCCCCCCCCCCCCCCGCAATTGTAATATGGCAGCCATCAATGGGAGCTTTACACGTTACCTTCATAGCACCTTAATGACACTAAGCTTATCTGGATTTTCTGCTTGTGAGAAAATTGGTTTCTGCATTTACATTTAGTTTCCATTTAAACACAAAGGAAGTGGGAAAGAAACCTCTGTAACAGTACTTGATCAATGGCTATGTGATAAATACAATAAAGCTGTCTAAATGATTGATGGAAGAATGAGTATAAGGTATTTGTAAATACTACAGATTAAATAGTTATGTCTGTTCCAGGGCTCAGTGCTTCTTTTTTTAATACAGATTACTGGCTTTAATTATAATCCAGCCAAACAAGGGAGGACTGGTAAATTATTCCAGTACACCATCATTTTACTAATGTTGATGAATTTCAACAGAGAATCTAAAACTGGTCTGAAGACGTTGTCATTGAGCAAAACTTATTTTATGTGTGTGCTATTTCTGTGAAATGTGGTAGATTTCACTATATAAGGAGTAGTGACTGGATCTGTTCATTTGAATGTTGACATATTTTGGATACTAGCATTCCAATTTAAGGAACTTCCAGTCAAAGCCTAGATAATTGTTACAGAGGACTAAACTACATTCCTATATCACTCCTGTTATATCACTCCGCATTCTTATTTATTTGAAACAGTCATTCAGATAAACAAACAATTTTTCAAATTTTGTTTGAATTTTGAGGTTTAATAGTCAGTTTAGTTGCATTTTTTTACAATTTTTACATAGTCCACCCTGATACGTCATGATATAAGATGAAAATTAATGTAAATGATTAAACCAACGTCCTTCCTTATTTTAGGGGCAAAACGTAGTGAGTTTGTGAAATTCAAATTCCCCCCTTTAATCCCATAGGATGTAAAACCAGGGATGGGTGAAAAACATTTGTCATGTTCACAATTCATACGAATCCAAACATTTGTGGGCAGATTGAAAGGGGTCTACGTTTGTAGGTCCTTCTTTACCTGTAAATCGAATTTATCCAGCCTTCGTAGAAGCTTCAATGAGGGCCAGATCTGCCCACCACCATCCTCCCGTCCCCCCCAGCCATGCCCCCTTACCTGGAAATCCATCTGCCACCATCAGATCCTCCTCCAATCCTGAACTAGGCCTTCTGGAAGTGCACACACAGGTTTAGAGGCCACCCCCATCCAGGAATCACACGAAATCTGAGGGAGGGGCAGGGGCAAAAGGTGAGTGGGGGAATCGAGGTGGGAGCAAGGGGTGATTCCTTCACCCATGAACATTGAACAGGTGTTCATAAGTGAAGGTGAAGGCCCCCACATTTGCAGGGGGGGCTTCGCACAAAGCCAAATATCCCCCCCCCCTATTCATATTCAGTAAAGCGATTTTAAATTTTCTTTCTTGGTGCTTTCTAAAACTGAGGACTCATGAATTACCACTTTCTTTTAGACTTCTTGTAATCAATTCCCTTTAGTTTTCCATACCCCCTCTCATCAAGGGCCCAAGAGCTTGCAACCCTATACAGCTACATATCAGGAGGAGACTCGGAGCACAGTCTGCAGAAGACCACATGTATTGACTTTGGTCTGCCTTTTGTGTCATAATAAACCTTACTGAACCTGGCTGGCTACTTCTTTTGTTTCATAATGTCAATCACTGTCATTCTAAGGTATTACACATGCAGGAACTTAAAGTACCTCCCTGGGCACCTAGGGGGTTGTGTGTCCAAAGATCCAAGCACACCCAAGGACTCTGGATATCCAGGGGTTTCTGCACCTACCAGCCCTCCAGCTGCTGCAGCCCTTGATAGAAGAGACCTGACAGCAATCCTAATTAAAATACCCCAAGATGGTTTCAGTTAGGAGAAGTTACCCATTCCACCTTTGTGGATGCTTGGAGTTGGAGAAAGGAGACTTAAGTGCCAAAGATTCCACCTGAGTTCACAATGGTGGCTGATTTTTGCTGCTATCACAGTGATTTCCTGCAGGGTCCTTGCTGTTGTGACCAGAGGCCCTGCCATGTTCTGGGAGCCCTGGCAAGGCACATGGCGTGTGTCTAGTGTTTGGTTACTCCATGCGGCTAGATCCCATCCTAGATCCTGTCCCTTCTAGATGCCACATGGTCACCTCCACTGTTTGCCTCTTTTTTAATGACTATTTTTTTCTACCACCAAAAATAATTCTAGTACCCATCCTGGAGTAGGGAGTAGAAACATCAGGAGAAGTCCCATGAGTTTCCTGTCACTACAGCTTAAAGCTCTCAGAAGCCCCATTTACTTCAGACATAAAATGCTGAAACCCAATTACCCTTTCAGTGTGCAGCCTGCAGTCTCTTGAGGCTGTGTATAGTTTATGATAATAAAGTCTCTCAAAATCTGTCATTTAAATTTTTGTGAGAGCTTAATGAAATATGCAGATAAAGCTAAAATAAAATAAAAAATGTGAAGGGCCTGGCTGCAGAATTTTGGAACTGAACCGTAATGAGGAAAGGGATCATATGAAAGCCATTTTATTCTTTGTATAGATATTCACAAAATGCAAACATACTAACAAAAAGGCTGACATCTTGACATTTTAAGCTTTTAAAACCTTTGTAACATCTAGAGACCTACTTTTAAATCCATTCAATGGGTTTTTTTAACAGTGCTTCAGAAACTGGTATAAAATTGTTACAGATAAAAGCTTAAACTGTACGGAGCCACAGTCAGCTGTTACATAAGCAAATGGCAAGGCCTTTCCAGCTGCTGTTAAAATGCTCTGTCAGCTGCATTGACTATATTGCGCTATTAGAATACTGATAGGTCTGTTAACACACATTGCCACCAGAGGTTGATGAAGACTGAATCAAAGTTTACAACACTGGAGTTGTAAAGTATAATTACTTTAAAAAAGAGAAGGAAGGACACACACATACACACACACTTTTATGCTCATTGATCGCTTACAGTGTTGGTGAAACTGTCCATCCAGATATTGCAGAACTAGAACTCGCATCATTCTTTGCTATTGGCTAGTTTGGCTGGGGTGTATAGAGCAAAATTCAAGGGCCACAGTTTGGCCATTTCTATTTGTTGGTTTGTAGAATTTCAATAAGCTGCATCTTGTCCCTACATATATTACTAAGCCTACTGACAATGACTATCTTGTGCTGTGCCGGTCCAATTCAGGCAACCCAGACCGTGGTGGGCCAAGGCTGCCACTGGCCTACACCAAGGACCATCTTCATTGCGAGCAGCCCATCTTGACCTATCTTTAGGGACCTGGAACAAAAGTTCCCAACTTCTAAAGTTGCTGGCTGGGGCCTTTTTGGCCAGCTGCTTAGAAGCAGAGCATTTTTAATATACTTCTCACTGCACAATGAAATGTGACTGGATGTAGTATACTGGGATATGGCCCATGTGCTGCCCAGTGAGAATGCTGCATGGAACCCTTATAAGCATTCCACCTTTGGAGTAGTGTACAGTGCATTTTCATTCCACTCCAGCATCTCATCCAGTTGGAGAAAACAGTCTGTGCATGAAAGACTGGTTCGGGTACCAGCTAAAACCATTCCATGTCTCATTTGGCTCCCTGTTCTTCTGTCTTCTTCAGAGCAGCATGGGAAGAGCAGTGAAGAGTTAGAATAGTTTTTTCTTCATTTGTTTTTCTCCATTCTCCTGATTTTTGGTTGTCTGTGCCTTTGCCCAGCAGAAAAGCCTTACAAAGTCTGTCGTGGGAGATTTTTTTTTTCATTTTTCTTTCACTAGAGCTTCTGAGTGGGAGAGCTGTGTCGGTTGTGCAGCCACATACATGTTGGACCCAGTGGCAACAGGCAGCAGCAGTGATCAGGCAAGGGCACTTTAGTCTCAATCCTGCTGATCATGACTATGGTAGCCCTGTGTGCACTGGGCCAAGCAACAGAGTGCAACAGTGGCAACTGAGTAGGGACACTTAGACTCTTGCAGCAGAGCTTACCTGTCTTCAGAATTTGCCAGAGTTCTTCAGAGTTTTGCTGCCACGCAGTTGGAGCAATAACAGTTGAGCTTTGCAGCCTGATGCCCAGATGAATGGCCTCATGGAAGGCACCCAGTGCGTAGATTGGAGCAATATGGTGGAGTGACTCAGGTTCACTGGAGTATGTGTGGAGACAGGTCCTGCAAGGAAGAACAGAGTGTTGCTCTTTGCCTGTTGATGTGCTCCTTCATCGTGATGTTATCTGTCATAACCAGAGTGTGTGTGCCCAAGGAGAGGGAATAGTCCTATAGAATTAAGAAGATCACTTTCAACTCCAACCAGTTGATATCCTAATCAACCTCCCTGGGGCCCCACTGGTCTTCTGCTGTAACTCCCAGGGAGATGCACCTGAAGTTGTTACCACCTGAACCCCACTGAAGGACACTCCCCTAATTTCAGATTGTGGAACTGGATCCATCTCAGCAAACTGCTTTATGCCTCAGCTGGGAGTCAGAGCAGACAGAAATAGGAAGAGAATTTCTTTTGTAAATTTAAATTAAGTACACATCTTTATGATATAGATTTATTACTAAGTAGTTGCACTCAGGACCTTCTAATTCTTAGAGAAGCAAAGCACAATTTCTCTGAATCTTGCATCACCATTTTCAGCTCAGTAGTCTCACATTTCCTCTACAAGTATCATTGGGTTTTAAGCTTGTTTTTCTTTTCTGCATGCTATCTACTACTGCATCTTAGAGACATTTCTGGATGCAGCTTGGGTGGGTAGGGAGTTCAGAAGATACAAAGGCATCCACAAAGTAGAGCCAGATGTATTTAAACCCTGTGAACACAAGTATTCAGGAATGTGGGCCTGTATTGTGCTATGCATCCTCCAGGCAGCTGCTTTGCTGTGATAAGAAAGCAATGATGTATTCATGCTGACCTTGTCTCTAAAGAAGCCCTATCCTGGAACTACTGCAAATAAGGAATAATTTCCTGCAACATGCTACTAATGTTCCATCTGAAGGGGAGTGGAAAGAAATCCCGGTGCAGTGACACATACAGTGTCTGACCACACAGGATTTCCTGTTGGAAAGGAAGCTTTGTGGAAGCTTTTCCTCCTGTAGTTCATTCAGAAAAGCAGAGGTCAGCTGCATGAATGGCTGTGCCTTGTGTTGCCCTTAAAAGCAATTGAAATTGCTAATGGATGTAATACGATACCAGGAAGATAGAGAAAGACTATTGTTATATATATCCATGTAATAAGTCTAATGCACTTACTGGTGCATTAGTACTGGGTTTTTCTTTGAAAATGTTGAAAATATTGAAAATGTTCCTTAATTATTCATAATGGGAGCTCCTCTGACATTTTACTCATGCCAGGGGCACCCCAGTTCTTGGAAGCGATCTTGAAATTGAGTGTTTTTTTGTTTTTGTTTTTTTTAAGCAGTCAATTTACTGCAATAAACTTCAGAGGTGAAAGCAGGGCAAGGCAAGGCAAAAAATATTTCCTGCTTTCCTCAGTTTTTCTTCTTATCCTTGAATGATCAATTCAGGGAATCCCAGGCAAGCACTCTCATAAGTAAAGTTTTCTTAGTGAAAAGGTCAGAGGCAGGAAAGCTGAAAAACAGGGGCAGAGACAGTGAAGAAAGGTCTACACTTCTGGTAGTTTCAGATTTTGTGTGTTTGGTCAAAGAAGTTCGAGCTATATTTTTGCATTTTTATGCCTGTTGCATGAGGTTGGGATGGGAGGAGAGTAAAAGGAAAGTGGGGAGGGGTCAATGGATCCTAAGTGTCTTGTACTGGGGCAGAATAATATACATACTCTGGAAGTTGCCAGTGCACCATAGACACGTGTGGGCATCTGATCTCTGAGAGAGAACTTTTGTGTCTTCAAGGGCTAGGCAGGATCCAGCAAACAAGGGGGACATGAAACCAACACGTATCCCTAGGAAATCGGCAGTTTTTTTCCTGGACTTTTCCCATCTCGCCAGCAAGTTTACCCCTTCATAGGGACATCTGTCAACATGGAACTTTTTTGTTTCTCTATTGTCCCTCTATTGCAGCAGACTTTAAAAATGCCGTTCAATTCCGAATTAAGCATCCCCATGAGGCTCAGCAAAACGTGCGTTTAAAATGCACCTACCGTCCCCACGGAAGCGTGTTTTCTTTGCCCGCATCTTTTTCTCCCTGCCCCCTCTCTGGTGGATAGGGTGCCAGCAGGAACAGGGAGGGACTGCGCTCTGTGCAGCCACAACCAGGAAGACAACCCCCGACAGATCCAAAAGAAAAATAGCCATGGGTATTTACAAGTTCTCCGTCCGTCTCCGTTGCCTGCAAAGGCAGAGCCGGGCTGCAGCCAGCGCTCGGGCGGAAGCAATTCATTACGCTATTCACAAGATCTCTGGCCTCCGAAATGCCCCCCCACCCCCGCCAGCGATGAGTGATTGTGCCCTCATTCACTCTCAACACTTTCACTTGCGGGCGGAAGCAATTCATTACAATGTATCTTATATGATTGGAATGCCTGCCTACTGTTTTCATAGATCTTGAATGCTGGCTGTGGATGAGAGGCAAATAAACAGAATGAAAGAGAGAGAGAGATGATCTCTCTGGCAGACAATTCCCCCCCCCCCAATACCTCTCTTGCCACGGAGCGTCTCCATGCACAATGCTGCTAGGAACACCCGCGGCTTCCAAAAAGTGGATTGGTAGTCTTGTTTAAAGGGGGGGGGGGTCTTTCTTCTGCGCAGTTTCCTCCTTTGTGGCACTGGAAGCCTGGAGAAAAGCTCTGCATGCAGATGCTCCGTGGCAAAAGAAGCTTTTTAACGGGCTTTTTATTGCATGAAGACGGGGCCAACCTGTTGTAAACAACTGTCAACACCTTTTTCACATACACGCATCCAGACTGCATTCACTTAATCCACATTATGTGGATAATCCAGAGTAAAGCACACCCAGACACATTTGATTCAGGATTATCCGTGCTGTATTCCAGATTATCCAAATAATGCGGATTAAGTAAGTGCTGTCTGTATGAAGCAACTGTAGCACAGCCAGCCATAGCAGCCAGTACCAGCAACCCTGCATTCCTAGTGTAGGAAATGTGACATGGTGGTTGGACCCAGGAACTTCCATTTTGCCATGACTGAGTTTCCATGGAGCAGCGAAGGAGAATCTTTTCACCGACAGACACAGCACAATACTCTTTCAGCTTTGGCTGAGGAGGAACCAAATGACTTAGTGAAGTCAGGCACTATGGTGCCTGCCTGCTTAATGAGGTAGTGAGTTCTAAAGACACATATGCTTTGTTGTTTTGTTGGAAGGCTAAGGGTTTCCTAACTAAGCCCTCATAGCTAGAGTCACCCAGTAAGGTCTTACTGAAGAAAGAGGCTACTCCATCAAGACATTTACACGATGTCACAATGGGTTTCACAATAGATTCTGATCTGCTGCATGCTGTCTTCATTAGAGTTGTTGCATTTTGATTGGTTTTACCCCAGTGAACTACCTTTTATTCACCCCTCAAGTAATGCTAATCTCAACAATTTGTGTGAATACTACTGATCTGAGACACATACAGAAGGGATTGGGGTGAAAGATAAGAGTCCCTTTGATAAATTGCCCATACCATTTTTGTTTCTGCCCATAAAATATTTGCTTCCTAGCTTCGAGTCTGTCTGGCAGTAGGAGATGCTGGGCTACAGATCTTTGTGCCTTGGCATGTAATTGAGGATAAAGGATAAAGATCCAGAAGTTCAGATTTGAGGTGAGAGAAGTTTCTGTTTACAAGTGTAGGAATTATATCTTATATTTTGGAGGCCAGTCAGAGTAGGTAACTTGGAGCACTTATAAAGATGTCCGTGACCTAGCTGGACAGGGAAGACAAGGGTAATCAGAAATGCTCTTTGTCTTGCAGTTCCTGGATATTGTCACGCATCATACATTGGATTAAAACAAAACAAAAAAAAAACCTTTTTTTCTGAGCAGCTGTATTTTAGGGTTGTCCATGCTAACTTCCACACTTGTTTGGAATGGAACATAATTTTTTTATATAAGCTGAAGAGCCTCCTAACCACTTCTTGCTTCCAGTGTTAGACATTTACTTGTTTAATCAGCAGAGCTGCTAATGGAAGGTGGATGTGGTTCCCTAGAACTTGGGAAGCCCACCTGGGGTCACGCTTAAGATTTAATCCAGCTTCAGTCCACTTTAAGAGTCAGAGGATACATCAGCAAAGTGACAAGTTGATTTCTTTTAGTGTCAAATAACTTTTAAAAATCACCTTTTAGGATAGATAATGTGGAAAGAAAATTACTGGTCACTTTGCTGATGTGTTCTCTCTCTCTGAAGGTGGACTGAAGCTGGATTAAACCTTAAGTGTGACCACAGCCCTGGAGAACAGTCAGGAGCCATTTGTGGCAACTGATTGCTCACCTGTGACTTTCTGGTCCCAGATACATTTTTAAATGAAATCACAGCAGTTAATCCTCCCTCATCTTGAGATGGGCACAATCCTAACCATCTCTTAAACGTAGGACATCTTTTAGCTCCTTTTCACATATCTATGCCAGCTACAGGTACTGGAAACTATCTCCCTTTCTGGCTGAAACTGTGCCTTTTCTATTTCTTCTCTAGCTTGTATTTCATTTTAAAATTTGACCAGATTAAATTTAACCAGCTTTTTCTTCCTGTGCTGCATACAGGTCTTGGCATGCTCATCCTGTACAACTAACCAGAGAGCAATTCATATTTCTCTGTCTCTCAATCTGTTTCAATCAAGAAAGTTCCTTAATCCAGATAGGGCCATATGAGCAGCAACAGCTTGGCTGAGGGATAGTTGTCGTATTTCGTGGAAAATCTGTGGACCCCAGATTGTATCTGTGCTCTGAAATAATGTTTATATTCCAGATGTTACCCAGGAGAAGAAGCTAACTAAATTAGGCAAATATATATATATTTAATTTTGGCCACCTGTGCACGCTTATTTAATTTCTATTAAAACTACATACATTTTTATCTCAATAAATGTGACTGGAATAAGGTAGTATCATATCTTTAAGAAATTACTTTTTTGTAATTATTTAGGTGCTAAAAGAATCCTGTATTCTGTGTACTGCAAATGCTATACATTCTTATTTAGAAATAAGATCTGCTTTGTTTAACATGACCTGACCCATTGAAGTATTTTTAGTATTGCTCCTAAACATTTATCTGGTAGATAGCCTGATTTTTTTAAAATCAAGCAGTGTAATTTAGTAGTTGATTATTATTTCTGTGTTCTTCAACTTAACTAAAACTAAATATTCTATAGTGTTTATATATTTTTATAAAGGTGGCCACCCAAGTGTAGGCAGTATCAGAAGGAAGTGTGCCTTACAGTGGCCCAATATTTAATTTTTTTCAAGCAACCACAAAATAGCAAGCTCTCAAATTCTTAAAAATTATTTGTGAAACAGAGGATGGAGTGGGGGAAGGAGACAGAAATCTCTCATCATGTTAAAGCTACAGATGGCCTAAGTTCTGTTGGCCTAAGATCCCAAAGGAAACTTGCAGATTTAACAGTATTAGCCTATTTGGTGTCTCCTTCCTTATTTTATCCAGTTTTGCATATTTCTTACACTCATTTGTTACAGATCTTCAAACAAAGTTTAATCTGAGATAAAGACAACCTGAGTTGTCTAAAATACAGCTTTCAAATGTTCATTTCATTTACTGAAGGAAAAGAGTTATCTAACACCTGTATCACCCATATGAAAAATGCTTCCTTAGTAACTCAGTCAACAAAATAAACCAGATTTAATTGATAATTGGGTTCAGTCCGATTAGACACATCAAGGTTTGATTTCTGCCAGCCCCTTTGAATCCACACATTTAAATAGATCATTGGCAGCAATGAGGAGTAGGCTAAAAGGTCTCAACAAGTAGCATGCTACACCAGCTTCAAGGGAAATTCTGAAAGAGATGGGAAAGAAAGTTATTAAAATATATCAGCATGGAAAGATTTACAAAGCCATTTCCAAAGTTCTTGGACTCCCACAATGAGAGCCACTGTCCCAAACTGAGAAAATTTGGAACAGTGGTGACTCTATCTGTTAGATTTTGCCTTTTTTAAAAATTGTGCCCAGTAGCAAATAGGTCTCCAAACTTTCAGTAATTGTGGCAACAGCCTGCTTCACACAGAAGGCTGTCTAAGTCTTAGTCAAGAACTTCAAATAGTTTTGGAAGTCACCACCAGTTCCTGAGTAATTTAATCTATTATTACTTTCTGCAGTATAGCCTGTTTTGTTTTTGTTTTTAAAAAGCAGCAGATTGATCCCAGTTGGTAAGAAAAAGCTTGGAGCAGTGTTTTCTTCTCAGTTTCTTATTTTGTTATAGTGGATTTAAATATTTCCTTCAAGCAGCACTAGATTCAAGCTGTAGATGCAATGATTAGAAATAAATGTTGTAGTTCAGCTTTTGGCGGCATCCTAGCGGCTCCATTATTTCTCTCTTTACGCACACCAGTTCCTTCTCAGCAAAAAGTGGCTTGTTGGCAACCAGAAAACAACAAAGAAAGAGAAGAAAAAAGTAAATATATACCTGACTTGCAAAATAAAGCTGTGATCCGAAGCAGCAAAAATCAAATAAAAAGCATCTCTGAAGTGCCTGTGAGGTGACTTAGAGGAGGCTTTGGGGTTGGATTGTTCACATACCAGTCTGCCCCTCCATGAGTGCCACACACTGTCTCTTTTGTTATGTCTGAATACAGCCTCAGAGTATGTCCAGACGGGGGATACTGCACATTCTGATGCACAGTCAGTGCCTGGGTGTCACACCTGACACCTGATACTTCGTAGCGGTGGCACATTATGCTGCTGCTACTGCAGATTTACCTGCTGTGGAACTATCAACACTCGCTCTGCAGCAGCAGGTAAATTCGAAGTTTTCTGCCGTCTTCACAGGAGAGCGAGAAACAGCCAACGAGAGCTGAGGCTGCAGCTCAACTTCCATTGGCTGCTTCACCGGCTGCCTCACCACATGTGTCACGGAAGCCACGGACCTCCGTTGGGACTGGGGACAAGGAGTCTTCACGTCACAGCCAGGAAAGCTGTGAGTTTTTATATAACTGCAGATTATTATCCACAAATCTGGAAGGTACCTAAGTTTAAACGGCCACAGTTTTATATTGCCAGCACTGAAAAATTCTAAGTACCTGTTGTGTGAAGATGTCTCTCTGTACTAAATGAGTAATAACTAACCACTACATTTTCTACTAATTGCAGCAAAAACATTGATATTGAAACACTGGAAAAACTGCAGAAAATTTGACTAGGTATGCTTGGTTCAACATAGTTCTGGACATAGTATCAAATGGACTTATTTTCTCATATAGGGACAATTTAGAAGGAATGGAATCAACAAAAGCCATTATAAAGACACCGGTTCTACCGTTAGAGCACCAACATTGAAACAAATGGTATTGCCAGGGAAATCTTTAGGAATGAAGTGGTTTGTTTGACAAAGCAGCATTCTGCTATTTTACTTGGGTGCCCAGATGAAAAAAAGGTGGAGAAGGAAGCGGGAAGGGGGAAAGGAACAGATTTTTTCCAATGGAATAAAATGGCATTTTTGTTTCCTTGGAAATAATTATGAAAAATAAAGCCAAAAAAAAAACCCTTATCAAAATTAGTCTGAATATCATGCAGGCGTAATACCATGGTCTCTTAGCATTTGTAAAACTTAACAGAAAGAACATTCAAGATATTCAAATTCCCATGATTCTTAACTTTTGGCAATCTTTATGCAAAATAATGCAAATTTGAATAGTGGTGGTGTGTGTTTTTTACTCCTTCTAACCAAACCATATATAGTATTAGCCTGATTTCTGCAAAGGTTTTTTTGCGGTAGGTAGTATATAATAATATTTTTCAAACTGTATAACATTCATATATATCTGGGTTAATTGTACAAAACAAAGACTGTCTTTGTAGCTTCCAAGGAGGAAACTGTGTGAGTTTGTGTCGGCGCATGAATCATGTGGGATGAGGCAGCCTATAGCAGTTGAGCTGACATCCCTGTTTTTGCCAGCAATTCTGGCCATCCTGTCCGGACTGGCGGGAAACTTCAAATTTTCTTATACTCCACACGGAATGCTGATATATCAGCATTAAATGAATTTGCAGTAGTGTCGCTATAATGCGATGCCACTACGAAGTATCATCTGTTATGTGTGATGGCTCGATCTTGGCTGCACATTCTGATGCGCAGTATTAAGAAGTCTGGACGCATCTACCATCTCACTAGCTTTACTAAGTTTGGCAGTTTTGACTATCGGAACTGAAGTGCTAGTAAAATTGGGCAGACTGGGGTTGTGATCATCAGACATAGCAAAGAAAAAGACAAAAAGAACTTCTGAGGCACCTCAGAGAAGGCTTTGAGGTGAGATTGTTTGCGGTTGCCTCCAGACAGTGCTGTTTAAATTCACAGTTTACTGCAGTGGTTCTCAACCTGGGGGTCGGAACCTCTTTGAGAGTCGAATTACCCTTTCAGAGGGGGCGCGACGAGCCTCCTGCTGCCCTTCCCTCCCACCTCCCAGCTGCTCCGCTCCCATGGTTGGGGGTCCCCACAACATGAGGAACTCCATTAAGGGGTTGCGGCATTAGGAAGGTTGAGAACTGCTGGTTTACTGATACTCCAAGGTGTGCCTAACTGAAGAGCAAAATCTAAAGAATGAATTAGCTCCATAATTTCCTCTTTTCAAACCATTGGAGGACTGAGTTTAGGCACTGTCCCTCCTGCCGTGTAATTCAAAGAGCCAATCAGTTTTTGAGCTGCACTTCTGGGAATTAGCGTTTTCTCGTTCCTACTTCTCATGGTTCTGCCTGCACTTACAGCAGTATAAATCTCAGCAAGAGTTGTTTTTCCCGCACTAACTAAAATGCAGTGCAACTGAGAGGTAAGAAAGTATTGGTAGATCAGCCTGACTGATCAATCAGGAATGCCCTTTAAGTATAAGACCAATATGCCCCTCTCCCTCCCATGAATATTTTAGTCTAGAAGATTAGAGAAAGCTTGAGAACACAAGGGCCAGACACTACTATCTCTCTGTGGTGTCCCTTTTGTTATGTCTGAACACCATCCAAGTTCTATAGCTTACCTGTTTATTCTGTTATCCCCATTTGGAAGATTGGTTCTGAGGAAGAGCTTTCACATACGTCTGTTGTGCATAAAATTTTCTCATACATGGAAATACTGCATCCATCTGGAGATGATATAAACTAGCTGGGGAAACAATGGTTAGGCTGATAATTGCTAAAACTGGAACTAGTTTCAAGACCACTGAAATAAGTAGAAATAATCCCATTGGCTTCTATAGGATTAGGATCAGGAATTTCAGAGGTAATCTTGTATGCACACAAGCTAATCCTGAGCTGGTCTAAATGCCTTCATGGCTTGTGTTCGATGGGTCAGGCCTATAAGTGTAACTTTGCATGAGGACATCTTATACAGTATAGTGGAAACAAAAATTTAAAATCCATGACTAAATTGGTGGCACGCGTTCTGTTTTTATGGCACAAAAGCTGATGGAGACTACAAGAATGGTGTGATTTCATTTTCTAGAGCGCAACATAGTGAGTAATGGGACAGAGTTGAAGCCTAATAAATCAGAGGTTGCAAAGTCACGCTGGACAACAACATTCTGATTGTGAAGGGTGATCATAGCAACTGTCTCCAGGGAAACAGATAAAACTGCAAAAAATGTGAAGTCCTGGCAAGAACAATGAGAGAAATTCCATTTCTGCTCCATTGCCTCCAGATACAGTAGGCTGTTCACAATAGAACTTCTGAATTTGGGCACAAGCCTGTGCAAGCTAAGTGGCACTAAGGTCTGGCAGCACAAGAAGAACTTGAGATGTGCTGCTGGCAGGACTAATAATCCAGTAGAATATCTCTACTGCATTAGCACAACACACCTACTAGTTAAGATAGTTGGCCGTGGAACTAGATGTGATAAAGGTGTCAGTAAGCTGTATTTATATTATAGCAAACCCTGCTTGATGGGATTTGGGCAAGAACCCCTTCTTTCTCTGCTCATTCTTGTTCTTTAGAATTTGGGAGGGAGGAATCTCAGGGTGCTCAGTGACGTGGGTCAAAGTGGTCCCGTGCATGAAGCACTGAGTTGAGATGGGTAGGTTGTGAAGCAGTGAAGAGGCTGTTGCAAAACATTTGGATGTGCTGAGATGGTTCTGGTATCTGGTACATGTTATCTGGCAGCTGGTTGGCCCATATGGGGATCAGGGTGTTACACAATGACTGCTTCCAGCATCACTTACTTATTCTGCTATTTTGGGCTGTTCTGTGTTTTAGCAATGCAATACCTTAAACCTATCAGGTCTGCATTCTGGGACTGTATCAGGAGCACTGTGATCATGTTTGGCAAATCAAATACTATTCCAAAATAATTACAGGGTTTTGACCTTGGACCTTTCTGCACTTCCCATCCCATCTGGGGAACAGGAATCGTGCACTCCCACTGGTGTACTCTAGCATTCACATTTGTGAACGCTATCTCCCCTCCTCCCCCACCCACAGACCTACCTAGTGCAGAGAATCCCAGGACTGGATGCAGGCAGGCAGCATGTCCTTATTGGCTCTTAGCCATTGTACAACCCCCCAATGCAGTGCTCCTGCTGTGACTGTCATGCCTGAGAAATCTCTTAGTCTTTGTCCTTTTTATTTAATCAGCTTTGCAGACCACCCATGGATTCATTGGCATGGCTTTAACAGAAATCCTCCAGTTCTGTTTTCTTGTTTTCTCATTTGCCAGACAAGAGGCCTTAGTGTCATCTCAGCATGTTCAGGTAGGCTGCTTGTAGGAAGTTGTCTCTGTCAACTTCAATTTGCCTTGCGCTAACGATGAGGTGGGAAAGGGGTTTTTTTTTCCCTTAGGTAAAAAGTTGACATATGTGTACATGCACACAACCAACTGTATCCTTATGGTCATTATGGCCATGTGAGATAAGTCAAAATCATCTAATGAGTTTCGTGTCTGACTGATATTCCCAGTTCTAGGCTAGCACTCTTAATTCCCCTTCAGTTCTTTCATGATCCCAGAGACAGTGTCCTGACTCTTTCAACTTATGTAGAATTTCTTTCAGAACAGCCAGATCTATTGGAGTTGTCCACATCCATGGGTAGGCCAAAATACATTTTGTATAATGATGGCATTTATATCTTGCCATTCCTCAGATGAACTCAAGGAGGAACATACTGCTCACCACAACCCTGTGAGAGGTGGCTGAGCTGATAAGTGGTAACCGGCTCAAGGTCACTGAATGAGCTTTTGTGGCTGGGTGAGGATCTGAACCCAAGGTCATGTAGTTTCAAGCCTGATGCTCTGCTCAGTATACCACACTGGCTCTCATTATGTCGTATCATGACGTCTCATACAATAGAATCACACATATGCAATTTGTAATCATTATTAATTTTTTAATCTGCTATTTCATGTTATATTTTATGATTTGTCTAGACACTGTTTGATAAAGAGGAGACTGTAACTGCAGATAATAACCAAATTAATAAGGCAGGTAGTTCCTCTTTCCCCACTGTATTTGTATAAAATACATTGGCAGCAAGATTTGCTTTTGAAGGAAGTATTGGGGTTTAATTTATAAAAACGTTTGTCATAAGTACTGTTTCCCAAACCACAGGTCTCTTAGATTCATTCTGTGCCAGATAGGTACCAGTATATTTTTTCTGTATTACTGTTATTTCATTATGATCTTGTGGTTATGCTTATTATAAACCACATCTTTGTGGTAGCATTTCTGTTCAACAATTTTGTATCGATCAAGACTTTTATATGCTTGTGATTTTTGTTCTGCATGAGAATGAAATTGTATACCGTCGAGTATTACTGGATACTACTTACCAGATTGGTGAGTAGGCTATGGCCCAGCGTAAATTCAAATCCTTGCTCATGTATTTAGGAATCAACAGATTACTTCCAAAAAATATGACTAGTTTCAAGTAGTGTTGCTTTTGCAGTTGTGGAATTGTTGCTGTGTTTACTCTGATGTCTTGGAAGTATTTATTGCATTTTTTTGTACTGCACTTAACACCAGTAACTAGTGGAATGACTATTGTCTTTGTCTCGCAGGGGTGTTGGAACTTGATTACTAAATATTGGTATTTCTTGGAGGCATACAAGCTGAAGGCCTTATAATAGTAGGTGGCATCTTCCATTTTGTCCTAGTTTTTCCTCTGACCTGTAGAAACCCAAGCCAGGGTTTTTGGCAGGAGCTTCTCTTGGTGAATTTAATTGGCTTTTAGGTGGCTTGAGTGGGGGTTGCCAAGCACCTCCTCTTTTTTTAGAGGCTCCCATTTCTGTTCTGTTAGAATTTCTTCAGGGTAGCCTGGAATTGGTTTGGCTTTTAATCTAAGGTTGCTGCGCTATCCTCAGTTTTGGATGCTAAGTGTGGCTCCTTCCACTTTTCAACCTATTTGATTTGCCATTTCTTTAGGAGAGCCCAAGCCAAGGAAAGCAGATTTCTGTAGGTCAGACTCCCTGTTTGTCCATTTGGTTATAGAGCAGGATAGAAATACAAATACTGTTTCACTACGATAGGACATTAGCAGTTTGATCAAAGCTTGTATCAACCTGACCTATAAGGACCAGGATTGGCCCTGCCCTTACATGTTACTTACAGCACAGTCTGTGCCTGACTGGTGGAGGAGTTTGTCATTAATGCCTACACCAGAGCAGGCAAGTGGAAGAGAGGCTGTTTTAAGCATCTGTTGGGGAATGAGGTGAGCTGGGGAGTCAATCTAAGGGAGCTCTGAGACAAGGGCTCTATCCTGTTTGCTTGATTGCCAAAGTTGCCTTCACAGAATGCTGTGGTTTTGTCAAAACCAGGTGAAAGCGGAGACAAGTCTCTTTTCATATTGCTGGCTTCTTTTCTGTCTGTGGAACCCCTGCAGTAATGTCACCCAATATTATGAGATCTTTAGGACCCTCAACTGATGAGAAGAACCGTTCACAATGAGTTCCAACTGGCCCTTTGTCATCTTCGCTTTTTTCATCCTTCAATCTCTTAGAGATTTACTATTGTGATTCTCTTAAGCACAGTAATGGTATCCTCATCTATTATTGTAACTATCCCCCCCTCAGCCACAGTAATGTTTGGCACATTATGATTCAGCTGTTTATTTGCTTGAAATTTACAACCCCATACTATTTTAACTTCTGTCTTTAATAGGTTTTTGAGGTCAATGTTCCCACCATTTTTTCTCCAACTTTTAAGTTGTAGTTGTTTACCTCAGTTGCAACGTAACCTTGCTTTGGCTTTATTGTGGCATTGCCTAGATTCAGCCTCTATGATATAATGTTAAAAGAACGAATTGGTGTCATGTTATATTTTGTATGGAATCTTTCTGTCATTTGTGTTTAAATATTTATTTTGTATATTCTTAAAGCCTGCTCTTGAGCAGAAAATAATTGGCTTTGTGTTGTTTTTTCAGTATTCCATTCTGCAAGCATTTCCATCTACCTTCCTTATCAAACTTTGATACTTTTCAGATGCTGAGACTGCAGCTTTTTGTTTCCAGCTTTCCAATTTATTTCTGTTTCCTTCCTATAAGGATCTTTTACTTTGTAACTACTTAAAGTCTCTTCTTTGTATCTATCCATTACTATTTTTTCTTTCCCATCGCTTGATGCAATCATCTATATCTCTTTTCACTTCTGCTGTTTATTTCTGTGGTATTAACCTTTAGCTACTGATTTTATATCACATGTAGGTTGTAACTGATCAACATCATTTCACAGTTTGTAACAATTCCTGCACTGTACTCCATTACTGGTATGACCCAGCTATTTATGACCTTAATTATATATATTTTGCTCCTTGAAGCTTTTATTTTTGAGACTTTATGAGACTTTATTTCTCCCCCCAAAAACATATATTACTGTCTTCTTTAGCAGCAGATCCAATTAAATTTGCACCTCCAAGTCTTATTTCATCTGGTTCAATATTTATTTATTCAAAATATTTACATACGGATTCCCACTAAAAATATAACTTTTAAACAGTTTACAAAATACTGATAAAAGCAATATCCTATCTGATAGCAGTATTTCTTCAATTAACTGAAGAAACAGTGCTAGTGCTCCACATTTTTCACTTCTGATTCCACTCTTGTGTCTTGGCTAAATATTCTGAGAGTGGTGATCAATTATTCAGTTTATGCTGGTTTCACTGGCCTTATCTAAATATCACCAAGATATTTTCAGGTTGAAGACTTCCTTTCAGATATTTTGCAGAATGGATGATAGAACCCTGGACTGTATTATTCCAATCTTCAGGAGTTTATCTTTTTTAACTTTTCCCTTGGGTTTGTGGGAATAAATCCTTGCATGTAGCACATTGGCACATCAGGAAAGAGTAGCATGGTGGGTGTTATTGATATGTTGATTTACCGCATATAGGGAACGTTTTAAAATTATAATTGTTGACTCTGCGTTCCCTTGTTGTTCTTGAAGTATGAATTTTGGGTGTATTCCCTAATGCTGTGAGCACTAACTGGACCAGAGCTGACATCATAGTGGCAGGATCCAGCTCCACTGTAGGTGGACCACATTTGCCCAATGTGCACACATAATGTAGATATGTAAAGGGCAATGCATACTCTGGCCTGCTCACTACTGTACCCCATTTAGTATGAAGAGTAGCATTGGTGCATTGGAAAGCTACTGAATATATTGTCTCGAATAGTTGTATGTGAAGCAGTAAAAAAGTTACCTTTCCCCCCCATGTGAATAAAGAAATCCTTGTTGTGGTACTGTGCTTTCTTGAGTCCCTTCAAAAAATACCTTCCAATAAAATTTGTTATGTGTTCTTTCTTCTGAGCTAGTGAAATAGATCTTATGGTTCTCATATAGATGCTGCTGATATATACCTCTGGAGACCTGATGCAACATTGTTCTGAGACTTGTAATGTGAGCTGCAATAACAGGAAAACACACAGAGTGTGTTTTATGGCTAAAATAATCACACATGTATTACAAATTTATGTCCAAAGGCAAGCAGAAGTCTTCTTTTAGATTCATTAATGGCCTACCTCTTAGAGAAAGTGATCACTAAAATAAGGCATTTAAGAAGAAGAAAACTTTAACCACATAGAGCTGGCATATAACATACCAGGGTCCCATGGAACTTATAAAATGTTAATGGAAGTAGAAATTTAATGAGGCAATCATGGAACTTGAATTGAACTGCTGGTGAGTCACCAAGGCATCAGGTAATGAGTTCATAATAACACTGAAAGGGTATTTGCCTAGCAATTTAAAGAGTGAAGGAGCAAGGCAGGAAGTTGAGTTACAGAACAGTAAATTATTCCTCAGAATTAATGGATGAATAGAATTAAGCTTATTTAGGTGTATACTTTGCCTTAAGTATCAAAGCTGTTACAACTAAGGGCAAATTTGGCATTAATTTTGTTGCTGATGCTCCCTTGTGTGATGGTGTTTGGGTGAGGGAGGGGCTCTTACTAGGAATCTGTTGTAAGAAGCTTACAGGTTGCTTTGATTCTTCCATTCCTTTAGGCACAATGGCTCTTCAGAAGCTGTGCATTGGATGTTGGAAGCTCCACAGCAGAGCCTGGATAGGGCCTGCCGTAGTCTGCACCACCATGTAGGTAACAGGTCCCTATTCCAGGATCTAATCCAAAATAAAGCTGAGTGCAGAAAGGGCCCTTGTTTCTGCTCATCTGGATCCATTTGTGATACTTACCTACTTTGGGAGGGTAAAAATGAGTCATGAAGATCTTGTACAGCTACTTCATGGACCCTGGTCTAGTCAGCATTTGATGGTTGATTGAGTTATCCAGATTTGACAAGCCTTCATGAAGTATAATGAACTTACAAAAAATAATCAATTTGAAACATGAATTACAAAGTTGGCTTCAAAATCCATATATTATGATATTATCCTTTTAGCATCAGCTTAACACTGATCTGTTTTTCTCAAGCTCTTGAGACTTTATAGAAACATCCTTAACATTTGTTAGTGTTACAATTTTAATTGGAGTGTTAGTGTAATGGGCTTCTGTGCTGATATGTTGGTTTGTACATATTTCTGTTGGTTTTTTTTTTTTTTGGTTCCTTGCTCTAGGGAAGGATAATGAACATTTCTAAACAAATTACAAAGATTCAGATTACATATGACACTGTTCTACAATTAAAGAACAGAAATGAAAGATTCCAAATGCCTTATGGCCATGCTGAAGAAAGGCTTATGGTGATGTCTATACTTTCCAGTTTTTATGCCTGCTGCTTGATGATAAGCTTTAAGTTAATACCACCTTCACAATAAGTCACACCCTACTCCTTTTGTCTTTCTGAAGTTAGCCAAGCTTTCCTTCAAAGAAGGTGCAGTTTCTTCTGGTTCATTCACTCTTGACTTTTCATATTTGACCAAATTTGACTACTGTTTAGCTATCTGTAAAAATCTGGTTGGGGTGGGGGTGGGGTTGACACAGAAGACAGAATTATTAGATCTTAAGTGAAAATATAGAGCTTGGGGGGGTGTAACAGAGCACACATCACTTATGGGGAAGCTCTAAGGATTCACACTTCCGTTGTCTAAGATGTAGGGGAAGGGGTGGATGAAGAGATCAACAAGGGAATGTGTTGGCTTCCTTTGCTGCGTTCTATCCATGCAACAATGTCCAGTGTTCTTTCTCCCTATGTTAACACCTACATATTTCCTGGCTCCATCTAATCAAGTAAGAGGTGTTCTTATTGCTGCTCAAAGGACACATTTCCAGCCATGGAAAATCATTGGACGTGGGCTCAAAGCAGGCTCCTAGGGCTCAACAGATGGAACCTTTTGTCTGAAGTCCTGCAGTTGTCTATAACATAAGAACATAAAAGGAGCCCTGCTGCATCAGGCCACAGCCCATCTAGTCCAGTAGCTTGTCCCACGCAGTTGCCCACCAATTGCTTATGGGCATCTCAAGCAGAAGTCAAGGGCAAAACCTTCATCTGCTCTCAGATCCCGTGGAAGGGCCTTCAGAGGCATCCTGCCTGTCTCCTGGAGGATATACCTAGATCTCCATTCTAGTAACCATTGATACACCTGCCATCCATGAATTTATCTAACCCTTTTTCCTACCTTAAGCTGTCCAGGTAGTGGGCTGCTGGCCAAGCCCACTGTTCTTTTGATGCCAGGCTGCTCAATTTTATCACTGCCATTTATTTTTATTCACCTTTCCACAGTGTCCACAAGATGGTTTACAAGTTTACTAAGCAAAATATAAAAACCACATACAGTAGAACATATTTACATATAAAAGTCAAAACAGTTCTCAAATCCAGACTTGTGAAACACAGCTGTTGTTGCCTGGAGGATATCTGACAATTTTCAGGCCCAGGCAATTATTTTATGCAAAGCCTTTGCCTGAAAACGAGGCAAAGGCAGAAGTTGGGCAAGAGATTTAAAGCAGGACCGGCAAACCTTCCCCAGCTGGGAAGCACTCAGCAACTCCCAACCCTGAGGATGTACACAGTAACTGGACATTAAATGTTTGTGAGGAAGACTTCAGAATTACATACATAGAGTGTGGAGCAAAGAAGATAATTGCTTGGTAGAATGCAACCTATAGTGACTTCATCCATAGTGTCCTAGTGGGGACTTTTCCCTAATCCCTTTTCTATGCTGATATTATTTATAGTGACATTTTACAGAATTTCTTCAAATAAAAGAACTTTGTATGAAGCATAGTGCTTGTTTGCTCTGTCGATTGGTGAATACTCTACCTTTTACCTTTTGTGAACGCAGAACTGATTTTAACTTTTATGGAAATGTGTGTTCGAGGTTCATAAATGTACCAAGAGATCTTTTAATCCCTTTTTACATGGCTCATTCCTAACGCCCCTGAAAAGGGTTAATTTTGTCAAAGCCATCCTAGCAGCTCTTCCCTACCTCTCAGTTATTTCTTTTATGTGGCGTGTGACACTGCTTTTAAATCATCCTTGTGCTAGGTGCCTGGGGAAATCTAACTTCCTGGTTGTTTCTATTGCATTTTTCGGGCCTGACACAAAGAAACTGCAGTCAGTCTCTTGCTACGCAGCAGAGTCCAGAGGGAAATGAAGGCAACCGTGGTTATAGAATAATACTCTTTACAAAGCTTTCAGAGCTGCCCTTACAGCATGTTTAATTGCTTCTGTAAAGGTCCTAGAGCGGTTTCTCCACTCCAAATCAGTGGGTCCAGAATTACCAGGCCCACTGATCCCGATCACAGAGAGGCACGGGCCAGATCAGCACCATCTGCACTTGTGGCCCTGATACAGCTCATGCCTCCCAACGGCTGCAAAGCTTACATGATGGCTAGGAACAAAGTTAGGGCTTGAGGAGTGGTTGTTGACTGCATGCCTCCCATGTTCGGGAACAAAGCCCTTAATCCTCTGGTAGACCCAGTTAGTGCAAACAGGACCAGTCTAATGGGGAATGGGGCCTCTGTGATCTTCATTAACATGGACTTATAGTGGCCCAAGATCCAGATTAAGAGGCTTCCTAATCTTGATCTACAATGAGTGCAGAAGGCATTTAGGGTTGAGTAATTCAGTGGTTTTATATATTCACAAGACATGTAAATGCATACCCTTGTGGACAAATGGTCCGTTTTTTTTATCCTTCTTCTGTCCTTAATTTAGTCTTGCAAATCAAATCAAATAACACATGTGACAGCATTTGTCAAAGAGCTGCCCAGTAGGGTCTTTGGTGAAAACCAAAGCCAAATCCTCTCCCAACAGGGACAGATTCTTCAGCTTTTGCCGCCAGTGAAAGAGTTTTCTTGAGCAATAAAGAACTGGTGCTAACATCCCAGAAGAAGTCATTGTTGGAATCCATACTTCCTGCCTCTTTTTCCTTTCCTCATATGGCTTGTAACAGAACAAATGTGGTACGCTAACATGGTACCTTTTTCTTTTCTTTTTTTGCATAACCATGGAAATGTGATAACCTCAGAGCAGGAAGGAGTATGGGAAAGTGGTAAGAAGGATGGATGGGAAGGGTTCAGCCACTCTGCCTATATTTATGTTTTGGGCTGATTCCAAACTGCAGGATGCAACGTGGAATCTAACATGGATCTCACAGCTGCCTCTTGCCACACTCTTCCAGACCCAGGGACATTCCCAGGCTTACCTTAAGGTCCGGTGAGCTTGGGACTACCAGAAACCAGCCAAGTGCCACCCTCTGCCTCTTGTTGTTTTCAGACGCTACTGGTAGCCCAAAATGACACAATCAAGACAGAAACTCACCCAGGCATTGAATTACGAATCACTCTTATGACAAACCAGCATCATTTCCCTTATTAGTGATATTATGGGTTTTCAAGCAAGTAACCTGGGACTGTAATGGGAATACCACAAATATGTATGCTATTCCTCATATAGTGCCTATACAGTTGCAGGTTTTACCCTGCGTCTGAGTGCATCCTTGGCCTTTAGAAAACCATCAAGACATTTTTAAAGGCAGTGGTTTTCCACATAGTTTGCTGCCTCTTAATGTTATTACTGTATCTACGTCACTTCATTGTTAATACAACGCATATCTGTGTGAACTGAAATGGATTTTCATCTTTACTGCCTGCTGTTTCCTGCAAAAGCTTAAGACCGATGAAGTTAAGAATATCAAAATATAGCATATATTCCTTGGCTAAATATATTCTTGAATTTTAAGCTGCACATAATTGACAGGGTCTGGATAACTCTTGTTAATTCCCTGCCATTTGCACATTTGCTCAGAAATTTCCTAAGAAATGGTTCCTTTCAAAGAAAAAGATCAAACATATCACTTATCTCATTTGATATGTTGTTTATATTATTTTAGTTTAATACAGCAGTTGGCGTGTGAAACAGCTACCAATGGGGGCATTTTAGAGCTTTGTAAATAGACATAGGCTTGAAGTTTAAGTTAGTCTGCCTCCAGACATGTGGTAAAACCTGTGTTTGTCTCAGCACTATACTAGGACTGCAGTAAGAATATAAAGATCCCTCCTGGATCAGGCCAACAGCCCATCTAGTCCGGCGTTTGGTCTTACACAATGGCCCACCAGTTGCTTCTGTGTATTCTCAAGCAGAAGATTTGATCTCAAATCCCTGCAAATAGCCTTTAGAAGCATCCCCAACACAGTGCTGCTTTAAGGAGTTAAAAACTTATAATCTTGCTAGTTCGAGAAACTAAGTAACAGTGCCCAGTTTCCTATAACAATGAACATCTTCCAGAATTGGCTCCTGTGGGGCTACCGGAAGCCAACCAAGCGTACAAAAACAACAAAGGAAGTAGGTAAATGCTTGGTTGACTTCCAGGAGTGCCTTTTCAGCTGATCCTAGAAGGTGTTTGCCAGACATCAAGATCAGCCCAGGATTGTTCGAATCTGGCAGGGATGTCAAGAGGCAGTCTTGGGATCTGGTTTAGTTTGCACCTTAGCTCTTGATGTGTGGTGGTGGCCTTATTGGGTGAGTTCAAAAAAAGTTAAAAATGCCTGTGGAACATGCAGCAGCATTCAGTGTGACAGACACATTATACTCCAGCTTTGAAAAATACTCATTTTAAGGACTTTTGATGTGGAGTATTCCATTGTTCTGCATTGTTCTATGCCGCCAAACTTCAGAACTTATCTTCAAGAACATGTAGACCTATCAGAGCTGAGTATGCAGGAAGGGCCTGAGCACAGGAACAGGTGAATCCTCATTGCTGGGATGCCTAAAATGGGGGAGACCATTCCAGTGCCATGGAGCCACTGCAGAGAACACCCTTCTGTATGCCGTAGCCTAGTGATGCCGAACCTTTTGGGTTCAGTGTGTCATAATTTGCAAGAAAACCTAGCTTAATTCATATCTACAAATATCCATAATTTTGTGATATTTGTAGCTTTAGTAAAAAAGTTATAATTTTTATATATGTATTTTATTAAAAGCAAAAACAAATAATTCTTTACATTAGTGACTTTTGCTGCTGAATTTCGTTTGCTAAATCTTCAATTGAAAGTTGGTATTTCGTACACTTCAAGAACAAGCAAGCACTACACGCCCAGGTGCCAGGGTGACCATGTGTGTCACCCAAAAGGGCTTGCCGTGTCACCTGTAACATGCGTGTCATAGGTTGGCCATCACTGCCCTAGACCCTCATATTTCTCAGGGCAGCGGAACTACATGAAGACCTTCACTTTTTGTGATGTTAGAGATATGCCGTCTCGTTTGTGGCCTTAAGTGTTAATGAGCCTTCTGTCCCATTTTGCCTTTATTCACCGTCTCAAATCTTCTTTGCCTTCATTTCAGCAACTAGTTTCCTAGTGCATTTTTAGCTTTTCATAGAAGGGATTAAGCAGGCAAATGCCAAGTGTTGATGTTACAGTTGCTTACTGACTTGGGTCGTAATGATCATGTAACATGGGGGCCTGTAAGTCTTTGAATGCATTATTTAAACAGCTGGAGTTTTGTAGAATCATACTATTTATGGGATAGCTTTAGAATTTTAACAATAAATAATGTAATTATGAGTGATAAGCCTTTTTAATAGCTCTGTGAATGTTTGAAAGAGTTGCCTCCTCAAAACAGCATCTGCTATGGTCTATGAATTATGTACATGAAACATATGGAGAATGAGAAGCTTCTAGGATATGATTAGTCCTGTTACCAGCAGTTTGTGTGTTGCTTTTACATGCCTGAATGCAGTAGTTTCACTATACATCAAGACTCTGTAATTTCTAAATAATACTTCATATGAATATTTAATGTCAGCAAGATTATGTGGTATCTTTATTTAAAAAAAACACCCTCAGGCTATGAGCACAGTTTGAGAAAAGGCCAGAATGCAGTTCTGAAGATCAGCAATTGCAAAGTTAATGTTACCGAGTTAAAAATAGTTTTTGCTGTACTGCCATTTTTTATTTTCTTTGGGGGTATTTTTAATCTGTTTTAAACCCTGTAGTTATAATCTAACTAAAACTAGACTCCAGATGGGGAGCTTTTAATCAGGGAAGTTTTCATTTGCTGATTACTGCTGTGGATGGCCTTTTATTTATGAAGAACTAAGTGTTATTAAAGCAAGTTTTTACTTGTATTAGAAGGTTTGTTTATTTTTCTGTAACCCCTATAATTAAATAAGATTGTTCCTGGGGTTAGTATTAATGGTCTGAAACATTATAGTTTAAACTATCCATTTCATAACGGTTAACTATGTTGCACAAGTTACTTTACCAACTTAGGTTTATTCCAGTGTTATTTTAACAAAACAAAGCAAAAAATAGGATTTTTAAATGTAATTCTAGAACTCTAGGACACCCAAGTTCCTGAACATACCTCTGCAGTCAAACCACTATATTGCATATGGCATGTTTTACTAATACAATAAAGGAAAATAAGAAAATTAGCATGTATTTCAATGCTGAAATCATGATATTGTCTCTCTGAGGACAGGCCTCTGTAATAAAGCATGTAGATTTTTGTTTTATAGTGTTTTTTCCTAATGTGATTATTCTGGTAATCAATAACAAGCAAATTTCTTAGGAAAAGAGACAGCTTGGGTCCTGATGTAGCTTGCCCTAGCATGCAGATGGTTAGTCCCTATTCTGGGATATAATCTGAAATCAGGCCAAGGCCACATTCCCACTGGACTACTTTGATCCAGATTGAATTTCCTTCAGAAGTAAGTGTGCATTCTGTCTGTTCCCACTTGCTTCACAATAAAACGGCCTCAATTTAAGTAGGGTGGGTGAAGAAGCCAACTTCTTATTCATCTTTGGTGCAGGGTCAGGGATCAGCTGTTCACTTCCGGAATAAGTGTCCGCATGAGGCTCAGCAAAACACGCATTTTAAACGCAACTTCCCTCCCCATGGAAGCGTGTTTTCTTTGCGTGCATCTTTTTCTCCCCACCCCCTCCTTGGTTGATAGGCTGCCAGAGGGAATGGGAGGGATTGCGCTCTGTGCGGCCACAACCAGGAAGACAACCCCTGACAAGTCCAAAGGAAAAATAGCCCTCGGTTCTCTGTTTGTCTCCCAGATCTCCGCCCCCTGAAATGGCTTCCCACCCCAGCAAAGGCAGTGGCTGCAGCCATCGGCCACGCAATCTCTCTCAAGACTTCACTCTCAACACTTTCCCTCTGACTGTCAAAATCCACTCCATACAGCAGCCATTACACTGTAGCAATAATCCACCCACTTCACACCTGATAGCAATTGCAACAATGTTGCAGTAATGCACTATTCTGGCTCTTTGAAAGTTCTGAGCTTTAGAAAAGGAAGGGAAGGGAAGCTGCTGCAGTTCTGGGAGATGTGTGAATGTGTTACTGCTGTGTGTGCAGGTGGCAGTCCCCACCCCTTTTGCCACAGAGCGTCCCCAAGGTAAATGCTGTGAGGAAAACCCACAACTTCCAAAAAGAGTGCTGAAACTCTTCTTTAAAGGGCACTTTTTTTGTCATGGGTTTTCCTGCTTCTGTAACGCTGGAAGCTCATTGAAAACCCTGGTATTGGGGTGCTTAGAGGCAAAATAAGATTTTTAGCAGACTTTAAATTGCTTGGGGACAGGGCCAGTGTGTTGAAAGGAGGCATCCTAGTACACTTGCTGTCCCTATGTACTGCCCAATACAGAATCACCCATGGATTGCTAAGTCTTATCCATTTCTCTTAAGGTCCATTGCTGCTGCCTTGCCTTTATGACGGTCATATTGAGATAATTTAAAGACAGGAACGCTGTTCCTTTTACCACTCTTGAAGGTTAAGCTGATGTGTAATATATAGGCTTGGATGGGCTCTGACAATATAGTTGTCAGATAAAGTACTTCATTTCTTAGCAATTCCACTATGCATTCAGCAATGATATATTCCCTTCAGAAGTTTCTGTTCTCCCCTGTGTTTGGTTTGACAGTGTAACAGCTGCTCTGATGTTGGTTCAGGAAGTTAATTCTTCTATAATATTATCTTTCCCCATGTTGTATTTGCCACAAAGCTATAAAAGACAACTTGGAAATAATAATAATTTTTGGAAAACATTTCAGAATGCTTAAATGGTAGCAACTGTGCTACAGTAGTAGAAAGTATCCGTGTCAGCACAAATTAAATTTGCTTTAGCTTCCTAATCACTCAGATTAGTATGATTTTGGAATGATGTCATTTTCGTCTATAAAGGCAAATAGTTTTGACAGTTTCCATTGAACCAGTTCAGGGAAAAATTATGGGAATTAGTATGTTGACCTGAAATTGGAGGCAAATACAGCCTAAGGGCTGAGAGATAAGATGAATCCATTGAGGATTTACAAAATCGTGCAGAAATATACAAAAGGGTAGTTGACTGGAATATTAACTGGGAACTAGGGAACATTTCCTATCAGTTTGCACATGTCTTAGAGAATAAATACACACTGAAGTCACAGTCCGTCAGGAAATTGTCTTAAACAATTTCTTTTGCAGGATGGGAAATAATGTATACTCATCACATGTAGATATGTTCGCCAGACTCCATATAGCTCTTTCCTTCCCATCTCTGATGTATGCACCTACTTGATCAGCATGTGAAATGAAAAGGGAAAATAATTTTGGCTGGTTTCTAGATTTCTTGAATATCAGCCCAGCCTGCATGACTTGAAGATATTCAGATCACTTCAGATTTAGAACTGGATTTCAAACTAGAGTGTAAGACTAAGACCTTTTCTTTACCGGGCCTTATTCTGGATTATATCCCAGAATAGAGTTGTATCCTGCAGTCTGTAGATGCTCTGGACAAGACCTGCCATAGTCAACATTTGCATGCAGCTGACAGACCCGTTATTCTGGGGCATAATCCAGAATAAGGCCCAGTAAAGAAAAGACCTGAGACATACAGTCCCTGGGTTATGATCCTTGCTTTACCTGTAAGAGCACAGTGGGTGATATTAGATCAGTCACTGCTTCTTACAACTCTGAAGAGTTGCTATGATGATGAAATATAGAGGAGAATAATAATGCATACAATGTTGAGAAGTACATGATATAAACATAAATAATATTAATTTTTTTACAAAGAGGATTAGGTTATTGTTTGTAAATACAAAAGTCGTGCAGATTGTTTCAGAGTTGAGGTACTGCGTGTAATATTGTAGATTATTTATAAATATATACAGAATGGCTCTTTATATTTATTCATATATTATTTATTTTTGCTTGAAATCTAATAATTGGCTGGATGTGGAGCAATACATTGAAACTGAATCCGTACAAGATGGGGGTCTCCCATCTGGAACATTAGGGGACATCAAGTTCTGGATGAGTTTGTTATACCTCAGAAAGATAAGGTGTGTGATCTAGAGGTATTGCTGGACTTAATGCTGTCCCTTGAGGCTCAGGTAATAGCTGTAGCCAGGAGTGCTCAGCGACATCTCCAGCTGGTTCACCTGCTTCAGCCTTTTGTGGATAGGAACAACATAACCAGAGTAATCTACACTCTGTTAACTTCCAGACTTGACTATTGTAATGCATTTTTCATGGAGCTACCATTGAAGACTGTGTGGAAGCTGGAACTAGTTCTGAATACAGCAGCACAACTACTGATGGGGGTTTCTTGCCAGACATGTATACATCAGTCTTTAAAGATCTACACTGGTTGCCTATTTGCTACCGAGCCCAATTCAAGATGTTGACTCTTACATATAAAGTCCTAAATGACTTGGGTCCCAGATATCTGAACCAGCACCTTCTCCCATGGAGATCTGCATGAGTATTAAAAAAGGGGGGGAAGGTCTTCTTGCTGTTCCACCACCTTCTCTGTGGTGGCCCCCAGGCTGTAGAATAATCTCCCAACAGAGATAATATCAGGCACCAACACTGTATGGATTTTGGCACCTGGATAAAATTTATCTCTTCACCCAGGCCTGTGATGTTTACCGCCTTCCTAATGTGGCCTTGGTGAGAAGAAAGAGTGGAATTTCAATATTTTTTTAAAAAAAATTAAGAATGGTTTGTTGATATTAAATTTTAGAAATGTTGTGACCCACTCCAGCACCATTTAGGGAAGAGTTGGATATAAATATAGAAATGAATGAACAAGCAAACGAATGAATGAATGAAATTAACTCCCATATGTTGAAGATGACCATTTGCTGTTAGTCTCTTGTCAGGCCAGATGCTAGTATTAAAGAAGTCATATAATGGCAGTGTTCTGCTTCGTTTCCTGTTTTGTTTTGTTTTCAGATGACTGATCTTTCCGTTCACAACACTCTGTGTAATAACTTCAGTTCCGTCACATCATCTCAGTTGCTGAGTGTGCAGGTAGACAGCTGCCAGACACTCCTTCCTTTCAGATTTTAGACAATGCATCTTTCAAGAGCCAGCAGATGTTTGTTGTTTGCTAAACTAAAGGAAGCACTGAGGACAATTACCCACTGCCAATTTATGTATCTAAACCCAAATGTTTTTCATGCTTATTATTGAAGGAAGTGGATAATGTTGGCATTAATGTTGTGTTAAATCCTTACAATACATTTATAGCTGAAGTGCTTAAAAGGGGTTGCATATTATTTGCTTCCTTGTTTTCTAAATATTAAACTACCGTTCTATGAATAGCACTGTTTTCAGGGTGCTGTCATGTATTTTTTGAATGGATGTTTCTAAAAAGTAGAACAAATATGGACCTTTACAATTCTTTATATTGATACCTCCTTAGATCAAGAACCAGACATACCTGTGGTTGATTCATATTACAAATAAGAAGAATGGATATGATCTACATTAATTTCCTTGGATTTTCATGAAAGAAACTGTCTGTGAACTCATTTTAGGATTAGGATGGTACATGAATACAGTCTTTTGCTTCCCTACTTTTTTGCCTGCTGTCTAGAGTAGCCACCGTTCCAGGATGGTCTCCTGTCTTGGGTAAAGCATAACCAAGATAATAGGAAAAATTATCACGTGGTTTGTGCCATAAGTCTAAGCATGGTTGTCAGCTAGTTACTGATCTTTCACCATCCAGAGGCCACGCCAGGTTACATGTAACATCAGAATGTATGCGGGTCTGATGGCTTTGCTTTTCCTTCTGTTCTCTTCTCCTTTGAGCAACTTACAGAGTTCTTGTCCAATGAAAGCTGCAGTTTTGTTGTTACATTTGACTACAGTAATATGGCTTGTAATTACTCTCAATCCTGTTGAAAACCGCAAGTGTGATTCACAATTCTTACAATGGAGATTTGTCTTTTCAGGCATCATGGAAATCATACAATGCTGAGTTTGAAACAAAATAGGGAGGTAACACTCACACACAAGGTTAATTAACGTACCAAGAAATGTTAGTTTGGCATTATGAAAGAACGGAAGTTATGGTTAATATTTCTGAAGGTCATCCAGATAGCAGGAGGCAAATGTGGGATCTTCTTTAGATCTTGTAGTTGCCTCCCACCACCTCTCCCAGGTGACAGAAGATAAACTTGGGCCCTTTCTGCACTTGGCCTTATTCTGGAATATATTTTGGGATAGCGATCTTCTGGCTGCAAGCTAATTCAGGCCTTGACAAGGCCTCACCTGGGGCCTTCCATAGTCTGCACTAGCATGCAGATAGCAAGTCCCTATTCTGCAGTATATTCCAGAATAACTCCAAGTGCAAAAAGGCCCTTGGGCTCTTACCTCCATCTGCTGACTCCTTTTGTTATTGTTCCTATTCCAAACACCCAAATATTTGCCAAGCACCTGACCACTTCCCTTCCACCCCCAATCCATGTTTGACTAGCATTTGGGTATTTAGAACAGGAACAATAGCATAAGAAGCCAGCAGACTGAGGTAAGCAATTGCTGTTAAAGGAAACCTTTGCATAGTTGTCATATTCTCCATAATAGTGATGTTTCAGGATACTGCCTTAATATCCCTGGACTATATTGGGAATGCCATGGATATGTGTGGCATTCCCAGTATAGTCCTCGGAGAATTGTGGTTTCAACTAGCATGTGGAGGCATCCCGACTGAAGCCAATAGTTCTTCAGAGTTCAACACTGAAGCTAAATTTTGCTCAAATTCTGGAAGACAGTTTCATATCGGCTTCATTTCTATCTAAATTGTGAACGCATAGTTAAGTATTGCTCTGACATCTGTGTCTGCTGGCAAAGTGGATGGTTTGGGGGAATTAATAAATAATAGCCCATAGATTTCTTTCTTCCTATTTCTAAGATAAAAAAGAGACAAATAGAGTGTAACCATGTCTCTTCCTAGCCTATTATGTGAGAGGGTTTTCTTTTTCTTTTTTTGGTCTCATACGGCTTTATTTTAAGATTGTGCTTTTCCACGGCGCTTAATCCCAAGGACAGCTGCTGGGATTCTCTGCAGGAGTTTTCCTTGCAGAATAAGACAAAGCACTAAAAAAAAGAAAGAAGGACACTGATGCTTATTTCTTTGTACATTTGGGGGGCTGGGAGAAGTCGATAGAAAGTCTCACGCACAGTATGATAACTCTTTCAGTGAGATAAAGCTGAAAATAAAATACCTTGAAAAGTGTCTTCTGTAGGAAATTGAGCAACACAGAATGATCTGCGCATCTAAATTGGTACCTGTTGTGCCAAGACACCCTCCTGGGCTGCCTCCCGATAGCAAGAGGAAAATGCAGTCACCTCTTGCCATCCCTTCTAAATGGCAGGGCAATATCCCAGGGCAAGGCTGGCCCTTACAGTTGTGGCACCTGCTCCCACGATGCTTCCAGTGCATACTCAGAACTGTGCAAGAACCCGTCCCCACTCTTGCGCACTGGGTATCCTCATTTAGGTTTCACACCACCACTTATACAGTGTGCGCGTCCCATGGAAGCCGGTTTCTTCGCTTGTGACACATGTCATAAAAATCTGTATTGTAACTTGCAATAAAGCGTCCCCATGTGGTTTGGGGCAACACAGATTCAAATTGTACGTGCCTGTCCCCATGGAAACCGCAGTGTGAACCCGCATCTTTTTCTCCCCACCCAATGTCTCCCCTAATAGGAAGCCAGGTTGATGTCACCATAACCTGTCCTGCCCACTGCAGTGATGACAGGCAAACAGCTGCAGCGATGACAGGCAAACACCTCAGTTGCACCCCCACAAACACAAAGATCATTCCTTTCCTTGGCCGCCACAGTTAAAAGCATAACCAAAAGTTAGTTAAAAGCATAACTAAAAGCAGATCATTCCCTTCCTTGGCCGCCACAGATTAGTGGAGGTGTGCACATGGGCATGACAGTGGGCACCCCCACTCGCAACTTGCTCAAAGTTTTCTCCCAATTCAGGTCTACTTGTCTCAATCACTTTCAGATCAACCAATCCTGAAGGAGGAAAAAGCCTTTTAATTTCACTACTATTATGTGGCTTACCAGTCAACAGATTGCCAGGGTCTGAACGCAGCGCGCACTGCAGGAACCAGGAGCAGAGGCGAAACCATGCCTGCTAATACTGCGGCCACCAAGCTCCACCCCAAATAACTCAGGAGCATCCACGTGACCCCAGGACAATACATGCTAGCCCCTTATTTCTGATGTAGTACACTTGTTAAGTGGGGTTTTTTTGCACGTATTGTCTTGTATGTAGCCCGTATTAGGGTTTTGCATGGAGATGCTCCAGAGGCAGACTCAGAATAATTTCTGAATATTTTCAGCATGGGGATGGGCCCAATGAGTACTTTCATCTGGAAAAAAAAAACCTCAGAAGCAAGCACTTAGTAAGTTACATTGCCGTGCAGGGTTCAGAGTTCTTTCTCCTTTCACAGCAGTATCCTGGAACTTTGCCTCTATATCTTGGGATTGTGCTGAGATTGCCATGGCCTCATGTGGCAATCCTAATACGGTGCTGGAATATTCCCGGGTTTTAGAGGCTGCTTTAGTCCACTGCACAACCTTTCACTTGTTCTACATCCACAGTGGGATTTCATAAACTGATCCTGTGATGAGGGAGGGGACAATTAGCCCTCTTGTGTGAGGGATGGACAAGTCAGTGATATTTAAAACCTTCTTTACCCATTTTAGCCCTGGGTCTGATTATTTTTGCCATTGTCAAATCCATCTTTAAAATTATCACCCAAACAGCTGATAACCTGTGCTTCAGGTTGATGACAGTCTGTTGTTCCCACAACACTGGTACTTGCCTGTAAAAAGCATATTTTTGGCAATGGAGAAAGCTGAAAAACAGAACTGAACCCTTACTGGAACCAGCACTGGAGATGCTGATGTGTTGTGAGCCAGACAGAGTGATCCTGATAACCTTTAGTTTGCATCCTATTCAAACTGGTTTTTAGTGAACAACTCACTTACAAACCATAGTAAACCACCCTTAGTTTGTATGGTTCACTTGGATTGTTACAACACCCCTTGGTTCGGGTTCAGTTTGAAGCAGATTTTTCAAACAACAGGGTGCTTCAGTTAGCATGAGACCCATGTATATCCCTAGTTCGCTGTGCCCCATGAACTGACTGAACCAGTTTGGCACATCTCTAGTTGCCGTATCTCCATGTTTCTTGTACAACTGTTGTCAGGCAGCATTCAAAGATACAGGAGCCCTACTGTATCAAAAACGTAACTGCTGCAAGCAAGAATGAATGTAACGTCGGCTTAGCAAATAGGAATAGGAACAATGGGATGCTGTTTTCTTTTCCAAAAACAAATGTCCTCTTAGCATCAGTTTAGATGAACTCTTATGTTTTTGTTAAGGCCTTCACATTTTAAAGGCCTTCTCACCCATATGCTGCTAGGGAGAAAATAAATTACCGTGCTTAGAATTTTGTCTTCCACTGCATCTTTAAGAGTGCTCCAAAGAAAATGTCTCTGGTGTCTCATCATCCCCACTTTAAAATACCAGCTCCTTACCTGATTTACCCTTCATGCTTTCTGGCATTTGAAATAAGAGGAGAACTGTATCAACCAGTCCTTATGGCAAAATCAGATGAGACTTGACTTCTGGTAAATTACAACCAATAAGAAGGTAAAAAAAATATATGTAGCATTCTAAGTAAGCAGCTGTCAGGCTGTGTTCTCTGTAGCACACTTAAAAGGAAGAACAAGTGCAAATACTTAGGCTGAGTGCTTGAGATATGGCAGAGCACTTTGGAATGATTAAACACAGGGTGAATGACAGCTTGAAAAACAAGGACATGGTTTCCTCCATTTTGTGAACAAATCATTCTACTAAAAATGCAGATGGAAAAGATCAAGAAATTCCTAGGACTGATGACAGGTTTATAAGCGCGCTCAGCACTGAACACTAAAATGATTGTCTCTTTAAGGAAGTCTCTTTATTTGACATGAGTAGTTGGGTGCCTTTGGACCGCTGTTTTATATAGCCTTGACTCTTGCAGAATTAAAATAATATCAGGCCCATGCCAGGCAATCAGCCAGTTAAGAGGTTTTAAAATTAATTGCCTTACTTTTAACGGATTATTCAGTGAGCTGAAAAAAATAACCATTATAGTTCTTTGAAACATTGTATTCTGAGGCTGTTTCATGCATTAAAAGTGTTTTTCTCAGCTAAGTAACACAAACTGTGTTTCATGGTGCATCAGTAGCTACTAGAACGGATGCCTAGGTGCTGAGTCCAGGTTGGAGAGACAGGCAGGATGCCTTCTGCAGGAAGTCTAGAGCCGGTGAAGTTTTTTGGGCCAGATTGGTCTAGTGGTTAGGGAGCCGGACTCGTATCTGGGAATACCAGGTTTGATTCTGCCCTCCCCCATGAAGCCAGCTGGGTGACCTTGGGCTAGTCACAGCTCTCTTCTGAGCGCTCACAGCCCCACCTACCTCACAGGATATTCTGTTGTGGGGGGAAGAATAGAAAAGCTTTGTCAGCCGCTTTGAGTCCCCTTAAATGGGTGAGAAAAGCGGGGTATAAAAGCCAACTCTTCTTGTTCTGCCTGAGAATGCCCAGAAGCAATTGGTGGGCCACTGTGTGAGACAGGATGATAGACCTGATGGGCTGTTGCCCAATCTAGCAGGGCTTCTCTTCCTTCTGTGTTCTTAAGCCTGCATTTGCCTTGTACGGCTGGCAAAAATCCTGAAATTTCTGATCGTGCAGGCACTGCTTACAATGCTTACAAAGCAAGTCTTTTCCACAGTAAAATCAAATGCACAGTATATGGTGGAGGGAGGCTGAGTTGGTGAAGTATGTCCACATGCCTCCTGTATTCTCAATACACCTTTGTGGGTGTGGGGGGTTTTCTGAGGGGGGGGGGTTAGTGGGGAAGTTGACAGATTTTAGCAAAATACCAGCCATACTGTATTCCTCATCTCAACTTCTTTCAAAGACTTAAGAGTCAATGTCCAATCCATGTTATGCTTTCATAATCATAAATCTTTTCGGAGTTACACCGTGTATTTTTAACATTCAGTAAGAGAATTTTAGCTAGATAGGTTTGCAATAATTTATGAGGATTTGAGTTCCATGTAACCTGACACAGAGCCTGCATCACAAAATATATCCAAGGTATGCAAGGTTGGGTGTGAGAGGAAAGTGAATGAACTTCTCAGTTTGGTTCTTGATTAGGGTGTCTCTTTGGTATAATCGGAACACCAGGAACAACTGCAGTAAATGTGCCCGCCTGTCAAATGCTCTTCAGACACAGTGGGAAGCTTTATTTCCATGGACTGCACACAGAACCTGTCAGATCTGTTTAATGTGGTACACCAGTTTATTGTGCTTTGTGCCTAAAGGTTTATTCACACAAACAGCTCGGCTGTTGAGATCTTAAGATAAACCTGTCTCTGAATGAGGGGTTTTCCCTTTGTTTTCTGTGGGAAGCAACCTGAGTGGCTTAACTATAGCTAAGTGGTAAAGCAAACTGCCTAGAGAGCAGAGGTTTTCTGGTTCAACCCCCAGCCTCTTCCCAGAATTAGGTAATAGCATAGTACTTCTTCATCTCTGGCAACAACAACAACTGCCTAGAGGTGGCCATGCAGTCAGCCAGGAGTCACCCACAACTCAGTGGTATCTAACAACAACCAAAGCCAAGTTCAGATTCACACTCAGTCATAAAGTTCCCTAGGAAGCATTGGATCAGTCTTTGTCTTGCAGCTTAACCGTCTTTCAGAGGCTTGTTCTGAGGATAAGTAAAGACAGAGGTTTCATGGATATAGTGATTTAAATAAAACAAAAGATATCTATGGGCAAATCCCCATGGGGCTGCCAATGTCCCGCAGTGGATTCAGGGGAGCCTTAATGCGAATTAAGATCTGCATTAAGGAGTCCCCATGGCAGTGGAGGACAGGGTGGGTTCAAGGCAAACCCGCCCATCCCCATAAAAACTGTGGCAAATCCCTGCATCGGGATGCCGCGGTTTTCTCAACCCCCCTCCCTTACCTGGGCGCTTAATTGCCCAGATAAGGGCTTGATTTACCTCAAACAATCTCGCCTGACAGCTGCCCTGCACAGCTGAGCAGCTGTCATGTGCGCAAGCAGAGCTCTGCAAATGATTAAAACAGATGCAGCTTTCGTGTCTGTTTTAATAATTTTACTGGAGCTCTGCCCTGCTTTTGACAGCCTGACAGCTGACTGCAGGGCAGCTTTTAGGCAGTTGTTTGGGGTAAGTCAAGCACTTATCTGGGCGCTTAATCGCCATGAAAATTGCAGCAAATCCCTGCATTGGGGTGCCGCGGTTTTCTTCACCCCCTCCTTACCTGGGTGCTTAATCGGCCAGGTAAGGGCTTGACTTACCCCAAACAATGACCTGACAGCTGCCCTGCAGTCAGCTGAGCAACTGTCAGGCAGGTATAGGGGCTGTCAAGAGCACGTAAGATTGAGAGGTGAGATTGTTTGGGGTAAATCAAGCCCTTACCTGGTCGATTAAGCACCCAGGTAAGGGGGGGTTGTGATTGCAGCATTAGCGGCAGGGACAGTGAAGCCCCACCTGCTAATGCTACGATCGTAACCAGTAGTGTCTCCATGCCCCCTTTATAACCTGTTCTTGCCCTGTAATTTGGGGCAAGAACAGTTATAAAGGGGTGGGGTTTTTTTGTTTTATTTAGAGGATTTTGTCCCTCATGTAGCCCGAATTAGGGCTTTGCATGGGGACTCTTGCAAGGCAAACCAACGTTTGCCTCGCAATATCCTTGCCATGGGGACGAGCACTATATCTATAGTAAACATTTTGGATCCCAGCACTCATGTCAAGAAAAGCTCATCTGTCCTTGTTGAATTGATTGGCTCTCCAGCAGTTTGCCAATGAAGTCCAAATGCCACTGTGTAATAGCTATCATTTTTTCAAGTCCAATTTTTTAGTCATCCATTAGTAAGGGCAAGAATGATCTGAAGGTGTGATGACGATGATGATGATTATTTTTTTTTGCATGCATTGAACGCTGACAACTTGCCATTTATGAAGAAGTAGAGGTTGTCTTGCTATGCCACACAGCCACTTCACCTGCCTTCCACTGAGAAACCACAACCGTTTCCTCCTTCTGCTGCCACCCAGACAGCCATTCTACTATCCGGTTGCAGGAGAAGGAGGTGGAATTACACTTCAGGACTCTCCATCCATCAACTGTCTTCTAAGAAGTGCAGTAACAGACAGGACTTAAGAATGCAGTCTAACAGGCTCCTTAAAGAGACAAGATGCATACACATCTATTTAGAAAATAGTAATCCTCCATCTGATATCGGTTTGAGATAAAATGGTGAAGAAAAACACACCTATTCTATGTCCCCCCCCCCCCCCAGAGGATTTGGAATGACAGAGTCCATGATTAGAAAGCAGTTCTTGTTCCTGGCTGCTTTTCCTCAAATGAGGTAGATGGAAGATGCAACATATGAAGGGATGAAAAGTGGATATTTTGGGTCACAAACACCCATGTTGAATTATAAACAAAAAGTAAGACATTATTAATACCTCCTTGCCCCACACAAAGTAACTGTGCTCAGACTTAACAAAAAGGACAGCCTGGAAGTGCCTCAGAGAAACAGTGTATGGCCCTCATGTTGCCGCTGCTTCTCCAATCCACCTTTTCTAGAACAGAATGTTCAGGAAGAAAGAGGAGGGGCAGACTGGGGTGTGAACAATCACATCTTGAAGCCATTTCTTAGGCTGTGTCCAGACAGAGCCTAAAACCATGGGATTATCCTGATGCTATTTTGGGATTGCCACACTGTAGCCATGGTCTCACCTTTATTTTAAACCTTCTATTGTCCAACTGCAGGTCCAACCGCTCACACGTTTTCCTTTCTCTGTTTTATTTCTGGACCTTCCATTCAGGAAAGTCCAAAAGGAGGGTGTAAAGTTCACAATAAACTGGATATAAACAAAAAGGTGTGAGCAATCAGATCTGAAGATGGACTGAAGAAGGTTTAAAGCAAAGTTACGACCACAGCCTATATCTGTCGTTGCTGTTTTGGGAAAATCGGTTCTCAACTCTGGTTTTCCCTGAATGGTGATGTGGACTTACCTGTCTGGGCACTTGCTCCCAGAATCCATCATAGAAAATGGCCACCATGCAAGTTGACAAGAGCCAGTAATTGTGCACTTCTGTGTATTTTTAAACAGAAGTACACATCATGCTTTTGTGGGAGCAAGCATCCAGACAAATAAGGGCCTTCAATTACCTCATGATATTGCCCTGCCATCTGGAAGGGATGACAAGAGACAATTGTGGGATCTAAACAAGATCCCATGTTTTCCTCTCACCATCTGGAGGTAGCCTGAGCTGCCTCAGAAATGCTTTTTTTTTTTTTTTTTTTTGCTGTGCCTCATTACAGTCTTGATTCCCTGCCAGCTGGACTTGAAGGCAGGAGACAATGTGACTGATTAAATACTGCACTTTCAATCAGAGAATATGTGCTCTCAGAAGAAAATTATGTAATATACTCAGTTTTAACCAATTTGTTGAACTGGCCCCTTTGCAGTTTTAGACAAAAATCAACCTATCTCTTATTCACCCCATCAGGTAATCACTCAAATATCCTGTAGATCTGTACTAGTTCCTCTTTGAAACTGCAAATTTAACAAACAAATGCTAGTTTAAAATGTTTTTTATTATATATATTGTTTTGGTTACAGTTTTTTTGTTGTTGTTGATAAAATTTTAACACTTAATTGCTTTTGTTTTCATTCTGTGATCTTCGGAGTGCAACATAAAGTTGGTTGTGGCTAAAAACCAAAAACAAATCCAATTGTTCCATTAGGGGATTCCTACATTTTACTTATTTTTATTTTTACGCTTTCTTCCAGCTTTGTTCTTTCAGAGAGATGAGGTCAGAGCAAGTCAGTAAATGCAGTCATCTCTCTCTCATACACACTGCTTGGGAAATTTCAGTTCATGAATTTTGGCTATTTATAAACTGGATCTTAGGCTGCCCTCACATGTAGCAAAAAAAGTGGCTCAAAAGTGCCCTAGAGACAGTAGCCTGTGGCACTTGTAATCCATCTTTTCGAGCCTAGAATGTTCATGAGAAGAGGACAGGCGGATCGGCGTGTGAACTGCTGGCGATGGAGCTTCCTGTCTGACAGACAATGATGCCAAAGCTCCTGATCCACCACTCTAGTGGACTGGAAGCTGATTTGGTGTCCCTGCAAAGCTTCCGGTCTGCCAGTCTGGTGGACCAGAAGCCCCTGCACAGTGCACCATGTGGTGCAATATGTCAATTCAAAAGCAATAACAAGTTACACTATGAGCAGCAGCAGTGAAGCAGGAGTAGAAGCACCATGTTTGAGCTTCTTTCAGTACTCCGAAGTGGACTTTGATTTATTACGGTGAAATATGCCTTTCCAGTCAGTTACCATGTAGCCCTTGCCCCCTGCCCCTTTGGTTCCAGTTTGCCAGTCAGCACTGCCTTTGTGTCCTTCAAACCTTCCTTTCTTGCCTTCACTATATGTTTGCCCCCCGTCCTATGCTTGTATTAATTTGCAGAATTCTCCCAGTGCATATCCAGTGCGAACAAACAGAACATAGTCTTTTAGGTTGAAACTGAGCTGAATGTATGTGGGTACAAGTTAGTTGTACCCACATACATTCAGCTCAGTTTCAACCTAAAAGCCTCTGTTATGTTTGTTCACACTGGATTCTAGTTAAAGTTTAATGCACTACTGGTAATGTTCCATCAGTTCAGTTTATGATTGACTTATTCAGTCCTCTAATGGGTTTTCACAGCAGACAGCATTAGGTCACTGTTATGAGAAAATAAAGGGACAGATAGTCAGCACCTATATGGTATATAAAATGACATAAAATGAATCTTCAAAGGGTAAGGGAAATGGTGCCTTAGCCAGTGTGTCGTTGTTGTAAATTTAAAAGAAGCTGTCAGATTGGCTTGGTATTTTTTCACCAAGGTAGTCACTGGTCTAGGAAATTTACTGCCAGAAAATGTGGTGACAGCAAACAGCCTGGAAGGCTTTAAGAAAAAAAATAGATGAATTCATGGAGGACAGATGTAGCAATGGCTGCTAGAATGGATGCCTAGATACTTCCTCCAGGTTGGAGAGACAAGCAGGATGCCTACAAAGGTCACTGGCAGGGATTCGAAAGCCTCCTTTGTCCTCTGCTTGAGAATTCCCAGAAGCAACAGGTAGACTACTGTGTGAGACAGGATGCTGGCCTGATGCAGCAGGGCTCCTCTTATGTTCTTATGAAGGTGAGGGTTTGTGCTGTGTCTTGGGCCTACCTACAGTGCTATTCCTGGTCAACTCTGATTGGTCTATCCATTACCATGCTGGCACAGGTCACATTAAACATGGCCTGTGTCAGCACAGCAAGGAAAATGCCAGCATTTTAAATAAAGTTCAGAAAATGATGTTTTTGCTTAAATCCAGCCCATCAGAGCAGTAGACCAGCAGTACACAAATATAACATCTGTCCATGTGCCATCCACAACCTCTGTTTGACCAGATGTTGTCTGGAGGCTCCCAAAAGCCTTGTTCTGCCACATATGGCATTAATAGTGACCTGAGGGGAAACATCTTTTTTCCCCCTTCGTAATAATGAAAACTAAATTTAATTAAACAGGCTTCTCAATTAAATTTAAGCTCCCAAGCAGTAAGAAGCATATTCAAACAATGATCAAAAGTATTCTGAGCAGCTTCTTTGTTCCCTTGGCAGCTGAGGTTTGGTCTCTTGGAAGCTGGCCTATAGGTTTCATTTCACATTCTGATCTTTACTCTCTGCATCAGAAAGTGCTAAATCTTACAAAATTAATTGTTACTTCAAAAAAGGACACATCTTTCTGCATTTGAAAACAGATGCAGCTTTTTCTGTCCTAAATGTTTGAAAATTAAAATATAGACCCAATTTTAAGCTGATTTCTTTCAGACTGTTTTATTGTAGGTTGTGGGTATGACAGAGAGGAGGGGAGAGGGAGAGGGAAAGAGATTGAAACAAGTCAGCTTAAATCACAATTCTAAAGGCTTGATTTAGCCTTTTAAAGCATCTCTAATCCTCAAAACCATGCATTCTAGAAGTTTCTATTGCAATGTGACGTTATTCTAATGGGCGTCTATTCATTTTTTAAAAAAATAGTTAAAGGACTCATGTGCCTTAACTATGAATGCTGGTGATTTGCACTATATATATATATATATATATATAGTGGCAGAACTTCTTGTTGTTTTAATCCAGTCATTCTTTTTGCATGATAGAATAAAACAATAATAAACATGTACAGAGTCAGCCAAAGTGTTTCAGTGTTCAGTTGAGTACAAAGGCTGAAGGAAAATAACAATCAAAGATGATGTTAGAACACTGAAACAGCTTGACTGATTATTTATGTTACTAGTGAGTTTTTTATTGCTTTATTTTACTATTTAATTCTGTCATGCAGTTTTAAAAAATCTGGATTAAATAAGAAGTTTCTTTTTAAAAATGTGTACAGCAATACCTACGTTAATAGCAGTTCTTCAAATGACAGTCTTTGCAGTTCAGAATAATAAATTTATTCCTTCACTGAATACCTAAAATGTCACCATAAGCTTATTTTATTTTATTTATAAAATTATGAGACACCCTTCATTATACATATAAAATAGTTCCAAAGCAGTAACAAGTTTCACTATGAAAAATGTTGTCAAGTACTGTGAAAAAAGATACTTATCAGTAGTAACTTTGTTGTTGTTCTGCTACCCACCAAGTTGTAGCCGATTTCCCAGTTGGCTACCTGGACATCACCACGGGCACCTCTGTGCAGTTTTCTTGGCAGGAATACAGAAGTAGTTGTTGCCTCCTAGTAAATTTAGAGCAAAGTAAAGCACTAAAGTAAGGATACCAGAGATGCCTCCAGAGGGATCCCTAGATCCCACAGTTTCCTCATGCTGCCCGTGCCAGATATGAAAGGCAGTCAGGGTCTTTTACCTCCATCTGCTGGCTTCTTCCCTTACTATTCCTATTGAAAATATCTACATGCTGGCCAAGCACCCACCTACTTTCCTTTGTGTTTTCCCCATACACTTGGCTAACATCCTGGTATTTGTGAAACAAACAATAACAGAAGGAGACAGCAGACGGAGGTTAGCAATCACTATCAACCTGGCATCATTGCTGGATTTCCCACATTAGTGATGTTTCAAGATATTGCCTCAGTATCCAAGGACTATTTTGGGAATGCCAGGGTTACATGTGGAAGTCTTGGGGGAAATGCAGATTTTAGCCCACATCTGGGGGCACTCTAGCAGTTACTTTAAAAGCTCCATGCCCACCATTCACAAAGCAGTAATGTGGGGTAATGTGTGAGCCCCAATATTCTTGCTTTGCCTGCTGTGAAACAGCAGGTCTGTTACCTCACCCACAACCTGTGGGTGGAGGCAGGGCCATATGCAAAAGAGGAGTATGTTGTAGGGAATTAAAGGCCTAGGTTGAAACAACTTGGCACCGTTTAAAAAGAACAAAACCACAGCTGTTTTGCTTTCTGCTTTTCATATCTTACGTCCCATGCCAGCTTGGCTATGGCAGTGAATGCGGATTTGGGATGCCAACATAGTTCTGGGGCTATCAAAACATTCAGCCAGCTGTTGGTAGACTCAGTAAAGGAGTAATGACACCCTTCAGGAAGCAGATATAGGATTAGCAGTAGCAATAACAGCCTGCAGTAGAGTAAACAACCTTATGTTTTTCGTTGACATGCTACATGGAAGTTCACCTTAAGCACTCCCCCATCTTAAGAATAATACAAATAAAGACAGTGCATTAGAACATTCCCATATGGTGCATCAGATAATTCTGTTTAATGTCTGCATTTATTTTTCCCAGAACCTCTGACCTAAAGGAGTCCTTCAACTTGATCAGGATCAAAGTATAAATAAAACCTGAAAATACCAAGGCTTACAATGGACTGTTATTCCACTCTGCCTGAGATTTAGCCACTCTCTTGCATGCTTATATGTGTGTGTGTTGTTTACTCACACAGTGCCATGAGTCTGCTGTGTTACACAGTTGTTCTGTATACAATCTTTCCCTGTATATTAGTTTTCCTGTCAGCAGAGTTGGTATTTCCTTGCTGAGCTTAGAAATAATAAATGTAATGGCCATGTAATTCACTTTCAGTTACGATAGTGGCAGACATAAAGGCAATATGTGCAGCACAGTCCATAACAACTATGCCAGTTGTGTATCTGGATATCAGTGTGTGGTGTGCTCCCATGTGTGGAAACTGCAACTAGGAGCACTGTAGAAGGAGGCCACTTTAAAGTGGTCCCTCACACAATCAGGCTCAATCCCTGTTGCCACGACGCAGAAAGACAGTGGAGAGGGGAGTGTCCCAGGCCATTTCTGGTGAGCTGAATCCATGGACATGGCAGAATCTCCCATCTTACAACTTTGAAGCCATGCTTTTGTTCCTGAGCTTCAGAGGTAGGCCAGGCCAGGACTGGCATCATTTATTGGCTGCCAGAACACTCTCCACACTCCTTCACATTTCTGGCCTGGTACGCTTATCCCACCCCAGAAATGTTCTTCGCAGCACATGCCTATGGCTCAGATGCCAAAGGTATCTTAGAGTTAGGGTAGCTGTATGTTTCCGTTTTGATTCCAGAAAATTGTGTGGAGAATTCTGCTTCCTTCAACTTTCTCCAGCCCCCAGCATAGTGAACTTCTGAGCATTTGGGAATGTTCTGCTTTGTAGTGCAGGTGATAAAAGGAAGTGACAGTAATTGTAGATCCTCTCATTGTGCAAGCAAAGGTGATTTCCATGAGAACAAGAAACTGTTTGACTTTGTCTCTTAATCTGTTTGTTGGAATTGTATAAATGGAGAAAACATTATTAATAGTGTTCTGACTTATCAAACTCTTTTCTTTTAAATCCTCCACAAAATGTTCATCCTAGCCTTAACTCCACGCCCTCATACTTCTATGGGCCTTGGCTGATGATCAAGTGTGGGTTAGCCAATTTGATGCCCTCAACTTATATCTGCAGTAACTACAGAACTGGTTGTAAGGGGGATGATAGAGGTTATAATTGACCAATACTGCATTTTCCAAGGGTCAGGTATCCCTAGGCTAGAAGTTCCTCAAATATTTTTGATGACTGTGCAGCATGAAACAGCGTGGATAAAGTTATTGGCCCCTAATCTTTTTGGTACAGCACAGATGACAAAAGTACAATATCTAGCCCCGGGTGTTGATTTTTGCTGCTGCTACTTTCTGCCTGGTTTGAACATTTTGAGTTACAGTCTATACCTCATTTTGATCTCAGACACATAGGGAGAAGATCTATTTATACAGCAGGGCTTTCCCATTTCTGATTGAAATTCTTGACACACACGTCCCTTGTGTCTTCCAGAATGTTGTTTGCTTGAATAGGATTCCATAAGCTGGATAGTAGGCCAGGACCTTGTTCAGGTGGGTAAAAGCGAGGCTTTCATTTGTGTTTTTGCCCATCCATCTGCAGTCCTGATTCTCAGGCCACTGAGCATTGTGCTACAGGTTGGGGCCTCTCTTTCAGAAAGATTTTGACTTTAAACACAGCCTCCTAGGGTACCTTCAGATGGCAGGAGACAACTTCAGAGTCTTCTTTAGATTCTACAATTGCCCCTATTGTTTCTGCTGCAAATAATGTTGCAAGCAAAGCACCTGACCACTTTCCTTTGGTTTCCCCACACACACAGATTGCTAGCATCCAGGGCTTTGGTCACACCTTCATTTTAATCCTTCTGCAGTCCATCTGCGGACCCCACTGCTCACACCTTTTTAGTTCAATCTGTTTTATTTGTGGACTTTCCTCCCGTTAATCGTACTGTCCTGGGTCCTGATTTTACAGGTCTCAAGCCATTATAGAGTGTTAATCCACTTTCATTTTCTTGGGTGTGATAGGGGAAGAGGACTAAAGGGCTGAATTGTAATTTAGTGGGTGGATAATGAATTTGCCTTCTGTTTGCCCAAAGTGTGATTACGCGCTGTTGAGTCACAGAACTTTTATTGTATCAGAGTACAGGGGTGTGGTGTAGGTGGAGACAGGTGGAGAAAGGTGTGAACGTAGCAACCCAGCCTGAGGATGAACTGGGTGTGGTCAGAGTTCGTGCGTTTTGAGTCTGCTACCAGTAAACGTGCACAGTATTTCAGCAAAAATGTTAACTGGATGGTGTCAGGCTGGCAAAGAATAACCACGAAACTCTTTCTTTAAAAAGATGAACAGTGATTTATTTCAGCTCAGTGTAAAGGCATGTTTTGTTGGAAGCAACTTTGAACAGAAAGCCCAGCATATTTATATATTTCATAGCTGGGCGGGGTTTGGTCTTCAACCAATCAACAATAACTGTTTTTCAAAATGATCACTCGCCCCCAGCAGGGAGGGGGGAGTCAACTGTCACTTCCAAACAACAGGCAGCTACTATATACATATATACAGAATCACATAGGTGGCAGACATCTTACATTCAAATATTATGGCAGGCAGCTAGCCCTGCCTGACAGATGGATACTAAAATGATTGAGAAACTTTAGATCTTCAATATTGCTGTTACTTTCTAGTGAATCCAATAAATGCCTGAGTTCCCTGAGCATTTATTTTCTAACTAGTGTCATTGCTTTGTCATTGAGACTGCTTTATGAACTGTGCTTGTCTATAGTCTATTATTTACCCCTTTTTATTTAATTGTCTTTGGCAGTATGCCTCAAATGCAGAGGATTTAGTGCGCAGTCTTTGGAGAGAATAGAACCAGTGGCAAAATATGCTGAATATTTAAATAAATGTAAATAAATCCTATGACACGCTGTTGGGAGGAAAGGAAGATTGCCCTGCAAAATGCACTTGTCAAAAGATTTTTAAATGTTGGAATTGCCAAGACTGCTGTAAAGAGAGGAGTCATTTGAAGGACACTTATTTGAAGTGATTTTCTGAGCCATTTCTAGAAAAAGTGCCAGAGGAGGAGGTAGAGGATTTTAAAGGCATTGCACAGTTGAAAGGAAAGTATCAGGTTCACTGTGGCATATCTCATGGGTTTGGGTACCATCAATTATAATTCAACTAACTACTCCTAGTCAAAGATTGCTACAGGGCACCTGTCTAGATCCTTTTCAACAGATGTGAACTTTGGGTTCTTGTGTGTCATTATATCTGAAAGTTGTGTTTTTATCATACAAAATTGGAAGTTAAGGTCTGCTTAGCTTAGTCTCTGCTCATTGCTCTAACTTCATTGTACCATTGCACATGTCTGAAAAACTGATGCCTTCCAGGTGTTCTGATCAGCCTCAGATGGCATAGCCATTGTTCGTTTCTCCATTCTGAACTTCAATTTTATGCAAGACAGCAAGGATTATAATGACTATTTTGGGGAGAGGGATGAATCAGAAATATTTATTTATTCATTTGTGTTTATTTTCAGCCCTGTACCATATGATCTCATGGTGGATTACACAATATAATGAAAATTAATATGACCAAAATATGACCAACAAGCAATACCTGCCTTCTTTTATTATGTCCGCAAAAAGAATACAAGAGTGGGTGGTTGAAGCTAATTGCCTGAGCACAATATAATTGCCAGATTGCTGTGTGAACTGGAAAATTTAGGCTGGTGACCACCCAGGGACTGCTTGTCATTGCTACAGAAGAGCACAGGGATTAGCAGCCTCCTTCACACACCCATCCTCCACTGTCCTGGAGAGGGAAAAGAGACACTATTCTTTTTCACTATTTTTTTTTTAAAGGAAGCCAGTCCTGTGGGGGTTGGGAAGGGAATGGTCATGGCTCAGTGGTACAGCAACTGCGAGGAAAAGTCTCTCCCCAATAGAAGGTAATCAGAAATCACTTCAATGTTTGCCAAGAAAACTGCATGGAAGTGTCTCTGAAGTCAACCAGAGTCAATCTCCGCTTGATGATGTTGTAACAGCAGCCACCCCTAAGTTCCACCTAAGAATCTGCACACAGAAATGAAAGGCTAGCAGTACTCTTGCTTTGTTTGCTCTGTAGTATTTTGTTCTCAAACTTGGAGAAGTAACTCAAAAGGAGACTTTGTTCCTTCCTTTTGTTCCTTCAGTTTGACCTCAGGTTCCCAGACCCAACCAGCCAAAGAGCAAAATACTGGCTTTGCTGTGTGATGAACATGAAGGACAGATGTAATGCCAGCACTTAATTGCTGGCACAGATGGCTGCTTTCTGCAGGAGAGATGGTTCTCAAAATGTTACTCAGCATTGCTGCTGTGATGTTTCAGGCCTACTAAGTTGTGGGTAGGCAAAATGCCATCCATTCAGCTGGCTCTGAGTGTAGGCAGCCAAATGACTATCAGCTGGGATTATGAATAGCAGAGAACAAATAACAAAGGCTCCTGAAGCCACATGGAGTATTTTGGCACTTGAAATATACCTTAGTGAGTAGCATCTTAATATAGTCTAAGAAACAGATTTGGATTCTGGATGCTGAGATACAAGATCTGTATCTATTCTAAGAAAGTAGCTGATTTATTTTGGCAAGACCTTTTCTAAGCAACAGTAAATTCCACATATGTACTGTCAGATTCCATCTTTATACTCAAATATTCAAATACTGACCATAGGTGACAAGAACCAGCATGTAGGTGAGGAAAGAGGCTGACAGAACTGAGAGAGAAAGCTTTGCCTCTCTTCTTTGTCCGGCATACAAATTAAATAAGGTGCTTTGAAGGAATGCTCCCTTGTTCATGCTCAGAGTAGAAATGCAAGAGATTGTAGCAAAAAGGAAAATGTATAGCTCACTGTCCTGTTACATGGAGCTTTCTGCATTTAACTCAGATCCAGAATATGCTCTGTGCTATCCCTTTCAGGGCCTCTTCCGTCCACATGTTAGGTGTGTTATTGGCAATCTTTGCATGGCCCCAGGATATTGGGGCAACATCCTCTACTATCAATGTAGTGGGGGGTGGGGGGAGGATTTTCCACCCACTTTTTCCCACTATAGTGATATTCTCTTACCTGTCTGCATGCCTCTGCTGGGAGCTGCAATCTTGGAGATGGCCACCACATATATGTGGCGGCCCAAAATGGTGGCCATGCATGCACAGAGAGGGCAGTTGTGCACTTCTGTATGTTTGAAATACCCAGATGTACATGGCATCCCAGTGGCAGGAGAATCATGGCCAGACTAGTATGTCTTGTGTGCTTTCTTACTGCTGTTGCCCAGCCAACTATGCAACAAGCAATTATTCTGGAATAGGTTTATTCCAGAGTATTGCCTAATAGTGAGGGGTTTGGCCACTGTCTGGAGGTGGCCATGGTCTGAGTTATGCCACATCTGTATTATACCACCAGGTCAGTAACCATCCCATCTGAAAACAAAAAAGACAGTCCTTTTACAGCTTATATTTCTGTATTTACAACTCATTACTCCTGAAGACTTCCTTTAATTCATACCAAACCCTTTAATCTGTGAATTTGTGGTTTGTTTTTTTAAAAGTTACAGGTTTGTTCATATCCAGTGAATGCTCCCAAGTCCAGGAAGAAGAACAAAAGATACAGTTGTGTCAGATATAAAGAGCTGCCCATTAGCTTTGCGAGACAGATAGAATTCAGCTTGCAACACGTCTATGGATTTATAAGTCATGTCAGTAGAAGTTAATTTAACTTACTAATATCATGAGAAGCCTTTTTGTTATTTCCCCCCCAATAGTTTTACAAGCTATTTTAATGACTAGGATTTTGCTGTAGGTATGTAAACCCTTAACAATAGAGACATGAAGGACAGCTGCCAAATATGAAAGAGAAAATAATCAAGCTTTCCAGCAGAATAACAGTACTGTAGATCCTCTTGGGTTCCTGTAGGGTTCTGTCCAGGAATGTAAATCTGTAGGTTAAGGCAGTGATGGCCAACCTATGACACGTGTGTCACAGGTGACACGCCAAGCCCTTTTGGGTGACACACATGGTCACCCTGGCACCTGGGCGTGTAGTGCTTGCTTGTTCTTGAAGTGTATGAAATACCAACTTTCAAGTGAAGATTTAGCAAATGTAAAGAATTATTTGTTTTTGCTTTCAATAAAATACATATATTAAAAATATAACTTTTTTACTAGAGCTATAAATATCACAAAATTATGGATATTTCTAGATGTGACACAGCACCCGAGTTAAGCTAGGTTTTCTTGCAAATTTTGACACACTGAGCTCAAAAGGTTCGCTATCACTGGGTTAAGGGAACCATGACTGAGAGCTCAGTTGACTTACATTGTGATTGACTGGTGCTGTTCAAGATTACATCGACTTGAATTGGCAAAGGCTGCCAATACAAATCAATGGAGGAAAGGAACTTGTATTGAAAGAGGCAGAAGCACATCCCCCTCATTTGGCCCAAGAGCAACACCACAACACACAAATGCCAAGATGCCTGTATCACTGCTGACCCATAGTATTCTTCAAAGACTGTGATGGAGAACACACAGGGGTCAGGCAAGATGCCTCCCTCCATACTCAGGCAAGGATTTTTCATGGACTGTCATGCTGAATGCCCAGGTGCCAGTCTCTCCCACATTAAGGCCCAGACCTTCCATAGATGGCATTCCTGAAACACTTTGATGCAGTGTCCCTGCCACATTAAAGCAGAAATCAAATACAACCCATCAAACAGGCAAATTAACCCACAGTAACTCATACCAGTGACCCACTCCAGAGGAACTCAAAACCAGTCACAAGCACCCACTCACCAAAAGACACAAATCCACAACCAGACGTCATTTTTTAAAAAACCAGCCAAATCAAGCACTTTCCTCACTGCACAAAGACAAATGGGAAAATGACTGCTGGTCTAAGAAGAAGATCCCAGTAGGTTTCAGGATTCACTTCTGCCCTCAGATTTTCAGCAACAAAACATGAAACAGCAAGTCACAGAATCACTTAATGAGAAATATAATTGCAGTCTGTTAAATGTGTAACAGTGATTCTGCATTGAAGGAGTTTATTTTATAGGTGCTAAGAGCACTCAGTTGATTTAGGGAGCCATAGGTCAAGAGATGAACAAAGACTTCAAACATCATTGACTTAGTAAGAAAGAATACTCAATACCCAGCATATGTTTTCATTGCCTTAAAATTATTGTGTATGTCATCTCTCATTACCGTAAAATTATCTAGAGTGATCCATTTCCAATGGCTCCTTTTCCTTATGTATAATTCATAGCAGAACTGAAAGTGCACTTGTACTTCAGTTCTCAGTAAGCATTTTGCCTGTTCGAGGAAATTCATCAAATTTATCTGAATGTGAACTAAGTTTCTCAGTACACTTCTATAAAATTACATAGTTAACATCAGTTCAGTATTTATTTGCTTGAAAGCCGGACTAGGTTCAGTGTGTCCAAACCCAAGGTACTGTTATGAACATACATATCAAGTATTAATGATATAATATATGAAGCTACACCAGTTAGCACGTCCCTTTCTGCACTAGATCTTATTCGAGATTATATCTTGGAATAAGGACCTGTTGTCCACATGCTCATTCGGACTATGGCATCCCCAGGCGTGGCCTACCATAATCTGTACAAGCATGCAGACAGCAGCCCCCTGTTCCAGAATATAATCCAGAATAAGACTCAGTGCAAAAAACAGCCTGAGTATTATGAATTATAGGACTGAGTTTGCTAATGGTTAGCCAGATGCCAAATGACTATGCAGTTTTATAAACTTTTTCATTTGAAGTGGCCCAGTAGAGTTAGGGCAGGATGCATTGGGCAGAACATGGACACTTCCTTCCCTGTACTTAAATTTTCTCTGGGCTAAATATGCATGCCCAAAACGAGTCATGTGGCTTTTTAGCATAGAAAGTATTAAAGTAAAAAAGCCACATGACTCAATTTGAGGTGTATGCACACAGCCAGTGGACAATTATTATGTACTAAACCAGACATTGCAGGTTGCTATTGCTTTCAAGTTATTAAAGGGAGAGAATACACATAGGATTTTGTTTCGCTGGGAAGCAGACGGGTTGATAGGAATGCAGCAGTCTTGGTGGAGTAAGACGTAATTCTGGGTCACTGAAAGCCCCATAGTAATTAGCAGTAATTTGATGTTTACCTTTAGTAATGGCAGTGCCCTGCAGTTCGTTTTTGTTGTATCAGCAGTTGAAGAAAAAAGAAGTTAAGAAAAGGAGCAGAAAGAATCTTCTAGCAGACACTGTATTCAGTTTGTTTGCTTTTGAATCCTAGATTGAAGGCATATGGACTGTTCAAAAGAGGAGTGTAAAGACAAAAGAAACTCGAGGGCTCTGATAATACTCCCCTAGGGAAATCTTCTTGCAGATCTACTCCAAGTTGTAAACACTTCCTTCAGTTTTTGCTGAGCAACCAATCTTCTCCAATAGCAGCCTAAAGGGACTATATGTTGACAAAGTGGTTCTACAAGAAATTCTGAAAAGACTTGGATTTCAGAATTGGTTCAGAAAACAAAGATAAATCAAAATACAGTGGTACCTTGACATACGAATTTAATTCGTTCTGTAACCTTGCTCTTATGTCAAATCGCTCGTATCTCAAAGCAATTTTCCCATTAATCCATTCCAGCTCCCAAAACACCACCTCAGTTGTTTTTGTTATGTACTGTACTGTATTTACATACTCATATCTCAAATCTTGCTCTCATCTCAAAGCAAAATATCACTCGCTCGGTGGCTTGTATCTCAAAACACTTGTATGTCAGGGCACTTGTATGTCGAGGTACCACTGTAGTCCGTAAATTCTAAAGCACATTGGTAGACATTCAGGGCCATTTCCAGCACTGAAAGCTGAGGATGGGCAAAAATATTAAGACCACTAACAATGTATATCATAGAAAACATAATAACTAACAAAACCACAAGATGGTTATGCTTTCTCTTGACTTATTTCTCCATCTATCCTAAAGTGGGTGGGTGGATGCAAGCACCAAGGTAAGACCTTCAGAGCAAATCCTCTTTTAACTTCCACCATTTGGTGCCCTACTCCGCATACCAAAGTTTGTATATATGAGTTTGCTTTGGAACTGAGAGGAAAATAAGAGGCAAAGAGGCCTTTTCCATGCTTGCAGGGCTGGAACTGATCCTACAAGAATAGTTCCTTACTGGAGTAGTCCAGTATCATGAAACAAGGCTGCCCAAGACAGCCCCAGAGCCTCCCTGCAACACTTCAAAGCTCACGTAAGCTTCAGCACCTGCTGAAGCAAATAATCCTGGCCTCAGAACTCTAGGGAAAGTTATTTGGATGCTGCAATTTGGTGCACAACTGAAATTTGGTGCACGACTCCCTATTCTATTCTGCAGCCTCTGGACCATTGATAGACCTTTGAGAAAAGGCCCATTGGTATCCCAGTCTAAGTGGCCAGTGCAGACAAAATAGCCTAGCAGAGAGCATGACCTCTCTGTTCTGTCCCAAAATGGAGAAGAGGCCCAGGATACAAGCTAGTGGGAAGGGCCTTTAGTCTGGATGCAGGTAATTGAAATCTTCATTTTCTGATGGCTTTTCTCTTTATTGTCATGCCCATTCATTCATTCAGTTTATTTGTATACCGCCTTTCTAATAAATTACTCAAGGAGGTTTACAACAATTATGAAAAATACAATACAAAGTAATACAACATATGTTAAATAAATATATTTTTAAAAGATATAGAAACAAAATAATACACTATGAAATTATACAAAACATTGGGGGGAGGGGAACAAATGGGCAATAATGTCAGGTCTTCCTTCTTTTCCCCTCTCCAAGTTTACATAATACAGAAAAAAATACAGCATCAAATAATACATCACATTTTATAATAAATAATACATTATGGATTCACAAATAATACATTACATAATAATAAAGAAATCTATAAAGCAGGTGGGGCAGCTGACCCCCGAGCTTTCCTCCCCTCGTCCACGCCGGTGTTAGGGCTGGGTGTGGCTGGGGTTTTGTGCTCCTGGAGCAGGTGTGATAGCCAGATGCTGGGCTTCCTCCCCTCCTCCGTTCACCATCTGATGAGGCAAGACTTCCTTAAAATTATCATGAGGACTTGGCAGATCTACATTAATAGATCTTTGGTAGCGCTTTATTTGTAGAGCTGTTTCTCTTGGCATTAGGATGCCCTCCATTGCTTTTCAGCTGACAAAAGGTTATAAAATATATCTGTATCTTCATCCAGGACTTTGAAGACCCATGAAGTCTATTTCATGCTGCAAATTGTGAGACATAATTGTAGATTATATTCTTGTAGATCTTTTTGTAATTATGTTTTTTATGGTTGCAGTTTTATGATTTGTAAATGGTCTCAGACTCTTTCAAGAAGAGATGGCATATGAAATGTGAATATTTTTGGTAGACATGGGGAGATACAGATGTTTAACGCTTGGAATCATGTTTTCTGCTGTGCATACTTTCCCTGCTGTGTTTCATTTGTGTTTGAAAAGAAATGGGGAAAAAACACATTCCACAACAGCAGCTTTCCAAATTATTTTAGGAGGTCTCATAATTAGTTAAATACTTCAGCACTGCAGCACTCCATAAGGAAGCACACTAAATAAACATGATCAGTTCCTCTCTGTGTGCGCATGTACACGCACACATGTGCATACCTGGAGGCATGGAACAGCAGAGGAAAATGTGAAATATGAGTGCCTTCCTTTTTCTGTTCTACATTCACCAATCACCACAAATGGGTGTGATTCTTTCCCTGAAGACCAAGATATTTGGGTGTCATAGAGTTTTTCAGTTTCCCTTTGAGTCTCATTTCTTTGTAGCATTACTAATTTCCAGTGTGCCAAGTAGTCCCAGGCTCGATGACAAAACAAATAAAAGGCCACAGTTTTAACCACACATTCCTGTGTATAAATGTAATTGTGTTTAATGGAAATTACTTATGAGTAGAAATGATTAGGGATGTTTTGAAAACCCTATTGAAATCCATAAAACCTAAATAGACATAACAATACATACTAACAAAGACTGGTTAAGGGACTAAAAGAAACAAGGCCCTTTCTGCTCTGTGCCTTATCCCAGGTTAAGAACATAAGAACATAAGAGGTGCCCTGCTGGATCAGGCCACAGCCCATCTAGTTCAGCATCCTGTCACACACAGTGTCCCACCAATTGCCCATGGGCATCTCAAGCAGAGACAAGAGCAAACCTTCTCCTGCTCTCGAGTCCCAGCAGATGGCCCTAGAAGCATCCTGCCTGTCCCCAGCCTGAAAGATGTACTCAGGTATCCACTCTAGTAGCCAATGATACATCTGTCATCCATAAATTTGTCCAACCCTTCCTTAAAGCTATCTAGGCTGGTTGCTGTTACCACCTCTTCTGGCAGCAAATTCCATAGACCAGTGGTTCCCAAAGTTGTCTGGGCTACGACCCATCTAATATAAGTTTACCAACTCGGAACCCACCTCTAGGAAATGTAACTGTTACCAATATGAATAAAGGACTTTTCAAATAACAAAGTTTTAATACAATTTTTTTATTACTTAATTAAATAATTACATCAAAAAAGTTATTTCAAATACGGTTAAATTTCCTAGAGGTGGGTCCCGACCCACAGTTTGGGAAACCCTGCCATAGACCGATGACACTGTGGGTGAAGAAATACTTCACCTTGTCAGATCCGACTCTCCTGCTCATCAGCTTCATAAAGTGCCCCCTGGTTCTAATTTCTAGAAAAGAAATTTTCTCTATCCACCTTTTCTATACCGTGCATGATTATATCCTGGAATAGAAACCTAGTTTCTGCATTGTAGTGTGGCCTATGGCAGGGCTAGCCACCATGGTACTTCCTAACTGACAATATACCTTATACGTCAGGAGTTGAAAAGACACTATACTGTGTAGATTTCTCAAGTTGAAATAAATCTGCTTTATGTTTGGTAATCCTTTGCTAACCCATAAACTTAAGGTTCCTTTGATAAGGCCTAGTGAACAATTAAGTTGCTTTTTTCTGCACTAGTGGAGCTTTCTGACGTTTGCAAGGCTGCATGTATTTCCTTCATGGTTTTATTAAATATTATTCTGAAAGTTTTGTATTTTACCAGAATTGTCAGTGTCCCTGACTTATGCTTTATATGTTCTCTTCAAGAAATTCGAGCTCAGCTAATAGAGCAACAGAAATGTCTGGAGCAGCAGACTGAGATGAGGGTGCAGCTTCTTCAAGACCTTCAGGATTTCTTCCGCAAAAAAGCAGAAATTGAGACGGAGTACTCTCGCAATCTAGAAAAATTAGCAGAAAGATTCATGGCAAAGACAAGAAGCACTAAGGACCATCAACAGTACAAGTAAGCTACTGTCCCTTGTGTCTTTCATCCCTGAATCGAAATGTTGTTTCATCTTGGAAAGCTGTGGCAATTGGATCAGAAATGAGTTACGTGGCTCGTTGCTTTTTCTGCTTTCAAGTTGATCAGAGGAAAGATGTCCTAGGCTGCTGCCAAATGTGTAATTTAAAATGACACTGAAGTGACAGGGGAGGGGAGCAGCCAGTTTCATTCCCCTAACACTTCCCAATAGTCCTGTTAATGGCAAATTATTTGGCAGGTTGGAGTGAGGGATCTTCAGCTTTCCATGTACTTTGCAAGTGCTTTTGTAGTAGAAGTGGAATCTGTTGTTTGTCAGGTTAGTCCAGCAGGCTTATTCCCTGCCCCTCACTTTCTCATTCCATTGATTCACCAATAGAGGCAGAGTTCAGCCACCTGATTAGTTGAGTGGCCAATTACAGTGCTGGTAGGCCGGACTGGAGGATGGAAGGAACAACATAAGCATTTTGGGAGGGAGCAATATGCCATGATATATTTTAGTGCCTAGTGCCTGCTAAACATGGCAACAAAAGCTGTTTACAACTTTTTATAGTTATGAATTGCCACTTTTCATATCAGCTTTAAAAACAGATCACACAACTGCCAAATTATTATGTGTATGTTTGGCCTTGTCCTTAGTCTTCTAAAAATTGTAGCTTCTTTTAATGCCAGAACATGGAGACAACTGGTTAAGGGCTCCTTCCAAATCAGAATGTGAAAAAAGAATCATATTCTGGTTACCTCTCTTAGCTTGTAGGCATCCCTTAAATCCTAGTGCCCCTATCCAGATGTCACAGGAAACTGTGGCTAAGCAAACCACAGTATTTTGCTAAACAGTCATATAAAGAGGGATCGTGTGAGCACATGACTTACTGTCCCATAAACCATATGACTGCTTGAACCAAGGCTTTTCTTATTTTTCTTTTTTTTAATGCAGTTCATCTAGGATAGCTGCAGGTGACAATGGTGTGTTCAGTTCTATGCATTGCTCAAATAATCATATGTATCAATTTACATTATTAATTTCTAGTATGTATTATGAGATTAGAGTCTATTGTTCTTAGGAGCTAATGTTGAAGACACCTTCTGTGTGGTGAGGCAGAGGTTAGAAGCCAATCAAAACTGAGGAGAGAAGCCACTTCCGTCCCCAGTTTTGCCTCTGCCTTCAAGCGAACAGGTAGGCAATTGTATGAGGTTTAAAAAACTTACCTAGCCCTTTAAATAAAAATGGTTTTGAATTTTTGGGTGTTGTTCGCTTGCTGTTTTGTGATGTGTTCCTGGTAGCTTTGAGGTTAGTCAGTAGCTGGTTTTTGTGGGGAGGAATCTCACAGGGCAGCTATTACCTCTAGGGGGCTTGTCAGGCTTGTCAAAGAAACTGCGTCAACTTTTCAGTGAAGGGCAGATTGTTCCTTCCTTCTATGGGTGCCATGGGTGCCCCATTGTGATTTTCAGCCTTCCATGCAGTCTGCACCAGTGATGTTGTCATTTAAGAACATAAGAAGAGCCCTGCTGGATCAGGCCACAGCCAATCTAGTTCAGCATCCTTTCCCCCACAGTGGTCCACAGATTTCTTATAAGCATCTCAAGCAGAAGACAACAGTTAAATATTCATCTGCTCTTGACTCCCAGCTTTGGTCCTAGAGGCATTCTGCTTGTCTTCCAAGGCCGGAGGATATACCTTAGGCATCCATTCTATTTAAAATCTTTTACTTAAATCTGAGATTTTCACCAAAACAGATTGAATCCCTAACACTCGTTATTACCAAAGTTCTCCTGGTCTTAAAAATGCCTTGTTCTAATGATGCACAATTAATGGAATTTCTCACTATACACCTGTAAATAGCTGCTTCTTATATGCACTTCCATAAATTATTGCAAACTTATTCTTGCTGAGGCTGGCAATGGAAATTTAAAGTACAATGGAAACATATAATGTAAAATTTCTCTGCTACCTAGGAAGGATCAGAATCTGCTATCTCCAGTGAACTGTTGGTATTTACTCCTCAACCAAGTGAGACGGGAAAGCAAAGATCATGCTACTTTGAGTGACATCTATCTCAACAATGTCATCATGCGCTTTATGCAAATAAGTGAAGATTCTACCAGGATGTTCAAGAAGGTATTATAATGCAATTCCTCAGATTTCATACTAAAAAAAAGCCTTTCCAAGAGAGAAACCCTAGATCCCAAACCTGGCAACACTGAATAGGGCAGAGGTCCCTCTTTGCTAATAGTGGGTGGGATATGCACTCGTTAGGCCACATTTATGTTTAGTAAATCTGGTTTTGGTACTTGTTGTGTTTCTGCTGATGGTATATCTAGAACACATTCTTTGGCAAGTCAGACAGAAGAGGAAAGGGAATGTTGAGGAGCGATTTCAAAAACATATTCTGTTAAAGAAATACTGTATGCTTATTTATTAAGTGCTATTGTATTATGTTCAAAAGAGAAGGGAAGAGTCCACTAAAAGAAAATTGAAAAATTTAGCTCCTTGAAAAACATTTTATTTCAGAGGAAGTTCTAAAAAGAAATGTATCAAAGCAAGAGTATGTTTCCACTCAGTGACATGGCCTTGCAATTTTTTTTCTTTTCAAAATGACAGTGGTATGATCCATATATGAATGAATGAATGAATTTTAGTTGTACGGTCACAGACCAGAATCAACAAATATTTAAAAGTACATAAAAGTTGCATAAAAGTTATTTAAATAATCTATATAGATTGTTCTCAGACTACTTGCCTACAGAATCATAGAATTGGAAGGTCCCTCTCGGGTCATTGAGTTCAACCCCCTGCTCAATGCAGGATTTCCTAAACCATCCCAGACAGATGTAGATCCAGCCTCTACTTGATGATCTCCTGAGGCAATCTATTCCATTGACTTATCAGCTCAATGTCAGGAAGTTTTTCCTAGTATCTAATCTGCATTGACTCCCTTGAAGTTTCATACCATTGCTTCTAGTCCTCCCGTCTTCTGCAAGTAAGAATAGGGACAAGGCCTCTGCACTGTGACACCCCTTCAGATACTTGAAGATGCTTGAGCCAATTTGGTCTAGTGGTTAGGGAGGCAGACACTTATTTGGGAATACCAGGTTCGATTCCGCCCTCCCCTATGAAGCCAGCTGGGTGACCTTGGGCTAGTCACAGCTCTCTTCTGAGCTCTCACAGCCCCACTTACCTCACAGGGTGTTCTGTTGTGGGGAGAAGCTTTTGAGAACAAAACACATACAAATCATACAAATAACACCCCAAAATTTATATCCCTCGCACTGTTACATGGGCTCTAATTTTTGCTAGACCGTTTTTCATTCTATCTAGTTGGGAGTCTTGATTGCTAGCTTCATATAGTCTCTTCCACAGATCCTGTTTTATGTTTCTCTCTGAGCTCAAAAGCCTATAAATCATCCTACTGACCCCTTTATGGGTCTGCAATCTCAATTGTATAATAGTTTCAAATTCTTTTAATGGGGCTGTCATCTCCCTTTGTATATCATTCACCCTTACAAAGTCTCTAATAGCAGCTACTTGTAGCCACTGGCCCCTTCCCAATAGACCCCCCAAAAAGTCATCTGACAGCAACTCATGATTATCCCCAAATACATCCTGCAGGTATTGCATCCCATTCGCCTTTAATAACTGTAATGTATGCCCATTCAACACTTCTGCCCTCTCATTCATTGTCTCTGTCGGTGTAAATTGAGACCATGTGCCCAGTAGCTTCTTTCTCCATCTACTCCATACCAACATAGTGGTCTTCAAAGGGCCATACCACCTATCCATCGTCCTATATGTATATTTCATAAACATCAATGTTCTATCTCTCCTGTCCAACATTTCTCTTTCCAATTCTACCCACTTCCCTCTGTCATATTCCAGTTCCAATAGCTTCGCTATATTAATTGCTTCATAATACTTCTGAATAGTGGGAATTCCCCACCCTGCCTGTTCCATTCTTGCTTGTAGAACCACACGTCTAATCCTGGGTCTTTGTGTAAATATCCATTGTATTATCTTCCTGTCCCAGCTTTTCAAAGTTCTCAATGATATTACTTCTGCCACAGTTTGAAACAAATAAAGAATCTTTGGAATAACAATCATCTTCAGTGCCCGTATTCGGGACACAATATTTAGATACTTTCTTTTCCAACCTCCCAATTGTTTACTAATTCTTTTCCAAAGTCTGTGATAATTTACTGTCCCCAGTTTCTGAATGTTTCTTGTCAGATACACTCCTAAGTATTTCATTTTACTTGTACCTAATCTTAAATCTGATATATCCCTAATTTCCTTCTGTTCCCGAGGTGGAGTGTTCATAAACATAATTTCTGATTTACTCATGTTAATGTGAAGCCCAGACACCCGTTTAAAATTCTCTAATATTTCCATCGCCCTCCTCACCATTCCCTGCAGGTCAGCCAATACTAGCATTGCGTCATCTGCAAACAAATTAATCCACAATTTCTGTCTTCCTATCTTATATCCTTGCCAATTTACATCACTCCTCACCCAGTTTGCCAAAAGTTCTAGAGCCAGAATAAATAGTACAGGGGATAGGGGGCAACCGTGTTTAGTTCCTTGTCTGATTTCAATAATACGGGAGTCCATTCCATTAACTCTAACCACTGCTCTGTTCCTCTGATATATACTCCTTAATGTCCTACGTAAAGCTTCACCTATTCCAAGAGCACCTAAAATCCTGTCCAAGTAACGATGACAAACCGAGTCAAAGACTTTATATACATCTAATTTTAATAATCCAAGCTTGTTATGATGTTTCTTTGCATGGTACATTACATTTAAGATATTTCTAATTGGATCTGCAATAAACCTCCCCTGTACAAACCCATATTGATCTTCCTTAATCACTAATGGTAAAAACTCCCTAATACACATTGCTATTACCTTCATAAACAACTTATAGTCCTGATTCGCCAGTGTTATTGGGCGATAAGACTCAGGAAGTGAAATGTCCTTATTTTGCTTTGGAATAGTTATAATAGTTGACAGTCGCTATGTCTCAGGTATACAGTGTTCCTGCAGTACCCTGTTAAACAATTTCTTTAAGTGAGGCACTAACTGTTCCCTGAAGTTCTTATAAAAAGCAGAGGAAAACCCATCAGGACGTGGAGACTTTCCCACTTTTAGATCCTTAATAGCTCTCCTTATCTCTTCCTCACTAATTTCCTCATTCATCTTCTCTCTCTGCTGTTCAGTAAAAACTCTATCAATTAATACTGCCCCATCTTCAACCTGTTTTCCTCATACAGTTGTTCATAAAAGGAGGCCATAGTCTCCACAATTGCCTCATCCTTTGTGACATGTCTTCCCAGTGCATCCTGCAAGTGAGTTATATATTTCTTTCCCTCCTGCTTGCGCAAGTAATGGGCAAATCTCCTCACCCCTTGGATATCTGCTGACATATATTGGTTCCTCACATAAAAAAATAAAAAAAATAGAAAAGCTTTGTCAGCCACTTTGAGTCCCCTTAAATGGGTGAGAAAAGCAGGGTAGAAAAGCCAACTCTTCTTTTGCTAGGCACGCAGTTGCAGATTTTAGAAAGCAAGTTGGAATCTTCTTTCACCACTAAATAGATCTTGCAGGAAAGTCAGTCTCATATGTCACTGAGCTTAGCAGCTTGGACATTTTCCCCCAACTGACACCCTTGGCATTGGAGCTGAACTGGTGGGAAGTGGGATTTGAAGCAGTGAAGTTGAAAAAAAAATGGTGGTGGTGATTGCTGTAGATTTTTTTTCCTGCCCTCTGTGCTACACCATTTTGCTATCAACTCTATCCTTCTCCTCCGCATAACTGTAAAAAATGCATTTTTCAAGTACATGTACAACCATTTATAGCCCAGACACTGAACTATCTGCTTACTTGCCATGCATGACAAGCTTCAGAGCTGAGCTCTGCCCCCAGGTGGTGGCTGCTATTAAAATTCAGTACAGGTGAACCAGCGTATAAATTTAACATTGAATATATAAGCTGTAGTCAGTCTGGTTCTATACTATTCCAGTGACTTGTCAGTTAAGTGCTATCACTACCCTAGTTCCTTTCAAAACTTTCTCAGGATTCAGTTTATACCAGCACTCAGTCACATTGGCATTAAGAAGGAACAATACCTAAGTGCTTTACTCCCCATCTCAGAAACCCCAACCAACTTTAGAGTAAATGCTAGGGATCGGAAAATAACTCCAGTTATCTATGGGAGCAAATTCAGATGTCTTACAAGCTCACTTTTCCCAGTGTAGACTTGTAGGCAATCATTTACCTTGGGTGATTTCAGTAGAAGGCAGTATACTGCTGCCAAAGATGCTAACCTGTAATGCTTAATATGATCTTTTCACTGGAAATCCGTCATCCCCGTGGGCTCACTCCATTACAGTTAGCCCCAAATGCAGAGTGGGTATGGATACCAAGAAAAGGTTGGACAGGCTTCTGTGCTGCTCCACAAACTTTTTCGAACTGTTTGTAACATAAGAATGCATAGAGGTAGCATTTGTATCTTCAGACACCTTCAAGCCAGAGTTAATTGTTTCCTCTCTTTGACGTCAGTTGCCTCTTTGACCTCTCTGAATTACTCTTAAAAATTATTTACGCTAAGATCTAAAATTTAGTGCAGTATCAGACTTTTCCTTAACCAGACAAGCAGCCCACAATTCATTCCATTTAATGTGCCATTTATATTTCCCATTTCACCCTCATCTCCATTCCATTCAAAAAGAGCTGTGTACATATACTTGTGTGCTGAGAACAGGTTTAAGCAGTATGTGGAGAGAGGGCAAGGGGAGGGGATAAATTATTGTTTAGAACTGCTCACTGTAAGTTTTGAGGTTTATTATGCTTTACTGGAGAGACCTGATCTAGTATTTCAAGGTGCTAAAGGAAGAATTGTATCAACTATCTGAAGGTACGATCAGACAAAGCTTTTTTTGGTCCATAGATGCTCACACACAAAAATGCCATTCAATTAGCTAATTGATTGAGTGCCACAAACTACCTCATTTTTCCACATTGGAGTCTTCATTTGCCTCCAGCTCTGGCAATACCTTCCTTATAATGGGCACTATTAGCTGATAAAACTCTCATCTGCCCAGCTTTCTATGGCCCTCAATGGTTCATTGCCCATAACTGTTCCCATGTTGTGACTGGTTATATTTCACGCCTCTGTGCTTATGCAGCTTCCTATGCAGTCCGACTAAAATGAGGTGCCTTTGGTGTTACGAAACCCCATTCCCAGACTTGGAGACAGGTCAAGATGGTTGCAGGGAGAATATGTCTGTCATTACAGCTTCAAATTTGTCCAGAGGGCACCTCATTAAGAATGTCTGATTGAACTCCAGGATTAGAGCTGTTAGTCTAAATGTCATGTGCTTCAAAAGTTGGCTACCCAATTTCAGCCTGGGACTACAAAAGTATACTTACAAGTTCAATATTACTCAAGGTTAAAAAGTGGTGTGGATTTGGATTATTGCTTTACCCATTGTTTGGGGAGGGGGAATTCCTAATCCTTGCATGGCCTTTAATCTTGATGGCAAAAAGAATAGGGTCCCTGGAGATGTTGCTTGTATAAGGTAATATTAGATAAGTCTCTCTTTTGGTCTTTTGTATCTGTGTTCAGTGCTGCATTGCATTTCATACTGTAACTGGTGTTTTTTTTTTTAGCTATCTGAGGTTATGTGCTTGTTTCCTGTTCTGAGACCTCCTTACTAAAGGCATAGTAAAAAGCTAAATAAAGTTACACCAATATGAATAGCTCTGCTATCCTATTCGGAATGTAACCTAATAGTACACTGGAGAAGAACATCCCCCCCCCCATCTTGTATATGTCACCAAGGGTCTTTTAGCGAATAAATAGCATAGCCGTTTCAGAGGCCTTTACTGTACTGTACTTTTATTTGCACACTGGAGGGTTGAAGCCTCATCTCCTGTTTTATTAATGAGGGACAAATTGGGGCACAATGTTGCACTGAAAACGATAGAAAAATGTTTAATAATTGCATGGGGAATTAGTTGCTGTAAAATTGAGAGCCTGAAGTGGGAGCTCAGCTTTCCGCTTGACTATAATAAAAAGCTAGGTTTGCTTAGCATTACGAATAGAGAAGAATATATCATGGAGGGCTGTGTGTGTCTGTATGTGCTGTGCAAGGCTTGATTTTTGTTCCCATGCTGTAAGAAGGAAGAAACTCTAGTTAGCTAGCTATTATATACGTTAGTTCTTGCAAGGTCAAGGGAAAAAAATCTGTTTAGCATATCACAAGCTTCTGTGCCTTCTAGCACTGATTCCTTCTGCTGCGGTTTTGTATTTATTCTGTTTTCTCTCTGGGAAGTACGAAATATTTTTAGATGATGGTTATGTCCATCAGTCATTTAACCATAACCTAGTTTTGAATGCTATTTTTAGCTTTCCATTTTTATATACCGAAGATGGCTGAATAAACCCTGATTGGTCATTTCTACTGGGCTTTCTGGCCTCTGACCAGCTGTCAGAGTTTCATTCCTTAAAAATCCACTGTGCCGTCCTTCCAGCTACATGTTAATGATGGCATAGCTGACCTTTCATTGCCTGCTCTTCTGTGTTCTCCATGAATTTGTTGTCTTTCTAGATTACAGCAAACCAGGAAATGATGTGGTGTAAATCAAATAATTTCAGCATAGTTTTTAGTGCACACTTCATACTGGTTATTTGACTGTTAAGGCATCCAATGTGGTTGTTTGGCAAAGGAGATAAAACAGCTATATAACCCCTTCACATTTAATTTAATTAGAATAAGCTCTCTTTTCAATTAAGAGGTTTACCAGAGTTGTGCTATTAATTCTGTGTTACTGATAAACATTTATGTCTCTCTGATTCTTACTCTGTCTCTCTCTCTCTCTTTTTTTAAAGGATTAATTAGATTAAAACGGCCTCTGCTTTCTCTGATTAGGATCTGAGGAGGGGGCATTCTGTCCATTTCCTGTCTAGCCAGAAATGCTGTGAGGTCTGGTGTACAGTAGCCATAGGCTATAAGAATCAATTAAATATGAACTTTGGCTTTGGTTTTTCAGTTTGAATGGCAAATAGGTATTAGATGAAGATGAGGATGATAATATTTGTAAAAAATTACTAAATTCTTTCTTCAAAGACAGTATATCCTTGGAGCTTTTAGGTTATATATAAACTCAGAGAAATACTAACTCAGATGCAATCTTTGAATCTAAGAGTATACAGAATTTTAAGTATCCGCTCTAGGAAGTGTTTGAGATTTCAGGGACCACGCTTCTGATCTACTTGTTTCAAATGGAAATATATCTAGAAAGAAGATGGAAAAGAGGAAAAAACTCCAGGCATTTCTCAAAGATTTGAAATGGTGTAGAATGCTTTACTCTCAATGGTATGCCAAGTTTAAAAATGCAAGTAGTTGCATAAATGCAAAGTCTGTATCTACACCTGAAGGACTCCTTGTAGTAAGCCCTAAAAATAGTTTTCTTGTTTTCAGGACAAACTGTTCTGCAGTTGTGTAAAGTGTGAGTTTTATATGGCTGGAGAAGTCTCTTTGGGTGTTTCTGCACTAGCTGCAAAAACCGGATTAACACCCCCTCCCCTCCCCCCAAGTAAGATTAAAAACGATTAAACGGCTTCCTCATTGGAGTCCTCTTCTGTAACCCTTTGCGGAGGCCGCTTCTGCATTTCGGCGTGCAAGACCATTTTTTAAAACCGATTTTGCTGCCGAAATCCAGATTAAATTGAAGACCTGAAAAATCAGGTCTTCAGTCCATCACTTCGCCTGGATGTGTGCAGAAGCAGGACGCTTCCACACTTGGCCAGGTGAAGGGACGGATTCCCTCCACCCACCATGTTGGAAAGGGCGGAAGCAGGACTGCCTGCTTCCAAAGTCCTTCCCCCACACGCTGGGCGCCATCAGAAACATGCAGCGACTGGCAGCTCCATGCTGCAGTCCCGCGGCTCTGGGGGCAGAGTCCGCAGCACACAAGCTGGAGGACTTTTGGAATGGGTGCTGCTGCGTCCGCACAGCACCCATTCCATCTGTCTTCCCAAATCCGCCCTCCCCACATGTGTGTAACCGCGTGGGGGTCCCTCAGATCTGTCACTATTTGTGATGGATCTTTGGGAGGACAGATTGCCAGAAAACAGATCTTTTTAGATCCACTTTTCAGTGGCAAATGCGGAAACACCCTTTCATTGCCACAAAACAAGAAAAGGTTTTTAATATTTGGCACTTGAATAACACTATTGTATTTCCAGTTTTATTATCTAGTGCCTTTCGATTGTAATAAAAGCTTTAGATCATAGATGTCAAAGTTAGGCCTGCGGGCCAAATCTGCCCCACAGTGTAATTATATTTGGCCCACGAGAAAATACCAAATGTCTGGCCCTCTGGTAGACAGCACATGCACCACTAATACTACAAATCTCAGAATGCTCTGCTGGTGCGATGGCGCTTCAGTCAGGATCCACAAGCGACCCCTCCTCTGTTGACATTCATTAGCCACTTCATGCTACCAGTCACATCAGGCCACCCTTCCCAAAAATGGCAAAACAAAAGGTGGAAAACAGAAGCTTTCTAGGAAAGTGAATGCCACAGATGAATCTATTTGACATTTGATTTCACATGTGCCTATAGTATTAAGCTTTGCTTGTTCCAGATTCAATGTTTAAGCAAAACTTAAGTTTGTTTCCGTATTAAAAGGTCCGTTATATCTGATGAGAAGGAAAAACTTCCTCAATTGTAGATATTTTTTCAATAAATATGAAGGTTGGCCCACAACTTTGTCCAAGTTTTTAATTTTGGCCCAGTGTGTTTTTGAATTTGACATTCCTGCTTCAGATATATTCGGGAGCACAATACAGTTTTGGTTACTGCTGCGATTACAGTGCTGAGGAGACTGCTGTTAACTATGCAGATTTGTGGCTATTGGCTGCTGGAACCTAAACATAACCACAAAAACTGCAGAATGATCAAAGTAACAATTTTTGCCATTAATTTCAGTATGTCACTTCCTTTGGGGATATGCCCATCTTATATTACATACCACAAACTTGCATGCTCATAAACACACCCTGGAAGGCTTCAAAGTCTCTGTACAGAACATGGGGATCATTTCTTATTTTATGCCTTGGTACCATTATTGTCAAATACTGTAGTTCCCAATTGATAATCTTATTTCTCCCTCTGTCCTGCCAGGATCAGAGTCTTTGGCTCTTTCTGCACTGGGTCTTAGTCCAGATTTTATCCCAGAATAGGAATCTGCCATCCACAGCTAGTGCAGACTACACCAGGCCCCAGTCTGCACCAGCATATACTGTAGATGGCAGGTCCCTGTTCCAGGATATAATCCAGAATAAGAATCTGATCCTACAACTTCGTGGTGGTGGTGGTAGAAACTCATGGGGTTCTCTTTCCCATCCCATCTCACAATTCAACCCAGAGGGAATGAGGCTACAGAGATGGCGCTTTCCCTTGGAGTAAGGAGATGGACCATGCAAAGTCAGGCTAACGCTTCCTTACTCTCTTCGAGCTCTTTGTGTTCAACTACCCTTTATAACTTCCCTAGTTTTTTGCTCTTTGTTTCTTTGCCCACTTTATTTTCTCTCTCTGTACACACTATCTGCCTACTCACTTACTATGTCCATATATACCCTTCTTGTTCTGTATCTGCCTCATTCTCCTATGATTCACCTTATTTTCATCCTTCCTTTGCTATCAGCTCAGCTTCCTTCCTACTCCCACACTATCCTGCTCCCTCCAACATTGTTTTCCCATTTCTTTCTCTTTATTTGGTCTCAAATGTGTTGCTAACAACATTTCTGGGTACTTTTTTGTCAGTCAGCATGCTCTACTTTGTCATCCCCTTACCCTCGGTTGGGTTACATTTGTAGCAGAGAGTTCTAGTACTGGCAGAACTGCCCAACACTGGAAGATGATGATTTTCTCTTAAAGACCAAAGGAAGGTCAAGAGGAAGAACCTTATTTAGAAAGGGAAAAGCAAGGTGCAGACAGGAGACATGCCAGAGTATGCCCTGCTTCAATAACAGCTGAGCAGGAGAGAGACAAAATTAGGAAGAGAGGTGGGAGCAGCCAGACAAAGAGATCAGAGAGAACTGGGAAGTAAAGACAAGTCTGACTCTGTTTGACTCATCTTATTCTTAGTGGATAAGATTGGCAAGAACAGCAGAGGCTGCTGCCTTTTCCACCCCCCTTCTCAGCAGGCCGGGTGTTGTTTTGCATCTGTGCATCATCTCACCATTCCTACCATGTCTCTCAGCGGTGGCTTCATTACAAATCCACCAACATCTGTTCCATGGGGCAGTAACTTAGCCTGACAAATCCTTGTGCATAGCCAAGAGGCACCTCTTCTTCGGATCTGCAGTTCAATTTATTCAAGGGCCTTTGATGAGGCAGTTCTGCAAAAACCAGGTATTCACCGATTCCCTTTAGGAATTCTAGCAAGTTAGTAAGGCATGGCTTAACCTTGCATGAGATTGCTGATTTTCCTCAGCAATGCTACTGCTTCTAGGCATGCACTAATTTTATCTTTTATGATGGTTTCTATCACGTTACCTGGAGGTGATATTAAACTGACTGGTCTATAATTTCTTGTATCTTTTTTTGAAGATTGATGTTACATTTGCTATCTTCCAGTATTCAGAGAATTTAATCTTAGAAAAAGATTCTAGTGATGCTAGAAGTTCAGTGCTTAAGTTCTTTAGAAACTGTCAGATGAATGCCATCCGGTCCCAGAAATGTATTAGCATTTAGTTGACCCAGATATGTGAGGACCTTGCCTTGGTTACCTTAATTCAGTTTAATTCTCCTGAGAGTAGAGGGTCAGCTACAGGCATATGCTTTCCATGAATGAAAACAGAAATAAATCATAGAGCAATGTCCATGTCCTCTTTATTTTTTCATTTCTGTCTTTGGTCATCTAAGGCCCTTTTTGCACTACCCTTTATTCAGGAATACATTCTCAAATAAGTGTTAGCTCATCTGATAGGCCAAGCCCTGCCCCTGGCCACCCTTCGTCCTCACTGGAGGAAGCATTGACTGGGTTAGGGCCCCCAAAATTGTGCCCTCATCAGGTATAGTTGTAGACCTTAATGTTGAGACCTAAACTTGTCCAGGGTTAGTATACTGAACTACAGAGACATGTAGATGGCACACACACCCCATGGTCCAGTGTCCCGTGGGGGACCCTTTTCAGCTTCAAGAATTGCTGCTAGAAATGGATCTGCCACAAAATCATGCAGGCTGGAAACTATGAAGGCTGGAAATTCTTGTTCCCAGCTTTGGAGCCTGGCTGCTGCCTCTGAGGCCTTGCATTTGTTTTGTCAGAATTTGTATCCCTTCCTGTTCTTATTTGAGCATTTTCTTGTTTTTAATGACTTCCCATACTGCACTTGTAAGCCACCCTGGTGCTCTCTTGGTCTCAGCAGAGTCTTTTTTTTTTGTTTTAGGTAAACATTCTAACCAAGTCTCTATTATTGCAACAACAAATCATCTCCACACATTTTTGAGTATTTAGATTGCTTTAAATTTCCCTTTAAATTTCCTCAGCCCCCCCTTTTTTATTAGTTTCTTTAATTTGGGGGGGATTTCATTTATTAAAATTTAAGGTATCTGTTCTAGATTTTATTGGGAACTTGCTGTCTGTATCTCTGTTGAGTATTATCACATTGAGCTGGCATCTTCAGAGGCAAATTAAGTAGTACCAGTACCATCATGGAAGAAATTTCAGGAAGAGGAAATAGAACCTGTGGGTAAAGCATTCCTGTCAGAATACTTCCCATTTATCTGCATTATGATGTGTTTACTGGGATGGGGAGGGGGATGAAAAGTGTTAGTTCAGTTGCACTGGCACCAACTATCCATTTCTGCGTACAATATTTGGTTCTGTTGAGGTTCTGTTGTTGGTTTCCTTTGTTTCAACCCCTGGCCAGTTTTGCTCACTTCTTTGGTGAATATGTTCGTAATCTGTCTTTTTGGCTGAGCTCTAGCTTTGAGTGATTCTTCCTAATAATTTATTTTTAATTACAGAGTAAAGAGATTGCATTCCAACTGCATGAGGATTTAATGAGGGTTCTTAATGAGCTTTATACGGTAAGCATATTGATTTGGCTTTGCTTGAAAGAATTGTTCATTGAAAATCCATTTTTACATGTTTACATGTTTTTTAATTGAGGTGAGCTGTGATGAAATAAAACTGTATTTTAGTTTGGAAGACATCTAGATAGATAAGGTTGTTGAGTTGACTCAGACAAGGGATATTCTTATAATTTCATAATTATCAACCAGTCTTCTAAAATATAGCACATACGTAGCTGAAATCTGGATACTTCCTGAGGGTCTGGTCACACGTCATCACACAACAAGATCCGAGTTCAATATCAGCTTGATCATATTTATGAAAAAGTGCCTATTCAAAGTGAATTTTCTGGCCTTTAAGGCACTAGCATGCAGACACTACCACCTCTAAACTGCTTTTGAGTGTATTTTTAAATATGAACAATGCAGTGTTAGGCCCTTTCCGGATTAAGGAGGCCCTTTATTAACATGCAGATCATGTATCCCCCAACCTCCTTGGCTGGTCGAGCTCTTTCCTGGCAGGACAGAGCCAGATCTGGATTAAAGAGGCCCACAGGTCTACATCCAGAGCAAGCATCTTATTCTAGAACACAAGAGATGTGCAGATAGCATGCCCCTGTGATCTGGAACCACCAAGAGTACACTGCCAAAAGGCAACACTCCAGGCTCAGAGGCCAGGAAATGTTGTTCCTCACCTTCAGAGGTTTGGCAGCAGCTGAAAAACTTGCATGAGTTTCACAGCCCTGGGGAGGCATGGGCCAGATCCGCATTGTCAATATTGATGGCACTGATCTGGGTCTTGCCTTCAAGTAATCCAGATCAGTAGGTCCCACTGATCCAGATTAACAAGTTGTAAGTAGAGAAAGACCTTAGTCTCTGTTATCAGCAATTTATCAAATACATAATTTCACTTGTAATGATTCAGAGTACGGAAGTTTTTTACATTGCAGTGAGGTATTAAGAAGGGTTGCCCCTTCCCTCCATCATGATCAAATGTAACAACTGAAAGTTCTTGAGGGGAAAGCAGTTTAATTAAGAGAATAACAAAAAGAACATTTTCTTACTGGCTTTTTCTAACACAATTGCAGCTGTAATCGGATTTAGCTTTAAATTTCTAAAAGAAGACATGGGTAAAGATTCATGTTAAATTAAACCTTTGGTTATTTTGGCTCATAGACAAGTTCAGTGTTTAGAGATATAGGCAACAATCTGAGTTGTTTAGCTGTAGCTAATTATAAAACAATTATGAACAACAACATTGTGAACTGAGACCAAAGATTTCTAGGAATGTTCTTTGAACAATTTTACCTTCCTGATTAAGCAACTTTTGTGAGAATGATAATCCTTCCAAAAATTTGTTTGTTTGTTTTGTGTGTGTGTGTGTGTGTTACTTTTTCAACTTTGACAAAGACCTTTTCAAGATTGACAACAAAAACTCTTTATCTCAGAAACACAAACTAAGTTAGATCTTCTCTGCTATATCCACACATATATAAATAAAGGGGACTAGGGAATGCCAAGCATTCAGCTTTATTGTTATGCTTATCAGCTTAGGAATCGTGAGGAATTTATTTCCAACACTGTTGCTTCCTCACTGCTTAAGAATACAGTTTTATTTCCCATAATGCCACCACCTGAGAACCACCTATGTCCAGACCTCATTCCTATGTGCAATGTCATAATCTCTAGGAGTTTGGTTTTTCCTTTAAAAAGAAAAAAAATCATCAAAGTTTAAGTAGCTGACAAATTGATCCTATCAACTGTCTTGGGAGATCTGTCAATCATGCAAATATTCTTAAAAATTCACAAGAAACCTATTCATTTCCCATTTAATGTTCAGAAATCACAAAGGGGGGAGCCTCAGTGGGAGAAGTGTGTGCCCCTTGTTTCCCCAAACCTTCTAGCACAGAATGTTTCTCGGGGTTGTGCAGGCAGGTGTATGAACAATTCCATCTCTAAACCATCTTTGAACCACCACAGAAATCCTTTTTTCTGTGTCCCATTGCAGCCAGTTTGAATAAAGATGAACAATTAAAATATATAAAAACAAAGGTTAAAAACCAATTTAAAAGATGTATCGGTGACCCTTTTACATTTATTTATTGTATTTTTATCCCTCTCGAGACTATAAAATTGTTCCTGAGCAGCTTACAAAATGCATTATTGTATCATACAAGCTCCTGTCCTTAGGCTTATAATAAAAGTTACAATAGAAGAAGAAGAAGGCTGGATTAAATCACTGAGAATAGCAGAATAGCAGAATACAACCTAAGATTCAGCAAGCTTGTAGTTCTCGTGTCTTGAGTTGAACAAACTGAGATGGAGCTAGAGGATGCTGACTGATTTGTTTTGAATACATCAATTTGGATGCAACCCAGGGAGATGAAATAAGCACTGTGATCCCTTCACCATTGGGCCTTATTCTGGATTATATCCCAGAATAGGTACCTCCCATCTGTATGCTGGTGCAGACTATGGCAGGCCCTCTAAGTGCTCCTTGAATGGCAGAGCAATAGGAAAAGCTCCACCCGCTCTTCCTATTGCTGTCTCTCACTAGGCCTGGGGCTGCCTGGACCTATTTCATCTCATTCTCAACTACAGTAAATGATCCATGGAGTCCCTTCCTGTGCTTGATGATCCCAAAGACTGTCAACATCACTGCTGAGGAATGCAAAGTTCCCCAGCAGCCATGTTAGCACAGCCAGGAGATCAGCGGTGCAGCGTTCTTCCATCTGCTATGCGAGCCTTGCCGGAGATTGAAACTACTGGTAAATAAATTTCAGCAGAAACTATGTGCTGCAGAACCCAGTGAGTTTTACACAAACACACACACACATGCCAGAAAGGCACAGTGTCTCATTAAAACAGTGATTTGATTCAGGTAAATGAAAGATTAATAGCCCCAGTGGGTTCTTCCCTTTCTTGTACTTGTTTAATGAAGTGAACCAATCTTAAAATGACTGAATCCTGATTAGCATTCAAGCATGCCCTAGTCCTGTGGAGGCGCTATGTGAAGAAAAGGATTAAAGGCTCTAATCTACTTCAATATAAGGAGCAGAAGAAAAATTTAATCTGGTAGGTAGCTCAGTCCTAAACTGTTTGCAGTATCCAACATCCCTCTGACAGTAAAAAGTAGCTGCACTTGAAAATAGATAAAAGGCGCCTCGTAACAGGAGATTGCGTGTGGGAGAAAAATTAAGCCTGGAGTACAGATATCTTGGCTGGATGATTTAATGTGGACTAAATTAGCAAAGTGGATCCTCTTAGGTGTATGCTGTGTGGTTTTCAATTGATTTTAGTTGTGAAGTCCAACCTTCAATCTAAAAAATCTGCATAGATGAGCTTTAAAACAACCTATGCAGAGACACTTTTAAACATGTAGTGCAGCTCATTTAAATGCTTTTAATTTGTGGGGTGCTATTAAACTGAAAGTGGTACTAATTGCTTTCTGCTCTGCTTGCTATATTTTTTACATAGGTTGTTATTTTAAAAAATAACATAAACTACATTCTTGAAGCTATACTGAACTGCTTATTATTTTATACGTTACTTTTATTGTTTATAATGAACTACTTCCTTCCTTCAAGTTCAATGTGCATCTCTGTTTCAGTATGAAATTCCACATTAGGAAAAAAAATGTTAATTTTCTTACCTTTGGGGATTATTTGAGATGTATAGAACTGCAACCTGTGGTGCAGCATTTCAGAATGCTTCTGAAACTTTTCAGTGTTTAAAAGTGCCTTGCTGTGCTATGAAAAGAAACTCTGTGGAGGTAAGGAGAGGTGAGCGATAAACCAGGAGGCAGATGTAATTTATTTAAAAATTCTCTGGATTATGGCTGCACAGGAAAGATTAGGTAAGCTGCAAGTCTGTTTCTTCAACCTTCTTTAGATACCAGCATCTGTGCAGACATGAATCATGCAACAGGGAGCATGAAACAGGCAGCATGGTAGCCCCAGATTTTGGCTGCAGTTACACCTTTACTTGAATTCTTCTTCAGCCCAAATTCCAGCCTGTTTGGATACATCTTTAAATGCTAAAAAAAAAATTGTGGATTTTTCCTCCCTCTATTCAAATTTTCCTTCATTCGAGCCAACACAGCATTAAAGTTTTAATCCCCTTTCAGGAGGCCACTGTTCTGCCTCCCTAGCTGCCCAGAAAATGATACCTATACTAGCTTCTGCTCTGATTTTTGCCTCTCCCTACTTCCCCTTGCCATGATAGTCCTTCCTCTGCCTCTTTGCCCCCCCCCCCGCTGCAATTCCTTTGCTCTGTCATCAGATCTGCCTCCTTACTCCCCTTGCTGCAATTCTCTTTCCTCTGTTGTTGGGTCTGCCTCCCCCCTCCCGTGGTTCCCTTTGTTCTATCCTCTGATCTACCTCCTTATCCCCCTGCTGCAATTCCCTTTTCTCTATCCTAGGATCTGCCTACTCCCCACCCCACGCCACTGTGATTCCCTTTGACAGCAGCAGGAAGGTGTGACCAAGCCATTCCAGGCCAAAACCAATTTAGATTCGGCTGGATTAAAATGCTAAGGTGTAACCACGGCCTTTGTTAATTTCATTTCCTCTTCCATTTTATTCCTTACTTTAAAATCTTAGGTTTGTTGGTTTATCCATTCTTGTGTAAGGATTTATATCCCACTTTTGCTTTTTTTTTAAAAAAAAAGTCAAAAGCAGATCACTTTTTAAAAATGAATAGAATACTAATATAACATCAAATTTAAATAGGACAGGTGACAGTGGAAGAATGATTTAAAATAAAGGTTATAGGAACCTATTTTTAAAAAATGAAACCAGTTCAGTATTTAAAATGATAGAAATACTGAAATCGAAATATGTATCAAATACAGCTTAACTGAACATTAGAATGAACATCTTGAGAGGCAAAAGCCAGAGTTTTCTGGGTATTTTTATGTGCACTAAAACAAAAAGGTTGGAAACACTTTTGCTCACTTAACTGGCTACCCTACACCTGAACTTTAATTGTGAACTGCAGAAACCAAAGGTGAACTAAATAATATTTTGTCACAGAAATTTGCTCTCAAATGTTTGCATCAGATGAAAGACCTCATGGGATCTTGGCAAATCATCTTTTCTTTAGTCAGAGTGAAAGATGCATATTAACTAGGCAGTGGGAAATGTACAATGATGGACCTTCATGGGTTTCAGGGGCCGCGTCCCCAAAGCTGGTTGCTTTGCTGGTGACACGCGTCATAAAAATCCATAATGTGATGCGGAATAAAACATCCCCATGTGGTTTGGGGCAATGTGGATCCAAACCATAAGTGCCTGTCCCCATGGAACGGCGGGAACAGCGGCAATGGCGACAGCAGCAAGAGGAGCATTCATCCACTGGCAGAGCCAGCAAGGTTATTTTCCCATTCATCCCCTCCTCCCCTTCCAGCCATGGGCAAGGAGAGGATGAATGGGAAAATAACCTTGCTCGCTCGCTCACTCTGCCAGCGAGTGGGCAGATGAATGCTCCTCTCGCCGCCGTCGCCACTGCCGCCGTTCCAACCTTTCTGCAGCTCTGAGCCCCCAGGTTTGTCCCGTCTCTCATCCAGCCACTTTCTACCTTCCTCCCTCTCCGCTTACCTCTCCAGCAGCTAGACTGGGGAAGATGAGGCATGCATGAGTAAAGCTCGCTGTCAAGCAAGGGAGCGCACCTGCATTTGGCAGTGAGCTTTACTCACGCATGCCTTGCTGATCCGGCAATGAGGGAAGGGGGGATGTCAGGCTTGTAGCCCCTAATACTCTAGGAGCATCCACATGGCACCAGGACAATACGTGTTAGCCCCTTATTTCAGAAGGAGTACAGTTGCAAAGTGGGTTTTTTAAAAACATGTATTGTCTCCCAAGTAACCGGTATTAGGGCTTTGCATGGAGATGCTCCTGGGGCAGTCACAGAATACTTTTGGATTATTTTGAGCATGGGGACATGGCCAGAAAGGAGATAATTACATTAGCCAGAGCCCCACTAAGAAGACCTTCACATGTGCTCTCAGACCTCAGAGGATGATGAAATTGTCAACAAGATCTTCTCCTTTAGTGAGGGGCAGAGAGAGAAAGGTAGGGTTTTTCTATGCCAGGCACAGGAAACATGAAGAGTGCTAACAAGGGTGTTTTGAGTCAGTGTTATAATGCAAATGTGGGAAAAACTGGAACATGTACTCAGTTCTTCTTCTCCCAGTACCATTCTGACCATGCCCTAAATGTATGTGCTGTACTGGGTCAGTCCAAGGTTATCTAGAATGGACACAATCAGGAGGGAAGAATGACTTTAATTCATCTTAAAGATCTTCTTTTGTCACTACTTGTAAGCTGTGCAGTGTTAATGTTATAATGATTAAGTTCTAACAGTTGCTTTTTTAAAAAAGGTGTTTCAGCTCAGAAAGCAAATGTACACTGTTAACTGAGTTTTGTAAATGATTATTGAAGCCTTCTATATATATGATTGCCAATCACATCAGTGCAAAGTAAAAGATAAAAACATTTGAGAAACTATATATTGAGTATCCATTTTTGTCTGCTTCGTGGTTGGTAATAAGATGTCACACTCCTGAAATGAGAATGCTGTAGTCAAGCACTTAAAATCAATACGTAATGAATGCAAATTGTTTATTAAAAAGGATGGATCCAACCAAAAGAGGTTGCAAATGTCTAATGTGTTTTCTTCATCTTGTTGAGAAAGTCCTGGAGCATAAAAATACTTTTTGATTTGGAAAATAACTCCTTAGCTCAAGGGTTCTTTAAGCAGTTGAAAGTCTTGAATCTCTCTGAAGCTCAGCATTTCACACTTTGAGATGGACTACAAAGCAATCATGTTCCATGTTCAGGATAAGACAGTGAAATAATATGTGAAAACATGAAAATGAAATGTTAAAATCTCAAAAATCCAGTTCTTGTACAAGCTCTTGCATGATTTAAATAGCTTAAGGGGAAAATGAATATCCTGACCCCTATTTGTATGTGTGGTAAAATTTAGGGATGTATGCATGAGCTATTATGAATGATAAATTAAACATCCTATTATTTTATCTTAAATCTTTCTGGAGCCCCCAATAAAGAAGCAATGCAGCAAGATAATGTTATGTTTTACTGTAAGGAATTGCTTAGTTTTAGCACAAACCCAGTTTGTATTGAAGGAAGTAGTGTGCACCTTAGTCTTGCCTCTGTTACTTCTCATTGTTCAGATTTGTGCAGTTGGCTATCCTAGAGATATGAAATGAATTTCTGGTGCTTTCCAACCAGTCCTAGAGAGCTGGTAACTCTATGTTTTTGTGAATTGTGATAATTTGGAAGGCTACTCTGTCAAGGGAAAGGGCAGTCACTGGTTCAAGATGCCCCAAGTGTCTAATGAGAGGATGTTGTTGGCAACAGGGTGATCATTCTGTGTGGACAATGAAAGCCCACCCAGATGGTTGAACCTGTAGGTTACCTTTTCCAGAATGAAATGCCTACTGGAACTCTAGCCACAGTACCCAGACTTTCATCCATAACTCTGGCCATGGAACCGAAGGGTGGCTGAACTCTAGCAATCTAGGTGGTCTTCATGCCAATGTACTGCACGAAACACCAGCTTGCAGTTGACCTTCTCAGAAGGAGGACCTAGAAAACAGGATTTCTCATTCCTCAGTTCTTGTGTCCCTTCAAAGTCTTGGGACGCCTTTTGAGCTGGGTGTGATCAGAGTATTAGAGGAGGAGGAGGAGTTGGCTTTTCTACCCCTTTTACTCATTTTAAGGGGGCTCAAAGCGACTGACAAAGCTCTCCATTCTTCTCCCCAAAACACAACATCCTGTGAGGTAGGTGGGTCTGTGAGAGCAAAAAGGAGAGCTGTAACTAGCTCAAGGTCATCCAGCTGGCTTCATGGAGAAGTGCAGAATCAAACCTAGTATTCCCAGATAAGAATCTGGCTCCCTAACCACTAGACCAAACTGGCTCACCTTAAATATTTGTTTTCTGCCTTACTGTAACTTTTTAAACTAGAAAAAATTGTTTGTTCAAACGACTGATATTTAAGGTAAAGTTAACAAAGTAGTTCTGTCTGGAAGAGTCTTAACAAAGCTCCTCAAAGTATCTAACACAAGTTCCCCTTGCACTAACATATACTCTGCTACACATGTTCATCAAGTCTTTCCTCTTATTGTCTTTTTCGGTCATAATTTTTGTATGGAACCATGGTTTGGACTTAAAGACACAGAGTGGTCTGTCTCAGCACAATGGAAACCTTAAAGTACATAGCAGAGAGTCATATTTCAATGGACTCCCCCAACTACACAAGTGCCAGTGCCTGTAATCAGGTTAGAAAAGGTGAACAAATAGAAGTGCTCCAAGGATGGAGTAGAAGTCTAGAAAATAACCATTACTGTATTAATAAACTCAGGTACTAAGTATAGATAGCTGCAAAGTCAACATAGGGCCACTGATATGCATGAGGGAGGCACCCAAGAAAACCCAGTAAGGACTGAGCCAATTGGAAGAGGGAGAAAGATTTGCTTAAAATCACAAGGAGAAAAGGTAGACGATCCATCTTGTGCTCTCTGTGTTCATAGGACAGGACAGGTTGCAGAATCCTAACCATGAGCACTCCAGTTGTGAGGTGAAAATGCACTGGTGATTCTTCTCATAACTCATGTTTGCCCACACCATGTGGAAAATTTGTGTACCTTTCTCCTATCTGTAAAATGAAGACTTTAGATTTCTACTGGCAAATATAGTGGTTCCTACACTGAAATTTAAAACCTGTTCTGACAAGAATCAAATATTTAAACAGGGAACAGAGTGCAGCTTGTGAAATTAATAAATTAAATATGGCAGCTGCTTTTAATTATGTATTATAGTTTCCGTCCTCTACACTGCTTACTAGTCAGGGTTTTGTGTATTTCTAGTGCACACGCAACCATTCTTTAAAAAAAAAAATCCACAGGCAAGAACTGGCAACAAGCCTTTATTGAACACCAGAAATCAAAAAAGTTGCAAGTCACAGCTGCTGTACTCACTCCTGTCAACCAGACGTTGCTTCTTAAGCAAAGTAACTTGAGAGCCAGTGATTAGAGCAGGACAAAACAGTCTCATCTTCCCAAGAACCTGCTTACACTGTAGTGTTTAAGTCCACATTTCCCCCTCATGAAACCTTAGTCCACAATTGGCTAATGTAGAAAGAGGCAGAAAAAAAGTGGGCAACACTTAGTGCAGTGATGGTGAATCTTTTGAGCTTGGTGTGTCAAAATTCACAAGAAAACCTAGCTTAACTCAGGTGCTGTGTCACATCTAAAAATAAATCATTCTTTACATTAGTGACTTTTCTTGCTGAATTTTGTTTGCTAAATCTTCAATTGAAAGTTGGTATTTTGTACACTTCAAGAACAAGGAAGCACTACTCACTCAGGTGCCAAGGTGACCAGGTGTGTCACCCAAAAGGGCTTGGCGTGTCACCTGTGACACGCGTGTCATAGGTTGGCCATCACTGACTTAGTGTGAAGTTCTTTCTGCACTGGGCCTTATTCTGGTTTATATCTAAGAATAGGACCTGCAGTTGCACGCTAGTACAGACTACAGACTAGGTGAGGCCTGCACCAGAATGCACATGGTAGGTCACTTTTCCAAGATACAATTTAGAATAGGGGCGAGTACAGAAAGGGCCTGAATTTCTGTCACTGTCCCATCCTTGATCCACTGAGATGGGGGCTCTTTTCTCTCCACTTAATTTATACTGCTCCTTCCTCTCCTACCAGATAATTAGATGTTCACCTATCAATCAATTTAAATTTTTCTAGGGAGAGAATTATTCCTCATCTGCTCTGGCTTTCTACCCACTAGCTTACCAACCCTAAAGGCTTTCTCCCTGAATCAAAAGCATAGGATTGCTGCTATTCTGTTGCTTTTTTCCCCTTTAGCACTGTGGATCAGTGCTTCAGGGCAATATTGTACACAGTTTGCCTTCCCAGTCCCTGATCTTCTTCTCCCCATTCCACTTTACGTCCAACATTGTGGATCTCTTTTCAGTCTCCAGTTTCCAAGCTCTGGTTAAAGTATATAAAATCATGTACCAGTCTATGGAATTTGCTACCGGAAGAGGTGGTAACAGCAACCAGCCTGGATGGCTTTAAGAAGGGGTTAGATAAATTGGCAACAGATGTATCAATGGCTGTTAAAATGCATGCCTTGGTATATCTTCCAGGCTGGGGAGACAGGCAGAGTGCCTTTAGGGCCATTACCGGGACTCAAGAGCATGTGAAGGTTTTGCCTTCGTCTTCAGCTTGAGATATCTATAAGCAATTGGTGGACCGCTGTGTGGGATAGGATGCTGAACTAGATGTTCTGTGGGGGGGGAGAACCTAAGCAGAAACATAAGATGCATGCACTGTGGAGAGTTTTATTTCCATGCATGGCTGTGGCAAAGGATACACAAAATAAAGAAGTTATGGGAAGGTACAAGGTGATGCCGCTGCTGTTTTTCATGAGTAAGGAGGGTTGGAGCAGAACCCTTCCTGCAGCCATGCTAATTCTCCCTCAAACGCTGGGAATTTTCAGCAAGGAAAGAGTAATATCTTCCTCTCCCTAGACAGGAAAATGCTAATACTGCTAACAATAGTCTATTGTATTAGTAGACACACCACAGCAGTGAGCTAAAAGGTTAGTTAAAACAAACAAACAAACAAACAAACAAAAAAGACCAAAATTTGAAAAAAAAATCCAGTGACAAAAAGGGCTGGATTTTGGCAGAAATAAAATGGAACCTCTGCCAATGAACTTTCGAGGGAGTGATCCCAAAGTACAAGGGACTGCTTGGGGCTATCAGAAACTTGAGGTGTGATCGCACCCTGAGTACTGTTAATGCTTTCCTGCCCATCTTTGTTGATAGCTTGGCATCAGTCCCTGCTCAATAAGGCCTTGACCGGCCATAAATGAGTTGGCAGAAAAACTAATGTTAGTCATTGGTCAAGTAACATTGACTTCTCCCTGACAACTAACATGATTCAATTCCAAGATTTTAGTTCTAGTTTAGTTTTATCAAGATCAAGCAAACTTGCCTTGGGAGAGAGCACCACAAATTAGCCACTATTGAAAAGTCTCCAGTACTTTGAACAGTGGTATGTATATCCTCCTGTATATCTTTTTCACTGCATTCTGCACTAAATCTAGTTTCTAAATAACGTTGAAAATTAGTCCTGCCACAAGGTAAGCATATTGACTCTCTCTTCATCCAGATGGGATCACAGTTTGGGCAGAAGGACCTTGAGCAATGGTGGGGATTTGGAAAAGCTTGCTGGTGGGCTGTATGATATACTCTCTCCAGACCTACATATGCTTGTCTTCTGTTCTCAACAATAAAAGGAGAAATTTGCTATGAACAACCAGTCTTGTTGCTGACGTTCTGGGCTGGTGTTATGGGATAACACTTGTGAGGATATGTGCACTGCATTTCACTATATTTTGAGATTGTCCATATTAACTCCCAGTGCAACTGCACTGCAAAATTCAGAGATTTTGTAATTTGTACGTGTGACTGTATAGATACTAATAATTGTTACTAATAATTGATACTAATAATAATAGATACTAATAATAATAGATACTAATAATTGTTAATACATGTTAACATTTTGCACACTGATGTACAAATTTGTGAAAGTTGATTTTTACTTGGTAGTATCTGTACTGCCATTTGTTTGTTTGCTAGTTTATTACTTGCATATTTATCCTGTGAGGACCTCCCCTCCAGATCTTAAGGCATGGGCAAGTTGATATGGGAGAAGGCGTTTCTTTTGATATTTGGAGCTGAAGTCATTTAGGGCCTCAGAGAGTGATCCAATCTTGAAACCTAGGCTTGAAAACAAATGTTGATGTTTCTTTCCGTAAGAGAAAAACGTTTTGACCGTTTGAGATGCTGCAGATTAACTACAGCATACATAAAGTCCGTAAATGTTCAAACTGTTTTAAGAAATAGGAAAGAATATATGAGAGCTTTCTATTGCCAAAATATAAGACTTTTTTTTTCTGCGCTAGTTTTAATTGAAGTAGAAGGAAAAGGGTGTAGGAAACTAACATCCTTCCTCTCTTCTGTAATCCTGTTTCAAATTATTGTTTAATATTTCATGCCAGCAAACTGAATTTCCTTAGACTTGGTTAAAGTGGTTTTGAGGAAGGATTTACAGTGGATATTCAAAATGCAGCTAAGGGATATTTCTGTCAGAGCTACCCTTACTCAACTCCACCCTACCCATGCGGCCTACAAGCTATCAGTGCCTATTGGTGAATAAATAATGAAATTAAGAAGACATTCCCATTTCATTATAAGTTCTCCGGTGTTTAAATGGTGCCTTTTATTTAACATCTATAGTTGTTGGCGCCTGGTGAAAAATATCTTTTCATCCAGACTTTTGCTGCTTAATTAGCTTCCTCAGGGTGCTGTCCTGTTAGGAAGGGAGGGGGTAATGTTTTTAATTATGTTTTAGTATTTACATATTTTTATTGTAGCCTGCCATGGGACCATATGGTGAAGGGCGGGATATAAATTTTTAAAATCAATCAATCAACAAGTAATATATTAAACTGTATGGTGTGCTTTTATTAATTTTTCTTTAATTTCACCTTTAACTCCTTCTGCCATAGGTCATGAAAACATACCATATGTATCACACAGAAAGCATCAGTGCAGAAAGTAAACTGAAAGAGGCCGAGAAACAAGAGGAAAAACAAATTGGTCGTTCAGGTGATCCTGTTTTTCATATTCGGCTAGAGGAAAGGCACCAGAGGCGGAGCTCAGTAAAGAAAATCGAAAAAATGAAGGAAAAAGTAAGAAATCATAATTATTAAGTACATTCTCTAATCATTTGAGGGGAATGTATTAGTGTGCCATAATTCTTTAACACTAAGTGATAGAATTCATACTGACTAGATCTGAAAAACATGGATTTGACCTGGATAACTCAAGAGGATTGTTGCCAGACTGAGCAGTATTTAGTTCAGCATTTTTTAAAATAGTTTTATTAATTATATTTGCCATTTACAACTTAATGTACAAATTGACATATATTATATTGAAATGAGCTAATAAACAATACTATCTATTTCAAAACTTAAGTTGTGTTACAGGTAAGATATGAAGTTGTATAAATCTTGAATTGGCACTGGCTATAATTTACATTTTCTTGGTGATGGTGGGCATGAGACTGAGGTTTAAATGGGGCTGTGATCGAACGTAAAAAAACACCTCTAGGGGTTGTCCCCACCTGGGTTTTATTGTGGTTTAAAAATGATTTGAATTTTCTTTGGCCCCATTACAGATTGGGTTCCCACGTTTTCTGAGGACTAAATCGCTAAAAAACTCAATAAAAAACCCTGAAAAAACAGCTCTCATTCCTGTTTTTGCTGCTAAAATGCTTTATCTTTTTTTCCTTTGGGACTGGTACTGCAGTATTGGGGAGAGATTGTGCCTTTTGGGTTGTTTCCCCCCCCCCCAGCCTTCTGCCCAATGTCTGTCGCTGTTGTGGGTGTGTCATGAAACAGTTGAAGAAGAGTTGGCTTTTCTACACCACTTTTCTCACCCATTTAAGGGGACTCAAAGCGGCTGGCAAAGCTTTCTATTCTTCTCCCCACAACAGAACACCCTGTGAGGTAGGTGGGGCTATTAGAGCTCAGAAGAGAGCTGTGACTAGCCCAGGGTCACCCAGATGGCTTTGTGGGGGAGGGTGGAATTGAACCCAGTATTCCTAGATAAGAGTCTGATTCCTTAAGCACTAGACCAAACTGGCTCACCGGGTAGGACAGCCCCTTCCATCCCTTCTTTGTAGAGAAGTTGAAAGTTTTAAAGCTTCCCCCTCCCCTCCTTCCCTCGGCAGGTCACTTCACGCTGGATAAAAAGTTTCATTTTCACCCACTTCTCACTGGATAACAAGTTTAATTTCCCACCCATGCTTTCCCCTCACTTTCTCCTTTTTTGGCTTTATCTTCACTTGGGGGAAAGACGGCTTGGCTGGCTTCTTCCTGCGTGAACCAACCACGGTGGGTGGGCAGGAAGTGAGGAGAAAGGCATGAGAAAGGAGAAAGTGTGGGTGAGGGAGGCTTAGGGAGGTGAATTATCGCAACATTGAAACATCATGGAAGCAGTCCCTGTGGTCGTGGGGGAATCGCTTGATGGCGTGTGAGAGCAAAATCGGATTACCCATTTGAAATTCTGGCTACATCTACATATTTTTTAAAAAGCATCTCAAAAGTAGTTTACAGCATCTGGGCATTAGGGCTGTTTTCACATAGGCCAGTATACTGGCTCATGGAGTTTATCAAGCCCATGCCTGCCATAAGCTAGTTTACAATAGCAGAGGCCCCATCCCTTAGAACACTCTGTGCTGGAGGAAGGTATGAAGTGAGATAAATGCCAAAATGATGTCATATCAAACTCTTCCTGTAGAGATATTAAAAGTAGTCCATAAGTGGGCTATTGAGTATACCAAACCATGCAGGTCATGCAGTTAACATGACTCCATGGTCGGCTATCTCTTTTTGGCTGGACATCCATAAACAGTACCAGAAATGTAGGGTGTGATACCCTGTACTAAATAGCCTAGAGTTTCCATCCCAGCTCTAATCCATATTAAGGGCCATAGAGTTCACTTTGAAAGTGCATTTGCTAGCTTTTAATGTGGCTTAAGGTTTTAGCATACAGATGCTACCACCTCTAAGCAACTTTTGAGCTACTTTTTTTTTACTGTGCGCTATTGTGGCCTCTTATTACGTGCACCAAATACTGATGAGGGCGTTTTAATCTTACCTTCACAGTGAGCTGTAATTTTTATTCTCATGTTTTTAAATCATTGTTTATTCTTCCTCTGTACTTTAAACAGTTCTAATTTACCTGACACTTTGAGATATAGGGCATATGAGAAATGCAAATAAATAAATAACTGGTAATAATTAAGTATGAGTGTTCACTTTAAGAAGCAGCCTTACTTGATTTCTCATGACATTTCCACAGTACTTCACAGTAAATATTTTCTAAAAAATGAAATAATAAATTCAACAACTACTACATATAATTTGAATTTTTTAACATACAGTTAAAGATTTTTAAAATATATATATAATGTGTTTAATGCTTATATCTCATACTAAAAGAAACTGAGTTTCTCGATTTTTTTCAGGTGTTCGTAAAGGAGACTCGAAAACTGTATTACTGTCACTGTGCTTTCTGAAATGTTCTCATACATTTAATTTTTGGTTATATTGAAATAAGGGAAACATTTATTTACCATTTTAAGACTTAACACTGGTTTGGTTTTTTTAACCCTTAGCGTCAAGCAAAATATTCAGAAAACAAACTGAAATCAATTAAAGCCAGAAATGAGTATCTGCTAACACTGGAAGCCACAAATGCTTCTGTTTTCAAATATTACATCCATGACCTTTCAGATCTGATTGATGTAAGTAGCTTGTATTCATGCAGTTCTTACGTTAAGGAAGCATGTTTATAGTTTTTGTTCCATCTCTGTTTTCCCAGAGGGATATTTTCATCACAAGTGCAGTGCAATCTAATTATTTGTTTTTCATTTTGAATTTTTATCCTGTACTGTACATTAAATATATATGTTATTAAAGTGTGGGCTGTATTGCAGAATTTTGGCTTTCAGGCAGGCTAATGTACTAATTTTCTAATGACACTTCTGTGGATCAAAATTTAAAGGAATGACAAAGTTGGCGAAGACATGTGATCTTTTTTAAAGTGAATGTTTGATTACTTGGTTCTCCTTATAAAATGCAAGCTTCTCGCTTAAATAACTGCATATTTGCCTTGAATAATTGCTATAATGTTATCATCCCTGTCTGTGATATCTGTATAGCTGGCTCATAATATTGAGCATTTCCTGATAATTTAAATGTAAAAACTGAAAGATATCAATGCCTAGACCACATTCTTTGAGAGGTCATAGATATTTCAGGCACTAAGGCCACTACCCTATGCAAGCCATTTGGCTCAGAATGGGCACGCATGGGACTGGGAGCAGGTCCGAGATCCGATCTTGCCCATCCCCATGCCAATCCCGGTGACGCAGGCTGGGTGCGGATGCAAACCACGCCAAACCCTGGCAAGGGGAGCAGTGCCACCTCCTCTCCGGCACCACTCTCTTCATTGGAAGCTGGATTCACGTCATCCCACCCCTGTGCCACTAGCTGCAAAAGCCACATTCCCTCCTGTTTGGGCGGTAGAGCAGTTTACGCACCTCCACTCCACCGGGAACCACGAGAACATCGGGCAAGCTTAAAAGGGAGAAAATCAAGCCATTATCATCATTGCCTTGGCAATTGGGAAACGGGGGTGGGATATTTGGAAAAAGGGACAAAATCAAGCCATTATCCTGCCTGCCTTGCCAATCAGGACACGAGGGTAGAATATATGTCGTGGAAAAGGCAGAAATTAAGCCATTATCCTGTCTGTTTGGTGATCGGGATTTTTTCACTCACAAAAAATCTCAGCGGTTGCAATCTCCAATGCACAGGGCTGGAACAGTAAGCACCCTGCACCTTCCAATGACGTGAGTGCCAATCTCCTCTCCGAATAGCCTGGGACTGTTCCCATGCGCAGCCTCGGCTCGCGAGGCAATGCGTGCCGAACCCCCAAACTGTGCTCAGACTTGTTTTCTCGGGTACCAAATTTGGTCCTGGTATGGCACGGTTTGGGGTGATTTGGTCCTTGGAAATTGGACCAAATTAAAAATGCATGCGGACACCCAATTTCGGTACCAGACCAAATGTGCATGGGAACGTAACAAAAGGGGCCCAGAGGCACAATGTTTGGCCCTCTTGTGCTCTCCTCTTCTTTAACCCACCTTTTCTATCTATCACTTTTCTATCTATCTCTCAGGCTGAATCCCCAAAAGACTTATTAGCCCCTCTCGGATTCCTCTGCAGTCACTCTGTTATAGCTGACTTTAAAAGTCCCCTCCACTTCCAGAATAAGCGTCCCCCTGGCAGCCGCGATCTAAACGGACTTTCCGTCCCCGTGGTAGCAGTTTTCTCTTTCCAGGCATCCCCCCCCCGCCCCCTCTCTTGTTAAAAGGAAAAATCGCCGGATCTCCGTCTCTTGAAACTGCTTCCTGCCTCTAGCAAAGCATATGAGCGCTCATTCTTAGTCACTTTCATTCACTTTCAGCAGTTACTTTCACTTTGTTCTCTGTTAGAAAAGGCTGCAGGATCGGGAGCGCGATCCTTCGCTCATTCTCTTTTAAGGCTTCCCTTGAAAACAATGTTGCCATTCTGAGCAATTCTGGCTCTTTTTACAAAGGAAAGGAAGTGAACCTGCTGCATTTCTCAGATGTGTGAATGCTTTTTGGCTGTGTGTGCAGGCAAGCAATCCCCCCCCCCTTTTGCCACGGAGCGTCCTCAAGGTAAATGTAGCGAGGAAAACCCGCGACTTACAGAAAGAGCGCTGGAAGAGTTGTTTAAAGTGCATGTATTTTGTCGCGCGATTTCCACGTTTTGTAGCGCTGGAACCTCGCTAAAAACCCTGGCTTGGGGACGCTCAGAGGCAAAAGGAGAGTCTTGGCAGACTTTTTATTCCTTGGGGACAAGCCCACAG